>OY728130.1:401637400-402943233 GCA_963277665.1 Viscum album
TAACAGAATCAAAGATCAATTCTTCACCTAATGAGGATTCTTCCTGACAAATTATTTCTTCTTGTACCATTTGGAGGGGTGGTGCCTAAGATTTTGAGACAGATGGCATGAAATATTCCAGGGTTAAGGACAACTTTGGCATTGATGTGAGCTCATCTTCTTCTGAATTCTCTTTACCCTTATGAACACCTTGTTTTTTTGAAGAACGAACCATTGATGAAGATAGTTTTTTATGTAAGGATTGTTAGAAGACACAATTTGTTGTTTCAACTGTGTTTGTAAAATAGAATGAGTTTAGTTGATCATTTTATTGATCATCCAATCATCATATTTTTTTCACATTTTTACTTTTGACCTCTTTCCATTCTCCTTCTTACTCTGGATTGGTGGTAGTAACACATGATACTTGAGTTGAGAAACATTTAAATTTCACTTTTCCATATTAGAAAAGGTCTTTGAAAACAAATCACTCTTGAATGAGGTGTCCCAACATCTGATGAAAGGGTCAATAATTCAGAGGATCTTCATCTCCGTTTTTATTTGGCTTCATCGGCCTTGGAAACTAAACCAATTTGTTTTCTAAGGATAATATGAAGTAGCCAAGAACTTGATCATTCCTGAAAGAATACATTTTATTCTTTAATTCATTAAACTATTTCTACCTTTTATCTCTTTAATCATCCTGACGAGGTGGCCATTCCTGCTGATGCTCAAGAAGTGGAGCCCTTCTTTATGATGAAGGTCTTGTGGTAGAAGCGGGTAAAGGTTCTTGTTTGAGTGTAATTGTAGAAGCCTCTTCATTTTCTATTATCCTTCCTGGAACTGATGGAATTACACAATTGTTAACCCTAGTCTCTATAATTGAGTCTTGTATATGTTCAGAGATTAAATTAAGGTCTCGAAACCCTCCTGTGTATTTCATAAGGATCAATGGTGTGCGTAATTAATCATGTGGGTTTGCCAAAAACATTGGCAGCAACCTTTCATGAGGGAGTTCAAAACATAATGAATATGTTAATACCTTCTAGCGAACTATGAAATCTGAAATTATTTCATTTTACTTTTTTTTGAAATTGGTAAGATCAAAACTTTCCACTTTGGTAATGTTGAGCTAAATTGAAGAAGGAATTTTTGACAGAGACCTTTCCACCCAGTAATTGATCTAGATTGAAAACATGTATACTAGAAAAAAGAAGGTCCTTGTAATGACTTCACAAAACACCTGAGCTTAATAGTTTCTTTTTTTGAGGAGTTCCCATCATAGGATCAGAACGAGAAACAAAATGTGTTAAGTCTTGTTCTAGATCTCCCAAACCATTAAAATTTTGGAATGTGGTATTCACAACATTTGATGGGGGAGGAATTTCATCCACGCATTCATGGTAAGCTCTCTTTCCGGTTGAATTGGTGAAATCTATTCCTCCATAGCTTCCAATCGAGTCGTTAATGCCTCAATTGTGTTCATAAGAATTTGGGGAATATCTGGATGAGCTAGATTCTATGTAGGCAATGCCACTAGAACTTGAGCTGGTGTAATAACTGGTAAGACCACTGATGGTGGTGTTGATATCTGTCTTGGATAACCCACCAAAATAGGTCTTTCAGGATGTACATGATCTTGTCTTGATTGTGTACCTAATGAAAGGAATTCATTATATACCTCTGTAGTTACTAAAAATCCCTTTTGTTGATGAGATACTACAAGATTTTTAAGTTGAGGACTTTCCTAGGGATACCGTTTAGAAGAAATGTTGTTTCGAAGTAACTCTGTGTTGTGTGTTTTCAATTATTTTATTTCCTATTCTGGCTATTAAAGTCTCTCTTCAAGTGAAATAGATTGATCTTCTGTAGAGGAAAATTGAGATTTAATCTTACTTTTTCATTTCCCCTTGTTGGAGGCCTTTCGGGGAGGGGGGAGTTGGTTATTTGATGTCATACCAAGATTCTGGGTAAGCCTCTGATTTCGGGTTTGCACACCTTTTTCATTTACCTGGGTCTGTATCGTATTGTGGACATAAACTACATCTTCTGTTTCCCTTGAAGTAGATTTATTTTCTAGAGGATATTCTGCATGGTATAGATAACATTCACTGATTAATTATGCATTAATGGCATTCTGTCAGTGTTTCTGGTAGATCATTTCCATTTTTGTCTTTCACAAAACTCCTTTCTCCTATATAAAGAATCCCTTGGAACTGTTTGGTGGATAGTAACACTATGGAAATCAATTGTTATTTTAGTTATACACTTTCCTTGTGGCTTCTTCCCTAATCTTGAGAAAACTGACTTTTGTTGAGGAGGGAATTATATATGCGAAGTATCCCCCAGCCTTGCAATCTGGGGTTGATCATGTTCTTCATCTTCAAATCTTTGAAAATTTGTTTAATGAATTTGAAGGTTTCATTAAATGTGCCCCCCAGCTTGGCTAGCTGGGATGATTCTTGAACTTCTACAACTGAAATTCATGCAACTGATCTTTTGATTTTGTGGATTTTGGTTTGAACATTATCTTGGTGCATCATCCAACAATTACTTAAACCACCTGTTTCAAAAGATCGTTGTGCAATTTTGGACATTTGCATCTTTTGACGCCTGACATCATCAAAATGGGACACCTTCTCAAGATTCTGAGAGGCTTAATGTAGAAGTAGTTCAACAATTCTTTTTCTTTGGGCCTAATTATGATGGGAACCAGTTGGGGCCTGTTCTTGATCATACATTTGATTAACCACAAAACCCATTGACTGCGGCCGACTGTGGGAAATAAGTTTTCATGAGACTACTTTTGGAGAACATTTCTGATTTTGGAGTGTAGTGAAATGCAATGCTCCATATGCACCCCATCCTCTAATGTGAACATTAGATGGGGAATCCGAAATTAATTGGTGTAGCCTCTTCAATGCATTGAGACATGTGCGCTGAAGGGTTCTCTGTTGTTTTTCAACCCTTCGATGTCGGGAAACTGAAAGAGATGCCAAGTAAATTTGACGTTCTAACCCTTATATTACATTTATATGATTTTTATATTTATCAAATGGTAATACTTTAGTTTTAAAATGACAAATAGTTTTTCATAATTTGAGAATAATTTCATGAAT
The DNA here is from genome assembly GCA_963277665.1 of Viscum album. Lineage (NCBI taxonomy): Eukaryota > Viridiplantae > Streptophyta > Magnoliopsida > Santalales > Viscaceae > Viscum > Viscum album. The sequence goes on from OY728130.1 coordinate 401,640,499, forward strand.
ACAATATTTTGTCATCAATTTCGGAATATCAAACTGAGAGTTTATTGAGGGCTAGAACATGACTGGTATTTCTTCTTTATCTAATTGTTTCCTCATGTTTAACATGTCTTCGTCATCTTCTACTATAGGTTTCTCCACTTGGTCTGACCAAATTGGATGCTCTGCATTAGAGTATAAATGACCCAAGGGAGGTTTAGATAATTCCCATCCCCTTAAGATGTCTTCTGATTGTGAACATGTTTCACCCATAAATGGGAAGGCATTAGACATGACTGACCTTGTGTTTTCAAGTTCCTTGAGATCGGAGGGATTTCTGGTTGCAACATTGCCAATTATAGAATTGTTTTGACAATGAGAAATACTAATGCAGAGAGGACATTCGCAGTGAATTCCATTATGGGAAGGATCACCATGATAGATTATAGAAAGGGATGAATCTTTTTGCTCCTTGGTCATCTGGCCACACTAAGGGTTTCCATGGCTCTCATCCAAAGATATAAACTCTAGATTGACCAAATTTTCATGAAACAAGCCTATATGATAAAGTGTCTAGTGAGAAACTTCATAATTACAACTAACACTCCCAAAATTAGCTAATGAGAGGGTAGGATCTTGAGCAGCAATAGATAAATGTTTGAGTACTTCAAGAACTCCAACATTACGAGAAGTGAAATCATAGCATGACTCTTGATTTTCCAGCAGTATTTCGTAGGATTTTTTCACGGATGTTCTCTTATAATTAGTTGGGGACACTTGCAGAAAAAAGCGATTATGATGGGTGGGTATATGTTCCTGCCTTGGATTAGTAACTGGAACAGACTCGTTACCTCTCATTGGAAAGGGTGAATGTTCCCAATCTTGTTGTCTGTATGATATGGGAAAGTATACCCCATGACCCTCCTGGACTGGAACAGAGGTGTGTATCCTCTCTAGGATGGCATACCGATATGTCATCCCATGTGTGGGGTTAGATTTATGTGTCTGTTCCCATGATACTCTTGAAGTAGTTGTTAAAATATCATGACATGCTTCTAGAATATGGGCAGGGATATGAATCTGCCCTTTCACCATTGAAAAGATGTGTTTAGTGACTTATGTGGCCCGAACAAGAATATACATACATTCCTTATCTGGATTAGGTGTATGTGTCTTCTCTTGTCCTCCTTTTCCTATCAACAGATATTGGATGTACTCATGCATATGGCTAGAGAGTTGGGTCTACCCCAAATTTGTCGTCGGAGCTTTCCGAATGACTTCTCTGAGTTCTACTAAATGAGACTTTTGGTAGGCTTCATGAACATTGGCAGGTGTATGTGCGTACTTGGTATTCTCTGTCAAGTATGGTTGATGAGTTTCCTTCAATACTGGTATATGAGATTGCTGACAGAATTGGTGATTGTAAATAGGTGTATGTTCTTGATTACTAGTTTCCACCATATTAGATTGGCGAGTCTCTTTAAATGCAGTTAGACGAGCCTGTTGACTGGCTAATAACTTGTTAACAGGTGTATGTGCCTGTTCACGGTACTCCACCGGGTTTACCTGGTGGGATTGGTGGTTTGATATCAGACGAGTATGTTGAGAAGAAAAATTGGGATGGATGGGTGTATGTGCTCTCCTGTTGTTTTCCATCAAGTTAAATTTATGGGATTTTCTGGTGGAGGTAGAGGTGAGAACCTACTACCTTTTAACTGGACTTTGTCCCTGGCGGTTGGTCTTGCGTGCTTGGGTCTGAGAGACCTAATCCAAACATCCAAAGGCAACACCCCCATCATGTTGGGGATACACTATCGTATGATTTTGGTGGCGATTGCAGGTGGGAGTCCTCAGGAAGGACTCCTGTATTCTCGATTTGAGGTCTTCAGTGACCTCTTGATCCAACTCCCTATAGAATGGGAGATATTGATTGTTGTGTTCCATGGATAAAGAGACAAAACGTTTTGATACAGTGGTTGGCATCATTTTCTTCTTGATCATTGTTTGTTGTTAGCCAGATGATCGAGGATTATTGTTGACCTGGAGGGCCTATCAAGAATCCTCCAATGTTGGGATTGTACCGTTCTAGAGATATTACTTTATCAGCATATTAGAGACCCATCGTTAAAGATTCTGGGTTAGTGATAACATTCTTCCCATGGATGGAGATCCAGTTTGAGCAGCAGTCTGGATGTTCATAGATGTTGTCGTGGAGAAATTCATTCTTTGGTTTGAAGGGAGTTCTGTGGAAAACTGAGACAATGACAATCTTTATTAAAATAAAATAATTTAAAATGGATACATGTGTGATTAATTCCTTTGTCTGGACTTCCTTTATCAATTGATCGAGGCCTACCATGTGGGTAAAATTATTAAATTGGTTAAGTATTCACGTCAGGTTCACCATTTTTTTTTCTTTGTTACTTGAAATTTGTGTTCTAGATTTAAGAATCACTATTTCCAGGCGGTTTCCATTGGATTTTTTCATGGAACCAGAATCTTCCAACAATTCATTATCTGAAGAGGACCTGATTTCCAAAATCATGTGTTAGTTATGTTTTAAACGTTACGATACTTAATAATGTGCATTGGTTGAGAGGATGGGAGGTCGGATTCATCACACCCATTTGGGGGGAATTATTTTCCACTCCAGGACACTCTTTTTAAAATTAAAATATTTTTTCCTGAATCCTTATTAATTAACCATGTATATCATAAGTATCCATTGTAATTTATAATCACTTATTAACATGTGTAAAATTTTGAATCATCAGCATGCATTCATGATTCTTCATAAATGGAATCATCTGTATGCATTCGAGGTTTTCCATCAATTGTATCCTCTAATATACCAATTAGAGATTCTTTTAATCAATATTATGATGATACTAGTTTTTAACCCACATAGTGGGGCACCCTGGAATTTATTGTTATCTATGGAGATGAGTTTTTGTTTTATTCTTGGGATCATGCTCATAAAATGAGATACCTACATATCCTTTTGAAAGGAATCAGACCCCTCGTAGTTCGGTGCCTCTTAATAGGACACATCATACCTTTTAAGGTCTTGTAATAAGGACCTATAAGTAGAAGGTGCTTAGTTGAAACATAGTTTGGGAGTTATGTTGATGCATCCCAAGGAACATGGAAAGGATATGAGTTTCCAAGTAAGATCAGACCCTATTAGGAATATGGCCCAAAGAGAACAGGGTTGATTTTAAGTGTTGGTCTTGAACCTCAAGGATGATTCCTTTGTATCCCATTTTACTGGAAATCAAAGCCCACGTATTTTGATGAATCTCATAGGAGAGTATAGTCCTCTGAGAAATATGAGTTTGTGCTTACTTCCTGATAACTGATGCCTTTATGATTTGAGGATTGAATTTGGGTCTTATTTTATAAATAGGATTCCTAAATTGGGGGAATTAGGGTTGTATGAGCTCCGTCCCTTAAAGGGATTCCTACATATCCTGACTTGAATTGTAATCAAGGTTGTCGTAGATCATTGTGTGGGTGTTTGTGCATATGTTGCAACCATCACATATCACTAATCCCACATGAGTCATGCTCGGTGTAAGAAACAAGAGGATATGAAGGATTCAACAATGACACTTTACACTTTTCCTCCTCCTATAATAGAAGAGGGGGCGTCGACCATGGAAGAGGGTGCGGCAACAAACCTTCCATTTTTTTATTTACATTGGATAAAGGTCCAATGTAAGGAAGAAGGGGTAAAGGTGAGGGGCTTATACCAGGATGGATGCCCTGCAATTAGTTCTGGTATGGGAAAGAGATTTATCCTATACTTGCACGGAATGGAAAGTGCAAAGTGTACCTTCCCTACCAGAGAACTGATGTCTTGGGTCACCTCTTTGAAAAGGGCAAAGCTGGAAGCCAACCATCCTCCAAAATGGGAACTTCCCAACACTGTTTCTGGGAGAAAATTTCATGTGGCTATAGATATACAAACCCACAAACATCCCATGAATCTTAACCCCATTAAGAAATGAATGTGGGAAACCTCTAACTGTATAAATAAAAACTAAAATTGGAGACATGCTGATGTGTCTTACCCAATGGTTTGAAAAGTCCTAAGGATTTGGTGGAGGCTTCCACTTATCCCCTTTTAGATAAGGGTACCAAGGAAGGAGATACCCTACCATTGATTCCTTAAAATATGGGTACTTGAGTTGGTCTTGTAAGTACTTCACGCAAGTATGCTGCATAGATACCCCACGTTTCCCTATTTCGTAGGTGTCCCGTGCAGTTATACCGTGTTGTTTCATCACACAGATACACCATGTAGGTACGGATGAGGACAGAAGAATGGGAATAACATCAATAAATTCCTATTCCTTTTAATAATCCATTACTTTGTAATTTAGAGAACTACATGAGAAAATTTGAAATATCTAAGCGAAAGAGCTTCACAATGAGAGCTTCAGAGAGTCTTTCACTTTTTTTCAGTCCGAAATTTGGAGCCTAAGGGCTCTATTTATAGGCACGAATAAGCCTAGTCAAAGATAATCTTTCTCGCGCTGGTATTTTGCACAGGTTTCCCACAAAGGTTCTTCACGTAGTGAAATTTAAAATCTTCTCGTGCATAGCTTGCCCGAGTAGTTCTGTTGTAAAGATGAGCCGCGTAGCTCGGTCGTGAAGCTCTATCGCGAAGCTGAGCCACATAGCTCGGTAGAGAAACTCTTGGATGCTACTACATCACATAGATCTTGGGAGTATTTGTATGATTTTTTTCTTGTACTCTTTGAATATTTCTTTGGGATTTAAAATATCCAAAGGTTCTAGATCTTTTGGGTTCCTTTCTCAAATAGTGTCAACAATCACCTATGTAAATGATTTAAGGGAATGGGAGTTTGTTATACATGTGGAGAAAAAGGACACCAAGTACATGATTCCAAGGGTAAAAAATGTTTCAAATGTACAATTATTCATCTGTAATGAGTTGGGACACTAGGAAAATCATTGTCTAATTCATCATAGTATAACACAAATGATGTTGTTGGATAATAATCTTGTTATGATATTACCATAGATGAAGAGTAATGACTAGTGTTATTGTGTTGATATTAATGAATTGTGTCATTTGAGTATTGTATCAACGATGTACTAGTTATAATAATTATGGAGTATATGAGGAATGTACTACAATACTATTTCATTAAAGACTTGAGATTGTGTGGAACCAAGAAAAGTGACTCAATAGCAGGTTAATTGTTTTTGGAAAATATATGGTTGAAGGAAAGGTAAACCATAATATGGTTCTGATACTGAGGTAGTGATTTTGTTATAAGATATTATTGATTTGGATAAATTATATTGGATAGTCTTGACTACCTTGGAACTGATTAATGGTTTGTTTTTTCCTTCATTTTTAGAATATTAAGAAAAATGGATATAAAGAATATATTTAGTATTCTATAAGTAATAAGGGAGCATGAATGTAATCAATAAAGTTTTATGGTAATTCAGGTTGTTACCATGTTCTAAAAAGAATACATGATTAAGGTATTCATATGTTATTACATGGAAAAAGAGATCTTCATTTTGATTACCTTCCTTTTAAATTTTGGACTATGAGTTTTGGCAGAAGTATTTTGGATAGCTATAATATTTTGAATAGATTTAGTTTAACATTAGATAGTATTTATTAAGATTATTTTTGGAATATTATAATAATATATATTTAGAAAAATGATAACCTACAGGTCGGTTGATAACTCATCGCGTCGGACAAAGCTGCAGGAATCAAACCCACAACCAAAGTGTGATAAGGATTTATGACCTACCACTAGCGTACAGTAAGTCTCTGGTTATTATAAATTAGTTTTTTTCATGGTATATAGATAAATATAAGATTTTTGAGTTCTATTATCTTTTGGGGTGAATGATGAGTTTGTGGTAGAAATTAGTTAAAGGATGGAACTGTACTTGTCAAGTATATATATATATATATATATCATTATTTTTTGAAGAAATGAGTTCTTAACCTTATGTAAGGGATATTAGAACCAAAAATGTGTTATCCTAATACCTTAGGTTTTATTGAACCGATAATATTCAAAATCATCTAAGATTGATGGCTTTGAGGCCCTCAATTTTACAATTGTTTGTGACTGATGACCTCAATCACTCACTATAAAAATTTACATTTTTTCTCCATTTATGTTTCTATAATTTCCACCAATGTTATCCTATTCAAAACCCTTAGTTTTTGGTGACTTTTTCAATTCCCTTTCCCTCCTATTAAGACTAAATTTTATTAACCCAATTTCTGGTGTGGCTTTTCCACAAAGGTATTTTCTATTTTAAACCTCTTATTTTAGAAGAAAAATTTCAAATTGCGAGGACACAATTTATTGATGGAGGGGAGATTGTAATAACCAAAGATTTCATAGTATGTTATATCTTCAAAGTAATTCAATAATTTGTGATACACGCAACACTTATTTCAAACGCACCACAACTTACCAAACTATCCATTCAAAAAATGGTTATGGATAATATTAACTTTATTTTGAATTTTATATACTCCATATTGTTTTAATATCCATATTATGTGTTTCTTAGACATAATATAAGAACAAATTCAATTTTTCAGATAAAGGAATTATTTTTCCGAAAATGAAATTTTACCACCTTTTAATGGTGAACACTTTTTAAATCCAATATTTGATACTTTTATGTATTCAATTTCCCAAACTAAAATTCTTCCTTAGAACTGAGACATAAAAATTTAGTTTTGATATATATTTTTTGTATTTTTCTAATAACATTCATATTTTTGTGAATAGTGAAAAATACTAAATTTTGATTAAAAACAACTTCTTAATCGAAATAATTTATAGTGTTAAATTTTGAATTTGAATGGGTATGAAGTATAATTATATTATTATTTTTCTTTTAATACAATTTAGGTCATTATAATTAATTTCACTTGGAAATTGGACACAAACAAGTGTCAATCTCTTCATAGATATTGTTTCTTAAAAACACGCTATTTTTTGACAATGGGAATTAATTTAAAATTAATTAATGAAAATTATATGTTTTTAATTTGGTAAAATAGACATGATTTTTGAATTATTAATATCAAATATATATTGGGCTTAATTTTTGGTATTTTTCTGAGAAACGTCAATTTTTTATGATTAGTGAAACCACATAGTAGTTGTTAAAAAAACTGACTTTTTCATTTAAATGAAATTTTATCACTTCTATGAATTGAATTATGAAAATATGACATAAATGGTTGTTATTATTATGTAAAATTTTGTTCAATAAGATAAAAATAATTTTTATGAATAGTAACTTTTCACTTTTATTTACCGTGGTTAAAGATAAATAGGGTAATTCAAGGTAAAAAGAATATCATAATAATACAGAATTACCTTAACACTTATCCTAACCATATTTTTAGATTCATGAACGACCATGGCCATCATTGGGTCGATTTTGGGAACTCATGGAGCCACTTAAGTGTGATAATGACACTTTATTTTTATTATCTTAAAGTAAAGACAAAAATGAAAAAAATAAATATCTTTTTGTAAATTAATTTTTACATGTGGTTATATAAGTTATATTTCTAACTATAAATATTCCTTGGAATGATAAAATGTTTTCCTACATCATGGTACTTTTTTTTTAATTTTTAGACATTAAATAAATTAAATTATTAATGACACAAAAATGATGTAGTATTTACCTCATTAATAAATGATTTAAATAATTAATATTATAAATATTAAAATAACATCCAAAACCTTTAAAATTCTTATTGGATGAATTTTTTTCAACCATGAGTCATCTTATCTTTGACCTTAATGAGTTTTCGACCTTTATAAACCAAAAATAATTTTATAACAAAATAATATTTTCACACATTCCTAAAGAACCTCTTCTCCCCCTTATATAAATCCCTCACTTCTAACACATTCCTCACACCTCTAAAGCCCCTTGGATCATCCAAACCCTGGCCAAATAAGATCTCAATAACCCTCTCGTTCTCTTAAAAGCCTTACCTTAGGCAGAAATCACTTCAAGAAGTCCTTTTGGTTCAAAACAAAGGTATTTACTCGAATTAAAGGAATAATAAGGAACAAACAAGTCAAATCGGACATGAGGTAAGGGGTTTCTTATCTCACATTTAATTTCATGAGATTTCCATTATTATCAAATTATTGCATGTGGTGTATTGTTTACTACCATTTGATATATAATATCATGATTCACTTTATATTCATGGTATTTTGTGAATGATTTGGTGGTTATTAACTTTTGGTCATGCGACTCGATTGATTACAACGTGGTAAGGGTTAACATCACAATCTCTTCATTATCTAAGGTTGTTTATACATAATTATATACTGGGACCTCTTTATCATCCACATCCGTGTTTTCTTAAAAATGTATTTCAAAAAAATTATCTATTTAACAGACAATGGGTTAAATTCATTTATACCCTTATTTGAAATTATATTTTTTTTCAAAGGAATCTTTTTGTCATTTACCAAATAAGGTACTTTATATATTTTTTGAAAAAATTAAGGCAAGAATGTTTTTTAACTTATATGGAGGGTGCATATATTTTCTTCCATTATAACATCATCAAATCTTCCCTTACAAGCTTAAAATAATATTTTCAAAATAAATGTTTTCCTTATAATTATGTGACTCTTAAATAATTTCCAAATAGAAAGAGATATTTCTCTCAAATAGTTTTTATTTCAACTATGTCAATATCCTTTGAAAAAATTTATGCTTCGTTGAATTTGATTTACTATGATACAAATCTTCCATGTTGTATTTAAGGTTTTGTGATATGTTTGACTGTGGGTGAGTTATTTTTATGCCATTCATGGTTTATGGATAATGTATTGAAATTTCGTATGCTATTTTTAATAAGAATGTTTATGTTATATTTCAACCTCTTTTTAATATGAATGTATTGGAATTGTATATTTTGGGTTGGGGACTGGTAAAAGTATGCAATCTAGGTTGGGTTTCGCCACAACAAACCCTCGAGGATGGAGTCCGGTTACTGAGGCTCTCCGGGTTGGAGTTCAGTTACAGAGGCTCTCCGGTTTAGAGTCCGGTTACAGAGGTTCTCCGGGTTGGGGTCCAATTACAGTTATCCCCTAGGTCCTAGAACGAGGCCTTGACATAGAAATTAATGTCCGACATTATGCATTCCATCATTATGAAAGTGGATATTGATATTGCATGTGATTATTCCACTAGTAGAATATCCATGTGAGTATGTAAATGGAATTATTTGATTTTATCTTTTCTATATTATGCTGAATTTTAAGTTTAAAAGGCTTTTGTTTTAGTATAATACATTACCTTAAATGTTTATGCTTATTTATGGAAGTTTCTGCTATATATTTATCCTTACTAAGCATCTGAGATCACCCCTCTCTATGTTTTATTTTTCCCATTATGTGAAGAAGTATTTTATTATTTATAAGCAGGGTATATCTAAGGGATTATTGGAATTCTCAAAGGATAATTTATGTTGTGTTTTATATTTTAATGTTTAATGTAATGGTCATGTATGTAATCCATTTTCCATGAATACAAAATTAATCGGTCTTTTGGGAATTGATTCCTTGTAATCAGGCTTATGTATTGAAATAATGCATTGGATCTCGTAACTAGGGTCGGGGAATTACAGTTCCTTCTCCTATATTCACTTATCTTATTCATTTTATTCTTTTTATTTACAATTACTAATGTTGTAAAATGTTTTTAGACATCCCTATTACTATATGTATTCTAAAATCCTTGATCATGGAATTAATTTTGATAAAATATGATACTATATTTAATGATCTATGTTTCAAACTTATGAATGTGCATGATATGAAATAGATTGGTGTGCACATAATTATATAGCACTCCAATGAATTGGCTAGTGTTTTAGTCTCATTGTATGTCATGAAATTGATAAACGGAGTGAACCAAATCCATCACAGGACTTATTCTATCATTTAATGATTTCTTAAAATTTATACTTGACCAATGTTAATGATGTCATGTTATATGTTATTTCCACTTTCCTATGTTGCCTTTATATTATAGTGTTATATCAATACTCTTTATTCAATTTTATAATTCTCAGACTTTTTATATCCCATTGAAATTATTATTGTCAAATGTTATCATTTATTCATGTTATTACATATTTATTTTTTACTAAAATTTCTAAATCATCACTTTTTTATGAAGTTCCCTTAGTTATCCCATTCTATTTTATAAACTATGGAATATTATTATCATTTTAGGAAAGTTTACAAAAATTCAAATATACGACATATATTTCAAGTTTCATGGAAATTTACCTAATTATCAAAATACACTAGATGTAGAGATCTTATGTATTATAATATTTTTATTATTATTTAATAAATCATGAAATGATTTATAATAAATACATGGGTTTTCGTGGTTTTTTTTTCAAATAATGGTTGAGTAATTTTTTGTATTTGGATTAGGAAACACTAGAAAAAGCCTAAAAAATAATACTATGTATATGAAAACATTTCAAAAATTTGGTAAGGTATAGATTAAGTGGTTTCCAATAAAATACATCCATATCTGAATAGTAAAAGTTTATGTGGATTTGTCAAATACATACCCAAGGGTAACACCAAAAAATGATGTATTGAGAAAGAATTGTTTTGGAACTGGTGCACAATTGTGTGACTTACTACACACCTGGTTTGAAACAACCATGGGATATGATTTTGTAAATTCATAAACTCATTATGAACCATTATTAAGGGAATGATAAAAGTTCATAAGATTCCATTTTAGAGAATCAATCTTCGATAATATAGATTCAAGAATATATTTTCATACATTAATAAAATACATGTCATTTATAATTTATTCATTTAATTTTATTAAATTTTCTTTTATGTATTTACTGGTTGAAAAATATGTATCCAAAATATTTCATTTATTTTATCCAATGGACATAAATAGAAGGAACTGAGTAAAATATCAGTGTTAAGGGAGATGTGATGACTAACCTAATGATATTCTCATCCTGATAAGAACATGAACCCGAATCTTTGTGATGATACATTATTTATTGACATATGGTAAGAAAAAAAACATGGATGTGGAGAAATTCCCAAATCCCTTGATGAAATAACAGGGAAAAGTGTTACCTTTATGAGACAAATTCTTCCACCTTTCAATGGATCATCTAATCCATTAATCATTATATAATGGATAAACTCTATTGAGAATATTTTCTCAATCAATCTACATTCCAAACAAGATAAAGTTATACTATATTTTTATTATATAGATTGATAATAGGATCAGTGGTGGAAATTGATTATGAATATGAATCATAAAGATATAATTGAAGTTATGGGGTTGAAGGAATAATGGAAAATGTTTTTTGAGAAATCACTTCCTCCCACTTTCCAACTTAAAATAGAAATGAATTTCCATTCCATGAAGGGAAAAAGATATAAATCCATCATGGTGTATAATGAAAACATCCTAAGTCTTTCATGAAACACCAAGGAATTTTTATTTACTCCCAAACGAAATGTTGACCACTTATTTTTCATGATATAACTGAGTATATGAAAAACTAGGCACATTTGAGACATTGATAATTATATAGAAATTGTCTGGTGTTTCTGCAAAGTCGAAATTGAGGTCATAGAATCTACATGGCCTTATGGGGATATGAATCATAAATTGGATTTTAAAAGTGGTTCTCTGATGTAAAAATATACTGACAACATGAAATTTCAACATCCCACTTTTTAATAGTGTGGAAAGAAGCACCGTAGAAATTTTCGGAAGATTATGATGAAATTATTTAGGTATGGGAAAGATGGGAACCTAGATTTTGATTACTGATATGAGAAACTGAACATTGTAATGGAAGAGATGAATTTGTTGGTTAACCCTCATCCTTTCTACCAATGTTTCATCTACAAGGAATAAGGGGACTTTTCAAATCAATTCACTAATCCAAGAGTGGTCAAATATAATTAACATAAATAACCTATGATGCAAAAAGGTCAAGCTTATTCCATTAAAAATACTAAGGTGGTTCTTCATAATGAATTGGTAATAGGTATGATAGTTATTAATTAAAGAGTATGGAACCGAATTTTTGATTCTGTAGCAACACATTCTTTGGTATTATGAAGGTTTACATTAACTATTCAAATTCCCCCACAAAACATAGTGGTTGAGTTGTCTATTAAAATAAAAAACGGGGGTACTTATTACATCTTGAGTATATAACTCCTCTACTGTCGATGTTCTTTAGCTGAACTACCTAGTGAACCATGTGGTATTATCATTTCATTAATTTTCTTCACTTATTGTTTTGTATTTTATTTCCTTACATAGATTAAGCATAAATTTAGGTGAGGAGGATATCACTCTCTGTATTCTGAATCGTCCATTGATTTTATACAAGATCATGGAGGATGATGGATCCTCTTCAGAAAAAATATATAAATAAGGGATATTATTATCCTATGATAATTTATATATAGATAAAAAGATTTATTCTGAGGAAAAAAGATTATTTTGGAATACATTCCCATTGTGAGGGATTATACTAATGTGTTTCTGGAAGAATTTCCCGGACTTCCTCATAGGTTAGAGTTTGAATTTTCAATCACGAGTATACCTGGGGATTTTCTAATATCAAGTACATCATATATAATGGATGTTTTAGAACATGGGGATCCAAATAAAAAACTATAGGAGAATCTATATAATAGGTTCATATACTAAATTTCTTCAATATGGGGTGCACCAATCTTCTTCTTTATTAATGAGGATGGGTCAATGCACCTTTGCATTGATTATCAAGATATAAAAAATATCATGATAAAAACATATACCATATTATAGGGATTGATAACTTTTTTGATCAGCTATATGGATATCAATACTTTTCCAGCCTAGATTATCAGTTGGGGTATTATCATGTATGGGGAAGGATGGGGGATATACCAAATATTACTTTTCATACATGGTATGGTTACTATGAGTTCATATTAATTCCATAAAGATCCACTTATTCTATAGTAATTTTAATGGATTTTATGAATAGAGTCATTATATATTAACTCAAAAACATTTTTGTAGTCTTTATAGATGTAATTTTAATATACTCCAAGGACAAGAAGGTGCATCGAGAGAATCAAAGAACTATTCTAATGACCTTACAAAAAAGGAATATTTATAAAGGTGTATAAAATGATATTTCTAGGTGAAGGATGTCCCATTATATGGGTATATTATCACATGTATTATGATATCTATTGACCCATTAAATATATAAGACATTGAATGATGTTTAGGGACAACATATGTGACAAAAAGATTTAGTTTTCTTGAGTTAGTTGGGAATTTACGTCGGTGTGTGATAAATTTATCATAATTTCCAAACCCACTATCCAACATACATTGAGGGTTGTTAAATATTTTTGGAATAATGAATATAAAAAGAGATTTAAGGTGATTAAAAGTGTTTTTACACTACAATTATACGTATGAAACCCTCATGTGGGGAACTTTTCATGGTATATAGTGATCCTTTGAAAAGGGCTTGGGATGTGTACTAATGAATAATGATAAAGTGAAAACCTTTACCTAAAGGAGATTGAAATTTCAGGAATATAACTACCAAATTATTGATATGGAGTTAGTGGATCATCACAATAAATATACTACAACATTATTAATTTGGGGAGAACTGTGAAATATATTCAAATCATAATATCCCCATTATATACTCATATAAAAAGATATAAATATAAACCATTGAATACTATGAGCACTTATTAAGGACATTGAAAGCCCAATAAACTACCATAATGAGAAAGAAAAATGTATTATATGCTCTATGAAGAAATGATATGCCAATATTATAATTGATGAGAATTTGAAAATATCATATCTTCTTAGACATGAAAAATATGGACATGAGAATCATAAAGGATGAACATCAATAATATTATCACAAATGATGTATCAACTATACATTATATAGAAGATAATTTATTATCTAATACATTTTGTGAAAATTTAGTAGAGGGTGGAATATATACAAAAAGGGAATCCTCAGAGTCAAAAATTAATGAAGAAGGAGTTGTATGATTTGGATCATGAATATGTGTACCATAAAATCCTAAGTTAATGAACGATATATTAGATGACACAAATAGATCTGCCGTCTCCATCCTTCTAAGGATAAAAAAGATATAACAAGATATCTGATAGAACTATTTCTGAGGCAATATATATAAGTTGGTCATAGAATATACCTAAAGGTGTATTTTATGTTTATAGGTGAAGCATGGAATCCATAAATATAAGGAGATGATGCAACCATTAACCATAAGTAAATTAAAATTGGTGAACATAACCCCAGAAGTTTTCACTCACATTTTAATGAAATGAAGTGGAAATAATTCTATATGGGTTTTGGTGGATCCTCTTTTAAATATTATCACTTAATTGATATTCCAGAGGACGTATCACTCAATAAACGTGCAGGGATACACATTAGACAAGTTGTGAGGTTTCATGGAATGCCACTATCGATTATATTTAAATGAGATCTGTGAGTTACATAAAATTTCTAGAATAGTATACAACATTCTCTAAATTCTGAGTTGATTTTCATCATGTATTATCAACCTCAAATTGATGGACATTCATAGAGGACTATCCAGACACTTGAGGACATTTTGGAACCATGATCAATACACATAAAATGAATATGACATCAACATATTCCACTATTATTGTTCTCATACAAAAATAGTTTCCACTCAAATATACAAATGTATCCCCATGATTCCATTTATTGGAAGGGGTAAAGAACACCTACATGATGGGATGAAGTTGGAGAATGAAAACTGTTGATTCCTAAACTAGTTGAGGAAATGGTGCAAATGTTCAAAACCATTTAGTATAGAATCAAGGATGATCAGAGTCTATAAAAGAGTTATGGTGACAATCCTCAATGAGACCTAGAGATTTAGGCGGTAGATATGGTATTCCTCCACATATCTCCATGGAATAAGGTCTTGAAATATAGGGCTATGTTGAAGTTTATCTCAAGATACATTGTTCCACTTGTGTTCCTTGATCTCATTAGAGTGGAGGCCTAAAAATAGAACTCCCAAAAAACTGAAATAAATTACCAGATGTGTTCAATGTATCCCTATTGAAGAAGTACATATGATACCACTTATATGTTCTCAATCTAGAGGGGGTACCATTGTAGAATGATATTTTATATGAAGAGAAGCTAGTGAAGATCATAGATCGTAGAAACAAAGTTATATGACCAAATTAATTTAACCTAGTCAATGTACTATGGAGAAACCACATGTTTGAAAAAACTAATTGGGGAACTATAGGTAATTAAAAAACATAATTAACCTCATCAATTTGAGTGTGTGAAAGGTACATTTCTAGGGAAAATTTATAAATTGAGGAGGATTTTAATGACCAAAAACATTATAAACAATATTCCCTTTCTGATTCAATTAAATGTCTTATTATATTTATTGACATCACATACACTTCATTGGTTTTATTATATCCTTTAGTATTTAAATGGATATTAGGAATCATAATTGTGGTATTATAGTCCTTGAACAGTTATCATATGATTAGTATAAATATTGGGGTTTGATAAATCCAATTGACACTAATAAAGGATGTGATGACCCCAACTAGTACGATTATACCCTATAATCAATAGTTATCAAAACATTTGAGGGAGATAAAGTCAACTGGAATTCCCATTAACCATACCAAGACAATATCCAACAACAAAATCGCGAGTCAATCTATTTACAAGATAAGTTAATGCTCATTGAGATCATGGCCCAAACCATATACACTGATCCCACTCATGAAAATCACACCATTTCACACCTTAACAAAAGGGAGTTTCCTTGATAAATGAAAGTATATATATAAGGTCCCTAATAATATAAATATTTTCATTTAGTATTAATATAAAATGGTTATATTTACTTTTTAGTATAGATAATTTATAGATGTATTTGATTTTTATTTGAGAAAACACATATTAAAATTTAGGTTAATATATAATTTCAATTAAGGAATTCATTATAAAAAGTTAATTAATATTTTAAATAAATTATATTTTAATAAAATAGTATTATTAAATATAGATATTATGTATATTTTTTAATAAAAATTTAAAATGTCAAAAAATAAGGAATTTAAAAACTATCATGGTCAAAAATCCAACCATTTCTCGATAAATGTAGATTACAATAGTAAAATTAAACATTACCCTATTTAAAAAATTATCAACTAAAATATATATATTTTTTATTTAATTATAATGTTCAAATTGACTAATGTTGAATTTTTTTCATAATTTTTTGAGAGACCTGAATTTATAGGTATAAGAGTAATACTATATAAATAGATAGTGTGTATTATGGCATCATAATTATCCAAAAAATTAATAAATTTTAAAAACATTATCTAAATAAATTTCATGTTTCCCATTTAAATTAATTTTATTTTAGGCTATTTTTTTTATAAAGACTTTATCAATCCTTCAAAATCGATATTATATTTTATGGTTTTAAAATAATTTAATTATGAACATGAATCACATCCACAATAGAAATGGTAATATTTTAATTAGTTCTTCCCCTAAACTTATAAAATAATAAAATAAAATCCCCATTTTTAGAAACTATTGGAAAAAAACATGGTATGGTTTTTGGTTTTGATTACATTATTATATAGTGTTCAGAACCCATGTTTGAAAAATAATAATGAAAAATACTTCCTTTTCAAATATAAAACCACACATTACCCCTTTAATATACACTAACAAACCTAGGATCACTTAATCATTCTTCCATACCCTCTAAAGAGTCCTGATAAGGATCCCCTAATGCCTTAATAAACTCCTCCCAAGCTTTTATAATAACCCTCTTAATGTAATGGATCCTTTATTTCTCCTCTTTATTCAAACATGTTCGTCATTTTTTAACCTTTATTTAGAATTCCTAATTTTGGTATATGTTTTTACACATACCTTATACAATTCATTTAATTAAAAAATTATTAAAGACCCATTTCACTCTCATTAATCCATTTTATGAAGCATTATGTAATGTTGTTATCCTTTCTATATTTCACAACGTCTCTTCCAAGAAATACTCTTGTATTGTAAATATGTTATCTATTTACACTCATGGTACTCAATTATCATTACCTATAATCCTGTGATTTGGTAAATCCATATATGTATCCCAAACTTCTTGTTTATGTAACCAAATTTGATAAAATATGATCCTATTTTGAATTATCTATTCCACACACTTAGTCATGTACATGATATGAAAGTGTCAGGTGCGCTTAGAATTATATAGAGCTCCAATGCATTTGGTAATGTTTTAGTGTAATAATACAACATTAAAGGGATTATGGAGTAAGCCTAATCCATGATGATAATTTTTCTACAATTTTATGATATCTTGGCATTTCTCATTGACCAACATTGATGATTTCATTTTTAAAGGTTGTTCCACCTTCTAATGCTTCCTTTAGGTTATCATGGTATATGATGCCTCCTTGTCCATGTTTATGATAATCACCCATTTTATGTCCCATTTGTGTTACTATTATCTAAAATTAACTTCTTTCTTCATGATATGCCATATTATTTCCCCTACTGGGATTTATGGCTCCCAATGTTGTTATCTAGGTCTCTAGGTTGTCTCGTGATATTTTAAGAATGATGGAATATTAAGTGATTGTAATGGATGTTTTCAATAATTCCAATGTACAAATTGTTTTTTATGTTGTAATATAATGTACATAATTATGCAAAGACTTAATATTTCCCAATATTATAGTTTAAAATATATGTGTTTTTATGTAATAAATCACGAATTAATGTGTAATAAAGACAAGGGTTGTAATATTATTGAAGCACTAAATATCATTCTCAACAACAAACAAATTTAAAACATTACAAAAAATATGAAAAAATCATAAATCCTTCTTATGATATTTCGTTTTGGGAAATTATTTATTTTGTTACCTCTCTATTTAACGGACATACAAGAACACTTCCTCTGGTGGGATCTATCTAGAAACATTAGGTTGAGATCTTTATTCGTTGAATTATTTTCGATGCCTTTTTTGGAAACATCAATTAAATGTAATTTCGTGGAAAACAATATTCGATAACCATTAGTTTTTATGTAAATTAAACTTTGCTAAAACCTATATTTGATCAATTATAAATCTTTTAATAAGTAATTGTGTCCAATTGATTAGAATCCATTTTCTAAAGATTTTTAAATTTTCATCTAGTATACTTCACATGTATCTTTCTCTCTCTCTAATCCAGCATCATTCAATATGAAAAAAAAACTTTCCTAAACCATGGGATATTTTAGTACCTATAAGTTTTTGTGATTTTAATGAATAAAAAAATATCACATATTTTTTTCTACAATACACTATCTGATATAATATTTCTGATCATAATTTCTCTATTCAATCAATTTGGTTTTGTCCATCCAGAAGACATTGTCATGAAACATCATAAGGAATGGAAAAAATTATCAATTAATTTTTTATTTTCCAAAAAATTAATATTCCAATAAAACATTATTTAACTTCAATAATGTATTAAAATATATTTTGATCAACCATCACCTGTAAAACCTGTAAATATCGAGGAATTTTTTTTTTAATTTTTTTGGGATTTTACAAGTACGTAGTTTTTGACGGCACCTGATTCTGAGGCCCGGTGTGCCCGAAATAATTTTCCAAAGATTAGCTTGGGTACGTTCAGTGAACGGACAAGCGAGTTTTTCTAACTTTTGATTCGGTGCTTGGAATTGAAATCCAAGGGCACCGATTGAACCACAGCGCCGATAATTTCTTAATAGGACCTTTCCCGGAGGTGCGTTTTCTTGGGAGGAGTTGATAAAAGTTATGGATTCAATGTGATGTAAATAAAATTGTGGTACAATTTTATTTTCTATATCTAAGTGGTTATATCCTGAGTGTGGGAGTTAGGGTGGGACCCACTAGTTCCTAACTACTCTTGTTAGGATATTTTTGATGTGGGGCCCACATGAGCCCCACCCCTTCACACATCCCCTCATTAAACCCTGCCAACACTGATTCAATTAATTGAATTAAGTATTTGAATTTTGTAATTTGAACCCATGGCATGTTATAATAAAATAATAGGAGCTTATTTTATTTTTGGGGGGTTAGTTTTGTTGTGTTGAGAAAAGGGAGGAGAGAGCTTTATCTTTGGAAGAACTTCATCTTCCTGGAAGAATGTCTCCACTTTGACGAAGAACGTCGACTCGGCGGTTCCGGTTTTCTCCATCCTCTTCTTCCTTCGCGACAAGGAAGGAGACGCCGACGACGACGGAAATGACGCCAATTTCCGTGATGTTTGACAACCGCAAACCCTCTTCGAGGTTGGGGTTATTTATGTTCATGATTAATTTAATGTTCTTCGTTAATTAAATTGGTCGCTTATTATCGACATAACGGGAGGAGACCGGACTACACAAACACGGCTGATCCTCCTCCCCTTTTTATTGTTGATCTTCATTGATGATTCTGGCGATGGCGGCACGGTGTCATAGCACCGCTCGGGATCGAAGAGAACCGAGACTGGAGCGGGCCGCAGCGGAGGTGTGTGGCGCTGTCGCACCTCGCCGGTGGAGCTGAAGGAACCGCGGCCGGAGCGGGCAGCGGTTGTAGTGTGTGGCGTCGTCGCACCGCACCGGAGAACCTGAGGGAGGCTACGGCCGGGGAGGGCCGCAGCGCCGTCATTCCGCGTCGGTCAGACGGGAGTCGCGACATAAGGCCGCGACGATCTTTAGCAGGGGCGGCCGGGCTAGGACGGTCGCCGGTGCGTATGGCAGACCCCACGGGTCTGCCATTTCGGAACAGGGGGGCGACCCCCCCCCTCGCACCCCGATCGGCCGTGAGCTGAGCCGTAGCCGGCCTCCAAGCCGGGCCGCGCCCATGTGGGCCGTACCCGAACCCGGGTCAGGTCGCCCAATTTCGGCTGACCTAGGGGGTATTGGGACAAGTCGGACCGGGCCCAGACCCCTATTTTCAGACCGTTGTCTCTTAAACGGCCATAACATGAGTTGTGGACCTCCGGTCGATGCACCATTTATTGCATAGGATTCCTTGGATCAATTCTATCATTTTAGTATATTACACACAAGGTTTCGGTGAAGTTTGGGTATGACCGGGTTGGTCCGAACACAAAACCAACCGGGCCCTCGGACCAGAAACGCTTATAACTTGAGTTTTGGACATCCGATTGACATACCGTCAACTTTTTTGGATTCCTATTGATGAGACAAAACCTTTTTAATTCTTCACCTGAGGTTTGGACGCAGTTGGTGTAAGGACGGGTTGTATTGTACACGAAATCCAACCGGGCCCCTGGAACGGAAAAGCCGATAACTTTCAGACCAGACGTCCGTTTGACGAACCGTCAGCGGTGTTGGTAATCATGTTGAGAAAAGTTCCATATGAGTATACCCTATGCTATTTCGGGTTATATTCGAGATACAATTGGGTTGTTTCGTACACAAAACCAATCGGGCCACTGGGACGAAAAGGCTAACAACACACAGACCGGGCGTCCGATTGACGCTCCGTCTGTTGTGTTGAGATTCTAATGACATGGCAGAACTTTGGGATACTCTTTGTGGGAATTTGTGATACTTGGAGTATCAACCAGTAGATCATGGAGTGGACCCTCTCGGTGACGAGCGAGCGGAGTGCAGAGACCTAATAGTTGGCTGAGACTTGATGACTGCTGATCGATCGACTCGTAATGATTCGAATAGACTAGTGGGGAGCGCTTGGTTGTTGAGGACGACCCATGGCAGAGGAGCGCTTGGTTGTAGCGGCAGTCCTGCGGTACTCGACAGAAGGAGTACCTCTGTAGGATATGAGGTGGTGCTCTTGGTTGTAGCGGCAAGCCCATGGTGGGAAGCACATGGTTGCAGCAGCAGGCCCATAGTACTCTACAGGTGGAGTACATTAGCAGTCCAAGGCTAGTGTGAAGTTCTTGGTTGTAGTGGCAGGACCACTGTACTCGACAGAGGAGGTGTTCTCTAGTAGCTGTGGTTTCGACATCATGAATAAAATCCTGGTTTCAGCTGAGTCAATGAACTTTGGGTTTACCTCATGAATGAGATAGGTTACTTGATAACATAGGTATATGTGTGGGCATATACCTATGTAGTGGTTATCCATTGATTTCAAAACCTTTGTGATTCCTTGTGATTGAGATGGGTTACTTGATAACTTAGGTATAATTAAGAGCTTATACCTAAGTAAGGGTTATCTGTTGAGATCCTTCTTTGTGGTTATCCTTGTTAGATTTAGTGAGACCTTGAGGGTCTCAGGGTCCCTACTGAGTATCGTTATACTCATCCCTGCACAGGCTATGCCCGCACCTCGTTGTGCCGGTTGGATACGACGAACAACACTAGTCGTGGTTGAGGCTTGTAGAGCAAGAAGGTACCTGGAGGTGGACTTCATGATGAGACGGTACCTAGAGGTGGACTTCATGACAAGACGGTACCTGGCGGTGACAAACTGACGTGTAGAGCTGAGGTGGCCATTTGTACCTACCCTTCAGGTAGGAACACTAGAGGACAATCTAGGAGCAGCTCGACACCATCCAACTATTAACTTTTCTATTGTACTTTTCAGTTGTAGCTATACTTTTCAGTTGGGTGTGTATTCTAGCTCATTTACTTTTTAGTACTTTCTTTTGTACTTAGTTTTTTACTTCCGCTTGTACTCTAGATGGATGTGTTTGTGTTTTATAAAGGAAATTCCTTCCCATTTATTGGGATTTACACCATTGGTGCTAGTCGCCAGCCCCTGGCCGATGGAAGGCGGGCTTGGTGTAGTCACAGCATCGGCCCCGAGGACAGGTCGTGACAAATTGGTATCAAAGGATTCAGTTCTACCGCAAAAATCAGGAATATGATTATTCATTTTATGTGAAGCAATAATGTTAAGGGTATTGAGTGTGGTTATCAGTCCAGGGAGTCCAGTGTTGGTGCGGCGGCCGACGTATCAAGGAACCAGGACCCTGACAATCGATTTCCGACTTAGTGCCTGAAAACACTGATTTCATGTGTGTTTCAAAATGTTTTAAAGTCAGATCAAACCAGTTCAGCTCACCCGGTATAGTCTTTGACCGTGTTGCATCTGTTTCTTTCAGGATGCCTCCCCGCGGATGACCAGCTAGAGCCCTAGAGTTGTACGTACTAACAGCCTGCTGAGCAACGAGTCCTCAGTACAGGGCCCTCTTCTAGTTGAGGCACCAGTGGAGGCACGAGTGGTACTACCACCCCTTGGGACACTGAAGACACAAGCCCTAGTATTAGGGAGTGCACGTCGTTTGAGTGCACTGCATGAGTTCTTGAACCATAGGCCACCCAGGTTCAAGGGTGATACGGACCCGCTGACAGGTGAGGATTTTCTAGAGGCTGTGGTGAGAGTCTTTAGGCTAGTATGGATGCCAGAAGACTTCATAGTGATCCTTGCTACTAGCCTCCTTCAAGAAGCACCAGGCAGATGGTGGAGCCTGATGCTCCAGATGCATGACGAGGCGACACTTCTGTAGGCAGACTTCAAGAGCCTGTTCCGGGCAGATTTTGTACCAAACACCCTTCGAGCGGTGCGTATACAAGAGCTAATTCATCTTCAGGAGGGTATCATGATGGTGGCACAGTATTCAGAGAGGTTCACCGATCTCCTGCGCTACTCCACTGATAGGGTACGAGACCCATTCTTTAGGGCCCGAAACTTCGAGCAGGGGCTCAAGCGAGAGATTAGAGCTTCAGTTGTTTCTCACAGAATCTCGACGCAGACATGGGTGTTGGAGCGAACCCTCTTAGTGGAGAGTTTCCTTACTGAGCAGTTTCATACAGCATGACACACCACTAGCCGGCATGCGGAAGATTCTTCTGCAGCGGGCAGTAGATAGATGACACAGAGGTCCAGGAGGACCAGACCTACAGGTGGTCGACCGCATGACATAGGATCATGTGTGTGAGGCACCTGGGGTGGAGAACGACTTACCCATAGCGGACAGTGTAACTTGTATGGAGGGGTTGGTCACATGGAATGTGATTGTCTGACCCACTACACAAATGATCATCAGATAAATGAAAGACCTCCCAGGCAGAGGCATAGGTTTGATCGAGGTGGACCACAAGGAGCAGGAGACCAAGACAGGGGAGTTGGCCATGCAGCTGGAGGTAGACGACGCTTTGAGGCGTTGCCACCACCACCACCAGGAGGTCTACCCCAACCATAGGGAACAAGTGGACATGGGAGAGCTCAGATTCAGGCAGCTGAAGCATAAAAATATGGAGCTCCAGAAGTAGGTAGACAAGAGCGGTACTAGTTCTAGGCATGAAGACCTTTGATCTTGGTGCTTCTAGTTTCCTTGATGTAATTGTTGATGTTTGTAGTTGCTATATTTCAATGTACTTCAAGCTGCAGTAATAAAATACACTTGTCCTTGTGACATTAGCTTCCATCCTTTTTGTGTGCTAAGTGGTTCCGGTTTAAACTGTTGACTTGACCCTCAAATTTGAGATTACTACTAGAAGAGACCAAGTGACCACACATTGATGCCGACAGTGTGACTCAAACCTTAGAGGCGAGAGTAATGGTTGGATCTCTGGGTAGTAGCTTCGAGGCCTTATGATGTCATCCATGGCATGGAATAGAATCATTCATCTCGGGATTGACTATATTAGTCAAAGAACATGGTTCGTCCAGGGGATGAGACCGGATTTCTCTTATCGGCAAAGGAGAAATCATAGCAACTCTTGTAGGACCAGAGATGGTTCAGACTATGACGGAGGAAGCGCAGTTCATCCAGGAGCAGATGAAGACTCCACAGTACAGATAGAAGTTCTAAGCTGATAGGATACAGATACCACTAGATTTCGAGTATGGCAACCATGTTTTCTTACGGGTCTCACCTCGACGTGGATTATGGAGATTTGGCCTAGGTGGCAAATTATCTCTGAGGTTCATCAGATCCTTCTAGGTCCTCAATAGGGTAGGCGAGGTGGTTTACTGCTTGACCCATCCACCTCAGTTGAACCTGGTGCATGATGTATTCCACGTATCTCAGATGAGGAGATACGTGCATGACCTGACCCATACCATCGATCACGGGGAGCTAGACATCGATGATGGGGCTACATTTGTGGAGGTCCTGGTGGAGATTGAGGATCAACAGGAATGGGTCCTATGAGGATGGTTGATTCTGCTTGTGCACTTTCATTGGCAGCACGGGAACCTCTAGGAGATCACATGGAAGTAGGAGGATCAGTTACCTACTCGGTACCTCCTTTTGTTTCCCTAGTTTATGATGTTTCTTTACGGGGATGTAAAGCCCTGAGGTGGGAGTAATGTAAAGACCTCTAAATTTCAAAGAAATTTTTTTCTTAATTTCTTTGAGATCTTACAAGTACGCAGTTTTTTACGGAACCTGATATCGAGGCCCGATGTGCCCGGAATAATTTTCCGAAGTGTATCTCGGGTACGTTCAGTGAACAGACGAGCGTGTTTTTCTAACTTTTGATCTGGTGCTTCGAATTGAAATTTGAGGGCTACGATAGAACCGTAGTGCCATTAATTTCTTAAGAGGACCTTTCCCGGAGGTGCGTTTGCTCGGGAGGAGTTGATAAAAGTTGATGATTAAATGTGAAGTAAATAAAATTGTGGTACAACATTATTTTCTATAACTATGTGGTTATATACTAAGTGTGGGAGTTGGGGTGGGACCCACTAGTTCCTAACTACTCTTGTTATGATATTTGTGAGGTGGGGCCCACACGAGCCCCACCCCTTCACATTCCCCATAAACCCTTAAACTCCCCATTAAACCTCCTTTGTAATTAAGTGTGTAACTTCTCCTCTTCCCACTTCCCCTCATTAATCCATGCCAACACATATTCAATTAATTGAATTATGGATTTAAATTTTGTAATTTGAACCCATGGCATTTATAATAAAATAAGAGGATCTTATTTTATTTTTGAGGGGTTAGTTTTGTTGTGTTGAGAAAAGGGTGGATAGAGCTCTAGCTTTAGAAAAACTTCATCTTCTCGGAGGAACGTCTCCATTTCAAATGAAGAACATCAACTCAGCGGTTTCGGTTTTCTCTATCCTCTTCTTCCTTCGCGACAAGGAAGGAGACGCCGACGCCGACGGAAATGACGCCAACATCCGTGACTCTTGACAACCACAAACCTTCTTTTGAGGTAGGGGTTATTTACGTTAGTGATTAATTTAACATTCTTCACTAATTAAAATGGCCTCTTATTATCGACATAATGGGAGGAGACCGAACCACACAAACACGGCCGATCCTCCTCCCCTTTTTAATGTTGATCTTTGTTGAAGATTTTGGAGAAGGCAGCATGGTTCCGTATCACCACCCGGGATCAAAGAGATCCTCGGCCGGAGCGGGCCGCGGTGGAGGTGCGCGGAGCCATCGCGCCACGCCGGTGGAGCCGAAGGAACCGCGTCCAGAGTGGGCCGCGGTGGTAGTGTGTGATGCCGTCGCGCCACACCGGAGAACCCGAGGGAGGGCGTGGCTGGGGCGGCCCGAAGCGGAGTGGTGCAGTGCTGTCGTGCCACCCCAGTCAGATAGGAGTCGTGGCCTAAGGCCACTGTGGTCTTCAACAGGGGGCGGCCGGGCTCGGCCGGCCGCAGACGCTTAGGGAGGTGGGACCCCGAAGGGTCCCACGGTAGCTCAATCGGCTGGCATTAATGGTCGGCCGTTTCTGGGATGTCTGTGGGTTTGAAACACCCAGCCAGTGCATAGGGAGGACCCCACGGGTCCGCCGTTTTACAACAGGGGGGACCCCCCCCCCCCATTCGCACCCCGCTCGGCTGCGAGCCGAGCTGCGGCCGGCCTCCGAGCTGGGAAGCAAGCCACGCCCCGCCGCGGGCTGGCTCGCACACAGCCGGGCTGGGCCGGGCCGCGCCCATGGTGGCCGTACCCGGACCCGAGTCGGTTCGATCCGTTTCATGCCGACCCAGGGGGTATTGGGCCGGGTCGGATCGGGCCCAGACCCCCAATGTTCGGACTGTTTTCGCTTAAACAACCATAACTTGAGTTGTGGACCTCTGATTGACGCACCTTCAGTTTCATAGGATTCCGTGGATTGAGACGGACGTTTCATTATATTACACTCAATGTTTCAGCAAACTTTGTGTACGGTCGAGTTGGTCTGAACATGAAACCAACCGGGCCTCCGGAGCGGAAACGCTTATAACATGAGTTCCAGATGTCTGATTGACGTGCTGTCTACTTTGTTGGATTCCTATTGATGAGACAGGACTTTTGGAATACTTCACCTGAGATTTGGACTCAGTTGGAGTAAGGACAGGTTGGATTGTACCCAAAATCCAACCGGGCCCCTGGAATGGAAAAGCCGATAACTTTCAGACTGGACGTCCGTTTGACGAACCATCAGCAGTGTTGGTAATCATGTTGAGAAAAATTCCCTCTGAGTATACCCTATGAGAGTTCGGGGTATATTCGAGATACGGTCAGGTTGGTTCGTATACGAAACTAACGAGGCCATCGAGATGAAAAGGCTAAAAACACACAGACCCAGCGTCCGATTGACGCGTCGTCTGTTGTGTTGAGATTACTATGACGTGGCAGACCATTGGGATATTTTTTCATGGGAATTTGGGATACATGGAGTATCGACCAATTACTCGTGCAGCGGACCCTCCCGGTGATGAGCGAGTAGAGTGTAGAGACCTAGTATCTTGCTGAGACTTGACGACTACTGATCGATCGACTCGTAGTGATTTGGATAGCCCAGTGGGGATCGCTTGGTTGTAGTGGCAGAATCACGGCGGAGGAGCGCTTGGTTATAGGGATAGACCAGCAGTACTCGACAGAAGGAGTACCTCTGTAGGCTATGAGGGGGTGCGCTTGGTTGTAGCGGCAGACCCATGGTGGGAAGCGCATGGTTGTAGCAGCAGGCCCACAATACTCGACAGGTGGAGTAATTTAGCAGTCCAAGGTTAGTGGGAAGCGCATGGTTGTAGCGGCAGGCACATTGTACTCGACAGAGGAGGAGTTCTCTAGCAGTTGTGGTTTCAACATCATGAATAAAATCTTGGCTTGAGCTGAGTCAATTACCATTGTGTTTACCTAATGAATAATATGGGTTACTTGATAACTTAGGTATATGTATGGTCATATACCTAAGTAGTGGTTATCTGTTGATTTCAAAACCATTGTGATTCCTCATGACTGAGATGGGTTACTTGATAAGTTAGGTATAAGTAAGAGCTTATAACTAAGTAAGGGTTATCTGTTTAGATCCTTATTTGTGGTTGTCCTTGATGGATTTAGTGAGACCTTGAGGGTCTCGGGGTCCCTACTGAGTGTCATTATACTCACCCCTGCACGGGCTATGCCCATACCTCGTTGTGCCGGTTGCAGACGATGGACATCACTGGTCGTGGTTGAGTCTTGTAGAGATGGACAGTACCTGGAGGTAGACTTCACGATGAGATGGTACCTGGAGGTGGACTTCACGATGAGACGATACCCGGTGGTGACAAACAGACATGGAGAACTGAGGTGGCCATTTATACCTACACTTCAGGTTGGAACACTGGAGGATGATCTTGGAGTAGCTCGACACCATCCAGCTGTTGTCTTTTCTGCTTTACTTTTCAGTTGTAGCTGTAATTTTCATTTGGGTTTGTATTCTGGCCCATTTACATTTAAGTACTTTCTTTCTTAATTGGTGTTTTAATTCCTCTTATACTCTCAATTTATGTGTTTGGGATTTACGCCTTTGGTGCTAGTCGCCATCCCCTGGCCTTTGGAAGGCGGTCTTGGGGTCGTCACGACACGGGCCCCGAGGATTGGTCTTGACATCTCCCCCTTTGGATTTCATTTTCAATAAATTAAAATAAATCACTAATTCTCTAAAACTCAAGAAATGGATAAATATAAAATAATTTCAACCCTATATGAATGAAATTAATACATAGAGAAGAAGCCATTGAAAAAAAATAACATGATATTTATAAACCAGGTATTCACAATCATAACCCAATTATTCCATTCCCAAATCAATATAATAAGAACATACTACAATATATAAAAATAGTTCTTTTAACCACATTAACAAACTAGTAAAATATCTCACACGTGAAGACATCATTGAATACCCCTGTGATAAAATCCATATAAATATATCTCAAACATACAAAATGAAAACAAAATATCAATGGTTGTTGTTATATTTAAACACATTATATAATAATATATAATAGAAATATCATTGAGGGTATGAAAGAATTTATACCCTATCCTTCAAGAATAAGAGGTTAAAACCCATATTAATCATCATCTTCTAAAATATATACTTCATCAATTATTTAGTGATGATATTTAAGGATTTCTCTAGTTTTTGGGAAAACTCTTAAATTAGTTCATTTCATTCAACATGCTATTTAGTGAAGTTATATTTAATATCAATGTGATTAGATACCAATTATTCCATTCATTCATGGTCATATTTGTAACTCTTTTAATATCACAACCCAGGAGGAGGGCTAAATCCATAAAATACTATAAATATTCTAGTAATGTATATGTCTATAATAGCTATGTTTTATCTTGACTGGATGATACATTATCATATTCTATATTGATGATAGTCACTATACCCATTATTTAGACATCTTAAGATGATTTATTCCAAAAAATAACATTACAAACGAGTTAGTGCTTCCTTTATTGAAACATCATTCCAAAATCAACAACTGTGTAACTGAATAGATTCATTAGTCATTTGATTTAATATTATAACTAGAAATAAAATGTTCCTTAATATGTATATGAATTCATTTTTTAACCACACGGTGAGAATATTTTGGTGGACTTTGATATATAGATCAATGTGTAACAAAAGCCACTAAATATGGACCTAATGATTTGAGATATAACAGACTGCCAATAATATATATATGTTTCATTATGATCTACATCCATTCCTTTAAATATATTTATAATTAATTCAAATAGAAATGGTGGTTGAATCAATAATTTAATCTTTTGTGATAAATTTATTTAGTATTTCTTTATCATATATATATTTAGAAAGTAATATGTAATATTACTTTAAAAACAAATTAATCCTAAATAGTATTTTATTTATATTAGAATATATATTTCAATTAACTTATTCATATATATAATGAAAATTTTATATAACTTATCATCATTCACTATGAATATGATATCACCAATATAAATAATAATAATGAGGTAAACCAATTATTATTATATATATGTGTGTGTGTATATTTCTATAAACACCTCATTTTCTAAAATTCAACATCTTCAAGAAAGTATCTATTTTAGAATAACAATATCTGAAGAAGTTCATTAATCTATAAAAATTATTATAATTCTTGAAAACATATATTTCATATTGAATAATAAATTATCTGTACGGTTTCTCAATATTATCTTCTTCATCATGCTTTAATTTGAGAATAAAATAGTTAGAATCCATTTCTGATTTCATATATATTCTTTTTTAGAAATAATAAGAAATATTGTGATTGTTTTAAATATTTTTACTATGTAAATGATCAAATAATAATGCATTACATCAATATGATAGTATAATATTTAATCCATTCTTTCCTTGTTTTTTATCACTCCACATTTTATTTCAAACATGTTTTTAAAAACTAATATTTAATCCAATAGAATTATTATATTTTTATTGGTTATAAGATTTCTTGTTCTTTTTTGCAATATGATCTATTTATCATTCATGTAATAAACCCTTTATTGATTCTATAAATCACCATCAATATCACTAGTCCCAACATATGAAAAAAAATAAGGCTTGTGAAACTGTCATCGATATTCTTCTTCTTGATCCTACATTACATAATCTCCAATGATATTTCTGACCTCTAATAACTTCCTTTAGATTGGATAATAAGTACACACATTTAAATCATCACATGAAATATATTAATCAATATAATGATCCTAAATAGCATTTATGTCATCCCTTTTATCAATAATTTTGTTATGATTTATTTTTACAGTAACATCTTCTTTACGTCCATTTATATCTATAGTTAATTGTAAAAAATTTCTATCTGAATATTCCTTCTTATTCATATCTAATGATTCAAAAATATGTCTAGTTTATTTTATATATAACTTATATCTTCTCCAATTATGAGTCGATCCAAGGGAGAGAGCATAAATACCTATTTTATCATACATCAAAATATTCTAACCTATGAATTTGAAAATATAGGGACTGTCATACACATTTAATCACTTGGAAGTTGGGTATTTTTATAATACATTTTTTATCGAGTAATATATTTTTTATTCTTATAGAAACAATTATTCATAATGTAAACTTCATCTCAATATTTTACATCCAAATTTGATGAGAAGTTTCAGGTTCAATCAATATAGTCTGGTCTATATCAACCGGGTTTTTATTATTGGTTTCAATAACACCATGTTATTGTCGTGTGTTTGGTTCACTGTGTCCACCACAAATTTTATTCTTTTCAATGTAACTTTATCTTAAAAGTTTTCTACTAAAAACCATTATTAGTTCAAATATTATTTATGGAATATCTGAATTCCTTTTATGAAATTCTCTTGAAACTCTAAAACAATTAGAACAATTGATTTGCGTTTCAAAATAATAGTACATTTTATATATTTGACACTAAAAAATATAAAAATATAAAACTTATCTCCATTTTTCAATTTCAATGTTGTGGGACCAAATATGTTAGAATTTATAATACCTAAGGGATGTGTTGAATGTATATAAAAATTATAATATACTGAGTTTGGAATGTTTTCTTTATGTAATTTTAATCAACATCAATAATTTTTTATCCTTTCCAAAACATCATAAATAGTTCCCATATTTTTCATTATCTTCATCTTCCTCTAAAACATATGTATGATCTATTTGTTCTATATCTGATTCTATTCATTCATGCATATATATATTGTACAAAATGTATCTTCAACATAAAATAAATTTTCATATGGTTCATTATCCCTTTGATACAACCTTAAACTAATATGTCTTTTTAACAATGAAGCTATATTTTCTAAAAACAACGTGATTACCTTCATAAAATTGTTGTGAAACACTCAACAAGATTTTATTGTTCCCATGAACACATAAGATACTTTTTCATAACAATTTTTCTATTCTGATTGAATGTATAATGATATTCATTATGATTGACAAATCATTACAAAAAATTTCTATTCATTCATTGTAATCTTTTGGAATCATAAATAGTTTCAAATATCCAGTCATATGAGATGAAAAAAAATATAAAATATTCAATGATATTCTACTTTTGGTTCCAAGAGATGATATTCAAAAATTATTGGATTACTTATTAATGACACTTTCCTCAAATGAGGATATTGAAATTTTTCACATAAACATTTTCATTTTGGTATCATAATAGTACATCCTTTAGCAAGATGTCCAATTTTATCATATAATTTATATATAGTTTCTTTGGGTTAACAACTATTTTTAATTTTCGTATATTATTTTTCAGGTTTTCTTCATTAATTCTATTTACACCCCCTCTAAAAATCCCCCTATATATATTTTTGGATGCAATTTTGTGTTTATGAATAATCTAAATCATTTTTTTGTATGCACAAAGCCTTCACAGTAACATTAATAACCAAATAAATAATATTTTCTTGTGTATCACATATGGTATCCTAAACATTGTATCAATTTTAAATCATCTTTATGAACATTTCCCTGGGTTCCTTATTGTCAACTAGAACATTGGTTTTCTCTAGACCAATTATTCTTCATTCTGGACATCATCATACACTCAACATTATGTCATGTTGTAATGGTGTTTTATTCATACATTTATTCTATAGAATATTTGGCTTCACATATTTTCGTTACATACATAAAATTATTTATTTCATTGTTAATGTGAACATCAAAAATCCATTTTATACCTTTCAGGACAATATTTTCTAAACTATATGAGTTTTACACTTCATAGAAAATTCCCAATCCTCTAAAACTGAGTTTTGATTTATTTTAATAATGTATTACTCAACTTAAGAAAATTTATTTTCCAAAATTCCAAACTCCTTTACATACACTATTACCTTTTAATTTATGTTTATATTCTTCACTTTATTAAACAAATCCTTTAGGTCATAAATATATTTTATTAATCATTATTTTTATTTAACTGATAATTCCTTATTGTTTAATTAAAGACCATATTTCATTCAAATAATATTTTTTTTCTCTTGTTTAATGTATTTTAAAAGACATTATTTGAATTCTATATTTAGAATAAACACAATATATGTTTTATATTCTTGTTTTAAATTAATTATGATTTTTAACACTATTAAAACACTCATTATTTACAATGGTGATATGTAACATCCCAACACAATCATCACTATAATTTTATACTTCCCATTAATTATAATAATATGTCTTAAACCTATAAAAAATATTCCCATATTTATATTTAATGAACCTCAAATCCATTCATTTAGAGTAGGAAACTAATTTTTTTATATTCATTTTAATATATATTCTTTTCATTATATCTTTTTCATCACTATAATCCACATTTTATAGTCTATAAACATTTTTAAGAAATATATTATATCAATATATTTAAATCACTTCGATGATAATTTTTCTTTGTACTTTCCTATTATACATTTCGATATTCGAGAAAAACAATGAATTCATAAACACATCTATATACCTGTTATCTACATTCAATTTCATTGAATTCATTCTCAAATATATTCTTATACTCTCATTATATAATTGAATAAAATAGATTTCATGACCAATATTATACTTTTTCTTGAAACCAATTTATCTTATCATTTCATATGGTATTAGAATAATATTAAAATATAACTGAGGCGGGGGGAGAGGGAGAGTTTAAATATCTTCATCATCTAAGGATGATACCTTGGAATCATGCTTATGAAGAATAATTCTATGAATATTTTCAATAATTGTGGATTCTATTAATTTCATACAAATGATTATTTTTATTCTAAAAATTCCATTAGCTTTTGTAAATAAATTCTAAATCAATTCATCATCTCCAATTTTAAGGTATTAAAACATTAATGTTCATATCTTTAACTTGAATTTGTTCCCTTTTGTATTCCATCCATAAATATTTTTCAACTTGACCCATATGTTGTTAGATATTACTATTCCTTTGACCATAATAAATTTATATTCATAGAGATATATCGGAGGAATGTATATATTTTTTAGATCTCCCATCATTATGTATAATCTTCTTTTCTAAAGTTATAAAGCAAAAAAATTGGCTGGAGGAGTGAAACCATATGTAATATCTTCATGAAAATCACAGGATATAAATCATGCAATGGGGGTGAATTATATCATTCCAAATTTAATAGTTCCTTTAAGTATGTCCTTTTTATTCTCATCATGCTTTGGTTTTGATAATTAAATAAAATCATCTTTCGTTTTTTACTCATAATGTTTTGTAATTTCTTACAGATTAAAGAATCATTGTATCTTATTTTATAAAATATGAAATATTGATAAAATTATTACTCCAAATACTCCATTTGAATTATAATATGGTTTTCTTCACATTAGATGGTTATTTCAAAAGATAACTCAATTGTTTCAATGAGTAAATACATAGTGAAGTTTTTGGAATAGTTTAGAAACTCTATAGAGTACATATTTAGTGACCTATTATATTTAATTGACTGACTGTTGTTAAAATATTATAATTTTGAGAAACCTGATGTGATGGAAAAGAAAATAATTTCATCTTTATTTTGTTAATTTTCATTAAAGACTAAAAATTTTATTTATAAATCAATATAATATTACAATTTCATTTACTGATGTTTCTAGGATATTATTTTTCCATAATTTTATTGCATCCATTATATATATATATATATATATCAGGATCCATGGTGTTTTGATTTATAACCTTCCAGATCTATTAGAAATATCTTCACATTTACTAAAAATAATTCTTCTTATGTGTGGTATAAATACCTTGTTTAGATCATCTAAAATATTAGTGAATTATATACTAGAAATCTACACTTATTTTTATCCATACACTAATTTTGGGGAAATGTGCTTTTAAAAGAAAAAAGTTGGGTACATGAAACATATATTTGATAAAAAAAATTATGACATGAACTATATGTGGGATAAAAAGTCTATAACATAAACCACACATTGATCAAAAGTATAATATATGAACCCAATATTAAAATAATACATATGATAAATTGTAAATATAACCACTATGGATCAATGTGTTTTTTTCATTATTTATATTCCCCTTCTTACTATTATTTCACATATAATTAAGTGGTCACTATAGTCCAATTGGGGATTTATTTTTGAAAATGTTTTTAAATGGACACAATTCACCCCCCTCTTCTGTCTTTTACATACTAATTCTAAAAAAATAAGTTGTATCATATTTTGGGAAATTTTGGAATAATTATTATTTATTTTGGATATAATAATCATGAGTTAAATATATCGATGATAAAACTTTAAATGGATAATAATAAATATAATGTGTCAATTATTCATTCTCCATATTTTAATGCTGATAATTGTTGATATTGGAAGGCTTGTGTGAAAATATATTTGACAATTCATAGATTAAAATAATACATAGATATTTTTAAAACATTTGAAATCCAGGGATAACTAGATAAGTAGGATGATGTGAAGTAAATTGAATATGATATTTTTTTTGAAATCCATGAATACAATTATACGATTTCCTAGTCCCCATGAAATTAATCACATTTCTCAAAGTTCCACTACCCATGATATATGGATAAATATTTTTTTGCATATTTAGTAACTGATAATGTTTGAAAAATTAGTTTCAATACATTAGTGTGTAAATTTGACACATTCATGATACAGTATGATCAATTCATCACTAAGATGAATGGTATATTTACAGATGATTTCAATGATGTTTCTACCTTGTGAACTCTAATTCTATAAATATATCAGGCATTAATGGTATTTAGAGTATTAGGTTCTATATAGAAAATAATGACTTCTATTATTTAATAATCCACTCTTGGTAAATAATTATATATTAATGATCTAATTTGAATTTTGATTATGTATGAAGATGAGGTGAAAGTAGAAGTTGAAAATAATTTTTTATCAAAAACAAAAATGCTACACATAATTTTCATTAGAAAAATTTTCTGATTCCAATTCTAGTCATTTTGGTTCATGTCATTAGCTCTAAAATATTCCTATAAAATTAAAAAACATATATATAAATAGAAACCGGAAATTAATCAAGAATAAATAGATGTATTTTAGGTGCAAAAATTGTAATATGATAAGACATTTGATACTATAAAACCATTATCTGTATACCAAATGTAAATTAGATTATAAAATAAAATGAATTAAAACCATGAAGGCTAATTTGATTTAACATAAATATTAAAATAATTAATTTACTTAAAAATATGAAGTTGATATTGTAAATAAAAAGGTAAATCTATGTCTTATAGATCACGCTGATGAGGTATAATCATCTTGATCTAAAATTTCAAAATCGATAAATCTATCTTATTATTAGCTTAATAAATATTTCTTATGTTTCCATATAAATTGAATTCATTAATGAAGGATCATAAAAATCTTAAAAAATCATATAATGGTTTTCATATTGATAAAGATAGTTTCTCAAACTAGATTTCAGGATTAAGATCTAATCCTTCCAAAAATTACTGTGCTCTGTAAGAAAATAAAACTAATTAACTCTTACATGAAGATAAAAAAATAAATTATTCTTCTATTTTTTTTACCATCATGGAAACTTATTTGAAAAAAATTATTGGAAAATAAAAAATTCTAAAAAATAAACGTGGTATTGGTAGTATTAATATAAATAAAATATATATAAGCCTTATTTTTTCAAAGTTCTAAAAGAATAATCATTGACACTATTAAATGTTTATTAATATGGTATTAATAAAAATTTACAAAAATCATTGTTATTTTATAAATCCATATTTTTATGCTATCACTTCCTTCAATACAAAAATTAGTGGATAAACTAAATATATTGGTAAAAAAATCCTTTAAATATAGAAAGACATAATGGCAAAATCTAGTGTGACATGGCTGAAGGGTGGAGATAGAAACACATAATAGTTTCAAGAATGTATAAAGAATAGAAAGGTAGTAAACAAACTAAAAATTATATTGGATTATGGACCATATATATTAGAGGTTTTAGTGGTTGGTAATTTGTCTCTACAACATTTTGAGGTCTTATTGTATGGTTATCATAGATCTAATGAGGGGAGATCCTTTGAGGAGGGAAGAGAGGAATATTTTTTGTCCTGCATTCCGTGGTACGTTGATAACATGGAAAAATACCTGGCGGAGACAATACCAGATGAAGAATAGCTTAATGTGTCCATTTTTAGATTAATCCATGAGGGTTCTCATGGATGAGATGGATTTCTAGGATCATTTATTATGGGTCATGGGACATTATCCAAATATGGGTGCGGAATGTGGTGTGGGAATATTTTTATGGTGTAGGGATTAATAGGGTTGTTTGGGCTTCCAATGAGGTCATTACACCAATGGTCAAATACTCATCATCCCAAAACCATTATAGGATATTTTTCCTATGTAATTTTTATCATAAGATTATGGATTTCAATATTAATAAAATAGATAGTTGTGTGATATCAAGTTAGTATTAGAAGAAAAATTGGCTTCATTCTAGGGTGTAGTATAAAAGGTGGATATACATTGAAATATAGATATTAGAAAAATTTATTTATAAAACTTTTGGATCAAAAATTATGATTAATGTGGAAAATACAAGGAATACGATCAGTTGGAAAGAAATTTAATAGTGAAAATAAATAGGGAGTTTGAATTCCTGGAATGGAAATGTGATCATTGTTTTAGATTTTATGCTTCCACATGGATTTCCATCTCTTTTGGTGTAATAGGTTTCAGTTTTCTCAAGACTGTCAGAGGTCAAAGATAGGGGATCATGTTTCTCTTAAACTTTTCATCCTTGTATATTATGCTCTTATAAGAAACATTTCATGCGGGATAATGGAATGGAGGATAGAAACATGAAAAAAGAGATGGTTGGGGTTTGGTGTCTCACAGGATGCATGCTGGTGAAATGATTTTCCTATTTAATGGAAGGTATTTTTTTTTGGTGAATTGATTAAAATTATGAACACCTATGGAAAATGAAGAGGACAACATATTAGTCTTAGAATTAGAAATATGTTTATTTCAAAGAAGAGTTCATGGAGACGTAATAAAGATATTAAGGACAAATTAGTCATGATGATAAGATATATCCCAATGGTATAGCTAGGATCCCCCATATCATATAGTTATATCAAAAAGGATATATTTGAATATATCATAGAATACATTATAGGGAGGCTTAGTAACATAGAAATTAATATGAA
The DNA here is from genome assembly GCA_963277665.1 of Viscum album. NCBI lineage: Eukaryota > Viridiplantae > Streptophyta > Magnoliopsida > Santalales > Viscaceae > Viscum > Viscum album. The sequence goes on from OY728130.1 coordinate 401,678,198, forward strand.
GTCCTTTGGTGGATACTGGACAAGCCAATTTAATAGGGAGGCACTAATGTGCACAATGTTTTTAAAACCATAAAGGTCATACAAGGTAGGTTTTAATTGGAAATAATTAAAGGGTTGATGATTTTGAAAAAAGATAATGGTAAAATTATAGTAAGAAGTTGTATTAATGGGGTCATGAGTAAGTATATTTACCGGTTTTTCTTGGTGCATGTATCAATATTTAGCGGTTAAAAAGGACGACGGGTGTTGGGTCATTGGATGAGGTGACTTCAACTATTAGAGAAATATTGGGCTGATAAAGCTCTATATTTTATAGGTTTTCCAAATCAAAGAATATAATTCATAAAAGCAAGAAGGTATCTATATTTTACCAATATATTTCATTATCAACAGTAGAAAATCATCCAAGAAAATATATATATATATATATATATATAATTGATGATCCAGACTGAGAGAATTACTCAAGTTCTACTTCTAGAAAATTAATATCTGGGATTTCCAATCCTCAATTACTTCATATTTTGATCATGATGAGGGAGATTAAAAAATATTATAATAGGATATCCCCGTGAAGATGTATTTTTTGGTTTGGAGGTTGAGAAATCTATCCTTTTCCATTCATGTAAATGTGAAAAAAATGGTGTTCAAGATGTAGTTTCCATTTTTTTCCCAGAATTTAAAATGTTTTTGAATTATTCTAAAAAAAGTGATTATGATATTGGGATATTCAAATATTTATGTCTGGATCTCATCTTTAATAGGTGTGCTGAAACAGTCACACAATTCATTTTGGAGTTGATTTAGGGTAGAGGGAAACAATCGCTAGATACTAAGTCTTTAGGACTGATTTTAATTTTTTTTTTAAAGGTGATTTGTGATGCATGAAATGCTTCTAGGGAACATAGAAATTTCTTTTAATTATTTTTTTAGGTATATGTAACAGATTTGATATTGGATCTCCAGATACTCATAATGGAGGGGGAGGGTATGACGATGTTTAATCCATTTATCTATAAGGCGGATCAATGGAAAATACTGAATAATAGTAGGTGGGTGAAATTTCCTCCAGCCTGTATGGGTTTGAAGGTTAAAATTTATGTATCTTGTTATAATAGTGAAATGAGGGGTGGAGGGATGGTACAAGAACATAGAAGTTTATTTTTTTAGGTTTTAATGCATTTTATGACACAGACACATCCTTTGGATTAGAATTTAGAGCAATGGTCACTAGGTTGACCCTCTATAGGATTTACAGTTTCAATATTTCGAAGGCATGGTCAGATTCTAGTATGTTGGTTAGTATGTTCCTTGGTAAAATTTAATTGTCCCTGGTATATTACTTATTTAATCATAAAGTATTGGAATTTCATTGATTCATACATCAGTTTTGTGAATACATGGAATGAATGGAATTTTTTAGTGGACCATATAGCACAAAATGGGATTCAGAATAATGGAATCAAGGTTTTTTGAAGTAGTGTGTATTTACCCAGTAACTGCCAAATAATTTTGAGATCCCACTCTCTCAATATACATCATTTTTCACCCATGTAATATGGGGTTATATTTTCTTGTTTTATTTTTAATAAAAAAGTTCATTAATTATTTAAATGCATTAATTATTTCACATTGGGAGAGATAAAATTTTAAAAGATTTATCTTTCTTCCTTTCACTTTTAATTATTCTTATATTTAAGGTGTCAATATTTTCTCACACTACTATTGTATGTGATGAATTAATTCATCGAATGATCTAGTTAAGATCAGGATTATTTTTTAATATTTTATAGTGGATTTTTTAATTAATAAATGGTTTTTTCTTATAATCATGTGTTTAAATGTCTTAAAATTTAAATTAATTACTTATTCTTAATTAAACAATAATTTTTTTGTTACTTTTATTTCAATTCTATGACTAATTTATTTTCAATTACAACAAGAATAAAAAAAGTTGCAAATATTTTTCTATAAATACATTTTTGTGAAATTTGATTGAAATATTTATTTTTTAATTCATTAAAATTATTTTATTTCATGAATATCATAACTATATATGCTCATCTCTAGGGGGTTTATTTTAAATGTTTATAAAATGATTAAATATTTTATTCCTATATTATGTATTAAATTAATTGATTCATTTTTTAATTTCGGAAAATAGATTATTATTCCATGAATAGTATTTTACATGTTTTATTTTCTGGTTGATTATATATTTTTAACATTTTATATGATGCATGAATTAAAGGGTATTTTTTAACTATGTATATGTTTAATAAAATATTGGATGCTCTTCTCAATAACTTGGATTTTTTATATTTTCAAAATGGGGGTCAAAACTTTTGTTTTAAAATTTTTCGTATTTTTTATTATATATATTAAATTTAAAATTACAAATATTTATAAAAGGGGTAAATATATTGTACCATTTAATTTTTTTAAAATATTATCATTTTTATCAGTAAAAAATTGGGGAGAAAAGTTGGTAGAGATTTAGTGTATTATTATTATCAGATGGGGTATATTTTTTACTAGCTCTATGTCATTATTGTCTCAGGTTGGTTTTAATAATTACATGAACTCTTAATTATTTGTTTAATAATAAATTTATTAAGTGGTTTAAAATTCCATAATATTTTTTATTTATTTTATATTGGAAAAACTATGAATTAGATTTATAAATAATCTATTTTTTAAGGATAATTATATTATCTTTAGATTATATTTTTATATAAAAATATAATTCATTTGTTTATATGATTGAAGACCATATAAAATTTGACTTAAAGTTTAACAACTGAATAGTGTACAAATTTAAGAATCTTTAGTTTTTAATTAACTTCATGTTCTAAAAATTCTATTATTTGTGAAACCTACTGTGATGGAAATTAGAGAAGTTTGTATTTATTATTTTTTTGTTTTCATCGAATGATAAAAATTATTATATAGATGTTGAATAAAAAATCTAAAGGTATCCAATGATGTTTCTCAACTACTAATTTTCTATAATTTTATTGCATCTTCTATTCAAAGTTATTAGTAACTGTGGGGTTCATATTGATTCACCTCTTGATCAATTGGAAATATCTTTATATTTAATAAAAATAAGTCTTTAAGGATAATTTTTTCTTATGATGTTAATAGCATCTAAAAATTCATTGAAGTTTGTAATGGTAAGATACCTAGATTTGTATCCATACATTACTTTTAATGAATTATAATTTCAAAGACAGAATTATTGTATATAAAAATATATTGGATCAAATTTATGGTACATAAACTATATGTTGAATTATAAATATTGTACACAAACCATACATTAGATAAAAACTATGGTACATAAACACTATATTTGAAGTGATCTCTATTCTTAATTTGATAATTATGCACTATATAACATTTTTTCTATTCTTTACATTATTTATATTCATATACTTACTCATTGTTTAGAGGGTATGAAATGGTCTTTTTATTTCAAGGGGAAAAGATTAATTTTTTCATGATTTTTAAAATGACACAATTTTTCCCATATAGTGTGTTCGTTATAGTCATTCCAAAACAAAAATTTCATCCCATAAAAAACATGAATCACCACACAACTATGTTATAACCATGCATTATAGCCTTCAATTTTTTCAAACTTGACAATGTAAAAAATCAATGCAAGAACCCATGTGAGACAACTTTATAGAATTTATGTGACAAATAAGGGGGCGTTATTGAATCTTATAATTTTTGTATTTTTAATTACAAAAAAAATCAGTTATAAGGAATATATTATATGAAAAAAATAGGAAAATAAAACCACATCAATAGCTGAATTTACATGTTTCACAAGTAAATAAAAGTAACTTGTCCTTGGAACTTCTTGGGATCAATACATTTATACACATCCACTAGAAATAAATATTTTTTGGTTAATAAAAAGAAGTTAATAACTAACATTTTCATATAACTATAGTAATTTTATAGTAGAAGTTCTACATAAAAAATAAAATGGAAATTAATTTATTCAACTAAAAATGAACCTTTACCAATAGGTTTCAATACGTTTTCACTATGATAGTTGAATTGTTTACACTTTCAATCCTGAAATTTATTCTACTCCCTCTTCAATCTGTTTCACATCAGTGAGAATGAAATTTTTATCTAAACATATTTATATAAACCTTCCCATATAAAAACATTTTCTACCATGTATCCTCACTATAGTATACTCAATTTGATTCCCTATATGTTTGATATATTATTAATTTGGAAACATCAATTTGGAACCCCTTCATCAGATACTATTATGGTATCCCTTATCCATCATCCTCTTTCAGGTGTCCCAAAATCTAGTGGTTTGATATTAATACCCCCCCCCCCTCATCACAACAGTCAACACCTCACATCCATAATAACTATCATTATATAATTAACCCATTAAATTCACCTTTTACCCTTTATATATGAATTATTTATCTAAAAACATTGGAGTAAAAAAGACATCAAATTTAAATTTACCCCTTATACAATGAATATCCCACTTGACTATGTCATCAGTTTACTAGTATCAACTCCCCATGAAAATTATATTCAAACAACATCTTAGAATCCTCCTTATATCTTGACATTAATGATCTTTTCAAACCTTTATAAATTAACAACTAGAAAAATAAATTTTTCCTTTTTTGTTATTGATTCAATGAATATTTAACTTAGTACTCTCAAAATTTATGATATTCTGACATACGTTGTAAATATCATTAAATGATTTTACAATAAATATTTAATCTAACATCTTATTTCTATTCTATATTGTTTTATGTAGTTGCTACAATTCTTCATCCAGTATACTTTGTATAGAAAACTCTATGTGAAGAATTAATTCAGATAAAAACATAAAGAAACATATATTCAATGTACTTCCTTAGAAAATTCTATCTGGTGACCTTGACATTCATTATATAAATAACATTCCTTATGAATGTAACACCCAAATATTTTAAAAAATATCTAATTTAAACAAATTCGACTTCTTTTGCAGCTTGTGAAACCTGAAAATCAGACTCTAAATGAATCGTAATATTGTACGTTGTTATAACCTACCTGTTAATTTTTTTATTGAATATGAATAACTAAATTTTAAACATTATTTATATATTTTTTAATTAATTTTATATTATAAATTCTAACTCTTTATTAATGTTAATTTATGTTTCAAAAATTCTGAAGTGCCCAGATCAGTGTGAATCACTGAGAGGGGGAGGGGGTGAATCAGTGATCCTTTAAAACTTTTTACTAATTGATTCTTAATCAATTAAACCTCTATGGCTGGTTAAAGCCTCGATCCACTCTTCTTGTATCTCTCAACCTTTCCCGGATAATGCAGTAATGAAAAGGCACAGGACACAAGGATTTACAAGGTTCGGCACCAAAGGCCTACATCCTTGCCATGCTCTCTCAGCATGGATTCTCCCATTATAACTTGTTAGAATTACAATGGTCGATACAGAGTCTCACTGTATCTCTCCTGAGTCCCACAGGAGGGTCTTTATACTGCGTCCCACAGTGTTACCAGAGTCCCACTGGCCTGCTCCAGAATCCCACTGAAGACTTCTTCTCCCTGAGTCCCACAGGGTCTTCTCCTGGCTCCTCGAGTCGCACGAGTAGCTCTTCTTCACTTTAAGCTTCTTCCAGTATCTTCAGCAGTCTGGGATAAAGACTGCTGGCCTTGCTCTTCTTCTGATCACTTGTGGTGAACAGGTCTTCTCATCTTGCTCGGGCTTTATCACCTTCTTCTAAGGATGCCCCGGCTTCTCTCCAATTACTGAATGCTCAGACAAATAATATCTTTATCTTCGGTCTGGTCCAGTCTGAGTTGCACACCACTGATTTGGCTTTGTTCACGTGTGCATGTGAATGCATGCATGCATGCACTCTCCTTTTCTTCTCCTCTAGGTGAAATAAACCCACAAAGGGTGTAGTCAACTATAGCACACACCTTCTTCACAATCTTCACACACTTAATTCAATTTGCTTACACACTTAGAGTGTGTTCTACTTTAGTGTGGATGTCTTCTCTTCTTCTTAGTGTGTACACACTTTCTTTTGCACACACACTAAGGTTCGGCCTTGTTGTCTTTTTGCACACACTTGTTTCACTTTGCACACACTTTAGACTTGGCCTTCACTTGTTTAGCACACTCACTTCCTTGTTCTTTTAATCTTCTTCAAAGTGTGCACATCACTTATGCACACACTTGGTTCTTCATTTTTCACACACAAGGGCTACGGCCTTCTTCTTCAAATGCACACACAAAGTATGGCCTTGTCTTGCTCACACCCACTGCCCTTAGGGTACTTAGCACACACAAGATGTGTTCCTCAATTTGGCACACACTCAAGGGCTACGGCCACTTGTTGTTCTTTTTGCACACAAAGGCACAAAGGCCTTTCCTTCCCTTCTTGCACACACACAAGGCTACTGCCTTTTCTTGTTTTGTTAAGCACACACGGCCGTAGGGCCTTCTTCTCCACTTGGCACACACTTGGCCCGTAGGTGATCTTGTCCACTTTGCACACACACAAATAGTGTGGTCTTCTTGTTTCACACACACCCAAGGCTACGGCCTTTACTTGCACACACCCGAACTCAAACTCAAGGGAGGGCGCGCAAGGTGTGCGGCCACTTCCACTTCTTCAAAGCGCAAGGCACACTTGGTGCACAAGGCAGCATGCAAGTGCTCAAGGCCTCTAGGGCGCGCAAGGTGCACGACACAGGGGCGCGCAAGACCTCCTACCCGCGGGGCGCGCAAGTGCAACACCCGCGAGGTCTTCCTCTTGCCGCGCAAGGGTGCGGGCAGAGAGGGTGACAACCTCGGGCGCGCAAGGAAGCGGCCTCGGGTTCTTCCTGTCGCGCAAGGGAGTAGGCGTGCAGGGAACACTTCAAAGCCTCAAGTGGCTTCGGGACAATAGCCGCGCAATGTTTTGCGCGGTGGCTTCTTCTTCGCGAGGCAGAGGCACACGCGGATCAACAGATCTTCAATGAAAACATCAGCAAGCTTTCTCTGGAGCCTCGGCCTCGTTTATATAGGCGAGGAGAGCCTCTGCCTTCCGCGTGGGATAAATCTTGAATCCCCGAAATCTTCGGATCTTCAAAGATATTTTCAAATCGTGATTTTTATCCTCTGTTTCACGCGGGATCTTTTATTTTCTCTTCTCCTCGTGCATGCGATTTATAACGCATGCACGGCCTCGGTTTAAACCCAATCCATGCAAAACAATAATCCTCATGGCCTCGGCAACTTCGTTTTGCCTCGGCCTCGTTCGAAATCTCCCAAACATTGCATGCATGCTTATTTTATAGCATGGTTAGGTTCGGTGTGGAGAGACGAGCTCAATGGAGCCTTCAGATCCTTCAAAGGTGGCCGGAATCTCAAAAACAGGTGCTCGGGAGGCCTCTGGTTTAGCGGCGTCGCGGGAGATGCCTCGGTCGAGCTCGAGGGAGGAGACGATGCGGCAGCCGTCGGATCAGGTGATCGAAAGACATCGGACGGCTGGATCATATCGCGGCATCGCGGGATTAGATGAGCGGCTCGGATCGGCCGTGAGATCAGATGAGCAGCTGGGATTCGCTCCCGGTGGAATTTGTGCGTCCCACATCGAAACGCCGCGGGATTTTTCCGCGGTTTATCACCCCGGCGCTCCCATGAGCGGCCAGTTGAATTCTCTCCCTCAACGGTGCCGCCCCGCACCGTGTTCTCCCTGCGGGCGCGCTCTGCGCCCAGTCTTGCTCCCTGCGGGCGCGCTCCTAGCGACCACTATGCATCCTGGGTGCGCGGGCTTCACCACCGCGTGCCCTCGGGGGCTTATACACGGCCCCCTGCGCTCCTCCGGGCGTGCCCCAGCGCCTCTGTGGTGTCTGCGGGTGCGCCCCTGCCGCCCTGAGCTCGTCCCACGGGTTCCCCCTTGGGCGTGGCGCCTTAGGCCCACATGAGCCTTGGGGTTGAACCCACAAGGTGCTCACGGGCTGGCCATATTTTTTGGCTAAGTCTTGAATAAGACTTTGTCCAGTTTCTCCTCCATATAAAATATGCCAATTGCCAAATGCCACATGCCTATCTTTATCATTTCTCCTTCTTCCTCTCTTCTTCTTCATTTGAAATTCCTCCATTATCTTCAACATTTATTTATCACTTATAATCTTCAATGTCTTCGTTGATCTAATCAGAGATCAAATTGGGACTTCTTCAGATTCACATGCACTAAGTGTTAGTGCATGGACTTCATTAAACCATTTCACCCACTTAGAAGTTGTGGATGGATCTTCTTCTCATCTCCTCATGCATTGTCAATACAATGCATGGTCTTCTAAAGCTTGTTGTGACATTGTATCCAGTTGATACAAGTTCTTGGAACTTTAAAGATCAGTTCAACAATCGTCTGATTTACATGGAGAATGTTTCAACCACAATTTCCAATACCACTTAGTGAATCTCCTAAGTGACATGCATCTTAGTACCATGGCTATTCTCCCTTCTTTACCAACACCATCACAACCTTTGTCATTCACATCTTGACATTCCCTGACTTCCATTCATTCCAAGACAACTTCATGCCTCATTGACAACAAATGCAACACAATGCACTTCAATCTCCCCCTTTGTATTTGTTGTCAATACACCACTTCAGCACATATGAATGGGTCAATATGTGTGCCAATATTTCTCCCCCTTATTGGCAATCAAATGCAAAGGTGTGGTGTGGTTCTCTTCCACAATATCTCTTCCTCCCTTTGAAAAGTATTTTCTTGAAAAACACTGAGAGAGGGATGATGTCACATGTTCTTCTTTAGCAAAGAACCTTTAGTTGATCAACTCTAAGTCTACTTGGGCTAACCCGGTGTAGAAAACAAGAGTGATGTAACCAAGGAACTCAATGTTGTCCAACATTCACTATACATGTGAGATCATGCTTCAGGGGTTTGAAACTTTTTCAGATATAACAATGAATTGCTAAATCCTGCACATACTTCACAAAACACATTAGAATGTTCAGGTGCAAAGATAAAGCTCCCCCTTTCATCCATTTGTCTTCAATCCATACTCCCCCTTAATTGACAAGATAAACTCAATTAAGAAACAAGGGGTGAAAGTATGATTGGAATACCTTCACTTTTCTCAAGATGGTATTAATCTCAGAATCCCATCTTCTTCAGATTGGCTCCCCCTCAAGGGGTGCACTCCATTCTGTCCAAACCATCCTCCAGTTGAGAATGATCATCATCTTCAATTCCCTGCAATGTTAGCACATGTAAATACCAATGTATAAGGGAATAAGATGGAACCTCCTTGGTTCATCAATGTGAACAACAAGGTTGAGAATATTCTCTCAACCGAGATGTCCCATTTTCACCATTCTTCACACTTGCACATTTGATCTTCATTGATGATTGTGCTGGTGTGGTTCTCAAAACATCTTCATGTGAAACCTTCTTCTTCCCTTTTGCTTTAGCAATTGCCAGAACTTCATCTTCAGCTCTCTGCAGATCTTTGGCAAGTTGCAACTGATGTGGCCATATGACAAGTAAATCATTTGGAAGGGTGGCCCCAGTTCTGGAAGTTCCACATGGTTCTTTTGATGCTGTTAAGCTACCTTTCTTAGGCAACTTATTTTCAATCAATCCCTTCTTCTTCTGGATTGATTGTCTTTTGGAGTTCAGTTGGCTTCTATTTAGTTTCATGGCTTCTTTACAAAGGTCCATGATGTGTCCGTTCTTTCCACAGAAGAAGCATTTATTGGTGGTCCTTCCGGATGCATCACCCTTCTTGGACTCAGACTCCAAGGACTTCTCTTACTTTTTCAACATCTTCTTGGAAGCTTTTTCAGCTTTCTTCTTCTTGCTTCCCAAGGATTCCTTTTTAGCCAGGTTCAGTGATCTTCTCTTCTTTTCATCTTTGGATACAGTTGGAGATTGACATGTATCATTTTGACCACTTTTGCAACCATCCCAGATGTTTTCAAGTAATCCAAATCTGTTAGCAGTAAACAGATGTCTCTGGACCTGTGGATGCTGCTTCTTTTCTTCTGGCTTGCTCCCCCTAGGCATGGGCTTCCTTTGTGCTTTGACATTTAGTGGATTTTACCAACAATCCTTTGCACAGTGCCCATACTTATTACAACACCAACATTGACCCACAAATCTTGACTTCTTCAGTCCTTCTGATTTTAGGGTACTTTTCTTGACCTGTTGTGCTGTTTCAGGAGAGCTCTGCTTCTTTACTGTCTTCATCCATATTTGTTTGGAATTATTCTTCCATCCTGCACTTTTAGTAGAAACACTATTAGAAGCATCAGTAAAAGATGGTATGGATGGTAGCTTCTTCTTAGAAGATGTTGCACTTTTACTAGAGGATGTCCTTCTCTTAGAATCATCCTTCTCAAAGCATACTTGAGTAGCAACATGTCTTCTTTCAGCTGACTGGGAGGCTTCAGCTTTGGGTGATTGCAGTTTTTTCAATATCACCTCTAGTTCTAAGCATTTCATATTGAGGGAGTTCTTCTCATCCTCAACAGTTCTTAGCTTTCCTTACCAATTCTCCACCAGTTGTTTCATCTGGTCTTCATGCACCTTCTTCAATTCTTTCAATGAATTGTCCAGCTCCTTCACCCTTTTGACTTTGTCTTCTAGTTGAGCATCTCTGACAACCATTGACACTTTGTGCCTCTTTTCCAGTGCATGGAAAACTTCTTTGACCAATACTTTAAAGAATTCTTTCTCAGAAAGGCTTCTCTGCAATTCTTCAGCAGTGTCTTCATATCTTTCATTGCAATGAGATACTGTTTCATCTTTGGCATTTACCAGCTTTCTGAGAGTGTTGGTTATGCCAACCCTTTTTGCCAATTGATCTTCCATTGCATTGGCTTCTTCTTCTAACTGTGATTTTTCTTCATGAAGATCATGGATGCCTGTAGCTATACACTTTGCCACTTCCATGGGAACTGTCTTCTGAAGATATTTGAGTGCACTCTGAAGATCATTCATTATTTCAACTTCATCACAGCTAGGACAGGCTTTCTTCATCTTCTTGGCCTGTTTCTTCTTTCTATTTTTCTGAGTCTTGGCAGATATCTCCATTTGAGGCTGGTCTTTCATTTCCTCAAATCTGCACTCCATATAGACTCTCTTGGATCTTTTAGAGGGAACCTCCCTCTGATACCAATTGAAGTGCCCAGATCAGTGTGAATCACTGAGAGGGGGAGGGGGTGAATCAGTGATCCTTTAAAACTTTTTACTAATTGATTCTTAATCAATTAAACCTCTATGGCTGGTTAAAGCCTCGATCCACTCTTCTTGTATCTCTCAACCTTTCCCGGATAATGCAGTAATGAAAAGGCACAGGACACAAGGATTTACAAGGTTCGGCACCAAAGGCCTACATCCTTGCCATGCTCTCTCAGCATGGATTCTCCCATTATAACTTGTTAGAATTAAAATGGTCGATACAGATTCTCACTGTATCTCTCCTGAGTCCCACAGGAGGGTCTTTATACTACGTCCCACAGTGTTACCAGAGTCCCACTGGCCTGCTCCAGAATCCCACTGAAGACTTCTTCTCCCTGAGTCCCACAGGGTATTCTCTTGGCTCCTCGAGTCGCACGAGTAGCTCTTCTTCACTTTAAGCTTCTTCAAGTATCTTCAGCAGTCTGGGATAAAGACTGCTGGCCTTGCTCTTCTTCTGATCACTTGTGGTGAACAGGTCTTCTCATCTTGCTCGGGCTTTATCTCCTTCTTCTAAGGATGCCCCGGCTTCTCTCCAATTACTGAATGCTCAGACAAATAATATCTTTATCTTCGGTCTGGTCCAGTCTCAGTTGCACACCACTGATTTGGCTTTGTTCACGTGTGCATGTGCATGCATGAATGCATGCACTCTCCTTTTCTTCTCCTCTAGGTGCAATAAACCCACAAAGGGTGTAGTCAACTATAGCACACACCTTCTTCACAATCTTCACACACTTAATTCAATTTGCTTACACACTTAGAGTGTGTTCTACTTTAGTGTGGATGTCTTCTCTTCTTCTTAGTGTGTACACACTTTCTTTTGCACACACACTAAGGTTCGGCCTTGTTGTCTTTTTGCACACACTTGTTTCACTTTGCACACACTTTAGACTTGGCCTTCACTTGTTTAGCACACTCACTTCCTTGTTCTTTTAATCTTCTTCAAAGTGTGCACTTCACTTATGCACACACTTGGTTCTTTATTTTTCACACACAAGGGCTACGGCCTTCTTCTTCAAATGCACACACAAAGTATTGCCTTGTCTTGCTCACACCCACTGCCCTTAGGGTACTTAGCACACACAAGATGTGTTCCTCAATTTGGCACAGACTCAAGGGCTACGGCCACTTGTTTTTCTTTTTGCACACAAAGGCACAAAGGCCTTTCTTTCCCTTCTTGCACACACACAAGGCTACTGCCTTTTCTTGTTTTGTTAAGCACACACGGTCGTAGGGCCTTCTTCTCCACTTGGCACACACTTGGCCCGTAGGTGATCTTGTCCACTTTGCACACACACAAATAGTGTGGTCTTCTTGTTTCACACACACCCAAGGCTACGGCCTTTACTTGCACACACCCGAACTCAAACTCAAGGGAGGGCGCGCAAGGTGTGCGGCCACTTCCACTTCTTCAAAGCGCAAGGCACACTTGGTGCACAAGGCAGCATGAAAGTGCTCAAGGCCTCTAGGGCGCGCAAGGTGCACGACACAGGGGCGCGCAAGACCTCCTACCCGCGGGGCGCGCAAGTGCAACACCCGTGAGGTCTTCCTCTTGCCGCGCAAGGGTGCGGGCAGAGAGGGTGACAACCTCGGGCGCGCAAGGAAGCGGCCTCGGGTTCTTCCTGTCGCGCAAGGGAGTAGGCGCGCAGGGAACACTTCAAAGCCTCGGGTGGATTTGGGACAACAGCCGCGCAATGTTTTGCGCGGTGGCTTCTTCTTCGCGAGGCAGAGGCACACGCGGATCAACAGATCTTCAATGAAAACATCAGCAAGCTTTCTCTGGAGCCTCGGCCTCGTTTATATAGGCGAGGAGAGCCTCTGCCTTCCACGTGGGATAAATCTTGAATCCCCGAAATCTTCGGATCTTCAAAGATATTTTCAAATCGTGATTTTTATCCTCTGTTTCACGCGGGATCTTTTATTTTCTCTTCTCCTCGTGCATGCGATTTATAACGCATGCACGGCCTCGGTTTAAACCCAATCCATGCAAAACAATAATCCTCATGGCCTCGGCAACTTCGTTTTGCCTCGGCCTCGTTCGAAATCTCCCAAACATTGCATGCATGCTTATTTTATAGCATGGTTAGGTTCGGTGTGGAGAGACGAGCTCAATGGAGCCTTCAGATCCTTCAAAGGTGGCCGGAATCTCAAAAACAGGTGCTCGGGAGGCCTCTGGTTTAGCGGCGTCGCGGGAGATGCCTCGGTCGAGCTCGAGGGAGGAGACGATGCGGCAGCCGTCGGATCAGGTGATCGAAAGACATCGGACGGCTGGATCAGATCGCGGCGTCGCGGGATTAGATGAGCGGCTCGGATCGGCCGCGAGATCAGATGAGCGGCTGGGATTCGCTCCCGGTGGAATTTGCGCGTCCCACATTGAAACGCCGCGGGCTTTTTCTGCGGTTTATCACCCTAGCGCTCCCATGAGCGGCCAGTTGAATTCTCTCCCTCCACGGTGCCGCCCCGCACCGTGTTCTCCCTGCGGGCGCGCTCTGCGCCCAGTCTTGCTCCCTGCGGGCGCGCTCCTAGCGCCCACTATGCATCCTGGGTGCGCGGGCTTCACCACCGCGTGCCCTCGGGGGCTTATACACGGCCCCCTGCGCTCCTCCGGGCGTGCCCCAGCGCCTCTGTGGTGTCTGCGAGTGCGCCCCTGCCGCCCTGAGCTCGCCCCACGGGTTCCCCCTTGGGCGTGGCGCCTTAGGCCCACATGAGCCTTGGGGTTGAACCCACAAGGTGCTCACGGGCTGGCCATATTTTTTGGCTAAGTCTTGAATAAGACTTTGTCCAGTTTCTCCTCCATATAAAATATGCCAATTGCCAAATGCCACATGCCTATCTTTATCATTTCTCCTTCTTCCTCTCTTCTTCTTCATTTGAAATTCCTCCATTATCTTCAACATTTATTTATCACTTATAATCTTCAATTTCTTAGTTGATCTAATCAGAGATCAAATTGGGACTTCTTCAGATTCACATGCACTAAGTGTTAGTGCATGGACTTCATTAAACCACTTCACCCACTTAGAAGTTGTGGATGGATCTTCTTCTCATCTCCTCATGCATTGTCAATACAATGCATGGTCTTCTAAAGCTTGTTGTGACATTGTATCCAGTTGATACAAGTTCTTGGAACTTTAAAGACCAGTTCAACAATCGTCTGATTTACATGGAGAATGTTTCAACCACAATTTCCAATACCACTTAGTGAATCTCCTAAGTGACATGCATCTTAGTACCCTGGCCATTCTCCCTTCTTTACCAACACCATCACAACCTTTGTCATTCACATCTTGACATTCCCTGACTTCCATTCATTCCAAGACAACTTCATGCCTCATTGACAACAAATGCAACACAATGCACTTCAAATTCAATATTCTTTCAAAATCGTATATATGTTTTTAGTGATAATATAATATAATGAGTTTTGTACTCAAATAAGAGATCAATTTTTTAAATTAATTTCATTTTTTTAATTAAAATTTAATAATTATCTTAAAGTAAATTTTGGAAATTTTATAAAATGATTTATTTTTCTGTGAATAGATTTATATAATGATTTTTATTAAAAACCATATTTTTTGTTTCAATAATTGAAAAGTTAAATTATTTTCAAATGTGATTTAAAATTAACAGCAGTTCTCATTGGTTATGGGTAATCAAATTATGTTCTTTAGAATCCATTTTATGGTTGAATTTGGTAAAAAATCATTTTTCTTATTTAAAGTTCTGTTTTTGAAAAAAATTATATCCATTGCATTTGAGGTTTTTATAGTTAATTAATTTTATCCATTTTTCAAAAATGAATTTAAAAAATGGATTCAATATATGAAATTAGAAGTGAATTTTTTTTAAATATGCCTTTATTACTTTTTAACACTCTGAAGAGTAATCATACTAAATTTTTATTACCATAGTAAATGTAAAATCACTTAACAAGGGTTTAAATCGAAATGATATTTTCTAAAAAATTAATAAAAAACAATAAATTATACTTGTTCATGAGTAGAGTTCATCTATGTACATACATTTCTTGAATATATTTTCACATGGTTCAATATTTATTTGATTGTGAGCTTTATATTAATTTACAAAAAGAATAGAGAAAATATCACTCTCTTAACATGACTATATGATGAAATTGTACGTATAGATATAAATATGATTTATTAAGCCATAATTTTTTATTCAAAATTATTATATATTGTTTTAATCATTTAAATTTATTTAAAATTTTTTATATTTGAACAATTACCTTAAATACTTACACAACACTGATATAATATTAATTTAGTTAAATAAAAAATTGAATAAATGATTCTAAAAATATTAAATGTAATATAATTTGGGAAATGTTTTATATTAAAAATGTTTATTAAATTAATATAATAGATTTTGGATTTTTTAAATTTTGGTATTCGAATTCTATTTATCTATTATAGTTTTTCATGTCAAATTGTGTGAATAGTGTCAAACGTGACATTCATGATATTTTATGAAAACTAATAACATATAAAACAATTAAAAATCATAAAAATAATTCAAAAAGAAAGTTATTATGATATTTTATATAAAATATTATTCATTTAATATTCAAAATCCAATGTTCAACTTATAAGAAAAATTATAACCCTTTTAGAGTGAAAAAATGTCATTTCGATTAAGGATAAAATAGTTAATCTATAGGGTTAAAATAAATAATAATGATAAAACAAAAATAAAAAATTTCGATTTTTTATTGGTATATGGGTTTTAAGGAAACTTAGCTTCAAATATATATCCATTTGGAATTACGTTACTTGGGAATGAATTTATTATATTCTATTCATGATGAAATTAAAAGACTTACCCTCCCCTCAATTATAAAATAGTTTCATATATATATCTTATTTACACCAAATTTATTATAAAATACAAAATATGAAAACCATAATAACATCCTCATTTCCTTTAACACATCTAAGATCTTTTAGTCCTTCTAAAACACCATCCATTCGAGGCTTAATGTGTAAACCAATAGAGGGTTCTCACCGACGTGGTAAAACTCTTAACCAACCATTTTTAGTTTAATTTCCTATTAAACCTCTACTAAATTCAACAAAAAAATTATAAAATAAATAATTATGCATATTTATCATGATGATTTTTTATTATGATTAATCCAACAACCATTATCCATCTTCTTCTCATAAGTTAAAAAATTTTAATGTCACTCAGGTTTATGTGTGGACTAACACCTATGTGAAGTTATATGATTCATTTTTATTTTACATTTTACTTGGATAGTAATGAGGATATATTTAATGAAAATATATATTATATTTCATATATAAATTGTCCTATAATGTTTATTTATTCTTTACCTTTCCTTCATTCCATCCATCAAAAAATGAAAACAGCGTTTATGTGTACGTACGGCCTACCATCCTTATGAACGGTGTGATTCATATTTAAATCTATAAAATTAATAATTAACATAAAATATGTATATAATTAATATATATGGTATTTATATAGTAGATAATAATCTCAATATAATGTAATTACAATCAGAGTACAAGGATCAGCACTACCGAACCAATCCCATCAGGAAAAATGAAATACTTAACTCCTATAAATGATTATTTTGAATTTGAAATATTTTATAGATGGAAATTTAAGTTCTTTAAGTTGATGACATATGATATTATATTTATGTAAATGATTTTAGTATATATTTATAAAAAATATATATTTATTTTAATGGAGGATAAACTTCATTATAAGCATAACAATCTTGAGGTAAGGGATTATGTTACACTCTCATTATTTTAAAAATTGTTTATTATTACGATTATAATAATAAACATTCATAGTATATCTATTAGGAATATAATTTATTTTCTTATTCTAGGAATATTTCTATATATTAAATTTTCTCCATTCGTTTTTCCCTATTCAAGTACTCAAGAGACTAAAAGTCTAATTTTTTGGATATTTAACATTATTTCTCTCAATGGTATAAAATACATTATCATCATATCCATGAATTCTGAAAAAATTAATGTTTTTTTATAATCCATTATAATTTTAATTTCATATTACCCATTTTTTGACTTTTTACAAAATTATTTAAAATCAATATTCATGTAGTTTTATAAATGTCATACATTTGAGTATTTATCAAAAATGTAAAAGAATAATTTGTTTTTAATTATTCAACATAAAAAAAATCCCTACATCATAAAATATAAATTATTTTAATAATCAATTACAAGTTTCAATTATATATATTTAATGAAATTTATTCCATATCTTTTTTGAAGGTTCTAGATTTTAAATAACTGAGTTACAAAATAAAAGATTATTTTTTCCCAAGAAATATTCCAGTGATCTTTCAAAAGAAATCATCAATGATAGCATCCCATGATATTAATTATGATTTACTGGGGATATGATCCAATAATATTTACTTTCTTCTATTTTACTAGATGGTTTTAGGATATGATTATAAAATATCTAAGAAATTTTTTTTCTTTATTTCTTGGTTATTTTAAAATGAATGGTTTATAATTTTGTGTCATATATAAGAATAGATTTATGATAATGTTTGGGGAGAGTCCATAATTATATATCCCTCTAATTAATTGGTTAAATATTAATGTTTATAAGATCAAATGGTACAAGATATGTTATTCCATGAATGAAGAAAAGATGGTAAATTATAGGTTAACCTAATCATAAAATAGGTACAGAGGTGCTCATCCTAATCCGTATTTGTGATCAATGTTTTGGGGGGTATCCCATACATAGAATTTATATTATTGTGATTATTTAACATTTTGTACAACTATTTTACGAAAATAACATATTCTAATGTTTTTAACACATTGATACTATTCATTTATTTCATTATGATTCATGTCTAATGAACAACAATGTTTTATTCTTTGACTCAAGATTATGATCTATGATATACATGGTATGGTTTAAAAATTTCTATCCCATGTTCGCATACTATTAATTCCATGTTCTGTTTAAATGATCATTGATATATCTCTTGTTTTACCATTAGTGAGCATATTTCTCACCCATAATTATGTTTTCATTCTCAATAATATGAATAAATTAATAAACTATGATTTATCTAAGATATTTTCTATTTATGAATAAATTATATTGGGATGGTGTACAATATTTTGTACCAATTCTTTATGATTCCATGTTTCAAAATATATTATACCTATAAGATTATGTAATGGATTGTTATATTATTTAAGGAATATTAATCTAATGAGATTTTATATTTATATATGATATTTATGGGTTACTATAGTTATTATAAAAGAAAGATTAATTTAGATTTTTAATCTATGATGAGAACAATTTAGTAAGAACACTATAGGTGGGTCTATGTATATGATAACAACCTAATGTTTTTATAATGATCATGATATCCAAGATTAGGAATAATGTATTTTATAAGGATAAGAAGGTGTTTGTATTGATACATCCTATGTATGATTTTTCATGATTATGTGGTTTTTCACTTTGATTATTATTTCTCACACTATGATTTTTTATTTTAGTCAATGGATAGAACCTGGTCAAATCATATTAATACTGAATGTGACAGAAAAATAAATTACTTTCCTTTAAAGGAACCAATTTTTATGGGAGATAGAATGAAAAATATAATTTATATGATTATATAACATTCTTAATCAATTAATCATGTAGATATTCTAAAAAATAAATAGGGGAACAACATTAATTTGAGTCCTTTATCAGGAAACAACATTTATATTTTAGTGGATCAACTAATCGATTAATGGATGGAAAATAGATTAATACCTTTTGAATTATATTTTATATCATCCATTATTTGGACCAGGAAAAAATTATTTTTCATTTACATCACTTGGAAGATAAATTAGATCAATATTGGACTCTCATCAAGAACCCAAGAAATGGGATGAACTTTACTCTATGGTGTGGGATGAGTTTATAAGGTTATTTTTCAATAACTACGTATATTTTATTCTTCATATGAAAATCGATAAGGATTTCATTAAGATAAGGAAGAACGATGATGATCCAATTTGTATTTATGAGTAATATCATAAAACTCTTTGATGTTATACTTATTGTAAAATCAAATAACAGAAATGTATAACTGATATATTATTTTATGTGTTTCAACCATGTGTCAAATTTGAATTTTCCATAAGTTAAATTTTTAGTTATGAAGAAATTAATTTTTTGTGATTCCAAGGTAGAAATTTTTATTGGAGTTACACAAAAATCATTTAGGATGAAAATAAAAATAAAAATATGATTCAATGTTAATTATAATAAAATAAATATTGGATGTAATAAGATGATCTAAAAATTATTCTCAAAGTATTAAAGGAGTTATGGAATAAATTTTACTATTGTAAAAATAAAATTCATTATATATTAAAAGAAAGGAAATTAATAAAGTAAATGATGATTTTTTTAGAATAATATAGCCAATAATAGAGAAAAAGAACCTCATAATTTACCAACCAATCGAGACTATTTCAAATTTATAGAGTATATAAATTACATTATCCAATTCTCAAAGATTATGGATAATGATGATTATCGATGTCAATGTCCTATTAAGACTATGGTAAATTGGAAATCACATGTGATTATTATTATTTATGTGGAATTATTTGGTAAATGGTACACCTACCATCCACTCTGGAACTGATAATTTCTTATTTGATTCTAGATCTACCTATTATTTTAAATTTTATGTAGTTTGTAAAAGTATCATAGAAATAACTTAATGATTATACATTGAATTAAAAATACAAACTCATGATGGTATGATGATCATATATCAAGTCTATTATTCTAATCCAATTTATGCTTCTCGGTATGTTCATTATTAAAATATCATTATTTTTTCTCTAGCTAAATTTGATGTTATCTTGACCATGAATATGATTTCATTACAAAAAACCAAAATAATAAAGAAGGCATGTCATGTTTGATATTCTAAAATGACCAATGGTCTTATATCAATTTGACTATAAATATGATAATCTTTTGGAAATCACATCCATGATATCGATTTTTTATTCTAATTCAAAATGGGTCCATATCATAGATTGTTATTGGGGAACAAAACATTTAAGATATTACTACTTTGTTTTATTTTTTCGAGGTATTTCTTGGTGTTTTTTCATTTCATGCACTAAATCATGATGTTGTGTTTTTCATATAAATCAGGCCATGTTCTACACAGATTTTAAATAATCTATGTATAATATCATGTTTTTAGTTGATGTAATTGAATAAGAAACTCTAAGATAATTTTTACATGGGATTTATTTGACCAAAGGAATCAACATGGTCTGATAATATTATTTTTAATTTAAATATTGATAGACAAATGTGACACTACATTTATTATCTAGAACATCACATGACCACTGTCATGTAAAAGTATCATATACACTATATTTATGACTTCTTTGATCAATTTCCTGGAGATCAATATTCTTCCAAGAAAGACTTTTATTCTAGATATTATCAAATAATTCCCCCTCAATCTTTAAGGATTTATCAATAGTCTTTATGTATTACCTATATTAGTTTGTGATAGTCCATATAAATGATATTCTTATATATTAATTGAGAAATGAAGAGTGTGAATATCGCATGGGAATTTTACTAGAACACAAATGAAAATAAAATTAGATTGTAAAATTTAAAAAGTGTGAAATTAAGAGAGGTAAAGTTTCACTTTTTGGTCATATAATATCAATAGAGGGTATATTGGTGGAACTATTAAGATGAAAAATATCTACATTGGACAAAAAAATAACATTGACTGATATCCATAGATTTCCTAGTTTTTCTCATTATTTTGAATTCCTTATGCAGAATTTATCACATTTTTCTAATACCCTCACAAATTTAAATTAGATATTAACCATGTTCCTTTAGATAGAGGAATGTAATTAAAATATCAATGAATAAAAAATAAGGTTATCCAGTAAACCCTTACATACAATATACTATAGTTTAGAAGAGTTTTTAATCTATAATGATGCGTCGAAGAGGGTAGTAGGATGTTTCATCATGTAAAATGATATAGTGATTTATTATGCATCAAGAAAATTTATGGTTCAGGAAAATATTGTCCCACTAATTATTTGGAAATAGCTATGGAAATTTATTTACTGAAGATATAGAGGAAATATCTTTAAGAATAAAAGTGTGTCATATATACTGATCAAATTTGTTTAATGTTTATATTCACATAGAAATAGTTGAATATAATCTAGAGAACTTTCTTATATATGATTAAAGATTATTAATTTTCGTTATATCTCCACTTTGGAAGGAGAATAAGGTAGAACACACTCTAATATTGAAGGATCATGTGATCTTCTCTATTATTAACATTTCAAATGATTCAATATTTTTTGGATTTCTAGGGATGCATCTAGAAATATTTAAGGATTATGAAAATTAATATCATTATCATATCATTGTTCATCTATATATACATGAAAGTGTTTTAGAGACCAAGAATGAAGCTGTGGAACTATATAAAAGGTCAAAAATTCTCTTAAGATTAATCATTATTATAATGGAACGAAATTTTTTAGGAACCATGTATTTTTTTCGATACCATATTTGAAGAAGGAAATGTTAGATGAGCCTTATAGTTCATCAATATCTATTCATCCTAGATATAAAAATATGTACGTAGTTCTAAAATATTACTTATAGTGGGATGATATAATGAGAGATGGTGTACAGTACATATCACATTTCTTGGTATAACAACATGTTAAGGTTTAGAGACATAAGTCTAGAGGGATTTCATAACCACTAATGAAAATATAATGAACGTAAAAAACATCAACATGATTTTTCATCAAAACCCCTTATAAATTTAATGTACATAACATTATTTGGGTTGTATTTTCCACCTGAAAAATTCATCACACTTCATTTCTATTAGAGAATATTTTATATTGATAAAACATACTTAATTTATATTAATTAAGTGGTAACGCTTCATGGAGTATCACATTCTTTATTATATGACCAGGATCAAAGTATTACCTCATGATTCTTGTGAAGTCAAGAGAATTATCGAGAAATATAGTTGATATTTAGTACACATTACCCTCCCAATATTTTTTTCCAATTAGAGAGAACCATTTAAAACATAAAGGATGTGATGAGATATTATTCAATTAATTTTTAAGGTATTTGTGATTAAAAACTTATTTCAGTCATTTTTTTTACAAAAATATACTTCACTCAAGCATTCATATAGCTCATTATAAATTCCTCTATAGAAATTCAACAATAACTATATAGTGCATGGTTTAAGTTAGATAGTGAAATCTATTTAGACCTAAGGTATATCATTAAATGGTTGAGAATGTCTGGTCAATTCAACAACATATCATGGAATATCTATATCAACAAAAAAGATAAGATAATAATCGTCCCTGAGATATAGCATTCGAAGTTAGTGGGAAGGTGTTAATATATATATATATATATATATAATTTTTTAATTATTTTTTGAAACAAGGTAAATATAATCCCTAGGAATATAGTCCCATTTTAAAATTTTGATATAGTATGAATAGTAGCTTATCAATTTTGGCTTCACTAAACATCTCACAGATTCATGATGTCTTCTATATACATATCCTAAAGAAGGACATACATTATCAATCACAAGTACTGAACTAAGAAGTAATACCACTAGGAAAATAACAATCTTGTGAAGAAAAACCAGTATAAATATTTTATTATATACATATAGTTCTATAGAAATAGACTACTCAACTATTTGATATTGTCTGGTGGAATTTGGAAATTAAATAAGCAACCAACAAACCAACAGAAATGATTAAATAAATATAGCTTAATTGCTTTGTATCTCTGTGTCAAATTTCTTGGGATAAATTCATCTTATGGTATATATAATAGTTCCTTATAAATAAATTTTATTTCTTCGATACCTTATGACATATAAAATCTCAAAAATATATGATATGCATTTTAGTATACCATTATAACCCAGCTTATAATTTAGTGGATTTAAAAAGAATAAATAAATTTTATAAATTATAAAAAAAATTATATAATCTCATTATAAAAATACTAATTTTTTAGTAAAGACATTATATGCCTAAAAAATGCATTTTTCATAAAACAATGCAATTATTTATTTTGGGGAGTAAATGAAAAAATTACTTTTTTCCATACATAGAAGATATAGGCGATTAATTTTTCATAATTTTTTAATTCATTATTTAAAAGTTATTTTATGGTGAATTTTGTGGAATTTTCTAAAGGGGTTGATTTTTTATGAATAATAATAATATGAATTATTATTTAAAACTGTATTTTGGTTTTAGGAATTGAAAAAGTTCTAGTTCATAAAAATTATCTAAAATTAAAATTAGTTATCTTACATTATTTTCAATCAAATTAAATTAAATAGAATCAGATATATAGTTTAATTTGTTATAAAAAGATTTTTATAGTATAAAATTATTTTTTTTGAAAAATAACTATTTCCAATGTGTTTTATGTTTTAATATTAAATTATTTTATTCCATTTGTAGGAATTGAATATTGAAAAATGGATTCCATATTTGAAATGAGGTCTTCCAAAAATGATTATATTTCCCTTTTCTTTTCAGCCACATTAAATTGTAATCATTTTCATTTTCAATTTATATAGTAAATGAAAAATTAGTTAATTAGGGTTAGAACTAAAATTTTAATGTCCAAAAAAAATAAAAAAATATTTCATTTACCGTATTGAATGACTGGATTTCTTCCATTTCCACCGAAATCTTGAATATATTTCCACTTTGTTCCATATATATTTTATTTATATCTTTTCATTAAGTTAATAAAAGTATAAATATTATATATCGCTCTCATTATTATCCATAATTTTTACAGAAATATTTATAGTGGGTATTTTTTAAAATAAAAGTTTATTTTTTATAACAATTAATATTCTATGGTATTAACTTATTTAAAGGTTTTATTTAGATAACAATTACCTTAAATTCTTATGCAATTCTTACATGGTATTAATTCAACTAATAGAGAAAAAAAGAAATGATTCTATAAATTTTATATGTAATATGATTTGCGTGAAATTCAGTGTTATATTATTATATATATTAATATATTAGGTTAGGTTTGTGTGAATGTTTTGAATTAAAATTCAATTTATATTATTTATTTATCTATATCCATTTATGTTAATAATGTCAAAATTAACATTAATGATACTTTATAAAAATGGTATCTTTTTAAATTTTTTATGAGTCATAAAATTCTTACAAGAAGACAGTTAAGATTATAATGGGTTAAAAATATAATCATGTTCCTACTCTTGAGCCAATTTTTACTTTATATGTAATCCTAAAATCCTTTTAGAATGTAAAAAATAATTCTTGTGATTATAGTTAAAATTTGATTACAATGGGGTTAAAACAAAGGATAAAGATTCACATATCACCTAAATCCATAAACACAGCTTATTTCTAGATGGTAATTACAGAAAATAAAAACATAACATTAAATATCTAGTCATATGGAATCATCATTCCTGATAATGACTTTGTTATATGTTAATATTTTATGAAATTCGAAGATTAACCCTCCACTAACTTATAAAAGGGAACACATGCATTCCATGATTTAAAATCATTGACCATTATAGTTTAAAAAATACCTACCAAAATACATTTATAGATTCATTAAATAAAACCTTGGTATCTTAGTATTTCCACAACACCATCCCATAATGAATTAAGGTGTAAACTATTATATGATTTTTAATGAATATTTAAAACAATTAACCATGAATCTTCAATTTTATTTCTTATTATATCACTTATATATTAATTATATCCATTAAAAATATTTAAATAGTTTTATTAAATATGCTTTTTTCTTATTATGATAATCTAAAAACCCTTATCCACCCTCTTTCCATCCATTTTAAAACTATATAATCGCTTGGGTGTAGGTGTAGACTACCTCCTACATAAAGAGATACAATTTTTTTATCATTTAAAATTTATAAATATGGTAAGATGAATAGATTTAATGAACATATAAGATATATTATTGATTAAAATTATCATATAAAATAGATTTATTATTTTTCTTTTTTCAATGCACATGTTGAAAAACAAAAATAGCATTCATGCACAGATATGACCTACTATCTCCATGAATGATGTGAATAATTTTTATGTCTATAACTATTATAGATCAATATTAACAGTCATATAATGAATAAATACTACATTTATATCATATTATAAATTTTTTAGATGATGCAACATTGATCAATGTACATGGATTGCAAGTACCAAACCAAAATCATAATGAAAACGATATAGTTAACCAACTAAAATGATGAATTCAATAAAAAAATAATTTTTAAATGGGTATTTAAATGTTATAATTAGATCATATATTATGTTATTATTATGAAATTATTTTTTGATACAAGTAAAAAAAATATTTTTTTTATAAATAAGTTTAATGTTCTATTGAAACAAGTCAAACATGAGGTAATATATTATGTTATAATCTCATTGTTTATAAGGAATATTTCTGAATAATATTATGATAATGAAATTTCACATTCAATATCTCAAGAATATAAATTATATTATTTTAATCTTGTTATTTATATATATTAAATTTTCTATACACATATCTCTCTATTTTTTTAATCAAGAATCTGAAAGAACATTTTCAAGGAAACCGACATTACTTCTCTCTATAGTCTAAAATCATTTTCATTCCCAATCTATGTCTTTTGATAATGTTTTTACTATTTTACTATGATTCGTTAAAACTATTTTATCCCATGATTTATGTTTTAAATAATTTTATAAAAGTAATCCCTTTGTTTTTCTCTGAATTTGATACTTTTTAATATTTATCAAAAATATTAAAGAACCCTTTGTTCTTATATACACAACATTAATATAATTTCCCAAAATTATGAAAAAAAATTATTTTTTATTGAACTTTAAATGTTTGGATTATTATTTGTAATTATATATTGTTTCCTTATATCATCAAAAAAATTTAAAGATGAGAGTTCAAAAAATATGAAAGAATTTTCCCTTAAGGAATATTAATGTAATTTTTTAATTGAAATATCCATCAATGCTAACATATTATTATTATTATTATCATTAATATTTTATCTTCAAAAATGATTCCATATTTAGTTTTTATCTATATTTCCTATTATTATGTGGATGAAATTTTAAGGAAACCCATAATCTTTTCCATGAGAAAATTATTAATGAATGTTTTATGATCTTGTGTAAAACAAATGAACGGATTTATTATTATGTAGAAGGGGGGAATATAATTATATAAAACATATTTTAATTGGGTAAATATATATATTTTTATGAGATAAAAGGGTAAATGAGATGTTATACCATGCTTAAAAAAATTGGGTACATGTGACGATATCCTTAGCCCAATGTATGTACACTGCAACCCACATATATTTTAAAAGAGAAAAATTATATTCGATAGCATAAAGTTAATTCCACACTAGTTTTATAGTTGTTAACACACCACATTTTTTATATATTTTTTACATGTAAAACTCAATTTTTCTTATGTTAAATGTAGCCCTAATATTTTTACATTCGATTGTGTATTCAACCCCTAACACCGAATTTAAAAGACACATGATAAATATTACCTTTATAACTTATCCATTAAAATAGAATTTATAAATATTATTAACTAATTTATGATATATATATATATGATTTAAACTATATACAATATTGATAAATTTCTAGTAAATAATAAATTTATTTAGAGTAAAGTGATTTTATTCATCAAATATATATTTTCTTCAAGAATTACTTTTCTAGTGCATTTCATGAAAAAATATTATATTCCACTTTTAGAACACGTATAAAATTTATTTGATATAATTAAATTCATTTTTTAATCATATTATAAATATTTATATTAGGTAAAATTTTGGAATTTTAATTAAAAAGTTTATTTTTATAGTGAATAAAAAAAATTATATAGAAGTTGTTATTTTCAATAAATAAAGTAATATAAAGGTATGAATATTTTTTGAATATTTTTTAAAAAAAAATATTTATTATTTAATTATATTTAAAAAAATTAAATACTTTTAATAAACTATTTTTTAGTATAAGATTTTTTTAATATTTAAAATTTACTTTTCTAAAAACTATTTTGAAATACATAATGCATATACATTTTAAGTAGTTACAATTATCCATAAAGAAAATTTTATAAAATTTTATTTATATATTATATATTAATTTATATTAATTTATTTTCACAAAATGTTTATTTTTTGTTATATAGTTAATGTAGAATATTTTTTGGTTAAAAATACCCTTCTAAAAATCCCATTGTATCACCGTGATTGTGGAATAATTATTAAATTAAAATGTTTCCCATTATGTGAATTTAATTTGGAAATTTTATTAAATATACAAAAAAAATAATTTATATAATATAATAATTTAAAATTAATTTTCTTCCATAATTATTAGAGAATAAAGAAAAAATAAATAAAAAATTTAATGTAAATATGAGTTTACTTTGTGGATAATATTACAATATGAGGTATAAAAATGGAAAAACATATAAACCCCAATTTTAGTGAATAATTTTGACCTTATACATTTTATTAGAAAGAAATATCAATTATTAGGGTTGGGTGAAATTTAAAATATGTTGGGGTAATTCAATCTTTCCAAAATTTACAATTACGCCACTAAACCAACATATTAAAGGCCACCCCCTCTGCCCTTCATCACACATTAAAAACTCTTGTGATCATCCAATAACTTCAAATATAACACTTTAAATTACCTCCCGTAATACTATATTAATTATGATTGGGTAAAATCAAACATAAGATGGGCATTGGTGGAAACCATAGGAGGTACCTGAAGAGGAGGTGACATTCTTCCAAGAATGTTTTTATATTATTTCTTTATCCAATTTGATAAATTCATATTATAAAATGATGATATAATAACAACAATATATTAAATATACTATGAATCTTTTATTTTATGTTTATGACATAAAACAACACACACTTCTATAAAATGGTTTATTAAATCATCCTTTGTGTGTACGAGGGATTATGGCCTAACGAAATTATGTCATTTGTTCTTCTATTACCTGTTATCACGGTTGGGTATGATGATGGATATAAATTTTATATATTATATTTATAACATAATTATTAATTAGAGAAATTACATCATATATAACATTTTACATTCAATTCCGAAATGGATACAACAAAGTCACTTGAGTCTATGATGGACTACCACCTCTCGAAGTGATATGAATCATTTTTCATAAACATGTTACATAGAAGGTAACAATGGTAAATATAATAATTATATTCTATATAAATGAAATATTTATGACATTCATGAAAAATTTATAGTTATTTAAGTATAATTTATCATTTCATTTTTACCTTTTTACTCAATAAAATAATAGTAACATCATTTATGAACGTGTGGACTATCACCACCTCGAAGAGATGACATTACTTTTATCACAACTACATTATAAATATTATATATATATATATATAAGTATATTTAATTAAATAATATATTATTTATGATATTATTATCAATATATAATGTAAAATTATTACATACCTTTTTTCTATAAAGATCATTGAAAAATGGAAACGTTACTCTTGCATATATACGGCATACCGTATTCATGATTGTTACATTAGTTCATTTTTCATTACCATATTTCATGAAGTGTTTAGAAATTATAATTGATATATACATATAATAAATATTTCAAAATTATTTGCCTTTATATATTTAAATAATAAACACTTTGACCACATTCAACACGCATTAGTCATTTTTTGACACATTAGTGTATTATGGTCATAACATATGGCAAAAATTAGATCTATTAATTAATAGTATATAACATGTTGAAAATGAAATAAAATTAATTATAAAAATGAAAAATATTACCAATAAATAAAATAATTAAAGGTGTATTATTATTATTATGATAATGACACATGTGACAAGTCATACTCTAGGTAAGGGTTTACTCATCTCACTTTAATTTTGTGAAATCTATTACATATTCAACACTTATTTTTTTGTATAGTTTATATAAATACAATAAATTTATTTTTTTCATTTTTATACATAAATTTATCATGATTTACATATACATTTGAGTATTTTTATTTCGGCAGGTTTACCGTTTTAAAGCTACCAAAGCGTTACTAGATTTGTTTTCTCAATATTCCCTCTTTGACATGTTTCTTATGATATACACATGTATTCTTTACTGAAGTGTACATATTTCCCTATTGATATTCTATGTAATGAATCTAATTATTTAAATTATATTATATGTTTCATTTAAGGAAATATTGTCATGGTTATAATGATTCAATGTCACTAAATTGGGAAGATTTTTATGTTACATCTCATCCCTTATAGGGATTAATTTTTATTATGTCTCTAATATTGAAATAATATGATCTACCTATAAATAATTCTCATGAAATTTATTCTCCATTGTTTATTTCATGAGAACTCAGTTTTTACCTTTATTTGACTCTCTTTATGTACTCAATATTTTAAATGATTTTTTATGAAAAAGTATCTTTTCTGTCAAAAACTCTTTCACTTCCATAACCTTTTTCTTATAAAAATACTTTCAGAAACGTTTTCAAAAGTTTTTTTGAAATATGAAATGATATTTTAAACA
The DNA here is from genome assembly GCA_963277665.1 of Viscum album. Classification (NCBI taxonomy): domain Eukaryota; kingdom Viridiplantae; phylum Streptophyta; class Magnoliopsida; order Santalales; family Viscaceae; genus Viscum; species Viscum album. The sequence continues at coordinate 401,708,304 of OY728130.1, forward strand.
ATAATAGTTTTTAATGATTTATAAAATACTACTTTATTTTCTTTCATCTTTATCATGAAATAATATTATTTTCAATATGAATTAGGTTTAAAAATTAATTTTGAAAATGGTAATGCTATTCACTTTGAAATTTATTTGATGATTTGTTGATGGAATATCAATTCATAAACATAAAAAAGAAATTTTTTCTACTACTACTCTCTAATGTTCATATTTTTTAATGAAGCCATCCTTATTCTTTCTCTAGATAATTTAATATTTTCTCAAATAGATTGTTATTGAACTAGTTTCTTTTCCACAACAAAATCATGTTAAAAATGGATTCCATGGATCTCATTTCCTCTCCACTGGATAACCAATTAACGAAGTTCTTATTTTTTTTATGAGATTCAGGATAATATGAATTATATGATCACTTTATCAGTGTTGGGGCTGTGGTAGATTACTTATATGTTGGGGAATCCTAGATATCCTTTAATGATCCCATTACAAATTATATGATGGGGTGACAAATATATCATTGATTGATCACATTAATAATATAATATAGGGTGATAAATATAGTTCTAGTTGAGACAGTTACATCTTATACTATGGGGCAGCCCCGATAGCACAGGGTGATCCAATTATACCTTATACAAAGGGGTGACCTAGATAGTGTCGGGCGATCCCATTATAGATTAAATAATGGGTCTTAATAGATAGTGATCTAAAAAATTGTTTAATATACCTTCTCTAAAGATGAAATAAAAAAGAAGTTACTTGAGTGTTTATCCTACGGTTTTAATTGGGCTCCAATTATATCCAACATGGGTTTAACATTTGTTATGAAATAAAATGTTCCATGATACCCACATAACATTATTATGATTTAGATGGGTTTATAATATTTCTTATGATCAATATTGATATCACAAGTATCATTATTTATTATCCATATAACTCTATTTTTTCATGATTTCATATTTTATTATCTTGGTATTAATGGGTATGATTTCTTTTTTGAACACGCATTCACTCTAGCTATGTTGTAATTCTGTTATATCCTTATTATTCTCATTGATCGAATTCAATAGCTAATACTTATTCTTGTCTTTATAAATAATTTTATCTAACCTTTATAGTGTTTCCTTTTCTTTTAGTTATAATGAATAATTTTAAATGAATTATTTCTTTATCTTATTTCACATGGATGATGATGAAGACTGAAAGTGAGATAAGAAAATTTTGGTTAATTAAGAGAATTTCTCATTTAATGATATGATTATTGTTTATATTTGGTTTTCCCCCAATTTTTTAATACTATAAACCTAAAAAGTCTACTATAAATTAAGTGATCCGATTTTTCTGTTTGATGTTGTACGGTTTTGGTGGAAAGAAAGGGTCAAAATTGGTAACCTGAAATACAGAAATGAAAAGTTCTTGATTTATATACAAGTTGTATAGATGTGGTTTATGGGATTATATAGCTAGTATTAGAGGTCAGTTTAGTTATATTTTGAGGTTATTATGTTTACAAGATTGTATATCGTGACGGTTATGGATACCGATATATTTTTATAAGCTTAAGGATGATCATAAGTTCAAATTCATAGGCATTACACCGAGGTTTTAAGAGATGAGATCTTAAAGTGATATATGGTATTTTATGTGAAATTTTAATAGATCAAGGTATTTTTAAAGATATGGTTCAACATTAAATATTTATTTTAATTAGATTTAATTTATTTATAGCCCTCCGGGATTATGTGATCATCTACATTGAGAATGCATTTTTATTCAAATAGATAACCAAAGGTTTGATAAGTTATTTCATGAAAAATGGATTAATGAAATGTAAAAAATATATATCTATATTTTTGGGCTTAAAATCTAAAATGAATGAGATAACGTTTGAGGTTATTTTTTTTTAATTATCAGATGTTTAAAGTTATTTGGATTATATGTAGATCAAATGATTTAGTTTTAAATTTTTTTATTACTATTTAATTTTGAAGATTAAAGTATCATATGATGGTTTAATCAATTTGGGAATTATCTTCCAATGTGGTAACCATTTTGGTTTTGGTTAATGTCTAATAATGAAAGAAATATATTTTCATGATTTAGGGATTATATGGTATTTTAAAATTCTATTTGTGTGCAACATTTATTAAAATATCATTCAAAATATAGATCATTTAGATAAAAGATAAGATTGTGGAGGAAATTTATTTGAGAATGAAATTATACTAATCATGTAAGTATATTTACATATTCTATTAGTAAATATGATAAGTTAATTCCTCAACTATAGGAAAACTATATTGAGACAAAATGATATCCTATTAACATTAAAATGATGATTTCAAGGAGCTATTCATAACTATATAGTTTATGGTTTTTTGATTGTTAACATTCTCTTCATCATTCAGTTTATAGTGAACGATGATCCCTATTAATATATATCCTTATTTTGAATTTATATATTTCTCTCATGTCCAAATATTCACTTCCTAGATTTGTTATCTATATAGAAATCAAGATATGTGTTATTCTAGATGACATTCCTACATCACTTTCACTTTTATCAAGAAGTTGTTTTATTAGCATTTTTTACAATTTGGATATGATCCATTTGGGATTTTATTTAATGAAACCATCCTCATTATTTCTCTATACGGATTAAGATTATTTTAAATAGATTATAATGGAACTTGTTTAATTTCCGCTAGATAATGATGATTCAAATTGATTGTCATCAAACCCATTTTCATTCCATGGATTAACCAGGGTTTGAACTGAATAATTATTTTTTATTAGTGTTTGGATGATATTAAATATGTTTATACTTTTTAAATGTTATGGTTATTGTAAAGTACTTATATTATTGGGAGACCCTAATATAACTGGGTGATCCCATTAAATCATACACATTGGAGAACCCTAGATAGCCTTGAGTGATCCCATTAAAAATAATACGATTGGGTGTCCAAGATAGCATAGGTTATCCCGTTATATCTTATACAATGGGGTGTCATTGATAGGATATGGTGATCATATTATATCTTATACAATAGAGAGTCCCATATAGCACTCGTTGAGCATATTACAAATTATACGATTTGGAATCCTAGATATCTATGGGTGAGATCATTATAGATTAAAATATGGGTGTTCCAAGATATTGCCCCAATGCATTGTGTAATATACATTTACATGATATTAAAGAAGGATTATGTTACCTAGGATTTTATCCTATTGATTTAACATATCTCAAGTTATTTTTAACATGGGTTTAAAATTAGTTTGGATGAAAAATGTTCCATGATACCAACACATTATTATTATGTATGTTATGGGTTTATAAATTTTTTATGATCAAAATTGATATCATAAGGATCAAAATTTTTAATTCTAATAACTCTTCTAATTTCTTGGTATTCATATTTGATTATCTAGGGATTTATTAGTATGAATTCATTATTTATTCTCTCATGCACCATGATTATGTCATCAAAACCTTATGCACTTCTTATACTCATTTATGATATGCAATTTCCAATCCTAATGTTTAACATTACCATGAAGTTAAGATCACTCATTATATGTTTTCTTTTCCCCAAGATATAAATAATGATGTTGAATAAATTATGTTGATATGGGGATTCATATAGATGATGATGATGACTTAATGTGAAATAATACAAGCATGGTTAAGTGGGATCAATTGACATTTGATGACATGGGTCTTGTATATGTATGAGTTTTTATAAATTCTAAAAAGCTAAAAACCTAAAATATCCTCGAAAATATGAGTGATCTAATGATTAATTTTGATATTGTATGGTTTGGATGGAAAAATGGGTCGTAATTATCAATATCAAATCTGGAAATGAAAATTTTATGTTTTCGGCCCTAGATCCAAGAGTATGGGTTTTGGGAAATTATAGTTCGTATCAGAGGTAGATTTAGATAAATTTGGAGATTATAATTATTTCATCTAAGGTTATATTAAGAGTTATGGTTACCTCCATAGGTATATAATCTTATAGGTGATCATATGTTTAAACTCAGGAAACCCACTTTGAGGTTTTAAGAGATGAGATTATAATGTGATTAATGACATTTTAGGGAACATTTTAATCGGTTGAAGTATTTGTAATGATATAGGTCAAAATGAAGTATGAAATTTAATGGTTTTTATGGTACTTATTACAATTCGGTTTTATATGATCTTGGATATTGAAAACACATGTTTAATTATATATTTAACCGTAGGACTGAAAATTGGTTTCATGGAAATGTGATTAATGTTTCTTTAAATTAATATTGTCATATTTTTGTCCTAAAATATGGATGGTATGAGATAACCATTGAGGTTTAAAAACACTTTATTTTTAATTTTATTAAGGTTATTTTAGATATAGGTCTAAGGAATGATTTAGTTTGAACATTGGGTATTACTATTGAATTTTTTAGATTAATGTATCATGTGATGGTTTAATCATTTTGTTAATTAGTGTACCATGTGAAAATTGTTTTAGATTTTTAAAATGTATAAATACTGGAGAAATATAATTTCATGCTTTTAATAATAATATGGTCCTTTAAAATTTTATTTTGTGCTTCATTAATTAAAAATTCATCAAGAATATGCATCATTTGGATCAAAAATTATATTATAGTGAAAATTGATTAAATAGTGAACTTATACTAATTAAGTAAGCATATTTGTACATTAACATAGTCCAGATTGTAAATAATTTCATCAGAATTGAGAAAATGATCATGAAAAAAATTATCCTATTACCATCATCTTTGACGATATCAAGGACATTTTTCACACCGCTATGGTTTATGGTTTTTTTATTGTTAACATTCTCTTGATCATTCATATTGTAGTGATTTATGATCTATGTCACAGAATATCCTTATTTATGATTTATGTATCTCTTCCATGTCTAAATAATGACTTCCCACATGTGTTCTCAAACATGGATACCTGATATGTGTTATTCTATAGGACTCTCATACATCCCTTTCACTTACATCAATAAGATATTTTATTTAATTTTTTTTTTATTTGGATTTAGAAATGAATATTTTAAAATTTCAGTCCATTGATTACTATGATAATTTTCATTTTGTGAGGACACAATATATTAAATGGCTCAGATGTTACACCTAGATATTTTGAAAGAATAAAACTACCTTTGATATTTTTAAGTGAGGGAAACACTATGAATATGATTCATTGTACTAAAGGATAAGTACAAATAATTTTATATGAAACACTCAATTTAGGTTTCATTACATGAAACCCCTATAAGGTTTTATTCAATAGTGTATTCAATACACAACACCGAACAAAAATGACCCATGATATATATTATCCTTATAACCTTACTGTTGAATTTTATGGTATAAATAGCATTAAATACATTTTGAAATATATATATATATATATATATCTTAGTAAATATTAATTATTGATAAATATTTAAGAAATAATCAATCAATTTCTAGTAATGTATTTGTTTGTTAATAAGTACGATTTCTTCAAAAATGAATAATTTATTTCTTTTCATGGAAAGTTATTTCAATAAATTTTTTCAAATTCTTTAAAATTTATTTTAAAAATTAAATTCATATTACTAATAATAATCTCATAATTTAATTTTGCTGAAATTTTAAAGTTTTAATGAAATTCGTATTTTTTCATTAAATAGTGAAAAAATCAGATTGTTTTTAAACAGATATTATTTTCAATAATTTATATAATTTAAAAGTACCAATTTGTTTACAACTGAACATAGTACTATTTAGTCTAATATTATCTAATTAATTACTTTTTAATCAACTTTATATTTGTTTTTTGAATTAGTTTTCCTTTGCATTTAAAAAGGGTTATTTCCAAAGCTATTTTAAAATTAATAATGTACCTCCGTTGTAATTAATTAAAATAATACCGAATTGAGAATTTATTAAATGAATTTTATATATTATATATCACTAAATATTTATATTTTTATACAATTACTTTTATTATTCATAATGATAATATAGAATCATTCTTTTAACAAAAAATACACTTTTTTGTCTCTCTTCATCAATAGGTTTGATATTAAATTAAATTTTATCGCTAATGTGAATTTAAATATTAAATATGGATAAAATATTTTTATTAATTATTATTTATAATATATAATAAAGATAATATAGTTTTTTACAATAATTATTTGTGATAACAGTTAACATTAATTAATCCGATTAATTTAAAAACTATTTTTCATTGTGGTTAAACGTTGAATACAATGTATTAAAATTATAAAAACCTTATTAAAAACAGATATTATTCAAATATTTAGACCTTATCCTTTATATTACTAGTAATAGACAAATATTGATGCTTGGTGACTTCAAAAAAACTTTCCTGGAATTCAATAATTTGGAGAATAAAAAGATTGTCACTCACCCCACATATAAAAGGACACCCCTCTCCTCTCTTCTACAAACCTTTTAACTATTTGGTTAATCCAATTACTTCTAAAATAACATCCAATATTTCATATTTCACGACTTGTCCCCAAGGCCTATGTCATGACTACCCCACTCCCACCTTCCATAGGCTAGGGGCTGGCGACTATCACCAACGGTGTATTCCCTAAAACTGGGAAGACATTGCCTTTATAACCTGTAATCTCACACAACCAAACACACTGCAAGATACGGAAGATAGTTAACTATATAGTAAACAAGTGAGTACAGAAAGTAAAAAGGGGCTGGAATACAAGCCCAACTAGAATTACATGTACAACTGGAATGCAATACAACTGAAGAAAAAGGAATACAGCTATTGCATCATCCTCCGAGGTTCTTACCTGAAGGGTTTGTACAGATTGCCTCCTCAGCACTCCACATCTATCCATCTCCTCCATTTCCTGACTTGTTGTATGGTCCACCTCCCGATATAGTCCAGTTCTAGTACTCTCAGCCTTAGTCAGCACTGTCTGTCGTCTGCATCCAATACAAAAAGGTGCGGTCATATCCCATGTAGGGATGAGTATAACGATACTCATTAGGGACCCCGATACCCTCAAGTTCTCACAAAAATCCAACAAGGGTAAACCACAATTTATGAAATCAATAGATAACCCTACATACATATATGCCTATACATATACCTATGTTATCAAGTAATCTATCTCAATCATGAGGAAAACACAAAAGTGCTGACACAGCTCAACCAAGATTCTATTCAAATTAATGAAACCTCGGCGGTTGGAGAACTCTTCCTCTATCGAGTATAGTGGGCCTACTATGACAAAATGTGTGCTTCCCATTAACCTTGAACTACTGAGGTACTCCTCATATCGAGTACCGTGGGTCTGCTATGTCACACAGAGGCGCTCCCCACCATGGGTCCTCTGCCACACCTAGGAACTCCCCTTCATAGCCTTTAGAGGTACTTGTCCTATCAAGTACCATGGGTCTTCCATATCACCAAGTGTGCTCCTCCACTGTGGGTCTTCCCCCACAACCAGGCACTCCCCACCGGGCCAATTGAGTCACTCTGAGTCAAACAGTCAGCAGTCATCAGATCTCACAAAGCTACTAGGTCTCTGTACTTTGCTCACTCATCTTCGAGAGGATCTTCTCTATGTGCTACTGATCAATACTCTAACTTTCAGGAAGTCCCATGAAAATGTATCTCAATGTTCCAACACATCATAGGGGTTTCAACGCAAAATAAGGTACATCAATCGGAAACTTGGCCTGTGATTTATTAGCCATTTAGTCCTGGGGGCCCAGTAGGATTCATGCACGATCCAACCAGACTATATATCAACTATACCGCAAACTCCAGTGGGGTTTACTCAAAAGAACTAACACACACCAAAATTTCCAGTTCTGCTGAAGGTTCGTCAAACGGACATCTAGTGCCAAAGATATGGTCGAAGGAGCGTAAATGAGTCGTAGAGGGCCCGGGTCCAGTATGACTCAGTCGGACTCACCCGGCTAGCAGGGCCCGGTCCGGCCGTCATGAGGGCTCCGAGGGGATGCGGAAGTTGTGAAGGTCGTGAGGATGTTTGGCTCGGTTTGGAATGACCACGAAGGTGGTGGGGTACTCAGTTTGTCCGCTAGGCGGCGGACCAGCTGCGAGGCGCACCGCGAGGGGTGTCACAAGGGCGGTTCGTCCTAGAGGGCACTGCAAGGGTGGCCCGGCCTAGAGGGTGTCGTGGGGGCGGCTCGGCCTAGAGGGTGCCATGAGGGGCATGGTCTGGTTCAGCCGTGGCACCTCGAGGGGCACGGGCCGGTTCGGTCAGGGCGCCGCGAGGGGTACGGGCCGGTTCGGCCGGGGAGTCGCGAGTAGTAGGGGCCAGTTCGGTCGGGGCGCCAGGAGGGGTGCGAGTTGGTTTGGATGGGGTGCTGTGAGGAGGCGAAGGTGGCTTGGCCCGAGGCGGTGGCTTGGATCGGCAGCTCGACACGGCCATAAAGGTTGTGGGGGGAGGTGGTCCCACCCCGAGATGGAGCATCGTTGTCTTTGTCACCTTCCTCCATTTCGAAGAACACACCAAAGGAGAATGGCGGAGGGGTCGGGAAATGTTAGTTTTCCCCACACCCTACGCGTTTATAGTGATATCAAGAATCTCAACATAGAATAATAATGAAGAACATCAAAACCTTCTGCAATGATTATTCCCAAAACCCGCAAAAGGAAACATATGCAGATCAACTAGTTAGAAAGTTCATCCGCATTCATTATTCTAGAAAGGAAGAACATGGGTATATAAATCAATCACAATAATCCCCTACCTTTTTCATTATTGTTTTACATTAGCGCGAGAAGGTAGATGTCGATTCTTTGTAGATGAACACATCCTACGTTGGAGGAAGTTCCGAGGAATAAAGTTGAAGTCAATGTTGTTCATCGTAGTCGAAGGCGTTCCTCATCGGCGTTCTTCTTCAGTGGAGAATTATTCGTTGGAGACCATAATCCTCTATGTGTTGGGCTTCGTATAACATTACCATCACTTAGTCACTTGATGAAGAAATCCCAAAACCTCCTCCCAAGCTCCATATATATAGGAGATGGGGGAGGTATCTAACGATCGTGGAATTTATGATGGTTCATTAATTAGGAACCTTCCTAAATTCCAACGACGCTGTCACATAACATAAAAAGGAGTCAAGCCAATTAATTTACATTATCACAAATAATGGTTGTGCATTAGCATAATTAATGTGGAGAAATCTCAAGAGGATCCTCCAAATTAATTAGGGAGTTGAGGGGTTTCCCCTCATTAAGAGGGGAGTTGGGAGATTTAGGCCTCAGGTGGTCCCCCCCACCATAACCTCTCATGGGAGGTTAGGGTATAGTGGTCCCCACCACCATAACCCCTCATGGGAGGTTAAGGTTTGGTGGTCCCCACTTCCCAACTTCCACAAGATGGTTTAGTTCTAGTGGACACCACCTCCCAACACCCACAAGGGTATTGTAAATATAAATAAAGTGTCACACACTTTTATTTTTATTTTTATTCATTCAAAAATAACCCAAAAACATTCTTTCACCCACAACCATCTACTGTCGAGGTGGAAATATCGTTATGTGAATACATACGCTATGAGTTCAATGGTGCTCTCATATTTAAATTTCAAAAACCGGTTCAAAAGTTACAAGACGCCACTTGTGCGTTTCATGATCGTACCCAAAAAGTGTTTGAAAATTTATTATCAGTCACCCTCGACCAGCACCAGTTGAGGTTATGCTCTTCTTAGGTGAAACACACCCCCAAAGAAACCAACTTTACTCTCATATTTCAATAATATTTTCCGTTTAGAAGTTATTAATGTTACAATAAAATAATTTTCACTTAATTATTTTATTTGCAGCCAAAAACTAACTTTATCGAGTGGCCCGTGCTGGAAAAAGTTAGTATCTGCTTAAATAAATCATACCCTCATGAGTTCAGTGGTGGTCTTGGATTTTTAATCTGAGTTACCATTTGTGAGTTATAAGAATTTGAAAAATAAAAGAATTTATTTAATTAATTTATTTGCGATTATTCCATTTTTGGTTTTTCTCACAGGAGGCTCGTGCTGACTAATCTTAAGTCGTGTTTAGGGTAAACCCACCATCTGGAGCACAAAGGCGCCCTAATATTTTTTATCTAATTAACTGTTTAAGATTTCTTCAAATTTTTCTGGAAAACTAATTACGCGCGTTAACATAATCTTAACAAAACTTCGACGAATCATTCATGGAACTCCGGGCCTCAAAATCGTACGTCGTCAGATTTCACTAACTCGTAAAATTCCCATTTATGTAAAAGAATTCATGGAAATTCTGGGCCTTTAAATTCTCCCCACCTCAATGCTCTACGTCCCTATAATACACAACTCATCTAGGTAAACAAGTGTGGGTAAAGAGCACGTATATGATCCTCCCGCTCCCATGTGCTCTCCTAGAGGTTCACGTGCTGCCAAAGAATGCGCACCAGAGGTATAAACCATTCACAAAGGACCCGATCATGTTGATCCCCAATATTTACTAGAACCTCTGTAAAAGTCACCCCATTGTCAATGCCGAGCTCTCTGTGGTCGATGACGTGAGAAGGGTCATGCACGTATCTCCTCAGCTAGGATACGTGAAGATGTCATACACCCAGTGCAACTGAGGTGGAAGAGCTAAGTGGAAATCAACCATGCCAACTCTACTACGGACCTGAAAAGGTACAACAAATCTTAGATATAACATGTCTCCTCAGCCAAATATCTGTAGACCTATTCAGGGTGAGACCCATAGGAAGACGTGGTCACCATCCTCGAACTCCAGAGGTCTTAGTCTCCTATCAACATACGACTTCTTCCTACTCTGTGTAGTCTTCATCCACTCCTGGATGATCTGCACTTTCTCTGTGGTAGCCCGTACCATCTTTGGTCCCATGAGTGCTGACTCCCCTGGGTCAGTCCAGCACAAAGTTGATCTTCAAGGTTGCACGTACAATGCCTCAAAAGGTGTCATCCCTGTGGTGGAGTGATAAATTTTGTTGTATGCAAACTCCACCAAAGGTAATTTATCCTACCAACTATGACCTAAGTTGAGGACACAAACATGCACCCTGTCCTCAACAGTCTGAATGGTCCGATCAGTCTGACCATACGTTTGAGGATGGAAGTCGGTGCTCAAACAAAGATGTGTCCTGAAATCCTCCTACAACCCCTTCCATAATTGGGAAGTAAAATGTGCATCATGATTAAAAACGATCGTCTAGGGTACTCCATATAACCACACAATATCCTACACATAGAGGTGTCCCAATCTCTCTACTAAACCTTATTCTTTGATCTGTAGGAAGTGGTCCGACTTGGTGAGTCAATCGACGATCACCCAAATTGAGTCATGACCACTGGATGTAAGTGGATGTCCTATCATGAAGTCCATGGATAACCCATCCCACTTCCACCCTGGGACCTCTAAAGGCTAATCCAAGCCTATTGGTAAATGATGCTCTTCCTTCACTTACAAACAAGTGTGGCATTGAGAGAAAAACTCAGCAACTACTTTCTTCATTCCCGGCCACTAGTGATGTCGTCAGAGGTCCTAGTACATCTTCACCACTCCTGGATGTACCACTAGAGGGGATGTGTGGAATTCCCTCAATACATTCTCTTGAAGTGACATGGGTTCCATTGTATATCCCCTGAAGAGAATTATGTTCTCCCCACCTTCATAAAATCTATCAAGTGCTTGTCCGATGGATATCTGAGCACGTCATGTCTTGCAGTCAAAATCTCCATGCTACACCTCCCTGACTCACTGAAGGAGTGTGGGAGTGATTGTAATAGACTGAAGAAAATTTTTTCCTTCTTGAACCACAATGGATATCTGCAAGGCGGCTAACTACTCTGTCACCTCACTCAACATATGCAGGCCAGACCTCTTACTGAGTGCGTCTTCTACCATGTTCCCCTTCCCTGGAGTATAGACTATCTCAAAGTCATCTTCTGCGACCATGACGGTGAGGTTGGCCGACTCACGAGTGATTGGCTGCACCCACCTATGCACGAGTTTATCCTATGCTTCTTGGGTTTCCTTTTTCACCGAACAAGGATAACCCCATCCCCACATTATACATAAACCTCAACCTCTTTTCCAAATATAGTCAATCTGAGTGTGAATTATGGATGTTAATTCCAAACCCAAACAGACGTCGTAAGGCCTTGACGCTGCCAAAAAGTGGTTCCAACCGAAACTATTTCCTCAAGGGTCAGATCACAATGCCGACATAATTTTGATTATCGAACCTCCTCCCAAAGGTGCCTCCAAACATGAGGGTCATGTCTACAGTTTTACCAGAAACTCTAGGTCCTGGAAAAGATTTGTGGAAGGAAGGAATTGTTGGTACATATGTCTATTGATACAGAAGCTAGTAGTAGATATAGACTATTCCTTGAATCATTTCTAGATCCCTTGGGTTTCTGTCCTTGACCGCATACAACTACTATCTTCCCCTATCTTCTAGCTCCCTGAGCCTAGCGGGGTCCACAAAAAATAGGGGTGGTTGTAACATGTCGAAAAGTACACAACCTTATGTTGCTCTCCTAGCTCTGATTCCATGTCTATTGCCCCGCAGACTAATTGGTCCCTAACACTTCTTCTTCCTAAAACATTTTACATGCCCAAGTCTCTGAGACTGGCACCAGCTTCCTGATTTCCCACTACTAACATTCACTGGTTGTATCCACTAATCCATTGAAAATTCAACCACAATGGTTCTCCCTAGAACCCTAACATAAGTAGGAATGCATAGAGGAATAGTACTGGCTCAGATGTCCTTTAAACACACCTCACTCAGAAGTTCGATCCCTGAAGCACTGATCGTATCATATTCATCGAGTACGAAGAAAGATCAGTACGCCTGGATGAATACTCAGCTACCGACATGTCGTCGTGCTGAAGTTGTAGAATTTCTAGGGAACTCCCAGCCACCACCTCGAGCCATTCCTCAGCCGCCTTTAAGTCGGGCTCACCTCGGAACCTGAGGGGTATCTGATTCTGAAACATGTGTAAGGCACTAAGCCTATATGGGTCCTCTACCGGTACCGCTGGTTGTAACTGCTGACCAACGGGTAGTTATATAGCTGGCACACTCCCCGAATGTACTATCTCAGGCAGCGGTCGAGGTATCGAAGCCTCTTCACTAAGTAAATCATCCACATGGTCACTCACTGAAAAATACTAGTATCTATGATCACCACATTCTCTACTGGTGTCTCAAATAGACGGGAAACTCTAGATATCGCCTCAAGCCAGCCCTCAGATATGTGGGAATCTGGATCACCTCAAAACCCCAGAGGCCTATACTGCTCGAACTCGTGTAATGCGCTTAGTTGGAATACACCTTCCACCAGGGTGGCTGGTGGTATTTATTTCCCAACAGGTGGTGGTTCTGCTGGTACACCACCCAAAGGTGACAACACAGTAATAGGGCCTCACACTGGAGCCTCCTTGCCCAATGGGATGTCAGTGCGTACAACTCTATAAACTCTAACTGGATTTCTATGTGGAGGAATCCTAAAAGAAGTAGATGAGACACATTAAAAAGACTATACCTGGTGAGCTGACATTCTGATATGACTTAAGAAATCAGAAAGAAAACACACACACAATTAGTGTTTTCATGCACTCAGTCAAAAATAAGAAGTCAAGGTCATGGTGTATGGATACGTCGACCATCGCACCAACACTAGACACCTTGAACTGAAAACTGAACTCACTACACTTAAAACTATTGATTCACCGAAAATATCAGAGTCATATGTTCTGTAGTATATCTGATTCCATTGATACCAAACTTTCACGACCTATCCCCTAGGGCATGTGTTGTGACTTCCCCAAGCCCACCTTCCATTGGCTAGGGGCTGGCGACTTGCACCAAAGTCGTATTCCGTAAAACTGGAAAGGCATTTCATTTATAACCTGTAATCTCACGCAACCAAACACATAGCAAGATACAGAAGGAGTTCAACTTTATACTAAACAAGTGAGTACAGTATATAAAAAGAGTTCGGAATAAAAGCCCTACCAGAAAGTACAAGTACAACTCGAATGCAATATAACTGATGAAAAATGATGAAAGCCACTGGATCATCCTCGGAGGCTCCTACCTAAAGGGTAGGTATAGATCGCCTCCACAGCACTCCACATCCTTCTGTATCCTCCTTGTACCAACTCGTCGTATGGTCTATCATCCGGTACCGTCCAGTCCTGGTACTCTCCACCTCAATCAGCTTTTTCTGTCGTCTGCATCCAACACAACAAGGTGTGGGCATAGATCATGTAGGGGTGAGTATAAAGATACTCATTAGGGACCCTGAGACCCTCAGGGTCTCACAAAAATACACCAAGGATAAACCACAAAGTATAAAATCATCAGATAACCCAACATAGGTATATACACATACATATACCTAAGTTATCAAGTAATCTATCTCAATCATGAGGAAAACACAAAAGTACTGACTCAGCTCAACCAGGATTTTATTCACATTAACAAAACCTAGGCTACTAGATAACGCCTCCTTTATTGAGTATAGTGGGCCTACCGCAACACCAAGTGTTCTTCCAACTAACCTTGGACTACTTAGGTACTCCTCCTATCAAGTACCAAGGGTCTACTATGTCACACAGATGCGCTCCCCACTATGGGTCTACCGCCACACCCAGGCGCTCCCCCTCGTATCCTGCAGAGGTAATCCTCCTATCATGTATCATAGGTCTGCCGTATCACCAAGCGCTCTCCTCCAATGTAGGTCTGTCTCTATAACTAGGCCCTCCCCACTGGGCTAGTTGAGTCACTCCGAGTCAAATGATCAGTAGTCTTCAGGTCTTAGCCAGCTACTAGGTCTCTGCACTCTACTCACTCATATTGAGGAGGATCTAATCCATGAGCAACTAGTCGATACTCTAAATATCATAAAGTCCCATTAGGAATTATCTCAAATGTCCGCCACGTCATAGGGGTCTCAACACAACAGACGGTGCGTCAATCAGACGCTCGGTCTGTGAGTTATTAGCCTTTTAGTCCAGGGGCCCAGTTGGATTCGTGCATGATACAACCTGACCATATCTAAACTATGCCTTAAAATCTAGTGGGGTATACTCAAAAGAACCATCACGCTCCATGATTTCCATCGCTGTTGAAGGTTCTTCAAACAGACGTATGGTGCCAAAGATATGACTGAAGGAGCGTAAATGGGTCATAGTGGGCTCCGGTCCGGTCTGACCCGGTCGGACTGACCTGGACCGACTCGGCATGGGCAGACCTGGTTCGGGTCACCCAGTCCATAGTGCAGCCTGGCCTGTTGGGTTCGTCCTGGCCTACAGGGTCCGGTCTGGAAGGCAGCTAGGGGCAATAGAATCTGCGAAGGCCGCGAGGCAGCTCGGCTCGGCTCTACATGGCCGCGAAGGCCGCGGGGAGAGGCGGTCTGGCTACAGGACGGTGGTCCGGCAACGAGGGGTGCCTCAAAGGTGTTTTGGCCTAGAGGGCACCCCGATGGTGGCCCAGCCTGGAGGGTTCCATGGGGTGGGGGAGGGGGGGCTCGGCCCGGAGGGCGTAGCGATGGGCGCGGGCCGGTTCGGTTGGGGCGCCACGAGGGGCACGGGCCAGTTTGACCGAGGTGCTGCGAGGGGAGTGGGCCAGTTCATTCTGGGCGCCATGAGGAGGAGAAGTCGGCTCAGACCGGACCGTCAGTTGGGATCGAAGGCTCGACACAGTTGTGAAGAACATGGGGGGAGGCGGTCCTCCTGCGGGACGGAGCATCGTCGCATTTGTCGACTTCCTCAATTTTGAATTACACACCAATAATGACTGGCGGAGGGGTCGGGACATATTATTTTGGCCCTCACCCTCCCCATTTAGAGTGATAGAATGTGGATCCACATAGAATAAGAATGAAGAACATCAAACCATTCCACAATGATTATTCCCAAAACCCACAAAAGGAAACATATGCGGATCAACTAGTTAGAAATTTGATTTGCGTTCCTTGTTCTAGAAGGGAAGAACATGGGTATATAAATCAATCACAATATCCCCCTACTATGATCATTGTTGGTTGACATTAGCATGATAAGGCGGACATTGATTCTTTGTAGATGAAAATGTCCTACGTCGGAGGATGTTCCGAGTATGAATGTTGAAGTTGAGGTCGTTCTTCATAGTCGAAGGTGTTCCTCATCGGCGTTTTTCGTCGGTGAAGCTTTCTTATATGGAGACCGTAATCCTCCAAGTGTTGGGCATCATGTCACATTACCAGCCTTTTTCACCTGGTGAAGTCATCCCAAAACTTCCTTCCAAGATTCATATATATAGGAGAGGGGGGAGGTACGTAACGATCATTGAATTTATGACGGTTCATTTATTAGGAACCTTCCTAAATTCCAACGATGATGTTACTTAAGTTAAAAAGGGGTCAAACCAATTAATTTATGTTGGTGAAAATAATGGTGGTGTGTTGGTATAATTATTGTAGAGGAATCTCAAGAGGCTCCTCCACATTAATGAGGGAGTTGAGAGGTTTTTCTTACATTAAGAGGGGTGTTGAGAGGTTTAGGCCTCGGGTGGGCCCCACCACCATAACCTCTCATGGGAGGTTATGGTCTGGTGGTCCCCAAAAGCATAAAATATCAGGGGAGGATATGGTCTGGGTGTCCCCACTACCCAAATTCTACAAGGAGGTTTAGTTTTGGTGGACCCCACCTCCCAACACCTACTTGGGTGTTGCAAATAAAAATAGAGTTTCACACACTTTTACTTTTATTTTTATTTTTATTATTTCATGAAAATCCTAAAAACTAACTTTCACCCTCAACCATATACTGTCAAGGTGAAATTCTCCTTAAGCGAATATCAGCACTGCGAGTTCAACGGTGCCCTCTGATTTCAATTTGATGAACCGGTTCAAATGTTACGAAACGGCGCTCCCGCGTTTCCTGAACATAACCGAAACAAATATCGGTAAATTATTATTAGTCGCCCTCAACCTGCACCAGTCACGGTTAGGCTCTACCTAGGTGAAAAAATCCCCAACGAACCCAATGGTACTCTTGGATTTTCAATCTGAGTTACCTTTTAGAAGTTATAAATTTTAAAATAAAATAATTTTCACTTAATTATTTTATTTGTTGCCAAAAACTAACTTTTTCTGGTGGCCTGCACTGGCCAATGTTAGTATCATCTTCAAGAAATAATACCATCATGAGTTCAACTGTGGTCTCAGATTTTTAATATGTGCTACGTTTTGTGATTTATAAGCATTTGAAATTAAAATAATTATTTTATTTATTTTATTTATCATTATGCAATATTTGTGTTTTATCACAGGAGGCCTGCGCCGACTAATCTTAAGTCATGCATAGGGTAAACCCTCCATCATGAGCACAATAGTTTCCTCAAATTTCTGATCCAAGTAACCGGTTAAGATTTATTCCACCTTTTCAAAAAACTGCTTACACTCGTCAACTTAAGCCTAACAGAACTTCGATGGATTATTATGGGAACTCCGGGACTCGAAATTGCATGCCATCAGATTTCGCGGATTCATAAAATTCCTATATATTTTAAAAAATCATGGAAATTCTAGGTCTTTAAATGATACCCTAATCCTACAATACTTTTTTAGGTTATAAATCCAAACTAGGAAGGCCATTGTTGGAACCCTAAAGAATATACCCGAAGAAGTGGTAATGTTCTTCAATGAAAGTTTTTATATTATCTCATTGTCCACCTCCTTAACATATTTGTATAACTATTGATATAATAGCCCTAATATCTTGAATATATTTATATCTATCTGTGTTATTTTTGTGATCTACAATCACACACACTTCCATCAGATCGGTTACAAAGTCATCATTTGTGCGAACTGAGGATTACCGCCTTGTAAAACATTGTCATTCATTTTTTCATTACCATATCTCACTATTGGGTATACTAATGTATATAAAGTTTATATATTATATTTATAACATAATTAAACCTATGTATTATTTACATCATAAATATAATTTTACATTCTATTCCATAAAGGGATATGATAACATCCTTTGTGTGTATGGCACACAGTCACCTCCCAAGTGATGTGGTTTGTTTTTCACCAATGTGTTACAAGGAAGGTAATGGGGGTAAATATAACAAATATAGGTGATATAAATGATTTTTTATATTAATTAAATATTTATCATTATTTAAATAAAAAATATTTTTTCCTTTTTACCTTTCCCCTCAATAAAAAAGGATAACGTCGTTCGTGGATGTGTGGACAACCTCCTCCTCAAAGCAATGAGTTTTATTTTTCCTCCAGTATATCAAAATAATTATATATATATATGTATATAATTAAATGATATGTTATTTATGATTTTATGTAAACTATTTAAATATTAAATATCTGTTACCTTCATTCTATACTGATCATTTAAAAATGGAACTGTTATACAAGCATAAGTATGACATATTGTCTCCATGATCATAATAGTAGTTGATTTTTCATAAACATGTTTTTTGATGGCTTGAAAATTTTTAATACATATATAAATTTTATAATTATTTCATTATTATTATTAAATATATGTTTAAAAAATTACCTCATTGACCATTGTCTACCCACCTATGTTATTTTAAACGCATAAACCGAATATGGAAAAAACATATGACATAAACTTGATCAATTAATTAATTTTGAATACCATGTTAATAAGTTAAATAAAATTAATAAAATCCTAAAAAATGTTCCCATTAAAATAAATAATTAATATATATATATATATATATATATTATTCAGTAAGATAAACACACGTGTGACAAGTCGGACTCAAGGAAAGGTATTTTTTCTATCATTTATTTTTTTGAGATATATGACATATTCACCACTTATTTTTGTTATGTTGCATATATACATACCATGAATTTATTTTATGAATAATATAGATAAATTTATAGTGATTTAAATATACATATTAGGATATATATTTCATAGGGTTTACTGTTTCAATGTTACAAAAGTGGAGAGGGATATTTGTCTCAATTTTTCTTCTTTGATAAAATTCTTATGTTATACACCAATATTCATTTATGAGTTGTTTATATTGTAACATTGACATTTTATATAATGAATATAATTATTTTAATGTTATTATATTATTTATTTATTTATATTCATTCATGGGTATTATGATTCATTTTTACTGAAGTGGTAATATTTTTCTTTTATAATATCTTCATTTATTAGAATTGTTTGTGATTTAGTCTACAATGATGAAATATTATGACCTTAATATAAATAATTCACATTAATTTTCTAATATAATGGTTCTTTAAGGAGAATAAAAATTTTCACTTCTTTTTTCCACTCTTTAGGAACTCAATAGTATAAATGAGGTTTTTTATGAAAATTGTCTTTTCAGCCGAATAGTATTTTTCTTCTAAAACACTGTTTCCTAAAAATATGTTCAGAGATATTTTAAAAATAGTTTTTCAAAACCCATAGGTTATTTTATTCCAGAATGTTTTTATTTTTTTTAAATATTCATTTATATTATTTCAATTTTAACTTCAAAGAAAAGAATTTTAAAAATGTTTTATGTTTAAAAGGGATTTTCAAAAAAATTATATTTTTCTCAAAAGGTATTTAATATACTTTTAATTTTATTTCATCTCATAAAAGTCAAAAAAATAACTTAATATCAAATGGGTAAATTTCTTAATTAATCCATCCCCTCTCTTTATCTGGATCAATTGATATTTTTTTCATTTAGAATGTTATGGAGCCTGTTTCATTTACATGTGTTAATATAATTTCAAATAAATTTTCATGAAACTTGTTTCCTTTCATCTAGGTAACCTTGTTATGAAAGGAATAACGAAAAAATTTTAGTTTAATAATGTTATGAAATATTTTTCTACAGTATATTTTTATGGTTCATTAGCATTACTTATATGATGGGGTGACCTAGATAGTGTCAGGAGATCGCATTAAAAATTATATGATGGGGATACCCATATAGTTTTGTGTGATCCCATTAAATATTATATGATGGGGTGGCCTCTGAGGACCCCTCCCCATAATGTGTACAACTCTTGGGCCGGCAATGTGATAATGGAGATAGTGACCCTCGAGCCCACCTCCAGTTGGCCCCAGTATGACGACTAGCACCAAGAATATAGTAAACCTACAAATGGGAAGAATTACCTTACAAGAGAGCACATGAAGATGATAAAGATCATATAGACACAAACCAACTCCAACTCATACTGAAATATCAAATACATCCCAATTTGACTTATTTAATTTCATTCAAAACTACTACAACTAGAAGGGAAAACTACAAGTACCCAAAGAAAGTAAAAAAAGGAAGAAAACATGAAGCCCGAATAGCACCCACAACCTCAAGATAGTAGTATCCAGCTTGATCTCCAATATCCTCCAATTGACCAGAAGAAAAAAATTTATATATACATAGGGTGACTATAATAGTATACTCAGTAGGATCCTACTTGGATCCTCTCATACAAAATTTAAGAATACATTCTAAAGCACAAGGAACAACAAGTGAAACTAACTCATCCCATAAATAGGTATACTAAGTTCCCAGTCTCATCATGGCTGCTCTCACCAAGTATCACATATAAGAGTATATAATATAATAAAGAATATCAAGGGTACCCCACTATGACTTCCCCACTTTTTTCCACTTTGCCCCAATGTCGCACATCTTAATAATATCTCTCCAAACATGCTTACCCTAGGACGCATGGGAAAAGCACCTCAACATGTACCTCATGGAGCACAACAACCACATCCATGTAACCAAAGTAACCAGGTAGTTTCTATTAGCCACCATAGCTCGCATAACATGTATCATGCATCATGCATTATACCACAAGCCATTATAGCCCATACATCGATTAAGGATCCTCAAACCATCACAAACCATACATGTTACACCTATAGTAGTCCAAAAGAATCAATATCAAGAATATATGTTTGCGAATAACCACAAGACATTAAATCCCTCTACACACCTAAATGGGGAAAACTAACTGATGTGCCTACAATCACTAATAACTACCAAGAGAAGAGAGTGTGGCTAAAGGGGGTATTCATCCATCCATCCTCCCACCGTAATGATGGGTAAAATACACCCCCCCCCCACCAGGGCTTAGAATCCTAGGGGTGTCATTCTTCCTAACTAATGGGTGGAGTAGCGCATTGAATCATAAAAGTTATAGAATATAACATACCTCGCAACCATACTATGGGAATAACCTAGTCTTAGACTCAACTACAGCTAATGTCTCTCGGACACTCAGCTGCCACTGCTAAGACTAGGTATCCTATAATCAAACAACCATTTGTAGAGGTTTATTAAATTAATTAATTCCCTTTTTATTAGTTTCACTTTAAGTTAATTTTTTTAAACATTAATTAACCATTATCGATTACATGTTATATTTAATTATAATATAAAAAATGTTTCATGCCCTCTAGGCCTAACCAAACCATGTCCACAACTTCTTAAAAATATTACCTCAGCATTACATCCTAGGAAGCTCCTACCCCATGTGTTAATAACATTTATTCAGTCATTTATTAACAACATTATTGGTTTCCAATATTCCCTTGCATTCTCAACAAACATTATAATATACTAAACATAAGGGGCTCAACACGGTGAGTAGGTGAACTACCCATAGAGTCTTTTCCTCTTATTGAAAAAAGAATAGACCCATCCATCATTCAGAAGATAAAAAAATATCATGTGGCATGCCACACGTGTTTTTGCCTCTTTTGGAAGGATGGTATGGAATACTAGTTGCCTCAAGAAGTTGGAAAACTAAAAAAGATAAACAAACAATATATTAAATAAGAAACCACATTCACAGTATTGGGTAATCCTAACTTCATCCAACTTTATCACCTCTGGTGTCTTATCTTACACCCACCTGTATAAACCAATCCATCTCACCACTCTGGGCATCAACTGATGCCACAACCACTAGGCCTCCCTACCCCCACATATCACAACAGCCTTCCAGGCTCAAATCACATCACAAGAAGTATGAAATAACAAGGAAACTAGGATCTTGACCCTAACTAGGGCATTCTACGTTCACAATAAATGAGCTCTCACGGCTCCAAGATTAAGGCTCATTGGCCTTTACAATCAAGAGGATAACTTAGAACCCTACCATACATTATATTTTATCAGAAAAATTAGTTATTTAATACATCTTGAATTAACTGATTCATTATTAGTAGGTTCCATCTACGAGAATCCGAAAACATAAGCTATCATAGATACCAAAAATTACTTATACAATTAATTTGAAATTGATTTAAACAAAAAGAACCAACATAATTTAGGTTTAACAACTAACTAGAAAGTGTATATAAGTCTTCATTAATTTGAATAACATCAACTTACAACAACAACTACTACCAGATTCATTTACAAGCTTCATTATCTTTAGCTAATTATTTTTCAATTAATTTTAGATTTATGTTCTTTACCAATTTCATCAATAACAACATTCTAACCAGCAAATCGTCGATATAACACTATCTAGAAAATGAAGAGGCAAACTATTATAACAATGTAAAGAAACAACATACGATCAAACCAATTCTGTTAATCCGGTTCAAGTATATAATTACGTCAATTGCATTATTTTACAAAGGGGTAAAAATGATAACTCTATAGTTGTACATAAAATAATAGAGAAGAAACGTATCCCCTACCTCGAATGGTTTCTGAAGTTCTTCACTTGAGGATGGATCAAACAAATGGATAAGGATTTCCATTCCGAAAAGATGGCATCAAACTATGGTTATCGCAACACAACCGCATCAACAAAAACCAAAATAAAATCACTTAGAACCATGGAGATCAAACACCATAGAATTGAAAAGAGAAATAGGATAAAATAGGTCAAAGAAAACTAAATAAAAGAGGTATATCTTACTACTGATTGAAGATGGATCAAAAAAGAAAGCGGGGAACCAATCCATGATGAAGGAATCCCCAAATAATGTAGAGGGAGGCTTCTGTGTTGTCTAGGGCTAAGAGATATTGTACTCAAGTCGTAGGGTTGGAAAACCCCAATAAGATCGGTTTCATTAAAACACCCAGTAGTGGGGAAGTACTTGACGTGTACCTCCTCATCACGTCATGTTCCGCCTTGAGTATATTTATGTTAAAAAAATATCACCTCGGTGCTTTGATTAATATCTCTGAAACCCGAATGGTTCATGTCCTGTCAACCTTGTTCATGTCATCTACCCCCCCCCCACCTATTTCTATATTTTAACAAATTACCTCTTCTATACTTCCTATGAGCCTTCTCTAAGAACCCCATTCTTTGAAAAGACATAATGGGTTGATCCACGTGGATCTGGGCCCATACATCAGATACTTCTCAAAACATTATTTTCCTCAAGAATACAAAACCAACCTATAGAAGAAATAGAAAAGGGGTTGTCTGAAAAACCACCCCATGAGATAACTCTCACGTCTTTCACCACTATAAGAGCTCAACCACATCAACAGAACAAAACAACTCCACACCGAAACCAAAAATATCTCTTAAACGCTCTCCCTGTGGAGATACCTCTAAAAAAGAGAAATCGACAACAAGAAACAAAATAAATCCATCTCATAGAAAAGAGTGGTATACGACCACAAAATAAAAATAATTACAAGAAAAGAGTTAAATATCAAACACATTGGGGTACTGAGCACTTATCTGTGACTCATGTTCCCTGGTACTCTCCTTTGTTCCACTGAGTTACCACAAGACACAAACCATGGTGATAGAAAGCATCGCAACACCTTCTCCCTGACATCCTGAATATCCATAGGTTGCTCCTCGATGGTCGCATCACCATCAATATCCATATCTCCTGAATCAATGATTAAAGAGTCGTCATAAAGATAACGATTATGCTCTAACACATTAAAAAACATCATTTACCCAGATCATCTATGGTGGAAGTTATACCTGATACGTCATAGCTCCAACATGAGAAAACACCTCGAAAGTCCCAACAGACTGTGGAGAAAGCTCACTCTGATGACCAAAACTTATCTAGCCATGATGGGGAGTCACCTTCAGAAACATTTTATCCCCAACATAAAACTCTAAAGTTATATTCCTTTGATCAGAATATGATTTATGATGAACCTGTGGTGCCTTCATCCTCCCACAAATAACTTGAACCATCTATGTCGTGTATTGTACTAGTTCTAGTGAAAGAATATTTTAATCTCCAAACCTAGTTCCACACAACAGAGAAATAAAATTTTAACTATAAAAGGCTTCAAATGGAATCTTACCAATGGTGGAGTGAAAACTAGTGTTGTAAACAAACTCCACCAAGGGTAATTGCCTCATCCAAGAACCTCCAAAATCGAGGACATAGGAGCGTGACTTGTATTAAATATTATGGATGGTTCGCTCTGTCCAACCGTCAATCTGTGGATGAAAAGAAGTTCTAAATAATTGCTAACAAACAAAATCATGATGGATACCTCTCCACTCCATAGAGGTAAAATTAGGATCTCGATCGAAAATGATCATCCTCAGGACTGCATGGAGTCTCATCACCACCTCCAGATACTACCACAACAAAACCTCCACTGAGATCGACTCCTTGTTCTTTATGAAATGCGATGATTTTGTTAAATGATACACTACCACTCAAATAGAATCATATCCTCTCCACGCTTGAGGTTAAATAATAAACATTTTATCAACATGTCCTCCCAATTCCATTTATTAATATCTAATGGGTGAAGAAAACCATCAGGAACATAGTTCTCCACCTTATCCTTATAGAAGACCAAACATCGAGACACAAACTCCACAACTACATCACTATTTGACTCACTACTAACTGAATCAATTACAACATTACCCTTTCTAGGTGTATACGTTATTTCAAAGTCATATTCTTGTAAGAACTCAATCCACCGATGCTTCTGGAAGTTCAAGTCACGCTGGGAGAAAACATACCTTGAGCTCTTATGATAGGTGAAAACCACAATGCACTCCCCAAAGAGGTAATGTCTCCAAAATAACAGAGATGAGAACATGACCACTAACTCAAGATAGTGGGTGGCAAAGTTACATTCATAGGGACAAAACGTTTGCGACCCAAATGAAACAATGGATCTCTGATGCTTTAGAACACAACCACCCCTGATGCGAGACATCACTGAAAACATCACACTGAAGCCCCACTGCTGGTAGACAAAAAATATTAGCACTTACCAACTTCTCCTTCAAATACTCAAAAGTTGACTAACACTGATCAGTCCACACAAAATCCTGATCATTCTTAGTAGATGATTTCATATGATTCATAACCCAAGAGATATCGGTTATGAACATCCTATAGTAGCCTCTGAGACTGAGGAAAATTCATACCTCTGTCATTGTCTTGGGGGATACCCAAGATACAACAACTTCTATCTTTGATATGTCCATATCCACTCCCTACTGGGATACAATATTCCCCAAGAAATAGACTTCTCAAGCCGAAAACTCACACTCCAACAACATTATAAATAGATTCTCATGATGAAGAACTCGCAAAATGGTGTGCAGATGCTCTTTATGCTCCTCCTCATATGCGGATTACACAAGGATTTCATCGATGAAAACCTCCATGAACATCTCTAGGATCTCATAGAACAATGGGTGCATCAATCCCATGAACACATCTAGATCAATCGCCTCACCGAATAACATTATAATGAACTCATAATTCCCATAATGACATGAGAAATTATTATTACGGATATATTCATCCTTCACACGCCTATGATGATATCCTGACTGCATGTTGGTTTCTAAGAACCAACTTGCACCCTTCAGTTGATTGAATAAATCATCAATCTGTAGAAGAGGATACCGATTCTTCACTATCACTTTATTGAAGTGACGATAATCGATAAACAACCACAAACTTATGTCAGCCTTATTCATGAACAAAACTAATGCACCCCACAGTGACACACTCAAATGAAAATGATCACACAATAATGGACTTTTAGATATAAACATATCTCTCGCAACTCAGAAGGGGAAATCATATAAGTAGACATAGAGATAGGAGATGATCCTAGATGTAGATCATTCCCAAACTTGATCTCTCACCGATGGGGTAATGATACAACCTCTTTTGTAAATACATTAGGGTAATATTAAACAAACCTGGTGTAACGTCCCGGTTCCAGAAGCCACCCAGAGTCAGCCCGTACCCGGTTGGACACATGGCTTGAAGCACATTTCCCCAAACACCATAGGTTTCTGACTAGCATTGAGGGCCTTGTGTGTGATAGTGGGAAAATATTCCCTCATTGGAAGAGTACACAGTGGATGTAAATAAACATGCAAGAGTGGAAGTAGTAAATAACCAACAATAATAAACAACAGAATGACTATATCAGCAAAAAAATAGAGCTAAAATGTATATATATGAAATGATGCATGATACATATCTAGGAAAGCATCCAAACATGTCACAATGCTAAAAAATACAATATTACCAAAACAAGTACAAAATAAAGTAAACAACTCCTCAGCATCGCAAGCCAAAGCTTGGTCCCATGCTCTCCTACTCCAAAGCAATCAAGTACCAGAAGTCGAAGGGCTCTTTCCCTCGTCTATACCTGCAACAACATAGTCTTTTTGGGCCCAAAATCATGACCCAAATAGGGTGTAAGACTAAATCCTAGTAGGAAACCACCCAAAGATCTGTTCCTAATAGTCAGTGAGTATATGCCAGGTAATAGTACAAAAAGCAGTAAACAGTAGCAACAATAACAGGCAGTAATTAGTAAGCAGTAAACAAGATGACATACAACAGTGATCAATCCAAAAAACAGCAAGTAGTGGTGAAGAAATAGCTAACAAAAAAAGGAAACCCTCTGGGAAGTACTCATAGCCATCCCCTATGGTCTTCTCCAAGAAGTACCACAACCCTCTAGACAGTGCACTCAGCCTAACCCCTTGGGTTTGGTCATACAAAATTATAAGACTCTCTGGGGAAGCTCATTCTGTCAATTCCCCTTATAGTCTATGGTAGCCAGGGACTCTCTGAGGGATATCACGTGGTCTAACCCTCTTGGCCCCAAGGTCTAGAGACTCTCTGAGGAAGCTCACTCGGTCAATCCTCCTATAGCCTCAGGTATACCAGATACTCTCTAAGGAAGCTCACACGGTCAATTCCTCCTCTAGCCTGGAAGGTTTTAAAGATATTCAAACAAGGTAAAGACTCTCTGAGTAAGCTCACTCGGTATACCCTCCTGTAGTCTATAATAATAAAGACTATATGGGAAGATCACTCGGTCTATCCCTTGTAGTCTATAATGTCCAAGACTCTCTGAGGAAGCTCACTTGTTCTATCCCCTTATAGTCTATAATATCTAAGACTCTCTCGGAAGCTCACTTAGTCTATCCCTAATAGTCTATAACAACGAGTTCTCACGGTCTCGTGCCAGTCTGTGCATATTAATACTATAAGGCCAGAGTACACCTATAGAGCAACTTGGTTAACCAAAGTACACTTATAGAGCTACTTGACTAAATAGTCTACAGAGCAACAACCATGTTAACAACATCATTTCATCCTACGATCACCAGGCATGTAAACTAGTACAACGGCCAAAGGGGAAAGAGACCCAAAGGTTGAAATAAGAGAAAAGCATGGGAAAAACATCCAAGCACGACAATTATCCACAAACATGATCAATTTACATCTACTCAAGCATGAAAGCAAGGCAGGAATAACCACATGGGAAAAAAGGTAAACACGCGATACCCCGTCCATGGGTATTGGTGGAATTTGCACATAAAACTCAGATACACCGAAAGGTAAGGCACAAAACACATACCTCAATCCTAGGATATGGATATAATTGAACCATGAGGCTTGAATCTCCTCAGAACTGCATAGATCTATGAAAATTCACAAAACGTTCAACCCACGATAACTTAAGAAAGAGGAGGAATTGGAAATCAAGGCTCAAGGAGAATGAAGAACTCACCTTTGTGGTTCCAACGCAATCGATGGAGGTCGATTCGGAGAACGGACGGAGGCTCAAGGGTTCGGAGAAGATCTGCGGCCGTACTGGTCGCTCTCGGTCGAAGGCAATGGAGGAGAATACAGTTCTATCGCTTAGGCGTGACCCTGGTCCATTTAATGAAAAAAAAAATACATGGCATGTACTTCTAGAGTACACGGCGTGTACTATTCTTTTCCGTACTCTGATTTAAGCAGCCTCTACTTCACTCCTACACACCGTGTGTGGGTCCCGGACACAGCCAGCACACGACCTGGAACAAAAATGGAGTACACGGCGTGTACTCATAAAGTACACGGCGTATACTTAAAAGATTTCCAGAAACAATTCTTTTCTCAAAAATCCAGGAAAAAAAGTTGTGCCTGAAAACGAAGATTCGGGTTCTTAAAAACATCCCCCCTTAATGAAATTCAGCCTTGAAATTCCCTAGATATGCATAGAAGAAGAAACCTCAAACATCTCTGGCCACTGTGATCGTATATCGGTTTCCCTCTCCCAATTCCCGTCCTGCACTTGCCCATGCTACCATAGCACCCATACTAGAGGAACAGACTGGCCACGGAGAACCTTCGTACTACAATAAAAATCTAGATGGGATGATCCTCAAATGACGCATCTGCTTCAAGCTCAACCTCCTCGGATTTAAAGACATGAGATGGGTCTGAAAAGTAATGTCGGAGCTAAGAAACATAGAAGACATCGTGCATAGCCCGGTACCACTTCGGTAACTGAAACCGATAGGCAACCGGCCCAACTCTCTCCAACACCTCAAACGGACCGACGTACTATGGTGAAAGCTTACCCTGTCTCTGAATCCTCTTGTGTCCCAACCTCAGTGCGACACGCAGGAAGACCTGATCCCTGGCCTCAAACTCCATAGGTCGTCTCTGTTGATAATCATAAGAATTATGCCGAGATTGTGTTATAGCCATCCTCTTCTGAATCAACTCTATTTTCTCTGGGGTCTCCTGGACAAGACGAGGTCCCAGCAAGGATACATCTCCTACCTCTAGCCCGCATAAGGGTGATTGGCATGGCCTACCGTACAAAGCCTCGTAAGGCACCATCTGAATAGTCACCTGGAAACTGTTGTTATAGGCAAACTCCACCAGAGGAATATACTTCTCCCCAAAACCACCAATGTCTATAATGCATGCTCGGAGCATATCCTCAAGCACCTGGATCGTACGCTTGGACTGGCCATCAGTCTGGCGATGGTATGTTGTACTCAAAAGCACCTTTGTACCCAAAGCCTTCTGAAGTCCCTACCAGAACCGAGAAGTAAAGTGTGCATCCCTCTCTGAATAAATGGAGCGTGGAACTTCATGTAGACATACAATCTCTCAGATGTACAACCATCCCAGCTCATCAACACTGAAGGTCTCTTTGATCGGTATGAAGTGAGCAACCTTGGTAGGCCTGTCGACGACAACCCAAACATCATCACTTTCTCGAGATAAGCTCGGTAACCCAGTCATGAAGTCCATTACGACAACGTTCCACTTCCACTCGAGAATGGGTAATTGTTGCAAAATCCATGTTGGTCGCTGATGCTCTACATTCACTTGCTGGAAATTAGAACATCTCATGAAAAAACCAGCAACATCTCTCTTCATACGTAGCCACTAGTACTAGCGGTGTAGATCATGATACATCTTAGTGATATCAGGATGAACTTCCCAAACTTAGGAATAAAAATCCCACATCAGCTCCTCACATTTGTCTGTTGTCACCCATACGCATCCCTGGAAACACAATATCTCATCCTTGCCCACTGTCCATCTAGGAAGAGGGTCCTCTCCTGACACACTCTCCTGCATGACTAAGCCTTTTGAGTCTGATATCTTACTCATCCGTACCCGATCAAGAAGAGAAGAAGTAACAAATATAGAATATATGTAAGTTTATCCCAGTCTGTTGTGCACCTCCAGATGTATCTTAGAGAACAAGGCCATAATCTGCCACTCACTACTGGCCTCTTGAACTTCATGAATCTGAGTTCTCCTGCTCAACGCATATGCCACTACATTGCCCTTTCCCAGTGTATAGGCGATCTCGAAGTCGAAAGACTGAAGATACTCAACCCACCAACTCTGTCTCAAATTTAGATCATGATGAGTAAATATATACTTGAGACTCTTGTGGTCAGTGAAAACCACAAAGCGCCCTCCCAGAATGTAGTGTCTCCAATAGCGTAAGGCATGAACAACAGCCTCCAACTCCAGATCGTGCATCGGGTATTTCCTCTCATGTTGCCACCACTACCGAGACCCATAAGTAATGACCCCATCTCCCTGCATAAGAACAGCTCCCAACCCAATACCTGAAGCATTATAGTAAACAGTATAGCCCTTTCTCGGGTCTGGCAAGACCAGTATCAGTGTTGACGTCAACCTCCCCTTCAGCTCCTGAAAGGGTGACTCACAAGAATATGACCATAAAAACATCACCCCCTTCTTGGTCAGACCTGTCAGCGGTGCTGCTAGGCGTGAAAAGTACTATATGAAAATCCTAGAGTATCCAGCCTGCCCTGGAAAACTCCGCACCTCAAAGACATTCTTCGGCTGCTACCAGGAAACTACATCTCTCACTTTCTCTGGGTCCACTGATACTCTTGTCTTTGAGATAACATGACTCCGAAAGTGAATCTGATCCATCCAAAAGTGGAATTTCGAGATCTTATCATATAACTAATGCTATCTCAGGTTACACAGAACAATCTCAAGATGTGTGGCATGGTCGTGTAGAGTGTAAGAGTACACCAGGATGCCGTCCACGAAAAGCGCCGCAAAGGAATCTATGTACGGATGGAAAACTTTGTTCACCAGTGCCATAAAAACTTCTGGTATGTTCGTGAGACCAAACGACATGATTGTATACTTGTATAGACCATTCCTACTCTTGAAGGATGTAAGAGGTATATCTAATGGTCAAACACAAAAATGATGATAAACGGACCTCAACTCGATTTTCGAGAACACACGGGCTCCTCGAAGCTGATCTAAGAGGTCATCGATCCTCAGCAAGGGATATCGGTTCTTGACCTTCAACTAGTTCATCTTCCAATAATCCACACAAAACCGAAGGGTGCCATTTGCTTTCTTCAAAAACAAGACAGGTGAACACCAAGGAGAAGTATTGGGTCGTATGAAACCCTTTCCCTGTAACTCCTCCAACTACTTCTTGAGCTCATGCCACTCAGGTGTAGCCATCCTATAAGGAGCAATGGACACTGGTGCTGCTCCTGGAATGAGCTCAATCAAGAAGTCTACCTCACGCTCCATAGGCAAACATGAAAAGTCCTATAGAAATACATCCCTGAAATGATCCACCACTGGAGGAATGTCTAACTATGAAGTCCCCTGGTCATCTAGATAAAGACTAGCAATCTGGGTTGTAACTCCTCCTGGCCCAGTATGGTCTAGTCCAGCTCTACCTGTCTGGACATCCCCCTCGCCTCTATGAAGTAATGATCTACCCTCTGGTGATATGAAACTCACCCTACGGTGATAGAAATTGATGAATGCCTAGAGGGGAACCAACCAGTCCATCCCGATAATAACTTCATAGCCCATAATCTCTATGACGTAGAGGTCCCATAAGAAATGTCACCATGAAACCCCAATAAGGAACTCTCTGCACTGGCGTACTCTATATTTCCTCGTTCCTAATGGAGTTTCAAGAGTCAACAAGTCAGTATACAAAAATATACAGATCCCAAGGCTCTCCATAATAGCAAAAAATATACAATTATGTGAAGCACCAGTATCAAAAAGGGATAAAGATAAAACTGAGGCTACTATGATCGTACCTCGAACTGTAGAAGGGTTGGGATCCTACTTATAATAGGTCTACTCCACAGCTAATGTCTGGCCTGTACCGCGGCCCTACGACCCTGGATGTCCACTCTGAGCTAACCCACTCTGCATTCACTGGTAACCTGGTGACTGACCACTGCGGTCGTGACCTCCACCTCGGCCCGAACGGATTGAAGAACTCCAGTTCCCGGACTAGTGAGAAACTAGCGAAGTTTATCCTGAATGAAGGGTCATTGAAGAACCCCTACCACCAGCTGAAGGTGAGAACATCTGACAGAAACGCTAAATATTTTTCACCTTGTCGTAATATTGGAACTCCATCGGGTCTCTCTACCACTAAGGCCTAGTATGAACACTCCTACCGCACTGGTATCATACAACATGGCTACCAGAAAATACATACTTCCTTCCCTAATCTCCTCGAGAAGACTCTCTACAGCACTTTCTACTATCCGTAGGAGGAACACCAGCTTTGGATGTCGAACTGACCTGGATCACAGCTCTAGAATCTCTCAGGTTGCACTCAGCGATCAGCGGCTGGTTGACAATAGAGGATATTGAAGTTAACCTGATGATATTCACCTGGGAATAGATCTCCAGCCTGAGACCATCCTCAAACATCCTAGAAAAGAACAACTCATCACCTGTTGGGATCAACGTGAAGAGATGAAGCTCGGTAAAGCTGGATGAGTACTCCATAACAGAAAAATTACGCTTCGGTAGACTCATAAACTTCTGGGATCTATCATCCCTTAAGGTCTCTGTGTAAAAGTATTCATAGAAGGTGCAGATAAACTCTTCTCAAGACATATTCTGCTGGCGCCCTGACTACGATATCACCTCCCACCACCTCTTGGTGGTGTCACGGAGCATATAAGTGACCAGATTTACCCTTTTCTCTGGGGGTATCCTTTTCTCTGGGGGTATCTATAGATGCTCAGAGATTGTCATTGTGGCCTCTAACCACGACTCTAAAGCCTGGGGTCCTCCATCCCCGGAGAAAGTAGGAGGATGATGCTGCTGAAAGACCTGCGTCAATTCAGCCATCAACGGGGTAGGAGGCGGCTCTCCCTAAAAAGTCTGCATCATCCTCAGCAAGTCCTCCCTGAAATGTGTATCGGCACCTGAAATGGGTATGAATGCTGGTGCCAAGGGTGGAACAGTAGGAGGATCTGCAGGAGGTCCCTGATTGTCCATATCTGGTGTCTGATCACTGTCTGTCAACTGAAGTACAACCGGAGAACGTCTTAGAGGCATAGCTATGAAAAGATAAACAACACACCTCAGATCAATATTATCAAATACTTAGAACACAAGAGTACAAAATGGGAATAGGATAAAGAAACATTCGAGTTTACAAAACATGACTACACGGCGTGTATAAAAACTATACAGCATGTTCACTTAAACCAAGGACATGAGACTATACTCCTGCCACTTCTGGTCGTGTAACACCCCAACTACATGGTGTTTTGTCCCCACACACGGCATGTACTTGAACTCTATTCCCCTGCCCGAGTCTCCTTACATGGATAACCCACACGGTCTTCTTAACCCTAGACTACATGGCGTGTTCACTAAGGAAAAGGCGTATACTAGACAAGGTTTCAGCAACCCGTGTTGTTAGTTACACGGCCGGCTACATGGCTGACCCTTACACGGTGTGTTCCGAAAAAACACGACGTGAATAGGAGAAGTTAACACCAACCTGTGTTGTTCGTGACATGGAAGGGTACCTTGAAGAACACTACATGGAATGTTCTTTACCAACACGGCGTGTTCTACTCTAGATCCCCCGGCCCGTGTTGTTAGTGACACGGCCGGGTACATGGCTCTATACTACACGGCGTGCACCTACCATACACGGGGTGTTCCTAAAGGCATTTCCTCAACACCGTGTTCCTGCTCACACAGTCAGTGACACAGTCTGAAACTATACGGCGTATAGACATAAAGTACACTCCATGTATTCTGGGTTTTTTCGGGCAGTAGCTCAGAAACTACATCGAACCCTAGAAACACAGAAAACAAGGCATGAATGTGCCAAATTCTAATCCGTGAGGGCCCATACTCCACAAAAACAAAATTTTGGAATCTAAAATGGTCATATTTAAGGGAAAACATGTCAATGATTAACCAATTTCCGATTCAAGAAGGCCCATAACACCTCTGGAACCAAAATTTGGCTTCATTTAAGTAAGGTACAATACAACCAGTCCTCTATAAAACAGCAGAGATTCTATCAAAACAACTATCATAAAATCATGCATAATCTACACAAAGTCTATCACAACAACATGAAATTTCTAATGCATCCTAGATAGCATTGAAAGAATGCATGGAATGTAATTTCTAACAAGTTCCTATATGATGCATGAGATGGAATACCCTAATCTCATCGGGTTACGATAGAAATAGAACCATAATAGCAACAACAATAACAACACAAGTCATGTGAATCACTCTAGGTGATATCCTATCAACTGTAAAATTTCAAAACCAAAAAACTGCCATAATCGAGGTAGTATGGCTTTTCCCTATACACGGGTTAGATAATCCCATGAACATCTTATTACCACATACCGAATCCATCCTATCCCTGGCTAAAGGATCCATATAGTAAATCAAGAGAAATGAATTCCTCTAATACCACTTTGTAACGTCGTCGTTCCGGAAGCAACCCTGAGGCGCCCCGTACCCGGTTGGTCACATGGCCTCAAGCACATTTTCCAAAACGCCAGAGGCTTCCGACTAGCAGGGAGGGCCATGGGTGTGATAGTGAGGAAATTATGCCCTCATTGGCAGAGTACATAGCGGAATTATATAAACATGCAAGAATAGAAGCAGTAAATAACCAACAATAATAAACAACGGAACGACTAAATCAACAAACAACTAGAGCTCATATGTATATATATGAAATGATGCATGATACATATCTAAAAAAGAATCCAAATATGTCACAATGTTGAAAAATACAATAGTACCAAAATAAGTACAAAAGAAAGTAAACATCTCCTCAACATCGCAATCCAAAGCTTGGTCCCATGCTCTCATGCTCCAAAGAAATCAAGTACCAGATGTTGAAGGGCAATTTCCCTTGTCTATACCTACAACAACACAGTCTATTTGGGCCCAAAAACATTACCCAAATAGGGTGTGAGACTAAATACCAGTAGGTAACCACTCGAAGATCTGGGCCTAATAGTCAGTGAGTATTTGGTAGGTAATAGTACAAAAAGCAATAAACAGTAGCAACAATAGCAGGCAGCAATCAGAAAGAAATAAATAGGATGATATAAAATAGTGATCAATCCACATAACAACAAGTAGGGGTGAAGTAACATCTAACACAAACAGGAAACCGTATGGGAAGTACTCGTAGCCATCCCTTCTGGTCCTATCCAAGAAGTACCACAACCCTCTAGGAATCGTACTCAGCCTAAACCCTCTATTTTGTTCATATGAAATTATAAGACTCTCTAGGAAATCTCACTCAGTCAATTCCCCTTATAGTCTAGGGTAGTCAAGGACTCTCTGAGGGAGATCACGCGGTCTAACCCTCTTGGGCCCAAGGTCTAGAGACACTCTGTAGAAGCTCACTCAGTCAATCCCTCTATAGCCTCAGGTATACCACAGACTCTCTGAGGAAGCTCACTCTGTCAATTCCTCCTTTAGAATAGGAAGGTTTTAAAGACATTCAAACAAGGTAAAGACTCTATGAGGAAGCTCACTCGGTCTACCCTCCTGTAGTCTATAATAACTAAGACTCTATTGGAAGCTCACTCGGTCTATCCCCTTTATTCTATTATATCCAAGACTCTATGAGAAAGCTCACTCTTTCTATCCTCGTATAGTCAATAATATCTAAGACTCTCTGGGAAGCTCACTCAGTCTATCCCTTATAGTCTCTAGCACAGGGTTTTCACAGTCATGTGCCAGTCAGTGTATATTAATGCTATAAGGCCAGAGTACACCAATAGAGCTACTTCACTAACCAAAGTACACCTATAGATCTACTTGGATAAACAGTCTCAGAGCAACAAGCATGTTAACAACATCATTCCTTCCTACGATCACCAGGCATGGAAACTGGTACAACGGCCAAAGGCTAAAGAGACCCAAAGGTTGCAACAAGAGAAAAGCATGGGAAAAACATCCAAGAACGACAATTATACACAATCATGATCAATTTACCTCTACACAAGAATTCAAGCCTGGTAGGAATAACCACAATGGTAAAAAGGTAAACACGCGATACTCCGTCCACGGGTATTGGTGGAATTCTCACATAAAACTCAAAGACATCGAAAGGTAAGGCATAAACCACCTACCTCAATCCTAGGAGATAGATATACTTGAACCAAGAGACTTGATTCTCCTTAGAGAAAAGTATATCTTCGAAAATGTACAAAACGTTCAACCCACTATAACTTAAGAAAGAGGAGGAATTGGAAATCAAGGCTCTAGGAGAAGGAAGAACTCACCGCTACGGTTCCAACACAATCGACGACAGTCGATTCGGAGAACGGAAGGAGGCTCAGGGGCTTGGAGAAGATCTGAGTCCATACGGGTCGCTCTCGATAGAAGGCACTGGATAAGAAGACAGTTCAGTCGCTTAGGCATGACCTCGGTCCATTTAATGAAATAAAGAAAATACACAGTGTGTAATTCTTGATTACACAGTGTTTACTCTACTCTTCCATACTCTTCTTTAAGAGGCCTCCACATCACCCCTACACACCATGTGTTTGGCCAAGACACTTCCATCACACGGCCTAGTGGGGCAAGGGAGTACACTGCGTGTACTCATAAACTACACGGCGTGTACTTCAAATATTTCTAGAAACTTTTATTTTCTCAAAACTCCAAGAAAAATAATGTCATACCTGAAAATGAAGTTCTGAGTTCTTACACCTGGGAAAAAAAACTTTTGAACCTATGAATAACATAGAATCATTTTATCCATTAAGGATGAAAAGGATGCAACATGCCTCTGACCGATTCGAGGGTCTCACTCAGCAACAAACACAGCTGGCTCTCCATCAACCTCAAAGAACACAACCTACCTCCTGAATCAATCCACGATATCCTGCACCAAATACAACCAATCCATTTCTAGGATGAAATTATATGGTTTTATCCATAAACATATTAAATCTCCCCAATAGTAGTCCAGTCCCAGCACTAGCTCATAGTCTCTACAAACATCAAACAAGTCATCTTTCCCTCCAATTGGCATTGTCAATGCCAAGGGAAGTGGAATCCTATCTACCTCAAGTCCCAAATCATGGAAAATGGAAGGTGATATGAAGGATTGTGTCACTCCTAAATCAAACATGGTCTACACCCATTTATAAAACAAGAAAATGTACCTTGAATAATGTATGGATCACCGGGAACTGGCAATGTTAAAGCATTAAGCTGACCATGACCTAATCTATGGCCTCCCTGACCCTAATGAAGACCACCACCATTGTCGTGATATGATCTCTAAGGATGGGGAGTGTCATGGAGAAATCCTCTACATACTGCATCTTTTCATTGTTGATCCAAAGCTGGTGCAACTTGCTGCTCCTACCTTAGCTCGAACTGCCTCAACGAATGAACCTGGAGTGGTACTCCTAGTGCACAATGATTTATCTGAAAGTTTAGTCACTCTCACTACTGATGACCTTGGCCTCCATAATAAGGACAATAACTTGATTCCTTGGCATATGCCTAAGAGCAACTACCCTAGTGAAATGAGATTTTGAGGTATGGGACCTACCCACAGCCAAACTAAAACTCTTCTACCCTGAAAAATGGGTACCCTAGACCACAGATCTACTTCATGAGGAATCCTGATGAATCCCATCTCATGATGATACAATTTTGGATAATGTACTCTCGATGACTTATTCCCTCTCTAGCACCTCAAGATATGTCTTCAGCATAAATGGGGTGCCCTGGTGCAGGATCTCTAGACATAAAGCCTCCTCAAAATTCCACTTCATGGCCTCCTCATCTGGAAACGGGTCTGAAGCATATAGTAAAATGTTCTTAAAATGGATTCCAAACTCTCACACACTGGATCTCCCATGTTGAAGGGTAAGAATATCAAGGAGAATGGTTGCCTTCATGGTCGAAGAAAGAAACTCAGCTCTGAACTTGTCATGGAATTCCTCCCATGAGATCGTTAACTCCTTACTATCCCTGAGGAACAAGAACCACCATTACCTCACTTCCCCATTAATCATCATCACATCTAGGTCACCTAATTCTTATTTCGAGCATAGATTTAGCTAAAGGATATATCATCCTCTTTCAACCAATATTTTGTGACTTCATCTCAAATGGATCCCCCATACATCTACAGACTCTAGTGTTGATACTCCCAGAGTGCCCTCCAACTGTCATCATCATCATCCTCTACCCTACGGAGATCTGCTGGCACAGTCTGCTGGTCATCTTCTACGCAAATATGATTAGGACGTTATCCTATATCCATACCTAAAAAATAAATAATAGTTATAGCTCCTAAACATGGAATTTGGAAGACTCAACATTGATTAATTAATTATTTTATTTTATTCAATTTAGGTAAACTTATCCAAAGGTCTACCCATTCAAACATAGGAACAGTGAAGAATGATTCATTATTCTTTCCAAGGTCTATACCCGGAAACTTGTATCTTCTCATTTAGTAGCCACTGTAAACATAAAGGTTCATGTATCAGATCATAGGAGGCCCAAAATGCTTAGGTCTTAGTCGTTCACTAGTGTTTATATCACTTGATAAATCTGACTGATATCATTTTCCTACCAACCCATGAAACCTCACAAGTTCCTAACACCAATACTTCATCCTATTCCTCAAACCTTCCTATGATACAACTTTTTCATGACCCACTCCCCATAAGGTGTACCCCTCCGGGGATGGAAATGTGAGGAGGGAGATAATGACCCCTGAGAATTGCATCCAGTAGGCCCTGGTTTGGAAACTATCAACAAGGGTATAGTAAACACACATATAGAGGCATTACCCTCTAAGAGAACACATGTGAAAGATAGAGACAAGACAGACTACAAGAAAACTTAAACTCAGACCGAAAAATCAAATAAATCCCTAGTACATATATGTAATCTCAGGAAAAACTACTACAACTTGAAGGAAAAAATGAAAGTACCAAAAGAAAGTAAAAAACAACAGTAACCACAAAACCTGAATAGCTCATACAACCCAAGGCTAGTAGTAACCATCATAATCTCAACCTACTCCAAGCAACCTAAAAAAATTTATATATATGTAGGGTGAGTATAATAGTATATTCTGTAGGATCCTCCCTAGAGCCTCCCATGGAAAATTAAATAAATAATGATAAAGAACAGTGAACAACAAGTGAAACTAACTCATCCCCTAAATTGGTATACTAATTTCCCAGCCTCACTATGGTTACTATCACCAGGTATCACATACCAGAGCATATAATATAATAAACATCTCATGAGAAACCTACTACTATATCCACACTAGTTTTCCTCTTGTCCTCAATGTCGCACGTCATATGAATCTCTCCTAAATAGGATTTCCCACAGACACCTGGGTGAAGCACCACAACATGCACATTATGCAGCAAAACGACAATGTTCACATAACCAAAGAAACCAGGTAGGTTTTAGGATCCACCACATCTGATGTAACATGTATCTTACATAGGGCGTTATACCTCAATCCATTATATCCCATACTCTGAGTAAGGATCCCCAATCCATCACAGCCTATACATGTTACACAAACAGTAGTCCAAAGGAAACAATATCAAGAATATATGTGTGTGAATAAACAAAATCCATTACAGTCCTCAACATACGTATATGGGGAAAACGAAATATTGTGCCTAACAGCACTAATAACTATCAAGATAAGAGAGATGGGGAAAGGGGTAGTCATCCGTCCATCCTCCCACTGGAATGTTGCGGAACCCCCCCCCCCCCCCCCGCTCAAGGGTTCAGAATACCTAGGGTGTTAGTTTCTCTAGATGATGGGGTAGAGTAGCGTATTGAAACAAAAAAGTATAGAATATACTATAGCTTACAACCACAATATGGGCATAACCTATTCGTAGATTTAACTGCTTCTAACGTCTCTTAGACTCCCGAATTCCAATACTAAGAATAGGTTTATAAGGCCCCGACCATAAAAATTATATAATCTTGAATTAAGTTAATAATTCAAATTGAGGATCTATTCAGGATTAGAAATTTTGAGCATTAGGTCATAACTTATACATAACAACTTGAATATTACATGTAGACATTACAACTCAGTATCCATTTTTTCATAAAATATAAAAATCTTAAAAGAAAAGAAACATGTTTAGTTCCTTGTTTTAAATAGCATGACCTTTCCATGATCCCCTACATGACCCTATTATACATTAATTCCAATGAAAAATATTTCAAAAACATGTTTTGAGCATAAGAAGCTCAGTAAGGGATACATAAAGAAGGAATACTGTATGTTTTTCAAAACAACATTTAAATAATGAATACTTTATCATAAGTAATACTTTCACCTTTATGAAGTAGTAAATAATCTTCATTGAATTAAAGTTCATTGATTACCCTTTTTAACAAAATATTACCATAAAATCCATAGAAAGAACACATAACATATAAAAGGTAATCATAGGACATAATCATACTTAAATGGAATAATCATACGGTCGACTTCCACAAATCCTTATTACAAATTAGATAGCCATATGGCCAACTTCCTTACCCAATGCATTGGTGTTTATAACATTACAACCCATCATTTTTTTATCATATAACCACTCATAATTTGGTTTATCATGTAACCACCCATCAAATTTTGAATTACTATTATATAGTAATCCCACATAAAAGATTCCAAATATCAACATTCCAATCATAAAAAATTCAATTACAATCCCATTAAATAATTTCAAGATATTGAAATATTAAATCTTCTTTCAACACCATTTTAAATATAAAAATATGTAAAAAAGGATATAAGGTATTTATTTTCCATTTAAAAACATCACGGGTTGTTAAGGAATTCAAATATCAAATAATGCTCGCGGCAACGGGAAGGCCGTTGTCCCCACGTACAATAAAAAGAAACATTCCATTTTTTGTATAGTAAAATGATATGTAGAAAAGGATTCCCCTTGAAAGAAATTAATAGTCAAATGGTTTTATACACTATATAAAAGGAGGAGGTTTATATTATCCAAACATTCCACGATGAATGGAGATTGAGATGAAGTCCCTAACCTCGTGTCTGAATTGACTTGTTCGTTATTTAATTTTAGGAACAATAAACATAAGATAATTTATACTTTAATTAGATAATTTTTCAAGTTAATTATTCATTTTATATCACTTATTACCTTTCTATAAAAATTATTTAAATATTTGAGTTCATATCGAACATTTTGTCAATGTTCGTAACTTCAGTAAAAAATGAACTTGTTATAATTATAAATTATCCATGTGGTCAAAATTTCATTATGTCTAAAATGATATTCCCGATTTAGATATCATATATATAATATATATGCAGTATAAATTTATTTATAATATTCTATTGCATTTGGATATAAGAACAAAAATGCATTGTTCATGGAGACGGTAAGTCATACGTACGCATAAACGCTACTTTCATTTCTTTTTCATATTTAACGGAATGATAACTAAATGATACATAGGTACATTATAATTAAATTATAATATCTATGATATATATTTAGAATAATTTAATTAATTCCACCCTCTGTACATTTCATGTATAGTATTAATAAGTCATATAATTTCGAGGGGGTAGTGGTCCACACTTCCTCAAACGAAATTATCATATTTATACAACATGAAACGAATAAAAGTATTTTATAAATCAGAATTAAAGTAGTATAGAGAGAAAATAAATATCATATATATATATAATATTATTATAGTTCCATCATAATGGCCACCGTAAGATGTGGTAGGAAAATATTGAACAATCATAGTTTTGTGAGGTAGTAGTTCGTCGTCCACAAAAAGTGTATGTTATATACCCATTAAACAGAGGTGTGTGTAAGTGTAGTTAGAATAATTATAAAAAAACTAGTATATTGAGGATATTGTTGTTATTATATAATCAAAAAATAATAAGAGCATAAGGAGTGGAGAAGGAAGAATAATGTAAAGGAACTTGAGAGAAGGCATTACCTCAAATCTGGTAACTTCTTTTGATTTGAGCCAAGGGGATCTCTTGATTTGCCTTATGCCTAAATAAAGGTTTCTAGGAGGAATGTTGGGAGCTTATTTTAGAATATTTTTGATGATACAAGGGGCTTGAGAGGTGTGATTAATGGGTTATAGGTTGTGTCCTTCTATAAGATGGAGGAGGGGAAATTTATGAATATTTGAATGTATTATTTTACTATTAATTGATTTTCAAATTCTAATAACACCAAAGAGAAATATTTAGAATATAATATGAGTTTCAGTATAAATCCTCTTAGATAATGGTTTTTAGACATGTTTAGGACAAAAAATTGACCTTATCCTTTATCTTTAACCCTTAGTTAAATAAATTGTCTCTTACCATGTCTTCATGTATTTTCATAACATAAGGTTACTATAGTTACTATAAACTGCCAAAAGACCCAAAATGGATCATTAATGAAATTTGTGACATCATATATGTCAGTTTACTATATCTTATATTTTTAGGAAAATTAAATCTTTTAATAAAATATTAATTAATTTAAAAACTCGTTTATGTCAATTTTTATACTATTCATATCATGTTTTTTAAAAATCAATAAAAATTTTATTCTTTAAAAAAACAGCATTAATGACAATAAAAAAAGTCATAATCATCCACAAAATTCTTGTATGTTATAAAAAGTTTCAAAATAAGATTATTTTAATATTTATAATCACATTTACGTAAAACATCCATTAATAAGGTAATCACTACACCACCATTATTTCATATATAAATTTATTTATTTGATGTATAGAAATTATAAATAAACTACCATGATGTAGGAATTATTAATAAACTTATTATTACTATTTATAGTAGAATATATCACTTGTATAACCCCATATACTATTTATTTAGTAAAAGATAAATGTTTAGATTATATTTTCCTTAAATTTAAATTTAAAGTAACTAAATGTCATTTTCCTACAAAAGTGGACCCATGGGGTCTTAAAATCGACACAAGGATTCCCATGGTTATAAATATTTCATAAAATATTATTAATACACTTTTTAGGGTAATTTTATATTATTATAAATTTATTTTATTACATTTATTTACCATATTTACA
The DNA here is from genome assembly GCA_963277665.1 of Viscum album. Taxonomy (NCBI): domain Eukaryota; kingdom Viridiplantae; phylum Streptophyta; class Magnoliopsida; order Santalales; family Viscaceae; genus Viscum; species Viscum album. The sequence goes on from OY728130.1 coordinate 401,751,595, forward strand.
CTTTAACAATGGTAAATAAAAAATTTATTGAAGTTCCTATTCATGATGTCTAAAAATAAAAGTTACCTATTTACACAATTCATACCTCCTAATTATTAATATGAAATCTATTTATCCAAATTAAAAATAAATAATTTTAAAAAATTAATTTAAAATAAATTCATGTTTTCAAAACAAAAAAACGTGTTTTTAAAAAGTAAAAACCACCAAGTGATTGAAAATTTTTTATGTCCAGTTTTAAAGTGAAATTACATAAAATGAAAAAAAAATTGATTAAAAAGTAAAAGAATAATATAATTACACTTTAAAACCAATTAAAAAAGTAATCTATCCATATAAATAAATGAGATGAAAAGATAGTTTTCACTTAAAATACAGTATTTTCACTATTCATTAAAAATTGAACTTTATGAGAAAAAATACCGAATATTTACCCAAAGTTAATTTTTATGTCCCCATTCTTAGTAAGAATTATATTTTGTAAAATTTGATATATATAAGTGAAAAACTAGTTATAAAAATAACTCTCCATTAAAAAGATGTAAAACTAACTTATAAAAATATTAGAGTATTTATGCTTAAAATTGGAATCATTCTCATTTTAAGCCACTAAATTTATTTGATAAAAGTTAATACATTTAACAAACCTGTATAATAATATTTTAGTTAGTTATTTTCTTTCCCTCCAATACAAAGACTAGGCATTAACTACTTTTTTAAATAATATAATATTATTAGTTTTCAGTATGACTCAGCCTTGTGTGCAACATGTGATTTCGGAGAAAACCATTGTTTGATGTAGGGTACACCATCAAACATAGAATCCCATTTAAAGTAAAATTAATATTTAATTCACAATTATTAATAAATATGAAAATTTGTATTCTTTTTTTACCTGGGATGTTACATTCCTCCCCCTTTTTGGAAATTGTATCCTCGAAATTTTATTCACTTATCAAATAAGTGGGGGTATTTATCCCTCATAGAATTTTCAAATTCCCATGTTGACTCTCCAACCATATGGTTTTTTTACAAAACCATTAGCAGATGAATTACTATATTTGACAACACTTACTCTCATCAGTCAAGAATCTGGACTATTTGTTCCACATAAGAATGGTTATCTTCCAATTGAAATACCTCTGGACATAAACATGAGATGCATCCAGAATCTACTTCCTCGACATAGAAACATGAAAAACATTGTGTACCAGGGATAAACATGGAGGTAAAGCCACTATGTAGGCTACTAATCCAACTTTCTCTAGGATTTCATAGGGTCCAATGAACCCTGGACTCATCTTTCCTTTCAAAGAAAAATGCATCACACTTTTCCATGGAGAGACTATGAGAAAGGCATGATCACCAACCTCGAAAGAAAGATCCTTATTTCTGTGATCCACATTACTTTTCTTCCTGCTCTAAGCTATCCTCGTTTTTTTTCTATATCAACTAAACATTCTATTCCATCTCATATACCAATTATTGTCTCATCAACTTTCTTTCACCTACTTCATCCCAAAAATATTGAGTTCGACACTACTTCTTATATAATGCCTCGAATGGAGCCATCTGTATAATGGAGTTAAAACTGTTATTATTATAAAACTCATCCAAAGAAAGATGTTGGTCCCAACATCCCTGGTAACCCATTGAACAAGCACATATCATATCTTCCTATGTTTGAATTATTTGTCCTGAATACCTATCTTATTTCAGATGAAAAGTTGTACTAAAATTTAATTCAGTACATAAGGACTCCTGAAGTCCCTTCCAAAAGATAGAAGTAAACATGCAATCATGATTAGATACAATAGAGAGAAGAACTTCATGAAACCTATCTATCTATTTAACATACAACCGAGAAAATTTATCTAGAGATAGAGTACCGTGAATAGGAAGGAAATGATCATATTTAGCCAATCGATAAATAATAACCCAGATTGAATTATTACCTTGAGATGTCTTTAGTAACCCCACAACGAAGTCCATGGATATATTTTCTCATTTCAACTCTGCCACTAGTAAAGGATGAAGCATCTCTTTTGGTAACTATCACTCTACATTAATCTATTGAAAAGTCAAACACTTTACACTAAAGTCAGAAATATCTCTATTCATTCCATCCCACCGGTAATACTCCTAAATATCTATGTATATCTTAGTACTATTGGGATGAACTAAAAATGCAGAACTACGTGCTTAACATAACAACTCTTTCTTCAACTATGATTTACAAAGAACACATAATCTCTTAACAAATCTCAAAATAAAATCATTATCAATGTTAAATTCACACAATATACCATTATAAAATAAATATACCACTTTTTGCAACTCACTGTCTTCATTCTGATATTTCTTAAATTTTTCTGATAGATATGATTTCACTAACACCAGAAACAAAACAGAGGAATTTCCTACACAAAAAAACATCTATTAAAAATTTAATCAAATATTTAATCGAAGGATCATATTCCAAATGTAGCATGGTTAATGTAGAATTGCACTTTCGGCTCAAAGCGTTGGCCTCTTTATTTGTCCTTCCTGTTTGGTAATGGATCATGAAACCATAATCCTTGAATAATTCTTGCCATCTCCTATGTCTCATGTTTAATTAATTTTGAGTGAATATATACATAAAACTTTTGTGGTCAGTATATATTTCACATTTTACTCCATACATATGATACATCCAAATTTTTATGGAAAAAACTATAGCAGCTAATTACAAAGAATTTGTAGGGTAATTTATCTCATGATATTTCAATTGATATGAAGCATAAGACATTACATGATCATTATGAATTAGAAGACAACGAAGTCCTTTCAACAAATAAATATTTTAGATAACATATTCACCTTCTCTGGAAGGTAAATCCAAAACTAGATATTCACAAATCTTTTTTTGAATTACTGAAAACAATCATCACAATTTTTTTCTAGACAAACACCTTTTTGAGTTAACTCAGTCAGTGGGATAAATAACCGTGAAAAATTATCAACAAACATTCTGTAATAACCTAAAAAAACTATGAATATCAGTTATATTTTATGGTCTTGGCCATTCTTCAACAACTTTTGTTTTAGAAAGATCAACAGTAATGCCATTTTATTAAACAATGTGGCCATGTAGTGAAATTTGATGCAACCAAAACCCACACTTTCTGAATTCCCCATACAATTTCTTTTCCTTTATGATTTTTAAGACAAAACATAAATAAATATCACGTTCCTCTTTACTTTTGGAATATACCAAAATATCATCAATAAAAAACCACAAAATTATCCAAGAACTCACCGAAAATTCTATTCATAGGATCCATGAATACAGAAGGTGAATTGGTTAACGCAATAGTCGTAACTACATATTCATAATGGCCATATCTAGTATAAAATGTGGTCTTCGGAATGTCTTCTCCCTTTACTTTCAACTGATTGTACCCCGATCTCAAGTCAATTTCTGAAAAACACTAAGCTCCCTGGAGCTGATCAAACAAATCATCGATATGAGGAAAAGGATACTTGTTATTAATACTGATATTATTCAAGGATCTATAATAAAGGAAAATTATATTTGAACCATCTTTATTTTTAACAAACAAGACTGGAGCACCCCATGGTGACGTGCTAGGTCGAATAAAAACAATATCTAAAAATTTTTGCAACTGTTTCTTTAACTCTGAATGTTTAATTTGTTCCATTAGATATGGGGGTTTTGAAATTGGATTAGAATCATAAAGTAATTCAACAATAAATTGAACTTCTTGATAAGGTATAATACAAGAAAAATAATCAGGACAAACATCAATATACTCATTTACTATTAGCACATCATTCATCTCAATAGTTACATTTTTTAGAAATATGTGCAAGATAAAATTCATTTCTATCCTTTACTAGTTTCTCAGCTTCATGATATGTTATTAGAGATAAGGGTTCATTCTTTTACACAAACATAAAGTCTTTCTAAAAATAAACCTCTTAAGCTCTACAGTCAATCTTACCATGGTAAACAGAAATCCAATCCATTCCAAAAATAACTTCAAACTCTATTAGATTAAAAAAACACGTTTTGAAGGTAAATCCATTCCAAAAATAATGTTAGAAATATTTTTATAATTTATTTTAGCCTAAACAAATCCCCTAATTTTTTACCATATGTTTAGGATTCATATATTGATATGGAATTCCCATTTCACTATAAAATTTCTTAGAAATTAATAAATGTGTCGACCCTGAATAAAAAACACATTCGTATAATATGAGAAAATAAAGTACTTGATACCACTACATTTGATGGTCCCACATCAACCATAGTAGTAGCGAAACATTTCTCCACACCCTTTTACTTGTGATCTGTCTGGTTTCCTCCTGGGGTATTCATCTTTAGACACACATTGGAATAATTCCTAAACACATTGCAACTAAAACATCTAACCACTGGATTTTCATTGGAGGCTTGATCATCTTCCATTTTTTTGTGAGAAATATAACTAGTCTTACCACACTGAAAGCACATTCCAGATTTTGAGAGACATTCTCCAGTATTCTTTTTTCCACACTTCCCACAAGATGGAAATTTAATTTTCTTACCTCCAGGCTTATTTGATGAATACTTTCCCTTTTAATACCAACTAGAAATCTTTTTTCTTTCCCTCATGGAACACCTGATCATCATAAAACCCCATTTATACAATCTTGAAACATCAAAAACGTTTCTCAAAGATTTTGAATTCACGGGAGTCTAATACTCGAAGATATAGTGGATTTAGTCCTAAGTAAAAATAGATTTATCTCACTATTAAGATCTCATATGAAATTTGGAGCATACATTTTCTAGTCGAGTGAAATATTCTTCATTTTTAGACATTTGGTCATCATCTTGGATCAATTCCAATAATTTCATTTCCATCCTAAGTTGGACATCCTTATGAAAATATTTCTCAAGAAACATACCTTTGAATTATTCCCAACAAATATCATCAATCTCCTAACTATCCCTAATATTTTTAACCGTCATCCACAACATATTTTCTTCTCCTTCAAAATGATATATAGAAAGACTAAACTTTTGATTTTCTTTACAACCCATGACATCGAAAATCTTTTCCAGTGCTTTGACAGAACCTTAATCTTAAATAGTGTCAGATGATCCTCTGAATGATAGGGGATGTTACCTAAGGATGTGATCAACTATAGACGTGTTTCATTGGGGTTGATCTGGTTAATCTTGTCCATGTATACCACCACCATTTATATACTAATTCAACTTCTCCATTAATGCAACAAATTGTTCTGTTCTGATTCCAACTATCATGGGATGCTAATTTTAAAGGTTATTCTCCTCTGTGTACCTTCCCAGCACTGCTGCTCTATTTCCTCTACAATAAACTATTATGAAAAATAATATCTTAGATGAAGAAACATATTAATCTTCATATTCAATATCATTTTAATTTGAGCATAATGTATAAAATTTTATAGATATTCTATTAAAAAAATTCTAACTCTTGATGTTATCTAAAATGACCTCTAATACAAACTATAAGGCCCCGACATTAAACATTACAAAATATTGAATTAAGATAATAATTCATATTGAGGTTCTTTTAATTTTAGAGCTATAGAGAATTAGTTCATACTTATACATAATAACTTGAATATTACATGTAGAAACTTCAAATCAGTGTCCAATGTTTCATTAAATAAAAACTCTTAAAAGAAAAGAAACATGTTTAGTTCCATGTTTTAAACAAAATGACTTTTCCTTGATCCCATAATTGACCATATTCAACTTAATTTCCTATGTAAAACATTTCAAAAACTTGGGATGAGCATAAGAAGCTCTGTAAGGTATAAACAAATAGGTAAAATAGTTAGTTTTTCTAAACAACATGAAAACCATGAATATTATATCATAAGTAATACTTTCACCTTTTTAAATAATTAAATACTCTTTACTGAATAAAATTTTATTTCATAACCTTTTTAACAAATATATTACCATAAAACCCTTGTAAATAACACATAACATAAAAAAGGTAAACATGGGACATGATCATACATAAATGGAATAACCATACGATCGATTCCCACAAATTATTCATATAAATGTAATAGCCATTCGGATGACTTCCATACCCAATTCATTGGAGGTTATAACATATACACTCATCCTTGGGTTTTCATAGAACCACCTGTCATTTGGTTTATCATGTAACCACCCATCAAATGTCCGTGTACAATTATATAGCCATCACACATAAATGATTTCAAATATCAACATCGCAACCATAAAAATTTCATTTGCAATCCCAAGAAATAATTTCAAGATATTGAAATAGTAAATCCACATTAAAAACCATTATAAATACCAAAATATGTCAAAAATGTTTAAGTTATTCATTTTCCATTTAAAAACATCACGAATTATTAAGGAAACCAAATATCAAATAATCCTCGTGGCGGCAGAAATGGCATTTTCACAATTAAGTTAAAAAGAAACATTCTTTTAATTGTTTAGTAAAACACTACGTAGATAAATATTCTTTCTAAAAAAAATTAACTTTAAACGATATTTATAAACCATATAAAAGTTGGAATATTATCAAAACATGCCCCAATGAAAGAAGATTGAGACGAAGTCCCTTACCTCATGTCCGACTTGACTCGTTCGTTATTGAATTTCCATAATAATAAACATAAGCTAATTTCTACTTTCCTAATAATATTTTTCTAGTTAATTATTCCATTTATATCACTTATTACTTTTCTATAAAAAATTAGCTAATTATTTGATTTCATATCAGACATTTTTTCGATGTTCAGAACATGAGTCAAATACAAACATGTTATAATTATAAATTTTCTGTGTGGGAAAAAGTCCATTATCTCCTGAATGATATTCATGATTTAGATATCATATATAAAATATATATATATCCAGTATATACGTATTTATAATATTCCATATCATTTGGATATAATAAATGAAATGAACCATTTATGGAGACGGAAATCCATACGTACGCATCAATGCTGCTTTCATTTGTTTTCCATATTTAATGGAATGAAAAATAAATGATACATATGTATATTATAATTAAAGTATAATATATATGTTATATATGTTACATATGTTCATTAACTGTATCCTTTATACGTTGCAGGTATAGAATGAATGAGTCATATCACTTTGATGGGGTGATAGTCTGCACTTCCTCAAATGAAATTATCATATTTATACAACATGAACAGCATAAAGTAATGTTATAAATGATAATTAAATTAGTATTGAGATAAAATAAATTTCATATATATCATATAAAATTATAGTGCCATCATAATTTCCAATATAAGAGGTGGTAGGATAAGATTGAACAATTATCATTTCGTGAGGCGGTAGTCCGCCGCCCACAGAAATAGTATATTCTATACCCATTAGACAGAGGTGTGTAAAAGTGTATTTCAAATACATCTCATAACAACAACCTAATATATTGAGGATACTGGTGTTGTTATATAAATATATAATAAGAAAATCATAGGGAATGGAGAAGGAAATATAATATAAAGGAACTTGAAAGAACATATTACCTCAAATCAGATATCTTTTTTTTATTTGAGCCAAGGGGCCCAATTGAATATCCTTCTTCCTATAGTAAGGCTTATAAGAGGAAGTTAGTAATGTTGTGAGATTATTTGGGAAGAGTTTTTTATGATACAAGGGGCTTGAGAGGTGTGGGAAATGGGTTAGGAGTGGTGTCCTTTTATAAAAGTGAGGTGGGGCACTTTAGGAATCTTTTAAAGTATTATTTTATTATTAATTGATTTGATAATTACAATAACACCAAAGTGATATATTAATGTTCATATGAGGATAGGTCGAAATCTTCTTTTACAATGGTATATAAAATTTTAGGTCACAAAATTTAACCTTATCTTTTAGCTTTAACCTGTAGTTAAATATATTAACTCTTACCATGTCTTCTTGTATTTTCATAATATATGGTTACCAAAGTTACTATAAAATTCTAAGAGACACAAAATGGATCATTAATGAAATATATAATATCATATATTTCAGTTGGACGATTCTAAGATTTTTAGGACTGTTATATAATTTTATAAAATATTAATTGATTTAAAAACTCATTTATATCAATTTTTAAACTATTTAAATCACGACTTTATAAAAATAAACAACAACATTATTCATTTTAAAAAACATCATTAATTAAAATATAACACGTGATAACCATCCGTAAAATTCGTGGATGGAATAAAAAAATTTCAAAATAAATTTATTTTAATATTTATAATCTCATTTATTTAAAATATTCATTAATAAGGTAATCACTACATCACTATTGTGTCATAAATAAATTTATTTATTTGATATATAAAAATTATAAACAAAATACCATGATGTAGGAAATATTTTTATCTTTCTAATGACTATTTATATTAGATGTCATCACTTATTAACCCCATATAAAAAATTTAGTAAAAGATACATTTTTAGGTTATATTTTCCTTAACTTTAAATTAAAAGTAGTTAAATGTCATTTTCACGCACAAGTGGCTCCATGGGGTCCTAAAATATACCCATGGATTTCCATCGTCAAAACTATATCATCCAATAGTATTAAGACATGTGTTAGAGTAATTTTATATTATTATAATTTTTTTAACACTTATTTCCCAAATTAACCCTTTAACCATGATAAATAAAATATTTATTGAAGTTACTATAATAATGTATAAAAATAAAAGTTCCATATTTACAAAATTTGGACCTCCAGATTCCGAATATGTAATCCATTTCTCCAAATTCAAAACACATAATTTCCAAAAAATAATTTAAAATTAACTCTCGTTGTCAAAACCAAAAAATGTGTTTTTAAGAAGTAAAACTACAAAAATATTAACAATTGTTTACATCCAATTTTAAAGTGAAATTTCATATAATGACCAAAATTTTATTAAATGGTAATAATATAATATAATTTCACATTAAAACCAATTAAAAACATAATCTAAAAAATATAAATAAATCAGATGAAAAGACATTTTTGACTTAAAATACAGTATTTTTCACTATTCATTAAAAAATGACCTTTATCAAAAAAATAAAAAAAATTACCCATAGTAAATTTTTATGTATTGATTCTAATGAAGAAGTTCATTTTGACAAATAAAAAATATCAAAGTCCCAAAAACTAGATATAAAATGGGTTATCCATCAAAAGCAGGCAAAACTACTTTTTAATAATATTATAGTATTTATGCTTAAAATTGGATTAATTCTTATTTTAAGCCTATAAAATTTATTGGATAAAATAAATACATTTAAAAAAAACTTAAAATCATATTTCAGTATGTTTTTTTCATTTAATCCAATAAAATTTCTAGGAGTTAACTACCATTTCAAATAATATTATATTATAATTTTTTAGTATCAATGAGCTTTGTGTGAAATATGATATTTTGGAGAAACCCATTGTTGTGTATTGGGTGCGCCATCAAACATAGAATCCCATTTAAAGTAAAATTAATATTTAATTCCCAAATACTAATAAATATGAAAATTTCATATTCTTTATTTACATTGGATGTTACAAGGTATCCTATAAGTACATAATAATTTATAAAGATTTATTGCATTACTTCATTCCATTTTTATCTGTTGAACATTATATTAATTAATTTGTTAGACATTAATTAACCATTAACAATTCCACATTACATTTCATTTGAGTCACACTAATGTTTCATACCCTAGAGCAAAAACAAAACCAAGCCCACAACTTCTCATAAATATTACCTTAGAATTGAATCCCACCAAACTTCAATCCCATGGGTTAACATCATTTTTTCAATAATTTATTAATTGTTTTATTTAATTCAAATATTCCTTGTCATTCTATAAGATCATTCAATGATACTAAACATAAGAGGTTCAATACGATGATGTGGTGGACGACCCATCGAGTCTTTTCCACCTATAACAAGAGAATAGACTCATCCATCCTTGAGATGCTAAACACGAGAAGCATGTGGCATACCCCACATGTCTTTGCCTCTTTTGGATGGAGGGTAATCAAGACCGGCTGACTCAAGAAGTGGAGAAAGTAAAGAAGATAAACAAACAATAGAATCAACAAGAAACCACATTCTCAACAATAGGTAGGCCCAAATTCAACCAATTTCATCACCACTGGTGTCCTCCCCAATACCCACCTGTATAAACTGATGCATCTTGCCACTTTTTGTATCAACCACTACCAAATCCATTGGGTCTCCCTTCCAACAAATTTCACAATATCCATCTAGGCTCACATCACATAAAAAGTAGTAGGAAATAACAAGTCAAATGGGCTCTTGGACCTAACTAAGGAATTATCCCTTCACAAGCAATGGGATCTAATATCTCAAAGCATATGTCTCTTTGGCATGTACAAGTTAGAGGGTAACTTAGAACCAAAAAAGGCATTATATTTTTTCAAAAAACTGGTTCTTTAATCTATATTGAAAAAAAAACATCATTATTAGTAGGTTATAATTATGGTAAACCTAAACTATAAGCTATCATAGCTACCAAAAAATAAATTAAATAATTAATTTGGAATTACTTTAAACAAAAAGAACCAATATGCTTCAGGTTTAACAAAAAACTAGAGTAGGGTGGTATGTCTATATCAATTTGATTAACATAAAATTACAACAAAAAACAACTGGATTCATTTAAATGCATCGTTATATTTATCCATTTATTTATCAATTAATTCTGGATTTACATTCTTTATCAATTTTATCACAAATATCATGCTAACAAGAAAATAATAGATATCACACTACCTAGAAAATCAGAAGGAAAATTTTTATCACGGTGTCACGAAAAAACATGCTATAAAATAAATTATCTTAATCCAGTTAAATTATTTAATTTTTTTATTTCTATTAGGATACAAAGGGTTAAAATGTGATAACTTTTCACTTGCATGTAAAATAATAGAGAAGAAATGGATCCACTAACTTGAAAAGTTTCCAAAGTTATTTTCTTTAGAATGAATCAACGCAACGTATCACGATCACATTCCCCGCAACAATTGCATCCACCATAGGATGTCACGACACAACCGCATAAACAACAACCAAAAGAAACTCTCTTAGAACCATGGAGAAAAAATTCCATAGTATGGTAATGAAAAATGGTAGAAAATGGATTGAAGAAAACCAAATAATGAAGGTAGAACTTACCTCGGATTGAAGATGGATCAAGGAAGGAAGATGGGAACCAATTGAGGACAAAGGAATCCCCAATCGTAGAAGAGGAAGGTTTCTAGGTTGTCTTGGGTCGATAGAGGGTGTGATCAAGTCATAGGGATTGAAAACCCTGAGTGGTTGGTGTCTTTAAAACACCCAATGATGGAGAAGTACACGATGTGTACCTCTTCACCATATTGTGTACCACCTCAAGGCAACTTACAAAGAAAAATGTGTCACCTCGGCGCTTTGTTTTATTTTTATGAAACCCAAATGGTACACTTTGTGTCCCACTTGGTAATGTCGTGTACCCCTTGTTTCCATCGTCTTTCAACCGAACTCCTCCAAACTTCCTCTTATCCTTCTCCGAGCACCTCGGTCTACAAAAACAAACAATGCATCAATCCACATGGATTAGGGCCCTCGCATGTTACACAAATCATTGATTAAGCCCATTAATGATTCAATTTGGGGGTGTCCTATATAGAAATGGGTGATCCAATTGTAATTTATTCAATGGGTGGCCAGATAGATCTGGGTGATCTTGTCACATCTTATGTGATGGGGCAGTCCATATAGTTTCTAGTGACCCGTTATATCTTAAATTATTAGTGTTCCTAGATATCAAACTATTGCATTGTGTGATATACTTGATATATAGGGTATATAAGGAGGGATTTATCTGAGGTTTTCAACTTTAGATATAATTGGATACTAGTTAATTTTTATGGTAGTTTATCATGATCTAGGAATAATAATGTTTCATGTAAACAACATGTTTTTGTTATTATTTTTATCAAATTAAAATTTTTTGGATGAATATTTATATTAAATTTCCCATTATTATTGATTGTAAAAACTTTTGAATCTTCCATGTTCTCATATTTTATGATCCAGGTATTTATGGGTGTGATTTAATTTATTATTATATTATGTACTCTGATTATGTCATCATACCCTTTTTTAATTATTATTCTAATGGATGGCCAACTGTTGCTAAGGATTATGTTTTGCCTGACTAAGTATTTTATCTAACCCTACTTATGATTCATTTTCCCAATTATAAAGAATGAGGTTGAATTCATTAGGTCAAAAATTTATTTCATATAGATGATGATGATTACATAATGTGAATTAAGACAATAAGGATTAAGTGGGAGAAATTACCATTTGATGACATGGAAATGTTTATGTACGAGGGAGTCCTAATTATACAAAAATATAAACTTAAAATGGCCACAATAATATAATTGGTTATATTTTTCGTTATGATTTTATTTGGTTTGGATGTAAAACAATTGGTCGCAATTCTCAGCATCAAAGCCTGAAATGTAATGTTTATGACTTTAGCATAGGATCCGAGAGTGTGGACTCTGGGCCATTATATATCATGGTGGTTTTCCCAATAAATAATTTCGATGAATTTCATAGTGGGATTACTTGGTATAAGATTTATATTATAATTTTCATTCCAAACATTATACCTCTCTAATATAAAAAAATATTATTCAAATATTATTCTCTCATGGATCATGTTATTTGATTTCGTTATGATTCATGTCTTATGAACTCCCAAGTTCTTGGCCAAGACATTTGATTATGATCTATGATATAAATGGGTATGTTTTTTAAATGTTATAGTGTAGAATTCAAATATTATAATATAAGAAAAATGTATACAATAGTGTATGTTATATGATACACCAAGCTTAAAGATTCCATCGAATATATTTCTTCAAATTTAATCTCTTTGATAACATAAACAACACAAATAACAGATCCTAAATTTACAGTAAAATAGTATACTGTTACATAATCTCCATTAAATTTTATTTTATTAAAATTAATAAATAAATTATAAAAATTAAGGATTTATATTTACTATAAATTAAACAATAATCATTAAAAATAAATTTAGATGTTCTTTAAAGGGATTAATTTTTATATAATATGGTTTAGTTATACTTTGTGAACATAATTTAAAATTAAATATTATCAATTCCATAAAAAATATGATTTAAAATTAACTTCATTTTATAAATAATAGTATCAAAATTATATTATGGTTATACTTTGCGATTTTTATGAAATGTTTAACTTTTTGGTAAACAATGATGAATATAGTTCTTTATTGAAATATACCAATTCTTTTAAATAATTTAAAAGGTTAAATTATATTTTAAATTTTTTTTAATGAATTTTCATTAATTTATATTAAAATTTAAATAGTTTAGGTACTTATAATCATTTTCATAATAAATTTTGATATTAAAACCTCCGAAACTTATGAAAATTTGTCACTTTGGAAACACCCTTTTTTGTCGCATCTGTAGGTATAATTTCATATTATATTATTCTAATTATGTTAATTGAATTTAGAAAAAGTGATTGAATTTTTTGAATCATTATAAATTATGTTATCTAATAATTTTAACATAATTTTCCACGATTAAGAATTGTAAAAGATGTAAAAATTAATTACTATTTTTAAGGTAAAAACAGATTTACAAGAAGGATAAACAAACAAAATAAGTAATAAAATGACCATCCAACCTCTCCAACACTATATTTACAGACCCATTTCAACCCTATAACCTCTAATTTTCATTAATGACTCATTATGGAGGCCTGTATAATTATAAAAATGTTAATGTAAATGATGGGTTTCAAAAATTACATATGTATTCTCTTGGAAACTTTTAAATGGCCACCCCTCTCTTCCCCTATACATAATTCCATAGAATTGTTTTTTTTGGAAAAACTAAACAAATAACATACTTAATCACCTAAAAACTTCTTACATCCACTATTTCGATCATAAATTCATCCTATGAAGGATTGTGGTGCAAACGTGAAGAATATTTTGAGGAATAGGTAATAATCTTAAATGAGTGTTATTATTTTATTTCTTCTTACACGACCATAAAAATTATGAAACAATAAATATTTAATAAAAATGTATTATCTATATAATAAAATGTTATTATGTTATTTTCATTACCTATATATGTCCCCACTACCATAAAATTGGAAACGGAATTGTCAATCAAGTGTACATTGTACTACCTCCTCACGAACAGATGCAATTCATATTCCATAAATAAAATTAAAGGGTGTATATAATGACGGATTTAACCCATTTATAACATATTTATGATAATATTATATTTAATTGATAATAATATCACATTTAAATTATTGTTTCCCAATTATTTTAAAATAAAATGATCTTTGTTGTGTGTACGATGGACTACCGCCTCACGAAGCGATGTGATTATGTTCTCATATATGCTTTACATGGATGGTAATATGGATATATTTATTGAATATATTTAATATATAAAAAATTATATTTATTATTAGAATTATAATATCACACACTTCATTAAAATTTCACCCATCAAGAAAATTATAATATCTCCCATGTAAAAGTACAACATGTCGTCTCCACAAAGCGATGTGATCCATTCTCCATGATAAAATTTCAATAATGAACATAATGTTGTTTATAATGAAGAAAAATAAAAATTTATAACATTAATATAATTCTTTAAATTATTTAACAATAACATATTCTCTTGAAAAAACACATTCACATTAAAATAAACCAAAGAAAACAAGGCATTTAGTACTCGAAACAATAGAAAAATTAAAAGATTATTAATAAAATTGTGATCAGATGATACGAAATGATAATATATTTTATTATAAATATAAATAATATTCCTGTAAAAATTATTTACATAACTAAAACATTTATACATTAGGTTAAATTATTTTCAACCAATATTAAGCATAGTGTAATGGAATGTATCTCAATCTCCCTTTATTGAGTCATATTGAAATATTGTCCACCTAAATTATTTAAATGGTGTATATAAAGCCACTTTGACATATAATATCATTATTAATTAATAATTTAGTGTATTTTAATATTCATTTTGAATTATTTCATCCAATGTGATTTGACAAAAAAGTTAAAAGTGGTAAGTAGTTTCCTAACCCAAATTCTTTTCATTGTGTCTTATTACTTTGTTATCATATTTTATAATATATTCTTATGTGTTTTGTTAATTATAAGTTTATTATATTTTATATTTACTTTTTTATGTTCATTTACATTTGACACACATAACAGATCCATTGGTCAATTCTTATTTCAATGATATTATATTTTTAATGGTTTATTTCAGAGTCTCGTTTTAATTTATACTATTTATTATTTGATTTATATTGAAGGAAATTATTTGATTAATTTTTAATAAATAAACGTATTTTTATTAAATTTTTTTCATTCATGATTTTTTCATTTAATTTTACCATTTTCCCACTTTTTTCTATTTCAAATGATTTGAAAATGTTTTTTAATAAAATCTTAGATCTTTTCTCACTACAGTAAAATATATATATTTATCCAAAACCATGTTTTCTATAAAATATTTCATTTTTTTCAATTATTCAATAGTTTAATTAAATAAACACTTATCGAGTTTTTAATTTTTTTTAAAAAGTCAATTTAATCTTCATTTAATTTTCCAAATAAATCCAGTTTGGATTTTACATAAAAATATAAAAGGAATATTTTATAATATGTATGACTTGTATGGAATTTCCCACTATCATGACCACTAATTTTTTTTGATGTTTTATTTATAAGTTCTAAATAATATGTTCAAAACAAAATATTTATAAGATATTTTTTTGAACTTTTAGTTTTAAAATTATTTACATAGTAAAAAAACATATTTTCATCGATATTGTTCTTAATGAAATTTTGTGGTATTTCTATTAATCATCAATAAAAAACGTTTATTATACAAATAATACACTCTGGATATGTTGTATTAATACCATAATTATTTTTTATATGTGTTTTGTATGATCATTTTGACCATGGAATGTATGTTTGTTCACTATCTTGATTTATTTTTATGATCATTATCTTTCACTGGAAATATTAAATTTAATATGATAATTGATCATTAAATTTATCCTAAATATCCATATTATTTATCATGGATATATTTATTTCCTAAAACTCATATCATTTCAACATACGGTGTTATAAATTTAATGTTATTTTGTTATCTAGGGAAATATTGATAAATCTGTATTCTTCCCACAATATGAATATTGGATGATAAAGAATAATATTTATAAACTAAATTTATTATTTGATATATGTGGAATGCTTTAAAAATTAAAAGGCATAATGACATAGAATTATATATCCCCTTGATGCATTGGTAGTCTCCTGAGGGGAATTAGTAAAATAAAATTAAATTAGTTTTTACCCATATTATAAAAATGTCTTCTGAAAGTTATTGTCCATAGATGTATCATAATTCCAAAGATCATGATGTAAAATAATTAATAATTTCCTTAATTAAAAATTTAGTTATTATTATAAATGATGGTTTTGTAATGATATCATATCTGGATTCATTTTTATTATAAGTTATTCATTATGTGGCTTGTGAGCTTAGATATTTAACATTCCATATTGGTTTTGCCTAATCTATTCATGATATCCATCGTATTTAAATGGCATGTGTGTTATTTTTTTTACCATTCCATATTGATTATTTCTTTTGTTATCAGGATTTTAAAAGTAATTTTTGATAATTTGTGTTTTGTTATTTATTATTCCTTCTTTATTATACATATCAATTCATAATATGTTCTACTG
Organism: Viscum album; assembly: GCA_963277665.1. Lineage (NCBI taxonomy): Eukaryota > Viridiplantae > Streptophyta > Magnoliopsida > Santalales > Viscaceae > Viscum > Viscum album. The sequence continues at coordinate 401,768,555 of OY728130.1, forward strand.
TATGTAATCCTTATAAGGTGTTTGAGATCACCTCTATTTTGAATCCACTCCCAGGAATCTAGAATGTGTTCTATGAAATGTATGAAAATATATGGTAGGGAAAAAATGATATTAGAAAAAATAATATTTTAACTTTTTTTTTATATAAATATAATATTATAATCTTGTTTTTATGTAGTATACCATGTCAATAAAACTATTAATTTCTTTATTATGTGATCCCTTGTATCCTTTTATAATGTAATGAAGTAGAAACTGACTCCAGGTTACTGGGGTCAGGGTAAATACAATTCGTAACTGAGGAAGATAGTTAGAAACATTGGGAACTAGATTTATGAAAAAAAATATTATGAAATATAACCTTATGATTCACATTGAGTTATATAATAACATCAAAATTATCAAGAAATGTAAATATTATTTTGTTTTTTTTCAAGAAATACATCCTCTTACGGAAGCTTCAAGTAGAAATATTTCTAGCATATATGTAACTATGGGTAATAAATCTTCAAAATACTTGTCAAGAATGAAGAAAACATTACCTTTATATGATTACATGAATTATTGTGAACATGGTTTGACACTACTGGGTGATATGGTTTGAATAATTCGCATTTTATTTGTAAACAATTATTAATGATTTTAATAGATAAAGATAATGAATAACCAAGGTTAAAGATATGATTTCATCTGTAGAAAATAAGTTTACATGATTTAAAACTCCTCTAAATTATTATACAGTTTTCCAAATATTATTATTATTTCTCACACTATGTTTTTCATTTTTTTACCAGGCTGGAGCCTGAAAGAATCTTGTTAACATTAAATATTAATGGAAATTTGGTGAATATGAGAAAATAAATGGGATAGTGACTAAAGTGAAAGATATCATGATTATTTATAATCATTATTCACAAAATAAGATTAAAACACCATAACATTTCCAACTCTCAAAATCACCAAAGAAAAAAATGATAGAGTTCTCTAAGAACATGATTCATGGAGTCCATGGAGGAATGAAGTCTGGATTTCCTTTATTTTTTATATGTGGAAAGGGACACCCATTAATTTGTATATAGGAATGGGATATTTTTTATATGTTGAAAATAAGGGCATAAAACCAATTAATTGATGTGGAATACAAACGTGTACAATGGAATGGAATAAATTTTATTATGAGGGGGGCATCTATAGTTCATTGCCGTAATTGTAGTGAAAGTTCAAATTGGGTGACAACCCGTCGCATCTATCAGGGCCATGAGACTTCAAACCATAATCAATGGTATATAATGGTATAATTCCTATCATTGTCCTATGTGATGTTCGAGTTAATATGTCATTGTTTTTTTAAATAATTTTGTGAATAAATATTAATTATTAACTAATTGTGATACTATTTAGGTTTAGAAATTAATGTTTTATTTTGGATAAATTTTGCTAACCACATTGGATTAGGAAAAAAAATATATATATATATATATATAAAGGAATAATTTTCAAAAATTTCAAGATCTTAAAATCCATTAAAATTGATTTATAGTTTTTAGGCATAAAATTTTCAATTTTTAGATATTTATTTTTAGGAATAAGAGAGGAATTGGAAATTGATCGAGGTCAACCAAAGGATGAAATTGTGCTTATCAAATAGAAATATATCAAGTAATTATAATCACTTATATTCATATATATTAAATAATTCCTTGTATTTAGTAAATAGATCTTTTTAAATTCGTAGCCTATTACCCTCAAATCAAATAAATCGAATGGTCTATTAAATAAGCATATATGATTGGTTTTTAGGTCCTCAACATTATACTGATCATTCACATTCATGGGATTAATGACCACTATCACTCTATATAATTATTTACACTTTTCATCCATATCCATATCTTCAACTTACACTTATGTGGTTCTATTTGAAAAACTACAATTTTTTTATTCTTTATTACCTTCAAATGTACCTTTCTCTCTTTTCATGAGGAAGTTTTATAAACCCTTTTAAAATGTGGGATCCCAATCATGGTATTCCCATATGTCAAACCCTTGATTACAATGATCAATTATAAACTACGAGGAAGAATTTAATTTAATATTGAGATAATGTAACATGCTGATATTTTAATATAAGAACATTTTATTCAATTTTGTATGAGACCTAAAACATAGATACTAAACAACAAATGAAATATATTTCATTAAATTTAATCTCTTTGATAGATTTTGAAAAATGGAATCCAGAGCCTAAATGAAACATAATATATTATACCTTTATAACATATACATTTAGCTTGTGGAAATTAATATTACTTAATAAATTATGAAAATTGTGGAAATATGTTCGTTTAAAAAAATAAGAATCATATAAAACAAAAAGACCTGATTTCTGAAAAGTGGTATTTTTATGAAAAATGGTTTAGTCATCGTTACATAATAATATAAAATATTAATTTGTTACCAATTTTCTAATTTTTTTGTAAATATTAAAAAAAAACATTTTAAATCATTATATAAAAATATTATCACGGTCAATTTTTGGGATTTTTATGAAAATTTCAATTTTTCAATTAACAGTGAGGAATACTTATTTTTATTGAAACCTACCATTTCATATAAATAATTTAAAATAAAAAAATTATATTTTATATTATATTTATTATAAAATTAGTTCTATTATGTTATTATTTGAATAATTGTCATTATTTCAATAAATATAATTTTTAATTTTTTTATTAAAACTATTTATACTTTTGAGAAATTATATATTGGAACTCTTCTTCTAAATCCCATCTATGAGTATAATTTTTAATTTTATTCTTAAAATTATATTATTTTATTTTTAAACCTATATTACATATTTTCGAAAAAGAACAATTTATATTTTTTAAAACATTCCACTTAATTTTTACTAATTACGAAGAGTAAATTCATTAAAATAAATTTCCATGGTTCAGGTAAAATTTAATTTACAAATGGCTTAGTGTAAAATAATGATGGTTAATATGAAATAAAAACATGTCAAAAAACCCATTGTATGGCTATATGTTTACCTTATAACATCTAATTTTCTATAATTTCCAATTATGGATTTTTTGTGTCATGATAAAAAATTGGTTTAAATTGATATTTTTCAAAAAATTTAGGTGTGTCCTCTATCCCATTTATAAAAGGACACACCTCTCCACTCCACTTCATACTTCTAAATTCATTTTTTGTCCATGAAAGATCCAAATCACATCTTTAATCCCTTAAAAACATTCTTGGTCAATGTTTTTATAAAAATATTATCATGTTAAGGCTTTTAGTGAAAACTATAGTGAAGTTGTCTTAAAATAGTTAATATTCTTAAATGATACTTTTTTTCTTCTTCCAACTCATTCAACTATTGTTAAAACATTATAATATAATAACCCCTATGTCATATATATACCTATATTTTATTATGTCATGTTAATGGTCTATATCCATCTACTCTTAAATCAATTGATAAATGAAACCATCGATCATGTGTATGTAATACTACCGCCACACGAACCGATGTAATTTATTTATTATTACCACCATTCAAGGATTGTTATAATGATTTATTTAAAATATTTATATTATATTTATTATGTAAATATTATTCTTGAATTTTAATATCACATAAATCTTTTTATGTATCATTCTATTTAAAATATTATAGCGTTGTTCAGGTGTATGCAAGACTACACTCTCATGAAGATATGTGATTATTTTTTCACATAACATTTAAAAAAAGGTAATAATGACAAATTTAGATAATACAAGTGATATATATGAAATTATATATATTTTTGAAATTAATATATCAAATCAATAATCCACTTTCAATATTTAGAAATGACTATGTCACTGCTATGTAAGTTCGACCAACCATCTCCACGAATCCATGTGATCCATTATCCATTTTAAAATTTCAATAATGAATATACAATTAAATCTAAGAAAAAAATGATATTTATAACATTTTTATAATTTTTTACATGATGGAACTATATAATATTCTCATGAATTAGAACAGTATTATTAAAACATCTATGAGAAAAAAAGTAAGTTATCAATCAAAATAATAGTAATAATTATTGATTATTAATAGATAGATGATAATATTCTATAAAGGATAAAAAATTATATTATAAATATGAATAAGATTCTAGAAAATATTAATTAGATTATTTATAGCATTTTAAATAGGATTAAAGAATGCTCAACCAAAAGGATGTTTGAGGCAATATAGGGACCTAGGCATCTAATACATGGATATTACATCTTTTAAGATGAATATCCATTACATTATACAAACACACACTATAGGACCATAATTGTATTTTGCCTTTGGAAACTTGGAAACATAATAATATAACTGGATAATGATATTAAACATCTCCCATAAAGATATTACTCTTTAGTACAATTCATAAACACGCCCTACATAAAACCTTTGTTCATAACCTGGTGAAAGGAAACATAAGAATGGGTGAGATTAAATGCACAAAAAGTGTAAAAAGGATGATATTAAAAAATAAAATAAGCATAATGGAATGCGAACATGATATTAACATTGGAAAAACGTACCTTGGATATCAAAGATCAAAAAGATGAATCACGTAATAAATATTGGCATCTCATGAGACATGAATCGAAATAAATAAAAGAACACCAGACATTACATAATTATGTTGGCATAAGACCTAGATTTTTGGAATACACATGGGCATAAAAAAAATTATGTCAAAGATATCAACCAAGAAATTCATAACATATTAGCCTTGGGCTAAACTCAAATATACCTGCTTTGGGAATGGGATAAACTCCCTTTAACCCTATTTCAGGCTTGGGATGACCACCTATGTACCCTTATTTTAGGCATTTAACCTTATATGGGGGACACCTAACTATCCCAGTGTAATCTCTTTCCTCGTAGTGTAATAGATTAACTCTCCAAACCATAATAGTTAAAACATTCTTCTACTGAACCTAGTTCACTCCTTGTTTTATCCTTGTCTTACTAAACCAGGTTAACTCTCCATTTTAAACATATTTATCCCATGAGATATATAAATCTTTACACAATGAATTAGAGGTATATATATGTTCCACCCATAACCTAATAAAATAGTAAATTTTTGTGATACAATATAATAAAACATTCCTCATATCATTTCCCATAAAAGAAGATGGGTCACATAAAACCCATATCCTAACCCATGATAATAAATTGGTTCCATACACATTTCATCATATCATAACATATGTAAAATAGATAGGTTTCATAATCATTTCATCCTATCACAACATCTGAAAACTAGTGGTTTCATAAGAATATTATCATCATATAACGCATATTAGAGAATCAGGTTTCATAACCAAATTTTCATATTAAACATAAACTAGTCGAAAAAGGAGTATGAATGATGACCTTGGATTATATCCCCAATAAACCATAAACTATATCAATGTCATTTATCATAGATGAAGAATGAATTTTAAATATCATTTGGATCATTTATTAAGGAAATTATACATCATTTAAAAAATACTTTTAAAACATAAAACATTTTCAAAATAATTTTTTTATGAAGACCAATTTGAAAACATATAAATTATGATTTAAAAATAATTTAAAACATTTATTAAGGAAAATTTCTTCTCTTATTTGATTTTTTTAAAACCTAATTTTTTTTAAAAATATTCCATTGAAAATATCCTTGAATAAATATAATAGTTGATTTTAAAACTATTTTAACCAAATTTTAAAATTTTAAAAAAAAACTCAAAATCATTTTCCATGATAATTTACTTAGGTTGTCTTTTACAACCTTTTCAAATAACCTTTTTTTGAAAGAACCCATATTTTAAATTGAAGAGAGAAATAAATTTAGATTTTCTAAAAAAATTAATTGAGTTACATAACAGAGAGTGAATAAATGGTACCATTTCATGCTTTCGGGAGTAGCAAAAGGTAAAAAGTTTTCATGGCAGTTTATCACCTCACGGGTGATTCATATCAACGGTGGTCATTCTTTCAAAACAAAAAAGAGGACGAAAAAATATCAAATATAGAATGGAGGGAGTTTAAAGTGATTTTCATAGAAAAATACACTCCTCATGACCATCGAGTTGATATGGAAAGACAATTTCTAAGTCTGAGGAGAAAGGGGGAATATAATGTCGCAAATTTTGAGGCTAACCTTACAAGGGTTACAAGAAATGAAATAGATTATATACCTAACCAAACGAGTTAGATTGATTGATTCATTGATGGGCTGAAACTATTTCCCCATTGAGAATTAGTCTCACAATATTTCTTGTCAAATGAAGATATAGTCTCATTTTCTATCAAGATAGAAAAGGAATTCTCTAAGTCTTATGACTTTAAAGAAAAGCATGAGAAGGAAAGATCTGCTAAACACTAGGGAAATGGAAATAAGGGGAATAAGTGAAAAGTTTAATTTCAATCCTATAGTAAATGTGGGAAGAAACAACCCGGTACATTCCTGTAGAGAATGGGAGTCTGTTACAAGTGTGGTGAAAAATGCCACCAAGCTCGTGATTGTAAGGGAAAGAAAGAGGCTTTCAATTATGAATGCTACATTTATAGGGAAATGGTGCGTTATGAAAATGAATTTCCTAAGATCCAAATAAAGTTAACTTATAAAGGTCCAAGGGAGAAATTCTAAGCTTATGTGATCACTACTACTATGGTTGAAGTTTCAAATGATGTGGTGGAATGTAATTTAATGGTTTCCTTAAATTTACCCAATGATTTCTTTGATTCTTGATCATCTCATTTTTTCATATCTTCTAAGTTTTCTATGATAATAAGATATTTCCAATTTGATTTAACAAGGGAATTGTCAGCCAAAACTCCTAACAGAAGTATCATTCTAACAAAGATTTGTGAATCAGTTCCCATTATGGAATATAAACGTGCTTTATCTTATGATCTTATTATCATACCCATGATAAAATTTGATATAATCCTCAGTATAGATTGTCTATTGGGACATTATTCAAAAATATATTTTAAGAAGAATGAGTTTAATTTTTTTGATGATGATAAGGAATACATCATCTTAGAGAAGAAACGTCGCCATCTGATTCTCATCTAGATCCACCCCTAGAAGCTCTACTAAATTCAATTATTGGGTAGGAATATATTAAAATAACTGTGGGTGAATAAAGGAATGTTCAAATCAAGTAAATACTTATTGTTCAGCAATATGTTGATGTGTTTTCAGAGGATTTACTTGGACATCCTCTAGAATGAGAAATTGAGTTTTCCATTGATTTCACTCCTGGTTCAAGGTCCATATCGAAGACCCATTGTAGAATGGACATTGTTGAATTAGTTTAACTAAAGAAACAACTGGGGGAATTGATTAATAAAGGATTTATTCACCCTAGTGTTTCCCTATAGGGAGCCCCTATTCGTTTTGTTAAGAATTAAGATGGATCTATGATGTTGTGCATTGTCTATAGGGAGATTGATGATATAACAACAAATAACAAGTATCCCCTACATCATATTGATGATTTAATCGATCAAATTCATGGAGCTAAATATTTTTAAAGTGATTTTCCTCCAAGATGGATATTATTAGTTGTGTGTGAAGAAAGAAGACATTCTGATGACAACATTTTGTACCAGGTATGTGAATTACAAGTCTACTCTAATTCCTTTTGTACTGACTAATGAACCCTATGTCTTAAAAGATATAATGAATAGTTTTTTCAAGGAATATCTGGATGACTTTCTGGTGTTATTTTTTTATGATATCTTGGTTTAATCCAAAATATATGAAGATCATGAAAATCACTTGCTCACTATTCTAAATACTCTACGAATAAGTGAATTATATGGAAATTTTATCAAGTGTGAATTCTGGATTTTAGAGATTTCATTTTTTGGACATATTGTCACTAAGTATGGAATCTCATTTGATCCTTCTATGAAAAGAGCAATACAATAATGTCCAGCACTAATGAGAATAACTGAGGTACGTAGTTTTATTGGTTTAGTATGTTATTATCAGTGTTTCTTCTAGAATTTTGCCCGATTGGCTAACCCATTAACCAAGGTCACATGTAAAAGGGATAAATCTGTATGGACAAAAGAGTGTGAATAATGTTTTGAAGAACAGAAGAGAATATTAGTCAATTCACCTATCTTTACTCTACCATTGGGAAAAGGATGGGATTGTTATTTATTGTGATTCTTCAAATAAATCACTTGCTTGTGTCCTTATGCATAATGATAGAGTTATTGTATATGCATCATCATAATTAAAAATTCATGAACAAAAATATTCCACTCACGATCTTGAGTTACAAACTGTAATATTTTCTTTGATGATATAGAGACACTATCTCTATGTTGAAAAGTTTGAGATATATATTGATCATAAGAGTTTAAAGTATATATTATCATAGAAAGAACTCAATATGAGGCAAATACATTGGCTTGAACTACTCATGGATTATGATTGAAATATATACTACCACCCGGGGAAGGAAAATAAGGTGGTAGATGCTTTGAGCATAAAGGATCATGTTGTTTTGATCAATATGAGAGTTGAAAGGGATCCTATGTTCATGTATCTAGTAAAGATAGATATGGAAATAATCATGGAAGGAGAAACATCAGTACTTTTTCAAATGGTTTCTAAACCATCTTTAATAGAAAGGAACAAAATTTCTCCAACTAATGATCATGAGTTTCAATAGAAAATTAATGTTGTGAATGATCAGATATTGATTAACTTCATATATGAAGAATGAATTTTCAAATTTGGGAAGAGACTTTGTATTATTGACATAAATAATCTAAAAAGGGAATTTTTGGAAGATGTTCATAGCTCCAATTTCTCAATACACCTTGGTAGCACTTAGATGTATAGAGATTTGATGGGACATTTTTGGTAGGACAACACGAAGAGGGTGATTTGTAATTATGTGTCAAGATGTATGGTTTGTCAATAGGTGAAGGATGAAGAAAACATCCTAGAATAGTCGTGCAACCTCTTCCCATACCTAAGTTGAAATTGGATGATATAACGATGGACATTGTCATGGGGCTACAAAAGACTCCTATAATGAATGATGCAATGTGGAACATTATTAATTGTCTTAGCATGTCCACACATTTTCTTGCTATAAGAGAAGATTTACCACTTAAACATTTAGTAGTACTATATATTAATGAATTTGTAAGACTTCATGGTGTACCCCTATCGATTGTTTCTAATCATGATCCTCAGTTTACATCAAGATTATGGAAAAGTCTTCAGAAATACCTAGATATTGAACTTCGTTTGAGCATTGTCTACCACCCTCAAACTGATTGAAAATCATAGCAGAATATTCAAACCTTAGAAAACATCTTGATATCTTTCTCACTTGGCTTTATAGGTATGTGGGACCAATATTTACCTCTAGTAGAATTTTCCTTTAACTATAGCTTCGATTCAAGTATTCAAATGGCACTATATGAAGCATTATATGGAAAGAGATGTCGCACACCAACTTGTTGGGATGATGTTCTTGAAAGAAAACGCATAAGCCCCGAACATATTGAGGAAACAATGGAAAAGGTTAAGATTATCCAAATCCATATTAAATAATCCCAAAGTAATAAAACGAGCTATACTAATAACAAAAGGAAGGATTTGGAATTTCAAGTAGGAGATCATTTTTCATGAAGGCATCTCCATGGAAGTGTGTTATATCATTCTGTAAGAATTGAAATTTCACCGGACATCAGATCATTTGAAATTATAGAATGAATTGGAGTTGTAGCATACCATTTGGAAATGCCTCCAGGTCTCTCTAATGTTCATGATGTGTTCCATGTATTACTGTTGAGAAAATACATGTCTAACCCAACGAATGTACTCACCTATAAAGAAATAGAATTGGAACCCGATATGTCTTATTTTGAATAGCCTGTCAAGATTCTTGATTCCATTGAACAAGTGTTGAGAAACTGGACTACTTGTCTGGTAAAGATCTATGGAGAAACCATAAGAAGGAAGAGACAATGTGGGAACCCGAGGAACATATGATGAAAAACCAAAAAAATATTTTTGTGCCACAATATTCTAGAAATTTTGAGGAAGAAATTAATTAAATGAGGTAATAATGTAACACCGCAAGCTTTCACGGTATGATTCTCTTAGAATAATACAATAGCTAGCACTGTATGCAACTTCGAGTTCTAGCACACCACGACCAATCAAACTAGCCGTTATGAATAGTAATACCAACTTGTTGAAATTTTATAAATTTTATTATTCAAAATGGACTTTATTTTTGGTTTTGGAATATCAAAATTATCTTAGGGTGAATTTTTTGTATTTTTTCTGAAAACATTCAATTTGTTATGAATAGTTAAATATACTGCATAGTATATAAAAAACAACTTTTATTTAAATAACTATTATTTTTATTTAAATTTATTTTAAATTCAAAATATATACATAATACCTATATTTTTCCAATTTAATTCATTGGAGTAATTTTATAATAAGATTATATATATATATATATAATTTTATTGAACATTTTAACGTCGTTTACCCAACTTCTAGGCACATTTGCAAATTTTCATAAAAAATAATTTCATTGATTCTATAAATTGAATTCCAAAATTTGAGAGACATAGTTGACCTTATTAATTAAAATGTACTTCATTAGGACGAAAATAATTTTTGGTGAATAATAACTTTTGAATTTTATTTGCCACGGTTAAAAGTAAATAGGGAAATTAAAGGTAAAAAAGATATAATAATTTCTCTAACACATGTTCTAATTATATTGGATAAGTGTTTTTAAACCAAAATAAACCATATTAATAAAAAATTATCCTATTTTATCAATTTGAATTAGATTAGGACATTTATTATTATTTTATTTAAAGAAGGGTTAAAAGTGTTAAATTCAAGTTTTTATAAATAAAACATTTTTAATATAGTGTTATATATAAGATAAATTAGACTATAATTAATAATTAGAAATATAAAATGATTTACTACATAATGTTACATTATTTATAATTTATAGACATCAAATAATTAAATTTATTTATGGCCCAATAATGATGCAGTAATTACATTTTTAATGAAATATTAACATAATTGATAGTATAAATTTCCAAATAAATGTAAATTGAGACTTTTTTTGAATTAAGATAATTTAATTGGTTAATATGACATGTTACTATTTTTTTAATATATTTTTTTCTAAGGAATAATCTTTTTTTACCTTCACAAAAACCAAATACTAAATATTGTCAACATGGACATAAATGAGTTTTAAAAAAACTATATTATTAATTGATATAATATTCCTAAAAATATAAGGTTTTTCCATACGACATAGATAAGGTTATATATTTCAATAATGAGCCACTTGGGGTTCTATTGTCTTTTTATAGTAATTTTATTAACCATTTATTATAGTAATACAAGAATACATGGTAAAAGATAAACTATTTAAGTAAGAGTGAAATATAAAATATAAGGTTATTATTGTGACCTAAACATATCTAAAACCTATTGGTTGAGAGTTTTTAGGCCTATTACTACCATATCCTCGAAATTAATCATTTTCGAGTAATTATAAACTAAATATGATTATATAACAAATTAATATTTCAAGCTTTTCCTAAAGTGACCCTCAACCCTCTTATAAAAGGGTACTTCCCCTTCTCTCAAAATCACACATCAAAAGCCATTTGGCTCATCCAAAACCTATGCAAATATCCTCTAAACTACCCTCACTTCAACCTGGAGTCCTTACATTCATCAAAAAGACAACTTAAGGATCCCTTTTGATCAAATCAAAAGAATGAACCTGAAGAAGAAGTAATTCTTTCATCACGATTTTAAAAGTTCTTTTCTTCTACCACTTCCACATTCATTGTTGTTTTCATACCTAAATAATAACTCCAATACCTTCTACATATTTTTTGTTATTATAAATATGTTACAACCATATTCATTATTCTATCTATCCTATGAATGACAAAGTCACCAAACGTGTGTATGTACGACTTTCTGTCTCCGCGTCGTGGTGTAGTTTGTTATTCAAAACATAATTATTTGGATGGGTATAATAATGAGTATAATTGTAGTAAATAATAATTATAACATGTTAATAATTCTTTTATATTTAATATACCATCAAATTACAAACTATTTCACCATCAATATAATGATATTTTCACTCGTGCATATGTAAGGATTACCATCTCCATGAATGCGATGAGATTCATTCCATAACATAACCATTCAAAAATAATTTTAATTTTTTAATTAAAAAAATTAATAATATAATATAATTTTGGATATGAATGAAATACATCTTATCCATAACAAACATGACTTATGTAACAAAACATATTAAATAAAATGAATTACCTAACACTAGAAACCATGATACTACTGAAATATTATTAACAAAGAAATATTAGAAGATTCTATATGATATAATATTTATGTATATTGTTATTTTATAATTTACTAAAAATTACTTAACTATTATACAGAAGGTCAATGTACCCTCGACCAAGGAAATTTACAAGGTAAGGGTTAATTTTACAATCTCTTTATTGTCTGAGGTTTTTTATACCTGAGTATCTACTAGGACCTCTTTATCATCCACATCCGTGTTTCTTAAAAATGTATTTTAAAAAAATGTTATTTATTAGAATATGGGTTAAATTAATTTATACCATTTTTTGACTTTTAAAAAAAATTAAAGTAATATTTTCATCGTTTTCCAAACAAGGTACTTTATGAACTTTTAAACAAATTAACGTAAGAATGTTTTTTTAAGTTATACAGAGAGTGCGGCTATTTGTCCCTGTTATAACACCTTCAAAGATTCCCTAAAAATTGTATAATAATATTTTAAAAATAAATATTTTATTTTTTTAATTATGTAACATTTAAATTATTTCAAAATAGAAAGAGATATTTCTCTCAAATAGTTTTTTTAATCTATCTCAATATTCTTTGATGGATTTTACACTTGTTTGATGTTGATTTATTATGATACAATATTCCATATTGTATTGATGATTTTATCGTATGTTTAACTATGTATGTGTTATTTTTATACCATTAATGTTTTATAGTTAAATTATTAACATTTCGTATGCTTTTTTTAATAATAAGTTTTATGTTATCTTTCAACCTTTTCATATGAGGAATGCATTGGATGTAGTAAGTAACCCATGGAGTCCGCTATAACTCCTCGATGCATATGTAGGTCTCATAGGACAAATATGTGTCTTGGAACGTGGCCTTGAAAAAATCTTATTTTTTTTCTTGGCACAAGGCTTTGAGTATGTGGTTTTGATGTCTGGAATTATACTTTCCATCATTATGAAATTAGATATTGATATTGTATGTGAATATTCAACTAGTAGAATATCCATGTGAATAAGTAAATTTAATTATTTGATTTATATTTTCCATATGATGCTGAATTTTAAGTTTAAAGAAATGTGTTTTAGTCTTATACATTGCCATAAAGTTTTATGTTTATTTATGAAAGTTTCCACTATATTGTTTCCTTTACTAAGCATCTCAGCTCACCACATTCTTATGTTTTCTTTTTTCTAGGATGTGAAGAAGTATATTATGACTAACCTGCAAAAATATGCTAAGGTATATGAGTGTGTTAAAAGGGGACACAATTGTGTTGTTTTTCAATTTCATAATGTAATGTAAAACTTGGGAATATATTTAGTACTTCCAAGGCTTCTAAACGGATTTTTCTTTCAGACTTAATCTCTTGTGACCAAGCCAATGTTATGTAATAATTCACTGAATCTAGGTAACTAGGGTCAGGGAGTTACAATATAAGAGGTTTGAAAACCTTTCAAGTAATACAAGACTGATTTAAGGGTATTTGTAACCCAATTTCTATTCTTTGGGTTAACCATAAACTTTATTAATTTTGTGGTCTAGGATTATTTGTGTAATGTAATTCATTTATATTATTTTTTATTATGTGTATTTGTTGTGTAATGGTATATGTAAGGGAATCCTATTTAAAAATATAATTTTAAATTTCTATTTTTACAAAATTTAAAAAGTAATGTTTTTATGCAAGTGTTCATGTTTTATAATTATGTTATGGTTGTTGGGTATTGATTATGATGAAGGGTGGTACCAATATATACCTCTAATGAATTAGGTATGTTTAATTTAGAGGTAAATGCTACTCTATGTGTAACTATGATGGTTACACCGTAAGGGAGTTGTGAGGGTAACTTTGTAAGGCAACAGTCAGGGTTACAAATCATAAGGTAACTATAAGGGTTACAATATTAATTAAGTAATTCTCCAAGTTCCCTACAAATATTTATTTCTTTTTTCTATGTTATTTTTGGAAATCACTTGTCTCAAAAAGTTTGAACATGATACATTATCAGTGGGATGTATATATCTTTGAAAATGGTTTCATATGTTTATAGTTATTAATGGATTAATGGTTTCTCTACATCATTTTATATCTGTTACTGAGCTTTTTATGTTCATAAATTTTTAAAAAATATTTTTCATAGGGTTTAAGTATGGGTAATATAAAAGTAGAATCCAATATTAATGTTGTGAAGTCCTTTTATAAAAATATTTCATGTTTTTTATTATAAACTATTGTATTATGAAAATAATAGATATTATTTTAAGTTGTTCCCACATTGTATGCTTATGGGTATATATGTATGAATTATTCCCAATAATTTTATAACACTAAACTGAAAATATCTTTGGGAATAAAAATAATTGAATTCTAAAGGAGTTAATTATATTATGTAATGTTTGTGGCTAAGTCCTTATAGTTGGTATCAAAGATTGATTTAGACAACATTAGGGGTTACTATAATGTAAATATAGTACCATTAAATATTTTTATCTTATTATTATATTGAAATGATATATAATTTCAAGATTACTATGGTTATTCATTTAAGATATCTCTTTTCAGAATGGTTTTCCTCAAAATAAATAGGTAATGGGATGTATGAAGTAACAAAGATGCTAGTATTTGTATAAATATGTAGCCTAAAATGGTGGGAATTGGAACCGAGTAGTTTGTGATAGTAATGTCTTGGCAGAGACAAACAATAAATGATAATGGAATCTTTTCAAGTGAAAAACTAGAGCTACAAAAATGTAACATGATGATAGTGGAATATTTTATGAGTAAAAATCCTTATGGGTTTAGTGAATATTCTGACCTATTGATAGCTGAAATATATATTAAATCCATTGAAAATATATTCAATGTTATAGGGTGCTTAAATAATAAAAAGGTCAGTCTTTCCATTTATTTATTTGAAGGTGAACATGAAAAATGGTGGTCAACGGTCAAGAATATCAGGGATAGTTAAGAGATGAATTACTTTGAATTTGATGAAATTAAAATTATTTTCCTTGAAAAATATTTTCTTATCGTGGTATGACATATGATAGAAAATAAATTCCTTTAATTAATCAAAAAAAGTGGAAAATTCAATGGTCGTGTATAAAGAAAACTTCACCAGGCTGGTAAGGTATGCTGAAAATCTTATTCAGGATCTTGATAGAAAAATAAACCATTTATACATGGTATTGAAGAAAATATATCAAAATGTATTGGATTCCCATGAGTTAAAAAGTTATGAGAAACGTTTTTGATGTATAAGAGGGTAGAAATGGAGTTTTAGGGTGACTCCTTTTACTTTTACAGCAAGAAAATGTAGTGGTCTAGATGGAAAATGATGGCTCAGAATCAATCAAAGAAATATGAAGGTAAGAAGTTCAATTTCTTATTTGTGAAAATTGATGTAAAAATCACCATGGGGAATTACTTAATAAAACTAGGAAGTTTTTTCAATGTGGTAATATGGGAAATACGGCCTGATATTGTAAGGAAAATGAACAAAAATATCAATTCTGATAAGAAAACTACAAAGTGTTTCAAATGTTGTGAGATGGGATAAAATGAAAATACCTACCCAAAAATGATTTTAATGTTGGAAATTAGTCAGATTATAAATATAAAGGGGCAATGAGATCCTTTTGGACTACGTTAATAGATGTTGGACCATCCAATAGAGTGGTATTAGGAACACTATTTGTTTACTCCTATTTTTGTAATTTCGTGTTTGATACTGGGTCTACACAATCATTTAATTATGAGAATTTTTTGGTAAATTGGAAATTTCCCCTCAATAAAGAGATCATAACTTAAGTTCAAAACATATAAGGGAATATTATAACAAAAATGAATTAGAAGAATATTCATGTTGTTATCTGTTGAAATATAGTACCTATAACTAATGTTATTTTAATATTAGTAGAGTGTGATGTCATTATGGTTGTGGATTGGGTTTCTAATTATCATGCAATGATTGACTGTAGAGATAAACAAGTTGTTTTTTATAAATAATTTCAGTTTGATATAATAATAATAAAACCATATAATTGATAACATATCAGGAAGCTAAGAAACTATTAAAATATGGAAATGTAATTTATCATGCTCATTTTTTAAAACAAATTTAGATATTTTCATATTAATGATGTTCTAGTGGTAAAATGGTACCTTGATTTTTTTTGAAGAATTTGTCGGTGCTAAAACTGATTGAGAATTCAAATTTACCATCGAATTAGTTAATGATTCTGATAAAATTTAAAAACCTATCATCAAATGGCTTAAGTGTAACTTCATGAATTAAAAAATCAGCTTTTGATGTTTCTTAATAAAGGATTTATTCCTCCTAGCACATCAGCATAGGGTTTTCCTATTTTGTTTGTTAAGGAAAAGTTGGTTCCTTGAGACTTTCCATTGATTAATAATCTTTGAATAACATTAATATTAATAATAAGTATCTTCTTCCCAAAACCAATTACTTGGTTGATCAGCTCTAAGTGGCTTATTATTTTTCCAAGATTGAATTGCGATCTGGGTACCATCATCTAATTGTGAAGGAGGATGACATCCAGAAAACAGTTTTTTGAACTAGATAGAGGCATTATTAGTTTTTTTATGTCCTTTGGTTTGATAAATTCCCTTGATGTACTCATGGATATTATGAATTTAATATTCCATGAATATTTGGATAAGTTTTTTGTTGTTTTATTGAAGATATTTTGGTATTTTCAAAAAGTAATGAGGATACTGAAAAAAATTTAAGGATTTTATTACAAAATCTCTTATAAGATAAGTTAAATATAAAATTTAGCAATTGTGATTTTCTGTTACAATAGATTTATTTTCATGGGAACAATTTAAATAAAGATTTAATAACATATTATCCTACTAAAAAAGTGTTTGTTGAATGTACTACACCTAAAAATGTTACATAGATTGAAATATTTCATGACTTACAAGGATATTACCAACTATTTTTTAAAAACATTACATGGATTTCTATCCCTTTATCTAAGTTAAAATGAAAATGGGTTAGATTTAGTTGGATAGAAGAATGTGATGTTTTTTTAGGAACTACAGAATAGATTGGATAACGATCCAATATTGTCCCTAACTTCTAGAAATAGTAAGTTTGTTATCTATAGTGACTCTTCATTAAATGGACATGGTTGTGTTCTAATAAATAATGATTAGGTAATTTACTATGCTTTAGGATAACTAAAACCCCATTAGTAAAATTATCCAACACGTCATTCAAAATTATCAATTATGGGTTTTGCTTCTAAAATTTGGAGACATCATTTATTGGGAGTCAAATGTGAAATATATATTGACCATAAAAATTTGAATCATATATTCACTGATAATAAATTAAACATGAGTCAGAGAAGATGGATATAATTGATAAATTAATATGATTTCAGGATCAATTACCATACCTTAAAAGAAAACAAAGTGGTTGATGCCTTTAATAAAAAATATCATATATTATGAACCATGTTACATTTAGAACTAGTCCCCATGATTAATTCTTTGATGGATTTTGGTATATGAAATTACTCTATTTAAAATATCAACCATGTCCATTTATGATACACATTTCCTATTATAGTAAACTTAATAACCCATAAATTGTTGAAAGTTTTATTTTTTGGTAATTGTCAAAAGGGTTAATGAGGGGTGAAATTAAGAGATGATGGATTAAATATTATTAAAATAGACCCAAATTTAAAATTATGAGAGTATTTTGACTTTTAATCTTCTTGAATTATAGTTAGATCAATGTTTTTTTATTTTCCTGGGAAAAAATTATATTAATTTAAAACATTAAGTAATTCTAGGAGTTCCATCCTCCTAAAAATAAAAGGGATTTCATTTTTCAATCATCCCCACACCCCTTGTTTAATAAATCTTAAACAATCAATAAAAAATATATTATAAAATTTTATTTCCATGAATTATTGATTTTATCTTTTTAAGAGTCAAATCTAAGAGTCCTTAAGAATTGTTCTAAAGGGTGCATATCGATGAAGATGTAATCATCTTACCTAGCCTCATTCAATTTATTTCTTCTTATACAACCTATAAAGTTTTTGTTTTAAAAAAAAATTAACTTCATTTCCTTAAATATAGTGACATCTTATTATGATTGTGTAACTACATATATCAACCCTATTTTCCATTAAATTAGAATTTAAAGTATCGATCGTGTGTAACTGTGGGCAAACACCCTCACATAGTGATACAATTAATTTTCCATCACTATATTTCATCACTGGTCAGTAAGGTGGTTTTAATTTTTATTTTTTCTATTTATGAAATAAATTTCATTCAAAAATTATAATACCATTTCTACCTTTTTACCATAAAATATATTGGAAACCTATAATTTCGATCATGCATATGTAGGCATTACCACCACTATTAAATAATGTGATTCATTTTTTATTTTTACCCAATATGAAGGATAATAAGGACACCATTAATTAATATAAATTTTATATATGGTATAATAATTATTCAATAAAGGTGAATTATTATTTACCTTAATTTCATTTCATCCATCGAAAATAGAAAATTGTATCATGTGTTTGTACGGCCTACTGTCGGAAATAACATTATAATTCAATTTTATCTATCTATCAATTATGGAACACTATAAATACATATATAATTAATATACATGATATTTATATAATAATTAATAATATTAATATGATTAAATATTGACCAATTTATAAGGATCGGGATTATAGAACAAAAACATACGTGAGAAACAAAACATTTATCCAATGGAATATTGACTTTTGATACATGGGTGAAAATAAGCTACCTGTAAATTATATATGGTATGATATATCTATATATATGATTATTTTAATTTAATATATTTAAAATAAATCAATATTTCTTTAATTTTGGTTTGAATAATATTTAATAAATATTACTCTTTAGGTAATGAAAATATTTTTCAAAACCATTTTAATCGGGATTTTTTATGTTTGAATTTCGAGTGAGAAAATTTTATGATCATTATATAATAAAAACATTTAATTTTATTCTAAAGTAGTTATTCCTAGATGATAACTCTTTCCTATAATTTTTCTCATTTTATCTACTCCAAATACTAAAAAAATTAAGGATAACTGACTATGATTAATTATTCATCCAGGAACATTTTTCTTCCATACCCATGTTTCATATAAACGCTTTTTAAATAATTTTTCATATTTTCAAATATGATTCATTAAATTAATTTTACACATAATCTTTAATTCTTATAAAAAAATAAAATGGAATCTTCTTGTGGTTTTACAAATAAGTTACATTTTATTTTTTTACCAAAAATGTGAAATGAAACATTTATTTAGCGAATGTGGAAAGAATATATTTTCTTATCGTCGTGAATTATTAATTAGATGAAGATCCCTTTAAAAAATTCCATGGTTATCTTCAAATGAAATTTATTAATTAATATTTTGTAAGTAATTGGATTTTAAATAAGGAATTTATAAATATAAATTTTATTTTCATCATGAAATATTCTAATGTCTATTTAAAGGAATCATTCATATGTGATAAAATCTTTTAATATTTCCAATTCATTACTAGTGATACGATCCAATTATACAATCTATAATTATTTTTAATACTTTTTATGACTATTACAATAGACTATTTATGAAACTAATTTATCTTTCATGTGTTATGCGATGATGGAATGTTTATGAAATCTAGTTCATTTCCATAGGTTATGATATGAATTCATGATGAGTGTCTTATGATCTATTTGAACACCTATGAATGGATGTCATTGTGTTACTGGTAGGCCCAAAATTATATATCTCTCCAATGAATTGGGTAAAATTTTATATATCATTAGATATAATGGGAAATAATTAAATGTTCTTGATAAACTCTATGAAATAGTTAGGGATTCAGAATCAACATTGCTAAGTGAGTGATGATTACAAATCTATCATGATATGTTAAAATTGTGATAACTCCTAATCCAATTTTTTCAATGGTCATGATAGTTTAACTAAACATATTGTAGCGAACTGAACCCAGAAGGCCCAGAGCCAGTGTCTGTTATCAATTATATTTCCATGATTATAAAAAATTAAATCTAGAAGTATCAAGAGTTTATTAGTCTTTGTATACCAAATACATACATGAGTATTTTATTACATATTAATACACTAATTAAATCATAATATTTTTCATTACATAAAATATTGAGGAAATCGTTATTCCATCTATTATAACCCTATGTATCTTTTATTGTACACTTATTCGATTATTGGGTAAAGGAACCATAATAATGGTGATCACATATGTTCAGTAAGGGTAAATTATAGTGCAAGAAATAATGAATACAAAGTAATAAGTAAACATGGAAGGGAAAATAAAAAACCACACATGCCAAGTAATCAATAACATAAAAATGTAGTGAATAAAATATAATTGTAGGTAAATGAAAATGAATTCCATTAAAATGAATTTGTAAGGAAAAATAAATATGTCAAAGTAATAAATTTAAACTCATGTCATTTAATCAATGAACTGAAAATGAAATGTATATATAGATATGTCGATTCAAAATATCATAGATGAATAATAACTGAAACTAAATGAAGGAAATTATTTCTTACTCGAATTTATGTCTAAGGCACATGAAAACCTATAACATCAAGACCTTTCACAACACGGTTTATGGATAGAAACTCATTTAATTTGGAAAACTTTTTCTCTCATGAGAACCTGTTGATGTATCGAGATGATATATAATGAGTGGGACACACCTTTAATTACCTATCCAAATCACACATCATATCAAATAGTAAAAATAAATAATATTACTTATCATATCTCTTTATTGAATAAAGAATACCGAATTTTCAATATTTCCAAAAAATGTCAAATAACTGTCATAGTAGACATTGTATGTAAAATGGTATATTGTTTAGAAAACTAACATATATTGAATGTGAATATGGATATATAATTAAATTTTTAATTAAAAATTATTTCAAAAAATTGATTATTTCAAAATAAATTCAACAATCCCAAAATAAAGTGACATTTCAAATATAATCATTAATAACATTCTTGGGGATAATAATCTTTAAACATTCCTAAGTGTCTCATACCACATTGAAAAATTTAAATCATAATCTCCATGAAGAAATTACATTAAAAAACTTATAATGTCATGACAATAAATATATATTCATGATATAAAATTTTAAAGGTAATTATATACACCATATAAAATAATCTTGGTCCATACCTACAAATAAGTCTCAATAGAATTTTGATTGAGAAAAAATATCTTACCTTGGTCTGATTTGTCTCTTGTGAATTTATATTCATGAATAAAAAACTACTGTAAATTATATAATTTATTAAGGAACTTTCTCATGTTTTTTATTTCTTTAATTTCCAAAATTACCATGTTGTATACAACAACTTAATCAATTAGGTTTACATCGGGTTTTTTTGACAAAATTCGATTTATGTGTGAAAAATAACATTGGTATGTCAATTGTGATCAAGGGTTCATTATGTAACATCTCTAAATTAATAATAATGAAATAATTATCATATTTATAAATCAATTATACTTTTAAAAACAATTATAAAATATGGTTATTAAAAATGAATCAATATTACAATCAAGCAAACGGTAGGTCGTACAAATACATGAGTAATGTTCCCATTTTTCAACGATCATTATAGAAATAAGGTACATAACACAATATCTTTACATAATGACCATTTAATGATAAAACCCATTTTATTTAATCATATAAACTTATATATAGAATTATTGTCATGTAAAAATGAATCAAATCGTATAGAGGAGGCGGTATTTCTTACATCCACGAACTACAATGTCACTTTTTAAGTGTGTAAAAGGGTAACCAAGAAATTGATATTTATTTTGTTTCAAAAAAATATAACTGTTTAAAGAATATAATATATATGTTTTTATATATCATATATTTATTTATAATAATCCTTATAAATTCCTTGTATCATGTGAACGAATCATATCACTTTGGGTGACAATAGTATACACTTCCACACACAATGTAATAATTTTTACAAAAAAATGGAAAGTATAAAGATATGTGTTGTAAAAGAAGTAAATAAGACTAAATACATAATAAATATCATATATGAAAAATATTTATATATGTTTCATCATAATTCACACCATTATAGGTGGTAAAGGAATAATGAACAATCATCTTTTTATGAGGCAGTAGTTCGTCGTTCACATAAACAGTACATCTTTTACAAATTAGATGGGTTTGTATGTAAATTTAGATCTTCCCAATTAAATGAAAACATAGTAGTATATTTATAGAAAATAATTTATATAATAATGGAATAATAATATTTTTGGGTGTGTAAAATGGAAACAAAACAAAAAATCTTGATAACTTTTGTCACCACTTATTCGGGTAACTCCTTTTGGTTTGTACCAAAAGGCTTCCTTAGATTAATTCCTAAAAAATAAGAGGATTCTATAATGAGTTTTGGGATGTTTAGAATCAATTTTTCTAGATTTTGTTCGATACAAATAGGCTTGAGAGGTGTGATGAAGTGGGAGGAGAGGAGGCCTTATTATAGTGGAGGAGGAGTGGCACGCTTGTAAAATTTGGGAAAGGGAATTCCACAAATATTTTCACCATTGCATGTGGATCCAAAAAATAGGTTGTACTTATTATAAACTATAAATTATTATTATTTTAAATATGAAATTTATTTCCTAATATTCCAATCATATAATTTTTAGAAATTAATTTAACTTTAATCTTGTAGACAGGATGACGATGCATGTTTATAATGTAAAAACCTCTGAAAGTTTGTTATGTGTTTATAGTCTATTAAAAATGGAAATTGATTAAAATTACATAAATTTTATTATTTTATAAAAATATGATCTAATTTTAATTAAAAACCAAGTTAAAATTTAATTTAACCATATAAAAAATTAGATAAAAAATAGTTTTGAACTAAAATTCAATATGATTCGTTATTCACTGAAAAATGAAACTGAGCAAAAAAATTCAAAATTTCACCAAAACCTAATTTTTATGTTTCTATTACAGGGATTAAATTTATTATGACATATAATATTCATAAATATTCCAAAAATTAAATTCAAAATATTTTTTTCCAAAAAAAGGATGTATAAATGCCTCAATAAAAATATAGTATTTTATACATAAAATTGAGTTTGTTATTATATTATTCTTATCAAGTAAATTAGATGAATATCAAAATTAATATATTTAACATATATATATATATATTACACTAATATCACCCACTATTTATAATTAATTTAACTTATCATGATGAAATAGCTCTCTGAGCATAAAAATTGATTTCTATAAAAATATTCTTATTATATTCAATTGGTTCTTATGTTAAGTTATTATTAATTTGTATACAAAAACTTAGTTGAGTAAACTGTATATTTTCATAAGTTAGTTAATACAATATATATAACATCTTGTTTATGTCTTATTATATTATATAATAATATGTTATTCTTCAGTAAAACTCGATCTTGTGTGTAATGCAAGCTATTGAACAAGATTATTGTTGCATAAGTCAAATGATTACATAGTATCATGGAAATTTAAAGAGATATAATTAGTTAATTTATTTAAAATGGTAAATATATTATAAATTCTTGGGATAATATATTCTATTATGTTCTTGGTGTTGTGTGTCATACACACTATCAAATATATTGTTCCTACTTTAGATTTTTTGAGAATTACAAATCAGAAATGGTTTCTATACCTATGATGATACACAAATTTCATGACATGTTATTGTGATTATTATTTGAAAAATTTGTTCATTATAGATAAATAATAATATCACTTCTTTATTTTTTATGTATTTTGAAATGATAAATTTTAATTCCTTGAAATATATTTACGATCCATTGTAAATTGGGTAAAAACTTTTTTATTTTATTTTCATGATTTCAGAACATCATGCATATTTTATGCTTTTATATGATAAAAAATTTATATCTCGTTTGTTTTCCATTACTAAGAATATGATCTCACCCCTTCTTACAATTCTATTCCCAAGGATATAATGTACAATTTATGTGGGGTAGGTATGTGATGAAAACATTTTGGGAACATCATTAATTAAGATGTTGAACATCATTCATGAAATAAGAGGATTGTGTATCTAGTCTCAAATTCATTATTCCTTCATAGTTTTTCGGTTTGTATTTGTGATATGCATTAAATTTTCATCTAAATTTATTTAAAAAATAAATGTGAAATATATGAGTTGCTATAGTTGGTAATATTCGCATAGAATTAGTCAATAATTTATAATTAAGGGTGTGAATATTTTCTGAATTTCCTAGGAATAATTCACAATAAAAGATTATATTCTAATGATTTGGTATTAAATAATGATCAACAAGGTTAATCATATGTTTTGATACTTTATGAAGATGATTTCATTATTTAGAAATACTATGGATTATATTTCTTGATTATTTTATAGATTGGTCTTATTATTATATATTAATTCTTAGAATTTATTTTTTTGTTATAATCAATGGATGAGACTAAAATACATCATTCTAATTATGAACCATATTGACAGTGAAATTATATTCCAACTAACCATCCAAATTCTATATGAGATGGAATAAGAAATTTTTTTAATATTCCCTTGAAAAATTTTAATTCCATGAATCATGTAAATATTACAGATGATAAAAGGAGGGAATAATGTACTAGTGATTCCATTATAAAGAAACCACCACCTTATTTTATCAGGTCTTCTAATCCACTAGTGGATGAAAAATAGATCATTGACAATGATACTTTCATTTATTATATAGTTATAGGAACTTAAAATTTTAGTTCAGTATGATAATCATTTTGAAAGAATAAAATATAAATGGGGGAACCTTATTAAGAATATGTGGAAAGAAGAAAAATTGACACTAGGGAATGGGGTGAGTTCAAGATCATACTTTTCTGTAAGTTATTTTCACATATTCGATGTAAGAATATGAGGAATTAATTCCTATAGATTTATATAAATTTTGATTATTCCATTGGTACCTATTAGGATAATTTCATAATACTTACAAGGTATGCATATGGATTAATCATTTTCCCTAAAAAAAGTTTTTTCGATAATTTAGTGGCATAAACCTGTGTCACAAAAATAATTTAACTATAAGATACTTTATTAAATAAAATTAAATTTATTTATGTGAACTGAATTTTGAAACAAAAAATGTATATTCCCACCACACAATTGGTTTTAATATGAAAATGAAGATTTAGTTTTAGGAAAACTCCAATAAATCACATGGTTGAAATAAATAACAGCTATTTATATTCCATAAATGTGGTAAAAAGATATATTTATTTTATAAATGGAATGAGAAGTTGAATTAATATTTGAAAGGTGGGTCATAAATCCTATGAATGTTGAAAGGCAATGAGTAATATGGTTAATTTAATAGAGTAAAAGAAGATGGAAATGAATACTCCAAACATCCATCAATCCATAAAATGAAAGATGCATGGTAATTATACCAACCATTGTATGGATATGATGTTCTATGGATTTGATTAGAATAAAAAACTTCTTATAACTAAATAAAAATAGAAATATAATTTAATATTCACTACTGGAGTTGGCTGTTAAAATAATACAGTGAAAGGTAAACCTATCTTTCACTCTAGAACAACTAATTTATTATTTAATTTTTTATTTACCCACACTTTTATATATAATTAATTTTTAAATCGTATTCAATTACCACCTTAATTATTTTTTTTCATTTTATCGGTGAAAAATCCCTTTGGAATTATTCTTCAATGTCAATTCTTTGTTTCTATAAAGATCTATGTTTGTAGGAAATTGCTTTCTACAAATATTGTGATTTCCCCTTTAGATGAATTTTATGTTATTATAAGAATTTATCTTCATTGATTATGTGAATTATATATCAATTGTATTGTATTATAAGTCAAATATTATATTCTAGAAGATCCTAGGATCGTATATCAATGTGAAGATGGATATCAACATCCCATGGATATTACATCTTTCTTATGGGCCTTAATTACTAGCGGTGAAGGGTATGTATCTCATATGGATTTGTAGAAAATAAACATTGATAATACACTTATTTTATTTATGTTTCTTGATTTTATTCTAAAATAATTTCCTCATCTTCATTTAAATCAAGATGTTTATTTTTAAATAGAATCTCATACACTGTGGTAAAGCAATATCAAAGACTCCCTATAGATTTCCATAAATGAGTTTCATGAATTAAATAAAAACCCCTAGGGAAATCTTGATAAGATTTTAGTATTACCTTGTGTGTCACCATGGGGGGAACCAATCCATTTTGTTACGAAAAATAGGGTTCAATGCATAATTTGATTTACTATCACACACATAACAATATCTCTATCATGAACAAGTATCCTCTACCTCGTATCAAAAAGATTTGATCGATCAATAATGTATAGGTAAATAAACTTCTATGATTTACCTTCTTTTTAGATATCATCAATTAGGGGTCATGAAATATGATATATATAATACAATATTCTAAACATGGTATGGGTATTATGACATTATAGTAATTCCATTTCGACTTACTAATGCCCCATCTATCTTTATGGATTTAGTGAATAGAGTATTTATATATTACAATAATTAGTTTTTGGTGGTATTTATATATGATATTCCTCTTTTATAAAAGAGAAATGAATAAGATGAATATCACTTTGGTATTATTCTAAACACCTTGAGGAAGGATAAGTTATTTGATAAATTTACCAAGTGTGTATTTTTTCTTCCAAAAGATTCATTCCTAGGTCAGATAATCCAATCTAGTGTTATATCGGTGGATCCAGAATGGAATAAGTTATTGGAAATTATCCTAAAATAAATATGTTAACCACAATACATATTTGTCTTAGCATAAATAGATATTAATGAATCTATTTGAGTGATTCCTCATAACTATCTACTCCACTCACCATGTTGAATGAAATGTTATTTCGTTCCTTTAGAAAAATAATGTGAAGAAAATTTCATGGAACAAAATAGAATTTTTATTAATTTAGATATAATCACACAACCCTATTGTAGATTAGGGTTTTTGATCTTTAGTAATTCATAAAATAATGTATCAGGATTTTTACTCATAAATAATGGTATAGTTATAAAATATTCCATGTTCTAGTCAGAAGTACATGAGAAAAATTAACCAACTCATTAATTTCACATTGAAGAATTAATTTTTGAATTAATGAAATGGACAAAAAATCATACTTTAAAAAATGTGTGACATGTATACATACCATTAATGTTTGAAGTGTATCTTCAAACATGAACAATTGAATATTCACCAAAGAAGATAGTTGGAATTGAAAAAGAGCCACACTAGGTTGAGATGGTTTCGTTGATGAACCCATTACTGGATGAACAGGAGAGAAACCCATTTTTAGCTCTGAGAACCATCACTAATTTTGTTTCTTGAAGAACCATTGAGAAAACTGATCCTTGCACAAATTATTTTGTATCTCTTAATCTATGCATTAACCCAAAAAACTATTATAATCATGGAAAAATGGATATATATTTCTCAACAAATGAGGTAAACCTTATTTCTTTATATTTACAATTTGTTCATTTTAGGAATTTTATAATCAAATACCATCATTAAAATTCGTAATAAATTTTATTGAAATCGTTGTCTTTTTGGGTTTCTATGTAGATCTTTTTATTTCTTCGAAAGTTGTTTTTCTAATTTATTCTAAGGATGATTACTATAGAATTTGGGTGAGGAAATCCTGAATTTTTTGGGGCTTTTATATGAATGTTCCTTAAAGGGCCCCAGATTTTGACCCCAATGCTGAGTCTCCCATTGTGCTAACTTGGACCATCTTCTCTAGGCTACTGCTCAACTTATTTAAACAAAAATCAATGTTTCTAATTTCTATGATAATTGTATATCCATTAAAGCTGGATTCCATTATGAGGAATCTATCAAGACCATAAGTTTCTATATTTTGTTATGAAATTAACATTTCTCATGACCTCTATTCTCAAATTTGGATTTAGAATGGTGAGTTTTTATTCATTTAGAAGGTGGTTTATGAAAGTATTACCAATTATTTCCATCCATTCCTTAATATTAGACATGATCAAAAAGATTGTGAATTCAGTATTACACACCCTAAGTCCAAGAAAGTAACATGGGTTGAAAAGGGATTCCACTAGACTAGTTGGGATTAATGTAAGTCACACAACTAATTTTATCCCCTATGACATATGTGTACCTATATTAGGGTTGTAGATTGATATAAACAAGGATATTATGGTAACCAATGACCAAACTTCTCAACATACATTCCATTATTTTGAATCTAAGGGAATTTGATATGTTTTTTTATTATTTTCCAACTTCCAAAGGATTCAATACTATTCCTACCCATAGAGGAGCAAGAGAAACACTTTGAATCACATGATACAAGAGATAAGAAGATAGGTTACCTATCTAATTATTGGGAATAATAAATATATCTTTTTGATTAGCCTAATCAAATTGAGGATGTCTTCTTAAAATCATGTTCTACAAAAGGAAACAACCCAATGGTGGATTTTTATGGATATATTACCCCAAATCCTAGAAAAATGATGAATCCTAGAGACTACTCTCACCTCAAAAAAATGGTATTAGATAATTAAGGGACTCTAGGAATGAAATCATGGAATCTTAAACACTCAAAATTATGGTTGGTCAACAGATTGAAATCTATTATTTAGATAAGTAATATGATGAAGGAAAAAAACAGCCTATGTGCATCGGTTCCTATTGTAATAAAGAGGAGGTGGGGGAAGCACTGATGTCATGATGGATCAAAAAGATGTGATCACATTCCATAAGTATATTGATGGTATAATTTAACTTGATAAATACCATGAAATTAGAAAAAGTATATATATTAGGATGATGGAATAATATAAAAGAAGTCTGAATTTAAACATTAAATACATACCTTGGGAATGAATTTATTATTTCTCATAATATTTTGATGTTTTTTGTGATGGTTTTTTCTACTCAATTCCTTGTTTTCTAGGAGTTATTGTGTTTTTTTGTCTTCCAATATTAATAAAGGAGTTGTGCCTTATTTGAATCACAAGGAATCCACTAGGAGATTCCTGATTTTTGTGGTCTTAATGTAGATGTTTTTCTTGACCAAAACACATTCATTTCAAATAATATATCCCTCTTTCATGAATTCGACATTGTAATTGGGAATTGGTATGCAGATTTGATTACATCTAGACGAGTTTTATTAGATTAGATAGTAGTTGTATCTCAAAAAGACTAAATGATATTTGATTTTTGACCAATTGATGGTATTGAGCTCACTATTACACAAACATACTTGGTTTTTTCACTTCTTGGAAGATCATAGCTGGTGGGAATGAAACTCCCTCTGTTTAGTATAAATTTTTCTATATTTAGTTGGTGATATTCCCTTGGTGACATATATGCAAGTGTTTCCTTCTATGGTAAGAAACTATTTTCCTTCCATTTTAGAGAATGTATTTGATAGTTTGATGATAATAACATGGACATGTTTTATGAAACATGAGATTTTAGTTTTTTTCTCTTAGAAAACTCATCTTATATTCCCCTCAATTACTTTTTGGTGTACTCTCATTACACATTTAAATTTTATTACAACATTTAATTATTTTAATAAATTTCTATGGGGAATGAATTGGATGAAAAAATCATGTCACCTCTTTTCTAAAAAAATATGGTTGGAATAGAGTAATGATTATGAATGCTCAATACATTACCAACATGGGAAAGTAAACAAGGTGTTGGATGATCTTAGTCAAAATGATCATCAAATAAGTTTTATAAACATTATTAAAAGGGAACCAATACTAATGGAATATTAGAATATAAAAATTGTAATATTTTGGGAAGGGGATATATATAAAAATTCTCAGATGAAACATTAAAAATTTATCTATGCTAGGAATAAAGATGTAAAAATGGAATATATCTATATAATAATGTGATAAATTTTTATTATTTCAACCTTGATTATGATAGAATGATATGGTTTGATAACCATGTATGTTTTTCATTCATAACATATTTGAATAATTTATATGATGGATCTCATAGTTCATCACTATCTATAAATCAATGATGTACAATGCTTAATAGAGTTGTGAAATATTTTTTCATTAGGGAAAACATGAAAATGGATGTTTTAGAGTATGTATCTTCATTCCTATTATGATCCGATGTTATGGATGAGTTATAGGTGTATAAGTGGATGTTTACACCATTACCCATACTTGAAAGGAAATGGGAAAATGTTACCATGTATTTGGCATTCGGACTCCCCAAAATGTCTAAAGGGAACAATGTTATTTGGGTTATAATTGATTTCATTTTAAAGTCAACGTACTTAATTTAAATTAGAGGATATTTATATCTTGATTATATTTAAATTTTACACATTAAATAAAGTTAAAAAAATACCATAGATTACCAAATTATTTTATATCTGATTGGGAAGTGATGTTTACCTTAATGATATAGAGTAGTCTTTAGCGGGCTCTAAATATAATATAGAATTTCTATATTTCATATCATACTTAAATAGATGGTATATCTACAATGATAATTAAAACCCTATAATAAATTTTGATATCTTTATATACCAATTTCAAAGGTGGTTGTGGTCAACACCTTATTTTTTATTTTTATACAAATTAATATTTAACTTGAGAATTCATATGGCTCTATATGAAGCCCTACATGGAATGAAGTGAAGAATTCATACATTTAAAGATGAAGTTGGTGGATGTAATATATTAATACCTGATATAGAATATTCAATGATATATAAGGTTAGAGTTATTTAGCTGCGTATAAGAGTTTCTCAAAGTTAGTGGAAAAGTTATACTGGTAATCATTGGTGAGATATGGATTTCAATTTTCGTGAAAATGAATTATTATGAATATATCAAATTATGAATTTAATGATATTGTTAATGATTTGAAAACTTTTCCATTGGTATATTAACTCTTTTTAAATTGGTGAAAATATTGGTATTATTTCTTACTGTTTGAAACTTTGACCAAATCTCCCTCAAGTTCATGATGTGTTTCATGTATCTCTCTTAAATAATTATATACTTGATCCTTCACATATAATGAAATTTGAGGTTATATAATTTGATAATGAACTCTATTTTGAGGGGAAACCAGTGGATATTTTGTATCACATAGAAAAGGTACTATGAGATAAGACCACTCACCTTTTCATTGTTCTTTGGTGAAACCATAAATTAGAGGAATATACATTAGAATGCAATAATGTAATGAAACAAATATATCTTATATTATTTTCATCATAGTGACAAGATTTTGGGGGATGTATTAATTTTAATTAGGTGATAATTTTAAACTTTGATATTTTATGATATAATTCACTATGAATAAATTTGATATCACTAATAGCTTTCCTTAAACACAACACTGAGTTTAATCAAGCTGCGTTATAGTATTAAAATATTTTTATTTATCTAAAATTTATCACCTAGACAATGAATTTATGGGTATGAATAAGATTAAATAAATTTTCCCATATATATAAAGGACCAACTAAATAATAATTGACTTATTAATGATTAATAAATATACAATCAATTCATAGTAGTCATTTTATTCATAGAAAATAATTTTTATTCATAAATTTGTATTATTTATTTTTTTGAGACAATATTTCAATTAATTTATTGAACATAAATAAATTTTAACTTTATAAAAATTATATAATTTTTTAAATTAAAATATAAAAAAATTGGTTTATTTTCATTGACATTTTGGAAAATATTATTTTTCAAATAAATAGTGAAAAACACTGATTTTGATAGAGATTTTTTTCAAGCATTTAAAAAGTATAATTTTAATTTATATATTTTTAAATGAAAAATTAGTTCACTAAATTTATTAAAAAACATAATTTTTTTGTTAGCATAAATATTATGAGTGAAATTTGTAAAAAAAATTATATTTGATTTTTTTAAAAATCTAATTGTCATTAAATTTTGTATTTTTTTCTTAAATTTATTTCTTCCACTAATATAAATAGAATCAAGAAAGATAGATTCAATATTTGTGACTCTTATTTATCATTTTTTTAATAGTTTCCTTTTATTTTAAGATAATATGAATTGTAACCAAAGTCAATTTTTGTTTCCACAGAAAATGTAAAATGTGTCAATTCTCGTTAAAATTATTGTGATAACGCTTAATATTCAATTAAACATTATCCTATGAATCATTTTATTGTGATATTATATCTATAGTCATCTAGAAATATAAAACATTACCCTTTTCATTTAACTTTTATTATTCATTTTATAATATTTGAGTAAAAGATAAACTAAAAAATTTGACTCTCTTTATTTTAATGTTTATAATATTATGGGACATGTATAAAAATATAATATTTTTAATTATAAATTTTTATTTGAAAGAATAATTAATTTTTATGATTTTAATTTATTTTTAATTTGTATTGAGGAAATAGGTTTCTTATAAAGTTTCACACCGTCAACATCATATGTGTGCATGTAGTAGAAACTCAAGTAAATTATTTTACTAACTATAAAATGTATTTCCATTGAGTGAGTGATAGTTTTAAATAAATTTTACAAATAAATACAATTTTATTTGGATTTATTAAAGGTTTATATTAAAATTATCTTTCTATAATGTATTATATGAAGTAAAATTAAACTAATACTTTGAAAAATGACAATAATGATATTTTATGTTTAATGATATTTAAATAAATTAAATAAAATTAAAAAAATTCGTATATCAGTTCAAGTGAATGGGATATGATTAAAAAATTCAACCATAGTATGGTTATGATTCACTTCATCATTCATGGAAACATTTTTTACCCTTAAAGTGTAGAAAACTTTTATTTCACATTAACTATCAAGAGAGTTAATGGGGTATGTGTTAAAAATAAGGTATAAATGTGAAATAATTACTAAAAATTTATAATATTTTTCTAGAAGAGAGTATTTAGACTCAAATTCATCTTTATTTATAATAATATCAACATGGATCCACTTTTTTGAGAAAAAATTTATTTTAATATTTTATATTATTCAAAGAGTGCTCATATCCTCTTTCTTAAAAGGGAACATATTATATTATCTTCCCCACACCCTTCAATCCATATAGATTAAACAAAATTATAACAATTATATTATAATCATATCTATCCATAAATTATAGGTTGTATTCTTCTTAATAGTATGTCATCCCGCCTTTTTATTACATAACTTATCATTACATTTTACAAAAGAGGATCTTTAAAGTCTAGTGTCTTGGAAAAAATGTCCATAAAACATGAAAACATATAACAATATTTTAATCCTATTTAAAGGATTATTAAAATATTTATAATAATTATAATTACTACATCTCATAATTAGGGGAAATATATTAAAGTAAATGGTTAGCATAAGGCCTAGTAAGGGAAATAGGGAAAACCGTTTACATGTGAACTATAGAGAATATAATAAGAACATGTGGAAAAATAATAAAGGTATGAGAAGAGAAATAACATGAAAATAATAACTTGAATAATATCTTAAAAAATTTCTACAACAATTAATCTAGACATTTATAAGAGTATCTTCATGTTTCATCCACAACGTGTCATAAAAATTACCGAAGTTATTCACCATGGTATCATAAAACGAGTCATATCTAGAGATTATTTCCTCTACCCAATACATTGGAGATATATCTGATAGAATTGTTAATATGTATATATTTTAAGTTATCCACATGAAATATAATTAAACATTTCATAAATAACCCAAATAGAATAAGATAAATTGGTTTCATATCAAAATTATGACGTTTTTAAAGAGTGATTAAAAAGATGATAATTATGTCATTCATAACCCATGAAAAGGGAATGAGGGTTTTGGTATGTCAATTCCAGAATAAAAAATAAATTTTTTTATTTATTAATAACACTATAAATTGAATAGGTTTGGGTATTCACATAAATAAAATAAGATATTTTTTTGAAAAAAAGAGAGAGATTTTGAGACGAACATTCTACAGTATAAGGCTATACAACATAGTTTTTAAAAATATTTAAAAGAGAGGGTTCATGGGTCACCCATTCATAAAAAAACATAATATTTTAAAGGGGAAAAATAAAATTGAAATAATGACATGGTCTGGAAACTTTAAATACATACCACATAGAAGAGAACTTGAATGGAAAAAAAAGAGATGTTGAGAATTCTTTTACCTTGAAGAGTAACTTATACAGCTCTTGGATCGAGTCCTTGGGGGCATAGGAAAACTTTGGGAGGACTTTTTAAAAGGTAAAACTATTATATATTCTAGTTTAATATATTTTTAATGATGTAAACTGAAGGGATTTCATGATATTTATAATAAAAATGAGGGGTTTTTTATTAATTTTCAAAGACACCTCATCGGTGGTATTTGTAAAACCATGGTATTGAAAATGGTATTTCCCATGGTTGATGCCACGTGGGACACCTTATATGATATTTTAATCCAAATTGTATTACCATCATTTTAAATTACAAATTACATCATTATGAGGTCATAAAACACACCGAAGACTCAAAAACTATATTTTGTACTATTCACAGAAAACCAAAACATTTTATAAAAATCTCATAAATTCACTCTTACCTAATATTGAATTTCTGAATTCAAAAATGAACTTTATTTTAGAAAACTAATTTTACAAATATGAGAAATTTAATTTTTCTAAGTCATGACAATATTTACACGGTCTGCCATGTCTTCACTACATGGTTATTCTACTATGTTCGGCCTCACCTCCTTTATTAAGAATCCTCCAAATATATAAACCCCAAGTATATATCCCTTTTCGAAATTCATAACTAGAATTATTTTCAAGTAATAGTTACATAATTATCATAATGATAAAACATTATTATTTAGGTATGATTTCAATTACTAGATTAAATCATTACATATTTTATACACTTCATCTTAGCTACCTTATAAGCTCCAAAATACTCAATATATAAAAATATTTCTACCACTATAATGTATGATCATGTCTCGCTCATAACATTTTTGGAATAAGATATTATATCAAATTAATACAAGGAAGAGTCATTTGTCTCCCCTCAAAAACTAGTATTCCTTCCTCTCTGAATACTATGTACATATCCTCTCTACTGCTTCAAGTGAAATTGGATAGTTCAGACTACTTTTCTTGTAGTTGTCTGAAATATAACTGAATTTTTAATTCTATAATATTTAGATTATAAATATCATTTATTATACATATCATGGAATAAGTTATTGATACATGACAAAATAATATGGAATCTGACTCAAAAATTTAATCTCCTCTTATAATTATGCATGTCTTCTTGGATAGATTTGTGGAATGTGACATTATGAACAATTCTGTATAACATTGGTTTCTTCTTTAATTCAATATATGGATTATTTCATTCATTATATTATTAACTAATTTTTAGACCATAATTAGTTTCCATGTGTTACAAAACCTATTTTTTTGGAAAATAATGGCGCTAATTGGAACCTCTTGTAGAAACATGGAAAATATTCATTCCAAATGAATATTCTATAATCTTGTCACTTTCTTCCATCTTAAACAATATTTTAGAAACGTGCACCCCTTATTAGCATTATAAGACATCATGATCCCTTTCATATCATATCATATATAGACCTTCCCTGATTGGAGGTCTTTACGTCCAATGGTCAATAAAATGATAATAATAATAATAAGCTATAAAAAGTGAAAATCTAAAGGATTTTGGTATAATAAATTCGTATAACCAATCCTGTCCCACACCAACTATGGATTTTCTTTAATTTTATTCTTTTCATGAAGTTTTATATTTTGGTTTAGGTTTGGTTTGAGTTATCAGTGTGAAGTTTTGAGTTTTAGAAGTTTTGAGTGTGATATGGACCTGTTCACCATTTGTGTGTATGGTTTGAGGGAAATCTGTGAGGCAGGTAAAGGATGAGGATGTTTTCAGTTCAGTTTTCTCTTGTATGGTTTTCCTGGATTTTCTTGGGAACTATTTGGTCTAAAATATTCAATCCAATGTAGAAACTATATATCTCTTGGATGGTGTTTTGGAGAACAACTTAAGAATGGTTAGGAGACACTGTGTGTCAAGCGTGCATGGTAGCTCTAAAATTTAACAGAACCATTTTAAATGGTTGGTGCATGGTGTCCAAAACCATGTATCCATCACTTGTGGGTGTCATCCCTCTCAAGTAGGTTGTTCATGGTTGGTAAACATCTTATAAAACCATGAGTCCAAACTATACAGGTCACCTAGGTTCACTAAAAAGTTGAAATTTCTCTTTTTCCCTTCACTTATTTTGACCAATATTGATTTTCTTATCTATTTTTATGTCTAGGTTCACTAGGGGTCTCCGGAAAGCCACTATCCGTGGATATATCTCCTCCACAGTTTCCCTCAATGACTCTAAGGATATTTTCCTTTGGTTTTGGGTCATTTTTTCTCATATTTTCTTATCCCACAAATATAAATTGGTTCTTTCTTGGTGGGTTTACCTCATGGTTGAACCCTAGGGTGAAGGTTGGAAAATTTTGTTCAATTTATTCAATGTTAGTGTGTACAAATCATCTCGTGATCCTTGTTCTTCCTCCTCTAAGAGTTTTATCGCATTAACACATTTTTAAGGAAGGTGTCTTCGTCCATTAACTTTCTAAAGCATGTATTGAGTGCTTTAACTTTAAAATTTTATTTTAGAATGTTTTCTCTATACATACAGTGTACTAAAATTGTTTTTTATAGTATTTATAGGTTTCTATTTTGATGAAAATTCTTCTCAAAAGAATTTCCTTTGTTTTACCTATATATATCTATAAAAACTGTTTGATATAATTCTTAATGGTATTTTGAAAATAAATTGGATTCTTTTGGTGGTGTTTGGACCTAGTTATGGTTGGAAATTTGGTTTTCATTTTTAATTAAGTCTTGTGGGTAGTTTGGGTTCCTCTTAATGGTTTGATAGTTATGTGTAAAATAAATGAAAATATATTTTTTATTCTTTAGTTGTATCATTGTAAAAAATAGTGATTCTTCAAGTGTGCTAATGGATGTGGGAATGTCCATATGTGAATGGGGTATATATATGTATGGGTTCAAAAATGATAAAGGATCTATTCAGAAAATTTCCAACTTGAACCTAATTTTCAAAATGCTCCTCTTCCTTTTGTTCTCTTCCCTAGCCCCCCCCCCCCCTCATTCAAGTGGTTGTCCTGAAACCCCAATAGTTGATTCCTTGGTTTCAAAATTATCTTAAATGTGGTTTAAAAATGTTCTTTCCAAATCATAGCCCGGTTGGCACCTTGGAATGTGTTTTGGTAACTAAATAGTGTGACGGAAAATTTTTAACCTTTCATATATGTTTTATGATTTCACCTTGTTTTTGGAAACAATTTTGAAATTGGAATTGGACTGTAAATGGAAAATACTTTTTTGGAATTTTGGAATATTTTGGGAAGTGGTTTTAAAACACAAGGGAAATGTAGTACTATTTGGAACATTTTCATGATTATTTGTGCCATGAAAACCTCAATGGATGACCCTACATGGAGGGGGCCTCTGTTGAGTTTTTTTCAAAGTTTGGACTAGGCGATCATGGTGGAATATATGGGTTATTGTTTTATACCACGCATGTGACAACCTCCTCATTCTCTTCATTCCATTATCATGGTATTCCTGGGTATCATATTCAGGTTTGAGTGTTGGTTTCTTGTTGCCCCGATTAGCTGGGTTGGTACCCCTAGATTTGTTGAGAAGGTAGGTGGGTTCTTCCACTAGTGAGGCTAGTTTGGAGCATCCAGATTGGTTATTGACTATGGAGTTACACCATATTCTAACATGTGAATCTGATTAGATTACTTCCAAGTATCTATTTTATATATGTTAAAGAAATACTCATTATTTATATATGTATGTTTCATTCCATTTTTATACACTTGGATTACTACCCTCACTAGTGTCTTCCACCTTGTTATGTTTTTATTTATTAATATCATAGCCCTATTTATCACCTGGTATAGATAACTATTTGGGCTTTGGTTTTACAATCTTTATTTATAATAGAATACTATTATGAACAGGGATGTGTGTTTAGTTCCTTGAAATTATGAAAACATTATTTTCAATATCTGTATTTTAAATTATCCTTTGTGGAATGTTTCAAGATTGGAAATGTATGGACTATATGGTGATTAACTACTGAGCTGTTTATGCTCACACCCTACTTATTCCACTTAATGTCGGTAGAATCAAGCTATATTATTGGTTCAGTTTGTGTTTTGTTTGGTTTTTCCTATGGAGTGTTATGGTTATGTGTATGGGAGTAAACAATAGGTCTCATGAATATCGTGTTAGATTGGTTCCATCAAATTTATTTTTTTTAGTTTTTTCTTGTTCAGTTATTCTGTATTTGAATCTCGTTATGTATTTATTGATAAATAATATTTACAGTTTTATGACGTGTACTCTATTTTGGTATTTTTATTTGTTTATTTATATATATAAATCATTTTCACTTGGTTTATCATTTATTCCCAGTGCTAGTCGTCATCCTAGGATGATCGAGAAATCCCCCTGTGCCTTTTTCTGAACTATGTTGTGTGTTTGTTTGGATGGTAGCCCAACTAGGTTCATGAAAAAATTGTATCAAAGGATCCATTCATTATTTGGGACATCGAGTTGTTTGGAGATACATTTTTTTGGGACTTGGGAGGTAGGTAAGAAAATATCTTCATGAACCCTTTCTCATTCTAAGCCTTGATTTTTTAGTGTTAATCTAGGACTCATGACTTTTTATTTAGTTTTTGTTAATAGGTAATGAAAATGGGAGAGAAATAGTGTTATACAACGGGATTTCATGTAGTAGTGACCCATGTAGAGCCCGTGTGCACTGTTTAGCATTCTCACAGTGGTTGGTTCATGTATAGGGCATGCATTTCTAAACCATTTTGATGGGTTATGTATGGACACTAGTTCCTCATTCCAGGATTTCGGTGTGAGTTGGGTTTTGGAATTATTTTCATTAGTGCGAGTGGATTTCAAATAAAAAATGGGTTTTCAAAGAATATTCTAAAACATAAAATGATCCTGGATCATGGTTTTGTTTTAAATATGGGAATTTTTTCTATTTGGATTAGAATATGGGTTATGGTATTTAAGATTCTGGTGTATAATTTTCATTTGGTTGAATTTTAGGTTGATTTTAATTAAGGTATTACATTGGTTTTCTTATTAAATTATTCCACCTAAAAAGGTCCCCAGGGATTCTCGTGAGTTTTTTTATTATTGGCCCTTCCTAGACTCTCAATGGAGAGATGTAGTAGAGTTCATCTTCATTTTTTCCCAATTTCTACAGTAATAAAGATTTGTTATAGGATATGTAGTGGCTTGATAAAGTTGTAAGTGTTTTTTGGTTATTGGTAACTCTAAAAAATGTGAGGGAGTATTTATTTATATGTTAATTTTAGTGTCTATATTTGGATAAGTGGAAGGTTATCGTCTATTTTTATAAGTTGGGATAATGTTGGAAGTTTCTAAGACAACTTTTATCTGATATTTCATACCTGAGGAGTTGAAGGTGAAGAAAGCGGTAAAGATTTGAGGTATTCATCATGGTGAGGGGATGTTTAAAACCTATGTTTATCATTTCAAAGAGCATATTTACTTTTAAAAAGAGATAGTGTCAGAGAATTAGTTGAAAGATCCTTGTATTATTTACTATCTTTTTTCTAGATATCAAGGATCAAGTTATCTCATTAGGATGAGTTCTATTCAATAAATTTGTGGATGGGGAATTTTTATCCAAGTTTGTTCTTGAGGTGAAATCTATAGAATTTAGAAATAAAGTTTTTATTAGCACTATTAAAGATTCCCCATCTGGGGAGAGGTGTATTGTAAAGAAACATTTTTTTAGGAGTATCTTATTTTCGTTCCATATTCTTTCTCATTATATTTATTTCTCTTTTTCTTTTTAGTGTGGTTGGTTGAGGAATTTGAATTAGTATTTTCATAATACTCCAAGAAATTATCATCAATGTGTCCATTTATGTTACTTGGATAATTTTTTTCAACCTATATCGTCAGAAGAGGATGTTTTAATATGAGTATACCATCTCCTCATGGTGGGTTAATACATTATTCAAGTCATCGGTTCTTCATCCATATGCCCCAGATTGAAGCATTACATGCAATTATTAATCATTGGGTAAAGGGATGTGTGACCAATTTTTTTCTCCAACATCATAGTGGATGTGGTCCAATTTTTCCAGTTGTAGTTTCCTTTATATCTTGAAATTCACTTCATCTTATAAATTTATTTTTGATGTAAATTTATTGATGTTCTTGTTTTCTTATAAGTTATGTGGTGTGGTTTTGTGGATGTGAACATGGAGTGGTTTTTCTTCTTGTGATTTGGTTTTGGTTTTTGGATGTTTCCATTTTGGAGATGTTTTTTCTTTTGTAACTGATGATTTTTTGTTTATTAATCTTCATTTTTTTACTTCCTTTAATTTGTTCCCCTTGTGTTATGTATTTTTGGACCATTTTGTTACGTTCATTTTGGGTGTTCCTATGTTGGTGTGGTTGAGTATGTTGGTTATTGTAGTGGGGAGAACATATTTTTCATACTTGTTCTCTTTTTTTAATACTTAGTTATATATGGGTGTCAATGGTGGAAGTACAAGGTCACGATAAGGTTTGTGGTTCCATTATTATATGTTCTATTCCAAGTTTTTTTTTTCTTCATTCATTTGGGTGTCATTCTGGGGGTAGAAAGTTCTTGTGGTGGGGAATTTTCACACCCCAACCCTAATTTTGCATTTATTATATTCTTTTATTGAAATTAAATATTTTTTAAGGTTCTAGTTAGGTTCTTGATGGTAGTTTTTGAGTTTTTTAGGTATTGGGTGTTCCATGTCCATGTCTGTGGTGTATGTCCATAGTTTTAGGGTAAACATTGTAGCTAGTTAAGGTTGAGGGTGTTACATGTTTAGTTTTTTCTACCACAAATTTTCTGACATGACTTGAGCATGGTTTGGTCTAAACTATGTGATCCAAAGGAGAAATTGTGTGGCTTTTGTATGGTGTTTGGCATAGGTCACATGACTTGCACAATGTTAGTAAAAACTATACTACAAGCATGCGAGGAGGATCTACAATTTTATAGAATGTGCTTTTATAGTTGGTGTATGCTTTCCAAAAATATCAATCCATCACATGTGTATCTCCTCCCTCTCAATTAGGGTGCGCATAGTTGATGAATTATTTAGAAAAATGTGTGACCAAAACATATGGGACTCTTAAGGTCATTAAAAAGTTTAAATTCTTCATTTTCCCTTCCCTTATTTTAACGCATTTTTGGATTATCCTCCATTTGTTGGTCTAGGTAGACTATGGGGCTCCAAAAAATCCCTCTCATTATCTCCCCTTCCCACATAGTTTCTCTTCCAAACTTCTAAAGTGAGTTTTATTTTGTTTTTGGTATTTTTCCTCCTCTTCGATTCTCCCTCTCATTGCTCTTGGTTATTTATTAGTGGGTTTCCCTCAGTAAAAACCCTAGGGTGAGGGTAGGCTAATTTTGGTCAATTTCTTTGTTGTTGTAGTGTATGGATCATCTCTTAAACCTTATTATTCCTCAATTGAGAGTTTCATTGCATTTGTTCATCGTTTTGGTTGGTGTCTCCATCCATTTCCTTTCTTAATCATTTCATTCAGTGCTTGATCTTTTTAAATTAATTTTATAATGTGTTTTTTATGCTTTTTTGTGTTTTAAAATGGGTTGTTAGGGGATTTACATGTTTGAATTTTAAATAGAATGGTTTTTAAATGGATTTCTATAGTTATACCTATTTATATGAATACGAATCATTTTATAAAATGAATATTGGTGTTTGGAAACCACAAATTGGGTTTTTTGGATGGTGTTTGGCCTTAGTTATGATTAGAATTTTTCTTTTCATTGTAAATTATGTTGGGTGTGCGATTTTGGACCCTATTTATGGTTTTATGGTTACATTGAACAAGGTTTCAAAAAACGTTTTGATTATTAACATGGAATGTTGTAGAAATTGGTGATTCCTCAATAGTGACATTGGTTGTGGGAACCTCTATATGTGGAGGGTTCACATATATATGGGCTCAAAAATGATAATTGATTTCTTACAAAAATATCCCACATGAACATGGTTTTTAGAATGATCACCTCCCATTTATTCTCTACCCTATTCCCAATATTCTTTCAATTTGTTCTCCTAAAACCCCATTGATTTATTCCTTTTTTTAAATGATCATAAAGGTGGTTTCCAAATGCATTTTCTCATGTTTATCCCAATTGGCACATTGAAATGTGGTTGGGTAACTAAACAGTGTGAAGGTCCATTTAAAACCATCGTATATGTTTTATTTTTTCATTAGTTATATAAATGGTTTTAAAAATAGATTTGGATTGTTCATAGAATGGTCTGGTATGAATTTTTTAATTTTTTGGAAAGTGTTTTTGTTACTCCAGTGATGTGTAGGCTCAAATGGAACCTTTGAATGATTCATTGTGTGATAGGCATCTCTATGTTTTTTCATCTGAGGATAAAGATTCCTCATAGTTAGTGTTAGAGTTTGTTCTAGGTAATAATGGTTGAATCAGTGGGTTATTAGTTTGTTCCATACATGCGATGACCTATTCATTCTATGCATACTATTATTAATGGATTAATGGGTGTCTTATAGATGTTAGAATAATGCTTTATTACTGACCCCAATTAGATATATTGGTTCCCCCAATGTTTTTAGAGGAGATAGGTGGGTTGTGCCACTGGTGAGGCAAGTTTAGAGTATCTATGTAAGGGATTTACATTAGAGTTTCACCATTTTTCATTTGGTGAGTTCGATTAGAGTAATTCTAGTAGTTTATTCTAGAGATTTTTAGAAATTTACCATGATTATTATCTATAAGTTTTTTAAGCACTTGGATTATTAGCCCTGCAAGTTTTTTCTTACTTGTTCCATTTTGTTTTATTGATAAAACTGACCTTTTTATTAACTATTATGGATTCTTGTTTGGGTTTTGGTTTTGAAAACAGGGTTTTAAAATGGATGAATATTTTAAAAAGAAAATTAGTTTTTGGTTATTTAAAATTATAAATATCTTATATTCATTATATTTATTTTAAACTATCATTTATAGAAATTTTTGGTGAAGGGAATGGATATACTATATGTTGCTGACCTACTGAGCCGGTTATGCTCATAGCCTACTTGTGGCAGTCAGCATCGGTAGAACCAACCTGTTTTCCACGTTCATGTCCTATTTTTTTCAAATTTTCCTATGGATATGGCTAGTTATGTGGATGGTTTTAACTTATAGGTCACATGTTTATCGTGTTATTTTAGTTAGTTCAGTTTCAGTTTTGATTTTTAGTTCTATCTTTTTCAGCTTATGTGTACGTGGATCCGGTCATGTATTTATTGGTGATCAGTTTTTATTGTTTTATGTTTTTCACTCTATTTTGTTATTTTTATTTGTTTATTTTTGGGAAAAAAATCATTTC
Source organism: Viscum album (assembly GCA_963277665.1). NCBI lineage: Eukaryota > Viridiplantae > Streptophyta > Magnoliopsida > Santalales > Viscaceae > Viscum > Viscum album. The sequence continues at coordinate 401,812,792 of OY728130.1, forward strand.
CACATGGTTTATATTTTATTCTTAGTGATAGTATCTAGCCTGGGAGGATCTGGAATGCCACTCAGGCCTTATCACGGACTGAGTTGAGTTTCAGGTTTAATGTAAACCTGACCTAGTTCATGAAAAATCCAGATTTATTTTTATCATGCATGTACCAACCATGAGTATTCTCACTTGAATACCAACCTTGGTATTCAAAATAATAATCCCTCTATACTTTGATACATGGAAACCATTATTGAATTTTAATTGATATTTTCATTTTTATCTAGTTGTCATATACTTCCTACTGCAGGGATTCATTATTCTTAATTAGTAGAAATTTACTGGACATGGAGAATATAAAACCATTACCATGGTTTTATCCTTCGAGTGTGGTATCTCTCTCTAGAGCATTCATTTTATTTTCCTCTTGTGGAAATCATTCCTTTATTAACTATTTTTTCATCTCTGACATTGACTAAATCCAGGTAAATATTTCTCCCACTATCTCAAGTTGATATGTGTACCCTTATATAGACATATAACCTCTTACATTGACTATCACTTTTCTATAATAGTTATTTATTTAATATCCAGACAAAATTTAAAGACAATTACATTAGATGCACATTATATTTTTACTTGATGTAAGTTTGTTTAAATCCCAATAAACACATTTCATTAGAACACATGTTCTTCTAACATAATGTATTTCTATCGTATTATAAATCATATGATATAAATTATTCATCATATTTAGAACTTTTATGGTATAACACCTTTAGTTTTGAAGCTTGTATTGAAATATAATGGAAGTATCTACAATGGAAATAATTATTAATATTGATTCTCCTTTTACTTACATCGTGTCTCTAATGTATTTTATGTAATGTGCATTTATTAATTTATACATGAAAAAAAAAATTGAAATTTTAACATGTAAGGCTCGTCATTTATCCTCCATATTATCTTCATAACTTTGATGTGGATTAAGTCATGTGTTTCTAAGATTTACTCTAAGCTACATTATATTAATCAATAAATATTTTTCAAGATATTCTTCAGCATAATTTTATAAAGAAACTCATATCTTCAGGCCATGTATATACCATACTTCACATTCATGTTCCTTACTTATATAAAGGATTCTTATGAAGTATATTTACCACAAGCTTACCCTTGGAATAGTTAAATCCCTCACGATGAACTAATTTTTAAGGATTTGTGGTTAACCACTATTTCTATTTGCTTATTTATACGAACTAAATAATTATATACATAAATAATACTTAATTTGATTATCTCTAATGAGTCTAAATACCAAACTAGGAATATCCTTTATTTCCACATATAGTTTTACTTGAAAAAGATTTATATTTCCACAACTTGGTATATAAGTCTTGCATTTTATATTCATCATGTATTTTCTGTTATTCATGTACTACTGGACTATTATTTTAGTGTTAAACATCATAAAACATGAATTAATGGACCAGAATAATTCCTCTTTATATCCAATGGAAACTTAGGAATATTGTTTGGGAATAATAAATAAAAAATCAACCTGAACTATTTACAAGACAATATATAATTTGTGTTCTTCTCACCGCTGACTTAGGAACCACCCTTTCTCATCCACTCATAGAATAAACCATACTTCTACTAACATTTCTATACTTACTTGGTTACTATATTTCAATACAAATATTTGATAACTATATTTTATTAATATCGATGAAGTATAAGAAAAACATTAATTTCAATTGATGAATATTCCTAAAGAATAAGAGACTAATTTATTCTTCAATTATGTTTAAAGTGTCTAAAATTCCATAATATATATGAAATGAAAATAATTTCATATACAAAAACCAACCCCTCATATTTTAAGGACATTTTGAATGAGTATTTTTTGTCACTCTGTCCATAGGCCTTTTCTCTTTTTCTTTCAAATTTTACACCAAAATAATAAAAGATTATATTTTCATTTAGTTCTTTTTTACTTGGATTACCTTACCAAAAAGGTAATGATGTTTTACTTCTATACTTATCATTTTTCAAAAATAAATGAGACTAGACTATATTGGTTAAAATGATATAATAATGGTATGTTTTGAAAGATCATGATTTTCCTTTCAGTTTAATCATATCTAGTGTAATCATGTCTCATTCATATATACCTTCACTTTCTCCATGAAAGAATTTTTAAGATGATACTACACATTAAATCATCCATTTAATAATGTGTTGTACACAACACACATCAAATAATGATGATATCATTATGAAATAACCATTATATGCGCCATACATGAGACTCTTTTAATCTTTTTTTACACCCGGGCTTCTTAAGGTTCCTTAATAGGTATTGGGGACATCAGCACCATGAATTTACAATTTCATAGTACATTGTGAAATAACTTGTACTCTTATTGGAAAATATTGCTAGTTTAAACATTATAATTATCCAATATAATTGTAGTGTTCTTGTGGTAGTACTTGGAATTTTCAACAAAAATAAAATCCAGTAGATTAGTAATTTTTCCTTGATTACTGATTTTTACAAAACTTGGTTAATTAAATCATTAAATTTCACCTAATATTTTATCAAATTCTAGCAGCCCTATGTACTATAATCAGAATACTCTATCACTTGAGACTCAGCCGGCTATTGCTGCTGCTCATTCAGTGGATATGGAGTTGGAGCCCGTTGTTGTTGGAATTACAAGGGATGTTGATAATAGGGCATGGGAAGATATACCTGATGAGGAGGAAGGGTTCCATCTAGAGCATGAGGTTGTTGTTACTGAAGATCAGCAGGATGTTGTTGTTGATGTCCGTTAGGGTGTGAATATGCTTGTTGAGGATGAGGAAGGGTATCAATCGACACATGAGGTTGTTGTCCAGTATGATGTAAATGTTGAATTTGATCGTGTTTCACTAGCCTCGGCTTGTAGGAAGGGTAAGACGAAGGTATTTGATGAAGATGGTTTCCAATTGGTGACGCCGAAGAAGTATCGGGCATATTCAGTTCAGGTGCCTACTATGGGATCTCCGTTGGAAGATGTTGTACTGGTGGACAGCGCTGATGTAGAAGAGGTCACGACCCTGTAGGTCAGTCATGAGGATGTTTAAATGAATGGAGATGATTCTATTAGGAAGGAGGATGTGTTGGACAGTTCACATGTGCAGGTTGTTGTTTTAGAGGAAAGATCTACTCAAATGAATTTGGATCAGAGGGGGACTAAATTGGAGGCTGCTTGAATGGATTCTTTGTGTGATGGGGCACAAAAATATCCAAAGCCAGTAGTTAGTTTCTTTACCATGTTTGAGTCTATTAACACTCCGGAGTTTTACTTACTTAACCTTGAAGGGCTCAAGAATGCAGGATGCAGTAATCGAAGAGTTGATTCATTGATACATACTACTGTTTATGGGTTGGAGACCTCAATGGGGCTAGAATGCCCATGACATAATGTTGTTATTTCTATTAATGATGTGCAAGATTCTCAGACTGTATAGGAGGCTCGTCAGGATATGCATGAGGAGTCTTCTGTTGATTTGGACCACCATGATGGCACTTCCATGGAAGACGGGCTGCATGGGGAAGCTTCTCCTGTGGAAAATTATGAGGTTTCACCAATGGAGATAGAAGCTAGAATGCAAAGGGGGTGAGGGCGTCTTCCGGCCAATCGAGGAGGGTCTAGGGGCCAAGGACGTCCTAGAAAAAGGTGATGTTTGGATGTTTTTTATTTTTCTTACTTGATTTGGTCTGTTTCATAGTAGTATTTCCCCCTATATCTTGCAACTTTAAACTTTTTCAATAAATTTTGGGGTCATGGGTCTTCGAGCCCATGACAGAGCCTCTTCTAGTACACAATATTTTTGTATTCCACTACTCGGAGAGTTCAATGTGGAATTTTTATTAGCCAACTGTATTAACTCGTGGATCCTTTATTTATTTAGCAATGTCCTAGATTCTAAAATAATAAATATTATTTACTCAAACCTTGCCTCTAATGTTAAAACGAGATAGTTTTGGATACCTATTTGGTGAAAAATTTAGTTAATTCAACCCACACTCTCATAAGAACTACCCGGTAGTAGGAGGCACCCTTATCTTTGGTTGATGAACACCCCAAACACTCAGTTTTGTTCACATTAGAATGATGGAATTAATTTATAAATTAATATTTAGATTAGTTTTTATATGATTTTTTATGAATTTAATCCATTTATTTTAATTTTTCCTTTTTATGTTGTTGTGCTTACATCTAAACATAAATAGAAAAATATCCATCACTTTGTTATGAATTTTTCTATTTATTATTTTATCTAGTTACCACATTTATAAAAATGAATACAATAACAAAGAAATTCATAATGGGAACAAATGTACATTAATGGTCTTGAGAATAAAAAAAGTTGATCCATTTCAACTCAATGGACCAACCATGACATGGTTTATCATACATGAGTCATATCCTAAATCAAGATATAGCTCATCCTCGTACGACGTGTCTACTTTAGTTCTGGATTTTACTATGACATGGTGTGGTCCGTGACATACATCACCTTCATCATAGTAAAAAAATAATCACACATAGAATAGGGGTATTGGTAGTGAAAAATATTGATACCTAACTTTTATCATTGTGCAAAAACCATTATAGGATGACTATAATCTCTATGAAATGATAGGGGCTGGAAAATATTTCGAAAATCCATCTAGAAATGTGGCCTTTGAGGATGATCATCTCTGGATCCTAGTTGAACTGTAGAACACTTTTCAGACCCTTTATTTCAAGCTAGTTATTTCTAAAACAAAAAATGATATTTTTTACTACTGAAACTACCTCTGGTATATTTGTTCAAAAAAATAGTTTCATAAACAAAACAAAAGCCATCAGAAAAATTTGTTAGGGAATGGAAAAGTTGATTAACTCATGTGGTTATAGGTGATGCTTTATGAAACTAATTCGGTGTAAACTATCTCACAAGAGAGTATATATCTTAAATTATTTCTTCTAGTAAAGTAGTTTCATAACACTTTTACTCGTGTACTTCTTCTGTAGGGGATCATATACCAAATTGTTTAGAATTCTGTTAGATTATATCTTTTAATTATTGACTCTTTCTTGGGATATTTCTGTTATGGATCCTTCAAGAAAAGAATCCAATAGATTCTATTCATTTTCCATCTATCATTGGTAAAATTAAACAAAGAAATAATGTCCTTAAAATTGTAAATGTTGGGAGAATATTCTTAACTTATTGAATCTCTACAAAAACTCATGTTGAATTTATCCACATACATTCTTGATTTATTATATTTCCTTCCTTATTTGGTTGATCCATGAATGATGTAATAATATTCAAAATAAGTATATATGTAGTTAAAACTAGTTAGGTAGTTCTCTAGGATTTACATTTTATAACCACACTGAAGATAATCTTTTAAGAGATAAAGGAAAAACTTTCTAAGATATATGAGCTTATGAGACTCCTCTAGATTAGAAGTAACTACATACATTCCCAAACTATATCATTTTTTTATTAAGAACCTCTATTGTTCATCCAAGAAATATAGGTAGGATTTTGATCATTACAGTTATAAATTAAAATTCACAATGGTTATTTGGTTATAAAAGTTGATTTTTTCATTGAAATTGTGTTAATTAAATTATCTTAAAATTATATTTAGTTGAAAAATTATCTCCTCCTTTTTTAAATTTAATTAAGTGGATCTAATATAAGAAGAATAATATAAGGGAGATTATATTAGAGGAACTATGAAAAACTACATCTCCACTTTATCTGTGATTCTAGGAATCCTAACACTAGCTGGTAAATTTTCTTCAACCTCTATAACTAAATAGATTAAGTGATTTAAACAATATAGGGACAAGTGTTATGATCATTTCTAATGAAAAAAATACAAAAAATAAATTTTAAAACATTGTCTATCATAAATAACTTCAAGATGGATAATTGGACATCACAAATAACTCCTAGACGATTATTGGGTATAGTTATTTTAATTCCACATAACTTGGTGCTTTATGAGTTTTTATGATTCTAAAAATTCATATTTATATACTAATGTGTTTATATCAAGTGTTTAAATTTTATATCTAACTATTTTTATAAGCAGTGATCTATTTATTATATATATTTCAAATGAATTCATCATATGTGAACAGAAATACATGTATTCTACTAGAATAAAGTTGTTCAATAATGTAATTATTCTTATTTTGGATCATTATCTTATGCCTAACTAAATTTCCTTATGAAATAAACCCATTATTTGTGATGAAATTTCAATTTTCATCAAATTAATTTATCTTAAGGAAGCCTAGTTTGGAATGTTTATCTTCTAAATAAATTAAATTATCATTCATATGTTAGAATTTAGAAATCATAGTTAGAATAAAATTATGATAATTCCTTTATCTTAAGATAATTAAATTCACAAAAGGATTGTATAATGATAATAATAAGAGTACTCATAAGTAAATTATAATATTTTAGTAATATTTTAAAGAATAATTATCCTAAAAAACAAGTATTTTATATTATATTATTCATCAAAGAAGTCAAAGATCTATTTTATCTTACTAATCTGCCTAGTAAATCATATTATAAAGAATAATTCTATCATATTTTAATCTTGTGAAGAATCTGTTATCATTTGGATCATTAGGATTATATTTTTAATGTTAGTATAATCTCTTGATACGTCAATTCACACTTTTAAGTGCACTATAAAAAGAGATGTTTAAATAAGGAAATATCAATTTATTCGAGGTCTCCTTTAACCAATAATGGAAATCTCTGATGAAAAATACATTTGGCATCATCTCCATAGAATTTCATTATATATTTGGAATGAAGGACAAATGTAATTAATAATACTTCTCACAATATTGGAAATGTATTATTTACTCAAACATTTTGATTATTGATTTCTCTTAATATTGGATTAAAAATAGAATATATAAATTTAATTGTTTTCCATTGTATGAAAAATGATTGATGTATGCATGTGAAAAATGAGAACTCCAAAAAAAATGGAAAATATAGGAAATGATACATGCTTCAGAACTATTAATAATACATCACTTGAAGCTACTCAACATTTGGTGTTCTTAAAATATCATCCTTGATAATCAAAGAACATTAATAGATAATCTTAGAAGATTCATAACTTCTTTGTACATATATTCAACTACTTCCAGTTCCAACTTTCAACTATGTCATTCATCATTAATCAAAAAAATTATCTTTTCTTTAGTATGCACTCATTATGATTGAGTGTGTTAAGATAGTGGGTAGGTCCTATAAAGCTATATCTTGTTTGAATACTCTTAGACCTTTATAAGAAGTAATGTTTGTATAATCAGATGGGATCCCCTGAAAAATGGATGGTATCGTTAAAATCAAAAAACTCATGGATTATAATATTATTTGTGTGGAATATAAATTTATAATCCTCGAACCACTATAAATATAGTTTTCTTAAAATTTTTCATTCTAAATTATATTTTTTATAATATTTTTTTGTTAAGGAAAATATTTAAACTCACGTACCTTGAAGATGAATTTTTTAAAGTAAATAATATTTCAAGAAATCAATTCACCCACCCCAACCCCCCCCCCCCCCCATATTTTTTTATCCATTATTTGGGTTAACAATTGATATTATAGCTTGTGAATTTTGATTTTCTCAAATGTACATGGTTAAATTACAAATAACTTATTTTAAATAGATTCCATGGATGATAACAAAAAAGGTATATCAGTGATTAGATCTCCCTATATTAATTGTGATAATTATGGTCTATAGATAGTGATAATGACCATATATTTTAAGAATCATGGTCTAATAGTTTATTTCAAAGAAATAAAGCCTTATAAAATTCCATTGGGAAATCCAACAAAATGGGATTCTAACACTAAAGAAATATATAATATGATTTATAAGGATATTAATGGAATTTTCAATGGACTAGGTATATATAAGTTAAATTAAGTTTCCCAATGTTAAACAACCCTTGAAATATGGACTCCTATAGTGGGTTTTTAGGAAGTTTTAGGCAATGTGAGGGCTCTTTTATGTGACCCGAACAAACATAAGCTTTCAACATCATAATGGATAAAGGATCAATCATTACTCAGTTGAATAGAATACTCACTAGGATTGTGAATAATGTTGTCTTCTTAGGGATTAATAATTAAAAATCCATATAAAGTATTTAAATTTATAAGTGTTTTACCACCTAAGTGGAGTGGAATCTCAACTTCCATCAGAAAATAGAAAAAGGTAAATAATTTTAACATAACTGATATTATTGTAACCCTTGTGATGTATAATGTGTAAATAGAAGTAAAAATTATAGAACATAAATGGGTTAAGAATAAAAATGATGATTTAAAGGTTTCTATTTATAAATATAAGAAGAAGAATATGGACATACAGATCCTTAAATCATCTGAAGAATAAGATTCCTTAAGTAATGTGGAATCTAATAATGAGCATACTTAGTTTTTTAGAAATTTATGAAAGATATATAATAAGAGAATATGTTTTATAATAAATTTCAATGGATATAAGATACTTTATGGAAACTCTAAATAAGTGAGATGTTTTGGATGAAAAAACATTGGACACATCAAGTCTAACAATTATTAACTGCAAGAAAATAAAAATTATAATAAAATATTTTCTTCAAGTTTTGGAATAAGAAGAAATATAAGAAGGATATAAAGTCCATATTGAGTTCTTATAAATACTCTAATGATAATAAATTTTCAAAATCTAAATTTTAAGTATCTAATGAAAATAACAAAATGTGTTTTATATAGTATTCAAATAAGGTACACTCTAATTATTCTTATCAGAATGATTTTGTGTTGGAAAATGAAAATATATCTTATGAGGAATTAAATTAGTATTGTTACACTTTGGAAACTATGTATTAAAACATGAAAAACAGAAACAAATTCCTTATAATCTCCTATAATTATATTTTTAATGGTTATGAAATCTTAAATAAACAAATATGAGATTCAAAAACCTAGTTGACAAATTTTACTTCATCATATATTAAAAAGAGTAAGAAAATGAAAAATTTTAAAAACAAATTCAATACCTTAATGATACTATAAGTGTTTTCACTATGAGGGATTACTTAAAAAATTACATGAAAAAAACTAAACAGAAATAGAAAATTATAATATATGAAATAGGGAGGAAAAAACAAGATTTTTAAAAAAATTATTTTATTCTAATTTCCAAAAATTATATCATTTATAGTATTACATTATTTCATGGTATAATAAATGGAAATTGTTTGAATTACTTCCATCTAAAAAATCATCAAATTTGTATAATAAATAAATTGGTTATTTATGAAAAACAATTCAATTAGAATCCTACATTTAGAAAATTCAAACAAATTTGGGGTCCTTAATATTCTGTCTCTAACATAACTATACCAAAGTGTTTTTGGATTATAAAAACATTTCTGTTTGATTTGAAATTGTATAGAACTAGAAAAACAATTATAAATGAAAAAAGGTTTCGATAGTGGTTTTTCAAGGAACAAGAGGGGATATTTTTAAAACATTCACACATTATCTATGGTTAATGAGGGCTATGTCATAATTGAGGACAACACAAAAGGGAAGATATTTTCAACTGGGTATATTGGTAATCCATAGTCTATAATTGTTAACAAAGTACTCTCTGTTGAAATATTAAAGGATAAACTAAAAATTATTTCTGAACATTGTGATGATGGTTATTTGGTTGATTTTTCTAACAGTGAATGATCAATTTTAAAGGAAAATTATATTAATTCGAAGGCACCAAGAACATATAATGTATGTACTCTCAGTATTAATTATTTATATACACAGAATGTAAATTTTTTGGATACATAATTAAATTAATCTTGGAAATGGAATAAAAGACTTTGATATTATAATTTTTAGTCCTTGATAAATCTATCCAAAAAAAGTTTTATTTTTGATTTTCCAAACCTTAAATTGGATAAAAAGAACTATGTCATTCAAGTCAAATTTGAAAGTAACATAAGTCATATTTCGAACTAGATAAATAGTAATCCACTTCTACGTCACAAAAAATTATCTATATTGATCCATTTAGACCTACTGGAATATAAAGACATTCTATAAATTTTTTGTTTTATTTGATGATTTTATAATATTTATTTTAGTTTAATTTTTGAGATATAAAAGTGAATCTTGTTCTATTTTTTTTAATTTCTATAAAAATGTAAAAAATGAAAAGATACCAAAAATTTTCCTTTAAGGAGTGATCATGGAGGAGAATTTTAAAATAATTAATTAAATTCATTCTTCTCAAATCATTTTTGTTAACAAACTTTTTCTTCCCTTACTAGAACATTACATAATGATGTTGTTGAAAGGAGGATTTGAATTTCTCAATAAATTTTTAGAATAATGTTATGTTAATATAACATCCCTACTAATTTTTTGGCTAAATATATTAATACAACATGTTATATAACTAACAGAGTTTTGAAAAGGCTTATCTTAAACAAAACTCCCTATGTGTTATAGAATAATAAAAAACCAAAGGTAGGATACTTAAATTTGTTTCTATGTAAGGTTTATATTCTATGTACCATAGAAAATCTTGGTATATTTGATCTAAATGATGATATAGTATTCTTCCAAGGTTATTATATAACTTCTAATTCTTCTAGTGTTTTCAATAAAATTAAAAGGATTTTTGAAGTATCAACCCTTGTTAAATTTGATAAAAATGGTCATGTTGATCACAAAATGGCTCAATCAGATAAGTTAATTGTTTATCATGATAACATGAGATATGAAACACTTTTTAACAAAACAAATTTGTATTATTAATGTGAATTTATTTGTGAACCAAATCCATTAATTGTTGATACTAGTGAACCTGAATGTGTGATACCTAAGTAACCATGAAAACTTATGGATTGTCCTCTAGAAACGGTTTTAGGAGATTTAGATAAAGGATTAATGAGAAAAATAAATGAAGGAGATATTTTATAATTCTATTCTTTTTTATCTCATCTAGAACCTAGATCATCAGAAGAAGCCATAGATAATGATAGTTGTATTTCAAAAATGAAACAAGACCCCCGAGCTCTCCTATTACTATAACATAATGTGTATTTAGGATTAAACAGGACGATCATGGTGTGGTCACATTAAATAAAACTATATTTCTTTCCTAATGTTATAATCAACAATATATAATAGATTATAATGATTACATTTCTCTTGTAGCAAAGATAAAATAAATTAGAATCATTCTATCATATTCTTCTTTTATGAATTTTAAATATTATCATATATATTTTTAATATATATTCATAAATATATTTTTAATGGATGAGTTTTTTGTTTAACACCCTTCCAGTTTTGAAGATCCTAATTTTGAAAATTATATTTTTAAACATAAAAAATTTCTATATGGAGTTAAACAACCACCAAGAGCACGGTACCAATATATTAAGTATCATTAATTTATCAAATTTTTTTAATGTGGTTTGGATGACCCCACTCTTTTTAAGAAAACATCATCAACATGTACTTTTCTTATGTAAATATATGTTGATAATGTTATTTTTGGGTCAAAAAGTCAGAAATTGCATAATGAATTCTCAAAACACATACAAAAATAATTTAAAATGGGAATTATGGGTGAGTTAAACTATTTCCTTGGATTAAAAACTTATCTAAAATATTTTGGAAGTATTTGAAACCCAATTAAATACATACATGATTTACATAAAAACTTTGGACTTGAAAACAATAATACATATTCAACTCCCATGAGTTCCAACATTAGTCATGACTTGTATGAGCTTAGAAAACTAGTAGAAAACAAGTTATATTGAGGAATCATTAGAATTTTAATTTATATTACAAAAATTATTTCAGGAATTAGGTTTTTGGTATGCCTTTATGCTAGTTTTCAATACAATCCCAAATAATATCATTTAAATGGTGCCAAATTAATTTTAAGGTATTAAAAACTAACTATTTATCTTAATTTTATTTTTCAAAAAATACTTCAGATTTTAATTTCTTATTATATTCATATTCTAAATTATTTTATTGTATATTAGATAGGAAAATCACATTGGAAACCATTTATTTTTTGGGTATATATTTATTATCTTTGTAAATCAAGAAACAAAAATTTGTATCATTGTCAATTGTTGAATCCAGATAAATTACAGTTGGAATTTTCTATGCATATTTACTTTGTATGAAATACACCCTAGTGGATTTTGGATTCAATTTTTATTATGTTATAATAACAATTGACAAAAATAGTTTTATCAATATTTTAAATAATCAAATAACCCATTCTAGAACAAATAAAATTGATCCAAGGAATCGTTTTTTAAGATATCATGCATAAAAATGTGATATCTGTTTTAAATTTTCTTTCATAGAAAATTTATTTTTACCCATTTTTAAAAAACATTTTCCAACTGACATATTTAATATTATTAAATCTAAATTAGGCTTGTATCATATTACAAAATTATATTTTGCGTGTTTAATAATATATTGAGTTTGAAGATATATTTAATAAAAAAAATTTATTTCATTAAACTTTTAAAAAATTCCTTTTCAGTATTGGTCACATCCTAATATGCGCATATACTATTTTTTCATGATTAACCTACACTTCAAACTACAAAATAATTTGGTTATCTAAAAACAAAATAAAGCCAATCTGTCCTGCAAACAAACCCTTTTGTGAACCTTTGAACCCCAATCACCTTAGATCTCAAACCTGCAAGAGATAATCCTTAAATACTATAAAACATTTTCAATAATGTAGAAATATAAGAGAATATATGGTGAAGATATTAGTATATCCAATAACTCAGGTTCTATAATAAAAGTGCTAAGTGCAAGAGCAATCGATTTTAACTAGTTGGACAGAACAGACATGTTTCTCAAGAAAGTTATCAATCATCAAGGATTAGAGTATTTGTTTAGTGATAATTCAATAGAATAACTCTTTGATAAAGAAGATAAAGTGTACTATCAAACATATTTGTTTCATTTTGGTTATTGTGAAGATCTCATAACTACAACCATGAACCAAAATAACTTTTATATATCTTCAACATCAACAACTGAAGTAATTTGACACACTTAAGAAGATCCATCTGATTTCAACCCCTCTTAAGAACCAATAAATTATGTGAGTCCTATAGAAATATTTAAATATATTTTCTGTCAATATTGATATATAAAAGAATATTTTAAATGATTTATAACCAGAAATAAAAGTTATTGGGACATTTATATTATTAAGAATAGCCCAACACAATGGTGATTTTGAAAAAAAAAATCAATTTTTAGATGTCATGTTATAGTATATTTTTGTTTTTGAAAAAACGATTATGTTTGATTGGTATGAAATTAGATTCATGTCCCATATTCATAAGAAATTAGTAAATATTCATTTATTTGGAAGGTTTTTAACTTTCATCTATGGTAATGTATGTGTTCTTTTGGATGATACAACATCCACTCATTGTCATGGTATAAAATATTTAAGTTTTGATGTGTTGAATAATATTTATTTATTTTTTAATTATTCTATGATTTATTATTTTCTATTTATTTTAGAAAATTTTTTTGTTGTAGAAACTATTTTTGTTTAGGGGGGGTCTTCTCATGTGGTGATTATTACTAAAGATTCTACTAAAACTCTTATATGATTACCTGCACCTATAGAAGAACATGTTGAAATAATTGATGTAGGATAAATTATAGATAATGAAACACTTTTTCATATACATATAAGTATTTGAGTCATTATTTCACAATGGATTCAAACCATCGATGGTATCATTCCAGGTGTTCATTAAAAAATTAAATAATCGATTGACACCCCTGCTATAACAAAAATTCAACCATCCATCTTACATATTTCTAGTAAAAGGGAATATTAGGCCTTGTACATTATGATATTGGTCAGTATAAGTCAATAGAATACCATGACTACTATATATGTTGAAATTCATATTTTTTAAAATTCTCCATATAATTTTACCAGTAAAATGTTAGCTGATAATCAGTTTATTTAACTGGTCAAAGAATAGTAAGGAATGACAAAGAATATTAAATAGTTTATGATTCTACCTAGATCATTATAAATACCATATAGTGTATTATAGAGATCCTTATCATGTTTAGGAAGTACCAAAATTTGATTAATATCAACAATTAATTGAAAATATGTTGTTAGATAATGATTTTAGTTTTGAGGTTCTCCAAGATGTGACTTCCCCATTTCACTTACATCATACCAGTTCTAAGATTCTTATTGTAGAGATCGATAATGATAATTAAAGTGTTTTATAGAGTTATTATATGATTATTATAGAATTAAATGTGTTGAAAACCCAATTTTTTGAGTCCATATATGAAGTAAAGACTCTTTGTGAGAAAATAGTCTCCAAATATGGTTTTGATTAATATAAAGTGTTGATTAAATTTTACATGTAGAAATTTTTAGTGGATAATCCTTAGGCCATTGATCCTTATATGAGTTCATAATAGAATTAAAAATAAAAATTATGTCTCCTATGAAATATAAAATGATAATTTTTATTACTTATATGCAGTGTGAACTCCTCAAATGGATATGATACAAGGTCTAAAAAATAACTTAATTGTCGAAATGATAAGTACAAAAATAATTACATGGAGAAATATAGAAGATCTAGATCAAGATAAAATCATTTTATTAGTTCTTTAGGAAAGTAAAAAGGTTCCATTAAGTTAATATTCTTTAGTTCATGTGCATAAGGACACTAATGTTTTTATTAATGCGTTGTGAAATTTGGTTGGATAATTGGCTAATAATTTTTAATTTTTTGGAAGTAAATTAGTAATCTCCATAAGTTGGTTGTGAAAAACTAAATATCAAACTCTTATTTAGAATAAGAAGATACTTTTATTAAACCCCAATAATAATGGATTCCATATAAATGTAAATAAATTTCAATGGATACATCAATTTATACTCATGTTGTTGGTTCAGTAGGTATGTATGATAATCACTTTGAAGGGTTAAAGAAGTTAGTTCTTAAAAATTCTACGAAAGTATATGTACATAAATAATTTGGGGATTTTTATAAAAGTATGTGTAATATATTAAAAAAACTATTATTATATTAAAAAAATTTAATGATTTGGAAAATTGAAACATGTTCAGTTTCACTATACCCTCACTATGGTTGACTTACATTAGGACCTGCAATTTATAATCTTCATACTAACACATATCAATGATTTCAAAAATATTTGATACATTTGAGATCTATTTTAGGTATAACCTCAGTTTTTTCAAAGAAGACTCATTACCTTTACCCACCCCTTCCACTAAGATACGCTTCATCACTATAGATCGATTTAATTTAGAAAGATGAATCTGACATCCAATCGAGTTCTATAAAGATCGCTCAGGGAGATACAACATAACATAGAGGATATTTTCTTACATGTGAGTTGTTTTGTAGAATGTTTTAATGCTCCACTACCTACCACCTCTTTTCTAGTAGAACATCCATAGTCCCTTAATATACTACCACACAGACATCTCCCAGTACTATATGACTATTTTATTTATCAGTTGGGATGGTTAATTAATCAAGGTTTCTCTTTAACATTTGAATGATTTTTATTTAAATCATTGAATTATTTCAATTATCATATATTCATATATTATCTATCATTGTTATATTCTTTTCATCTATTCCTGTTATTATATATTTCTTTGATTTTCTAATATTTCAAAGGTTATCCTCATTATTGGAAGAATGTTAATTTTCCATTCAATCCATTCCAAATTCTATTCATATTCAATTTATATTATTTAGACCATATATTCCTATTACTATGAAATATTAAATGTGTTCCTTTTTTCATATTCTTATTCTTTTGATATCAAAAAAATGGAGAGTATAAAAATTGAATACAAAAATTTAAAGCATTTCCCTCAAATATATTTTTATCATTGAATGGGTTGTGTAATCATCAAAATGGGGATATTGTTAGGTAAAAATATGTTTTTTCAACATATCTCGGTGCTTTTTTTGTTTTGATGATTGAAAAAATCATTATTTTTATTCTAAGGATTCTATATCAAGTGATTTACATTTTATCTATAAATATTAGTATACATTGTCAGGTATTTATTGGATATGTTTCAAAGTAATTTATAAAACATGAATACAAAGGTATATTTACTTTTAGAATATAGTTATATGTTATATAAATTTATCTTACATTGAAAATTTATCTTATATGTAACATAATTACCTTATGAAATAAACTTAGTATCAAAACAATAATTTCAGTTTGCATCAATGTAATTTAGCTTATGTAATCCTAGTTTTAAAAGTTTATCTTACAAATAATATAAATAATCTTCCACATATTCAAAGCTATAAATCTTAGTCAGAAGAAAATTATAGGAAGTCTTTTATCATACAAAAAATAAATTCATAAAATAATTATTTTATGAACATAATATGGATCCACATAATTCAAATATCATGCATAAGTAATATATTATCTTACAATGAAGAATTATCCTATAAAATTTTGAATCCAATTTATTTTATGCATCGTAGAAATAAAAAATGTGGTTTATAATATGAATTTTCTCCATAAATCATCTTACAAAAAACGTTGTTATTAAAAAAATTATATTACCAATAATAATCTATCTTGGGTATCTTTATGATTATATTTTAAACATTATAAAAATTTATTGATAAGTAAATTAATTCTTTTATGTGTGTTAGAACAAAATATCTATCTAAATAATTAGAGGTCGATTTAGACAAGGTTCCTTTTAGTTGATAATACAAATATGGAAAGAATATGATTTCTGAAATCTCCACCATATATGTTCATTCCATATTTTTGAAAATAAAGATGCATTCCATTAAGAATCTATATCGTGAACTTTTAAAAAGTATTATTCACTTGATAGTTGTGATTATTAATTTTTCTAAAGTTCAGGTTCAAAATATAAGATATAAATAGAATATTTTTCCACTACATTAAAAATTATGGATGTATACATGTGAAAAATGAGAAAATGAAATTTTGTGTACATAGGAAAAAAATGAAATAATACATGATTCAAATTTAATGAGAATATATCACATGAAGTTACTCCATATTTTTTTCTTACAAGATCATCCTTTGAAATTGAAAAAAATCTTGAGATAAACTAATAATATTTTCATCTTCTTTGGATGTATCTTCAAATAATCCCAGTTGTTTTTTTCAACTATGTGATGTACCATTCTTCCAATCCATTTTTATCTATTTTTATATCCACACTCATTATTATTATGTTTATTAAGGGAACTCATTTTTTAAAGGGAGAGACTAGTTTAAAGATGTTGGACTTTTTTAATAAGTAATAGCTACTTGAACTCATCTCGGGTCCCCTTAAAAAATATGCTATAGTAAAAATTACCAAAATCATGGAGTAGATTATTGGTGGAGTGGACTATAGAATTTTTATCCCATAAACCACTATAAATCTTATATGTTTGGTCCTTTTTTGTTCTTCACTTCATTTTTCTCTAATTTGTTGTAATGGTAATGATTGAAACTCACAAACCCTAAAGAGGGTGGTTTAAAAGTAAAAAAATAAATAACTCAATTCACACCCCTATTGAGTATTTAGTTTTCTATTCTCTGGGATAATAAAATAAATATTCAAATTAACTTTATTTATTTCTCCCTCTATTCACCAAAAACCTATATTGATTCCCCTAAAATGGTGATTTTGGTTAGAATAGTGAAATTAACTAACCACTAAACTCTATATCCTTTCCTAGATTACATTCTGTATATTTCTGATCACTCCTAAATAAACCCATTGATCTCTATTGCAAGAAGTGAACATGTTTTAGAGGGACTTTGTGTGTGAACCGGTGAAGAAAGGAAGAAATATTTTTTTTAAAGACCAAAATAAATATCTTGTTGTCTAATAAGTCAAACACACCCATAAAAATAAAGTAGAATACAATTAAAAATTAAAAACATAATTCATTACTTTTGTTTATGGGGATTTTTTCTTGGATCAACCGGTAAGGGACCAGTGTTCCATCACTAGATATAATAGTGTAAAATTAAATAAAGAAAAGAAAAAAAACTCAATAAAAAAATCCAAAAATCAATTGATCGATCATACTCTCCTATTATGTGAACAAAAAAATCTTTTTAGGGGATAAAGAATGATTCATGGATCCTTGTATATTTAGTAGCCTTTTCACCCCTTATGAGTATCATTAATTCATTATTATTCTTCAGGAAATCCTCATACCTTTGGAATCCTCCTTGTTTTTGGTTCCTAGTTAAAATTTCATCAATAGATACCATGTGTACAACCCGAAGATCCAGATTCTTCAGTTTGGTATCTTGAACATTCTCATATTGTCTCAGATCCATGATCTTATCCATCTCGTTTTTGGATGGGTTTAATGTGGAAACTCGGGATAATTCTAACCTAATTTTGCAAGACTAGGGAAGTAGGTTTTTATTTTAGTTAAAAACCAATTTAAATTTGAAATTTAATATTTAAATTAAATATAATTAAAAATTGGAAAAAGTAACAAAGTCACATGCTCGGAAGGAAGAACATAATTTACGACATCAATGTTTGACATGGTAGAAAATTATAATCTATAAAAAAAATCATACAAGATTCCTTAGTGTTATATATACTGACAAAATTTAAAAACAGCTTTCGTGAAGTCATGAAAAACTGGTTCAAAGTCATATATGTGGGAATAAAAGTAATATGAGAGCAAGAAGACATATGAAATAACTGAAGTCTTATACTCAAATAGGAAGAATCATAAAAAATGACTAGGAGGTCATATGCTCTGACCCAAATCATATGAAATCGTCAATGTACTATAGTTTGGGAAATGACATACCCTTGGCGCAAACCATTTGGGATTATCATTCCATTTTTAAATACATTTTTAAATCCATTTTAAAATACATCTTCAAAGAGTGAAAACCAATTTATCAATATATATTTTGTATATTTATTCTATAATTGATTTTATAAAATTTGAATATTATATTAAAAGTATTTTATAAGTTTAATAACAAAATCAAAATTCAATGCATAGCTTTAAAATTAATCCAAAAAAATTACAAAACCATTAAAAATTAATATTTAAGCCATTAAAATTTTAAAAGTGAAATGTATGAAATGCTTTCCTAGGTACTCTATTCATTTTGAGGTTAATTTTTATTTAATAAGAGAATAAAATTTCAAAAATATTAGCCCTCATCATGGAATAAGGGTTTTTTCTAGACACTTCTATCAAATCCCCACTTAGGGACCTTCTACTCCAAGATGAAAAAATTGCAATGGGACATCCCCCTGCCTATATTCTCATCCCATATTCTCTCTTGATCTAGGGTGTATTTGGTTTCTATTCATGGTGTTTTAGAAGTACAAATTCCTAATTCTTCCCCCATTCTCCTTCCATTTTTCTATGCCTCTGATTCAGTGTTGTTCCAAGTTAGGTTTTGAGTTAAGAATCTACAAAATCATATTTAGATCATCCAAAAAGGTTTTTAAATTTTGATTTAGTGGAGAGTGTATATCCCAATATGATGAAAATATGGAACCTTTCATAGTTTCATTGGTGGTATGTTATCTGGTGATTTTTTAAGGAATTAAATTTTATTCGATTTAATTGGGGATTTTCTATGTGTCTATCAATTGGTAATTATTTTATGGAGGTTTCTTGGGTATTCAACCAAACTTATTCATTCTATTAGTGATGGTATCCACATTTCATGGTTAATCGAGGCTTGGTTTATTAGCACGGCCAAACAAAGTCATGGCCAGGTGGGATAGAGGATGATATATGGTTGGTAACTCTAAAAGGGGTAGGTGGTCCCTAAAATACATAACCAATGACTATATTAAGTATTTTTTAAATCCCTAAATGTGGTTTTATGTTTTGTTAAATTGGAAATAGAAATATTCCTCCCTTAATATATAAATTAAGTGAATTATCCCCTCTTAATCCCTTAGAAAGTGATTCATTGCATGTTGAGGAGATTGGGGTCACCTAGAGACTATGTATCCAACGTGGTGATGATTTAAATTATGTTTATATGAGGAGCAAGAGAGGTTTTGGGATCTGAATGAGGGGTGAGAAGTTTTTTTATTCCTTATGTATAGTGTGGTAGGCATAATGGGATGAGGTCAAAGGATGGTGGTTAGAATTATTGTATATCTCATTATTTATTAGAAACACCCTATTGGGGGTAGATTATATTCATGATACATATTGTGAGTGGGATTAGTCTTATTGTACTTGATATGGGATGAAAAAAATTGATTACATCTAGAGGATGGTCTTCATAATTTTTTTATATGATATTTTTTTTAGAAACAGGATATGGGTTGTGTGATTAGTGATATCAGGGATCGTTAATTAGTCTACAAGGACCATGAGTGAGTTAGATTGGTGTTTTCCCTAGGAACTAGGATCATGATAGTGATGTGAGAATTGTAAGGGTATTAGACTCAGCCACTTAATCCCAGTGTTAGGTTTGGTTTGTGGGCTATATGGTCACTATGGGATGATGGTTATGGGTTTTTTTATGGAATAGAGACTAGGTTAGGTGTGTTGAACCTTGATGATACCCTTATATTCATAGTGGAATTATTGGGGGGTTCACCATGTCATGAAAATATTATCAAGTATGTATTATGAATATTAGTATATGAGGCTCGGTGGATGGTTGGATGTTCTTCAAGACTTGTTACCACAATTTTTGGAATTAATATGTGTCATACTGATGGCATGGGAGTTTTTTGGAGGGATATTACTTTACTATGATAGTCATGGTGAGTTTGATGGTTTGAAATGGGAGGTATAAGATGATGATATACCTCATAGTGTTATGAAAAAATGATGGGAGGGGTGATGTGGACTTGGCTATGGTAATCTATCTTAATTGAGAGGATAGTTTTCAGAACTCTGGAATTGGTACCTACCCTATGTGAGAGGGTAATGGTCAGGACTCTAATATGGGATCCTAAATTGAGTGATTGGGTAGTGTACAAGAATAGTATAGGGTCCTATACCCTAAGTGAGAGGGGAATGGAAAAGATCTGGATGTGAAGCGCTTCCATAACTTAGATGGTGCTGGAAATAACCACCCTAAGTGAAATAGTATTGGTATAGGATGTGATTTTGGGACCCTTCCCTAATTGAGAGGGTGGTGGTCAAGATTTGGAATGAGGCCCTACCCTGGATAAGAGGGTAGTAATAAGGATCTCATCATTTGGAATCAATTAGAGTAAGAGTGTGTTGGAATAGACCATCCTGACTGATATGGTATTTTTTCAAGATATGATTGACAAATCCACCCAAAGTGAGAAGGTGGAGATTGAGATATAGTATGATGTGATTGAGGTTTTTAATAGACCGTTAATTTTATGAGTGGGTAGTGCTCATTATATGGTTTTATGTGCTTCCCTGAGTAACATAAAAGGGATCAACATTTTCCCTATGAGGTTACTTCTTTAACAAAAATTTTCCAATCCATGTATGTTTTGGTGTCGTGGGGTTCTAGTTAAAAAATAATGTCCCAACATGTATTCTTGTGTGAAATTGTTTTATGTTATTTATTTTTTAAATACATACACTTGTATATGAAAATATTTTTTAGGGTCACATAGTTAGAAGGTACTGAGATATATTTCCCATACCATGCACAATAACCATTGTGTGTACATAGACTTTATTCCTATTATGTAGAATTAAACATGGGTTTCATCCTGTATTTGGTTATAGAAACCCAACGTGTTTGGACGTTAATTTTTTAGTTTTTTTATTATTTATTTGGTATATATTATCATTCTAGTGGAAAATTAGTTATCATATATGAATATATGAAACCAATTTACATTTTTTATAACATGGATGTGTATTTATTTAGTTCTATTTTCCTTATGATTAAACTCTATACTTAGGTACATTGATGTGTTACTTTAGATGATTCATGTTTTTTAATTTGTTAATAATTTTTATAACATCAAGAGTGTCTTCCAAGAATATTATCTAGGATCTCTCTTCTAGTTTAAATCATTAATAATATGGGAATTCATGCATGAGGACATGTCGTAACCCTGAAGATAGTGTCATTCATGTGATTTTAGCCTAGGACTTACATTTTACACCAAATTCATATAATATCTATATGAAGATATTTTGTGACTATATTTGATGACAGATGGGTGGAATATTATCATTAAATACATTTCCACCCATTCTTTGGTGGAATTGACTGCCTACCATATAGATTAGACTTTTGGGGGGATATCATCTATAGGTTGACATTGTCTATGGAGGAAGGATTTAATTCAGAAAGATGGGAGTCACAGTTTTGGTAGAAAACATTGGTAGATGGTGGGTAAAACTGATTATTAATTTATATATTACTTTCAAATTCTATTTATTTGTTAAATTCATGAATTTTTTGATTGATAATTCAATTATAATGTTTTATATGTTTAATATGATATTCACTGATTGAATTACCATACAAATATTTAATGAGAGATAGTGACATATTATGGTTAGTAATTTGTTTTTAATTAAAACATAATAAAAATTACATATTTATTTAATTTCTAATTATGAATTAATAGAATACATATTTATTATACATATATTACATATAATAGTGTTAAGATGAGAATAAAGGGTATAGATAATGATGAGGAGAGTTTATTCCAATCACTCTATTGTAGAGAGTTGTGGATATAGGGGATATTTAATAGTATTAATTTATGTATGGTAATCGATATTGTTTTATTATCATCCCTGGTAAGTTATTAGGATATTATATCAGTCTCATCATCATTTACTAGAAATGGAAATCATGAAGAATCACTAGAATAAAAATTGTTTTTGGTGGTTTAGTTTTTATGTCGGTTATTTATATGTCACGGCCCATCCTACGGGGCACAGACGTGACTACCTCAAGCCCTCCTTCCATAGGCCAAGGGCAGGTGACTAGCACCTGAAGGCATTTGCTGAACAGGGAAGGAATTTCCTTAGAGATCCATACACACTCATAAAGGGAAACTCAAGTAAATAACCAACAAAAGTAAGGTATAACCATGAGAGTAAAGTACAACCACAAGTACAACTATAAACTGAAAATAGCGGGACGAAATAAAAGGCCTAGAAACTAAATATCGAGTAAACAGTTGTCGCATCTGCCTTGGAGATCTACCTGGAGGGTAGTAGTTGTATGTATAAAGTTGAAGAAGAGGATCTCAATTGTTATCATCTAACCAAGATCCACCAAGTCTCGAAGCTAAAAATTTATCCCCAGTGCGTAGGTAGTTTTTACCAGACACACACGTGTGGGCAGAGCCCATGCAGGGGTCAGTATAACTACTCAGTAGGGGACATTGAGACCCCTGAAGGTATCTCAATAATCCATAAAGGAAAACATAACAAGAAATACCACAAAGGAAATATCACAACCATGACCTAAATCATGAAGAAAAAAACAAAAGAGACATATCACTCACGTTATAAGTTTAAAGATAATAGGATAGGGATGGCTATTTGTAAATAAAGATCATCCTATCTATAGTAACTCAACTGCTGACCCGTATAGGTCACTGTATGATGACCTGTATTGGTTGCTAGATGTTGACTCATATTGCTCGCTAGTGTCAACCCGTATTGGTCACTAGTGCTGACCCATATTGGTCACTGGTGTTGACCATTATTGGACGTTGGTACAGAGGTAGGGATTATTAGTCATACAGCTAGATCATCCCACTTTGGAGTTTCTGATGCTAACCTGTATTGGTCTCTTTCCTTCTTCATGTCACACCCAGTCACTGGATTCCCGCACGAAGCATGCCTGATCACTAGAAGATTTGTCTGTTCATGTCATTTTTCATATTTCAAATGGTACTAAGTCCCTCAAAAAGCATACCCAATGGACCGCCCCATCATTGAGATCCCAACATGTTAGACAACGCATCGATCGTATGCCCAGTCTGTGAGACATGGGCCCTCATGTAAAAAGCGCTCGGTTGGATTCAAGTCGGATCCAACCCAGGTCGCATGTCAAACTCCATAAAAACTCACTTAGAGTATCTCCAAGGGACCACCTTGTCACAAGGGTCTATATTCCACAAATGGTGTGTGAATTAGACGCCCGGTCTATTAGTTACACCCATTTCTGTGAAACGGGGGTGATCGCACATCTGTTTATCCTGGCTTAGTGAGGCTCGCCGGAATATGACAAAGGGAAAACATCCTAAAAATGGTTTCCAATGCCATTGATGTCATGTCAAATGGACACTCGTTTCATCATTTATGGGTGTTTCTTTATTTAGTGGTCGGTTGGGTCTGATCCCAGTCTGAGTAGGTTAGGCTGGCCCGACGCAATGGGTCATGGAGTCTACCTGACCCTTCCTCGGTCCAGCCCGTTAAGGGTCGGCCCGGTTCACTGGGTCAGGCTTGTCGGGGTCGGCCTGGCTAGTTTCTGGGCCCGGGCCACGGTTGGCCTGGCCCACCGGGTGGGGCTCGGCCCACTTGTGTTGGCCCGCTGGACCGCGGGTCTAGCCCGCCGGGCGGGTCCGCAGCTAGCCCGATCCATATAAAGGTGGACTGTGTCTTCAGCTGGCCTCGCAGATGTAGGGCCATTTCATCTAGATGGTGGGGCGCTACCCCAGCTCGTGCAACGGTTAGCCAGGTGGCCAACTGGTCTTCAGCCAACGTGGTGTAGCACAGGGCCGCGTCACCCCCTCCTGTTATGGTTACAGCTGTCGACGGTGCCTCTAGGTGCCTCCCTTCTCCCACGCATCCAGCTCAGGCCAGCTGCCTCTGGCCACTGCGGCGTGTGACAGTGTGCCGCCTTCCAACCGCCCATCGCCGGTTTCCTCAGACCTCCTCCAGCCACCGCCGATCACCACTAGCATGGCGTGCCGGCGGTTCTTTTCAAGGGCAACCAGGCATGCTTCGGTGGTCTTTTCTTGGTGCAGTATCTTCCTACAATCCCCTCACGTCACCGCTTCCACTGCGTGACCCCTATCTTTTCCTTTTCATCACATTTCCTGGCCATGCATGGAAAATAAAAGAACAACAATATCGGTGTAGGGTTTAGGCCTTGTTCATATTGGCATGCACCCTCCACGTCAGCTTTTCAACAAAGTGTGTTAACAAAAATCAGAGAATTTTGAAATAACTCTCAACTTGTAACCCTACATCAACATCCTTTTTTTAAATAATGATCCATGGATCAAGCCATTCACTTGTTGATCCATGTTCTTCATATAAATCAAGAACGGAGGAAGGGGGAATATCAATATATCAAAAACCAAATCCCCTACCTGGATGAGACATCTGCTGATGACGATTAACAAAACCTCCTTCCTCTTTATCTTCAGTTCGTGATTCAGTGGTGCTCGTCACCACTTGCTGAATCTAGTTCTATCCTCCATATGGTTTTCCGCTGGGGTACGTCATTCTTCGTTGAGGAAGAAATTCGTCAGCATTTTGTTGGATGTTCTCCAATATTTATTCCATTAGTTCACTAATGAATGGTTATAATTAAAGAGAACCCACCCAGTGTTGTTTTCATTAATGCGGTGCATTAATGATCTCTAATTAATAGGGTTCCATAACCGCACGAGCGGTGCGGTTACAAAGTCAAAAGGTAACGGTTCATTTATTGACTCTAACTATTCCTTCTCTAGACTTCTGTTATGCAGCGTCGCCGCTCACCGGTTATAGAAAATATAATTATTTTATTTTAGTCTTTATTACAAAAGGTCCAAAAAATATCTTTCCTATTCAAACTTCACCGACCAAAGTTAGGTCCCTCATAGGTGAAACCCAACATTTCGGATTCAACAGTTCCCTCAGATTTTCAATCAAGGCAACGGTTCAAAAGATAAGAATACATGATCGCACGTCCACTGAAAATACATAAAAAAACTTCAAAAAAGTATTCTGAGCACCCCAGACTTAGGAATAACATGTCGTCTTAGAGTCTAGTCTCACATTCACTTCAACAAATCGTGAAAAAAATTTATTGAAAAAAATGGCTTATTACATTCTCCCCACCACGGGGCTTTACATCCCAAAAATCCAAACAAAGCTACACAAACGAAGAGGGTTATTGGTAACTAATATGATCCTCTCTCTCCAATTTACTCTCCTAGATATTCATTTTCTACCACAAACATGCACCAGAGGTATCGACGGCCCATGAAGGATCTGCACCTGTCGATCCTCAATCTCCACCGGGTACTCCGCAAAAGTCGCCCTGTCATCAATCTCCATCTCTCCATGGTCAATGATGTGAGATGGGTTATGCACATATCTCCTCAATATGGATACATGGATGATGTCATGCACCCTCTCCAACTACGGTGGTAGTGCCAAGTGGTACACCACCATCATTATCCTCTGATGTATCAAGAATCATTCGATAAACCTCGGTGAGAGTTTTCCACCACAGCCAAATCTCCATAGTCCTCATAGAGGGGAGACTCTCAAGAATATTTGGTCCCCCTCATAGAACTCTAGTGGTCTCCGTTGCCGATCCACAGAGGATTTCTGTCAGCTCTGGAAAGTCTTCATCCTCTCTCGGATGACCTGCACCTTTTTAGTGTTAGCATGTACCATCTCTGAGAACACGAGTGACAGCTCTCCTAGATCCATCCAGCATAAGTGTGATCTGCACAGTATTCTGTAAAACACCTCAAAATGGACCATACTAATGGTATAGTGATAGTTGTTTTTGTACGCAAACTCCACCATTGGTAGGTGTTCCTTCCAACTGTGATCAAAATCTAGGACACATGCACGAATCATGTCCTCCACTGTCTGGATAATCCACTAAGTATGACCATCTGTCTGCAGGTGAAACACTGTGCTCAAGTGAAGTTGAGTCCAAAAAGCCTCATGTAATCCTTTCCACAACCAGGATGTGAATCATGTGTCATTGTCTGAGACAACCGTCTAAGTCACCCCGTGAAGTTTCAATATCTTTTGAACATAGAGACACAACAATCTATCAACTGAACTGTTAGCTCGAATATCAAGGAAGTGGGACAACATGGTGAGTTGGTCAAAAATCACCTATATGGTATCATGCCCTCTGGACGTATGAGGTAACCCCGTCACAAAGTCCATCAATATCCCTTACCACATCCACTCTAGTATCTTATGGGGTTGGTTCAAGCCTGCTGGTACCTGGTGCTTGGACTTTACTTTATGGAAGGTGAGGCATCTTGAAACAACCTCCACCATAGCATTCTTAATCCCTAGCCACCAATACTGATGCACGAGGTTAGGATATATCTTCAACATGCCTGGATGTACTACCAAGAGGGATGTACTGAGCTCTCTCAGCACGTCCTCTCATAGCACCACTGGTACAACTGTACGTCCTCTGAAAAGGATAGTGTTATCACCACCATCATAATATATTTTAGGTGAATGGCCTGAGGATATCTTAGCACATGTAGTCTCATAGCTGTTGTCTCTGAGTTGCACCTCCCTGACTCATTGATGGATTGGAGGGGTAACTACCATTGACTGAAGGTAGACTGTTCCATCACTATCCATGTAGGATATCTGAAGTAAGTATAATTTCTCTAAAGCCTCGTTCAGTTAATGTGTACTCGATCTCTAGGTAAGTGCATCTACTACCAATTTCCACTTACTAGGAGTATAGAATATCTCAAATTTATAGTCTTGGAGGAACTCTAGACAAAATCTCTATCTCAGATTCCAATATTTCTTTGTGAAGATATATGTGAGACTATTTTGTTCTTAGTATAAAATGAACCACTCACCCATACATTAGTGTCACCACATCTTCAGTGTGAATAATACTGATACCAACTCTATGTCATGAGTCGCATAATTCTGCTCATGAGGCCTCAGTGGTCGTGAGCCATAATCAATCACTGCATCATCCTACATCAGGATGCAACCGAGTCTAATCCCTAATGTATCACAGTAAACTACGTAGTCAGTGCCCTCCTCCGGCAACCTTAGGATGGGAGCACTAGTCATGATCTACATCAGTTTTTGAAATCTCTTCTGGCTTGTCTCTGACCACAGGAAGGGTTTACCCTTCTTCATCAAGGTATTTATAGGTGCTACTACTCTTGATAAATCGGGTACGAACCTCCGATAGTAACTTGCTAATCCATGGAAGTTACGCACCTCAGAAACACTCTTGGGTTGCTAGATACACTGCAACTCCAGCCTCTGAGATGACGTGTCCCAAGAAGTGGACCTTCTGTATCCAAAACACACACTTTGAGACCTTCCCATATAACTAGTGATCCCAGAGTGTGTCCAGAACTATCCTTATGTTTACATCATGCTCTTCCTCGGACACTAATTACACCAAGATGTCATTGATGAAGACCACCATGAAGTGATCATGGTATGGCTGGACGATCTTATTCAGGAGCCCCATGAACACTGCTAGAAAATTTTTCAGGTTGAAAGGCATCACCAAGAACTCATAATGGCCATACCAAAATCTAAAGGATGTCTTCAGTACATCCTCATCTTGTACATTGAGCTAGTCATTGCCTGATTTGAGGCCTATATTTGAAGACCAACGAGCTCCCTTCAGCTGGTTGAAGATACCATCGATCCTCAAAAGTGGATACCTGTTCTTCATGGTCACCTGGTTTAAGTGTCATAATTCCATGAATAGCCTCAAACTTTCATCTTCCTTCTTGGAAAAAAAACATTGGGGATGCCCATGGAGAAACATTGGACCATTTGAATCCCTTCCTATATAATTCCTCCATATATACCCTCATCTCCATGAGCTCTGTAGGGGCCATTCGATATGCTGGGGTAGATATCAGGGTTTTTATTGGGTATTAGGCAATACAGAAGTCTACCTCTATACGAGGAGGTAGTCCTGGGACATCTTCTGGAAAGATGTTCTCATACTCATCCACCACTGTTGGGAACTGTGGGCTCGCCTCATTCACCGTGTCGAATGCCATGCAAGCCAGCTGATATGTAATCGGTTTCACCCTCATGAGTGCAAGTCCATATCATGCTGCGCTATTTTCCATCTCACCAGAAAAGGAAAAATGGCCTCCATCTCTGTCTATACATCTCCCTGTACATCTCAAACATTCAATCTGTGTGTGAACTTCTGATTGCTAGTCCATGCCTAGAATGATGTCATGGGGCTTCAATGCCACTACTAGAGGATTCCATCTAAAACTCTATCCTCTGAGAGTAATATCACATTATCAGCACCAGTATGTGACCATTGAATCTCCTCCTATAGGAGTATCCAAATGCAATGGTCGAGATAAAAGCTCAATCGGAATCTCAGAGTCTTCAACTATGTCTGTGGAAAGAAAATAATAGCTAGCACTTGTGTTGATAAGTATTACTGCTAAAGTATAGAAGGTATACATCGTACCTCGTATCATCTCAGGGTCATCAGGATCATGATCCTCTACTGCCAAAAGATGGGCGTGTCCTCTCCCACCTACTTCATGAGCTCATGGTGGACCACCTGGGGGTGGTGGTGGTAGTTCCTGGTGACCCAGACCACCTCCCATTGCATGTCCTGCTCCCCTACCTCGTCTGCCTCATGACTGAAGCTTATGCTCCTACCACTATCGCTGCCTTGGTGGCCCCTCCATCATATTTAAATCATCCGCGTGGGGATTCAGACAGTCATGAGCTCTGTAACCCTATCCCCCGTAGGAAAAATAGATCCTACCTTGCTGGTGGCTCTCTCATCCTCTTGGAATTCTCACCTCTGACCCTGCATCCTGGGTCACCCTATAGAAGGTCTATCCCACGTCGGCTTCTTTTTCAATTGTCTACTACCTGCTACAAATGACTCTGCTACCTGTTTCTTGGTAGGGGCTCTCACTGTCAGTGTATGCTCGTCTTGGAAGCTCTCTATCAGTAAAGCTCACTATAGCACCCCAGCCTACATCGGGATGCTGAGAGAAACAATCACAACTCTAATACCTCTTTGGAGCCTTTGTTCAAAGTTTCATTCCCTAAAGGGTCTCATACCATGTTGGTGGATTATCGAGAGAGGTCAGTAAATGTCACCGAGTACTGAGCCACAGTCTGGCTGCCCAACTGCAGATGCAGTAGCACCAAAATATACACACAGTGTAGTGTCACTAACCTGAACTCTTCCCCAAAAAGGCTCTCAATGTCTGTCCAGGTGAGGTTCATCTCTTCGTGCACCTAGAGAATCAAGCTTCACCATTGTCTTACCGATCCCTGAGAAAGTATAGCTGCCAGGATCTCCATCTGTTTGGCGGGTGTCTCTACTAAGCGAATGACCCATAAAACTGCCTCAAGATATTCCCCTGCTGCCTGGGGGTCTGTATCACCTCGATACCTTAGAGGCCTCTATATCTAGAACTCATTTAACATGCTCACTGGGGAGCATGGTACAAAGGTAGCATATGTTGCACAACGGGTGGTGGTGTTGATGGTACACCACCTGAAGTTGCAATCACTGTGATTGGTCCCTCTACCGACGCTTTGTCACTCGGTGGGCCACTGTCATGATCTCTAACAGGAATCTTGGCTGGATTTCTTCATGCATGCATCCGGTAATAAATAGATCTTCCACGGTCAATATGTTATACCTAGTGAGCTAACTGAAGAAAGATCAAGAAACTTTTCAAAACACTAGCAACTGGTGCTTTCATGTACCGAGTCCTAAAATAGAATTCAGGGTCCTTGTGTATGGATCTGTTGGCCCCTATACCAACACTAGACTCCATGTAATGAAATTATAATGAAATACACTATACACCATTGACTCATTAAAAGTGGACTCTTAATTATTCTGGTAGAACCGACCACCCTTTGACTTCTCTCATCACACCAAGATCCACCAAGTCTTGTACCACCAAAGTTTACCTTGTATCATCA
Organism: Viscum album; assembly: GCA_963277665.1. Classification (NCBI taxonomy): domain Eukaryota; kingdom Viridiplantae; phylum Streptophyta; class Magnoliopsida; order Santalales; family Viscaceae; genus Viscum; species Viscum album. Next base: position 401,843,856 of record OY728130.1, read on the forward strand.
GTAGTCGGCACCAGACACACATTTTCAGGTGGAGCCCATGCAGGGGTGAGTATAACAACCTAGTAGGGGACCCCAAGACCCCTGAAGGTCTCTCAGTAATCCACAAAAGAAAAAATCACAAGAAATACCACAAAGGTAATATCAAAAGCATGATCTAAATCATGAAGCACAAAGAAAAAGAGACATCTCACTCTAACGGTATAACTTCAAGGTTACTGGGATAGGGGTGGCTAGTTGTAATTCAAGATCATCATATCCATAGTAACTCTACTGCTAACCAGTATAGGTCACTATATGATGGCCCATATTGTCGCTAGATGTTGAACCATAATGGTTGTTGGTGTCGACCCATATAGGTTGCTGGTGATGACCCGTATTGGTTATGAGTACATAGGTAGGGATGATTAGTCGTACAGCTAGATCATCCCACTCTAGAGTTTCTAATGCTGACCCATATTGGTTTCTCTTCTTCTTCATGTCACATTCAGCCACTGGATTCCCATACGAAGCACACTTGATCTCTATAATATTGTTTTCCTCAATCCATCTGTCATATTTCAACTAGTACAATGTCCTTTAAAAAGCATACCAAAGGGATCGCACCGTCATAGGGGTCCCAACGTGATAGAAGGAGTGTCGATTGGATACCCGGTCTGTGAGACATGCGCCCTTTGGTGAAAACGGCCTGGTTGGATTCAAGTCTGATTCAACCAAGATTGCATGTCAAACTCCATCAAAACTCACATAGAGTATCTCCAAAGGACCTCCTTGTCACAAGATTCCTTATTACATATACGGAAAATCAATCAGATTATCGTCCTATTAGTTACACAAATTTCTGTGAAATGGGGGTGATCGGACCTCGGTCCGGGCCAGCTCAAGCGGGCCCGCTGAAATATTCGAAAGGGACTCCTTCCAAAAAAAGTGTTCCAACACCACTAAGGATGTGTCAAACAGACACTCATTTCATCAGTTAGGGGTGTTTCTTTATTTAGGGGCTGGTTGGGTCTAGGCCTGGTCTGACTCGGTCACGTCGGCCCGACACAATGGGTCATGAGGTCTACCTGACCCCACATAGGTCCATCTCGTTAAGTTTCATCACGATTCACTAGGTCCGGCACGTCGGGCTTGGCTAGGCTGGTTCACAAGTCTGGGCTGCGGTTGGCCTGGCCTTCCGGGTGGGGCTCGGCCCACCCGTGTTGGCCCGCTGGGTCACGGGTCCAGCCCGGCCCATTGGTCCTGTCTGGCCTGCTGGCCCACGGGTCTGGCTTAACCCACTAGGCAGATTTAACCTTCCTTGTGGGTCTGGCCCGTTCGGCCGACCCATGTCCGGCCTGGTCCTTATGAAGGCAGACCGTGTCTCCAGCTGGCCCCGCGGATGTGGGTCCATTTCATCTAGCCAGTGGGGTGATGCACCACTGCGTTCAATGGATGGCCAGGCAGCCAACCAGTCTCCAGACAACACGGCGCAGTGTAGGGCTTTGCAACCCACTCTTGTCCAGGACCATTGGCAATAGTTACTTCCGCCAACAGCGCATGCAGGCGCCACCCCTCTACTGCACGACTAGCTCGTGCTGGCCACCTCTGGCCACCTTGGATCACGATGGCACACCGCCTTCCCAACACCCACATCTAGTTGCTGCAGGCCTCCTCCAGCCACCACCGGCCACTGCTGGCATGGTGTGCCGGTGGATCTTTCTGTGGGCCACCAGATGTGCTCTCATGGTCCATTCTTGGTGTTGTCTACACCTACGAGCCTCTCAGGTCACATCCACCACTGTGTGACCTCAATATCTTCCTTTTCGTCGCATTTGAAAGTCGTGCATGGGAAATACAAGAACCAAAAGATCGGCAGAGGGTCTGTACCTTGTTCTTATTGGCCGGCGCCCTCCGTGTTTTCATTTTTACAAGGGGTGTTTGAAAAAATTGTAGAATTTAGAAATAAATCCCGACTTGTAACCCTGCATCAACCTCCCGTGTTTAGAGAACGATCCACGGATCAACCCGTTGGTCGGTTGATCTGCGTTCTTCATATAAATCAAGAATAGATGAAGGAGGAATATCTCAATATCAAAGAAAAACCCTACTTGGATGACATGTCCACTGACAACGATCAACAGAACCTCCTTAATAACTGTTTCTGGTCCTTGATTTGGTGGTGCTCAACAATGCTCACTAAATCTGATCTCTTCCTCCCGGTGGCTCTTTGCCGGCATCCGTCATTCTTCGTTGGGGAAGAAATCTATCTGTGTTTCCTCAAAGCTTCTCCCATGATTATTCCATTCATTCACCAATGAATGGTTATAAATAAAGATAACCCTCCCAATGATGTGTTCATTAATGATGTGCATTAATGAACCGCAAATTACAGGGTTCCATAACTGCACGAGTGGTGTGGTTACACAGTTAAAGGGTAATAGGTCATTTATTGACTATAACTGTTCCATCTCTAAACTTTCGTTACATAGCATTTTCACTTAGCAGTTATAGAAAATAAAATAAGTTTATTTTTATTTTTTATAACAAAATGGCCAAAAAAATATCTTTCCCGATCGACCATCTCCGACATAAGATTTCTCCTCTTTAGGAAAAAACCCAATATTCTATATTTAATGGTGCCCTCGGATTTTTAATCCAGGAACCGGTTCAAAAGGTAATAAAACCAACTCACATATTCATTGAACATACTTAAAGAACATTAAAAAAATTATTTGGGTGCCCTGGACCTAAGAACCATATTTCATCTTAGAGCCTGGTCTCACATTCACTTCAACAAACCACAAAACAAATTATTGAAAAATCTAGTTTATTACATTATAACTGATGTGAAAATCTGGACATATTAATTTTTCACTTCCGTTTTTATAAAGCAGATGTGAAAAATCATTTTTTAATTCATTTTTTATCAAAACCGACATAAAAAAGTTTGTATTCACTACTATTTCACGTGGTTTTTATAATTTACCCAAAATAAAAGTGTGGTTTTTTACATAGGTTATATTATAACCAAAATAAAAAATGCTCAAATATTCATTTTTCATGTTCGTTATAATATAACTGATGTAAAATCCCATTTAAATTTTTAATTACCATTTGAAAATTTCATTACACAGTGTGCCTATTTCGCGATGGACCTATTGTTTCTCTATACCTAAAGACCTAAATTTTTTGTTTCTTCGATTTGGTGGTCTATATCTCAACTTAGGTTCTAAATCAGACCATAAGGTTTCATCGTCCTTGGTTTATGCCGCTGAAGTAAGACTCAAACTATTTTGTTTCTCTCTTTTCCATCATTCTTAGGCTTTACATATCTAACCGACTATTGTTTTAAGAGGTTTTCTTCATTCTCGCATTACCATCTTCATACATTGGGTTTTTTCATGATCATCATTGTGAATTCAGTTATAGATCTTCTCGTCTCTAATTTCCTCACTGGAAGGCTTGAATATATATTTTTTAGGTTTATTAATTTTTCAGGATTTTAATATTGAATTCTATATACATTTTTCTATGTTATTTATGTGTTTTTATTTGGATTTATGGTGTTTGATTCAAAGTATGATATATAGAAAATAATGATTTGCATTTCTTTGGTGATTCAACGTATTAGTATAAGGTACTATTAAAATCTTCAAATATAGAGTGGATTATTTAATTGGAGGGACAAATGGACCTTGTAGTGGGTAATAGTTCATAAGATTTAGCTATTTATTATAGGATATTTATGTCTGATTTCTTTTAGATTGCATCACCTTTGATAGATTTTACCTTGAATTATTTGGGAATTGCATATAATTATTAATTCTAAGAAGTGATTTTGTACTTAAATGAGGTATTAATTAGTGTATCCTTAATTTTTTCCAAATCATTGAATATTTTCTATATAATTATAAAATACATAAAAGATAAAATTTATTTATTTAAATTGGTGAAATTCTATAAGATCAATGAATTTGGAAAAGTGATCATATATTTGAAATGCATAAGTCACTAGAAATTTTTTGAAAAATTTTCTCTGAAGGGGTAAGATATTACGATTTTTCTACTAAGAAGATTTAATTTCTAATATTTGAAAAAGGATTGGGATGCATAATAGTTTCTAGTATCACATATGTAAGATTCACTAAGCTAATGGATGCTTGATTGGAACATTTCCATTCTTAATAAGACCAAACTCTCAAGTAGCTTCATCTAACAAATATTTTTTTTATTATGATTCTTGTTTGATCCCTAAATTCATTTGAAATACATGCATACCTTATTCCTTAATTTTTTACACTAGCCCATCTTCTTATGCCATTTAGATATATTCCATATTTTTTCAGTAAGGAATGTTGTCTTGATAGCATACCGCCAAATACAATGATAATAGAAGGTTCTATAACATGTATAATTTGAAATAATTATAGCATGAAGATCAGTGTAATATAAATTATATTTAAAATTATAATTCCCTTTTTTTCTTAGTTGTTTTATTCAATTACCGGAATGTAACATTATTATAAAGTAACATAATAATAAAATCAAACATGGTAGCTATTTTTTAGTTATGCATCTTTTTGGAACAAATTAAAGTCAAAATCTCAGTGCATTCCCCACATGATTGAGACTGTATATTCTACTTTTAATTTTATAATGTGTCAATTAGTTCCTGGTTTTGTTTAAATGTGATTTTTTTTAAATTAAAACTCAATTTATGATTAGATAATATTGGTAATTACCATATAGAATAAATTATTTACTTTCATTGTGTATCAACTATGAATTAGTTGTTCGCATTCTATATATTTTTTATGGATATTGTTTTAGGGACATCACTATACATATTTTTTCATAATTTCTTAAGGTTATATTCATTTATTTTTTCTTGAGACATTTTTTAAAGGAATATATTTTTAATTATTTCCAAAAGATTTAATTTTATCATCAAAATTTTCTATTTTCCTTCTAATGTTTCAATTCTTGGTTTTCTATATTTTTCGATGTCATTCTAATATCAATATTTTATAAATTATTACCCTTTTATATTTTTTATTGATATTTGTAATAGATAATGAATCGATGTTGAATTACTTCACCTCGAATAGGTTCTGAATCTGAGCAAGGTTTCGATGATTTTTTGGAATTTTTTAAACATAATGTTCCAAACAATGACATTTTTTCTACTTATTCCTATAATGATTAAATTTGAAGAAGTTGAAAAGCAGAGAGATCAAAGATCATTTAATTTTTCATGGTTTAATATTATCTACAACGCTTTGATTTGTCATGGTGAAACTGTGCATAATTTCAGATCTATTGATGATGGTGGTTTACAAGATGATAAATTTGATAAACTTAAGGAAATGATTCATCATATAAAGAAGATAAAATTGAGATACAGCTGACAATTGAGAATTTATATGGTGATACTAAAAAACCATTGTATCATAGTTGTATAGAATATATGACTTTAACAATGGTGTTAAGATTGATAAACCTGAAGACAAAACATGGATTGAGTGAAAATAGTTTTACAAATCTGCTACAATTGTTGACAAAAATTCTTCCTAAATTAAACGATCTTCCAGATTCACATTATAAGGCCTTTAAAATTTTATGCCTGATGGGATTTGCCTACAGGAAAATACCTGGTCTACTGAATAACAATTTTCTATTTAAAAAATAATATGAAATTCTCTTAGAGTTTTCTAAATGTGGGACATCATGATATAATTTTAAAGAAAAATCACTAGATCATTCATATGTTTTAGTGACCCCTGCCGAATAATTTTGGTATCATCCTATAATTCCTCATTTGAGACATTTATTAGCTAATTCACATGATGCAGAAAAGTATGATGGTATGTTGATGAGAAAATATATGATGGAAAAATATGTCATCCAGCTGATTTTCTATAGAGGAAGAACATTGATCACCAATATCCAACTTTCAGAATTAATGTTTGAAATCTCAGACTTGGACTATACATAGATCGAAGGAATCCATATCAAATCTGTAGTATCACACATAGTTCATGGCCTATTTTATTGAAAATTTAAAAATTATCTCCTGAATTTTGTATGAAGATAAAATATGTAATGTTGAGTTTAATGATCAGTAGACCAAAATATACCAAAAATGATATTGATTTTTTCTTTTCACCTTTAATTGATGATTTTAAACTGTTATAGGAGAAAGGAATAAGGGTGTATTATTCTTATAAAATTTAATTTTTTCAAATGCATGCAATGATTATGTTCAATATAAATTACCTCCCATCATATATAAATTTTTTTGGATGCAATGTTAAGGGGAATAAAGCGTGTCAAATTTGTGAACAACAAACATCATATTGTCGACTGTATCATGGAAGAAAAACTACATACATGGTTCATCAAAAGTTTTTTCTTATGGATCACCCTTGTAGAATATTGAAAAGGTATTTAAATGGATCATATGAATTTGATATTTCTCTAACACCATTATCCACTAATCAGTATTTTGAGATGGTGAAAAACATTGATGTGACCTTCATAAGGACACATAATTCTTGTAATGATATAAATATTTAGAAGAAATGGTAAAACATTTTGATCTATCATATTGGAGATATCATGAGTTGAAACATAACATTAACCTCATGCATGTGGAGAAGAATATATATGAAGGTTTGATTGGAACATTGTTAGATATTAAAAAATACTAAATATGGGTTGAATCCAAGAATTTATTTACTTTCAATGGGAATACATTTTGAATTTTCTCCCACTCCTCGTAGAAAGTGAACAGTCCTACCCACTGATTTACATGCCTTATCCTAGAGGGAGAAAACTATCTTTTTTTAATGTCTTCATGATATAAAATTTCCACATGGAAATGCTTTATATTTAAAAAAATTTGATTAAAGGATCTTTAGTTGAACAATATGAAATCTCATGACTATCACGTCATTATGGAACAACTCTTACCAGTTACATTACGTGGAATAATTCCCACCAATGTCAGAATGAATACCATGAAGGTGTGTTGTTTTTTTAATTTGAAATTTAATAAGGTGATTGTTTTTAATTCTTTGAACATTTTATAGAATGAATTGGTTTCTACACTTTTTCAATTGGAAATTTATTTTCCTCCATCTTTTTTTGATATCCTGGTGCATTTAATGGTTCATTTAGTGTGAGAAGTAAATATCTGAGGACCTGTATGTCTATATTATATGTTTCTTATAGAAAGGTGTATAGATATATTGAAGGGGTATGTTAGGAATCCATATCGACCTAAATCATCCATTGTTGAGAAGATTATTTCTAAAGAGGTTTTAGAGTTTTGTACGATCTACTTTTCTGACATGGAGAACAACGGTTTACTTAAATCTTGAAATGAATGATGTAATTTTGGGGGGAAGTGCATCCATATATTAAAATAGAAATTGTTGAAAGTTGAACAGATAAATAATATATATTTATATATCTTGAATAAAATTAATTATTTTTAACTATATATAACTTTTGATATGAATGAGTTGAGACAAATTCATCCAAAGAAGAAAGATATGTGGATTTTTAATGAGCATAACATAACTTTTTTTCATGGTTTCAAGAGACCATGAAACATGATTCATTAGAAACACTGATATGGTTAGTAGTTGGTTCAATTGTAAATTTGATTACATGGTATGTGTATGAAATTAATGGAAACTTTTTTAATAAAAAAGATCAGGACAACAAAAGTGCAGTTCTGAATAGTAGTGTGTCATTGTTTGCGGAAGCAATGCATTTTTCAATTTCAAAAAGAAAAAACCCAATCTTATCATCAACCACATTTTATGGATTCATTGAAGAAATATGGGATTTTAATTACATTTAATTTCAAGTTATGGTGTTTATGTGTAGTAATTTACTTGTAAAAATAGTCTCAAGAAAGATGAGTTTTGAATGACACTAATTAATCTAAATAAATTAGATTACAAAAATGATCATTTCATCTTGGAAAAACATGAAAAATAAATTTTATATGTTCTTGATCAATCCCATATACAGTGGGATATTGGTTTACATGGAGAAAATAGAATGTTTGTGATGATAAAATTGATAAATTTGTTGATTTATGTGAGATACCTACATCCATGGAATGATTATAAATAATATCTATGACCACGTTGAAGACATGGTATGTTTCATATGAAATGATCATGAAGAAGGAATTTGGGAAAACAATATTTAGTACATTTCTACTATTATAGGTAACATATGTTTAATTATAGTTTAATTTTTTAAATTTCATAAGTTAGTTATTTTGATTTTATTTAAAACTCTTACTATAACTAATAAGTTTAATTATTTGTTTTATATTAGTTTAGTTTTGTCTATATTTCCATTTTTACCCTTTAGAATCTTATACATTAATTTATTTTTTTGAAAAACAATTATTTGAAATTTATCATTTGAAATAAAAACAAAATATATTTTATAAGAGTGTATTGTAAAAGAATTATATTATTTGTAAAAATGATTTATAAGGTTGGTGAATTTTTACAATTTCATTTCATCTTTCATTAATATTTTTCATTTTCGTTCATTTCTGTCATTTCATTTCTTATTAATATTGTTTTAATTTTAGTTAACTATAAAAAATATGAATTTAAAAGTGTTACAATTAGTTTACTTGTATTTTTTTATAGTTGTTAATTTCTTATTAACATTTTCATGTAATTGTTGGATTTTTATATCTGTATACTAATTGATGTTGCTTTTATTTAGAGGAAGACAGATCAATCCTCTGTTCCCTGACATATTTTTGGAGATGATCATACTCAGACATCTAGGTATTATCTTACACATGCTCCTATTGATGATATTGTCCATCTTTCTTTACCTGAGACATCTACTTCCTCTAGGGAAAAGAGTTCAAGGGTTGGTAAACGTTCCACCATCCATTTACTAAAATTAGAATTTTACTATACCTAGGAATAGAAGATACCATTGGACTTTGATGATACTGATATTCAAGTAGGTCTAAAGGCAAATAAATTCAAACCTTTTGTATCAATATAAGATAAAATAAAAGTTAGTATATTTTTTGATGATTGGAGAAGTGTTAAGAAAATGACACTATCACTATTATGGGAGACCATTTTGGTAAGATTGTTTGTTATTATTTTACTTACCATGAATTAATGTTTATAGTAATATATGTTTCCATATTCTTACTAAATGAAATAAGATATTCTTGACACTAGAGGATTTATGAGGAAATGTATTTCATTTACTGCTAAGAGAATGAGGGATTTTAAATAATCCCTCACATCACAGTTCATTTTTTGGAGTAGACAGCATGAAAATCGATGTGATATATATTCATTTATAGATGAGGACACATGGAAACAATTTATTGAAAGTAGATGATGAGATGATTTTTTAGTAAGTGCAATGTTAACTTTTTAGATTTTTTTATTAATGACCATTTTATTGATTTATTATTTTTAATTTTTAATTTACAGTAAGAAAGGAGTTCTCATCAGAAGATTCAATCAAACAATTATACCCCCATATGTTATCTCAGAGAGTGTATACATTATTGGAAGAACACATGCTAGAAGAAAAACTTCAAAAGCTGAGAGTTCAGTCATTGGGATCTAGAGAGGTCCCCCCCTCTAGATATGAAAAATATAAGAGGGATAAAATGAGAAAAAAGGTACAATATCTTATGGATTAGTCAAGAGTTGTCAATAATAAGATTGTAAGATGTTTATTTATTTATTAAATTGAAATAAAATCTCTATATATTGTGATTAATTACAGATTTTTTCAAATATTCCATACAACATTACCTTCATGAGCAGAGAACACAGGGGCTCTTTATTTTTGGGGTAGATAGTATATTTTAGTTGCAACATTGGGAAAGTCCGAACTCCCAGGTCATGTATGATGAAACCTAATAGGTTTATTGGTAGGAAAAATGTTTCCATGTACGGATTCTTCTTCAAAAGTGCATGTTTATAAAAAATAAAATATTTGGATGCCATAGTTCAGGATATTAAAGTGACGATGGAGGAGATCATCAGAGATTCAGTACACAAGATGTTTACAAACATGCAAACATAGTTTTGGTCTACTGATCTAACTCTTCCACCTCTGTCAGTAGATTCCACTCCTTCTTATCCAACCCTAACACACCCTCCTCTATATCTTCCATGTTACTATGAGTTATTTTTTGATGATCCTCATCATATTGTTTCACATCAGATGATATATTAGATTAGTGACACAATTCACTATCACCATATAGAGATAGAGCATCAGAGGGTCAATGTTCCGGATATTATAGATAGATCAGTAAAAATATGATGTCCTATAGATGAATTGAGTATATTTGGACAATGTATCAGTCATTTTTTTGTTTGGATATCTAGACCACTTCGACACATTACCATAGAGGTATGTATATATTTTATATTTAATTTTATTTTATTAGTAAGATTTTTTTAGCATTTTTAATTTTTATATATTTATTTAATATTTTCAAGAATACTTTAATAGTAAATAAATATTAAATAGACAACGAAAAATTCAAGTGTCATGACTTTAGATATAGATTCCACTGGTCTTGATAGATTGTTAACATTATCTAATTTTTTATTGGGAGTATATGAGATTCCAATTTATGTTTATATTTGTGGGTGTAAAATGATTGTGAACCTTTTGAAAAGTGATGTCATAGAGCTTATTGCTATAGAGTAATTGGGAATCAAAACAATGGCAGTTTTTTCCATATAATTTGATTAATTTTTTTCGTTCCTTTAAATTATTGAAAATATATAATTAAGTTTTATTTTTATTATATATCTATATAAAATTTGTACAGAGCATGAAAAGATAGATTTATATGGATTTATGGACCCATAGTTTATTTCTCCAGTAGATAAAACATTGACTGATACTGAAAACATAGTTTACATAGCTGAATTATTTCAAGTTATTTTTATTATTCCATGTTGGCCGATTCTATATCTTGAATGTTATGAAATATTTTCTCTCACAAGGTTTTATATATCACATAACATATTAGCAAGTAATATAAATGTTTATTTTATATTATTTGTTATTGGATGATGTTTTTTTAAAGAGAGAAGACATCTTATTAGCTATACTCTATTCATGGTCATGTGAAAGAAAATTTAATGAATGTATTGAACACATAATTTTGATTATTTAAATAATTGATATTATTAAAATTAATAAAACTTATTATATTCATAGTATTTTTAAACAGGGAAAGGTATTTCCTTAGAGAGACAAAAATAAAGCAGATTAGTAGGAGGGATGATATCAAATTTGTAAAATCTAAGGTGAATTATGAATTATAATTACGAAATTTTTGATATATTTATTAAAAATGTTATTTTGAAATAAAATATCTCCCAAAAAAGTGTCAAAAATATAATGGTGGAACTGAATGTGGATATTATGTTTCAAAATTCATGTATGAAATAATTTCAACTGGCATAATTACAACGTTTCATAGGTTAGATTTTTTTATAAATAATTCCATAATATTTAATATGTTTTATTTAAAATTAATTTCAAATGATTTCTGTATTATTTTTTTTAGCTTTTTGATTACACTCGATCACATAGTGCAGCTAAGTTGAGGAATTTACAAATTGAATGGGAAAATAATTTTATAGGATTGATAGGTTTTTCTGTTTGAAAGTAAAATGTATTGTGTATTTTTCTAGACTTTCGGCTGCCTCTTGTGTTATTTTCTATATATTATTAGTGGTGGATTTGAATCAATGTAAATTAGTTTTTAGTTTATTTGAAACTTTAATGGTATATATATTTTGATACATTTTCTATATTCTTCATCTTGTCTTGTATTCTTCAATTTTCTTATTTTTTTCAATTTTTGACTATAGATGGTGGAGGAGAAGAATCACTGTACCTTTTTTTTAAAAAAACTTGCTTTTTTACATCAGTTTTTGCATAACTGATGTGAAAAATACATGCGGGATATTCTTCACATCATTTATTTTGAATAAATGATGTGATAAACCATTTGTAATACGTTTTCACATAGGTTATTTAATATCTAAAGTGAAATCATATTACACATGGTTTATCACATCATTTATTCAATAACTGATGAAAAAAGTCATTTATCACATCGGTTATTTTGAAGAACCAAAGTGATAAATGGGATATATTGTGTTTTTCACATCTATTATTTGATAATCTCTGTTAAACATTATCTAAAATAATTATTTACAACATCAATTTTTTGTAACCAATATGAAAACATTTATTTACTACGTCCCCTAAAACCACATAGCCTCAAAACTGATGTGAAAAACCAAAAAACTGATGTGAAACCCCTATATGCACTAGTGGATCTTCATGAATATTTTAATTGATACATGAGGATTGGCTAAGAGTATAAGATAAGACTATAAAGTGGGTAACCTAAGAGAAGAAAGAGTCACAATATCATTAGTAATAGTATACTAAGAAAATGTTTGAGTATATTTGATTCCTTATTGGTGGATTAGGGATGGAGTTCACTACACCATCTAGTATTCCTATCAAAACCAATTCCCCTCCTCCATAGAGAATATTTTATTTTTATTTTAAAAAAAATATAAATATATATTAAATTTATTTAAGCTAGTTTGTGGATGGTTTTTCATAATTCATAATTTTTCAATAAAATTTATTTTTCATTTTTATTTAGTTATTTAAAATAATTTTTTATATTATATTACTGTCTCACAAATAATTTTTTAAGGTATATATTCATTATTTATTCCTATAAATAATATTTTCTATAATATTTGTGATTAATATAAGTTTCATCACTGATAATTAAACATATGATATTTTTCTTGATGGATATTCATTTTCTTAAAAAAAATATAATTCATTGCATCTCAATTTTGATAATACATTATAAATATGATGAATTATTATATCTTGTTGAGAGAATTATTATTTATGATGGATATATATTGAAATAATAATTTTCATTCTTCACTTAATTTTTAAATTTGATGGTTTGACTATTTTAAATGATTGGGTGTTTATCTGGTGTATGAGGGATGTTAATAAATTTTGTAGAATATTATAATTATAAAGAATGTATGATACCAAACTATTGTGGAGGCATGTTTTTGTTTTAATTTCAGCTTAACTCCCTTTAAATTGGTTAGTGGAAAGCCTCCCAGTAGTTGGAATGGTCTCATGAGTGTTCTAAGTGTTCGGAATGCGAAAATTGGGGAAAATAATTAATCCATTTTATGGTGCATGGTTATAACTAACTAAAATCTATAATTGTGCATCCTGGTGGAGTGTATATCATTATTAGAAAACATTTTATATTTTTGTAATAGATCATGTGGCTCAAACTCTTCTTAGATAGATTCAACTATATAGTTACTGCACGATTTCAAAAATCATTCAAGTGGCTCAGAAAAAACATTCGAAACAGTTTCCTCATAGACAAAAGGAACTATATTATGCTCGCACAGTTTGGTAAACCTTACAGTCAACCATGAACCTCTTTAAAATTGATGATTTTTTCATTTTTTATTCCCCTTATAAATGGGTTATTAACTGATTTTATTGACCATTCCTCCTCCTATATCTAGGGGTGAAAACTAGCTATTCCATCCTTTATCCCATGAATTTCTCCTTATATCTTGGGTTTTTTAAAGAGTTTTTAATGAAAAAAAAATCCGAGTATAATTCTATGAGTCCTAATTATTATATTTTCAGGAAGAACAATGAATGGTGGTTTTTTATCTTCATCTAAATCTCATAAACCCAACTCTTTTCATCAAATTATTACCTCAGGCATTAAATGTTATTTTATCTTGAATTAAGGGAAAATTTTGAGTGAACACTTGTCTACAAGCCTACGTAAGGTGGTATAAAAATTATTTCTCATATAATTTTTGTTCATTAATGTAAATATGGTTTTTATATTTTTGTTTTTATGTTCTGAAATTTATTCCCAATTATGGAATGATAAATATGGTGTCTAAATGATGTGATAGACCATTCACATACCCTATTAGATACATTGATCATGAGTAGACTAGGCCTAAGGTCACCCATGGGGTGTGCCACTACCTTAAACATAAAAATTTAGTATTTTAATAACAATTTAAATAGTTTATGTTATTAAAAAGATTGTAATTATGGTTATCATGTTATCATGGAATAAATGGCTGTTCGGATTGACTTAGAAGTTTAGATGGTTTTTAGATAATTAATGCAAGAAGTGATAAATCGTTAAACGGGGAAAAGTAGATGTTGTTAAAAATAAACGAAATTATGATTAGTTTTTTTGCTAATTAATGAAAAATAAATTTGGCTAGTTATGGGTTTGGATAAATGTAATGGAAGTAATGATCCATTTTAATTTTGTTAAATGAAAAGGTACACCCTTGAAATTTTGATTGATAAAATGTCACCGATAATGTAACTGGTAAAACATGTGTAATGGAATATTTAGGGTGTTTCATTAAGGATCCTTGTATTTTGTTTAGAACAAACTTATGATCTAGGCCCCATCGATGTATTGTATGTTTTGGGTATTATACAGATGGTCCAATATCCTTTGGTATGGAATTGATGTGAATAATCTCACTGATACTCAAAGGTGTGATGATTTAGTTGAATTGACTAATGAATTATTCTATGATATAAATGTTTAGACACCGTATAGTATATGGTCTAAACTTTTGATATGGATTAAGTCAGTTTGGCGAGTAGGTTCCATAGTGGGAACTAAGAGCATATATGACTAATTCATAATTGTTTAATTAAAAAATATTTCCTTTCATTATCATGGGAATTTACTATATTTACATATGAATAAACAATTATTATAATAGATATTAATATATATATATATATATATATATATATATTGGCCTACTAAGTTTTACACATAACCTGCATGGTCCAATGTTGGGTACCTGAGCAGACTTCAAGGTTATAGGTTTTGATAAGGAATATGTCCCTATATTAGATTCTTGGCGTAGTGTGGATCACAGATAAGGGGGAAAGACATTTTATTATTACCCATTTAAGGGGTTATCTTTATTATATATATTATTTTTTCTATTTGGCATTTTAGACTCTTATGGAATGACATACTCATAGCATTGGATTATTATACTTACCCGGTTTGGGATTTAGTTATGGGAATTTGTTTGTGAATTATTATTTCATATTGATGTTTATTATGATTTTTTCAATCGGTTTAAAATAAAATATATGTTATAGTCTCCCAAAATGTTTCATTTGACCCTCATTACATGTTGGTATCCTCTATCATATGGGGAGTCCTTCTTTAGATCAGGTAACCAACAGATATGGGGAAACGGTTTAGTGGAACCTATGTTGGGACTTTACAAAGTGGTATAAGAGATTTTGTATCTATTGTTTTACTATTTTGGAGAGGTATATAGGAGACTAGAATTTTTTAGACCTTGGAAATTATATCATCCATAGGATTCATAAACCCATGTGCAGTGTAAAACCCAAGTTCATTGGGTGGGATTATTTTCCTTGATATTCACTTGTTATAGTTCAATGAGATTTTACCTCAGGTGAATAACATGATGTGTGAAGTTATTTATTTTGAAGTTTCAATCATGGAATATAATAGAGTAGGTATATTTGTACATGCATAATTTTAGGAAATTTGGTATTTATATGACATGCATCATGTTAGGAAGACACAAAAGAGAATTCTGGATAGGGGATATAAAATTATTTTCTTTTTCTTTTGGGATTTAAAATAAGTGGATCAAAATAGGAAAGGTTAATTATTTAAAAATTGAATGATGTAAATTTAAATGATTAAAATGGATCATAATATGATGTTAAAACTATTTTTAAAGTATAAGTATGTTATCATGGTTTCATATGGTTGATTTTATAGTTTGAATTTTTTTATACATAGAGTTATCCATGTCCAGGATAGGGATGGTTGGGGGTACTGATAATGATTTTTTTATATTCATTAGGATAGTGAATGTAATGTCGTTTTTTATGGATAGCATTCCCCCTATTATATAATTTTGAAATGATTTTTTATATTCACTAAAATATTCTCTTGGAATTTTGTAATGATTCCACCATGAATGAATTTACTCATATGGAAGAAAGAGGGTATATATAAAAATGAACCACTATTAGAATGATATAAACTCCCTTGGTTCCATGAAATGGGTAATATAAGAGGTTTTGTAATAAAGTTTCCCACATTATGAAAATTTTGGATAGAGACCCGTGGTGGGTATCTCTTAGTATGTATGAGCTGATGATGAATTTTCACGTACAACATCCTCTGACATTTTCCAGAGAGTGTGGAAATAAATTAGAATTTTTTTTTGAATTAAGTCCATATAGAAAATACATGATAACATAGATACCCCCCATTTAAAAGGTTTAATATGGATGAATATTAATTGTGAGGGCCATTGAAGTGATGGTGGGATATTCATGTCCAAACTGAGAAGAAAGAGGTTATAGGATGGAAGGAATTCCAAGAGTGGTTCTTAGAGGACTTTTATGAAGTGACCATGGGAAGGGAGTCAACTACTGAGTTTATACGGTTGATCCAGGGGATTATGTTAGTGATGGATTATGTTGTATAGTTAATTATGTTGCAAAATTTTTGGTGATGCTGATGGGAAATGAATCAGTTATAGAAAAACATTTTCATGTTAGACTTAGATGTGATATTGATTCCGGAGTGAATATATTCCATTTGGAGAATTTTGATGAGGTAGTGAACAAGGCTCTCATTTCATAGGGGAACCTAAATTTTGATTCTTGTGGAAGATTGATCATTATTATTGGGTGATAATTTATTTCATCCTCTTATAGTAGGAGGAACTGTTATGAGAATGTTCACCAGGGAAGTGGTGGAAAGAGTAATAATGGGATAGGATCATCCTATCAGGGTAGTAATCGATTGTTCTTCCGTTAGTGTGGTAGACATTACCACATGGATTGATAATGTTTCCAACCACTATT
The DNA here is from genome assembly GCA_963277665.1 of Viscum album. Lineage (NCBI taxonomy): Eukaryota > Viridiplantae > Streptophyta > Magnoliopsida > Santalales > Viscaceae > Viscum > Viscum album. The sequence goes on from OY728130.1 coordinate 401,860,887, forward strand.
GGAGTGAATATTATGTGGTAAGATAGGGCATGTATAGAGGTTTTGTAGTAAGCCTTAGCAAATACATGGTGATAGAGGACCTAGGTTGATACAGAATGCTTAAAGGGGGTCTTCTATACTGCATCATTTTTGTAGTTGGATTTCTACTAGGTGCACCAGTCGAGGTGGGGGTTGAGTTATATTAGGAAATTATCATCTATATCAATAGGTATGTGTAGCATAAAGGACTCAGATATGACCTCAAGGTTGGAGAGCATGCTAGTTTCATATAACTGAAATCATTTCTGATGGTAGAATAGTCGGACCATCAACAATCTAAGGTAAAAATTCTTGTATCTAATGTGCTTGTAAATTTCTTGTTTGATACTAGGAATTTTTAATCTTTTATATCAATCAGTATTAATGGTTTGGATCTGGTGGTAAAATTTTTATTTTGGTTTATTTAAATCAAAAACAATGTTAGGGGTACAATCAGAGACTATTTGATATTGTAAGTTGTGTTCCCCTGATATTGGTGGGTAATACCTCATTTGGTTATGTTCTGGATTGATATTTTAGGTTTCGATCTGATATTTTGAAAAAACTATTTAGTTCTGTACCCATCATACATTGATTATTAATATAGGAGAGTGAGTTAACAGTCTCCTAATGGTGATGTTTATGTGTATCACAGATAATGGAATATCTAGGTTGGACAAGTAGGTTTACTCAATTGGACGTTTTGTGAGCTCACAACCTAGGTGGAAAGTGTTATTCTTGATAGAGGGGGAGTGAAACATGGAATATTACCTCATATAGTGAATCTATTCTAGCATGGTTTTCCAAAGGAATTTTTATAGCTTCCTCCCAAGATAGTATTTTAGTTCACATTTTATTTTATTCCAAGGGATGATCTAGTTTCTATTTAGACTTATAGAATAGCACCAGAAGAGCTTCAATACATTGAGAAACAATAAGAGAATATGGGGGATAAGGAGTTTATCCATCTGAGTATGTCACCTTGGTGGTTTCTAGTTTTATTTAATCACAAATATGAAGGAATATTTTTTTGTGACTCAATGATCAAAAGTTAAACCAAATTATGATTACGAACCGGTATCTTCTTCCACTAATTGTTGATCTTTTTGACTAATTAAAGGGTTCATTTTTGTACTCTAAAATTTATTTTTGATTTTGGTATAAAAATATGACAATGAGACATTTTGATATACCATGGATGGATTTCATTATAAAGTATGGTTTTTATAAATTTTTTTATTCCATTTGGGATAATGAATGTTCTTTTTTTATATATATTTGATGAATTAAAATTTTCACCCATATATAGATCAGTTTTGTTGGTTGTTTTTGTTGCTAAAACCATAGTGTACTCCCAAACTCTAGAAGATCATTCCAAACATAATATATTCATCTTTATTACACTAAGAGAACATTAACAATATACTAATCCATTTAAGCGTTGTTTTTATATTGAGTTAGTACATTGATTAGGAAACATCATCTTGGAGGAAGGTGTGTTAGTGGAAATAGAGAAGGCTAAAATAGTTTTTTCATAAGATTATCCCAATAATTTTTTTTATATCCAATGTTTTTGGGTTTTTTGGGTTATTAAAAAAGGATCATTGATTAATTTTCTTGCTTGATAGCACTACATTTAGGTTTGACCTAGAAGTGTGTACGTTTTTGAATGGTCTAGATAAATTGGGGATTCCTTTAGGAGCTAAAACTTTGTTTGAAAATATAACTAATTTAGATCTTACCTAATCTGGGTGGAGAGTATAATTTTTTTTGTGATGTGTTTCCAATCATACATGGGGAATTTTTGATGTAAGTAGATTGATCCATGGTGTATAGATCACTAAAATAGAGTCACGTGAAAAAAATACATTGTGCATGGTCTTGAGTTGGATGAATTGGTATCTTCAATAATGTATTGGAGTCATTATATTATGGATGAAAAGTTTACTATTTTTACCAATCATGAGAGCCACAAATAGAGATTTACCCTGTGATATTTAAATCTTCAATAGTGGATATGGATTGAGAGTATGAATTACATAGATTTTGTTCATGTGTATACATTGGGAAGAAGAAATATTTTTATTTATGCTTTAATATAAGAGACACAGAATCAGATAGTTCAAGAGTTCTGTTCTGAGTGGAAATGATAGATTAGTTCGTTGAGATGCATTTTGGTGGTTAATAGAAAATTGAATAGATGGACCTTCTATCATTATCAATAAAAAATTCTCTTAATAGATGTATCGATATGATACATTATGAAGAAATGGTGTTTTGTAATTGATGTAAATCTATTATTGTAGGTAGATTCCTCCCAATTGGACTACGATGACGATGTGATCATACATGTTTGTAGTTGTGTGATTATAGCTACATGTATACGTGAGGAGATGATGCATGGTTTTCATTCATCAAATTGGAAGGTTTAACCAATTTTGATAAAAACATATCATGAAATTTTTATGTATTATTGCTAGTAGAGATTAAAGAAAGTGATCATTGGTTTTGTGACATGATGTTACACCTACCAGCTGGTGAAGGATGGGCACTAGCATTCTTATGGTCTAGTATAACTATTTCCCATTCCAGAATGGAATTTGGATGATGTTCTTATAGATGTTTTGTTTGTTTAAATAGGAATACTAAGATTAATGATGCGATATGGGTAGTCATGGATCATTTGACAAAGGTAGTATAGTTTTTACTATTAAGGGATACATTCACCATTGACATATTGGGTGAATTGTATGTTCTAGAGATAGTTCATTTTCATGTGGTGGCTTAGTGCATTGTTCTAGATATGGGCCCATGTTGTACATAATTATTTATACAGGCCTACTAAATTTTCTTGGTAATATGGTTTTTTGATCACATCTTCTCACCTATATATGTATGTATTGGAGCATACAATCCTTCTGTTAGAGGACATGTTTAGATCATGCATCCGAGATTTTGGTGGGAAGTGGTAAAAACACATATCCCTTATTTATTAAACATATATAAATGTTATCAGGTGACTATTAAGATGGTACCATGAAAATTGGTCTCTGGTAGGCCTTGTTGATCACTATTGTGTTGTATGGAATTAAGAGAATCATAGTTATTGAGACTGAGTCTCATGTAGGAGATATCATAGTAGGTTCTGTTGATCTAGAATCATATGGATATGGAATAGAGTAGATATAATTCATATGATGATCAACATAATTTATCTATTGAGTTTATATTGGGTGACCATGTGTTCCTTCTAGTTTCATATATATTGTTTCACCATCATGTTTAGAAACAAGGCTAGTAGGCAACTAATTATATGTGGTCATTTGATATCTTGGAGAGGATCAGACCGGTAGCATATCGTTTATCTATTCTAAAGTGGTAATGTGATATTCGGGATGTTTTTCAAGTGTCACTACTTTGAAAGCATCACCCAAAAATTTATCGGGTGATTGATATTAAAGATGATGAGCTTGAAGTTGACGTATCCCCTGAGAAGCATTTCACTATTATTATGAGTTAGGGTGAGAAATATTTTTAGGGAAAGACTATGTCATTGACCCGAGTGCGAAGGATGAGTAGAAGTAATATAGAGTAGACTTGGGAGTAGAAATATGATATGTGGGCCTAGTGGCCTTATATTTTTACATTAGCGGCTTAGTGATTCTATGGAGTTCATCTTGAGGACATCTTGTTATATATTTAGGAGGTTTAAAGATCCTGAACTTCTGATGAGGTATGATTTTGTTTAAATTTTTATTTGAATCTCAATAAATTGGATAATGGAATACCTCTTGATATTGGGAATGGTCAGTGGAGTTTTATGAGTGTTCAGGATATGAAATGGGGGCAAAGAGGTCATTTGGTATAAGGTGCATAGTTGGAGCACGGTTAGTAATAACCTTGATCCATACTTATATGTCCTAGGGGGAGTTGGATCGCCATTAGAAAATCTATAATGGTTGACAAAGAGACCATGTGTGTTGAAATCGTTTTTTATAGAGGAAACATTGTGTGTCATTGGTAAAAACCATGTGTCATGGTTTCTTATTGGTTATTATGAACCAATCGGTTTGCGCATATTTTCAAGAAAAAAAGTCGTTAAACCATACACCAATTTAAATTTGATGAATTAACCATTTTTTCCTCTCAGTATTAAAGGGTTATTATAAAATTTTATTCCCCATTCCTCCTCTAATAGTTTTTGGACCAAACTAGGGGCTCCCTCCTTCTTCATGGGTATTTCTCCATTAATCTAGGGTCAGTTAATGTTCCATTTAGTTAAAATTGAATCTAGAGTTAGTATGCGAGTCCACTTTATTATATTTTCTATAATAACCATTATTAGTTGCTTTCCCTTCTTTTAAACCGAAAAACCCTGAATTTTACCAATAACTTCTTATCTCGAGAAATTGTAATTGTTTTAACTAGAATTGAGGGCCAATATTGAGTAAAAAAATTTCTAAAATCAAGAGGTAGGTGTTCTACAAGTTATTTCCCATTTTATTAATGTTTATTCATGTTTATTGGGTTTGTGAATTTTTTTCACTACACTTCACAACTTATTCTCTGTTAGGGAATGATAAATTGGGTATCCAATTGATGTGGCAGGCCTAACACGGTCCACTTTGGATTAGTTGATGAAGAGTAGACCAGTTCTATGGTAACTCATGGGTTTTACACTCCCTTCACTGTGGAAATTGATTTTTTGAATAATGAATTATAGTTTTTATGATATTATACTAATTTTAATCATGTTTATTACATCAACATGTAATAAAGGGTTTTTCAGCTTAACCTATAAAGTTAAATGGTTTTGAGATAATTAATGGGAAAGTGATAAATGTTCAAAGGGGGAATTTTCCATGTTGTTAAATGGTATTAATGTATTTTTATTTGTTTTGGTTATGAATGTAAAGTAAAATGAGATAGTTATGGGTTAAGATAAATGTACAGGAATTAAAAAACTTGGGGAATGTTCTTAAATAAAAAATTATACCCCATTTTTATTGATAAAATTTTGCTAAATATAAACCATTTGAAATAAGATTTATGTAATGTTCGGGATGTTGGATTGAGGTTCATCTTATTTAGTTTGGGCTATACAGATGCTCTAGTCCCCACTCATGTATTTTATGGTTTTGGGGTTAGACTGATGCTCCAAACTCCTATATTATAGACATGATGTGGAGACCTAGACTAATGCTCCAAGGTATGATGATTCAATTTAATTTATGGATGAACTACCATGTGTTTTAAAGTGTTATACACCTTATAGTATATGGTATAGACTTTTGATGTCAATAATGTAGGTTCAGCAGGTTGGTGCTAGAGTGGGAACTGAGACACCAAAGGGATAATTGAAAATTAATCAATTAGAAACCTTTTTACTTTTACATTCTTAGTTATTACTTATCTATTATTATATATATACTAATTTTTAGAATGGATATTTTTGTGTATACCATTGGTGTTTTCCTACTAAGATATACTCACACCCATCCTAGAAAAATATTGGGTACCCGAACAGACTTTATGTTTTTAGGTCCTAATAAGGGAAATGTCCCCTTATTAGATGGTGGACTCAGTGTGGATCATGGATGAGGGGACTAGACATACTATAAAGACCTATTTTGGAGATCATATTTAGTGTCTTTATTTTGGTTTCCATTTGGAACTTTAGACTCTTATGTTATGACATAATCATTATATTACATTATTGTACTTTTGTTGTTAGGGAATTGGTTATGGGATGTTTGGTTGTGGATAAATATTTCATGTTAATTTTTATTATGACTTAGGTTGTTGTTCTACTTTAGTAATCAAGGTTTAGTCTCTATACATGTTTCATTGGAGCTTTCCTACTAGTCATCAACCCCTCGTGTATGAGGAGGTCCACTAGAGGTCATGTAACAAGCTAGCTCGGGGCACCGGTTCAGTGGCACATAGTATAGGACATTACATTGAACCTCTCATGAATGTTTGGTTTTTGTTTAATAGGTTATGTGAATAGTTTTACTATATAAAAATTTTAATCTTGATTGAAACATTTAAAAAAAATATGTTATCCTAGTGATATAAATAGTTTATAAGACATTATATATTCTTATTTTTCATAACGATAGAGGAAGACCCTATTAAGATGGGGGATAGTAATTAGTCTCCCAAGGACGGCCAATGGTTTAACATGGTTTCCAATTCATTGACTTGGGTTTTTTTCTATAGTGGTTGTACCCCATGAATCTAAAATGGGATAAATTTTCATATAATATTTGGTGTTCAGGATTGGATTTGGGAGAGGTTTAGAGAGTTTATTCAATTAATTATTCCTTATTAGGGTTAGTTTTTTTATTTTATCACATATTAAGGTATGTTTCCTATATATTTCTTGTATGAGTATATATAAATACATTTTATTGAAACCCATGAGTTGAGAGTATGGTTTTAATGATATTCTAAAAATATTTTATACTTAGTCTCTATATGTAAACCCCCTTTCATAGTTGAAGGTGTAATCCATTATTTTCTATATATTATATAGCTAGAAAACATTTTTATTAATAGTAAAATTAATAATATTGTTAATATATTATATTTTATATTTATCATCAGTTTTTATATATTTTATGAACTCACATTTAAATTTGGTTTAGGTGAGTTCTTTAGTGTTATAATGAATTATCATATTTTACTCTTAAGTTATTATATAAAAAACATTTTTTTATATAATAAGTATATATTTTGTGATATATGGATCAACATTGGATCCCATTGACTTGGAACACACCTCGGTATGATAAGGGTTTAGAGGAGTTCTTATATTTTTTAGTTTTTAATTGATATGTGGGTGGGAGAATTAAATATTCATGTCCTAATTATAAAATTTTAAATATGGGTGAAGAAATATGACCTTCATGAAAAATTGATATAGAATAAATTCCCTTTTCATTATGAGAGTTTTATTTCATATAGAGAATCAAATTTTATAGAACTTTTGATAATTGATTCTAATAAGTATAATGAACATTCTATTTCCTAGCCAATGGGGCAATAAATTCAAAACATGAAAATTCTTCTTTTGGTATTTCAGTGCTTCAAGAAAATTTAAAACATATTTATATGACCAATTGAGGTTGTTGTAGATATCAAAAAAATGATGTTTTCTAACTTCAGAAAAACTAGATCAAGATTTTAACATATCTGTGGATCCTATTCATGATCTTGTGGTGGTCAATTTCATAGAAACGTTTTTGGATATGAAATTCTTATTTCATGAATTAATTAAGATAGAAATCAAGATCTATATGAATAATTTTTCAAATATTTAAACATTATTTTTAGTGATGTCCTATAAAATAAAGTGCCTACTAAAAAATAAAAATAAATAGATATACATTACATTATTGTTGTTTCATGATACATTTTCTAAATCTAATATCCGTGTGCCTTTCAATGACATGAATAATTTTTGTAACGAGCTTGTCCTCAAATACACAAAAATAAATGCAAGTCCCAATGATTTTATTCTATATTATAGAGAGGATTTAGGTAGATTGAAGTATAAGATATGATCAGTTTTTAGATATAATTCAATCAGTGGTGTTGACAATATAAATTAATATGCTACTAGAAGATGAATAAGAAAATGATTAGTCATGTAAAATATTTTTTTTACTTCCCTATATAACCCTCATTTCAAATATTTTTTTCATCTAAAATAATAGATCACATGAGGAAGAATGATTTAGAAAATAATAATATTGATTTCATTTAACATATAAGATATTCAAAATATAGGAAATAGTATATTAATTGCATACATGTTTCTTATATGATCTAGATAATGTATGATTAGGATTGGTTATCGATGGATTTCACCCATTTGGAAATTTGAGTACTAGTTATAGAATTTGATTGATTGTTAAAATCCTTTAAAATATACCTCTATAGATGTATATTAAGATAAATTCATTTACCATTTTAATAATTATTCCATGAACAAAAATTCTTAAAAAAAGTTCATGAATGTATACTTTCTACCACTAATTGAAAAATAATAAGAGTTATATAACAATTTGTGTTGAATCTTATAATGAATCAATTATAAAATTATTAAAAAGTAATATTGTGATCATATGGAAAATTAATGACAACCTTGAACATAGAAACACATCCTGTTAGAACAGTTTTAATAGTTTTTCTTATCCAATTTCTAACATTGATGTCAATCCTGGAAAAATAACTTATAGTAAATAATTGAGATTATTATGTCCTCATATATTTCTCAATGTATCTCGCATACCTTAGTTTAACATGTTGGAATTCAGTGGAACCATTTATCATAGAGAATTACAAAAGTCACTCATAGGATCAAAAATATTTTCACAAATATAAAATTTTAAAAGGTAATTTGATAAATTCCATATCATCAATCAAAGTTGGAACATAACAATTGAATAAAAAGAGTATATTTTTAAACCTTTTGTATTGGGAATTTAATTTTCTATGTCATAATTTTGTTGTTATGATTATTGAGTATAATTTACGTGAAAATGTTATTTTCACATTAGTTAATGAGAATAATAAATTTAGGAACCATATTAATACTTAAAAGTACATAAAACTAATGAATATAAAACATGATCTATTACTATATTATTATATAATGTATGAATCCATGGTTTTTTGAATAAAAAAATAACAAGAATGATATATTAATTTAGATATTTAATAATATGAAATTACCTGAGGGATATTCAATAAAAATATCATGACTTTTTTGATTTAAAACATCATAGGTTACATGGATAAAAAATTCATGATTCATATGTTTTTTTGAGATGTTTCTCCCTTCGAAATATCATATATTTTTACCTAAAAATTAAATCTAGTTTTAATGGATTTTTCACATTCTTTAGTAAATGTTTTTAAAAAACCCACAACTAATTAATCTTGAAAATACTTTGGAAATATTTTTATTAAAACTGTTTCATATGGTGATAATGTTTCCCCATTATCTTTTATTCTCATGGTGCATTTGGTAGGGAATTGTGTTATGAAAACTAAATTATGTGATCCCAAACATTAAAAATGGATATATCTAATTGATTAGTCCTTTATTTTTAGTTTTTTTCTTTAGTAAACCATTTTTCTGATCTATTTCATATATAGTTAATTATGTTTCAATTATTTTTTACACATAAATTAGTCATTTCAAATCACATATGAAAAATAAATATCAACCAAAATGAACTATATTTTAATATTTGTTAGTATAGAATTGAGTTTCCTTTTTATGGGTACATTGATTATATTGAGACAATATTTAATTGGTTTACTCATATTAATGTTATATCGACTCAATCTCACCCAGATAGGAAATCAAAAATCATTCATATTATTGTCCGACTAGTTGGGAGGAAGTTAAATATTATGTAGACACGACTGAAATTATTACAAGAATATAGATATGCTTTACTAAATAGTGAAATTTTAGAACCATTCATTCAATAACTGATGATCCAAATTAAGAGACACAAGAGAAGTGAAAATAAAATGAAAAACATGTAGAAAAATATATTAATAAAGATCTAATATAATGTTTTATGTTATGTGTAAGTTCATAAATAATATAACTCATATATATAATAAGTTGAAATATATATTTAAATCATGAATATCAAAATGAAAGGAAAAGGGTAAAAAAAATTAATGTCTTTTTGTTAGAGTCCTCTAAATAATGTAAAGAAATTCAATGCTTACAATTTTAATGACATGAAATTTCATACATTAAATCAAGAAGAAGGTTTCAACACAAAGAATAATCATATATTTACAGTCATTTAGAAAGAATATTATGGAAATTTGACAATTTTATTGAATTAAACTACCATATTCATTTTTAAATTGTTTTATTAAAATGTAAACATGTTAATATTTATAGTGGTATTAAATATACATATTTAAATTTACTTATATGAACTCATGTATATTGATGGATATTTTTTATCATGGAGAACATGACTTTTATATCGTCGCATCATAAGAAAATTTGATATATTATATAGAATATGTTTTTGATAAAGGGTGGAGTGTAATTATACACATGAAAAAATTACTTTTTTTCTTTATATATCCTATATACTCATAAAGATGAATCTTAATAAATAATTTATGACGAAATGATTATATTTCTATATATATTCAATATGATAATTTCCTCAAGTATATGTTTCCTTAAAAAGTCCTTAAGTAGTTCCCCGCTATGATGAGAACCTAGATATATAATTATGATATTCTTAAACATAGTCTTGTGTTTTATTACATCAATTAATGGTTTAGGGATGATGTTTAATGTCAGGTGAGAGTATTCATAAGTAGATAAAACAGTATCTCATTAATATCACACTCAAAAATCTCCAACATGAGATATTATTATGATAAACATACTAGTAGTAATTCTATATGATTTCATGTCATTGGATATTTATATCAATGAGTTTATATAATGATCCTTAGAATTTAATATTATAATTAATATATAACATGGCTCCCTAAATTTGATTTATTTTTGAAACCATGATTCCATATGTTTATAGTGAGGTAGGATACATGGGGTGCACCATTAATGATATTTTATTAACGAATAAGTTGAGAAAAGCAATTTGCCTTCCACATTTATGAAAGTTCATATGATGGCCCTTTGATTGAAATGAAACTATAAACTAAATTCCAACATCATAGTGTGTGTAATGGTTCATTTTATGTAGTCAAATAAAGATGGATTGAACTAATAGTTTGATGTATACACTACACAACCTAGTAGATGAGATATCATGACCAAGAGATTATATTCCACGACGAGTTTTCATATGTGGTTACCAATGTTACATCATTAACTTATTTATCTTGAGTACCTTTTTGTGTTTCTAGAAAATGATGCTGATATTTTGTTGAACATGCTTAATGCCACTAAAGAAGAAGTCTAGAGGTTTATGCACACAGTGTTTCTATTTACCTTAATTAAATTCTATTTGAATTCAATTAATGGAATAAATATAATTATCTAGACCACAGAATCATATTCATTCATAATTTATTGGTCAAAAATATTAACAAAATATTTATTCACAAGATAATTATTTAGTTATGTAGATATATAACATTTATTTATATCTTTTTATTCACAATATAATAAATAATTATTTAGTAAATATATAATTTATTTAATTAAATTAATTTTTAATAAAATTTCTTCACCACAATGTGAATATGATATTTATTTATTGAATGAATGAAAAATATGTAGCTAAATATTTATTCAAAAATTCAATAAATATATAGGATAATGATTGGATTTATTTTTTGGTGTGGTGAAAAATGTTTAATTAATATAATGTAAAATAATACTTATTATTTTATGGGTAAGAACACACCATGAGATAAAATAGTATTACTATTATTTTACATGGAATAGGGTTTATTATGGGATTAATATATAATTAAGGACCTTTGTATAGTTAATTAACATTAAAACCTAGAATTAGTTTTATAAATACAATATTATATAAAATATTGAAGAGGTTGGTCTACAGAACATTCTTATCCCTATAGTATTCTCAATCAATGAAGAACTACTCTAGGATTTTGTTTCAAGATTAAGAGAATTTCATCCTCTATCCTCCTCCTCTCAAGTTGGAGAGACTAAGAGATGATCCTTCTAGAATAAAGGATTCATGCTAGTGATCAAGGGAGAATCTCTGGATGATTCATACCACTAAGATATTACCAAGAGCACCATCGGTGATGTTTCAAGAACAAAGGGAGTTTGTGTGGATCACCGTAATAGGGATTTTATTTTGGTTCCTTTTATGAAATAACAGTGCAACCAAAAGGTGTCTGAAGGATAAAAATATTCAATGATAAAAAAATTACCAAGAATGAGGAAATTATTTTAATTAAATTAATTTAATATTTAATTTCAAAAATTTCCTCATCTTGGTTCTATGGTTTATGTCAATTAATATTAAAATTTATTCACTGGTCATTATGATTATTTATTATATACATATCATATTATTTGTTAATTATGAGAAAAATGAGATGGATACATCCTAATATGATCTTATGTTGTATCTAAAACCATTAAGTAGAATCAAAGTAGTCACATTCAAATGTTTGATTATTTAATCTGGGTATAGTTTATGTGCTTAAATATTAGTTTTCATTTCCATAAATGTTTTCTTTTAATCTAATTTTCCAAAAATATTATTCAATTCATTGTTTCAAGATCATATAACCCATAATCAATTTAAAATACCCAAATAACATCTGAATAATCCACCTATATGTCACAATAATTTTGTCCTAATAGTAGAAGAGTATACGGTGTGTAACTTGTTAGTACACATTGTGTACCAGTTTACATTGTACCAAGATGAACCATTAGACATCTAGGTATTAATATAGTAAATACACAAGGTGTTCAATAAATGTACAACCCATGTTGATCGAGCCATACTGGCACACAATTTTTCAAACTGTACATCATGTAACAAGATTACGTGTCATGTAATCCATGCGTTTTCTTGATGGATGAAATATAATCAAAGACACAACATGTATTAATACACCATTCTTGTGATTGAAAAATACATAAATCATTGGACACATACAACTATAATTCCACATTAATGTTTTTCGTTGACTTACTTTCCCATTCCATAGTTTATATCATACATAGATAGTAAAGAGACATACAAGAAATGATGTTGGATGTTAAATAGTGTGTATCTTACCTGTTAACACTTAAATATTAAATTTAATTAGCTACTCCATTAATCCTAATAAATATTTGTTTTTTTATTATTTATTGATAATAAATGTTTATTAATAGGTTTTATATTATATTAAATAATTCAATAATTTGTGTAATATTTTTAATAATAGGTATTTTATGGTTATTAAATATTTTACACTTTGTGTGTATTAAATCAGTACACACAGTGTATTTTTCATACGTCTCATGGGAAATTTATTGATAGTACATGCCCTAAAATTACATCACATTTCATATATGTAATTTTTCATGTGAGTTAATTATATACAATAAGAACCATGTCGAGTAGTTGGAACAGGTATTCATCATGTTAATTCTAAGTAAAAGTTGTGTACATATTTTATTTAATTAGAATAAAAAATATTTAATTTATTTAAAATCACATCAGATGGTAATATACAAGATATATTGGATGGAGATTGAGATAAAATGTGTTACATGATTAATTATATAATTAATAATATTAATTAGGATGTGTTTTATCTTAATCAATCAATGAATTGAAATGAATGGTATCCAGTTATTTAAAATGTTTATTCATTGTATGTGTAGATGGTCATGAGTTTATGTAAATTAAAATTTTTATTCCCAAAAACACTATTTAGGGAATGTACGAAAAATAAAGTTCTACAACGTAAGTTAAACAGTGTAAGATAATAAAAAATCTTTAAAAACAAGGATAAAGTTATTGGATTTTCTTACCTTATAAAGCTTCTATAAAAGGGAATGCACCTTCAAATTCAGGTCCTCTTAGAGTAGGTCATCAAAGTGACCATCCACATTTTCACATGAGTGATAATACTTCCCAACCTTAATCTTTCCCTCATTGAAACCTGTTCCATTATTTTATATTGTTTACTGATCCAATCGTCTTTTTCCTCATTATAATTCATCCATGGGAGTCTCTCTATGATTTTCTCCTTCTTTTCCTTTATGTCTTTGATCTGGATTGACTCTAAGGGATGTTATTTATTGGAATATATAATAAGATATAGATTATTACCTTCCCAATTTTCCTCACCTCCCTCTTTAGTCCCTTCCACTTTATCTTCTATATAATCTTGGTCTTATTTTTTATCTTGATTTTTTCCCTTTTGAAGGGAATGTCTTTACTTTCATATACCCTTCTTGGCCAACCTTATTTCCATCATTTTGGGAAAATTTGAATATTATTTGCATCCCTTTGATTATTTCTCTATAACAATAATTGTTGAGCCCTCTGGAAGATTGCTGAAATTCTTCCTATGATTGCTGTTTTAATAATCACAAATCATCAATTACTTAATCCGGTTGGATTTCTCATATACATAATCACAATCTCTTAGTGAATCTGTGTATATTGGCTGGATCATGTTTTTATCTCTTTGTTATTTATTTACAAGTATTCTGTAAGTCCTATGGATCAAAGGACAACGGTTGCACCGATCCATATCAAAGGACAACGGTAGCACTGATCCATATCAAAGAACAACGGTCGCACCGATCCATATCAAAGGACAACAGTCGCACCGATCCATATCAAAGGACAACGGTTTCATCGATCTATATCAAAGGACAATGGTCACACCGATCCATATCAAAGGACAACGGTTGCACCGATCCATATCAAAGGACAACGATCATGACACACCGATGCTGATCAAATGAGTCACAGATCATGACACACCGATGCTGATCAAATGAGTCACCGATCATGACACACTGATGCTGATCATCTGAGTCACCGAAGATGTCTTACCGATGCTGATCAAATGAGTCACCGATCATGACACACTGATGTTGATCATTTGAGTCACCAAAGATGTCTTACCGATGCTGATCAAATGATTCACCGATCATGACACACCGATGCTGATCAAATGAGTCACCAGTCATTACACATCGATGCAGATCAAATGAGTCACCGATCATGACACACCGATGTTGATCATCTGAGTCACCGAAGATGTCTCACCGATGCTGATGTTGATGACCTACCGATCACTTGACACACCGATAGTCATAAAAAGCTGTTTGAATTTATTTATCATTATTTAATCTAACCAACGGTCATATTGGGAATATTTTAATGCTCTATCATTTATTTAATGAAGGTTGTTGGATGTCAGGGAACCGTACCTCGTACCCACAAAAAAGAAATCATTTCTTTTACTGGTGCTCGTGCCATAAATACAAGAAGCCACTGTTGGTGCATAGAGACAGGTGTAACAACGACAAGAAAAGAGAGCGCAAAGAGTGGTGGATGAGACAGTCATAGAGAAACACAGAACCTCATACACACTCAAGCTTACTCAAGAAGAGTACTGTACTTCCACGAGCACATTGAAGAACTTCATTCACTGTATTTCTCAATATCTCGGAATCTGGATACCAAGTAGACGACACTCTGTTTCTCAGACAAAAACCATACGGGGACTCAAAATCATCTCTGATCAAACTCAAGGAGTCCAAAGCATCATTGCCATCACTAGTGCCATTTCAAAACTCTACATCTCTGCTCTGTGATTCATTATTTAACATTTCGAGCAGTGTGTGTTATCTCATGCATTTAACACACACACTGTCTCCTATACTTTAACTGGAGGATCTGTAAATCCTCACTCAAACTCTTACATCTTCTATTTCCCACTGAAATAGTGGTAGAGGTCGTGTGTGACCTGAACAGCTGGTTGATATTGTTCTGTTTCCCACGAATAACAGTGGTAGAGGTCTTGGACCTGGACAAGTGTAAACTGTTGTGAACCCCAATCCAGGGTGTGGATCAAATTTATAAAAATTGTTGAGAGGACTAAGTCTCGGCTTGAGACTGAACCTCTTGGTTATATCTGTTGTGCTATATCTGTCAAAGTTATTCTTTTATTCCGCTGCTAATTTATTTAAAACCAAAACTGTTTTAAAGTCACTTTGATAATTAAATTTGCATGTGTTTATATTAGTTGTAAATCAGTAAGTTGGCTTCAAAAGTTAATCAACATTTCTGTTTTGATTAACTGGGAAATAATCAATCCCTTGAGA
Source organism: Viscum album (assembly GCA_963277665.1). NCBI lineage: Eukaryota > Viridiplantae > Streptophyta > Magnoliopsida > Santalales > Viscaceae > Viscum > Viscum album. Next base: position 401,876,755 of record OY728130.1, read on the forward strand.
ACCCAACTGAACCCTTACTTTGATATAAATTCACTATAGTTTAATTTAGTATTTTATTTGGGGGTTTTTAAGACAATGTTTTAAAACAGAAATTTTAATTGGAACTCATTTCACCCCCCTCTTGAGTATCCACTCCGACCAAAAATTGGTATCAGATGAAGATTTAAATATTTTTCTAAAAGTACTCTGTTTTTCAACTGTGATTTTAGTTGTATTTTAAAGCCCTTAAAATTTCTGTTATTTCTAAATTTTTATCTCTTTAAAAACATTTCTTTAAGTAAGCTATCGTGGATAATAGACTTGAAGGTGTTTCAACCATTAAACCACCATTTTTCAATGGCACTAACTATTCTCATTGGAAAATCAAGATGAAAATTAATTTAGAAAGCATGGGGTTTGATATTTGGACTACTATAGAATTAGAACATAAAATTCCTACTACTGTTAGAACTACTTGGAATGAAGCTACTAAGGTTGTCTATAATAATAACTGCAAAGCTATGAATGCCTTGTACTGTGATTTAGGAGATGAGGAATTTAATAGAATATCTGCTTGTAAAACTGCTTATGAAATTTGGGATACCTTAGTTGTTTCTCATGAAGGAACAACTAATGTTAAGGAAATTAGATTGAACACTTATACTATTAAGTATGATAATTTTAAGATGAAGCCTGATGAACCCATTTCTGACATGTATCTCAGGTTTAATGAAATTTTCAACACAATGACTTCTCTGGGAAAGGATGTTCCATCAAAGGAACAAATTATGAGAATTCTAAGATGTCTACCTGAAAGATGGAGGGGAACTTCTTTCTCAATTAGAGAATCATGTGATATTGGTGAAATACCAGTCAAGGAACTAATTGGAAAGTTGATGATGTATGAAGAGGAACTCAAGGTTAACAAAGAAGAAGAAGATGAACCTAGAAGGAAGTCAGTTTCTTTCAAGACTTCAACTTAAAAGAACAAGGATAAGGAGATTCTTAATGCTATAAATGAGAGTTAAAGTTGTGAAGATAGTGAAAGTGCTTCTGATAGTGATGCTGAGATGGCTCACATTGCCAGAAGATTTAAAATGTTTTATAGGAAGAAGGATTTTTTCATAAAATCAAATTATAAAGGTAAGTATGATAGCAAGGGACATTGGAAAAGGAATTGGATGAAATCTGACAAATCAGATGAAGTTGTCTTCTATGAGTGTAAAGGAAAGGGACACATAAAAGCAGACTGTCCAAAGTTGAAATACAAGAAGAGGTATGATTACAAGGACAATATGTACAAAAAGGCTCTGAAGGCTACTTGGAGTGCTTCTGAAGATAGCTCCACTGAATCTGAAGTTTCGGAAACTGAGCACATAAATAAGGCAAATATGTGTTTTATGACAAACACCTCTGAGGTAACATATGAAACTCTTGCCTTAAATTCATATTATTCTAAAGGTGATTCTGACTCAGAAAACATGACAAAATCTGAACTATTTGAATATTGTGATATGTTAGAATAAACCTGTAATGATCTAAAAGACAAATACAAAGGGTTAAAGAAACAGTATGCTTTAACTGTTAAACATATATCTGATATTGATATTGAAATGGAAAAGAATGCTCAGTTGATTAAAGAAAACACTGATCTGAAATTATCTAATGAGAAACTCAAGAAAGACTTAGAGAAATTTACAAATGGTAAATAGACTCTTACTCAAATTCTATGTAAGCAAATAGCACCTAGATACACTACTGTTATAGGATACCAACCTGGACAAAGGATGATTACCAAAACTAAATTCATTCCTAAATCTGGACAGAATGTAGCTAGTTCTGAAACTTCATATGCTTCAACTAGATATATTCAAATTTATGGATCTAATAAGGTTTACCTTTCAAAATCTATTGATTCTAAAAAGTTTATGCGACCCATAAGACAAATTTGGGTACCAAAAGTTCTGATTGCTAACCTGTCTGGACCCAAGAAGATCTGGGTACCAAAATTATTTCCTATCTATATCTGTTTTGTAGGGAACCTGCTTAAAGAGCTCCTGTAAAAAGCCTTGTTATTTGGATAGTGGATGTTCAAGACATATGTCTGGAGACTTATCATGCTTTAAAATCTTAGTCAGAGTTGATGGAGGTTTTGTCACCTTTGGTGATAATTCTAAAGGAAAAATCATCGGCTTAGGCCAGATTGGTAACACTGACTCGGTGTTAATTTCTAATGTTTTATTTGTTGATGGACTTAAATACAATTTGTTAAGTATTTATCAGTTATGTGATGATGGTTTTTATGTTAAATTTCAAAATGATTCTTGCAATGTTTTTAATTCTAAAAATGTTTTAGTGTTTGCTACTTTGAGAAATGAAAATGTTTATGTTGTTGATTTAAATTCTTTAGCTAAGAAAAATATTACTTGTTTAAATGCTTTTCATAAAGAGTCTTGGCTTTGGCACAAAATATTAGGACACTACAATGTGCATTCACTTCGAAAACATGCTAGGAAAAACGTAGTTAGAGACCTACCCAAACTTGAATTTCCAGCAGACAAAGTTTGTAATCCCTGTCAAAAGGGAAAGCAACATAAAGTTTCTTTTAAATCAAAGAAAATAGTTCCAACTTCTAAACCTCTCGAGTTGGTTCACAGGGATTTATTTGGACCTTCTAGAGTTTCTAGTTTAAATGGGAAGCATTATGTCTATGTTCTTATAGATGACTTTTCTATATATACTTGGGTATATTTTCTAGCTCACAAAAGTGAAGCTTGTTCTTTCTTTGTAAAATACTCCAAGTCTGTAGAAAACCTTAGTGGACTTAAGATTAAAACTCTGAGAAGTGATCATGGCCGTGAGATTAAAAATCATGAGTTTGAATCTTACTGCTCACACAATGTCTATAGTCACAATTTCTCTACCCCTAGGACACCTCAACAGAATGGTGTAGTAGAAAGGAGGAATAGAACCCTGCAAGAAATTGCTAGAACTTTGCTTAATGAGTATGACCTACCTGTTTATTTTTGGGCTGAAGCTGTAAATACAGCTTGTTATGTTATCAATAGAGTCTTGATCAGACCTGTTCATGAGAGGACCCCATATGAGTTGTGGAACCATAGGAAACCTATGGTTAACTTCCTCAACGTTTTTGGCTACAAAGTCTTTATTCTTAATACTAAATACAATCTTGAAAAATTTGCATCCAAGAGTGATGAAGTAATTTTTCTAGGTTACTCAACTTCTTGTAAATCCTATAGAGTTTTCAATAAGAGAACCAAATGTGTGGAAGAATCTGTTCACATCAAATTTGATGAAACAGATCCACATGAACCTAAGACCTCTCTTGAAAATCATGAAGATGATCTATCTGTTTTGAACCTTAATGATAAAGACAGTGGAACTGTGGTTAAAACATCCAGTTCTGGAAATTTTCCAAACCCTGCTTCTGTTGAACCTCAACATGTAGATGGACCTAAAATCTCGAGCCCTACCTTTTCTAGATCAACTAGAATTCTGAAGAATCATCCTTTAGATGCTGTTGTAGGAAATCATGATAGAGGGACATAGACTAGAGCTTCTCTTAGAAATCAGGTTGAACATCAAGCCTTCTTGTCATATCTAAAACCTAAAAATATCAATGATTCTATCAATGATGAATTTTGGGTAATGGCTATGCAAGAGGAACTAAATCAATTTGAAAGAAACAATGTCTGGAAATTAGTAGAAAGACCTAAGGACACTATAACCATAGGCACAAAATGGATGTTTAGAAACAAAGTTGATGAATCTGGAAACATCATTAGAAACAAATCTAGGCTAGTTGCACAAGGTTACAATCATGAAGAAGGAATTGACTATGAGGAAACCTTTGCACAAGTAGCCAGATTAGAGGCTATTAGGATCTTACTTGCCTATGCATCACATCTGAATTTTAAGCTATATGAAATGGATGTGAAAAGTGCTTTTTTAAATGGTTTTATTTTTGATTATGTTTTTGTAGAACAACCACCTGGTTTCACAAATCCTCATTTTCAAAATCATGTCTTTAAACTTTCTAAAGCTTTATATGGTTTAAAACAAGCTCCAAGAGCTTGGTATGAAAGACTTTAAAACTTTATTATTTCAAAAGGATTTACAAAAGGAATAGATGATCCCACTCTTTTTATAAAAAGGATTTCAAAAGATGTGTTAATAGTACAAATATATGTTGATGATATTATTTTTGTATCTTCTAAAAATTCTTTATGTACTTAATTTTCAAAGGTTATGAAAAATGAGTTTGAAATGAGCTTAATGGGAGAGCTTAAGTATTTTCTTGGATTTCAAATATTTCAAACTAAAGATGGTATTATTTTAATCAAAGTAAATATACTAGGGATTTATTAAAATGTTTTGGTTTAGAGAGTATTAAGGAAAGTGATAACCTATGAGTACTACCTCTAAGTTGGATGTTGATGAAACTGGGAAACCAGTTCATCAAACCAATTATAGAGGCATGATTGGGAGTTTACATTATCATACTGCTAGTCGACCGGATATTATGTTTAGTGTGTATATGTGTGCTAGATTTCAAGCTAATCCTAAAGAATCACACTTACTGGCTGTTAAAAGGATTTTTAAATATCTTAAGTATACTGTGAATTTAAGTTCGTTTTATCCGAAAGGAAAATCATTTGACCTAACTAGTTATTCGGATGCTGACTTTTCTGGATGTAAGTTAGATAGGAAAAGCACATCTGGAACATGTCATTTACTTGTAAAGTCCCTAGTATCATGGTGTAGTAAGAAACAGACCTCATTTGCATTGTCTACTGCTGAAGCAGAATATATTGATGCTGGTAGTTGTTGTGCACAGATTTTGTGGATGTAACACACTTTATTGGACTATGGATTTGAATTTAAACAGGTTTCAATTAACTGGGACAATACTAGTGCGATCAACATATCTAAGAATCATGTGTCTCACTCTAGGACTAAGCACATTGATATCAGACATCACTTTCTAAGAGATCATTATCAGAAAGGTGATATTTCTCTAGAATTTATTAGCTCTGAACATCAATTAGCTGATATTTTTACAAAGCCTTTATGTTCTGAAAGAATGAATTTTATTAAACAAGAATTGTGTATGATAGATCTGTGAAACCGATCTGTGAAACTGATCTGTGAAACCGATCTTTGAAACCGATCTATGAAACTGATCTACGAAACCGATCTGTGAAACTGCTCTCTGAAACTGATATGTGAAACTGATCTATGAAACCGATCTGTGAAACCGATCTGTGAAACCGATCTGTGAAACTGATATGTGAAACCGATCTCTGAAACGGATCTGTGAAACCGATCTGTGAAACTGATCTATGAAACCGATCTGTGAAACTGATCTGTGAAACCGATCTGTGAAACTGATCTGTGAAACGGATCTGTGAAACTGATCTGTGAAACCGATCGGTGAAACTGATCTGTGAAACCGATCTGTGAAACGGATCCGTGAAACGGATCTGTGACACTGATCTGTGAAACGGATCTGTAAAAGGGATCTGTGAAATGGATCTGTGAAACTGATCTGTGAAACCGATCTGTGAAACCGATCTGTGAAACCGATCTGTGAAACTGATCTATGAAACCGATATGTGAAACCGATCTGTGAAACTGATCTGTGAAACTGATCTGTGAAACTGATCTGTGAAACCGATCTTTCTTTATATTACTTTTTATTTTGTTGTGATTAATTAACTAATTTTATCTTTATTATGGGAACCCTAAATGATGAAATAAATGATACGTGACTATTTCTAATCCCCAAACCGTTGACCTTTCACTTCTTTCCCACCAAACCTTATTTCCTCTCTTTTCCTCTACTTCGATCCTTCGAACTCCTACTTTCCCCAGAATAGTCAAATGTATAAGAAGAAGAGACCGAGCAAAGGATCAGAAAGTCTTGTACCTACAAAGCGTGCTCGAGGCGAGTCGAGTAGTACCACTCAAAGATAAGTAAATCCGAACCTGTAAACTCGGATTGTTGATATAGAAAAGGAAGTCAACTCTTCCTGGCTTTTGACAAGTAAGTCGTTGTTGTTATAAGTTTTAGATTCACAATGATGGAAAGCCTGGTTCTCAGATAACACTCGTGTATACTACCCAAAGCTAGTGCATGAGTTTTATATAAATCTGCATGTTACTTTAGATGGTGTCGATGCTGCCAGAATGTCTTCTGTAGTGAAAGGAAAGAAAAAATCTTTTTCGTCTAAGCAATGGGCTGAATGTTTGAATGTACCCAATGAGGGTCGGTAAGAGGATTATGCTGGAAACATTCCTCCAACCACTGAATACTTCTCTTATGAGTTAGCTTTGGAGCTTTTGACTGGAAATAGAGAGTCAAGGAGAATCATATCCTCAGAGCTGGAGGTGAATGTAGACATCTCTTTAAGTTTATTCAGCACAAAATTTGCCCCAGGAAAGGAGATTTTTCTGCTGTAAGATACCAGGATGTTTTTCTATTTTTTTTACTAAAGACCCATGAGAAGATAAATTTGTGTAGATATCTAATTGTGCACATAGATGGAATGGTGAAACCTTCTAAGAAAGCCACTGCCCTGTTCTATTCCAAAATGATCTCTGGTATGTTAAAGAATCTGGAATGTGGTGATAAATCTGATGAGATAGCTGAATCTGATAGTGCTTATTGTGTTAATAATTAAATTTGTAAATGGGTGAAAATAAACTGGAACCCATGAATGAAATGCTAGGTTGATGATGAGGACAAGTTGTATGAATCTTACAATCCCACTAATCATGGAAAGTGGCCGAAGGGTTTGAGAGACCCTGGTTTGAAATCAGATGAGGAGCCAATTTATTCTGATGATCTGGAAGAAGATGAAATAGAAGAAGGAAGTATGTCACCTCCTGATGATTGGAGTGATCCTGATACTGTGATCCCTAAGAGAAGAATAGACTTTGGATCTGCCAGTCCACCTTTACCTTTACCTGAATCAGAACCTGTTCTTGGTGATGAAGAAGCTAGTGACACTGAAGTATCTGACAGTGACGTTTTTGTGATGAATGGAAATGAGAATGGAGATGATGATGATGATGATGATAATGATGATGATGGTGATAACCGACTAGTGGATGGTCTTGTTGTACCTCCAATTGAAACACATCAAACTGTACCAGAAACAGATGCCAATGGCAAGAGAGAATCTCTTGAAATCAGTGGAAGAGAAAGTTATGATAAACCAAAATACACTCTGTGTGCTGCTGTCTGGAATGATTACCCTGGTTTTGCTGTTTTGGGTTTAGAGTATTCTAAAGAAGAAGAAGAATAATCAGAATCTAATGTGGTTATGATGGAAAGAGAACCAGTTGAGGAAAGGTCTGCTCATGGTGTTGATGCTGAAGGTGCTCATCTACCTAGTTCTACTGTCTCTCAGTCTGATTTTGATAAGTTCAAAAGTGAGTTGCTTAATGCTATGAGAGATACAGTCAGAAAAGAGATTTCAAATGATATTAAACCAGACCTGTCCAATACTGGTGAGTTTATTGGCAGGCACATAGCCTCTCTAAATCAGATTCTGAAGGATCTACAATCTGTCTTAGTTTCTTTATCCAACAAATTTAGATCCACCATCTCTGTTATGATGGAAGTGTTGAGAAATCTGATTGAACATCGTAAGAAGTCTGATCTAAGAAATTTGAAAGCTGAGATAACTCAGATAGTTGCTCAAGCTAGTATAACCAAAGTAACCAAGATCACTACTCGTGAGCTAGAGGCTCTAAGGTAGATTGTGCATGATAAATTGGCCGCCATTAGGCATGTTCTTGATTTGTACTCATTGAGGAATATGAAGGAGCACAGTGATCACATTCATAAGATGGTAACAGTATATTCAGAAGATGCCACTAAAGCTCAGAGAGAGATCAAGGAAAAGGTTGATCACTAATTCTCAAAAATCTATACCAAGCATGAGATGACTGCGAATTTCAAAGTGTTAGCTGACAATCTGAGACTACCTCCTGTAACTGAGGCTTTCAAGACTCAAGTTCGACAGTTGCAAGATTTTACTCCAACCTTGGAACGTTTCATGGAGAATAAGGATGATTTTGAGAAGGCTATACAGTATGGTGCAGAAGTTATTCATAATTTCATAAATCTTTTCAAGCCTTATCTGAATGCACAAGTTATCGCCATTTTTCTTTCTACTGCTGACCCTCTCAGTGTCTCTGATGTTTCTCCAAATCAGATCTCTGTTGCTCAAGCTCTATCTTAACTCCGACCAGTTCCTCAACAATCTTCTCAACCAGCTCCTACAGCTCCATAGCAAATCCCAATGGCATCCTCTCCTCCATCCTCCAGAGTCATCTTACCACCGTTTCAAATTTACCCAGTTTAACCTGCCTCCAAGCCTTCCAACTTACAAACCATTGATCCTTCTGACAAGGGAAAAGCCCCGTTACATCCCCAGAAATAGTTGTGCATTTTTATTGATAGGGTGAACCCTGTTGTGATTGTACTGTGATTTCTTATAAACTTTATTCTCTCTTCTTTTTATTCTCACTGATTCCTTCTTTTAATCTCCTCTTTATCTAGTTTCCGTCATTTTTTTTATCCCAAAGGGGGAGAAATCTGTATATCTATGGATCTATGGGGATATGGGGGAGATTCATCTCTCAAGGGGGTGATTTATATCTTTTTATGGAAATGCTTGCATAAGTATTTAAAGGCATAAATTCAGGGGGAGATTTATATCTCATTATGTTTTTATTCTTATTGTTCCTTATTATTCATGATATATTATATTTATTTATGGCTATGCTTTTTGATTGGAAAAGATTTGTGATTATCAAAAAGGGGGAGATTGTTGAGCCCTTTGGAAGATTGTTGAAATTCTTCCTATGATTGCTGTTTTAATAATCACAAATCATCAATTACTTAATCCGGTTGGATTTCTCATATAAATAATAACAATCTATTAGTGAATCTATGTATATTGGTTGGATCATGTTTTTATCTCATTGTTATTGATTTAAAAGTATTCTGGAAGTCCTCTGGATCAAAGCACAATGGTCGCACCGATCCATATCAAAGAACAACGGTCGCACTGATCCATATCAAAGGACAATGGTCACACCGATCCATATCAAAGGACAACTGTCGCACCGATCCATATCAAAGGACAACGGTCGCATCGATCCATATCAAAGGACAACGGTCGCACCGATCCATATCAAATGACAACGGTTGCACCGATCTATATCAAAGGACAACATTCATGACACACCGATGCTGATCAAATGAGTCACCGATCATGACACACCGATGCAGATCAAATGAGTCACCGATCATGACACACCGATGCTGATCATCTGAGTCACCGAAGATGTCTTACCGATGCTGATCAAATGAGTCACCTATCATGACACACCGATGCTGAACGTCTGAGTCACCGAAGATGTCTTACTGATGCTGATCAATTGAGTCACCGATCATGACACACCGATGCTGATCCAATGAGTCACCGATCATGACACACCGATGTAGATCAAATGAGTCACCGATCATGACACACCGATGATCATCATCTAAGTCACCGAAGATGTCTCACTGATGCTGATGCTGATGACCTACTGATCACTTGACACACCGATAGTCATAAACAGCTGTTTGAATTTATTTATCTTTATTTAATCTAACCAACGGGCATATTAGGAATATTTTAATGATCTTTCATTTTTTTAATGAAGGTTTTTGGATGTCAGAGAAATGTACCTCATACCCACAAAAAGAAATCATTTCTTTTACTGGAGCTCGTTCCATAAATACAAGAAGCCCCTCCTGGTGCATAGAGACGGGTGTAACAACAACAAGATAGGAGAGCGCAAAGAGTGGTGGATGAGACAGTCATAGAGAAACACAGAACCTCATACACACTCAAGCTTACTCAAGAAGAGTTCTATACTTCCATGAGGACATTGAAGAACTTCATTCACTACATTTATCACTATCTTTGAATCTAGATACCAAGCAGATGATACTCTGTTTTTCAGACAAAAACCAGACGAGGACTCAGAATCATCTCTGATCAAACTCAAGGAGTCCAAATCTTCATTGAAATCACTAGATCTATTTAAAAACTCTACATCTCTGCTCTGTGATTCATTATTTTACATTTCGAGTAGTGTGTGGTATCTCCTACATTTAACACACACACACTGTCTCCTATACTTTAACTGGAGGATCTGTAAATCATCACTCAAAATCTTACATCTTCTATTTTCCACTGAAATAGTGGTAGAGGGCGTGTGTGACCTGAACAGCTAGTTGTTGTAGTTCTGTTTCCCACGAATAACAGTGGTAGAGGTCTTGGACCTGGACAGGTGTAAACTGTTGTGAACCCCGATCCAGGGTGTGGATCAAATTTATACAAATTGTTGAGAGGACTAAGTCTCGGCTTGAGACTGAACCTCTTGGTTATATCTGCTGTGCTATATCTGTCAAAGTTATTATTTTATTCCGCTGCTAATTTCTTTAAAACCAAAACTATATTAAAGTCACTTTGATAATTAAATTTTCAAGTGTTTATATTAGTTGTAAATCAGTAAGTTAGTTTCAAAATTTAATCAACCATTCTTTTTTGATTAACTGGGAAATAATCAATCCCTTGAGAACCCAACCGAACCCTTACATTGATATAAATTCACTACAGTTTAATTTAGTATTTTATTTGGGGGTTTATAAGACAAAATTTTAAAACAGAAATTTTAATAGGAACTCAATTCACCCCCCTCTTGAGTATCCACTCCGACCAACAATAACGCATCTACCTGAGTCTAGATTTCAGTTTTACCCTTTCTTCTTTATTGGTTTGTAGAGTCCATTCTCTTGATGAGGCTCAGCCTAATCTAGGACTTCACCCTCCCCTCATTAACCTCATAAGAAGCCTACATTCCAGTGTACAGAGCCTTAATGTAATATGGGGCCTTTGAGATGAAATTGTTTGGGTCCAAAGAAAACAAAACACTCACATCTTCAGACCCCCGTGTTCTTTTTCAAATGTTTGGTAGGAGAACATTCTCCTCATAACCATAACATAAATTCAATCCTTTTTCATTAGGATTGGATTGAACCACCTATTCCAGAAAAAAACACCTCATTTAAAACATTTCTAGATGACTCATCCTCCACGCTGGTGTTAGTCATTATAGAATCACATCCAAGGGCCTACTAACCTAAAAAACATAGGCCCTCTTTCACCTCAAAGTCCACTAGAATCTGAGAAAGAATTATCTACTTCTCTAAATCCCATTTCAATTGGACGAAGATATATACCATCTTCGGATTAAGGTCCCTCTAGCATGGATCCTTCTGAATTCGGACTATTTTTTTATTACTATCTATCTAGTCTTTCAAATTCATATTCAACATAGTCAATAGATAATTCGTACTAGTACCTAACCCCTATGACTCCTTCATCTGGATGTTTTTTTCGAACCCATGCCAGTACATTGCCTTGTTGTGTACCATTTTATTTCACAAATAACTGAAATCAATCCATGTCTTAAAGACAACGGGTTGTTTATAACAAAATTCCTCACCTAAAACAATCCACCTAAAGTTGACTGGACCTTTTGAAACATCAAATTCAATGCATATTCATTGAGAACCCAAGTGGAAAACATCGCTTGTTCTACTATCAGAGCTAAAAAACAACCTACTAAATTACCTAACATTGGGATAATAGAGGGAATATAGAATGGGATTGGAAACTTTAGAAAACTAACCCAAATCATTGTAGTTGGAGAGTCCCACATTATAAACAAATCATCTAACCATTTGAATAAGAAGAAGCGAGATCTGTGAAATATATGAGGCGCACTAGACCAGGCTTAGATCATATCACTCTATGAAGCAAAGTGAATCATAATGTTCCGGCAATCGAGAATGCCAATTATAGATATTTATTTCAAATACCACGAACAAAAAATTGATCATTCAAACACATCCATTGAAACTGATAGTTCAATCATGGTACTAGTTTCATGTTGAGATGAGACAGAGAGGTTATAAATTCTGATGTCGATATCAGTAGAATCAGAAAACCCTTGAACAGGTTTGAAACTATAGGGCTAAGAGAAATGGATGGAAAATGGGTAATAGATTTGGTATTATAAAAGGTAAAGAATGAGAGAAATCCACCTATAGAGGATGAAAGAGGTTTCCCCATTATGGCGGGATAGGGACTGAAGAAGTAGCCATCACAACAAATATGGCATCACAGAGGAGTGTAACGAAGAGTGAAGGTTGAGTCAGTATCATTCATAATGAGCTTAGACCAGCCTACGTATGCATGTGGTTTTTCTTAATTTAATTATATAATGGGTTTTTTTATATATTATTACTATTAAAATAAAATGGTTTCTTGTGTATCATCCCTCCATCCTCATTATGAAAGGGTCTTTATTCTCATTGTTTATTTTATGTAAACAGCTTATTTAAGTTCCCTTCACCAAAAGCTAAAAAAAGTATATGTAATGTTTGATCTCCAAGATGCATTCATCCCATTTAAGATAAAATTGATCTAAAAACAACTCATATGATACACAATATAGAAGAATATTACTGAAAATTGATCTAATACCAACTCAAGGTTTTTTTTCCTCTAAGTTCAATTGTTTAACTATTATATAATCAAGAAAAATCATGTCAAGACTCATACTTCTCATACACAATTTTTAGATCTTTTTAGATGAATGTTTAATAATTTATATAAATAGATATATATGGTTTATAAAGGTTTAGAGTCTTTGGATACTATATACACAATCTCCTTTTTCGTTTAAGAAATTCAATATATACCGCAAATATCTTCCCACATTGTAACATTCTTATAAATACCCTACTTAAAAAAATTATTCATAACCGAAGGATAGGAAACATAATAAAGGGTGATCTAAGATTATAAATAAGGTTAAACAAGGGATATATCCATGATAACTTAAATATAACATGATAATAATGGTATGATAACATGATCTTACATTTTAAAATACATACCCAGTATATCATTGACCATAATCTTGAATTGGGTAAAACTTTTGGCAGTTTCTAAGATATAAATAATATATGAATCAAATAAAATAAACCATGAGAGTATAATATTGGAATAATATATAAGTTTTTTCAAACAGATAAGAATAGAAAATCATTTCCTTAGGCAAGTATCACTTCCAATACTATGATAGTGGATTTGGTTCACTTCGCAATCCATCTTTTCATTCGTCAATTTTCACTCTCGAGACTATCATAGTGGATAAAGACCATTACTAAATTAGGTTGACTTATTATTCTATCCCTTATTATCTCATGATATATCCATTTTTACCCAATTCATTGGAGAACTTTATAACTTTTTTTCCTACCCATCACATATTTATAATACGTTAATATGTGTTCCATAAAATTAAAAATAATTCATTATATATCATAACCCATGGAAAAGAAATGGGTTTCAAAAACATTTCAATATATTATCATAGCATAAACCATGGAAGGTAAATGGGTTTCAAAAATGTTTCATCATCATAATCATAAACCATCTAGAGAAAGAATATGAATTGTATCATTAGATCATATCCCCATTAAATCATAATTAACAACAAATGATGTTTTCATAGATTAAAAATTTCTTTAAAAGATTATTGGAATATATATATAACAAAATAAACTTTTCATTATAAAATCACATATTTAAAATGAAAAACAAATATAAAAAAATATAAAAAAAATATTTCAAAATAAACATAGTAAATTATAAAGGATGATTCAAATCCTTTAGTGTTTATAACAATGGAAAATTATGTTCATGTTTTCTATGTGAAAATAATTATTCCTTTTATTTGTTCAATAAAAATAAAAATTCATGCTTTCAAAAATTAAAAAGATGATTCCTTTTAAACACTTTCTTAAAAATTAAATCATGGGAAACATAACAATAAACAATATCCTGGGAATATAAAAAAAATCTTGAAACAATTATTAGAAAATAGGAATATGGATGAAAATGTATTTTTTAAATAAATAGTGAAATAAATTAAGTTTCATTAAAAATATTCTTTTGGCCACTAGAGTTCTTTAAAATAAAAAAATGAAAGGAAAATATGTAAAATATATAAATAACCGTAGAGGAATAAAGTAAATTTGTATCAGGGTATATATATCATAAAATTTTATCATTGTAATACTAATCAAAAACAATCTTGATATAAAATATGATTGAGACATAAATCTCTTTTTACTTTGGTAACTTTTGAATCATAATACACATGAAAGTAAGACCTAGAAGGAACCTTCATTGATAAATAGATCAAAATTACATGGATTTAATGATAAGGAGGATTTGGTCCTCATATAATCATATAATAAAATTTATACAAGTTTAAATATCATTTTAAACCTTATATTTTTTATTAACCACTTCATTACACATTATTAACCATAAGAGTGATAACAACTATTTTAATCTTAAATGGTTGATATTTTTATTAAAAGGTAATAATTTGATTATAAATTTCCAGGAGATTAAATATAAGATAATATATTACACCAATTTTTCTCTTGTAATATTTTTATGATTTTTAAATAATTTAATGGAATATTTTATTTCATAAAATGTCATTAATTTCATTTTTTCACTATTAATTTATTTTAACATTTAATACATAATAATTAAAAACAAATATAAACCATTAGTGCACTATTAATATGTTATATTAATCTATTAAAATTTTTCAACACTATAAAATATCAAAAAATTACTTTTAGAGTTTGTAAAATCATTTACATTTTTTGTCTACAACGGATAGAAGCACTATGTCATCATTGTGTAATAATTGAAGGTAATTATTTCAATACTAAAAATTAAAAATAAATTATTATGATAAAAAAATAAAACATTATAACCTAAAATATCCTCTTTCTGTACTTATGTAAAAAAATAGAGATATTAAATCTAAGTGGGTGACATTTTGGAGTTTTTTTATTCAAAAAATATAAATGTTCTTATCAGTGGAAAACTGGAACCAAAATACCTTATACTCGAATATGGGATGTATATGGTCTCATTTATTCTATAAAATTAAATTATGTCAACTTTTGGGATGCTTTTGAGGCCTTGTCTCATGGTTTTAACACTATTTTACCCATTTTACCCTTGTCGAGTTAAGAAATATTTATCATAGTTACTATTCACAATGCCTAAAAGTAAAAGGTTCCTATTTTACAAATTTAAACCTAATTCTTCGAATTATGGTACCATTTTTAAATATTCAATTTATATAAATTTTATATATCAATCTTAAAATAAATTCATAAAATGTAATGAGAATTATTTTTTAGGAAAAATTTGTTTTAAATCCTAAAAAATACCTTATATCATGAACATGAATATTCCTGATTCAAATAGAATTAATCAGAAATTATAAATAAAATGTATCAAATTTCTGTTTAATTAAAAATAATAAGTATAATGGGACTTTCAAATTACTTTATTCAATAAAAATAAATGACGGTATTTGAAAATTCTTAAATTTTCCCTAATCACTAAAAAATAAATCATTTCAGGGAAATACTAAAATTTCACCCCAAGTTAATTATTATATTATAATTTTGAAAATAATTTTAATTTTGAAAAAATAATTTTCTAAAATTTTTACAAATAAATATTTATTACCATATACAAAATGCAATAATTACATTTTTTGAAAAAAAAAATCCTTTTCGAAGCATAAAATGAATTTAATGAAAAAATAAGTGCTAATTTCCTAAATATATACAATATATTTTTATTTTTTATGAACATTATATATATAAATATATATATTTCATAATGTGGTTACTCATATTCATACCCACCAATTTAACAACCATGTAATAATGGTCACTTTTAAATAATTTTTAATAATATATCTTAATTTGTTTAATGCTCAATGTTATGTGTTAGGAAATATATAAAGATAATTATTATTTTAAAATAAATTTTTTTGTTGTCAAAATCCCCCTCCCGAAATAAATTTTGCACTCAAAAATTTATCATTGACATCAAAGGTTCAATATTTGAAAATATCTTTATTCAAAACCCACATCGTATAGAGGGATAATAAGGCTTCTTTGACAAAAGGAAAGTGGGGGAAGAGTTTCACCCCAAGAAACATGTTGTTTATGAGTTATGGGTTGATTTTTGTTCCTCTTGCAACAAAATGGGCCATTCAATAATAGTCTGCAGGTGTGGAAATAAGGTTGTGGTCTCAACAGCCAGTGGAAAGGGTTTAGGGGTTGATGAAGGTTTGTATGGTCTTAGTTAATTATCTGATTCAGATGGTGTTAGGGATGTGCAATGTGGGTCACCTGGGGGAAACCCATTGGTGCCTTATTTTTTGAACCGCTTGCGTGAGGACTTGAGTGTTCCAATGGTTTCGGTGAATTCTCCTTTGGGGCAGGATGATGTAATGCTAGCACGAGGTTTTTTCCTTATTTTGAGGGTAAACCTCTGGAAAATCTTCTAGGAGGTTATATGTAAGGCATTGGTACCATTCTAGTACTGGAGTCTTATAAGGAAGAATATAGAGGATCTAAGCCTTCCATGGCTTCATTTTATGCTGAGGCAGTGCACTATTGGAGCGGCTCTAGTGGAAGAGGTAGACTATAAATTATATAAATGTAGGGAAACTTGTTAGGTGGTAAGGGTAAGTATAAGTTCATAAAGGAGGGATTTTTCATGTAAAACCCAATAAGGGAGGTGTCAGTTACTATTCTTGAAAACCGCTTTGATGGACTAGCGAATGAAGATCTGGTTTAGGATCCTATTGAAGTGTGGATAGATGTGTAGGGGGTCTTCGTGTCTGAGTCCAATGATGGATCTACTAATTTTTCTTCTTCTGACATTGCTAACGATCTTCAAGATATAGGGCTACCCATCCCATGGAGGAAGAAAATTATAAATGGTAGTAGGAAAGGGAGAAAATAATATTCATATTTACCACTTCAAATGAAAGTAAGATCGACCAAAAATTATAAATACAAGATGATTGGAGGTGATCCTAAGGCCACTATTGTCTGGGTTGAGCCTATGGATCATGAGGCTACATATCTCTAAGATTTCAAGCAACGGGAGTTAGGTGCGGACCATGATAAAACTTTGGAGTTTCTTTTTCATTTGGATGAATAAATAGTGGAAAAGTTTTTGGTGATTACTGACACTGATGAGGATGCTAATAAGATGATGGGAGGTCCGCTAAAAATGAAAATCAATGAAGATCAGAGTGCATGGATTGACCAGAAAGATCTGATGCTGATAAATGGATTAAATGAGGGGAATATCAATCAAGAATAGTACATGTAGTATTGGGACAATTTGGAATTTAGTTTTGAAGACATATGAACTGATGTTGCATAGACTAGGGTATCCTATATCTCCTTGAAACTTTTAATAGATAATGTTTCTAGGAGGCTTAAGTATTTTTTCAATGGTTCTGTTATCTCTTTTGGTGTTTGAACTGTATGGATTCTCACTTTTTTCCTAAAAAGTGTTTTGGAAATAAAAAGGTTAATTTCCAGTCAGTCATACAAAAAGAAAGTGGGAAAAATAAAGTTTACCTTAAAGGGAACAAAATTATATTCCTTGATAAAGATAACATTTGGGGGACGTTAAAATTTAGAAATGAATAAGAAACTAGCATCTAAGGACAAGTATACAGTGAAGGAGAAAACGTTCATTATAAAGTTAACAAGCATAAAATAATAAACCTGTGATGGGTGAAAATTCCATCGATTTATTCGAAATAATGGAAAATTATAAAAATTTAATTTCAGAATCCTTTTCCTAATATTGAGTGACTGTTTTACTATCAAGATAGATAACATTTAGTAAACCCAACCCCAAAATCCCGAATCAGGTGCCTACAACTATTACATTATCATAAGATACAAAAAATCATCTTGAAGGACCAAATTGTATATTAGACTTGGAAAACTAGATACATACCTAATTCTTAAATTATAATCAAGTAATAAATTTACAATATAATCTTTTTTCAAGAATAACATTATTCCATCAAGCCTATCCTTCTGAATCAAATATATAACTCTTCATGGAGTCTTGGTGAAATGGAATAAAATAAGGGTGACATCAAATTCGTAGTAAGGGTTATGTAACGTGGAACTAGTCATGAATGAGTAAGAATAATCAATATGTAGTGGTAAATAATTTAAAAAAATGTCATTTAAATAACATGACTATCATATTAAGATAATTATAAATGAATAAAAAAGGTAAATAACTGATAACACATGTCATTTTATCAATAAACTGATATTTAAATGCATCCTTAGATTTTATCATTATAAAAATATCAGGGATAATAATTAATGAATTATGAATGATGGTAATCCTTAATTATTGGACACCTTGTTTCCTAGTTACTTGATCCCTTTACTAGAGATACCTTTCATGGGATGGTTTAAAACATACAAACATCAAGACCTTTTACAAGATAATATAAAACATCCTTGGATACAAATGAAAAAGGATAGCTTCTAAATAATTTTATCTTATAATACTACCAATTAATCGAGGTTATAACCTTAAAAAGTCCCCAATCATGTTCATACCTATCCATATCATTAATTATATATCTAATAATCCATTTGACTCATAAAAAATACCCCTTATAAAATATTTGTATTGATAAAAGTATACATATTTAGCAAATATTTCCCTAGTTAATAAATATATTCCAACATAAATATCATATGTAAAGATAGTATATGGTTCGAGAAATAAATATATCCATGATAAATAATATTGAAAATGAGGGGAAATTTAATGTCCAAAATAATGTGAATAATTTAAGGAAAATTAAATGATAACAAAAATGAATCAAGTAATTTAATGTAAATACTCCCCTTAATCAAAGTGATCATAAAACATACATAGGAATATTAAGGACATAATTAGTAAATATATACCCATTGGGTAATAATAACAAGTTATTATCATTGATCAAAATAAATACCATAAATATCTTTGAAACTAATCTTGGGGAAAATAAACTATAAATTTTTAACATAATTTTGAAATCACTTTTCTTTAAATATTACTTTTAAAAATTAAATTTTGGAAACCATTTTGAAAATAATTTTCTTTGAAAATTAAATTTTAAACTGATAAAATAATCTTTAAAACATTTGAGGGTTCATGACATCTAGAAATTTCATTCATTTTGTACACATTGAAATAACTTTCCTTTCACTTTTTCAGTAAAACTGAAACAAATATTTTTTTAAAAATTAAATAAAAATTCCATTGAAAACATTTTATATAGATTAAAAATTGGTGGTAATGCCTTTTGATAATAAATTTTTAAAATTAAAATAAACATTTTTATATAACATGATTTTTGGAAAAAAATATATATTTCTGATAAAAAAGTTAAATGAAGTCATATTTTCTTGAAAACATTTTCTAAAACATTTTTAGTATTAATGAGTGGTAAAATGGTACTATTACATGGTATATTTAATTAATAACACTAATAGAATAAATTTAATTTTTATTAGAATATTATCATGTAATTTCCTTCAACTACTATTCAAATATAAATAATCTTGGTTAGAATTAGATTTTTAAATAAACCATTAAATTCATCATAATTTTGAATTAAGAATTAAAAATAAATCAAATTATTTTTATCCAATATAAAACCATTTTAAAAGCCTAATTACAACATAAGATAAACCAAATTCATTATACACGTAATCTTAGCATTACATGCTCAATAAAGTAGAATATAAACCCAATGAGTGTAAATTGAGTTAAGAAATATTTTACATGAAGCTTCTTTTTGGTTGATCATACTTTAACCTCATGTATAAAAATTTTAATAAAGTTATTAACTTAAAACATAAAAAGTATCATATTCAAAATATAGTATATTTTCTTATTCTGATATCTTATCACCAATTTTTTAATAATCATTCATTATTTTCATTGGTTTATGTGTTAATTGTGTTGTTTTTTTACTATGTTTTGATGTTTTTTATTACTATTACTTTGATCATAATTAAATCATATAAATAATTTAAACCATGATTTAAATATAATATGTAAATATTATATATTTATTTATATTAATACATAAAATTTAGTGATAATAAATGAAATACATTGTCCATAGAGAGGGTAGGTCGTACGTACGCATGAATGTTGTTTTCAATTTCATTTAACATTGAATACAAGTAAATAATATATATATATATATATTATCATTAAATTGTCATTTTTATTTGATATATATCACATATTTTTATTAAATACATTCTTAATACATTCCATGTAATGTGTAACGCATCAGAACGCTTCATGAGATGGTAGTCTTCCATACACACGAGCGACGTTATCGTATTCCCACCAAATGGAAAGCATAAATTTATGTGTAAAATAATAGTTTTGGAATTATAATAAAATAATAAATATCATATAAAACATATATAAACTCTAAATCCATCATTATTCTCAACCTTTAAAGGTGGTAGTGGGAAAATGAACAAAATTGATTCGTGAAGCGGTATTCCACCATACACAGGAACGGTGATTTAGTAACTCGTTTGACAGAGCTGTGTGAATTTTTAGGTTCTAAACTTAAAATAAAAACATATAATTGTTTAATATGTTTATTATATTGTAATTTCAAAATATTAATTGAAGGATGTTTAGGTTGAAATAAAATAAAAACACTTTTAGAAGAACATTGCCTCTTTTTCGAGTATCCCCCTTAGGTTTTCACTAAAACCATAAAATCTTTACGCTGTGAAATAACTAATACTTATAAGAAAATTTGAAGGATTTTGGGGAGTGATTTTTCATGGTTTGGAAGACCTAAATGTATTAACAGGTGTGAAGAATTGAGGGGAGTGAGTTCCATTTTATAGTTGAGTATGAGTGGCATTCTGGTAAATACTCAAAAGTATTGACTATTGGGAGGTCTCTCTTACTGCATGTGGCTCAATCATTGAACTATAATTGAGGTTATGGTTTATTGGGTCAATAATAACCTCCATTATACAAAAAATAAATAAATTTTTGTAATATTATTCCTTAACTTCTATGTTTCCCCACTTTTTCCATTTTGGTATTCATTAAATTAAATAGTGTTCTAAACTATGAAATTTATTCATTAAGAATAAATTAAATACACACTTATTAAATAATTTATAAAAAATTATTATAAATATTTTATCTTATTTATAAAATAAAAAACTCATGTTTTTTTGAAATTTATTTTAATAGAAGCACAAGTAACGCGCAAAAACATTCCTTTACCCCTAACTGCGCCTACAAAGTGTTCACTTTTTAGGGGTTAATTTGTTCCTTATAAAATGTAAAATTTTCAACGAATTGAAAATATTTTATATTTATTAACATTTTATAATTTCTTGGAAGAATATGAATATATTTTTAATTATAAATCATCTACGAAAATAACATTTATTATAAAATATCATTAATGTCAATGTTGACATTATTTATTTAGTATGAATTTAAAAATATCAATACAGTGATGGAATTAAAATATATTATTTTAACAACATTTTTACAAGATTTAATCTTCTAAAAAATTAATATAACTAAATAATTATTTCAATTTACATTAGTTTTTATATTTTTATTGTCATTTATTTTATTTTATTACTAATAAAATAATAATTTCATAGTCGTTTCATAAGCATTTTAAGTAATTAATTCAACTATAAAAATTTACAATAAATTATAATGATATAAAAAATCATTTATATTTAAAAATTACGTATATTACTCAACATATTTTATTTTTTACCCTATCCCAAATCTTTATCAAAATTAAATGTATGAAAAGAATCTTTTTTGTCTTTTTCTTAACATAAATAAATATATTGGTAAGTTTCATATCATAATATCATAATAACTCATAAAAATAGATCCTAAGTTGTTAAGTGTTGAAATATTTCCTTCCAATGGGTGTTGGATAAGTTGTTAGGTCATTTTACACCATTTATAATAAGTTTAACCACTAATTGATCTCGGTTTTACCTTCATCGTTGTAATTATTTTTAACTATTTTCATTATTCACATTGTAAAAAAAATAACTTTTCCTCAAAAGAAATTAAAAAAAATATTTTTCTAGATATTGAAACCATTTTTTTCAAATTCAACTCATAGAAATGGAAGATTTTAATTTAAAATTAATCTTATATACATGAAGAGAAAGATGATTTTTAAAGTGAAAAGATTCAAAATTTTGAATAGTTTTTATATCTAAATTAAGTATATAAATGATTCCAATGAACTAAATTTAATTAATTGATAAAAATTAGTTTTATATTCAATTAAAACCAATTAAAAATATAATTTAACATAATAAATTATTTAAATGAAAAGTTAGTATTCAATTAAAATTCAATACTTTTCACTATTAATAAAAAAAATTAAATTCTCTACAAAATACCAAAATATCGCACTAATAGAATTTTTTCATTAATATTTAAAAATGATTTTTATTTTTTCAAGTAAAGTTTATAAAATTTTCAAAATGTATTTTTAAACCAAGTGCACAATTAAAATGCGGAAAAATTTCCTTTAGAAAAATACATTATTTATATGTAAAATTAGATTTATTCTTATCTATTAAATCAATTGGATTAATGTAAAAATATTTTGTTATATATTTAATATTATAAATTTCGTTATTATTATCCAAAAATAGTTATTAATATAATTTATTTTGTTAAAATTAATTTTCTGTATAAAAAATTACTTTTTATCAAAACATGTCGTTTATATTAAATTTGTTTTTATATTTATTTCTAGTTAATTTTTAACCAAGTAGTTCCACCATATTTTTTTATATGTTATTTATTCAAAATTATAAATTATAATTTAACTTCTAGGAGATAATTTCAATTTTAAATAATAAACATAATTGTATTTAGTAAAACTCGGTCTTGAATATAACACAATATATTGAAGAAACTCTTTATTGAATGAAACTTAAGATAACTTAGTATTGCATGAATTAAAAGCTATATAATAGATTAAATTTATTTAAAATATTTAATATATCATCATTTCTATAGAATATATATTAATTTATACTCTTGGTGTTGGGTTTCATACACTCTATCGAATAAAATGTTATTATTTTATAATTTCTAGGGCGTTACATTATTTCTACTGTAAATAATTTGTTCTTGTGCAATTTACCCTTGATCTTGGAAATATAGGGATTGAAATTTGGAAATACCATTATTGAGAAACCCACATCATAAAAGAGTTGAAAAATATCCCCTTAATAATTGATAAAGGTAATTATAAAGGTTTTATGGAAAAACACATATTTGGGTTTATAAGTATGGTAACATTGGTGGAAAGTGAATATATAGACCTAAAGGAAAAGTGTAAATATTTATAGGGTGTTATTTTGGTCATTGAAAATAAGAAAGTGAGTTATAAATGGAAGTATGAGGGATTCAAATCCATAAATCTATAATGTTTTAAGATTCCATCATTTCATCATAAATAAAGGTTTTATGATAAGATTTTTGTTTCATAATAATTTTCCTAATATTGAGTAATTATTTTATTCTCAAAGAATATAATGAAATATACATACTTGATATAATTCTATAAACAAAATTTCATCATTCGGTTTTCATTTGATCTATTTTCATTTCATCCCCAACTTCAAGTTATGAATATCCAAAAATTAATTTTTTATGCATTAAGCACTAAAATTTACTTTTAATAGATCATAAGATCTATAAAAGAGTGGTAAGTATTTTAGTCTCTCTCTAAATATTTTCCAAAACCAATATGGTTAATACATTAATCTCAAATCCTAAAATTTAATACTATCGGTTCATCAATAAAATTTATTTTTAAAATATTTTACCTAAAAATGACATATTTACCACGATTTTGTGTAGGTAAGTGGTAAGAATGAAACTAGTATCATCCTTTAGTCATAGAGTCAAGTCACCATGCCATGCCTGATGTGATGGGTTGTCCCCCGGTATATGGGTTGCCATTTTTCTATAACAGTGTAAATATAATTATAATAATGTTCCAAAAAAATATGATTGAAATTTTTGAAATAAAATTAATCATTGAATAACCTTTTTACTAAGGTTTTCAATAAAACTTTTGTTTATCAAAGTCTAATAATATTATTTTAATATTTTTACAATTTTATTCAATATCATTTTAACCCAAAAGTTTATCAATACCTTTAAAATTATTTCCACAATATGTTAAGTCATTATTCCTCAAATAAAATTTCCCCTAAAACATATACTTTCCATAAATTTTCCAAAAATTTATAAATATTTTTAGACTCCCATCACATAATAAATAAGAAGAAGTGTTTTAGCCTTTTAAACGATATTCAATATTAAACTCATAAATACAAGATATTATCCACACATGGTTGTATTTATATAAAATATCACATAATCTATACCTTATGAAAACATTAAGATGTAATTCTATACTTATCCTCAAATTTTATCATAGGGTTGTGTTTTTTAATATACTTTTTCATTAATATAGAATCCAAGGTTACTAATAAACTCTTTTTGATATCAAATTTAGTAAACCTAAAACCAAAATAATAGATATGGTTCCTACTACCCTTATATTGGCATAAGATGCCACTAATTGCATCTTGAAGGACCGAATAGTTTGGTAGTCTTGGAAAACTAGATATATAAATTAGTCTTGAATTAAAATTTAAAATAATAATAATAATAACATTATTCTATATAGCATATCCTTTCATATTAAACACATCACTCTTCATGAAATCCAAGGAAAAGTAAATTGAATAAGGGTGAGCTCAAATGCTCAATAAGGGGTAGGTACAGACAAAGTAATCATGAATTAGATAGCATAATCAATAAAAAAATGTAAATAAATGAACACAAATTTAATCTAAATAACATTAATATCATAGTAATATAAGGAATAAAGAATATAAAATGGTAAATAACTGATAACACATGCCATTTGATCAATAAAATGAGAATGAAATACATCCCTGTATTTTATCATAATGAAAATATCGTGGATAATAGTAACTGAATTCTGAATGAAGGAAATTATTAATTATTTTATGTCATGTTTTCTAAGTACATGATACCCTTAACATCAATACCTTTCATAATATAGTTTAAAACATACCACTATCATGATATTTCGCAAGAGAGTTTAGAACAAACTTGGATACAAAAATGAAGGGTTTGTATCCAACTAATTTCATCTCATGAGACTATCGATGCATCGAGTTTATCACCATAAAAGGTCCTCATCCCATTTTATACCATTCAAAACCATTACTTATATATTAAATAATTGATTTAACTCATAAATATTGTGCCTTATTGAATATCTGTGTTGATTAAAGGATATAGATTTATCAATATTTCCTTAGTAAATTAATAGCTGTTAGAGTAAACATTTTATTTAAAAATGGTATAAAGTTCAGAAAATAAATTTATCCACAATACATAATATTTAAATTTCAATTAAATTTAATGTCTATTAGAATGTGAATAATTCAAAGTAATGTTAATGATAATAAAAATGAATCAAGTTAGTGAAAATCAATACATTCCTGAAGAAAAATGACCCTAAACCATCTATAGGAAAATTAAGGATATTATCAATAGAATATATTCCCATTGGGGTAATAATAAAGTTTTTGGTCTTTGATGAATAGAATTACAATAAAATATCACTAAAAACATTATTTAGAAAAATATCCTTTCATTTTAAAAATCATTTTGAAATTATTTTTTCCTTAAAAATAACTTTTAAAATAAAAATTTTCAAAAACATATTGAAAGTAAATTTCTTTGAAAATAACCTTTTAAAATTATAAAAATATATGTAAAACATTTGACATGTCATGATAGCTATAAATTATGTTCATGTCATACACATAAAAAATATTCTTTTAACTTTTTCCAGAAATGGAAAATGGGAATTCTTTTTAAAATGGAATAAGGATTCCTTTGAATATATTTTGTAAAGAGTAAAAATGGGTAAAATTACGTTAATAAATAATTTTTAAAAGTTTAAAAAAATTGAAAACATTTTTAGAGAACATTTTTTTCAAAGAGATCGTGTTTATTACTAAAGAGATAAGTGATGTTGGGTTTTATTGAAAACAAATTCTAAAACATTTGAAGTAACAAAGAGTGGTAAAATAGTACTATTACTTTAAATAATTTATTAATAACCAGAACAGATTATAATTTAAGGTTTCATTAAGAAATGGTCAAGTAATTTCCTTAAAATGGTATTCAATAATAAATAATCTTGACTATAATGAGATTGTTCAATAAACCCTTAAAATTATTACAAAATTAAAATGAGAATTAAAAAATGAATCAATTTTGTGTATAATATATAAATCTAAAAAAATTATTTAAAAAATAATGAAATAAAAATTCACTACACACATAATCATTGAAACACATAATCAACGAGGTAAGATTTTACCCTAATGAGTGAAAATATAGTTAAAAAATATCATACCTTACACTTCCTCTAAGTTGAATGATATTGAACCCCTTGTATAATGGTTTTAATAATTTTATTAAATTACATAATAACCATAATAATATTTATAATATCATATCCTACCATATTTTTATATATGATCACCCATTTATAAATAATCCTTAATTATTTTCACTTTTTTAGGTTTTAATTTCCTTGTTTTCAAAGTATGTTTCAACATGGTTTTTTTATATTACATTTATCATGATTTAATAATATCTATAATGTAAACTATGCTGTAAATATCATATATATATATATTATATATGTATTTATATTAATCCATAATATTTATTCAGAGGAAATGAACTAAACTATTCATGGAGACGGTTGGTTATATGTATGCATGAACATTATTTTCATTTTCCTATCATATTGAAGAAAATTATATACTACAATATATATATATATATATATTATAATTCCAATATCATTTTTATTTAATATATATCACATATTTTTATTAAATTCATCCTTAATACATTCCGTGTAATGTGAGAATTCATCACATCACTTCGTAAGGCAGTAGTCCATTGTACACGCAGTCGACATTATCGTATTCCCAAAAAAGGGAATGAATGAATGTATGTGTGATATACTAATTAAAATAGAAAAATAACATCATAAATATAATATATTTCATATATAAACTCTAAATACATCATTATTCCAAACCATGAAACGTGTTAATGGAAAAACAAATAACATCAGTTTGTGAGGCGATAGTCTACTCTACAAAAAAAATGATGATTTAGTAACCCATTTGATGGAAGTGTATGAATTTTAAGGTCATAACCTTAACATAAAAACAATAAGTATATTAATGGTTTTTAGGTTATTATATAATCGTGGTATAATAGAAATTTAATGAGGTGTATGAGGGAAAAAAATAAAAATCCTTTTAGAATAATATTACATCTTATTTTGGGTATCCTCCTTAGGTTTTCATTAAAACCATAAATGTTTTTATTTCTTCTAAAAATAATATTTCTATTATGAGTTTAGGTGTGTTGGGGAGTTATTTGGGTATGTTTTGGGGTATCAAAATTTCTTAATATGTGTGAGTAAGTGAAGGAAGTGGTTGCCCTTTTATAATTGTAGAAGAGTGACATTCTTAGAAATACACAAATTTATTCACTATTTGGAGGTCTCTCATGCCTCATGAGGCTAAAAATTGAATAATAACGTAGGTTAGGGATCATTTTTTTGATTAAAACCACCACGATACAAAAAAAATAATTTTTTCAATTTTTTTTCTTAACTTCTAAGTTCCCTACAATTACATTTTTATTTTTGATTAAGTTAACTAATTTTATAACCTAGGTTAATTATGAATTAAGACTAGATTAATGTTATAATTTTTTTATAATTTATACCCACATATTATAAATGTTAATTAAAATTTAAAAAATAAAAATCTCATGTGTGTTGGACGTTTATTTTAATATAAGCACAAGTAACCTGCAAAAAAACTACTTTAACCCTAATCATGCTAACAAAGTTTTACTTTTTATGTGTTAATTTGTTCAATATAAAAGGTAAATTTTTACATGAATGGTAAATATTTAATATTTTTTAACATTTAAAAATAACTTGGTATAATTTATGATTTTAAAAAATTTGAATCAATTAATAAAATATAATTTTTTAGAAAATAACAATAATGTCAATTTTGACATTATTTATATAATTTGAATTTCAAAATATCAATACAATGATAGAATTAAATATATTATGTAAAAACTAGTGTACTAGGATTAAATAATATTCAAAATTAATAGAACTCGTTAATTCATTCAATTTACATCACTTTTAATATTTTTAGTATCATTTATTCAATTTAATTATTAAATAAATAATTACTCTATTTGCATTTCTTAAGAATGTTAAGTAGCTAACTAATATCTAAATATTTAAAATAAATTATAATGAACAAACAACACCTCTATATTTTAAAATTTAATAAATATAAAAACATATTTTGTTTTTCCCTATCACAAATATTTGTGGAAGTTAAAGTAAAAAAATAATATTTTTTTTCTTTTTCTTTACATAACTTTTTATATAGGTCACATTCTTGGAATTATATCCCAATAACTAATAACAATTTATCCTAAGGTGTTATTTGTATAACTACATCATGCCAATGGGTGTTTCACAATTTAGTGGGTCATTTACACCTTTTATTATAATTTTAACCACCAAGTGAAGTCGTTTTTACCTTAATCATTGTAATTAATTTTATCTATTTTCACAAACCACTTTGGTCAAAAATAAGGTTGACCTTATTAGACATTATAAATTTTAATTATTCCAAATATGGAATCCATTTTTTTTAAATTAAACTCAATGAAATGGTAGAATTAAATTAAAAAATAATCCCACAAAACCTATTAAAAATATAATTTAACCTTATAAGTTATTCAAATGCAAAGTCATTTTTCAATTAAAATTCAATATTTTTCACTTCTCATGAAAAATGAAACTTCTCAGAAAAATTCCAATAATTCACCCTAATATAATTTTGACATTAATATTTCAAAATTAAAGTTTATTTTTTCTAATAAAATTTATAAATGTGTCAAAATTTAGTTTTAACACATGTGCGTCATTAAAAGGCGGCAAAACTGCCTTTAAAAAAATATAGCTTTATGCATAAATTAAGATTTATTCTTATCATATGACTATAAAATACATAGGAATAATGTATAAAAATATTTAATATATATTATATAAATTTCATTATGATCATAAAATAATAATAATTAATCTAATTTATTTAGAATAAATTCCTTCGACACATAGTTCTTATAAAAATATTTTGTTTATATTAAATTTGTTTTTCTATTCATTTATAATTAATTTAAATGTTCCCAGTCAGATTAATGTATCACTAAGAGGGGCAGAGGTTGAATCATTGATACTCTTTTTCTTTTATGTTTCTTTTTAATTGAAACAACCTTTGCCTCCTTTTAAATATTTCAATTCCCTACCGAAAACAAACTCAACACACATCCACAAGAACACAAATATTTACAAGGTTCACTATTAAATATAAATAGCTACATCCTTGGTATGGTTTGGAAATAATCCAATACTGTAAAATTATTTAAGAAAACAATCCTTGTATTACAACGAGTAGGATGTACCATTTCACTCATGTAGCACTATGAAACATTCCCACTAGTGTGAGAGCACCCTCTTAGCAAAATAGTTTCATAAAACTATTTTGTAACGACTCATGTTACCTTTTCTTATTTTTAGTTCAACGAATGTATTCAAATTGAAATAAAATTCATTAATTCCTTACTCAGAATAATGGTAAGAACCTCAAATGACTTTGATAAGAAAGTCAGTCTAAATGCCATGTCCAATTTTACCAGTCTGATTCTCTAAGTAAAATTCTTTCAATACAATTCTTAATGTCTGATTTTCTTGATAGAATTAAATACAATTGAATCAACACTGCTTCAATTCAGAATAAAATTCTTCAGGTCTAATTTTCCTAATAGAATAAAATACAAATGAATCAGAACTACTTCAATTCAGAATAAAATTCATCAAGTTTGATATTCCTGAAAGAATGCAATACAAATGAATCGGCACTGCTTTAATTAAGAATACAACACTTCTTCAGTTTGATAAACCCAATACGTATGTACCCAATATGGAAATCCTCAAGCCGATTAATTCATCCCAATACCAAAATCATCTGAATACAATTGAAAATTTGATACGATGATTCACTTAATACAATAAATATTGAATACAAGGAATAGATGAATAGAATCATTGCAATTCGGCCTATTCTCTTTCACTTCTTCCTCATCGAATTGTCTTCAATACAAAACAAAACTGTACCAATTCTTATCTTTGAAAACTTATAGCTTCTCTCTCTAATAAAATGAATAGTAAATCTTCATCACACAAGTACAATGTACTTCGCGCCTTTTATAAGTGGCCAAAAACGAGTTTAGGTGGGAATCCCAAAATGGTTCACACTCACAAAAAATCACCCATTTTTCAATTTCACCTAAAATCTTCGAGAATTTATCATTTCAAAAACACCTCTCAATTATTCTATAAACTTATACAATATTCATCTCTTCGTTTTGAGAATCACATTTCAAATGTCAATACAATTACAATTGATGAGAAATAAATGGGTTTCATCATCTGAATTTGATTCTTTCATGCTTATTTCTTCAAAAAAAATACTGATACCATACCAATTGAATATGTTTGAAGAAATTAACTTATAAACATGAGATAGAATCACTATTTAAAAACAAAAAGCTTCCCCTTGACAATTCCATTCAACCATAATCACTTTATTTTCGTTTCTCTTGACCCACTTGAGAAAACACATTATCACATTCAAAACCTGTGCTTGAATCATGACTTCCTTCATGACATTGAATCCATTGAGGACCAGCTTTAGCATAATCTAAATTCAGTTTGAAATTATTTCAACATTCCAATAATTCCTTATTCTTTCTCTCCATCTAAAACCAAGCATGATATTTTCTAAATAAAAATGGTCTTGATATGATCATCTTGAATACGATCAGTTATGGTTATAATCATTATGGTTACGATCACTAGTTATGATTACTGGGTATGATCATTCTGGATACAATCACTGGTTACGATTATAGGGTACGATCATTCTAGGTACGGTCATTCCGGATACGATCACTAGTTACGATTTCTTGGTACCATTATTCTTGTTACGATCATTCTGGATACAATGACTAGTTACGATTAAATACAATTTGAAAACAACAATCTCCCCTAATAAGATACGAAATAATCAGATAATAAAGATCTTCTTGGATACAATAAAATATAATCTAAATGTGATTCAATCTCAATCAACACCAAATATTTTATTTTCTTCTACATGAATATGTTTAATTGAAAAGAAATTATTGTCTCATCTTCCATCAACATCACCTTATCCATTGGAACCACTTTTCAATTGGCGCCACTTTTTAATCAGAACCACTTTAATCGGCATCACCAACTCAATCGAAATCACCTATTCCATTGACACCAATTTTTATCAGCACCACCTGAATACAAATTGGCACAAGATCTTTAACTACCACTCGATATCCAATTTTTTTTTCAAGGAAATCAGTAAAATCTGGATATGAGTGTTTTCTGATTGTTTTAAAAAACAATTGGTACCACTTCTTTCTCTCTGCCATCTGGACATGATAAAACTGAATATGATTCTTTTCAAAACAAACCCAAAAAGTGTTTTCTAAAACAAAGTGAAGTGCTTTATTTTCTTCAGAACCAACCTTGACATCAAAAGATAACTCTTAAAACCATCATCACCTTCATCATTAGCTTGGTCCCATCAATATCCCCCTTTGGATTTTGTTTTCAACCAAGTTTCATAAACCACTCAACTTTGTAACCTCAAGTAATGGATTACATATCGATAATTCCAAGCCGACATGAGCTAAATCATTTTATAAGACAAGAATCATTAATATCAAAATCCTGATATCAAAAAATGATCATGAAAATCTATTTATTTTCTATTTATTTTCTTCATTCTCCCTAGAAAACAATTACATTTCATTTAATACAACCACTCCAACAACCATTTAAAATATTTAACACACCAAAAATATATGAATTCATAGCTTACCCACAACTCTATCTTTTATGTAATGGATTTATGAAACAACAAAAAATTTCACCCTTGAAAAAACAATCAAACGGTATAATGTGAGAGGGTACATATACACATACCTCAACCTTTAAGAGAAATAGGTTGAACTCCCATGTTAAACCTCATATTTGAGAATGATTTCTTTGATAATGGTTTTGTGAAAATATCAGCAACTTGTTCTGATGTTAGAAATACTACATCTTTAATTCATTCTTCTCCACATGCTCTTTGATGAAATGATATGTGATATCAATATGTATTGAATGAGAATGAAGCATTGGATTTCTGGTGAGATTGATTGTACTTTGATTGTCACAACCCAAGAGTAAGGATAACTTTACTTCAACAAGTAAATATTCCAATTTCATTTTTATCCACATAAATTGAGTAGTGTCTTGAGTATCATAAACATACTCATCTTCAGCCGTATTGAAAGTTTCTGAGTTTTGTTTCTTCTAATTACAACCAACACAATTCTTTCCCAAAAATAATACACTACAACATTTGGATCATATATCATCAATATTTCATGTCCAATATGCATCATAATACCCAAATAAATCAATACAATCTGACCTGTAAGTTAACAACATAAACAACATCGGGTCTTGAGCTAGTCAAATACAACAGACTTCCAATCAGCTTTTGATAGTCTTTCTGATAAACTTCTTTTTGTTATCCATATTTACTCAACTTTGTTCCCACTGAAATGGGTGTTCAAACAGGTTTTCAATTTTCTATTCCAAACCTCTTGATATGTTCTTTTGCATACTTTTCTTGGGAGAGGTAAATTCATTCTTTCTTTTGCTTGATTTTTAACCCAAGAAAGTATTCCATTTCTCCTAGCATGTAAATTTCAAATAAATTCTTCATTTTTTCATCAATTCTTTCATATATTCCTTCATTATTCCTAGAAAATATAATATCATGAATGTAAATAATTAAAATGCAGGGATACTCTTGACTTTCTCTAATTTTAAGATTGATATCCACTATTCCTTTGTTAAAATTCATCTTTCTTAAGAAAGCAACCAATTTGGAGTACCATGACACCAAATCTTGTTTTAGACCATACAATACCTTTTTCAATCTGCACACATGACATTCATCTTCTCCAATAACAAATACATAAGGTTGTTCAATACAAATCTCTTCTTCAAGATCACCATTTTGGAATGCAGATTTAACATCCATTTGAAAGATCTTGTAGCCTCTGTAACAGCCCGAGATTTTATGAAAAATATTCTTTTTAATTCTCTTAATGTCTTGTGTTGTATGCTACACCAAAAGGAGCTTGCAAAACACGCATCCTTTACTTGCATTGCATTACACGCAATCGCGACCTTCCTCGATAGCGTATGTAATACGCAATACCGAGTTTCACTAAACAACGATGTGCTATTAAAATATTATTAAAACTAGCCGTTATGAATAGTAATAACCACTTTTTAAAATTCTGTAAATCTTATTTTTCAAAATGAACTTCATTCTTGGATTCGGAGTATCGAATTTAGCCTAAGGTGAAATTTTGGTACTTTTCGGATAACTTTCATATTCTGATGAATAGTGAAAATTACTAAATTATAATTAAAAACAACTTTTTTAATCGAAATAATTAATAGTGATAAATTATTAATTTGAGTGGTTTTAAAGTATATTTAGAATATATATTTTTACAATTTAATACAATGTTGGTCATTGGTTGTAATTTCACATTTAAACCAGACATAATCAAGTGTCAATCTTTTGATATATATTGTTTCCTAAAAACACGCTATTTATTTTAACAGCAGGATTTAATTATAAAATTAATTAATGAAACTTCTATGTTATGAATTTGGTAAAATAGATTTCATTTTTGAATTCGGAATATGAAATATAGCTTAGGATGAAATTTTGGCATTGTTCTGAAAAACATCAATTTTTGATGAATAGTGAAACTACTAAGTGGTAGTTAAAAAAACTGAATTTTTCATAAAACTTAATTTTTCCGCTTCTGTGAATGGAATTTCGAAAATCCGAGAGACACGGTTAATATCAAGGACTAAAATGTGGTTCAATGAGATGAAAATAATTTTTTGGTGAATAGTAACTTTTAACTTTTTTTTACCGCGGTTAATAGTAAATAGGGTAACTAAGGGTAAATATGATATTACTATTACCCTAAAACATGTCCTAATTCTATTGGACAAGTGTAATTCGACCAAAAAAAAATTAGGAATAAAATATGACCATTTAGGCCCACTTGGATTAGATTAGGACATTTATTATTAATTTATTTAAAGAAAGGTTAAAATAGTTAAAATCAAAGTTTAATAAGTAAATCATTTTTAATATGGGGTTATACATAAGATAAATTCGATTGTAAATATTCATTAGAAAGATAAAAAGATTTCCTACATGATGGTATTTTATTTTTAATTTTTAGACATAAAATAATTTAATTTATTTATGACACAACGATGATGCAGTAATTATCTTATTAATGAAATATTGACATAATTGATGTTATAAACACGAAAATAAATGTAATTTGAGATTTTTTATGAATTCCACTAATTTTCTAGGTTACTATGATATATTAATGTTTATTTTATCAACTTGGTTCGAACATTTAATTCTGTTATGACTTTCACAAAAATCATATATCAAATAGTGTCAAAATTGACACAAAATAGTTTTTAAATCAAATATTATATTATTAATTGTTATTGTATTCCTAAAAATCTAAGGATCGGCCAAATTACTTAGATAAGGATATATATATTAATAATAAACAATTTGGGGTTCGTTTGGCATGTTATAGTAAGTTTATTAACCATATAGTGAAAGAAAACAAAAAGACATGGTAAAAGTTAAATTATTTAACTTAGAGTTAAATCTAATTGATAAGGTTAAAATAATATCCTAAACTTGTCTAAATTCCATTGGTTGATAGGATTTCGACCCATCCCCACTTTAGCTTCGAAATAAGACCCTTTGGAACCATTATAAACCGATTTTGACTTTAATATAAAATAATATTTTGAGATATTCCTAAGGTGCCCCTCTCCTCCCCAATAAAAGGACACCTCCTCCCCCTCCTCCTCACACCAATTTGAGCACTCAAGCTCCGCCAACCCCTGCCAAAATCTCTTCTCCACTTCCCTAGCAACATCCTAGAGGTTTTGGTGCTCCTCAAAGACCAATTCTAGTGCCCTAAGAGGAGGTCTCAAAGAGGCACTTCAAAGAAGAGGTAATTACCATTACCAATTCTTTCATCTTTATTTCTTCTTCCACTTCTTCTTCTTAGGTTGTTTCATTATGAAGTAATAACATAAGTATCACTCATATACTGATATGTTATTATAAGTATTAAACAAACCTATTTCACCATCTATCCATCCTACGGAAAAAGAAATCACCGCGCGTGCGTACGTACGAAATACCGTCTCCACGACGTGGTGTAATCTATTTTCCACCACCACCTTACATGGATGGGTATAATGGTGTAAATAATAACTATACATAGTTATTACAAAATCATATTGATTATGATATATTTTATAATCCACTCCAATTCAATTCAATATTTATAGAAATGATATCATCGCTCGTGCGTACGTACGGACTACCGTCTCCACGACGCGATGAGATTCATTCTCCATGTTAACCATTTAAGAATGATTATAATGTATATATAACAAATAATAATGAAATATATGACATTATAAAGCTACTGGATTTATGTATATATATACATATGTATGTCATCTACTTACTTCCATTTCAAGACAATAAGGAATGAAAAACAGCGTTGATGCGTACATACGGACTACCGTCTCCATGAACGGTGTTTTTCATTTTATTTATCTATCTATTATATATATATATATACTGAATATATATGATATATAAATCATATTTTATATTCTGGAAGTAAGTAAATCATGATATAAGTAATAATGATGTCAAGAACAACAAGTCAAAACACCTACGATAAATGAAACGATTTTACCCAAAACACTTCTTTAACATGGAATTTACAAAAGAACGGGTAATATAATGTCATAAGCGAACCATATATGATATCATAACAATGAATATGATTCTGTAATAAGTCAATGACATTATTTAAATCATTATACAGGAGGTTCGGACACATACGAAGCAAATTGGACCTAAGGTAAGGGAAATATCACAATCTCATTTTTATCCGAGATTGTTTATTCGTAAGTATTTACTGGGGTGTATTTTATCATCCACGTCCATGTTTCATCAATATGTAATATTACTTCCATCCACCAACAATTGTTTAAATCCATTTTTACCCTTCGGTGAGTTTTTAGTTAAAGAAATGAAAGGAATCTTTTGTCGTTTTTCGTACGAGGTACTTTTTTGACTTTTCCGACAAAAGTGCGAAGAATGTTTTTTTTAACTTATACGACATGAATGGATTTTTAAAACATTGTTTCCAAGAAGCTTCCTTTACAATTTTTCAAGTTTATTTTTAATCAACTTCTTTTATTTTAAAGTTGTATGACATGTTATGAAAGGAAAAATGTTTTTGAAGAAGAAAGGATATTTTCCTCAAGAATGGAGTTCAAGTGTTTTATCAAAATTATTTTCCATCTAAGATAATAAAGGGCTCTGTTTTTATCCCTATTATTAAATTGATTTGTTCATGTTGTGATGGAATTATTTTTATGAATTCCTTTATCTTATATGAATTGATTTATGATGTCATGATGTTTCAAGAATCCCATTTTTGTTACATGTGTTATGCGATGATGTATGTTTTATGATTATGTGGCACACATAAGAAAGGATTCATTATAAGATGGGTGGGACCTATATCTCCCTCCAATGCATTGGGTAAAGATTTTATATCTCATGAGATAGACAGGGCTGGAACGGTAGGTTATACCGGTTCAGTGAAACAGGACTGAAACGAGGGTTACTCGATTCAGAAAGGGACTTTGTCCACTAAGATAGTCTTGGCAATGAGTCTTGACTAACAAGAAATGATTCTCTATGATTATGTGTGAATGCCACAAAGTTTCATGTTTTAGGTTATGATTAATGTGATTACATTTCACTGCCATGATTTACCCCATGTTATGAAATTATGATCTCTTTTGCAGGTTAAGATTTCCAAAAGTTATGTGCTTATGTATATGATGTGATTGATATTTCTTTTGTTTACCCTTACTGAGCATTTGAGCTCACCCTTTTATGTTTTCTTTTCCCCAGGATATAAAGAAAGGTTTTAGGTAAAAAAAAAAGGGAAGATCTTTATGGGAGATATTGAAGATCTTTCACCATGATTAGAATATTACGTTCCGAGTTTCCAAAGACACTAAACTATTACGATCCTTGTGTGTGTGTTTTTGTTATGTACTAAGTATTCCGCAAAAGTAATGTAAAGTCTATGTACGTCCGGCTTCGGGTCTCTACAGTTGGTATCAGAGGAAAGGTTTAGTCAACCTTTGGAAACTAGGATGCGGAAACGTCAGTGAGATCCCTAGAGATATTTCTAAGGTATGTCAAGGGATGTCCCTAAGGTTAAGTATACGTATAGGTTATAGTCCTATAATTGCGCTAAAGATCTTAGAATTTAAACCTAAGATGTTAGATATTAAGGGTACTCCCCCTTTACTATGTTGTCTTCCCTAGCATGATTTTTCCTCTCACAGAATTCTTTTTGTGTTTTAGTTAATGGAGGGAACCAAAAGGAATTCGGTTAACATTGAATCCAATGGACAAATTGGTGACTATGAGCAACAAAATTGTGTAATTCCTAGAGATAAAGATATTGTGATTATGCCGAATCAGTCATCGCGATATATGATTTACAAGGTGAAATTTAGTGGTATGCCTAATTCATCAAAGAAGAGGAAGATAGACTATTATGCATGTTCGCATGTTGAGGAGCATAAAGAAAGGAAGATTGAGATTTCTAAAGAAGGGAAGAAGAACCTTGGGGAATACCTCAAATGGAGGGACCGATGTTATCTGTGTGGAGAAAAGGGTCATAGAGTGACAGACTGTTATGGAGTTCAATGTCTTATTTGTGGAGAACATGGGCATTACCCAACTCAATGCCCTGACCTAAAAAGTTACTTCTAAATCATGGAAGGAATTATTCCAGGAAAATCATTGAACTGGATGGACTGAAGTGTTTATGTATTGGTATTCAAGAATAATGGTGTTGAGGTACTTTTATGGTGTATTGGAATATTTATGTATTGGTATATTGTGGTTTTCAATAATTTTAAGGTACCGGTAACCATGAAAAGTGATTCAGATATTTTGGAAAGTAGATGATATGCGCATAATGAAGGGATAAGGAGAAAATGAAATGTTTGATAGTATTCATGAGCTCATGATTGATATAAGGACTAAGTGATATCATGGTTTGAGTATATAGAATTTTGAGGATTTCAGTATGTGAAAAGTGTTAACTTTTAACTGCATTCAAGTTTTCACTAAGGTTCAATGGGTATTCAAGAGAGTACAAGATTAAGGCCTTTGAATGTTTGGAATGTGACCAACAAGATATATCTTATGATATATGGGGATCAACGATGGTATTAAATCTCTGGTAATCGTTTTCACTTTGTTATGAGAATGGACTGCAGTATTATGAGCCTAAAGATTGGAATGGATTATGTTGGACATAAGTTAGTATTGTTTAAGGATAGAAGTTTTTTTCGATATTATTGATGGGATGTTATAGTAATATAGTTTTATAAAAAGGACAACCTGCAGGACGGGCGACAGCCCATCGCTTCGGACAAGGCTGTGGGAATCGAACCCACAACCGAAGTGCGACTGGCCTTTATCGCCTACCACTGACCTACAGGAAGTCCCTGTTTAGTAGAAACTAATTTTATTATATTAAGCAGTATGATATGTGATGTATAAGTTCATTTTAGGAACCATATATGATTAATCTCACTATAGATCGACTTATGCATATAATTTTTGCTAACCTTTTGTTTGAGACAGATGGAATGACCCGTCATTCTATCACATGATCTGCTAACACTTCACGAATGACAAATTCAACTTCATTTATTTAAGAGATGAAGTGGAAATTGTTCAAAGCACGAACAATAGTGAGATTGTACCAAAATAAAGTAAGTATTTATTCTAATTCAAATTTTCAACTTTAGGGAAATGATCTTGAAAACCAAAAATTTTGTCCTAGTGATCTTATACCTGATGAATCAGATGGTACCTTATATCATCACAAATCTATGGATTTGTGATTGTTGGATTTTCTATAGCCATGTTCTCTACCACTCTCCATCAGAACATGATGGTTAGATTTTTCTTCCATATCCATATTTTCACCTATGTGGAAACCCAGTGATTAGTTTATTTGGGGTAACCATTATGTTTCATACCTTTGTTTTTAAAGATTGGTTTTGGTATTCCTTTTTACGATGTGGGTTTCTATTAAAGAAACTTTCGAATAGTAAACCATTTATAACCCAGACGAATTTTGAGGGCGAAATTCATTTTAAGGGGGGTAGAATGTAACAGCCCGAGATTTTATGAAAAATATTCTTTTTAATTCTCTTAATGTCTTGTGTTGTATGCTACAGCAAAAGGAGCTTGCAAAACACGCATCCTTGACTTGTATTGCATTACACGCAATCGCGACCTTCCTCGATAGCGTATGTAATACGCAATACTGAGTTTCACTAAACAACGATGTGCTATTAAAATATTATTAAAACTAGCCATTATGAATAGTAATAACCACTTTTTAAAATTCTGTAAATCTTATTTTTCAAAATGAACTTCATTCTTGGATTCGGAGTATCGAATTTAGCCTAAGGTGAAATTTTGGTACTTTTCGGATAACTTTCATATTCTGATGAATAGTGAAAATTACTAAATTATAATTAAAAACAACTTTTTTAATCGAAATAATTAATAGTGATAAATTATTAATTTGAGTGGTTTTAAAGTATATTTAGAATATATTTTTACAATTTAATACAATGTTGGTCATTGGTTGTAATTTCACATTTAAACCAGACATAATCAAGTGTCAATCTTTTGATATATATTGTTTCCTAAAAACACGCTATTTATTTTAACAGTAGGATTTAATTATAAAATTAATTAATGCAACTTCTATGTTATGAATTTGGTAAAATAGATTTCATTTTTGAATTCGGAATATGAAATATAGCTTAGGATGAAATTTTGGCATTGTTTTGAAAAACATCAATTTTTGATGAATAGTGAAACTACTAAGTGGTAGTTAAAAAAACTGAATTTTTCATAAAACATAATTTTGCCGCTTCTGTGAATGGAATTTCGAAAATCCGAGAGACACGGTTAATATCAAGGACTAAAATGTGGTTCAATGAGATGATAATAATTTTTTGGTGAATAGTAACTTTTTACTTTTTTTTACCGCGGTTAATAGTAAATAGGGTAACTAAGGGTAAATATGATATTACTATTACCCTAAAACATGTCCTAATTCTATTGGACAAGTGTAATTCGACCAAAAACAAAATTAGGAATAAAATATGACCATTTAGGCCCACTTGGATTAGATTAGGACATTTATTATTAATTTATTTAAAGAAAGGTTAAAATAGTTAAAATCAAAGTTTAATAAGTAAATCATTTTTAATATGGGGTTATACATAAGATAAATTCGATTGTAAATATTCATTAGAAATCTAAAAAGATTTCCTACATGATGGTATTTTATTTTTAATTTTTAGACATAAAATAATTTAATTTATTTATGACACAACGATGATGCAGTAATTATCTTATTAATGAAATATTGACATAATTGATGTTATAAACACGAAAATAAATGTAATTTGAGATTTTTTATGAATTCCACTACTTTTCTATGTTACTATGATATATTAATGTTTATTTAATCAACTTGGTTCGAACATTTAATTCTGTTATGACTTTCACAAAAATCATATATCAAATAGTGTCAAAATTGACACAAAATAGTTTTTAAATCAAATATTATATTATTAATTGTCATTGTATTCCTAAAAATCTAAGGTTCGGCCAAATGACTTAGATAAGGATATATATATTAATAATAAACAATTTGGGGTTCGTTTGTCATGTTATAGTATGTTTATTAACCATATAGTGAAAGAAAACAAAAAGACATGGTAAAAGTTAAATTATTTAACTTAGAGTTAAATCTAATTGATAAGGTTAAAATAATATCCTAAACTTGTCTAAATTCCATTGGTTGATAGGATTTCGACCCATACCCACTTTAGCTTCGAAATAAGACCCTTTGGAACCATTATAAACCGATTTTGACTTTAATATAAAATAATATTTTGAGATATTCCTAAGGTGCCCCTCTCCTCCCCTATAAAAGGACACCTCCTCCCCCTCCTCCTCACACCAATTTGAGCACTCAAGCTCCGCCAACCCCTGCCAAAATCTCTTCTCCAATTCCCTAGCAACATCCTAGAGGTTCTTTTCTTCCTCAAAGACCAATTCTAGTGCCCTAAGAGGAGGTCTCAAAGAGGCACTTCAAAGAAGAGGTAATTACCGTTACCAATTCTTTCATCTTTATTTCTTCTTCCACTTCTTCTTCTTAGGTTGTTTCATTATGAAGTAATAACATCAGTATCACTCATATACTGATATGTTATTATAAGTATTAAACAAACCTATTTCACCATCTATCCATCCTACGGAAAAATAAATCATCGCGCGTGCGTACGTACGAAATACCGTCTCCACGCCGTGGTGTAATCTATTTTCCACCACCACCTTACATGGATGGGTATAATGGTGTAAAGAATAACTATACATAGTTATTACAACATCATATTGATTCTGATATATTTTATAATCCACTCCAATTCAATTCAATATTTATAGAAATGATATCATCGCTCGTGCGTACGTACGGACTACCGTCTCCACGACGCGATGAGATTCATTCTCCATGTTAACCATTTAAGAATGATTATAATGTATATATAAGAAATAATAATGAAATATATGACATTATAAAGCTACTGGATTTATGTATATATATACATATGTATTTCATCTACTTACTTCCATTTCAAGACAATAAGGAAAGAAAAACAGCGTTCATGCGTACGTACGGACTACCGTCTCCATGAACGGTGTTTTTCATTTTATTTATCTATCTATTATATATATATATATATATACTGAATATATATGATATATAAATCATATTTTATATTCTGGAAGTAAGTAAATCATGATATAAGTAATAATGATGTCAAGAACAACAAGTCAAAACACCTACGATAAATGAAACGATTTTACCCAAAACACTTCTTTAACATGGAATTTACAAAAGAACG
Organism: Viscum album; assembly: GCA_963277665.1. Lineage (NCBI taxonomy): Eukaryota > Viridiplantae > Streptophyta > Magnoliopsida > Santalales > Viscaceae > Viscum > Viscum album. Next base: position 401,919,421 of record OY728130.1, read on the forward strand.
GGTAATATAATGTCATAAGTGAACCATATATGATATCATAACAATAAATATGATTCTGTAATAAGTCAATGACATTATTTAAATCATTATACAGGAGGTTCGGACACATACGAAGCAAATTGGACCTAAGGTAAGGGAAATATCACAATCTCATTTTTATCTGAGATTGTTTATTCGTAAGTATTTACTGGGGTGTATTTTATCATCCACGTCCATGTTTCATCAATATGTAATATTACTTCCATCCACATACAATTTTTTAAATCCATTTTTACCCTTCGGTGAGTTTTTAGTTAAAGAAATGAAAGGAATCTTTTGTCGTTTTTCGTACGAGGTACTTTTTTGACTTTTCCAACAAAAGTGCGAAGAATATTTTTTTTAACTTATACGACATGAATGGATTTTTAAAACATTGTTTCCAAGAAGCTTCCTTTAAAATTTTTCAAGTTTATTTTTAATCAACTTCTCTTATTTTAAAGTTGTATGACATGTTATGAAAGGAAAAATGTGTTTGAAGAAGAAAGGATATTTTCCTCAAGAATGGAGTTCAAGTGTTTTATCAAAATTATTTTCCATCTAAGATAATAAAGGGCTCTGTTTTTATCCCTATTATTAAATTGATTTGTTCATGTTGTGATGGAATTATTTTTATGAATTCCTTTATCGTATATGAATTGATTTATGATGTCATGATGTTTCAAGAATCCCATTTTTGTTACATGTGTTATGCGATGATGTATGTTTTATGATTATGTGGCACACATAAGAAAGGATTCATTATAAGATGGGTGGGACCTATATCTCCCTCAAATGCATTGGGTAAAGATTTTATATCTCATGAGATAGACAGGGCTGGAACGGTAGGTTATACCGGTTCAGTGAAACAGGACTGAAACGAGGGTTACTCGATTCAGAAAGGGACTTTGTCCACTAAGATAGTCTTGGCAATGAGTCTTGACTAACAAGAAATGATTCTCTATGATTATGTGTGAATGCCACAAAGTTTCATGTTTTAGGTTATGATTAATGTGATTACATTTCACTGCCATGATTTACCCCATGTTATGAAATTATGATCTCTTTTGCAGGTTAAGATTTCCAAAATTTATGTGCTTATGTATATGATGTGATTGATATTTCTTTTGTTTACCCTTACTGAGCATTTGAGCTCACCCTTTTATGTTTTCTTTTCCTCAGGATATAAAGAATGGTTTTAGGTAAAAAAAAAGGGGAAGATCTTTATGGGAGATATTGAAGATCTTTCACCACGATTAGAAGATTACGTTCCGAGTTTCCAAAGACACTAAACTATTACGATCCTTGTGTGTGTGTTTTTGTTATGTACTAAGTATTCCGCAAAAGTAATGTAAAGTCTATGTACGTCAGACTTCGGGTCTCTACAGCCTCGTTGTGTGGTAATAGCAAGAAAGATTATGACTATTTCAATTATTTCCATCGGAGTAAAGGTTTCATCAAAATCACTACCCATAATATGTCATTACCCTTTGTAGACCAATATTTCTTTGTTTTTTATAACCTCACCTTCTTCATTCAGCTTGTTCTTTAAAAACCCATTTTCTTCCAATGATTTTTTTGTTTTTAGGCTTAGGTATGAGTTCCCATGTATAGTTCATTTCAATCTGATATAGTTATTTATTAATGGCTTGGACCCATTCCAGATGCTCAAAATATTATTTTACATCATTCAGTTCCACTTTTGAATACAAAGAAGTATGTGTAATGGAGTTGGGTGTTCTTCTTGTTTAAACATTATAATGCTGATCACCCATTATATTATGTGCTTCCACATGTTTCCTCAGCCTTGGATTAGACTTTTTATTATCTTCCTCATCATTGGAAATAACTGAGTTTTATTCTTCACCTTTATTAGGATTATAATCATTTTTATTCTTATCAGAATTATCTTCTTCAACTTGCTTAACATCATTGTCCTCCTGAACGTTTTTCTCTTTCTCAGATAATTCAATCACTTTTACATCAACTGAATAAACAATTATTTTTTGTTTCTTTGTTGAATCCTCTTTACCCTCTTCCTTATAGATAATATCCAAGAAATAATACATCATCACCTTTCTTCTCAAGCATTCCATAGTTTCCACCTTTATTATTTATAATATAAGGAATCCCAAAAACTCTAAAGTGCATAAAACTTGCAATTTTTTCATAAAACATTCATAGGGAGTCATACCTGATTGAGGAATATAGAAACAACTATTTTGAATATAAACAGTAGTACTCGTGGCCTGCCTCCAAATTTAATGAGAAAGGTCATGCTCATGTAACATTGTTCTTCCCATTTCCACTTGGCTTATATTCTTTCTTTTAGCAACCCTATTTTGTAGGGGAGTGTGTGGCGAGCTGTAATCATGCAGAATTCTATGCTTCTCAAAATAGTCTTTAAACTCTTCACTTTTTTATTCACCACCATTATCAGTTCTCGACTTTTTCACACAATACTCATATTCTTTCTTAACTTTTTTTCTAAAACATGAATACATTTTTAAATCGTTTGATTTTTGATTCATGTACATAACACAAGTAATGTGATTAAAATCATCGATGAAAGTAATGAAGTACTTATCTCTATGTTTTTATTTTTTTTATCATTGTCCCACATATATCAGCATGGATCAGCTATAGGGGTTTTTTTGAACTAATATCAACTTTCTATGCAAAAAAATTTAAAATTTTCTTTTCTAGAAGATAGTGAAACACCAATAACTTTTTTATAGAAAATTATGAATGTCTCAAACACTTTATCTTTTAGATAACATTCTCCTATTTCTCTGACACATATGTCTAATCCTTTTATGCCATAACTGATTCTCTTCCACTATAATCATTTAACAAGTGTTTTTTGAGTCACCAACCTGAAACAAATTTTCTTTTATACATTGTCCACTTGTTACGATATTTCTATATTCTTCACTCATTAAAAAACCATATTTCTTAAATATAACCTTGTTACCCTCATCACACAGTTGTGATACACTTATAAGGTTGTGTCTTATCCCATCAACATACAATGTTTTCTTATATTTCATCCTTTCTTTTCCAATAATGGCAAACCCAATACCTTTGATTTTTTATGATTCATCATTTACAAATGTCACTATGCCTTTTTTATAATTTTTCACATCCTTCAATAATTTCATGTCTCATTTCATGTGAGAAGAACACCCACTATCAAGTATCCAGGGTCATTATACTTTCATGGATTTTAATGTAGCTTAAATAACTAGTTCATTTTCTCCATTATTTGAATTATTCACCAATGGATTTTGAGAATTTAGACTATTTTGTTCAACAGGTAACAAAAACATACATCCTTTTTCATGGTTTCCAGGTTGTTCACATCTTTCACTAATAGTTTCCAAGCGTTGGAACCTATTTTTAATCTTCACTTCATTCTTTTCAGATTTCTTCAATAAAACATTCTCAGCATTCGTTCATTAAGAAAAATGAATCCTCCTAAATATCTTCCATTCAAAACATTTGGGATAATAGTAATGTTTTTAATTGAACCAATAAATACTTGCTATGTGCCCAAATCCACCACAACACCAGCAATACCCATAAAATGGGTATTTCCCTCTACAACATTGATACTGATCAGAATTGTGAAAACATTTCTCAATCATCTTCTTTTAATTTTCAATTGGACTCTTCTTATTCTATTTAGCCTTGATAGGATCAGAAGTATTTGAATATTTTACAAATCTAGATAAAACATTTTTAGACTCTGAATGATTTGTAACTTCTGAATTATTCAATTTCACTACAGACAAAACCATCCCAACATTCTTCTTTTCATACACAATTCTATTATTTTTCTCACACATTAAAGGTATTTTTTTCGAACCTTCTCATGTTTCTCATTATGAGAACATTAAACAACTTTAGTAAGAGAGTTTTAGAAACTTAAAGTTTTCTTTTCAACTTGAGAGATTTTTTTTGGTCAAGTTCCAATTCTTTTTCTTTTTCCTTCAGCTTCACTTCAAAATTCACATTATGATTCTTTTCATCTTAAAAAGATTTATTCAAATTATAAATCAATTTACCCAGATTTTCTTTTTCACCAGAAAAACATTCTTTGTTTATTAAGCATTCATCTTCAAAAAAATTTGATTTTTAATACTTCAAATCTTTCTCATACATTCTTTTAACACTTATTTCAAATGCATTTCAAGCTAAGTTTCTTCTTCTTCAAAACTACTACTTCTAAATTATTCATCATTCACGACTGAAAAGAAAGTATTTTCATTACCATACTCCATGGATTTTTATGATTATGCATCACTCTCTTCTTCTTCTTCACATTTGGAAATGAAACTTCTTATTTTTTATTTGAAGAATTTATTTTCTTTTCCTTTGTCTCCCTTTTTCTTCCATGATGTTCTTGTATTTCATTCTTCAATATCACTATCCTCTTCTTTCTTTCGTTGAGGACAATTAGTTACAAAGTCACCAACACCACCACATTCAAAACATTTCAAGGGAAGTTTCCCTTTCTATTTACCTATACCTCATTTAACATTGTTAGAAAACAAGGATAGGATTTCATTGATATTTTTACATACCACTTTTTCAGAATTAGAATTGTCATCTACATCTTGAATAATAATCATCTTTGAATTTTCTTTCTTTATAGCCTTGAAAGACATTTATCTATCAGCCTTTTTTTCTTTTAATGGAATTCTATCTTCTCATTTCATAGGTGATAATTGTGCTATGTAAATCATCAAGAGATAATGTTTTAGGATCTCTGTCTTCCAATGGAGAAAATTTTGCATCAAATTTGTTAGGTAGGATTCTCAAGTTCTTTTCAAAAAATTTAGAGTCTTTAATCATTTCACCAAGACATCTAATAGTACTCATAATGTCATTCACCATAGTAAAGAATTCCCCAATACATTCATCCATTCCCATATTCAAATCTTCATACTTTAATCACTATATTTTCAACTTTTCCTTCTTCACTTTTGTATTTCCTTTGTATATGTTTTTCAACTTATCCCATATACCATTAGCTATGGAAACACCCTTCAATCTCGTGAATTAACTTTGATAAACTGATGATAATATATCATTATTGGACCTTCTATCATTCTTAGGAAACTTCTTGTCAATAGGTGTAAGTGGATCACTATCATCAATGTGAGGAAACCCAACTCTTGTAGCTTCAAGAACATCATAACTGATAGACATAAGATATGGAAGCATTATATATTTCTAGATATGATATTTATTTCTATAAAAGAATAGAATACATTTACTGTTCACATAGTTCACATTCTCCATTCGCAAAGAATAACAAAGGTAACCGGCCTCTCATACCAATTGAAAGTTCTCAGTTGGTGTAATGTATCACTAAGAGGGGGAGGGGTGAATCTGGGATACTATTTTTCATTTATGTTTCCTTTCAATTGAAATATCATTCCCCTTTTATTAGATATTTCAATTCCCTATTGAAAACAACCTCAACACACATCCATAGGAACACAAAGATTTACAAGGTTCACTATTCAATAAGAATAAATACATCCTTGGTATGGCTTGGAAATGATCCAATACCATACAATCCACAAAGAAAACAATACTTGGATTACAACTAGTAGGATATACCCTTTCAATCATTTAGAACTATGAAACAATACCACTAGTGCATGTGCACCCTCATAGCACAATAGAGTAATACAAATGTTTTGTAACAACTCATGTTACCTATGATTATTTTTAATTCAACAAATGTTTTAAAATTATAATACAATTTATTAGTTCCTTATATAGAAGAAAGGTAAGAACCTAAAAGGGCATTGATAGAGATATAATCCCTAATTCCAAGTCCGATTTTCCCCGTCTGATTCTCTGAGTACGATTCATTCAATACAATTCATCAAGTGCAATATTCTTGGTAAAATGAAATAAAAATGAATCGACACTCCTTCAATTCAGAATAAAATTCGACATTTCCAATTTAAATGATAGAATGAAATACAAATGAATCAACACTACATTAATTCAGAATATAATTACTCTAGTCTGATTTTCCTGATATAATGAAATAAAAATGAATCGGCACTGCATTAATTTAGAATACAATACTTCTTTAGTCCGAGAGAACTAATATAGAGGTACCTAGTATGGAAATCCTGATTTCGATTAATTCAACCCAATACCAAAATCTTCCAAATACAATTGACAAGATGATACGATGATTCACTGAATATAATAAATCCTAAATACAATGATCATCCAAATATATTTGTTGCAATCTTGCCTGTTCTCTATCACTTTTTGACTGTCAAAATGTCTTCAATACAAAAAAATGTACCACTTTATCTCTCTGAAAACTTAGAGCTTCTCTCTCTAATACAATGAACAGTAATTAATCATCACACAAGTACAATGTACTTTAAACCTTTTATAGGTGATCCAAAACATGTTTAGGTGGGATCCCAAAATGTATCCTGCTCACACAAATTCACCCACAATTTAATTTCACATGAAATCACATAGAAATTATTACTTCGTCAATGCTTCTTGATTCTTCTCGAAACTTATACAATCATCATCTCTTCATTTCTATACTCCAATTTTAAATGTTAATATAATTACAATTTATGAGAAGTACAAGGGTCTGATCACTTGAATCATATTCTTTTGTGCTTATTTCGTCAAAACAATACTTGATATCATACCAACTAAATGTGTTTGATGAAATTCCCTTCTCCACTTGAGATACAATCACTTTTTTAAATTAAAGGCTCTTTATGAAATGTCATTAATCAATATCCACTTTCTTTTCTTTTCTCTTGACCCACTTGAGAAAACACATCATCACATTCAAAACATGTTCTTGAATCATGACTTCCTTCATGACTTTAAAGGCATTGAGGATCAACTTTAGCATCATCTGAATTCAATTGGAAAGTATTGTAACTTTCCATTCATTACTACTTATTTCTTTTCATCTCAAACCAAGCATGATATTTTATGAATAAAAATGGTCTAGATATTATCATCTTCAGTACAATCATTTCTGGTTATGATCATGCGAGTTATGATCACTGGTTACGATTATTGGGTATGATCATTCTAGTTATGATCATTCTAGATACGATCACTGGTTACGATTGATGGGTATGATCATTATGGTAATGATCATTCTGGATATGATCCCTGGTTATGATTACTAGGTACGATCATTCTGGTTGCCATCATTCTCGATGTGATAACTGGTTATGATTAAATACAATCTGAAAACAATTATCTTCCCTGAAATAAAATAAAACAATCTAACAACCAAGATCTACCCGAATACGATACAATACAACCTGAATGTGATTTATTCTCAATTGACACCATCTCTTTCCTTTTATTCTACCTAAATATGATTGTTTTGAAAAACAATCAGTGTCTCATATTCTATTGGCATCACCTCATTCATCCGCACCACTTTTCAAAGGTCCCCATTTTTCAATCGATACCACTTTCATCATCATCACATATTCAATCAGCATCACCTATTCCATCAGCACCACTATTCATCATCACCACCTGAATACAAATCAACACCATATCTTTAACTTCCACTCGGTATCCAATTTTTTTTATTGGAAATCGATAAAATATGGATACGATTGTTTTCTGATGATTTTGAAAAATAATCGGTACAACTTCTTTCTCTCCACCATCTGGATATGATAAATCTGAATACAATTCTTTTCAAAACAAACCCAATACAAGTGTTATCCAAAAAAGTGAAGTGATTTATTTTCTTCAAAACCAAACTTGACAAGAAATGACACCTCTTGAAACCTTCATTGCCTTCATCATCTACTTGAACCCAACAATCTCCTCCTTTATATTTTGTTTTCAACCAAGTTTGATAAATCACTAAACTTTGTAACCTCAAGAAATTAATTATATATCAATAATTATAAGCCTACATGAGCTAAATCATTTAGGGAAATAAAAACCATTAATAAAAAAATCATGATATAAAAAACGATCATGATAACTTCTTTTTTTCTCTTTCTTTTCTTTTTTCTCCGTTGAAAACAACTCAATTTCATTTCCTACAACCACTCAAACAAATAGTTAGAATAGTTCACACACAAAACAATGTCGAATTCACAGCTTACCCACAACTCTCTCTTTTTTGAAATAGATTTATGAAACAAAACAATTCACCCACTTTATAAAACAATTCAAAGTTAAGAAGAGAGAGGGTTCATATACACATACCGCAACCATGAAGATAAATAGGCTGAACACCCATGTTCAACCTCATTTTTGAGAATGATTCCTTCAATAAAAGTTTTGTGAAAATATTATCAACTTGTTATGATGTTGTAATATACTCCAGATTTAATTCATTATTCTCTATATTCTCTTTGATGAGATTATATTTTATATTGATATGTTTTTAATGATAATGTTGCACTAGATTTCTAGTTATATTGATTGTACTTTGATTTTCACAACCCAAGAGTAAGGTTAACATTAATTCAATAAGTTAATCTTTAAATTGTGTTTTCATCCACATCCATTGAGTAGTGGCTTGAGTAGTAGAAACATGCTCATTGCATCTGTACTAAGAGTTACTGAGTTTTCTTTCATCAAATTCCAACTAACATAATTCTTTCCCAAAAATAATACACCACCATATGTGGATCTTCCATCATCAACATTTCCTACCCAATATGCATCAGAATACCCAAATAAATCAACACTATCTGACATGTAATACTTTATTCAAAATTCTGTTGGCACTCTAATGTATCATAGAATTCTTTTTTCAGCAATAAGATGTGATTCCTTTGGATCACTCTGAAATCGTGAACATAACCTAACAGTATAATCAATGTATGATCTTGAGAAAATCAAATACAATATGCCTCCAATCCGATTTTTATACTCTTTCTGATCTACTTATTTTCCTTCTCCATCTTTACTCAGATTTTTTTAATTAAAATGGGTGTGGAAATAGGTTTTGAATTTTCCATGCCAGACCTATTGAGAATTTCTTGTGCATAATTTTCTTGGGAGAGGAAAATGTATTCTTTCTTTTGCTGGATTTGTAACCAAAGAAAGTATTTCATTTCTACCAGTTTGTAAATTTCAAATACATTATTTAGTTCTTTATAAAATCTTTCATATATTTTTTCATCATTCCCAGCAAAGATGATATCATCAAAATAAAGAATTACAGTGAGGGAATACTCTTTACATTATCTGATGTAAATATAGTTCTCCAACATTCCTTTCTTAAAATTCTTATTTCTTAATCATTTATCCAATTTGGATTACCATGCCCTCAAAGCTTATTTTAGGCCATACAATGCATTTTTCAATCTCCCACATAACCTTCATCTTCTAGAATAACAAAGACACAAGGTTGTCCAATGTAAACCTTTTCTTCAAGATCGCCATTTAGGAATTCAGATTTTACATTAATTTGAATGATCTTGTAGCCTTCTTGTGTGAAAATAGAAAGAAAGATTCTGATTATTTTAGGTCATGAAACTAGAGAAAATGTTTCATCAAAATCAATACCCTCAATCTGTGAGTACCCTTTGAAAACCAATCTTTCCTTTTTTTCTTATATCCTCACCTTCTTCATTCATCTTGTTATAGAAAACCCATTTTGTGATAATGATGTTTTTTTCAGTCTTGGGTAGGAGTTCCCATGTATTGTTCTTTTCAATACGATCCAATTATTCATTCATGGTATAGAACCATTCTGGATGTTCTAAATCTTCTTTCACATCATTCAGTTTAACTTTTTAAAACAAATAAGTATGTGTAACGGAATTGGTTGTTCTTCTTTTCTGATCCTTCTGATATTTATCACCAATTATAATCTATGCTTCCACATGTTTCCTCATACGTGGATAAGATTTTTTATTATCTTCCTCATCACTAGAAATACCTGAGTCTGATTCTTCACCATTATTTGGATTACAATCATTTGTATTCTTATCAGAATTATCTTCTTCAAATTTCTTAACATCATTGTCCTCCTAAACATGTTTCTCTTTCTATGATACTTTAATAACATTTACAACAATTGAATCAACAATTCTATTTGTTTCTTTTTTGAATCATTGTAACCTCTTCTTTCTAGAGAATATCCAAGAAATATTTTAGCCTAACCATTGTGATCAAACTTTTTATAGTTCCCACCTTTCTTATTTATAATACAAGGACTCCCAAAAACTCTAAAGTTCTTCAAACTAGGATTTTTTTCATAAAACAATTCATAGGGAGTCTGTTGACGCTCCTTTCGTCACAGAATCTAAAGTTCGGAAAAGGGAATATCTGAGCTCAAAGTGATTCAGCCTTTGAAGAAAACATCAAAAAATCAACAAAGGAAGGAAGAAATGATAAATAGCAACCTCACCGCGCAAGTTATCTAACTGGCGCGCAAGTGTACTTGCGCGGCTACCTTGGTCGCGCAGGTGACTTGCGCGACCTAATTGGTAACCACCCGGTAACCGCTCGGGGTCTTCTTTTGCCTATAAATAGACCCTGTGGGCCCCCCATTCGAGATGAGTTTTTTCCAGAAACTCGGATTGAAGATCCCAACGCCCAAGTCTCTTCTCAAAGCTTCCGGAACACTTCTAAGGTAATTTCTTACCTAGAACGGAAGATCTAAAGAGAAGAAGGAAGGCCTAAGTGTTGAAACTTATCAAACACTTGCGCGCCGACTTATTCCCTTCAATATAACTTGCACGTCCCTTTTCTGGAAGAACCTCAAGAAAATTCTAAAGGGTTTAAAAAAGAGTCGCTCAAGTATTTCAATGCTGGTTGAAAATCGCGCAAGTACACCATGTGCCGCGCAGGTATACCTGCGCGACCAATACTTGCGTGCCCACGGAAGACTTGCACGCCTTGCAAGACTTGCGCGCCCCTATCTTGTTGGGTGCCCATATTGCCCATTTTTACCCTTCTTAAGCCATCACACCTTTCCTTTTCAAGATTCAGTCTTCAAGACACTCTTCAAAGCCATTTATGGCATGATTTCTTGATTTGACTTTCTTATCAGAAAGGAATTCTGTGGAATCTCTCTCCAAGTCTAGTGATTTAAATATCCTTATGTCACTAAAATACGGAGTGTTCATTCATTCAACCTCATCCTTTAAGATGAGAGAATCCTAACCTGGGTCTCCTTTTCAGGAATAATCCCCAGTTATAAAACCTTTAATCTGGGCATCTTCCTCAGGAGTAAGCCCCAAATTCTTAATGTTCTCAAATATGGGAATCCTCCTCAGGAGTAAGCCCCAATCAAGTCCTCTAATTTTGGGCATCTTTCTTAAGAATAAGCCCCAACCTCAAATATGGGCATCCTCCTCAGGAGTAAGCCCCAAACCTTAATCCCTAACCTGGGTCTCCTTTTCAGGAATAAGACTCATTCATAACCTTGGGTCTCCTTTTAAAGAATAAGCCCCAAGTCCCCTAACCTGGGTCTCCTTTTCAGGAATAAGACTCAGTCATAACCTTGGGTCTCCTTTTCAGAAATAAGCCCCAAGTCCCCTTAAATTTCTCTTAACCAGTCATAATTTACCTTTGATTTGGGTTTCCTTTTCAGGATTAAAACCCAATCATAAGTCCCCTCCTAACTTGGGCATCCTCCTTAGGAGTAAGCCCCAAGATTAGAGTATTCAAATCTCCATGAATCACATATAACTTTATGGACCCTGTTCATGGATTTTCTCCCTAAAAGTAAATCCTAAACCTTCATCTATCTGGGCAGTCATCCATACATAAGCCCCAAAAAAATTCTTATGATTGCATCTTTCATGGCACAATTGTCTAAATTTTACCAATACCTCTTGTTTCTCACACCGAGCATGACTCACGTGAGCTTAGAGTGTAAAAGTAATTATGACATTCATCTTTGAGCCATCAATCATAAACATCATACTCCATTTCTCGAACTACGTGGGTTATGATTCCTTTTCCAAAACAAAGGATACGTAGGTAGCCCATTTATGGGTTCGATCCCAACTTTGAAATAATCTCTGTCCTTCTGAATGACGATAAACTTCAAGTGCCCCACTGAGTGGATTTAAAACCAGCCTGGTCATCATAAATGACCAAGAGACTTTTATATAAATGTTTTGAAGGATACCATTGACCAAGAATCTCTAAACAGATATAGATGATTCTCTATTGATGAAGAACCTCAAATACATATAAAAGATTCTCTAAATTTCTTTGCATATTTAATCATTGATTGTTAAAACTAAAGGAAAGCACATTTTAAACTTGGTAATGTAATAAGGATTCACGAACATAACTTAAATCTATAAAGAGAGTCCCGGAGTAGACAATAATTCCCCTCAAAAAGGTGTGATGAGTCCGACCTCCCATCCTCTCGACCAATGCAAATTCCTAAGCCTCATTAGTCCACAAGCTAATGAGTGCCTGCCTTTGGAAAGTAGGTCCAAACGGATGTGGAATCATTGGATGTTTCCGGTTCTACGAACAAACCCGTTAGAAACCGATCGGAATGTTTGAATCTCCCGTACAAGAGGTCATCCCCGGATTCTGTGCGAAACAAAAATGGTGAACCCGACGTGAATCCATAACCAAGTTAAAGTGATGTTCTTCTTATTTGTTAGGCTCCTTGGGCCAACAAAGCAATCATTGACATATGCTCATCCAAAAGATGTAGTGGCCGGATTCATCTTGATTATGTCTGTTACATGGAACAGGAACTCTTTTCTCAAGATCTTATGCAAAATGGCTTTCCTTAAATTCACCCCTGTGAATACTGCTGCTGTGAACACCTCTACTGTGAGGTCTGCTGCTGTGAAAACCAATGCTTCTACTCCTGCTGGAACGTCATCCGCTCTGAGGATGACATCACCAACTCAGCGTCTTCAACGCTGGGTTTCTAATGCACTGGTTAAGGAGTACCGTCGCAACGGTACTATCCCAACTCTGGAGGCCGCTCGTCAAGCCCTCCAATTTAACAACTCTACCTGGTCGTCCGGACAACGGCGGCCAGCAATCAAGAAGCAGGTGGTGCTGACTACCGTCTCCAACCGTTTCGGGTCGTTATCCCCGGAACGCAATTTCCATTCACTCCCTTACTCTGAGGAAGTGAATGAGCAGGTCCCGCAGGACCTTAATTCAAAAATACAGGAGTCCTTCTCAAGGGCTCCCATCAACAATCGCCGCCAGACTCGTGCGGTAGTGCGCCCTCAACATGATGAGGGTACCGGCTCCAGGCATTCAGCTCAGGTTCCTCGAACCCGAGCAGGCAAGATGAACCGCTAGAGACGGAATCCGGTTAACAATAGGCAGGTTGTCATCCCTGCCATCTCCGGAGAAGTCCACCAACCTAACTTGGTGGCAAACAATGAGCAGGAATACACACCTATTCGTTTTAATTCCGCTATCTAGCAGACTCGTCTGGCAGCATCAAGACGATCCCGCCAGGCAATTCCGGCGGAGTACCATAGGCAGGAATATACACCTGCTTATACATCACCAATTAGTCAGCAGGCTCGTCTGACTACATATGATGGATATCGTCAACCGTGTTTGGCGAAGTGTAATCAGCAGGCGCATACACCTGCTAATACTAATCAAGCCTACCAACAGTCTCGCTTGGTAGCGCACGGAGAAGTCAGTCGGAAAGTCCCGACGACAAACAAGAGGCAGACTCAACTCTCTGCCTCCACACTTGAGTACTGTCAGGATTCACTGACAGGAAAAGGAGGACAGGAGCAGGCACATACACCTACTCCAAGCCCGGAATGGACGTATATCCCCATTCCGGCGGCTGATGTCACCAAACATATTTTGTCAATGGTGAAAGAGAAGAAGCAAATTCCTGCTCATATTCTGGATGCTTTCCAGGATATCATAACAGCTCCAGCATCATCTCAGGGACAAACACATAAATCTATCCCTAGCAATGGAGTGACACATCAATGATTCACTCCGGAACAGACACACACATCTGTTCCAGTCCAAGAGGGTTATGGGGCATACTCCCCCATATCATACGGACAACCAAGTCAGGCACATACACCTGATTTGAGTGGAGATCGTCAGCCTAACCTGACCATCTTTCCTGATCAGGCACATACACCAGCTCAGAGCAATCAATTTCGTCATCAAGTGGTTTCTAAAGCGGGTAAGAAGGCATCTAAGAAAAAGATCCTCCTAGCACAGTCAAGAGATCAAAGGACAATCTGCAACAAGGCCTTGCTCGATGCTGGAGTTCTTGAAGCCCTCAGACATTTATCTGTCGGAATTCAAGATTCTACTCCCTCAGTTCCCAATAACGGGAACATTAATTCTGAAGGTCTTCAACAGACACTTCCTCATGAAGACTTGCTTCATGAAAATTTGGTCAATCTTGAAGTTTCTTCTTCAGATGAGAGCCACAGGAACCCTCTGTGTGGTCAGAAGACCAAGGATCAAGAGATTTCATCTTTTGCTGTAACCCATCATGACTGTCCTCCTCATGGTGATGAACTTCGCTGCGAAAGTCCTCTCCGCAGTAGTGATTCACATTGTCTCGAAAATTCTTCAGAAGGAAATGTAGTGACGAGAAAGCCCTCCTATCTCGAGGCACTTGCAAACGTAAAACCAGTCATGTCTGATGCTTTACTATCGGCAGGTGAAACTCTTTCTCCATCAGAAGATAGCCTGGGGTTCAGGTTATTCTCCGAACCATCCCTGGGTCATTCATCTTCCATCATGAATAGTGATCTCTCTACCAATCTTGTTGAATCCGATGAAGCAACAAGGAAACACCAACTCTGGTCAAAACAGGTAGAAGAATCTTCATTTAATGATAAAGATGAAATGCTGAACATGAGGAAAAAACTGGCAAAAGGTGAAGTAACAGTCATGTTTTGGCCTTTAGCTGACTCCCAGTACGCCATTCCAAAGATGTTGACGGATGATGGAATCCATGATATTTGTATCAACATATGGAAAACTCGTTGTCAATTAAAGAAGAAGGTATTATCTTACGATGAATATGAAAATCATCTTAAGATAATAGAAGGGTTACAACATCAGATTGATTTGGCATCTCTATCAGTCTCTCGGTATCCGAAGGCTGAAAAGCAACAGAGAACCCTTCAACGTTCATACCTTGGCGCACTAAGAAGATTGCGTCAGTTAATTTCCAATGCTCCATCTGATATTCATATCAGAGGATGGGGTGTCCATGGAGCACTATATTTCATAGTGCTTTCCGGTCAGCAAAGCCCGCCGAAAATGGTCTCATGCAATGTTATTGCCCATGGCCGGCCACAGTCAATGGGCTTTGTTCATAATCAAAAGCTTTCTCAAGAACAGGCTTCAACTAGTTCCTCTAAAAATCAAGTATATAGAGAACAAGTTGTTGAATTGCTTCTACATCAAGCAGGCGAGAATATTGCACAAGCCTCTCGTCTGGAGAAAACACGTCATCAAATGACAGAAGTTTCGGAAATCATCCAACGGTCTGTTGAACCAGGTGATAAAAGTGGATACAGGTTAATGCATCCAACTAATTTCCGAACTAAGATTCTCAAGATCAAGAGAGATTTTAAGAAGATCTCAGACATAGCATGTCAAGAGACACCCCAGCTTGCCAGACTGGGGACTTCTCTAACCCAACCCTCAGAGTCAACAAATGGGATTCGGGGAGATGAGCGGAAGCAGCAGGAACATCCCCAGTCCACCGGACAGGGGACTTTTTCAAATCCTCAATCCCTCCCTCAGAGAAAGTCAGTATTCTCTCGATTAGGGAATAAGCCTCAAGAGGAACAAAGAGCCAAGCTGTCAGGAGATTATCTCTAAGTGACGGTTCTCCAAGAAATTCCTGAGGGATCAAATCAACGGAATGCCATGTCTCATCATGGACATAGAAGAAGACAATATCACAGAAATGCTAATAGAAAGGATTCAATGCAATATGCATCCATTAATGTCATCAATGCTGTTGCTCCTGATTCTTTAAATGAGGCTCAATCAGAAGGATCAGACGAAGGGGTTCCTGCTCAAGAAGTCGCGCACACAGACCTAAATGAAGAAGGTGTGCGCACACGTAATCAAAGGCTTACCCAAAATTTGGGTATTCCTTCAAGTAACCCACTTCCCCCTCTCTGAAAAGGATCCAATAAGGGGAAAGGAAAGAATCAGGTTACTTCTCACCCTTCCTCTGAAGGAGATCAATCGCTCTGTTTAGAGCAAAGGTTTGCACAACAGGAGGAAGAAATGAAAGAATTAAGAAGGTTGAATGCAGAACTACTTCAGAGTAGTCTTCTTCTTAAGAATTCTTAAGTCCGACAGTCGAAGGAATTTTTTGTAACTACTGAGATGGATCAAGAATATCCTCCTTTATCAGTACACCCACAGAGGTCTAATCTTATGGGTCAAACGCAACAACGGTTGGTAGCACTACCATCAGTTGCAGCACCAATCACCACGTCTGTCCAAGCTCCATTCATTGCACCTACACAAAACCAAGTTCAACCTGACGTTTCTCAAAAGTTAATAACTACTATTGAGTCATTAACAGCTCGGTTAGAATCTATGGAAGGGAAACGGGCACAAGTTCAACCTGAAAAGAAAATTTACCCTGAATGGGTAGATTCAATTTCTCCTCCATCCAGTTTTGGAAACCCTATTTTCCCTAATTTCAATGGATCAGGCGACCCTGAACAACATTTGACGCATTACGTGTCTTGTTGTGATCCTATGATGGGAACTCCAGAGCAGCAAGAAGCAGTGAAACTCAGATGCTTCGTGCGAACCTTGCAAGGACCAGCTTTTGTCTGGTATACAAGCTTGCAATCCCGGTCAGTCATCGGATGGGAGGATCTTCGTCAAAAATTCCTTCTTCAGTTTAGCTCAACTTTGCCAAAAACAACAGTTTTCGATCTTACAAACTGCAAGCAAAGGGAGAATGAAAGAGTCTCTGATTTCATTGCTCGTTGGAAGGGATTAACGTATTCCTTGAGTTTATCACTCCCTCAGGAGGAATTGTTGCCAATCTGTGTGGAAAATTTGCGTGACGAATTACGAACGCCATTGATCCCTGTGAAATACACAGGAGGGTTTCGAGACCTTACTTCAATCGCTTAACAGATTGAAGATTCCCTTATACAGGCTAAGGTTAAATCTCGTGTAATTCCATCAGCTCCAGGAAGAAGAATGGGTAAAGCAGAAACTGCTACAGTTATGCTTAAACAGGCACCTGTACCTATTTCTACTTCAAAACCTACATCTTCTCGAAGGGCTCCACCTCCTGAACGCCAACAACAAAGGCTGTTTCGTCCAAATGATCAAAAAGATCAACGACGAAAACAATTTGAGGATATGAAGAGTAAAACATACTCTTTCCGAAGTGAGCAAGTTCCTGGTTACTTCATTTCAGCTCTGGAAAATAATTTGGTTCAATTACCAGTGCCGAAGAGACCAAACAAGGAAGGAGATGAAGACCGTCCCAATTATTGTCCCTTTCATCAAATGTTGGGGCATCCCATCCAGGAGTGTTTTGTCTTTAAAGACCTCCTGCAAAAGATGGTCGATTTGGGACAGGTCAAATTGAAGGGTTCTTCAGCTCATGTAGCGTGTATTACCGCTACAGATCCAGAGGAAGGAGGCGAGTGGTAGGAAGTCAAAAGCAAAACTGCGAAAAAATATGATGATTGGATGGTCAGAAGGACAATCAATCGGACCCATTCCATTTTGCGAACACAATTGAAGAAGCCAATTGTGTCTCCTACAAAAGCTGCAGTAAAGCCTCCATCAAAAGACAAATCCTCAAAAGGGCAGCGAAATTCAAAGAAGAAAGAGGAATCGGGAGAAGATGAGTATGTATCAAAGCCTAAATTGTCTTTGACTCTGGCAGATTTCATGCCATCTACTTCGAAGCCACGGGCACCGTCCCACCAAACGGCACAGCCTAAACAGGCTAACCAGGCAGAGTCTTTATCAGACGAAGAGTTAATCTTTGGTTCTGCTAATATGATTCAATTAACAAATTCATATTCCAGTCTTGATGAGCCTGAATTCCCTGTATCAAATAAGGGATCACGAGGAAGTTCTAGAGGTTCAGGATATAGGGGAAGACGTGGATCTTTCCGAAGCCACTACTCTAATTCTACCCCTGCTAGCACTGTATATGCAGCAGAAATTCGTGGTAGAGCCCTTCAGCGAGCTCAAAAAGAACAAGCAAGTTCTTCTGCCAATGGCCAACTCAGTTTCGGCATAGTTATTTTGGAAGACCGATTAAAAGTTCCATCTTCTTTATCTCAGCAAGTAAATGGATCTAATCAGTCTAATCTTCCAAAACCAAGGATTTTGCCAACTTCAATACAAGATGCATCAGCTTCCAAAGCATCTGCTTCCATGGTACCTGCTAAAATGCATATTCCTATTGGGAAACGCAGACCTATAGATCAAAAGTATGATATATTGAAACACTTGGCCCAAGTACCAGACAAGTTATCAATTTTGGATGCTTTGAATCTATCAAAAGATCTTCGGGAAGCACTCATCGAAGCATTTTCAAGTCCTCAGGAGTTTGAAGCTGAAATTGTTGCAGCTGAAATCTATCACATAGAGAATAATCCTGCAGAATTCCATGCAGTGATATCTTTTACTGATAAAGATGAAGATGATGTTGTGCATGGGCATATAAAACCTTTGTACTTATCTGCAAAAGTAAATGGTATAGATGTTCGAAGAGCTTTCATTGACAATAGTTCAGGAGTCAACCTCATGCCCATTCGCACACTTCGTCGATTGGGCCTCACAGAATCTGATTTATCTCCTTCTACCATGATGTTGCAAAGATATGATAAAAATGAACAAGAACCACTGGGAGAAGTTACACTCAGAACTCAGTTTGGAGATCTTTTTTCCAATTCGGATTTCATGATTGTTGATCAAGACTCAGCTTTCAATATCTTGCTTGGAAGACCCTGGCTACATCAGCATGCAGCTATTCCGTCATCATACCATCAATGTCTCAAATACAGTTTCGATGGTCAAGTTGGAACATTGTATGGTGATAAGGCCCCGTTCAAGACATGTGAGTCTCAATACATTGAGGCGGAATTTTATCACATGAAGGGAAGAGAAAAATCTACAATGAAGGAAATTACCAAAGTTAATGCTCCATATGGTTTCGAAAAAATTCCAATAAATCCATTTTTACATGTGAGTAAAGATTATGTGTTACCTATCAGTCAAATTGACAAAATAGGCCCAAATCAAAATACTCTTATGGAAAGATCCATAATGTCAATTACGGCAATCGAGTCAGACAACATGGGAGAAATTGGTAACTTACCAAGCAGTGATGAAAGCATAAGTGGTGACGTTTTCATTTCATCTGCTGAAATCCAACAAGTCTATACTTCACTAATCAGGCCATAAGAAGTTATAGCAACACCAGAGGTGAATATTGATGTCGATTCTCAATCCATCATCTCCTCTTTATTTCCCAAAGAAGACCCTTTATCATCAATAGGGTCGGAAATGGAAGCTTCTTCTTCAAAATGTGAAAATTTTGACATCTCTTATGATCATGAGAATTTCGTTTTTTCATCTACTTTGCAAGTAGAAACGGAAGAAATAACACATGATGAAGAGGAAGAGGAAGATCTTAGAGATGCTCCTCCAACATTTGAAGAGGGTATCTCTACCACTGTGGATGAACTCAGAGAAGTAAATCTAGGTACAGAGAAAGATCCACGCCCCACTTTAATTAGTGCGGCCATGACCCTTGAAGAGCAAGAGATGTATATTTATTTTCTAAAGAAAAATAAATATATTTTTGCTTGGAATTATATAGAGATGCCTGGTCTTGATCCTGATGTCTCCACCCATCATTTGGGTTTTCCAAAAGAACATCGAGGATTCAAGCAAGCCGCAAGATGAACACACCCAACCTATGCTTCCAAAATCGAGGCTGAAGTGGATAAGATTATCAAAGATAACTTCGTCAGAGAAGTTCAATATCCCAAGTGGTTGGCTAATATTGTCCCTATAAAGAAGAATAATGGACAAATTAGGGTTTGCATCGATTTCAGAGATCTTAATCGGTATTGTCCTAAAGATGATTTCCCAGTTCTGATTACAGAACTCTTAATTGATGCGACGACTGGATATGAAGTACTTTCTTTCATGGATGGATATTCTGGATATAATCAGATCCGAATGGCCCCAGAAGATGAGGAATATACAGCCTTCAGAGCTCCTCAAGGTGTGTTTTGTTACCGGGTGATGTCCTTTGGTTTAAAGAATGCAGGTGCAACATATCAACGCGCCATGCATCGTATCTTCAAATCTCTTTTAGGGAAGTTTGTTGAATGCTATGTAGATGATTTGGTGGTTAAATCCAAACAATGTTCTAATCACTTGGCTGATTTGGAAGTCATATTCCACAAGCTTCGACAACACAATTTGAAGATGAACCCCTTAAAATGTGCTTTTGGGGTAACCTCAGGAAAATTCCTCGGCTTTGTTGTACGCCATCGCAGTATTGAAGTAGATCCTGAGAAGACCAAATCAATCCTTGGTATGTCACCTCCTCAGAATTTGAAAGAATTAAGAGGACTTCATGGACACTTAGCCTATATTTGGCGTTTCATCGCCAATTTGGCAGGCAAAAGTTTACCCTTTACCAAATTATTGAAGAAAGGAGTCACTTACCAGTGGACTGAAGAATGTCAAGAAGCATTTGATGTTCTCAAGAAATACCTCTTGAGTCCACCAGTACTCATGCCACCTGTTGAGGGTAGACCTCTTATCCTCTATGTGACAGCTTTAGAGCGATCATTGGGTGCCTTTCTCGCTCAAAAGAATGATGCTGGGAATGAAAATAGTCTCTACTATCTCAGTAGAACTATGCTTGAAGCAGAAACCCGGTATTCAAGTATTGAAAAGTGCTTCCTAGAATTAATCTTTACAGTTCAGAAACTGAGACACTACCTGCAACATCATGAGGTCCAATTGGTATCTCGTAATAATCCGCTCAAATTCATCCTTAGTCGTCCAATTCTTACAGGACGTCTGGCAAGGTGGGCAGTTATTCTACAGCAGTTCGACATTCAGTATGTGTCTCAAAAGGCAATTAAGGGCCAAGATCTGGCTGATTTTCTGGCTGAACATCCTTCAATGGAAGACACGTATTCAGATATCGAACTCCCTGATGAGGAAGTTTTCTCTATTCAAGAGAGTCCTCAAACATGGGAAATGTATTTTGATGGTGCTTCTAGAAGTCCAACAGGGAAGAAAATGGAAAATCCTAAATTCAACAAAGTTTGTTTTGGAATTGTGCTTATTTCTCCAGATAAGGCAGTGTTACCTTATTCCTTTTTGTTGTGGGAAGGTGGTACCAATAATGAAGCTGAATACCAAGCTCTCATTACAGGCTTGGAGTTAGCTCTTCAAGCACAAGTGAATCACTTAAAGGTGAAAGGTGATTCAGACCTGGTAATCAAACAAGTCAATGGGGATTATGCCATCAGAAAAGAAGAATTAATCCCTTTGTATGATTACGTCAGAGAGTTAATGTCGGAATTCCATTCAGAACCGACATTTTCTTATGTCCCAAGATCACAAAATGCTCAAGCTGATGCACTGGCTAATATAGCCACAGCTTTAGCAGATCCAAATCGGGACGAGACAACCATCTGTATTGCCCATCGTCGTGCAATTTCACCTTATGTTCAAGTCAGAACAGAAGAAATTAATGAAATTAGTCACATTCCTGAACCGTATGGTCATACTACAGGATGGATGTCACCTATCAGGGAATACCTTCAAAATGGAACACTTCCACCTGATAGAGCTGAGAAAGAACAAATTCGGCGATGTGTGGTCAATTTTACTCTTTATGATGGCCCAAACCACCTCGAGAAAATTCTCTACAAACGTGGTTTTGATGGAGTTCTCTTCAGATGTATTGATGGTGAAGAGACAATGGCTGTCATAAAAGAAGTGCATGCAGGAGTCTGTGGTGCCCACCAATCTGGACATAGACTGTCTGATCAAATTCGAAGGCTTGGATACTTCTGGCCTTCAATGATACAAGATTGTGTTAATTTCACAAAGAAGTGTCATTCATGCCAAGTATATGCCAACTTCATTCATCAACCTCCAGAGTTGCTTCATATATCTAAATACTCATGTCCATTTTCCACATGGGGAATGGATGTGGTGGGACCTTACCCTTCAGCTACGGCCAAGCAGTTTAAGTACATTCTTACTGCTACTGATTTCTTTTCCAAATGGGCAGAGGCAGTACCTCTCAAAGAAGTTAGTTCTAAATGCATTGTTAGCTTCATCAAGTCTAACATCATTACTAGATTTGGTGTCCCTCATACCATATTGACGAACAACGGCACCAACTTCTATTCTTCTGAGGTAAAGAAATTGTATCAAGAATACAACATTAAGTCCAAACATTCATCTCGATATCATGCAGCGGCTAATGGCCAGATAGAGGCCTTCAACAAGACTCTTTCAAATATACTGCAAAAGATGGTGGATAAAGATAAGAGGTCATGGCCTGATAAACTCTTTCATGCTTTATGGGCTTATCGGACTACCACTCGCAATGCAACGCGGTCTACTCCATATTCATTGGTATATGGAACAGAAGCAGTCTTGCCAATTGAAGTTCAATTTCCCTCACTCAGAATAGCCATTTTTGATCAGTTATCTTCAGATGAGCAATCCCAAAAGCGGTTGAATGAATTGGAACAGTTAGATGAGAAAAGATTGTGCACTTTGCACCACTTGGAAATCTATCAGAATCGAATAGCACGAGATTTTAACAAAAAAGTTAGTCTTCGTTCATTCATTCAGGGAGAATTGGTATTGATTCTCAGAGCACCAATGATACCAGGAAAGAAGCCTCCCAAGCTTGAACCAAAATGGGAAGGACCTTATCCAATACATAAGGTCTACTCCAATGGAGCATATTCTCTAATCTCAATGGATGGATAACACATTACGACTCTAACTAATGCCAGATTTCTGAAGAAGTATTTTGTATAAACACAAAATATTGTTCCCAGATCCAAAACAATCACATTGGTTCATGTTATATTGTCCCTGCTACATGACACTAAACTGTGCAGCACCAATAGTCCTAACTGCAAGACTTTAAACTGCATAGTCACTTCATGATATGTTCGAGATGACATTAAACTATATTTTGTCCTACATGACATTAAACTGTTATTATGTCCTATCTACATGACATTAAACTGTACAGAAGATCCTATATTTTGTCCGAGATGACATTAAACTATATTGTGTCCTAGCAACATGACATTAAACTTTGTGGCACTTCCAACGTCCAGCATGATGATAAACTTTAAAAAGTCCCCAGAATTGATATCCTCATATTGGTTCACCTTAGTCCTAGCTACATGACTTTAAACTATACAGCACCAGTTCGTCCTTGCTATATGATGTTAAAATATACAGCAATGGTCCAGTATGACTTTAAACTGTAACTTCATCCCACACGACATTAAACTGTGAAAATGTTCCCTAAACCGTCCAGCATGACCTTAAACTGCATCATCCCTAGTCCATGTATATGACCATAGACTATTTGCAAATCCCTTATGTCCAGCAAGACGTTAAACTATGACGTCCTAAACTACATGACGCTAAACTGTATAAAAATACCTCACGTCCGGAAAGACGTTAAACTATATAATCATCAAAGGTCCAGCATGACATTAAACTGCACCATCCACGGTCCATGCATATGACCTTAAACTATTCGCACTTTCGTCCGACATGACGTTAAAATGGTACACTCTTTTGTCCTTACTGCATGACATTAAACTGCACAGTCCCCCTTTCGTCCAATATGATGTTAAACTATTTTATCCCCATCGTCCTAACTACATGATGCTAAACTGTACAGAAAATCCTTGATAGGTCCTACATGACATTAAACTGTATTTTGTCCCCGCTACATGACACTAAACTGTGCAGCACCAATAGTCCTAACTGCAAGACTTCAAACTGCATAGTCCCTTTTTTATGTCCTACATGACATTAAACTGTGCATATTTAAGGTTGTTATTACCTCTTGTTTCTCACACCGAGTATGACTCACGTGAACTTAGAGAGAACATCAACCATAACACTCTCTCTGGGCCGCTAACCATGTGTAAGTCCTAACAACATTTATTAGATCATTGTCCCCAAGAACAACTTGATCATTAATTCATTCTTTAATTGAACTACACGGACTTTGATCCTTGCCCTCCAGGCTGGGTATGTAGGCAACCTCCCAGGGTTCAAGCCCAAAAATAATCTCTTCACATCGGTTCACCACCATCTCATATGATGATGATTTGTGAAACCGCCCCTGGAATCAATATCTTTACATTGATTCACTTTCGTCCTTGTTATATGACGTTAAACTATACAACACTTTTGTCCGGTACGACAATAAACTACAATATTCTTTGATTTCCTCATTTGAGAGAGAACTATTATTGACATTGATTTTTCAATCATGGTTTTCATTTTCAAAAGACTACGTGCATACATGGTAATGCCTGAACTTTTTATCTTAGGTTAAACCATCATTGCACTAAATTCCCCTTTCACCCTTCACATGTACGAACCAAATTTGTACAAAGGGTAGTTCTAGAACTACATGGACTTGATTCCCATCCTTATGGGATACGTAGGAACATTCGAGTGTCCCTCGAATCCAGTCCCAAGTCTTTTGGGCCAAACCCCAAATTTCACTTTCAGTCCCTTGGCTGAAAAGTCCTCATGAAAACACACACTGTGTATTCATTATTATGGTTCGAATTCTATGACCCTAAACTAAGATCACTAATACTTTCGTCCTGCACGACGTTAAACTGCATTTCAAGAACTACATATGGCTTGATTCTCATTCTTATGAGATACATAGTGAAGTTCAAGTTTCAATTCAGGACCCAGCCACAACCTGATTATGGTTTTCATTGACCTAGGTATCTCTATATACATTGGACAATACCCATCTTTATGTGTTATAATCCTAACCTTAAATATTTTCAGATCTTCATAACCCTTTTCATGACTTCTAGTCACAAAAATGTCAAACTTCTGAGAATTATTTTGCCTGACTATGCAGCACGTTCCCATAGGTGGCCTTGCATAAACAGTCCACATAACAGACTTGTCAGCCAAAAGATGCTATTCATTTTACCATGCAGCCAATGCCTATAGGTGGCCCTGCATATTTCAACCCCCTAACGGGTTTTGTTAAATAATAGTAACTTCATTCTTGGGAAGAATGCCTCTTTTTCCTTATTTGTCTTAAACGACAGTATGTAGGGATCCGCAAAAAATAGCCATCCTTAACATATTTGTCCCATATCCTTTTTCATGATCTGAAAGTATTCAAGTTTATGGTTTATTCTTTTTCCCTACGTTTGGGTCAGACCTTCGTAGGAGTGATATTCATCCAGTTCTTCGATGTTCTTGTTCGGAAATATCTTCTCCATATTCAAGTACCTCTTTCCATACAACAAACTCTATACTTTAGAAAATTTGAATCTCCATAAACTTTCACTGGCTTTTAGCACTAGGAATGTAAAATTCTGGGAGTTCTTTTGCCTGACTATGCAGCATGTGCCCATAGGTGGCCTTGCATAAACAGTCCACATAACAGACTTGTCAACCAAAAGATGCTATTTATTTGACCATGCAGCCAATGCCCATAGGTGGCCCTGCATATTTCAACCCCCTAACGGGTTTTGTTAAATAATAGTAACTTCATTCTTGGAAACTACTTCTTCTAATGCCTTTTAGCTCTTTTTCATATCATTCCTCAGATTAAAATATTCTTAAGCCATAGTTTACATTTTTTTCCCTCATACTTGAAGTATGGTAATATGTTTTCAGATAAATTGTCAAGGAATTGAATCCATTTTTAATCCATTTCGGTCAAAGCTATTTCGACCTTAAACATTAGCCCCTTTATGTCCAGCGTGCATGACTTTAAACTTCCCACACAAAAGACAAAGGAAATCTGAATAAAAGTCAAGTTCCAGCTCACTAAATATACATTTTTTGTATGATTTAGGTAATATTGAGCAGTTAAAAGGTTCAAAGTTTGTAGGATTATTTGTAATAATCCAATTAAAAATCAAACTATGCTTACTAGTCCCATTGGATTAAGTAAATTTGAAGCATGTAATGAAAGAATGCAGGTACAAATGATTGAAGACAAAAGTGTTTTTCATTGATACACAAGAGTTAGAAGGACATCCACAGACTGGAGTCTCTTCTCTTCTTTCAAGAATTACAAGAGGCTTTCAACATAACACTTCATTTGATTTACGGCATCACGATCTTCATTAGCAACCAACTAGAATTCATTCATTCAACTGGATACAATAAGAGATGCAGTGATACCAGCTCTTCTTGGAACAATTGTAAAAGGATGTTCTTGAATGAGGTTTGAGAAAATTTTCTGCTGATCAAACAGTGACTCTATTTCTTTCCAAAAGACTTGGAAGATGGATACATGGATTTGAGAATGGAGCATTGGATGTAAAGAGCCATTTGGAGAGAGTACTCTTTTCAGATATTGCTCTAATATCATGTTTGTCTTCTCTCCACCAACCATTAGTAGAAAACATTTCAGCCCATGGGTTTGCCATTTTCATATCTACAAGGGAATGACATGGAGGAAGAATTTCAAAGTTCACACCATTGTTGTTACTCTTAATGCACAGCATAACCAAAATAGAGAAGTAGCAGTGCAGCTGCATCTCAGGTATGTAATTGTTTGCATTTGGAACATTGACTCCTTGCAGATGACCATGACCACACAGAGATAGGTAGATGCTCTGTAGGAATTTAAGATGATATTTCTTCAAGTACTTATCCAAATCTGGGAAAGTGTTGTCACAGATATCATAGTAGTCATGGCCAATTATGTTCATCATGTCATCAATCCGCTTGCTAGCCAGTTCATCAGCCGTTCCAATTCCCTTAGGAGCCATTGAATCTGCACAAAAGTTGAACAAATTTAACTCTTAAATGGGTTTATTTTTCATAAAATTTGTGAGAAGAATTCTGAAAAAATGGCCAAGGCATTAAGTCGTGCAAGTCTAAACAATGGCGCGCAAGTATTTCGGATGTCGCGCTAGTTTTTGACGCGCAAGTCTAAACCGCGCAAATACGAATACCTTTACAGGAGCGCGACAGCGAGGGAACAGTGGAAAAGAGACTTGCGCGGCTTAGGTGACCTGCGCGTCGAGATCTCGAGAAGGAATGAAGTCCGGAAATCCGGATACTTGTACGGAGGTGAGGCCGTGTATTTATAGGCCAGGAGGCCTACCTGCGCGCCGCACCCAGAGCGCTTAAAGCCTACGCGACGCAAACTTGTGCGCCGCCCTCTGTGCACTGCAGACTTACGCGCCTCCCTTTTCCTTTGGAGGGATTCGATTTCCTCAGAGTCAAATCCTCATTTCACTCCGGATCCAACTCTGAGGGGGGACTTTTGTTGACGCTCCTTTCGTCACAGAATCTAAAGATCGGAAAAGGGAATATCTGAGCTCAAAGTGATTCAGCCTTTGAAGAAAACATCAAAAAATCAACAAAGGAAGGAAGAAAGGATCAACAGCAACCTCACCGCGCAAGTTATCTAACTGGCGCGCAAGTGTACTTGCGCGGCTACCTTGGTCGCGCAGGTGACTTGCGCAACCTAATTGGTAACCGCCCGGTAACCGCCCGGGGTCTTCTTTTGCCTATAAATAGACCCTGTGGGCCCCCCATTTGAGAGGATTTTTTTCCAGAAACTCAGCTTGAAGCTCCCGACGCCCAAGTCTCTTCTCAATGCTTCTGGAACACTTCTAAGGTAATTTCTTACCTAGAACGGAAGATCTAAAGAGAAGAATGAAGGCCTAAGTGTTGAAACTTATCAAACAATTGCGAGCCGACTTATTTCCTTCAATATAACTTGCGCATCCCTTTTCTGGAAGAACCTCAAGAAAATTCTAAAGGGTTTAAAAAAGAGTCGCTCAAGTATTTAAATGCTGGTTGAAAATCGTGCAAGTACACCATGTTTCGCGCAGGTATACCTGCGCGACCAATACTTGCGCGCCCACGGAAGACTTGCACGCCTTGCAAGACATGCGCGCCCCTATCTTTTTGGGTGCCCATCTTGCCCATTTTTACCCTTCTTAAGCCATCACACCTTTCCTTTTCAAGATTCAGTCTTCAAGACACCCTTCAAAGCCATTTATGGCATGATTTCTTGATTTGACTTTCTTATCTGAAAGGAATTCTGTGGAATCTCTCTCAAAGTCTAGTGATTTCAATATCCTTATGTCACTAAAATACGGAGAGTTCATTCATTCAACCTCATCCTTTAAGATGAGAGAATCCTAACCTGGGTCTCCTTTTCAGGAATAATCCCCAGTTATAAAACCTTTAATCTAGGCATCTTCCTCAGCAGTAAGCCCCAAATTCTTAAAGTTCTCAAATATGGGCATCCTCCTCAAGAGTAAGCCCCAATCAAGTCCTCTAATTTTGGGCATCTTTCTTAAGAATAAGACCCAACCTCAAATATGGGCATCCTCCTCAGGAGTAAGCCCCAAACCTTAATCCCTAACCTGGGTCTCCTTTTCAGGAATAAGACTCAGTCATAACCTTGGGCTCCTTTTAAAGAATAAGCCCCAAGTCCCCTAACCTGGGTCTCCTTTTCAGGAATAAGACTCAGTCATAACCTTGGGTCTCCTTTTCAGGAATAAGCCCCAAGTCCCCTTAAATTTCTCTTAACCAGTCATAATTTACCTTTGATTTGGGTTTCCTTTTCAGGAGTAAAACCCAATCATAAGTCCCCTCCTAACTTGGGCATCCTCCTTAGGAGTAAGCCCCAAGATTAGAGTATTCAAATCTCCATGAAGCACATATAACTTTATGGACCATGTTCATGGATTTTCTCCCTAAAAATAAATCTTAAACCTTCATCTATCTGGGCAGTCATCCATACATAAGCCCCAAACAAATTCTTATGATTGCATCTTTCATGGAACAATTGTCTAAATTTTACCAATACCTCTTGTTTCTCACACCGAGCATGACTCACGTGAGCTTAGAGTGTAAAAGTAATTATGACATTCATATTTGAGCCATCAATCATAAACATCATACTCCATTTCTCGAACTACGTGGGTTCTGATTCCTTTTCCAAAACAAAGGATACGTAGGTAGCCCATTTATGGGTTCGATCCCAACTTTGAAATAATCTATGTCCTTATGAATGACGATAAACTTCAAGTGCCCCACTGAGTGGCTTTAAAACCAGCCTGGTCATCATAAATGACCAAGAGACTTTTATATAAATGTTTTGAAGGATACCATTGACCAAGAATCTCTAAACAGATATAGATGATTCTCTATTGATGAAGAACCTCAAATACATATAAAAGATTCTCTAAATTTCTTTGCATATTTAATCATTGATTTTTAAAACTAAAGGAAAGCACATTTTATATTTGGTAATGTAATAAGGATTCACGAACATAACTTAAATCTATAAAGAGAGTCCCGGAGTAGACAATAATTCCCCTCAAAAAGGTGTGATGAGTCCGACCTCCCATCCTCTCGGCCAATGCAAATTCCTAAGCCTCATTAGTCCACAAGCTAATGAGCGCATGCCTTTGGAAAGTAGGTCCAAACGGATGTGGAATCATTGGATGTTTCCGGTTCTACGAACAAACCCGTTAGAAACCGATCGGAATGTTTGAATCTCTCGTCCAGGAGGTCATCCCCAGATTCCGTGCAAAACAGAGTCATACCAGATTGAGGAATGTAGAGATAACTATTCTGAATATAAACAATAGTTCTCATGGAATGCCTCCAAAAGTAATGATAAATGTCATGCACAAGTAACATGGTTTTTCCCATCTTCACCAGACTTCTATTCTTTCTTTCAGCAACCCCATTTTGTTCGGGAGTGTTTGGAGAGATATACTAATGTCGAATTCCATGATTCTCAAGTTAGCCTTTAAACTATTCACTTTTTTATTCACCACCATTATCGGTTCTCAACTTTTTCACACAATACTCATGATATTTCACATGTTTTCTTCTGAAACATTTAATCATTTATGTACATAACACAAGTAATACGAGTAAAATCATTAATTAAATTAATGAAGGACTTATCTCCATGTGTTAATTTTTTTTCTCATTGGCCCACATATATCAGAATAGATCTGCTCCAAGCGTTGTTTCGAACAGAAATCAACTTTCTGATGCACAACATTTGTAATTTTTTATTTTCAAAAGATAGTGCAACACAAATCTCTTTTTCTTGTAAAATTAGGAATGTCTTGAACACTTTCCATTTTACAGAACATTCTCATGGTTCTCTAACACATATTTCCAATCATTTTATTCCATAACTTATTCTCTTCCACCATACTCACATAACAAGAGTTTTTTGAATCACCAACATGAAACAAATTTCCTTTCATATGTTGGTCACTTGTAAAAATCTTTCCATATTCTTCACTCATTAAAAAAATCCATATTTATTGAATATAACCTTGTTACCTTCATCACACAATTGTGAGACACTTATCAGGTTGTGTTTCATCCCATCAACATACATTGTTTTCTTAGATTTATGCTTTTATTTTCCAATAATGTCTTACCCAACACCTTTGATTTTCAATGATTCATTGTTGAAAAATTACAGCACTCCTTCTTTATAATCTTTCTCGTCCTTCAGCAATTTCGTGTCTTCTATCATGTGAGAAAAACACCCACTATCAAGTATCCAGGGTCATTCTCCTTTCATATATTTTAATGTTGTTTCAACAACCAGTACCTTTTTCTCCATTCTGCTCAGTATTCTCCTTTGAATTTTGAGAATTGATAATCTTTTGTTGAGATTGTAACAAAACAAAACATTCTTTTGCAAGGATTCCAGGTTGTTCGCATCTTTCACAAATAGTTTCCAAAGGCTGGAACCTACATTCACTCTTCACTTCATTCTTTTTAGATTTCTTCAAGACAACCTTCTCATTTTTCTTTCATTGAGGAGACTGACTCCCCCATAATCTCTTCCTACCAGAACCTGTGGGATAATAGTAATTTTTTTGATTGAACCAACACATACTTGTTGTGTTCCCGAATCCCCCGCAATACTATCAATAACCATAGAAAGAGTATTTTCTTATGAAACCTCCATACTGATTAGAATTGTGAAAAAAAAAATCAACCATATTCCTTTCATTTTCAATTGGATTCTTCTTTTTCTTTTCATACTTGATAGGATCAAAAGTATTTGAATCCTTTCTGGATCCAGATAAAAACTTTTTGGACTCATGATGTTTGGTAACTTCTAAATTATTCACTTTGTCCAGATACAATACCTTCTCAGCATTCTTATTTTTAGACACAATTTCATTCTTCTTCTCACCCATTAAAGGTATATTTTGTCGAAACTTCTCAAGTTTCTCATTACAAGAACATTCATTAACTTCTTAATATAGTTTTGTAAACTTAGACTTTTCTGTTCAACTTCGGATAGTTTTAGTTGGACAAGTTCCAAGTCTTCTTCTTTCTCCTTCAACTTCACTTCCAAATGCACATTATGATTCTTTTCATCATACAAATAATTCTTCAAATTATCAATCTCTTTAACCAAATTTTCTTTCTCACTAGAAAACAATTCTTGGTTTCCTGAGCATTCAACTTCCAACTTTTTGTTTTTCTTTTAAATCATTATGATCTTTCTCATACTTTCATTCAACTCTTCTTTCAAATGCATTTCAAGCTGGGTTTCTTCTTCTTCATAACTACTCCTTCTGAATTATTCATCATTAATTGTTGAAATGAAAGTAATTTCATTACCATACTCAATGGATTTTTCAGATTCAGCATCATTCTCTTCTTCTTCTTTATCTTTGTACAAGAAAATTTTTCTATTTTATTTGAATAATTTTTTTTCTTTTCCTTTGTCTCTGTTTTTCTTCCATGATATTCTTGTATTTCTTTTTTCAAAATCACATTTATATTCATTTTTTCTTCAAGAATAATTAGTTGTAAAGTGACCAACACCTCCACATTCAAAACATTTCTAGGTAAGTTTCCATTTTTATTTCCCTGTACATCTTTTCACAATGTTAGAAAACAAGGATAGGATTTCATTGAGATTTTTACATACCTCATTTTCAGAATCAGAATCACCAGCTTCATTTTCATTAACAATATTCATTGGATTTTTTTTCTTCATATCCATGAAAGACATTTCTTCATCAACTATTTTTTTCTCTTCATAGAATTCTCTATTCTCATTTCATAGGTGATCATAGTGCTATATAAATCATCAAGAGATAATTTTCAGGATATCTCTCTTCCAATGAAGAGACATTGGCATCAAATTTTTCAGGTAGGACTCTCAATATATTTTAAATAACTATAGAGTCTTTTAGATTTTCCCCAAGACAAAATATAGTACTCATAATGTCATTCACCCTAGTAAATAATTCTCAAATATATTCATGCTCACCCATTTTCAAATCTTCATACTTCAATCTCTATATTTGTAACTTTTCCTTCATCACTTTTGTATTGCCTTCGTATATATTTTTTAACTTATCCCATATAACCTTATATGTGGAAACAACTTCACTATCATGAATTCAATTTCAGAAAGTGATGATAATATAGAATTTTTTTCCCTTCCATCATTCTCAAGAAACTTCTTGCCAATAGGTGTAAGTGGGGAACTATTATCAATGGGGGGAAACCCAACTGTTGCAGATTTGAGAACATAATAACTGATATACATAAGATATGGAAGCATTTTGTCTTTCTAGATGTGATATTTCTTTCCATCAAATACCAGAATACATTTATTGTTCACATAGTTCACTTTCTCCATCAGCAATGAATAAAGAAGGTAACCTACCTCTGATACTAATTGAATGTTCCCAGTTAGAGTAATGTATTTCTGAGAGGGGGAGGAGGTGAATCAGTGATACTATTTTTCTTTTATGTTTCTTTTCAATTAAAACAACCTTCACATCTTGTTAAAGATTTCAATTCTTTATTGAAAACAAACTCAACACACATCCATGATAAAACAAATATTTACATGGTTCACTATTCAATAATAATAGTTACGTCCTTGGTATGGTTTGGAAATGATCCAATACCATAAAATCCACTAAACAATCCTTGGATTACAATGAGTAGGATGTACCCTTTCACTCTTGTAGAACTATGAAAAAATCCGACTAGTGCGTGTGCGCCCTTTTAGCACAATAGAGTAATAATTTTTTTTTGTAACAACTCATGTAACCTGCGCTTCTTTTCATTGCAACAAATGTATTCAAATTGAAATACAATTCATCAATTTCTTACCCAGAAGAAAGGTAAGAACCTCAAAGGACATTGATAAATAAATAATCTTGAATGCCAAGTTTGATTTTCTCAGTCTAATTCTCTGAGTACGATTCATTCAATACAATTCTTCAAGTCCAATTTTTCTAATAGAATGTTATATAAATTAATCAGCAATACTTTAATTCGGAATGCATTTCTTCAAGTTATATTTACCTGATAGAATGCAATAAAATGAATCAGAACTGCTTCAATTTAGAATACAATTATTCAAGTCCGATTTTCCTAATATAATGTAATAAAATTGAATTGGCACTAATTTAATTCAAAATACAATACTTCCTCAGTCCCAGAAACCCAATATGGTGTTACCCAGTTGTAGGGTCCTGAAAAATATGCAAATACAGATAATAATCCCCTTCATTAGAGAGAGGATTTTTACCCAATTCCCTTCAACGAATTGGGTAAAGGAAGGACGCCAATACTTAAAATTGGCAAAGGACTAACCAGTCTGCGAACTGGCCCAAGTGTTACGCGGCCAGTTCAGCAAACTGGTCCCCTCTGCGGACCAGCCATATTTGCAAGACAGAGGTGGAGATCCTCCATGGGCGCGGAGAAGAACAGGCGTCGAACCAATCCACCATCACGAACCGCCCCAACTGAAGACAGCTTCAACCGGCCCAAGCCGCATCTGCTGTCATTCGCGGAATAGAGGTGGAACCCTCCGCGGCCGCGAAGCACTCTTCGATCATGTTTGGTTTGTGGGGGAGATGCGCTCAATGCAGCCCATGAGTTGCGGATTGATTGAGTCATCCGTGAATCGCGTTTTCGGTCATGGGCCTCTAAAAAAGGTGTTTCATGACCATAGATACATCATTTTCCCCACTCTATAAAAGGAGATCGAGGGGAAGAGAAGAGGGGATGTAGAGAAGATCATTCATATTCGGGTGTAAGGATTTCGAAGGAAGGCTTAGGATTTCGGAAGTTCTAGTTCGCGAACCAGGGCAGGTATGAACCTGGGAAAGAACTAATAAGGAACCATAAATGCATAATAACTTGGTGAACTACGACCCTAAAATAACAAAGAAGAGAAAACTAGGAACTATGGTCCCTCTGCAGATGCACTCCCCGTGGACCAGGGAGTTTATGCCTCTTTTCCAATCTGTCGCACTGCATAGCACCCTCCTACGTGGGTGATGCCCCGACAAATGAGCCTCCGACCGGCGCCACCCTTGGCCACCGCTGCCCACATGGAACCTTCCATGGACCACCTTGGTTTGTAGATCGAACTAAAAGCCTTAAACCACCTTGGTTTGAGAAATTCCCATCAGTCTGCGGACCACCCTGGTTTGCGGACAGTTTCTCCAACTACGTAGCACTTCCCTACCCGAAGGCTGCCATCACTCGTACCCATGCATGGCCCTCCAAATCCTTCATAGTTATCATTCCCCGAGCCACATAAAATTCTTCTCATCCAGCCTGATCCTCTGTGACTCTCTCACTGGCCTACTCATCGGCTCCGAGCCGAGGCCTCCACCAGAGCCACCAGATCCGTGTGGTGTAACCCTCAGGCGCATCAGCGTGCCGTTTTGAGTTCACATACCCACAGTAAGCAGGGGATAAGGGGTTTCCCTGACCCATGATCAGATTCTCAAATCATTCCTGGGATCACATTCCCACAGTAATGTTGAGTCTGATCTTAGGAGTCCCCTTTATGACCCTCCACTTGTTGGGGCTAGGGTACTTCTTCCTTCTTCGTAGGGTAGTAAAATACCCATTAGAAGGAAGCCCCGATGCACTTTGGTACTTCCCCCAGCAACAAGAGAGGTGACGGGCACAGGATAACCTCTTTCCCTCTCCCGATGCGCTTTGTCGCCATGGGAATCCATCTCAGAGTAAGCCCCAACCTTATGGGCCGCCCCATGCGTAATCCCCACTCCACTTCTCACGGACACAACTTTCGCGACGTGATTCTCTGGTCCCTTCTGCCTCTTGTTTCTCATATCTATCCTGACTCATGTGGTCTTATAGTAAGAATCCACCATGACATCCTCTTATGGGATTCCTCAGAGTATAAGCCCCACAAATCCGAACTATGAAGACTTTGATCCCTGTCTCCTAGGCAGGGTATGTAGGAAGCCTCCTAAGATGTTCAAGCCTGACCACCGTCGGACCCTCGAGGTTTACCATCCCTTGGGTCCACCTTCATATCGGTTCCCCGACACCCCAATTCGAACTACGTGGACCATGGTCCCTATCTCCCGGGAAGGGTACGTTGGAAGCCTCCCTGAGGTTCAATCCCAACAACCGGCTGTTCTGACTATATTCACATCGGTTCACCGCACCAACCCTAGTGTCGCCTCAATGAGTCCAGACTCTTCGAGGTCATTAATCCAATGAGGGATGGTAAACCTCAGGCATAAATGATACTGAATCCCTGCGTCCAGCTGACCATTTCCAATCAGGATAAATCCACGGATACTATTATTGGGTATAAACCAATGATTCGTGAACATATGAATATGTCTTAAATCTATAAGAGAGTCCCAGAATAGGCAATAATTCCCCCCAAAATGGTGCGATGAGCCCGACTTTCCATACTATCGACCAATGTGAGTTCTTATGCATCGCTGGTCAAACCACCCAAAAAAGGCATTCCTTTGGAACGTAGGTCCATGTATTACTGGATATAGAACCGTTGGGTGTTTTGAGGCGGAAAACATTTCACCCAATATGAGTTATTAAGTAGAACCCAACCTTCTCCAATCAACCATTGGGTAGGGTACGTTTCTTCCCCATGACCCAGTTGTGTGCCGCGAGACAAAAAATGGTGAACCCAATGCGAATCTTTAACCAAGCATGACATATTTAACCTAATCCCACCCCATGCCCCCTTATACTCTCAAGGAGGGCCAAGCAAGGTCATTAAATACACATGGGGTCATGAGATGCTAGTTTGAAGGGTTTTCTATTTGTATTTGTTAAAATGTTTTACAGGTACCACACAGAACTCCCTTCGATCCAATGTCATCACGAAGGAACTCACAATCGCGTGCTTCCAACAATGCAATGACCGGAATTCCTCACCAACGGAGGACCTTGTCACCTACCCAGTGACTTCAATGCCGGGTCTCAGATGCGCTGATCCGAGAGTACCACGTGAACGGTACTCTCCCGATGATGGAGGCGTCCATGCACGCCCTCCAGTGTGCCAGGACTCGCCGGTC
Source organism: Viscum album (assembly GCA_963277665.1). Classification (NCBI taxonomy): domain Eukaryota; kingdom Viridiplantae; phylum Streptophyta; class Magnoliopsida; order Santalales; family Viscaceae; genus Viscum; species Viscum album. The sequence goes on from OY728130.1 coordinate 401,956,050, forward strand.
TCCTGCCGAGCAGTGGCTGCAAAGGCAGACACAGACAGCCCATGTTGTTGTCTCCAACCGTTTCGAGAGTCTATCCCTAGAACGGGACAACATGTACCTCCCTTATCTTAGGGAGGAAGATGAGGTCGACGTAGAGGACCTCATCCCCACTGAGCGGAGGTTCCGCTCCAAGGCCTCCACTAGAAGACGTCGTCACGGTCACGCCACGACCCAACATCCTCTCGCCAGGGAGGACATCACCCCGATGACCCAGGCCCACGCTCTCTGAGCTTCGGCCCCTCAAACTGCCCGACAGGGGTGGAAAACGTACAATCAGGGATGGGTCATCACCCTTGTCCCCGAGGAGGAGCTCCACTGCGTAGTCACGGAGATGCATCACAAATAGGCACATACACCTGTTCGCTCCTCCCAAGCCCGCAATCTAGATATGGCGGCATCATGCGAGCAGGCGCACATCCCCACTGAGCTCCATCAAGCTCGTCGCTCACACATGAGGGCACTTATCGGGCAGGAACCTCACCCTGCCTAGGGTTGTGAAGCCCACAAACCCGACGTGGTGGCGACCCAACATCTGCAGGACCAGCTCCTAGTAGATCCCCTTGATGCCTACCATCCAAGCATGGTGGCGATCAACAAAGCCCGCAACCCAGATGTGGCGGAAACTCATAGGCGGCCACGTCTCCCCGCCAACAAAGGCCACCGACTCGATACGGTGGGAAACCAATATATACAGGGCCAGCACCATACGGATGCAAGTAATGTCAGCCATCCCGATGTGGTGGCAAACTGAGATATAAACTGGCGTATCCCAGTACAGGGGAAGATTCGTTCGCCTACCCCGACATAGGAGAATTTTCAGTAGCCACTGACCACCAGAGGACCGGAGCAGGATATTCCTACTCCGATAATGGAATGGGCCTTCATAAAAGTAACATCCAAAGATGTCCCTCTGCATATCTTGGAAATGATGGAAGAGCAGGTATCGATCCCGGATTATATCATTCAGACTTACTAGAATGTAATTGCATCAGTGGAAACAGTGAGGATTTTGTCCCATGATCCCGTCTCCCCAATTGAGGCGACTCATCTAAGAGATGAGATAGCTGGCTCGGAGCAGATCTGTATCCCTTCTCCTTCCCAGGAGGGTATCTGGCTATATTCCATGACGTAAGCGTAGCCGGATCAATCAACTTCACTCTTTCCAACTGGGGGACACCCGTCCATCACAGTGGATTCTCCAGAGCAGGCATATATCCTTACTAAAAGTCAAGATATTCGTCAGCATATCTCGGCTGCATCACAGGACCCAATTATATAGGGACCCAAAGGTGAAGGCCTCTGTCAACAGCAGACGGTCCCCACTTCCCGCAAGAAAGCACCCCGAATGCGCCGAAGGCTGCCGGAAAATAAAGAGCGTGTTCATGACTCCGCTCTACTGGAATTTGTGGTTACCAAGGCCGCTAAGAATACCTCACAGGCTCAAAACCCTGCCCACCCATTACCATATTATGGGAGTGACAGTAGCAGTTGCGAAGGTTCTCCCCGCAATGTTGCTACCAGCATCTCTGAAGGTCCTCCCTAGAGCACCCGTGGGGGCCTCCCCCACGGGCATATAACGATCAATCACAAGATCTCTTCTTTTTATGCGAGTCATGGAAACCCTCCACGTGACCAGAAGATCGAGTAGAAAAAAGGTCCTCCACTTGTTGCGGTCCACCCAAAAGGTCCTCCCCAGGGTATACGCTGCAAACGATCTCCATGTAGTGGGACCACGGATTATGATGGTAGTCCTCACAATCGTAGTCACAACTACAGAGGCCCTCCCCGCAGTGATGTCTCATCACAACAAGAAGGCCCTCCCCTTTTCATGGCCTTCCCTGAAGGTCCTCCCCAGGGGTTGCGTTGCAATGACACTCCATGCAACTGGGCATCAGATCACACTGGTAGTCCTCACCACCATGATAATGGAGGCCCTCCCCATAGAGAAGTCGATCAACGAGAAGGTCCCCCCCCCCATTGTGGAACATTATGAAGGCCCTCCCCAGGGTGTTCCCCACAGATATTCTCCCTGTGGCAGTTGTAATGGTAGTCCTCACCATTTAGTAGCTGTGATGGTAGTTCTCGCCACCCTTGCCCCCATTGCGAAGGTCCTCCCCGCAGTGGCCCCAAGCAACAAGAAGGCCCTCCCCTTATCGTAGTGTTTCTTGAAGGTCCTCCCCAGGATACACACTGAACGTTAAACAATGATGGTCATCCTCGCCATGATGGCAGTTGTTACGAAGGCCCTCCCCGTGACAATGCTAAGTAACAAGAAGGTCATCCCCTTGTTGTGACACGCCTTGGAGGTCCTCCTCAGGGTATGCACTACAAAAGTCCCTTATTCAGTGAGGTGTGAAGTTGTGATTGAAGTCCTCGACATTTACACCGCAATTGCGACGGTCCTCCCCGCAATGACAAATCATATCGACAAGAAGGCCCTCCCCCTGCCGAATCAAGTACAGAAAATCCCTCGTATGCTGAGGCACTCAGAAGGATGGGATCAAGCATGTTAGATTCTCATATACTCTCCAATGACATCCTTCTTCAATAGGGAGACATCTTGGGGCCACGTTCATCTTCTGAACCACCTCGGAATCACCCACATGATGATTCAGCACCTACCAGTCCCACTGCCTCTGACCACACTATCAGCGAGCACCTTAGTTGGGCTGACCAGGTAGAGGAATCACTGGAGGAGGAGTACGCTGACATGTTGCACGTGAGGAAATGACTGACTAGGGATGATATACCAGTTATGTTTTGGCCTACGACCACCTCTCAGTTCGACATACCCAGTGAGTTTTCAGAAGAATGCATGCACGGAATCCTCCACAATATATGGATGACCCTCCACCGGCTGAAATTAAGCTTCCTTACCTATGACGGGTATGTAGACCATGTCAAGACAATAGGAGACCTCCTACGTCACATCGACATGGAGGCTATTCCTTTGGCGCGACAACAGCGACCCGAGAGGTGCAAAGGGAACATGGAGATAGCATGCCTCCATACGCTGCACCAGCTGCGCCGCCTCATTGGTGACGCTCCAACGGGAGTCCATATTAGAGGATGGGGGGAACATGGAGCTTTGCATTTAACTCCGCTCCCCGCCCAGAAGAACCCGTTCGGCATGGTATCTTGCAATGTCACCACTTCAAGATGACAATTGAATGATCTCCTTGTTCGCAAAAGGAAACACACCCAATAGAGTCAGGCATTGAGTGAGTCCCAGAAGCATCAGTATTGATGGGAACAAGCCATTCAAAGACTCCCGAATAAGGCCACCGTGAGTATAAAACAGGACTCTCTCCTAAGAGAGTCTAATCAATGATCTTTGCCTACCTCCCCATAAGGGATTGATTCACCAAAGAACTCGTCACCAAACCCAGTTCACCCCTGAATGGGGGCACGCAATATCAGGCGGGTAGCGATATCAGTAGCCACCAACGCAATCTAGGGTAAACCCTAGCCTGTAGGGCTAGGGGAATCTTTAACAACAAATGCCCCTGTAAGACCAATAAAAATGGGAAGGGACCCAGCGTCCAGGGAACAGAGCCAACCCCAGCCCTCAGGGATGGGGGTATTATTACCCCCTCAACAACAACCTCCATCATGAGAGTCAGTATTCTCTCATCTAGGGAGGACAGTCATAAGAGGAGGTTCCCATCCTATCCCGTCATTTGAATCAACATCCCCTTCAAGAGGATGGCACGCCGTAAGGGCACATCAATGAACCCTCTACGTCATCCTTCGTCAAGAAGTCCAAAGGCAATCCCAGCACATGAAAGGGAAGGACAGTAAAAGATGCGGGAGATCCTCTTCCTATTTGGAAGATGACATCTTCTCCGCCCCGCGATATGAATCTATCAACGTCATAGAGGCTAACCCCATATGTATCACCGAAGATGATGCAAATATGGATGGATCGGGAGACGATGGTTTTGGTCAGGGTGTGACTCACAACGAACCACCAGGTGTGCACACCTGGAACCAGAGGGCCTCCCTAAATATGGCCACCCCTTCATCTAACACCCTTTGCTTACCCTAGAAGCTTCCAACAAGGATAAGAACAAAGGACTGGTTACCATTAATCTATCCCCTTATCTCGAAAAAAATGAGCCACTCACACTCGAAGAGAGGTTCACTCAAAATAAAGAGGAAATGAAAGAATTGATCCATCTTAACGCTGAGCTACTCTAGAGGAACTTTCTTATTGAAAATGCATCCCAAGAGGTGCCACATCTTGCACTCCCAGTAAGTGCACCTCAAAGACCTAGGATTACCCTGCCCAATGAGGTGCCTAGTCCATCCAACTACCTAAATGTGGATTTGGATGAAGACCAAGACTTCCCTCCACATAGGAAGCAACCCGAGAAAGTACGCTCGTACCCTCTAAGGGTGCCCCGAACGGAATATTCACCCTTGGTGCCGGCTGAGCCGGATCCTTGAGTAATGCCTCATGCTGCACCTACCCAAGACTGGGCCCAAGAGTATGTAAACCAAGGTCTCGCCAATACCATCGAGGCACTGATATCTTGATTGGAGGTGATGGAGGGCCGACGTGCTCCGATATAGCTAGAGTGGAAGCCCTACCTAGATTGGGTAAGCAACACACCTCCCCCACCCAATTTTGGGAGCCCTTTATTCCCAATATTCAATGGATCTGGTGATCTGGAACAACATGTTATGCACTACGCATCCTATTGAGACCCTATGATGGGAAATCTGGAACAAAAAAAAGCAGTGAAACTCAAATGCTTTGTAGGGACCCTGCAAGGATCTTCCTTCGTCTAGTATACGAGCCTGCCAGCATGGTCAATCAAAAGTTGGGAAGACCTTCGGCAGCAGTTCCTGTTCCACTTCAGCTCAACGTTTCCTAAGAAAATGGTCAGTAACCTCATAAACTTCAAGCATAGGGAGAACGAGAGGGTCTCAGATTTCATCGCCAGATGGAAAGGTTTGACCTACTCTCTGAATAGGACAATTCCTTAAGATGAGTTGCTTGACATATGCATCGAAAATCTTCGAGATGAGCTACGAACACCACTCATACCAGTAGAGTGCACCATTGGATTTTTCCATCTCTCAGAAATTGCCCAGATAATCTAGGACCCCCTGCAGCAGACCAATTTGAATTCTCAAATAGCCTCACAGGCTACTGCGAAGAGAATAGTTAGAGCTGAAGCGTCCGCTGTCACGCTCTTGCCAGCCCTTGTGCCTGCTCCGTTGCTCAGGCCTCCACCAAATCGTCAAGGCCCCCCTGTACATCAGCGGCTGCCTCCTCCTAGGCAGGATGATCAAAGAGGGTCAAATTGGAACCAATTTGAGGAATGAAGAAATAAATCATATTCGTTTCGAGAGGACCAAGTCCGCGGATAATTCATCGCCGCCATGAATTGCAACTTACTCCACCTCCCGGAGCCAATAAAACCTGAAGAAGTCTGCCGCGATGACAGTCCAGACTACTGTCCTTACAATTGAATGTTGGGGCATAATATTCGGAATGATTCGTCTTCAAATACCTCCTGCAAAAAATGGTAGACTCTGGGCAGGTCGAGCTGGGACTACCCCCAGCACATGTGACGTATACTGCTACCACTGACTCTGAAAAAGGGGAGGGGTGGCAGGAAGTCACCAGAAAAAAGGGGGAAAATTTTGATAACTAGATGACTCGGAAGACTATCAACCGAACCCAGGGAATACTCCGAGCTCAGCTACGGTAGCCATTATTTCCACCAACAGCACCTGATGCTGCACAACCGACAGTATCGGCCTCACAACCCTCCACAAGCCGGTTATCCATGAGTAATCAAAAAAGGAGGAGACAAGCGCAGGAAGAGTAATCTGAAACAAGGCCGAAGGTAGCCCTGACGCTGTCATATTTCTCTCCCCCAAACTTGGCACCACGGGCACCGACCCACAAAGCAGCACTATCAGGGACAACCGACTAGGTTGACCAGTTAGAGGATGAATAGCCAATCTTTGGTTCCATCAACGTCATCCATCTTATGGAATCGTCCCCTGAATAAGGGTACAGTTATGAACCTGAGTTCCAGACACAAGGGACCAGGGGGAGGAATCGCAGAGGTAGGGGATGCCAGGGGAGGTGCAGTTGCGGCCGAAACCAACCCTACGGTTGGACCTCATCCCAAACTATCAATATTGCGGAAACCTGTGGGAGAGCCCTTCAACTTACTCAATAAAAGAAAGAATATCCCCCCACCTCCACAAGCTTCCACTCTGGCTGTATTGTTCTACGATACCCATCAAAGGAGGAACAAGCGTCTAGCCACCTAGTACGCACAAACAGACCAGCCGGGCCGAGTCCCCAGAACGTGGGAACATCATTGGCATCTGACCCCGCAGCGGGTCCCTCCTCATCACATATTCAAGATCCTGAGCCGAATACTAGAATCCTCCCACCCGCGGAGAAGCATCGGCCGCTGGAGAAAAAATACAATATCCTCAAGCATCAGGCATCAGTACCATCCAAGTTGTCCATCAAGATGCCCTGAGTTTGTCAGCCGACCTCAAAGAAGGTGCTTATTGAAGCTTTGCTCATCCCCCAGGAGTTTCAATCCGATGTTGCTACTACCGAGGTTTAACGGATGGGGACAAGACCAGCTGAATGCAATGCGGTGATTTCCTTCACCGATCAAGATGAATATGTCATCATGCAAGGACACATCAAACCACTATACCTTTCTGGAACGTTGAATGATGTTGAGATATGTAAAGTCTTCATCGACAACGGATCTGGAGTTAACCTCCTTCCCCTACGGACACTCCGTAAGTTGGGCTATAGTGAGGATGATCTAACAACCTCAGCTACAACTCTGTTGGGTTACGACAAGGGAGAGAAGAAGGCAATGGGACAAATTAAGTTAAATACCTATTTTGGAAACCTTGTGGCCTATTCGGAATTCCTGGTGGTCCGACAGAACATGGCATTCAATGCCCTACTGGGGAGGCCGTGGCTCCATAAGCACATGGACATTCCTTCATTACACCACTAGTGTATTAGGTAATACGTCATTGGGAAAATTGGGACATTGTACGCCGAAAAGGCCCCTTTAGAGCTCTCTGAAACACACTACAATGACACTAGATTTTATGATCAAAATAAGAAGAAGCCTTTGGCCAATGGTGTTGACTGGATCCCTGATCCAAATGGTTTGGAAGTGGTTCTTGATGATTCCCTTAGGCATCTTGGTAGAGACTATGTACTTCCCATCAACCATATTGAGATCAGGGGTTCGAGTACGGACACACACTCAGCTATCCTCCTAACTTCAGCCACAACGGTCGGGCTTGACAATACTGGAACATCCGCCAACCCACAATCTGGGGATGAATACTCAAGCGGGGATGCCCACGATGCCTCTCCCTCACTACCGGACTCCCAAGAACCTGCGTTGGTGGGCTCTTCCCCCATCAGATCCAAAAGATGAGGATTTGGGAGAAGAATAAGAGGAAGATCTCAGGGATGCACCTCCCGCATTTGAGGAAGTTATCTCCACCACGATGGAAGAGCTCAGGGAAATAAACCTGAGTACTGAGGAAGATCTGAGGCCTACTCTCATTAGTGCATCCATGTCCCCTGAAGAGCACGAGATATATACCTCCTACCTGAAGCAACATCGGGATGTTTTTTCCTGGAATTATAGAGAAATGCCGGGACTCGATCCAGAAGTGGCGACGCATCACCTGGGTCTTCCAGAAGACCACCGGGGCTATAAACAGGCGGCCAGAAGGGCACATCCCTCACATGCTGCCAAAATAGAGGTTGAAGTCGATAAGCTCATTAAAGTAGGCTTCATTTGGGAGGTCTAGTACCCCATATGGTTCTCTAACGTCGTCCCTAGCAAGAAAAAGAATGTTAAAATCTGTGTCTACATCGATTTTGTGGATCTCAATCAACATTTCTCAAAAGATGACTTCCTGGTCCTGATCACCGAGTTATTAATCGATGTAGGATCTATCCTTCATGGGCGGCTATTATGGGTATAATCAAATCCGAATGGCCTAAGAAGGCGAGGAAACCAATACATTTAGAGCCCCTCAAAGAATATTCTATTACAGGGTCATGCCCTTTGGCCACAAGAATGCTGGTTCTATACATCAGCGCACCATGCATCATATTTTCAAGCCATTCCTGGGGAGATTCGTTGAATGTTACGTAGATGACTTGGTGGTCAAATCAAGACAGTTCCCAGATCACCTGTCAGAACATGAGACAATCTTCAACAAACTTCAACAGTATAGCCTGAAGATGAACCCCTTGTAGTGCGCCTTCGGGGTTACCTCAGGGAAATTCCTTGGCTTCGTTGTATGCTATCCCAGCATCGAAGTCGGCCCTGAAAAGAAAAAGGCTATCCTTGACCTGCCTCCTCCCCACAATCTCACTAAGTTGATAGGCTTCCAAGGACACCTAGCCTATAGCAGGTGATTCATAGCCAACCTGGAATGAAAATGTTTTCCCTTCACCAGTTTAATGAAAAAGGGAATCACGTACCAATGGTAAAATGACTGCCAAGAGGCATTTGACAGCCTAAAGAGGTACCTAATAAGCCCACTGGTGCTCATGCCCCCGGTTGAAGGAAGACCTCTCCTCCTATACTTGACGTCCCTAGAGCGGTCACTAAGAGCCTTCCTTGCACAAAATAATGATGTCGGTAGTGAAAACATTCTCTATTACCTCAGTCGAACCATGATCTATGCTGAGACTAGATACTAAAACATTGTGAAGATCTATTTGGCATGGGACTTCGCAGTTCAAAAGTTGCGACATTATATACTGCATCATGAAGTCCATTTGGTCTCATGTAATAACCAGCTCAAGTACATACTCAGCCACCCAATGTCGACTGGGCGCCTATCCTGATGGCCAGTAATCCTGCAACAGTTTTACATCTGTTTTGTGCCTTAGAAGGCCAACAAGGGCCAGACATTAGCAGAATTTCTGGCAGAGCACCCCTCAGTGGGGACCACCACACCGTACATTGAGCTACCTGATGAAGATATCTTCTTGGTTCAAGGGGAGCTACGAACATTATATCATCCTGCCTTTTTATAACATAAACTTTCATTATATTACACAAAACTAAGGATCTTTAAGTTTTAGTGCCTTGGAAACCAGGAACATAATACATGAAAACAACATAAAACATTCTTCTTAAACACTTGAAAGTTTTCTCCTTAAGTTTATCCTAGGTTCATTACTGCATCTCATAACCTGGAGACATACATCAAAAGAAAGGGTGAGTAGAAGGCCCAGTAAGGGAAAAAAGTGAATCATTTTACATATGAACTTGAGATACATCAATAAAGTCATGAAAAAAACTTTAAGGCATGAGAATTAAATAATGAGGCATATCATAATAAAAATAAAATTTTTCATAACTTGAATATGTGGCTACAACATTTAATATTGACAATCATTTCGTTTCACCAAGGTCCATCCCCAAGGTGTCATTAAAAATTAACAAGGTTATTCACCAAGGTATCAGTCTATAAGGTCATCTCTAGAGATTAAGTCTTTACCCAATGCATTGGAGCGCTATCTGGGCACACCCTTGACATGTCTTTATTATAATGTGAGCCACATATATCACCGTTATAATTTCATAAACAACCCATATAGCATAAAATAAATGGGTTTCATTTCATAATCATAACGTTTTAAAAATTGCTTTAAAGACATGATCTTTATGTCACTTTAAACCCACGAAAAAGGGAAAGCGAGTTTCATGTATGTAAATCCCAGAATTTAAAATAGAAAATTTTGATATATATGTGAATACCCCGGTATAAATAAGAGCTTTTAGTATTCAATTAATAACATAAAATAATTTTGAGATAAAGAGTGAGGCATTTTGAGATGAAAACTATTCAGCATAACGGCTATGATACATGGTTTTAGAAAACATTGAAAAGAGAGGGGACATATGTCACCCACTAAAAATGATTCATAAAACAGGAGGGGAACATAGTATAAATTATTTAAGAACATTGTAATGAAATTTTAATGATATACCATATGAAACGAAAAACTTGAAAGGAAGACAAAAAATAAGATTTCTCTTATGAGAATTCGGCAGCCTAACAGCGTCACTTAAAACTTCCAAAAATGGATTGACGAGATCAAATAGGGTCTCTCATCATATGAACATAAATGATCAGTATGATAGATATAGAGATCATACCCCAACATAATAAAAAGGAACTTGAAAAACTTGACATGAAAATAGATCTTGAAAACGAGAAGGGAGAAAGAACCCCTTAGAAATTCGACAACCTAACGGCGTCACTTAAACTTCAAAAAAAATGAACTGATGAGATCAAATAGGGTCTCTCATCATATGAACATAAATGATCAGTATGATAGATATAGATATCATAACCCAACATATTAAAAATAAACTTGAAAGACTTGACATGAAAATAGATCTTGAAAACGAGAAAGGTGAAAGAACCCCTTAGAAATTCGGCAGCCTAACGACGTCACTTAAACTTCAACAAAAATGAATTGGTGAGATCAAATAGGGTATCTCATCATATGAACATAAAATATCAGTATTATATATTTAGAGATCATACCCCAACATAATAAAAAGGAACATGAAAGACTTGACAAGAAAATATATCTTGAAAATGAGAAGGGTGAAAGAATCCCTTAAAAATTCGGCAGCCTAACGACACCACTTAAAACTTCAATATACTGAATTGAAGAGATCAAATAGGGTCTCTAATCATATAAAAATAAAAGATAAGTATGATATATTTAGATATCATACCCCAAAATAATAAAAAGGAACATGAAATACTTGACATGGAATTAGAACTTTGAAAAAGGATAAAGGTAAAAGAACCACTTAAAAATTTGGCAGCCTAACGGCGCCACTTAAAACTTCAAAAGACTGAATTGAAGAGATCAAATGGGTTCTCTCATCATATGATCATAAAAGATCAGTATTATAGATTTATATATCATACCCCAAAATAATAAAAGGGAACCTGAAGGACAAGACATTGAATTACAACTTTGAAAATTGAGAAAGGTGAAAGAACCACTTAAAAATTCAGCACCCTAATGGCGCCACTTAAAACTTCAAAATACTGAATTGAAGAGATAAAATGGGTTCTCTCATAATAATATCATAAAAGATCAGTATGATAAATTTAGAGATCATACCTTAACATAATAAAAAGGAACTTGAAATACTTTACATTAAAATAGATCTTAAAAAATTAGAAGGGAGAAAGAATCCGTTACAAAAATTTCGGCAACCTAACAGCGCCACTTAAAACATTATAAAAAGAAATAATGAGAGTAAGAGTGGATCTCTCATTATATGAACATGAAAAGGGCAGTTAGAGGAGTATAAAATAACATCCTTTAACATAATAACATGGAGCATAAAATAAATGACATAAAAGATATTTCTTGAAAAGAAAGAGAGAGGTCGGATCCCTTACCTTAAAATGTAACTCTTAAAACTCAACGGTTTGGACCTTGAGGGCATGGGGGAACCTTGGGAGGACTCCTTGGGAGGTAAGGAGACCATAACTTCGTTGAGTATGGTTTTGGAGTCGAATGGAAGAGAGGAGGGACTGGTATTTATAGAGAAAGTGAGGGGACAAGGCATTAATGGCCAAGGGACACCTCAAAAGTGGGTTTCTCAAAACCATGTGCTCCCCCATGATATTTCCCATTAATTTAGGCCACATGGGGACCCCAATACAATAATTCATCACCTTTGGTCAGAAAACCCATAAAATATCTCATGACATCAGCATGACACAGTTATGATGTCATTAAACATACCGAAACCCTAAAACTGTATTTTTACTATTCACTGAAAATTTAACTTTCTCAGAAAAATCCCAAAATTTCAATTTAACCAAATATCAATGATCTGATTTCAAAAATGAACTCCATTTTATAAAAATAATTTTCTAAATAGTTTTAATTTATTTTTTAAATAAATATTCTATTCACCGAAAATTCATTTTTTTCAGAAAAATCCCCAAAAATTACCTTAACATAATATCGATGCACTGAGTTCAAAAATGAAATCCATTTTATAAAAATAATTTTATAAATATTTTTAATTTAATTTTTAATTAAAAAACACAATTCACCCGAAAAAACTAATACTTGAATAATAATTTATGAAACCGTTATTTAACTATTTTATTGAATAACATTACTTAATCAAGGTGCCTAGATTATATTAATACTTTCATTAAATGAGATTACTAATCCATTTGTTCACATTACTAATCCTAAGAATAAAATCACTATTCATAATTTACTATTCATCAAAAATCATGTTGATCTTATTAAACTCTAAATTTCGTACTGAACATAATTGTAGAAGACCATTTTTTGAAAATCATTACAAATTTTTAATTATTTAAGGTTTACATAAACATTTTTAAAATATCCTTTTTCTATGATTCATAAAAAAATATGCATACTATATTTATCCGGTCATTTGAAAATTCATAAACTTCATCATAAGAAGAAATCCCAATTTTTATTTAAAACAAAGGATTACACAAGGCAGTTACGGTCTCCTTAAATAGCCCCTTATCACGCCAGCATAGGACCAAAGTGTAAGGTGTGATAACGTGAGAGAATATGAGGTAGGCTCGACCAACATCGCACGAGTAGTAATTTCTATCAGTTTGAACTTCTGACGAAGGCGATTCCGTTCTAGCTTCACATGATGATGTTCGACTTAGGGTTTGGTCCAAAGCAAAGCCCAGTGGTGCTACCTCCTTCCCAAGATCTGTTAGATGGGCTTCGATCGGTCCAAGACTACTGGGCGAGGCCATTGAATCTTCTTTCTATAATAATTAACCAAGATTACTTGTATTTAGAGACAAAAATCAAAACGTTTAGTTTCCAACGGTCATATTGACCAATGGTCATATAATAGTCAAAACCAAACGGTCTCATTTTAATTATAATCATGTTATCAAATGAAACATTTTTGTTGAGTATAAAAATAAAATTAAATAACAGATAAAATTAGGAAACAAGATTTATTCAAAATTTTGGGTCGTTACAATCTTCCCCCTTAAGAAATTGTGTCCTCGCAATTTTTAAAAAATTGGGGTTTGAAATTTCATTGAAAGTCCCACATCGGAAAAGGAGTTAGTAAAACTATTACTTTAATGGAAAGAAAGGGAAGTACAAAGGTCACCCGTGTTAACCCACACTAGGATTCCATGTAGGAAAACATGGACATGGAGGAGAAAACAAAGGGTCCAGTTCTGAGGGAGAGTGATATAAAACATGATTAGGAGAAAGTCAACCATAAGAAAATCCCAACCTTATGATGTGTGTAAACGACCTTTGATTACCTAGTAGGAAACGTAAACCAACCACATTTTTGTTTTACGTTCCTTTTCATAATTTTGAGGAATTAATTTACTACATAGAACAGAAACATAAGAAAATATACTTACCTTCAAGTAGAGTTTCATCCTTTAATAAGTCTCTACCAAAACTAATCTTTTATCCAAATGATGAGAATTCAAAAACATGTGGTCTCATCAAAAGCACAAGAATCATCTTCTAGAGAATCACATAATCCACAAAAGATTAACTATCTATTTCTTCTATCTTTAAACATTATCCCAAAAACAGAAAGGGTAAGGTAAAACAACTCTTCAAAAGGAAAGAATCCCATAGGAATGGAAAATAAATTTAAATCTTCAAAGTTCCATGGTACTACCCAAAGTTTATCATAGACAATTCCATAAATAACGGTCCTTAAAATTACTCAAAATAAACCAAATTAAGATTGAAACCCAAATACAAGAAGGATTTGATAACATAGTCTTCCAAAATAAACTTCATTGTTCATATCCAAACAACATCAACCACTCCAAACATCTTATAATAAAAGTAGCTAACCTAAACATATTTTACCCATGATAGGTTAATCATTCCCATAAGTAACTTAAATTACTATAAGTCCAACTTAAATTCATCGATTCTTCAAAATATAAGTCAACCTTACTCCTCAGTGAAAATACCATAGTAATCTATTTACCTTGATCATATAGGGTCCCCAAAATAGTGAACGTCTTCCAAAATAATAATCATCTTTTAATCACCTAATCATCTCTGTCATATTAATACGGAAATCATCTCATTTCCTATCACATTGGTTGTTGGGACATGTTCTTCCATTTCCCACCATTAACTAAGAAGAGAAAGTATAATTAGAGGCTTAAATACTTAACCAATAATCATGAAAAGGAGCTTAAAGCATATAAGAATAAATTTTATAAGAAAAGTATACCCTAACTTGTGATCCCCTATGTTTCAAACTAGGTTATCCATGATCATATATTCTTATGTAAATCTTTATTTTGTTTTATCCTTGTTCCTTTAATAATGGTTCATACTAAGATTATGAATTTACCAAAGAATATCCCCCAGGAGTGTCACAAACAAGAGTAAAGCAAGGCCCGTTTTCGTGTACCAGTTCCTATTCGATTCTATCTCAAAGAAGTGTTTTCAGGTTTTACCCCTATGTACATCTGTGCCAGAGCCACCTCTACCTGCTCGTATCCAGACAGGGATGTATTTTCTTGGAAACCCCTTACTCAATACTCACCAAAATACCAGGAAGATTTCCTATATTTAAACTTTTCTATAGGGTTCTTCATAGAGTTTTAATAACCTAATTTCCACAAATAACTAAACCATCCTATGATACCAACTATAACATCCCACCTTTTTATAACATAAACATTCATTACATTACACAAAACTGAGGATCTTTAAGGTTTACTGTCTTGGAAACCAGGAACATAATACATGAAAACAACATAAAACATTCTTCTTAAACACTTGAAAGGATTCTCCTTAAGTTCATCCTAGTTTCATTACTGAATCTCATAACCTGAAGACATACATCAAAAGAAAGGGTAAGCAGAAGGCCCAGTAAGGGAAACAAGTGAAAAATTTTACATATGAACTTGAGATACATCAATAAAGTCATGAAAAGAACTTTAAGGCATGAGAATGAAATAATGAGGAATATCATAATAAAAATAACATTTTTCATAAAATGAATATGTGGCTACAACATTTAATATTGAAAATCATTTCGTTTCACCAAGGTCCATCCCCAAGGTGTCATTAAAAATTACCAAGGTTATTCACCAAGGTATCAGTCTAAAAGGTCATCTCTAGAGATTAAGTCTTTACCCAATGCATTAGAGCACTATCTGGGCACATCCTTGAAATGTCTTTATTATCATGTGAGCCACATATATAATCATCAATCATTTCATAAACAATCCATATAGCATAAAATAAATGGGTTTCATTTCATAATCATAACATTTAAAAAATTGCTTTAAAGACATGATCTTTATGTCACTTTAAACCCTCGAAAAAGGGAAAGCGGATTTCATGTATGTAAATACCAGAATTTAAAATAGAACATTTTGATATATATGTGAATACCGCTATAGAAATAATATCTTTGAGTATTCACTTAATAACATAAAATAATTTTGAGATAAAGAAGGAGTCATTTTGAGACGAAAACTACGCCGCATAATGGCTATGATACATGGTTTTAGAAAACATTGAAAAGAGAGGGGACATGGGTAACCCACTAAAAATGATTCATAAAACCGGAGGGGAATAGAATATAAAGTATTTAAGAACATGGTAATGAAATTTCAATGATATACCATATGAAACGAAGAACTTGAAAGGAAGACAAAAAATAAGATTTCACTTATGAGAATTCGGCAGCATAACGGCGTCACATAAAACTTCCAAAAATGGATTGACGAGATCAAATAGGGTCTCTCATCATATGAACATAAATGATAAGTATGATAGATATAGATATCATACCCCAGCATAATAAAAAGGAACTTGAAAGACTTGATATGAAAATAGATCTTGAAAACGAGAAGGGTGAAAGAACCCCTTAGAAATTCGGCAACCTAACGGCGTCACTTAAACTTCAACAAAAATGAATTGATGAGATCAAATAGGGTATCTCATCATATGAACATAAATGATAATTATGATAGATATAGAGATCATACCCCTACATAATAAAAAGGAACTTGAAAGACTTGACATGAAAATAGATCTTGAAAACGAGAAGGGTGAAAGAACCCCTTAGAAATTCGACAGCCTAACGGCGTCACTTAAACTTCAACAAAAATGAATTGGTGAGATCAAATAGGTTCTCTCATAATATGATCATAAAATAATGGTATGATATATTTAGATATCATACCGCAATATAATAAAAAGGAACATGAAATACTTGACAAGAAAATAGATCTTGAAAATGAGAAGGGTGAAAGAATCACTTAAAAATTCGGTAGCCTAACGACGCCACTTAAAACATCAAAATACTGAATTGAAGAGATAAAATAGGGTCTCTAATAATATGAACATAAAAGATCAGTATGATAGATTTATAGATCATACCCCAAAATAATATAAATGAACATGAAAGACTTGACATGGAATTAGAACTTTGAAAAAGGAGAAAGGTGAAAGAACCACATAAAAATTAGGCAGCCTAACGACGCCACTTAAAACTTCAAAATACTGAATTTAAGAGATCAAATGGGTTCTCTCATCATATGATCATAAAAGATCAGTATTATTGATTTAGAGATCATCCACCAAAATAATAAAAGGGAACATGAAAGACTTGACATGGAATTAGAACTTTGAAAAAGGAGAAAGGTGAATGAACCACTTAAAAATTCGGCACCCTAACAGCGCCACTTAAAACATCAAAATACTGAAATGAAGAGATAAAATGGGTTCTATCATCATATGATCATAAAATATTAGTATGATAAATTTAGATATCATACCACAACATAATAAAAAGGAAATTGAAATACTTTACATGAAAAAAGATCTTGAAAAATGAGAAGAGAGAAAGAATCTGTTACAAAAATTTCGGCAGCCTAACAGCACCACTTAAAACTTCATAAAACGAAATAATGAGAGTAAGAGTGGATCTATCATTATATGAACATGAAAAGGTCAGTAAGAGTAGTATAAAAGAACATCCTTTAACATAAGAACATGGAGCATAAACGAAATGACAAAAAAGAGATTTCTTGAAAAAAAAAGAGGTCGGATCCCTTACCTTAAAATGTAACTCTTAAAACTCAAAGGTTTGGACCTTGAGGGATTGGGGCACCTTGGGAGGACTCCTTGGGAGGTAAGGAGACCAGAACTTCGTTGAGGATGGTTTTGGAGTCGAATGGAAGAGAGGAGGGCTTGGTATTTATAGGGAAAGTGAGGGGACAAGGCATTAATGGCCAAGGGACACCTCAAAAGTGGTTTTCTCAAAACCATGTGCTCTCCCATGATATTTCCCATGAAGTTAGGCCAAATGGGCCCCCCAATACAATAATTCATCACCTTTGGTCAGCCAACCCAAAAAATATCTCATGACATCAGCATAACATAGTTATGATGTCATTAAACATACTGAAACCCTAAAACTGTATTTTTACTATTCACTGAAAATTCAACTTTCTCAAAAAAATCCCAAAATTCCACATTAACCAAATATCAAAGCTCTGATTTCAAAAATGAACTCCATTTTATAAACAAATTCTAAATATTTTTAATTTATTTTTTAAATAAATACACTATTCACCGAAAATTCATTTTTTTCAGAAAATTCCCCAAAAATTACCTTAACATAATATCGATGTTCTTAGTTCAAAAATGAAATCCATTTTATAAAAATAATTTTATAAATATTTTAAATTTAATTTTTAATTAAAAAACACTATTCATCCGAAAAAACTAATACTTGAATAATAATTTATGAAACTGTTATTTAACTATTTTATTGAGTCACATTACTTAATCAAGGTGCCTAGATTATATTAATACTTTCATTAAGTGATATTACTAATCCATTTGGTCACATTACTAATTCTAAGCATAAAATCACTATTCATAATTTACTATTCATCAAAAATCAAGTTGATCTTATTAGACTCTAAATTTCGTACTGAACATAATTGTAGAAGACCATTTTTTGAAAATCATTACACATTTTTAATTATTTAAGGTTTACATAAACATTTTTAAAATATCCTTTTTCTAAGATTCATAAAAAATATGCATACTATATTTATCCGGTCATTTGAGAATTCATAAACTTCTTCATAAGAAGAAATCCCAATTTTTATTTAAAACAAAGGATTACACAAGGCAGTTACGGTCTCCTTAAATAGCCCTTTATCACGCCAACATAGGACCTAAGTGTAAGGTGTGCTAAGGTGACAAAATCTGAGGGAGGCTCGGCCAACATCGCACGAGTAGTAATTTCTATCAGGTTTAACTTCTCATGAAGTTGATTCCGTTCTAGCTTCACACGATGATGTTCGGCTTAGGTTTTGGTCCAGAGCAAAGCCCAGTGGTGCTACCTCCTTCCCAAGTTCTGTTACATGGGCTTCGATCGGTCCAAGACTACTGAGCGAGGCCATAGAATCTTCTTTCTATAATAATTAACCAAGATTACTTGTATTTAGAGACAAAAATGAAAACGTTTAGTTTACAATGGTCATATTGACCAATGGTCATATAATAGTCAAAACCCAACGGTCTCATTTTAATTATAATCATGTTATCAAATGAAACATTTTTGTTGAGTATAAAAATAAAATAAAATAACACATAAAATTAGGAAACAAGATTTATTCAAAATTTCGGGTCGTTACAAACATGGGAAATGTAATTCGACAGCACATCCCGGAGCCCGACAAGGAAGATGATGGAAGACCCCAAATTTATCAAGGTAGGTTTGGTTATAATACTCATGTCCCCAGAAAAGGCAGTATTTCCATATTCCTTCCTCCTGTATAAAGGATGTACGAACAATTAAGCGGAGTATCAAGACCTCATTGCAGGCCTGGAACTCGCGCTCTAGGCACAAGTACAACACCTTAAGGTAAAAGGTGACTCGGAACTGGTCATCAAGCAAGTCAAGGGTGACTATGCTATCAAAAAGGAGGAGCTGATTCCCCTATTCGACCATGTCCGAGGTTTAATGGCAGAATTTTACATGGAACCAACATTGACGTATATTCCCCAATCTCTGAATGCCCAGGCTAACGCATTAGCCAACGCGGTGACAACCCTATCCGACCAAGATCGGGATGAAACAGTCATCAGTATTTCTCACTTTAGAATGGTCTTGCCATTTGTTCAGACCAAGATATAGGAAATTGACAGAGTTTTTGTGAAACGTCAAATTGAATATGATTTTAAGGTTGATTTATAGTCTAGTTTAGACCCTAGGTCATCTCTCAAGGAGTGTTGATAGGTTTAGAGGGTGTGTTTTTAATAAAAAATACTTAAATTGGGGGTGGCTTTGAAAACAATTTCTAAAACAAAATCACTTAATTTAAATAGTTTAATAGTTGAAAAAAAATTGGGTTTTGAAAAATATGAGATAAAACGGTCGATGTGATTTCACTACACACATATCAAGTTCATTGTTCATAGAGATTCATTTTAGGTTTAGAGTAATTCTTTTGTTTGAATTAATTGGAATCCCGATTAATTCCTAAGATCATATTTCAATGATTGAAGGACCAAACCTTGACATAACAATCATATTGCCAAGGTCCAGTACATTTTCCTGGAACAATGGCTTCCAAATCATATTAAAATCTCAATAAAGTGGGGAATAAAATGATTCTTGTGTTTTCCAATCGGAACAGCACACGTCACAAACTCAAAACCTCACACCGATCGGTTAGAAATTAACAGCATAACACTCACATGCATCAAATCAAGCATTAAAATATAATATAAAATAAGATACATGGAATGAAATGTTTAAACATCCAAATTAATCCAAACCAGTAGCTAGTGTATGCATCGGAACTCCCTTGACATGTGTGTTGCTCCCTCACAACGAACAGCCAACTTTTTGCTCGACATCGGGAGGAGGAGGAAGCTCGGGTAGAACTCCTTCTTCATCCTTGATTCCCCTATGAGGATAGGGGCCTCTAGAACCTTCAAGGTGAATAAGAGACTCCTCTAGGAATCCAAAATGGTAGCGTATATCTTCTGGTTCGAACTTGCAAATGGGGATCCCAAGGTGTCATTTTATAGGAAAATTGGAAGGTGGTTTTAGGCACACAGATTTCATCAATCCACTTGTACCATGCGTTTTGGAATTCATATAGCCTTATCTCACTTTGGATAAAATAGGAAAGTTGTATCACTACCTCGTGACTATCTTCACTGAATTTTTGGCACCATTTGGACAAATGCAGCTCAAGATATTGATAAAATATAGAATACCGTATTTGACTTTGTCCATATTCGGTGGCTTGGAAAGATCAGTTCGGATGGGCCCCATAGAAGCTGAACCAGGAATGGGTTACTTAATATGAAATGTATCCTATTAAATTTTGTACAAGCCCACAAAATTCAGCCCATTTGGATGCACGAATTTCGTGTACTATGTAAAACAGTGCACAGATGTCCATGGATCCATGAAATGTTGGCCCATTTTTCTTCCACTTCATCAAGGGCCCTCCAAATCACCTCCACCTACATTGAAATAATAAAATCAATTTAAATTTCCCATTATAATGTTGATTAAAATTAATTAAATGATTCAAAAAGAAAGTGAAATTTATTATTATATTTGGAATATTCATTACAAAACTAGTTTAAAACAGTAGTGTAAGGGTGGAATAAAACAGTGAATCGTGGTACGATCACACCCCCACACCTAAACATTTTCACTCCTGGAAAATGTCACATACCCCAATATAATATTGCATATATAAATATTTCCAATATCATGAAGATTTAGCATTTGAGAAAATTTTATTTCACCAATGTAATGTGATCAATGCACGAACCGCACCAAGGAGTTCTTCCCAGTGAAAATGGAAAAAGATGTCTCATAAATCATATCATAATAAAATTCAAAGAGATTTATGACACCAACATGAGAAAGTAATTCAAAATTCAACCATTACACTAAATCTCCATGTGTCTGTGTGAAAACCATTCCATGCTATTCTTTCCACTTTTTATCAAATAAATATAGGTTATTTTAACATTATTCAGCTTTAAATGATTTTTCACCGAACCTGTCCTACATCCTTTGCAATCATATTTCAAGACCCACTCATTTAAGAATTCCTAGAAGTCAAAACATAAACTCTTGACCTAGATATCCCCATATGATTCACATTTCATCACTCCCCTCATTTATTATATTTTTTTTGAAGTTGAATTCGAAACAAATCTCACACTCATCTCTCAACCCTTGTTTGATCTCCTCACGACACTAGTTGCAATAGTTATAACAAGATCAAAGGTTGAGGAGGAGTGGTTTTTGACATACCCAAGACACATCCAATTTTTTTGTTTTTGTTTTTGATTTTGTTTTTTTGTTTTTTTAGGGCGTATAACAGTCTGACATTAGGTACACTCGCATAGGTCAATCTGGTACAGTAATGAAACAGATCGGATAAGGAACAAACGTATGGAAATATCATTTAAAGTTGAAAAATATTAACCCAACATATATTTACCTTATATTAAGTAAGAAATATTCACATTTTGTGGTTTGGTGAAAAAATTTGTGGAGATATTAGTGACACAGTTTTCCCAAAAACTACTCACACAAGGAGCATCAGTCATGTCAAAGGATTCACATAGATACGACCATTTATATCATTGAAATAAAACCAATTCACTAAAAATCACTCCATGATGTTAAATTCATACACATATTATTTTTCGCCTTCGTTATGGTATTTTTACTTTCCCCCCTTTATGGTCGCCAAATCATGGAACTTCAAAATTGTTAATGGGGAAAAATGAAAATACCATAAAGAAGGCCAAAAAGAGAAAACAAAAGGAGAAAATGATAAAATTCCTAACTAACCCAGGAATGTATCCACCCCCCCCCCCCACACACACCTAGAGTATGTAGTGTCCTCACTATAGTCAAAGAGAATGTGGGAAGGATGGATAAAACCTGGTGGATTTCATTCATAGTATGCTTCTGGAACTTGGAGTTACTCCATCGGGGACTCCAGAATGGCTTCATGAAAGTGCTTCAGCCACTGCCCATTGACAGTGAAGGCTTGCTTGGTTTCTTCATTTTGAACCTGAACAACACCAAATGGAGAGACATTAGTAACAATGTATGGTCCAAACCAGCGGGAATGAAGCTTACCAAGATGCAACTTCAGCCGTGCAATATAAAGGAGGACCTTCTGCACAATATGGAACTGACGATGAAGGATAAGATGGTCATGGGAAGCCTTGGTTCTCTCCTTATAAATCTTGGAGATTTCATATGCATCTCTTCTAATTTCCTCTAGATTCTGAATCTGCAACTTCCTTTAATAACCTACACCTAAAAGGTTAGAATTGTATTTTTTTAATGGCCCAGTAGGCGCGGTGCTCAATCTCAACAGGGGGGTGACAACTCTTTCTAAAAAACCCCTATAAGGTGACATTCTAATGGGAGTTTTAAAAGTGGTACGGTAAGCCCATAATGAATCATCGAGTCTAAGACTCCAATATTGGTTGTTGGGTTGGACCGTTTTTTCAAGATTTTGTTTTACCTCTCTATTTGACACCTCAGCTAGACCATTAGTCTATGGGTGATACACAGTAGATACTTGATGACCGACCCCATACCGACGCAAAAGTGATTGCATTGTTTGGTTGTAGAAATTAGAACCTTGGTCACTGATGATGAACCTAGTTAATCCAAACCTACAAAAGATCTGAGTTCTTAAAAATTCTACAACTGTTTTGGAATCATTTATCCTTGTGGGCTGTGCCTCTACCCATTTTGATACGTAATCAACGGCCAAAAGAATGTACAAGTTGCCAAAATAATTGGTAAATGTCCCTATAAATTCAATGCCCCAAACATCAAAGATTTCATGAAATATCAAGGGTTGTTGTGGCATTTCATTCCTTTTAAAGACATTCCCCATTATTTGACAACGAGGACAAGATTTAAAAAATTCATGGGCATCCCAAAAACATGTTGGCCAAAAGAGACTAGAATCAAGAACTTTGCAAGTAGTCCATTGGGGAACAAAGTGGCCCCCACAAGTAAGAGTGTGGTAGAATATAAGGGCAGACTGAACCTCACTATCGGGAACACAACGCCTAAGGGCTTGATCGCTACATGTACGCCAATGGTAGGGTTATCCCAAATGTACCAATGAGACTCATGTTTTAGGCGAATGTCTTGGTTTTTGTTTAAATCGATAGGAATGCAAGATGTTACCAAATAATTTTCAACTTCAGAATACCAGGGAATAACATCTTGACCTTTGTACAATTTCTCACTATGAAACATGTCATTAATGGGAATACAGGGGGATGAGACAATGTCCGAGGATGGGGGGATCCTACTGATATGGTCTGCCACCACATTCTCTGCTCCATTTTTATCTCTAATTTCTATATTGAATTCTTGAAGGAGGAGCATCCAATAAATGATAAATGGTTTGGATTCTGGTTTCTTTAGGAGATACCGGAGGGCTACATGGTTTGAGAACACAATGAATTTGGACCATAAAAGGTTAGAACTGAATTTATCCAAGGAAAAAAATATGGAAAAGAATTCTTTTTCAGTTGTGGTGTAGTTTGCTTGGGCTGGGTCCAGTGTACGCGAGGCACAGGCTATGAAATGTGGAGCTCGGTCGACCCTTTGTGACAAGACTGCCCCAACTGCATAGTTAGAGGCATCACACATGAGCTCAAATGGTAAATCCCCCCGAGTTTGTTGGATTACCAGGGGTGATGTGAGACTCCATTTTAACTTATTAAAAGCTTCTTCACATTCCTTATCAAAAAAAATTCCTTTTCTTTTTGGAGTTAGTGGGAGAGGGGGAGTAAAATTTTACTAAAGTCACGAATGAAACGTCGGTAAAATCCAGCATAACCGAGGAAAGACCTCACATCACGTACATTTTTAGGGAATGGTAAGGAAGAAATGACATCCACTTTCGATTTATCTACTTGGATACCATCCCCAGAAATGACATGTCCCAAAACTATACCTTGTCGCACCATGAAATGACATTTCTCATAATTTAATACAAGATTCTTTTCAATACAGCGACGTAGGATAGAACCAAGACTACTTAAACATTCATCAAAAGATGATCCATAAACAGTAAAATCATCCATGAAAGCTTCCATGCAATTCTCCAGGTAATCCGAAACAAATACTAAACATACATCGTAGGAAAGTACCTGGAGCATTGCACAGACCAAATGACATCCTTCTATAGGGAAATGTGCCAAAGGGGCAAGTGAAGGTTTTCTTTTCCTGATCCTCGGGGGAAATATGGATCGGAAAGTATCCAAAATACCCATTAAGAAAACAGTAATGGGACTTCCCTGCTAGCATCTCTATCATTTGGTCAATGAATGGCAATGGGAAATGGTCATTCATAGTGTGTTGGTCTAGTCGGCGATATTCTATTCAGACACGCCAACTATTCTGCACACGAGTTGGAACCAATTCATTGTTTTCATTTTTAATTACTGTTAGGCCAGTTTTTTTTAGGAACTACTTGAACGGGACTGACCCATTGGCTGTCAGAGATGGGGTAAATGATTCAAGTAGCCAATAATTTTGTTACTTTCTTTTTAACTACTTCTAAGAGGTTTGGGTTCAGTCGACGTTGTGCCTGCCTCACTGGTTTAGCCTCATTAGTTAATAAAATATGATGTGTACAAATTGATGGGATAATACCAGGAATGTATGCAAGTTGCCATACCAATGCTTGTTTAGACTCCCTCAAAATTTCAAGCAGTCGCAATTCATGCTCAGGAGGGTGTGAACTAGCAATGATGATGGGCAACATGTATCCATTCTCAAGATATGAATATTTTAAATCTTGAGGCATTTTATTTAGTTCATATTTTGGTGGATTTTGGATTGATGGGAGTGTGTGTGAAAGTGAGAGGTCACTAATCTCATCTAACTGCTCAATGGTAACATCCTTAGATGAGTAATTAGATTTTAAAAGCGTAGCAGTATCATCTATGGTCATGTGATCCTCCGTGTTTAAGAAATTATCAATTAATAAACATGCACGACACTTTTCTAGACCACTACAAAAATCAACACATGATTCATTTCTAATAATTTCAATCAAAGATGAAAATTCAGAAAGGGGATCATGGGAAACAAATGAAGTGATTTTAGGGGAAGGGAGTACATCAATTGAATTTAACGAGAGAGAGAAATGTTCTTCTGAGGGGTGCATCATGGCATCAAGGATGTTGAAATGGATTATGTCACCACCGAATTCCATAGATAATATACCATTATGGACATTAATTATGGATTTGGAGGTTTTCAAGAAAGGTATAGCCAATATAATTGGGGTGTGTCCATTCATCATATCATCTTCCATTTTTAGCACATAAAAATCAGCAGGAAATATTAAATTTTGAACCCTCACAAGAACATCCTCTAACACACCAGAAGGGTGTATTGTACTCCGATTTTCTAGCTGAACAACTATTCTTGTGGGCTTTAGTTAACTGACCTGCAAAGAAGAGTAAATAGAGTGAGGCATCACATTAATAGAGGAACCCAAATAAATCATAGCATTAGAAAAAGAATACTCCCCTATGGTGCACGGAATCGAGAATGTTCTAAGATTGTTGCATTTGGTAAGAAGTGATGGCTCTATCAATGCTGAGACATTCCTCCCCAATCTGAACTTCTCATCACCATGAAGTCTCCTTTGGTGTGTACATATCTCCTTTAGAAACATTTCATATCTTGGAATTTTCTTAATGACATCAATCAAGGGGATGTTCACCTACACTTTTTTGAAAGTCTCCAAAATTTCTTTATCAACTTCAGTTTCCTTTTGTTTTTTAGGTTGGGTAGCCCTTTTGAGGAAATTCAAGAGGAATGGTTGGGCTAGGTAACTCATCAATAGACACACTCTTTCCTTTATAAGGGCTTACCTAAAGACAAGGTTCTACATCATTTACAGCATTTTGAATGGTTGGTATGGTGGTTTCATTAAGAGAGGATGACTCTAATGGATGGATAATTTGGCTCTTAAGTTTTATTCCACTCCTAAGGGTGATGGAACTAACATTTCCCATATCCCTAGGGTTAACTACTGGTTGAGAAGTTTGTTTACCCGACCCATGACTTTGAATTTCCCCCACTGAGATGGAAAGTTATCCTAATTGGGTTTTGAGGTCTTGTATGGCTGCCTGAGTGGTTTTTGGGAATTGGACATTATTGGAAGCCATTTGTTTCATCATTTCTTCTAGGCTAGGCTCAGTTTTTGGAGGGGTTGTTGGAAAGGCCTTTGGGGTGGTTGAGGATTTATGGGTGGTGGTGGATGACTACTCTGACCGTGTTGGTTCCATTGTTGTTGAGGTTGGTTTGAAAACCCCACTTTCCTATAGGCTTGGTTGTCTCCACCCAGGGTTCTATGGATAGTAAGGTTCTTGCCTAAAGGGTTGGTTATAGGGGCATCTAGGCAATATTGCCTCACAAATCTCAGAAGTTTCTCTCAATTGGTGGCATTGGTCAGAATAGTGGGTATCAGAAGAGCATATACCACAATGGATGGGGGGAGGAGATTGAGATTTCCCTTGGGAAAGAGCAAGTTTTCTTAGAAGATTACTTACCTCTTCAAACTTTGTGTCCACCTTCTTCTCGAATTCAGTACTTTATACCTCATGGAAACCTCGAATGGGTACACTAGACCTTGAACTGAATTGTTGAGTGTTCTATTCCATGTTATCAATTAGAGTCCTTATAGCAATTGGGGTTTTATCCACTAGTGAACCACCTGCAGCAACATCAATCATGTTTTGATCAATAGGGATTAAACCTTTATAAAAATACTGAATTAAAAGTTGATCACTTATTTGGTGATGTGGACAACTTGAAAACAATCTTTTAAATCTTTCCCAATATTCATGAAGTGTTTCCCCAGTAGATTGTCTTATACCACATATTTCTTTCATTATTATTGCAGTTTGAGAGGCTGGGAAATATTTTTCAAGAAAAAGGCATTTCATGTCCGTCCAGCCTCTAATTGGTGAATTAACATAGTATAGCCAATCTTTAGAAGTGTATTCTAATGTAAATGGAAATTATCTATGTTTTTCTAAGTCCTCATCAACATTATTAGGCTTTAATGTAGAACACACAGTATGAAATTCTTTTAAATGTTTATGTGGGTCCTCTCTAGGATGTCCATGGAATCTTGGTAATAAATAAATTAAACCAGATTTTAGTTCGAAATTAAGTTCCTCTCCTTGTATTTGAATGTATGCGGGTTAGATATAAACATCAAGTGAGGTTAATTACTTTAATGTTCTATTATTTTCACCCATGTTATACAAGTTTATTTCAGTTTTTATTTGGGTTCCAGAATAAGAAGAAGAAGAAGGATTAAGGAATGTTGCAGTGTGTGGTTTTTCCTCCTTCAAGTTGTTGTCTTGTGTGTCTCGGTTTTGTTAATGTAGGATCCTCTCCGGTTCGGGTTCGAATGTTTGTAGGTCTCTCGGAGTAGAACGCGTCATACACAGAACCTACACAATAAATAAATTATAACACAAAAATAAATGCAAAGGTAAAAGATAAAACAAACAAATATTCACTAAAATTAAAAAAAATTTATCAAAAACATGCACAAAAAATCAAAGCGCTCCCCGGAAACAGCGCCAAAATTTGACCGCGTTGTCATGACACGTCAAATTCATTATGATTTTAAGGTTGATTTATAGTCTAGGGTATACCCTAGTTCATCTCTCAAGGAGCATTGATAGGTTAAGAGTGTGTGTTTTTAATAAAAAGTACATAAATTGGGGGTGACTTTGAAAACAAATTCTAAAACAAAATGACTTAATCTAAATTGTCTAATAGATGAAAAATAAAGTGGGTTTTGAAAAATAGGAAATAAAAGGGTCGATGTGATTTCACTACACACATATCAAGTTCATTTTTCATGGAGATTCATTTTAATTTTAGAGTAATTCTTTGGTTGGAATTAATTGGAATCCCGATTAATTCATAAGCTCATATTTCAATGCTTGAAGAACCAAACCTTGACATAACAATCATATTGACAAGTTCCAGAACTTATGCATGGAACAAGAGCTTCCAAAGTATATTGAAATCACATTAAAGTGGGGAATAAAATTATTCTTGTGTTGTCCAATCAAAACAGCATAAGTCACACACTCAAAACCTCACACCGATCGATTAGAAATTAAGAGCATAACACTCACATCCATCAAATAAAGCATTCAAATCTGAAATAAAATAAGATACATGGAATGAAATATTTAAACACCCAAATTAATCCAACACAGTAGCTATTTTATGCATCGGAACTCCCTTGACATGTGTGTAGCCCCCTCACAACGAACACCCAACTTTTAGCTCGACATCGGGAGGAGGAGGAAGCTCGGGTAGAACACCTTCTTCATCCTTGATCCCATATGAGGATAGGGGCCTCCAAAACCTCCAAGGTGATTAGGAGACTTCTCTATGACTCCAAAATAGAAGATTATAGCTTCTGGTTCGAACTTTCAAATGGGGATCCCAAGGTGTCATTTTATTGAAAAAATGGAAGGTGGTTTTAGGCACACAGATTTCATCAATCCATTTTTACCACAAGTTTTGGCCTTCAGACAACCTTATCTCTCTTTGGAGAAAATAGAAAAGTTTTATCCCTACCTCTTGAATATCTCCACAGAAATTTTGGCACCATTTAGACAAATTCTTCTCAAGATATTGATAAAATACAGAACACCTCATTTGACTTGATCCATATTCGGTGGCTTGGACATATATGTTCGGATGGGCCCTATAGAAGCCGAATCAGGATTGGGTTAATTAATATGAAATGTATCTTATTCAATTTTGGATAGGTACACAAAGTTTCAGACCATTTTCATATACATATTTCATGTACTATGCAAAATAGTGCATATATTTCCATGGATCCATGCAATTTTGGCCCATTTTTCTTCCACTTCATCAAGGGCCCTCAAATCACCTCCACCTACATTGAAATAATAAAAATAAGTAACATTGCCCATTATAATGTTGATTAAAATTAATTAAATTATTCATGAAAGAAATTGCAATTTATTATTATATTTGGAATATTCATTAAAAACTAGTATAAAACAGCGGTGTAAGGGTGGAATAAAACAGTGAATCGTGGTACGATCAGAAATCCATGAATTCAGCCCCGCCACTAAGCCATATGCTCTTTCCACCTGATGGATGACCCACATTTCAAACCACCTTCAATGGGGAGAACTTCCATTAGGTAGGGATGAATGAGAGCAAATACAGAGAAGGGAAATCAACTTTGTCGTATATGGCAGCATGGGTCAGCAAGAAGTCCTCTATAAATGTGGCCTCAACGGAATCCTTCTTAGGTGTATTGATGGAGAAGAAACCACCGCCGTCATGACTGATGTTCATGCCAGAGTGTGTGGGGAACATCATCCTGGAACCAAGCTTTCCCATCAGGTTTGAAGACTTGAGTACTATTGGCCCATAGTGGCATGAGTTTGCAAGTGTTTTACCGCAAAATTCCACTCGTGCAAAATTCATGAAAACTTCATACACCAACCCCCAGAGTTACATCATCAGGACAAGTACCCCTATCCATTTTCCATCTGGGGAATGGATGTCATGGGACCATATCCCCTAGCCATAGCCAAATAGTTGAAGTATATCCTAACAACAACTGACTTCTTTTCTAAATGGGTAGAAGTTGTACCCCTTAAGGAAGTCGGGGCGAGAAACGTTGTCAGCTTTGTGGAAACCAATATCATCACCAGATTTGGTGTCCCTCATACCATACTGATGGATAATGACACCAACTGATGCTATGATGAATTGGAGAAACTATACCAAGAGTATGGTATCAAGGCTAACCACTCAACCCACAACCATGCGGCAGCCAACGGACATATAGAGGCTTTCAACAAGACCGTGTCCAACATCCTCCAGAAAATGGCGGACAAAGACAAGAATTCATGGTCGGATAAACTCTTTCATGCATTTGGGCCTACCAAACCACAATCTGCATCGCTACTCAGGCCACTCCATACTCATTGGTATACGGAACAGAAGTGGTCCAGCCAATTGAGTTCCAATTACCCTCGCTCCAAATTTCCATTTGTGATCAATTATCCAACGATGAGCAATCAAAAAAGCGGCTAGGTGAATTGGAATAGTTAGACAGGAAGCAGATACCCACTTCGCACCATCTGGAAGTATACCAGAACCAGATTTCACAAGCCTTCAATAAAAAGGCCTGTCTTCGGTCTTTCTTGGAAGGAGAATTGGTACTGGTCCTCCGGACCCCAATGATACCTGGAACGAAACCTCCAAATTTGGAGCCCAAGTGGGAGGGACCATATCTTATACACAAGGTCTACTACAACAGAGCATATGCCCTGATCTCCATGGACAGGAAATTCACCACCACTCCTACAAATGCAAGATTCCTGAAGAAGTATTTCGCATAGAAACCAAAAATGGATTTCATCCTTACCGCACGACGATAAACTACGCGGATAAGAAAAAAAAGAAAAAAAGGATCGCCTGAGCTGTATTATGTTAAACTACCAAGCACCCAACGGTCTTAACTTCATGACCTTAAACTAAGAGTATTTTTTCCTCACCGCACGATGTTAAACTGCACAGACAAGATGTTTTTTTAAAGTTACCCATACCCCCGTGTATGGACCAAACCTACACGGGGTGTATTTGCATTCAAAGAACTACGTACATATTGATTTCTGCCTTCTCAGGATACGTAGCGACACCAGGGTTCCTCATCCTGGCCTAGCCACCTCTCAAAAAAAGCCCTCTTTCCCCCTTGTACAGATCAGACCTTCACGGGGTGTATTCTTCATCCTCACCGCATGACGTTAAACTACACGGATTTTAGAAAACTACGTACGGCTTGATTCCTGCCATCGTAGGATATATAGTGACGCTGGTGTTCCTCATCCTAGCCCATCCACCTCTCAAATAATAAAATGCCCCCTCCCCCCGTGTACGGACTAGACCTGCACGAGGTGTATTTAGCAAAGAACTACGTCCGGCTTGATTCCCGCCTTCATAGGATACGAAGTGATGTTGGGATCCTATCCTGGCCCAGCCACTCCCAAATGAAATAAAATAAAAGTTAACAATGTCCCCTTCCCCCGTGTATGGACCAGCCCTGCTCGAGGTGTACGTCTTCCAGATAACTATGTGCGGCTTGATTCCTGCCCTCATAGGATACGTAGAGACTCCAGGGTTCCCCATCCCGGCCCAGCCCCCGAATAAAAGATAAAAATGACCATTCCCCCTGTGTACGGACCCGACCGGTATGGGGTGTTCTCTTCATCCTCACCGCATGACATTAAAATGCACGGATTTCAGAGAACTACGTACGGCTTGATTCCTACCATCGTAGGATACGTAGCGACACCGGGGTTCCTCATCCTAGCCTCGCCAACTCTCAAATAAAAAAAATTCCCCCTTCCCCTGTGTACGGACCAGACCTGCATGGGTTGTATTTAGTAAGGAACTACGTGCGGCTATATTCCTGACTTCGCAGGATATGTAGTGATGCTAGGATACCGTCCTAGACCAGCTAATCCCAAATAAAATAAAATAAAATTTAACAATGTCCCCATGTACGGACCAGCCCTGTACTCGGTGTACTTCTTCTAGAGAACTATGTGCGGCTTGATTCCTACCCTCGCAGGATATGTAGTGATGTCAGGGTTCCCCGTCCTGGCCCATCCCACCGAATAAAAGATAAACATTCCCTTTCCCCCCATGTACGGACCAGACCGGTACGGGGTGTGCTCCTCGTCCTTGCCGTACGACGTTAAACTCCATAGATAGAAAGATTAAAAAATGCTCCCTCTTCCCCATGTATGGGCTAGACCTGCATGGGTGTATTTTTACGTCCTCTCTACACGATGTTAAACTGCATGGATAATGAAAGATAAAAATGCCCATTTCCCCCATGTATGGACTAAACCTTCACATGGTGTATTTTCTGTTCTCACCACATGATGTTAAACTGCACGGATTTCATCATGAACCACCAAATATATATGGCGAAACGAGGTGGAAATACTCCTTGCACATTTGGATACATCCTCCCAATACATCAGACTCCACGGCCCGGATAATTATGGATCTTCAAAACCATTCATGGCCATTGGAAGTGGAAATTCATCGACCCGTGGACCCCTTTGCATGACTATGCATATCATGCCCTCAGCGGCTCTTCATATTGATAGCCCCTATCCCGTCTACCAAAGGCAAGATTTTGACAGGCCACACTCTTCCTAGCTCCGTACGCTTACCGGCCTCAGAGCCCCATACTATACCTCCTGATCCATATGTTTATGGTGTAGTGGTTTACA
This sequence comes from Viscum album, assembly GCA_963277665.1. Taxonomy (NCBI): domain Eukaryota; kingdom Viridiplantae; phylum Streptophyta; class Magnoliopsida; order Santalales; family Viscaceae; genus Viscum; species Viscum album. Next base: position 401,988,592 of record OY728130.1, read on the forward strand.
ATTTCTTCCGATTTTCACATCCAAACTCGCCAGGGTATCCCTACACGGTTAGCCTATGTACCCACCCGTAGTTCACATGACGACCTGCATCTATGAACATCAAGACTGGACTAGGCTACTGTGACTTAACAGACAATTGCAGTGAAGATGTTTCTTGTATGCTCGGACACCATTATCCCCACATGCTGAACTCTGTACTGTGAGCAATCTCAGATTTTCATAATAATTCATGGCCAACGGAAGTGGAATGTTATGGACCCGGGGACACCTTTGCATGGCTTTGCATACCATGCCCTCAACGGCCCTGCATATTGATAGCCCCTGGCCCGTCTACCAAAGGCAAGATTTCCTTTGGCGGTACTCTTCCTAACCTCGTATGTTTATCGGCCTCATATCCCCCACACCACATCTCCTAATCCGGGAAACCTCAGAGTTTCAGTTTATAACCTTCATCCCCTACCCTGTTCAGAGCATATCAGATCATGGTAACCCAGTTATCATTCGAGTGATTTCCGTAATAGTCACATAGTGGTCGGATCTCTATGACCGCTAAACTAGGAGTACTAAGTATTTACTGCACAACGTTAAACATCATGGAGTGAAGGTATATCCCCCACGTGCAAAATAAATCAGCACAGGGAGATCTCTAATCTTTAACAGCAACCAGGGCTGAGCATGCCCGACATGCCCAGACATTTCCTTCCCAAAAGACAGACTTCATGGCCTGGATAATTTCGGATCCTCATAACAATTCACAGACATCGGAATTGGAAACTTATTGACCCGTGGACTCCTTTGTATGAATATTCATACCATGCCCTCAATGGATCTGCATATTGATAGCCCATGGCCCGTCTACCAAAGGCAAGATTTCCACAGGCGACACTCTTCTTTGCTCTGTACGCTTACAGGCCTCTAGAGCCCCATATCATTTTTTCTGATCCAAGAAGCCTCGGAACCATGATTTACACCAATAAACCCCTCTCCACATTTGGGCATGCCGAGATGTTTGAGACCAGTTTCATTATGATGAAGAGCGGACTTTTCCACTATTTCCTTACCGTATGACGTTAAACCACACGAAACATCCTGGTTTCTTGGTATAAAACAATATAGACCATGCCTTAACCGTCTCAGGAAATGCCTTCAACAACAAGCATTTTCCCTGGTTTAAAAATGCCCCCCATCCTCACTGAATGATGTAAAACTGCACATAATCCTTTAAAAATGCTCCTTGTCTTTACTACATGACTTTAAACTGCACGGAATTCATCCTCACCACATGACGTTAAACTTCACGGAATGTAAAAATGTCCCTCATCCTTACCGCATGACGTTAAAATGCACGGACTCCGTATTTACCGCATGACATCAAACTGCACGACCAAACTCATCATGAGTCAAGCCAGGGATAGTGGTTTCCCCCCCCCCCCCCCTCAGTGCAAGGGCCAAACCAGCACAAACTACCACCTCACATCAGTGTAGGGAGGGATGACTTCGCCCGTTCCCAGAAATATTTCTGGGACGTTTCTCCCGTGTCCAGGTATCCTCTTTTCATAAACTATACTCTGCACCCAGAAAGAGTTGAACCCTTGTAAGCCACCCCTGGTGGTCCTGAATCTCAACTTCCCTAATGTTTCTTGGCTATCAAAAGAATAAAATCATTGACCTAGGGATAAATTTTCATGACTATGCATCCCATCCCCTCAGCGGATCTGCATATTGATCACCCCTGGCTCGTCTACCAAAGGCAAGATTTATTTAGGCAATGCCTCTCCCTGTACGCTTACTGGCCTCTGGGCCCCCATATCCATTTAGAAACCCTCTGAGCTGCAGTTTACTGACCTCTTCCATAACCCTGCCTGAATGTGATTGAACATCTTTGACAAGATTACTGAAAACCAGGGAAGGCCATCCCACTTCAAGAAATGTCCCAGCTGCATGACTCGAAACTGCGACAAGATCTAACCATCCTCTGTCCTAACTAAATTCATGGGATAGGGACCCTGCGTCCCCACTCTTGGTTCATATAGATGTTCTCGAATCCCTTTCAGATGTCACATACCCTTTCTGGGCCACCCCTGGTGGTTTTCGTACTTCTCTGAGCCACCCATGGTGGTTCCCATAAGACGGACTTTCATGAAGTCCTATGTCCATCAGAAATAGAGAGTCACTGACTTAAGGGCACCTTTTTCACAACTATGCATACCATTCCCACAGTGGCCCTGCATATTGATCACCCCTGGCCCGTCTACCAAAGGCCAGATTTCCTTAGGCGATGCTCTTTCGACCTCTGCACGCCTCTATGGCTCACATGCCTTGAGACATGCCATGCATGTCGTTCAAATCTAAACACACTCCCTCCACATGCGTATAAAGGATACAGAGACATATTTTAATCAACCAAACCTCATTAGATGCCTTGACCCACTATATTTATTCAACTATATTCGACCTAAAACATCAGTAATGATAGTCTTGACAGCGGGACTTTAAACCGCTCACAAAAGAGGCACAAAGCCTGTTAGGCCGAAAACCCGAAAAGGGCGACCTAAGAAAAATTCGGGCCATACCTGCTAGGTTCACACTAAATGGGCCCAGGAAGAATTAAGGAATTAAAATAAAAGACAAAAAGTTTGTGAGGTTTTTCTAGAGAACCCTAGAAATAGTCAAACAATGCTCGCTGGACCCCATGGCCCAGGCAAAAATTAGAGCTTTTTTATATTTTATCAATTGTCTTAAACTCGGATCATTCTTGGTTCAGTGAATTATTATATGAAGCAATCATGTCGGATGATCTCTATCAGAGGAAGAGACATTAAGAGTGCTAAAAGAGAAATGTCTTTTCATTCCGTGATGAAATTAGTGAGGAGGGATTTCACAATCCGGAACCACCTCTGGAATCAAAGGCCATTACAGGAGAATTTCAGGAGATTCGCAAAGTTGTATTAGGCACTGGTGAGAATCTTTGATTGCTTGGTAGAGATTCTACAGCAAGGTTGTCTCAGCTTCTGCACCAGCCCGCAGTGCTTCTGCCTCCTGTGTCGCCTTTAATCTCGCACTCATCTCCTCCTCCACCCGCTGCTCCCCATTTTCAATTATGGCTATGACATTGGCCCCATCCTACTATAGCCATTGTATGTCGCTTCTTAGCAAATCCAGTTGAGAACACTGCTTATGGATTTCTTCCTGGAGTCTCGCAACTACTCCATCATGATAATGAGCTTCCGTTGGGCGAAGTTGGAGGGTCACGGAAAGGTAAGCTTCAGACTGGGCAGTAGAAAGGGGAGACTCAAAGCTGTTAAGCCTTTCTCGGTCAGCAACCACCTGCTTGAACAGATCATAAATTCCATGGTAGTCAAATCCGTCAAATCCTAGTAGCATTAACAGATCGCGCAGCTTCGGCAATTTGGTCGGCATCTCGGCCAAGGGCGTTTGGGAAATCAGCTTCCAGATTTTCTCCTGTGCCCTTTGGTGAGTAGGACAGAGACTGGAAAGGATCTATTTATCGGGCTCAATGTCACTCCTAGATGAAGACACATATTCTGGGATAAACATCACTAGGGAGGGACCCAATATGGCTTCAACCGTGGGCTCCGACGCTGCATCAACTTCATCCCCTGTGATTGTAGTCGTGGACGCAATTTGATCCAAAGGCACGATCAGTAGTGCCAAAAGTTGTGGCCCTAAAAGCCCAAGATATGGTAATACAGATGAGTATCCCTAATAACAAAAGGGAAAATAAAGTATTTAGTGGTAAGGGATTGAGAAAATTTCTTCCAGTCATCAACGCATTGGTGTTATCAAGATCTACGTTGTCGCCGCCACTGGAGGAAGGTGCTACCATCCTCAACGGGAATCAGAGTTCTAGGATCCCCTAGAGGTGCCCAGGGCCTAAGGCCGCTCCCAAGGCCAGCAGCTCCCAAAGTTTCCTCTAAGCAGTTGTCTATGAAGATCAAGCCCTGGGAAATCACTCCCCCAGTGAATAAAATAATGGACCGCTATGGGATTTCAACGACTAGTCTGGCGGCAGGCTCTTCCTCTATAGACATGGGATCCATTGGGTCTGAGGCAGCCAGCCCTGTCAGATCTGAAGACCCCTTAGCAATTACGGGTGCCCCATTCTACCCTGCAATTGAAGGGGCTTTCTGATCAGCAGAAGTTTCAAACTCTAGCATTCCTCCTCTGACATATCTCTAGCAGATGAAGGTAGGAGTAAATCATCCACATCACTGGCCCCTCCAGCAGGGCCCTCCATTTCGTCACACACTGTTGTGGTTGTAGGTGATCCCTCAGGGGATAAAGGGATAGAAGGTATGACTGTGTGGGTAGCCACATCCAGATCCCCGAGTGGCCCTGCACCAGGTGCCAACATAGTTAATAATTGGTAGAATCAAAATAAACAAGTTGGCAATTGAAAAAACGGGAAGTCATAATTACCCGACGTCCCCGGTCTGAGCCATTCCGATAAATGGGATGCCTGTTGTTGTCTCTGGATCTGCCCAGGGGACAGTTCTTCACTCAGGGTGCTGGGAGGAGCCGGAGGAGGAAAGAGCCTACCTGGGTCTGCAATGGTCATTTCCATGAGCTCAGCTATGCTGGGAGATCCTTCCTCAATGATCCTTGTAACAGTAAAGGAGGAGGGAAAGTCGGAATAGATGAACAGGACGACCTCTTCTTCGGGTTTAGAAGATTCAAGATGTCTTATCATCATGGACACCTGCGTAGACCGATAAATCCATTTCTGGAGCGAATGAACATAGGTGTCCATCTCCTTCAAAGAGGAGACTATTTCACCTAGGTCCTCATCCAACAATAAGTGTGGTGGGGCGAAGATAGTCCCAATGCCCGGAAGCCCGAGAGAGCTCACCTGGAGAAATTCCAGAACTTATTCATCTGAGTCGCTGGCCCTCAGATCGTCCAAAATCCTCCACGTAGCTGGTAATGCGTCCAAAATAGGAACGGCTAGATGGGGAGGATGGGCCAGGGAGGGCCGAGCAACGGCAGAAGTTGACGAACGTTCCAATGGATGAAATGGGTGTCTAGGCCTCATCGCCATCCTAGAACTCTCGAGCGCTACCTATGAGAGGAATCTCACAGGAAGGGGAGGTAATTCCCTTACCTCAATCATGGTAGGGGAACAAGCGGGATCGTTTCCCCCTGAGAAGTGACCTCTCCCCTCCTCCTCCTCCTCATCAGTCACCGACCACAGTAGGGCTTGGACCCGGTGAGTCAACCCCGTATGACCCCGACGAGCGTAAATATTGGACTCGAGGTCCCAGAGATGCCGATAATCCCTCTCTTGGTCCACATCATAAATGATGTCAGCAAGAGCCGATAGGTATCCCAGCCCGTCGAATTCCACTTCCGATTCTTGGAGATACCACCGCAAAGAACCGGGGTATTGGCCATGAAAGGCTGATCGGCCTTTAAAGACATCCCATTAGGCCCAGGCCATTAGGAAGGCAGCGTCAGCAGGAATGGATGATTCTCTCTGAGAATCTTTGAGAGCATGCGAGGAGACACCTCTATCCATCAAGACCTTCCCCTGAAGCCCGAGGCTAGCAGGGTTGTGAAAGACCTTTCCCGACCTGGTTGGGGTACTTCCTCTCTTCCTCTTACTTTTGCGCTTCGATGGCATAGGGCTTGAGATAGTGGGCACCCATAGCCCCAGCTACCATTCGGTTATGACTTCACCCAAGAATCGGCATATTGTTTGGATAAGAAAGGCATGGGGTCTGTAAGTTCAGGGGTTAGAACCTCGCAACCAGTGTCCTCCTGAGTAAACATCAGCCAAAATTGCCTAGCCACCAATAGATGGTGGTTCCCACAGGTGGCATTAAGAGCGGGAGGGCATAGTGCCTCGACGCAGCCAAACTGACGCCTGGATTGGAAAGGTGCGTACCCCTCACAGATCAGCTCCCTGCCGATAAGAGCTACCAAGATACCCTCTCGGAGGGAGAAGAGGTAGCCCCACTTGGTAAATTCCTCTAATGAAGTGTTTGTGATTGCATCGGTCGGGGAGGGGTATGGTAGGAAATTCAAGTGATCATAGTTCGAGATCCGACTTGAAAGTAGACGCATGTTCTAAACCATCTGTTGTCCATCCTTCTCCTATGCCACCCACTCCTCGGGAATGACCCCGCTGGTCAACTACAAATATAGTCGGAATTTGGTACCTGGAATCTGAAGGGGGTTGATGAAATTATTGCAGTTCTTAACATGGGATCCCAACCATCCCCAGAGGACATGAAAAGGGTCGGCTACCTAGAATGGCCGAATCCCCTTGGTGATGTTGCTAAGCAATCGGTAGATCCTAGATAACACTGGGATGGCCAGGTTGATAACGTTTCTAGTGGCCAACTGGGCCACTATAACGAAAGTGGAAACCCACATGCCACCGATCTCGCATACGGGAAATATCCAGCCACTCAGGAACATGGCTAGAAACCCTGACAGGTGAAGCAGTCGTTCAACGTCTGGCACAAGCTCCCAGCCCCAGCTGTTGAATTAGCTTTCCTCCAGGATCGTCCAGTAGCTACCACTCTACCTTCGGGATTCTATTGAAAGACATTTTTTGGGCCTACGTGGAAGAGCCACATGCTCTCTCTCTCTCTAGAGAAATCTCTGATCTAGTCTTAATAAGGGATAATATGTTTTGAAGAGATATCCTGTTTCGGAAATTTATCCGGTTCTGAAGACAAATCCTTCAAACACTCCCAGAACTGGTTGATGAGCAGTCTTACCAAAGGGGGGGTCCTTTCTTCATCATCCCACACATAAGGAGGAGGTAATAATTCATCATAAATACCTCCAACAATTGGGACCCCTAAAATCTGGAAGACATCCCAGAGGCCGATACCCACCTCCCCATGGACCAGGTGGAATGTGTTGGTGTCTGGACTCCAACAACTCATGAGCTACTTGGCGAGGGCATGGGGCGATGGTTATTGGTCTGGGACACCCAGGCGGCTTTATATAGGCCCAAGACCCACAAATCTGCCTCGAACTCTGCACAGCTCTGGTGAACCCAGAAGGGCCACCGCCAATCCAACGACTTGAACGCCCCTCTGGACCAGAGGTCTCGGCTGGCTGACCAACCACATTGGTGGTTTACCATAGCCTTGTGGGAAATAATCTGGTAACAGTGAATCACCCCTTCCTGCTAACGTTGTTACAGTGTCGGGGACACAGGAATGTGATTCAGCACGAATCCGGCAACTATCTCCCTCGGGGCAGGCCCCCTGATCTTTGTCACAACTCTAGGGATAGTGGTGGTAAAAATCTATGCTGTAGGGTTGTTTTCATGAGAGGGAACCAGAATCGGTGTATCGGATAATAGACTGAATTCGTAAGCAGGAAGGCTATTGGAAAGAGGATACTCCTGTTGTGACTTCAAGAGTAAATGTGAAAGAGGGGGGGGGGGGTGTAGTGGGGTTTGGCAGACTCCATCCTGAACGGAGCTGGACACACCCTTCAAACATTTATCACCAACCGGAAGAGGCACAACAACGGGCCTAGTCACAGGACGAGGAGGAACCATATTTATCTTCTCTATGTGACGTGGAAATCATGCAGATAGTCCAAAAATAATAAAACTTGGACAAAATACCAAGTATTTGCCAAGGATTCCATCCAAGCCTCATAATGAAATCCGTAAGGTGGCCTCATAGGTTCGTTCACGGTGATATAATCCCGCAAACCAGCCTTACGTGGAATGCGTCCGCAAAACCCTGGACCATAGAGCGTTGGCCAGAAAACCGCAAACCAGGCTAACTCGTGGAACCTCAGCTCTGAGAATTAAGTGTTTATGTTCGGACTTAAATTATTTTTCAAAGTTTGGATCATTCTGGTCTGTGAACCATTTGAAACCACGTATCAATTTCCTGCGCAGCCTGGCGTGACTCAATTTTTAGATAATTAAAAGGTTTGGTTCATCACTGAAAAATTGGTCTGTGGGTGAAGGCAGACGCGAATGAAGGTTGGTTCACGAAGCTGGAAGCTGGTTTGCGGAAACGGTGTTTCGCGAAGGAGTGGGCGCACAGAGACAAACAAAAGTGAGAAAACTCTAATTTTGTAAAGAATCTAGTAAAAGACAAAAGAATGCCCCCCATATTTATAGTTGTGGTCCCCGAATGGGTCCACGTCTCTACCATGAAATAACCGAGTTTCAGGACCACTCTACATCAGAATAGACTCCTCTTCATTCCGATCGGACCCCATTCCGATGGGGGGAATCTGTTGGGTCCTGAAAAATCTGCAAATGAAGAAAATAATCCCCTTTATTCGAGAGAGGATGTTTTCCCAATTCCCATCAATGAATTGGGAAAAAGAAGGAGGCCAATACTCAAAATTGTCAAAGGAATAACCGGTCCATGAACCGGAGCCAGTGTTATGCGGCTGGTTTAGCGAACCGCTCCCCTCTGTGGACCAGCCTCGTTCGCGAGATGGAGGCGGAGATCCTCTGCGGGTGCAAAGCAGATGAGGCGCTGAACCGGTCTACCATCATGAATCGTCCCAGCCATGGACTGCATCGACCGGCCCAAGCCGCATCCGCTATCATTCACGGAATGGATGTGGAACCCTCCGCGGCCATGAAGCACTCTCCGAGATCGTTTGGTTCGCGTGTGAGATGCGCTCAATGCCCCACGCGAGTTGCAGATTGACCGAGTCATCCGTGAATCGGGTTTTCAGTCATGGGCCTCTTCAAAAGTAACCGCATGACTATAGACACATCCTTTTCCCTGCTCTATAAAAGGAGATCGAGGGGAAGAGAAGAGATGGCAGGGAGAAGATCAATCAGATTCGGGTGGAAGGATTTCGAAGGATGGCATAGGATTTCAGAAGTTCCAGTTCGCGAACCAGGTCATGTATGAACCTGGGAACCAACTAATAAGGAACCAAAAATGCATAATAACTTGGTGAACCGTGAACCTAAAATAGCAAAAAATAGAAAAAAACGAACCATAGTCCCTCTGCGGATGCACTCCCTGTGGACCAGGGAGTTTATGCCTCTTTTCTGATCCACCGCACCGCATAGCACCCTCCTACGCGGGCGAAGCCCCAAACGACGAGCCTCCGGCCAGCGCCGCCCTTGGCCGCCGCTACTCGCATTGAACCCTCCATGGACCACCCTGGTTCGCGGATCGAACCCGAAGCCGCGAACCACCTTGGTTTGCAGGATGCACATCAGTCCGCGGACCACCCTAGTTCGTGGATGGCTTCTCCAATCGCGTAGAACTTCCCTACGCGAAGCGCGCCATCACCTATACCCCTACATGGCCCGCCAAATCCATCAGAGTTCCCGTTCCCCAAGACACATAAAAACCTTTTGATCCAGACTGATCCTCCGTGACTCCCTCACTGGCCTACTCATCGGCCCAGAGCTGAGGCCTCCACCAGAGCCACCTGATCCGTATGTTGTAACCCTCAGGCGCATCAGGGCACTGTTTTGAGTTCACATACCCATGGTAGGCAGGGGCGAAGTGGTTTCCCCGACCCTTGAGTAGATTCCAAAATTATTCCTAGGTTCACATTCCCACAGTAATGTGGAGTCTGAGCTCAGGAGTCCCATTTCTGACCCTCCACTTGATGGGGCTGGGGTACTTCTCCCTTCTTTGTAGGGTAGTAAGATACCCATTATAAGGAAGCCCCCATGCACTTCTTTACTTCCCCCGGGAACAAGAGAGGTGACGGGAATAGGAGCACCTCCTTCCCTCTCCCGCTGTGCTTTGTATCCATGGGCATCCATCTCAGAGTAAGCCCCGACCTTATGGGCCGCTCCATGCGTAATCTCCACTCCACTTCTCACGGACGCACCTTTCACGATGTTAACATCTGGTCCCTTCCGCCTCTTGTTTCTCACACTGAGAAAGACTCACATGGGCTTAGATTAAGCATCGACCATGACATCCTTTTATGGGATGCCTCAGTGCGTAATCCCCACTCATCCGAACTATGTGGACTTTGATCCCTGTCTCCTAGGCAGGGTATGTAGGAAGCCTCCCAGGAGGTTCAAGCCTGATCACCGTTGGACCCTCGAGGTTTACCATCCCTTGGGTCCACCTTCATGTCGGTTCTCCGACACCCCAATGAGAACTATGTGTACTTTGATCTCTATCTCCTAGGCAGGGTACGTAGGAAGCCTCCCTGAGGTTCAAGCCCAACAACCGACAGATCTGACTATCTTCACGTCAGTTCACCGCACCAACCCTAGTGCCACCTCAATGAGTCCAGACTCCTCGGGGTCATTAATCCAACGAGGGATGGTAAACCTCAGGCATTAATGATTCTGAATCCCTACGTCCAGCTGACCATTTCCTATCAAGAGAAATCTGTGGATACTATGCTTGGGTATAAACCAAAGATTCATGAACATATGAATATGTCTTAAATCTATAAGAGAGGTATGGAATAGGAAATAATTCCCCCCCAAAAGGTGATATGATCCCGACTTCCCATCCTCTCGACCAATGTGAGTTCTTAAGCATCGTTGGTCAAACCACCTAGAAAATTCATGCCTATGGAAAGCAGGTCCATGTATTACTGGATATAGAACTGTTGGGAGTTTCGAGGTTGAACACAGTGCACCCGATGTGAGTGATTAAGTAGAACCCAACCTTCTCTAATCAACCGTCGGGTAGCGCACGTTTCTTCCCCACGACCCCATCGTGCACCGCGAGACACCAGTATGGAAATCCCGAAGCCGGTTAATTCAGCCCAAAACAAAAATCATCTTAATACAATTGAAAAGATGATAGGATGACTCATTTATTAATATAAATCCTGAATAAAATGGTCATCCAAATACAATCGTTGCAGTCTTACCTATTCTCATTCACTTCTTCCCTGTCGAATTTTCTTCAATACGAAACAAAATGGTGCCACTTTATCTCTCTGAAAACATAGATATTTTCTATATAGTACAGTGAATAGTACTTCATCATCACATAAGTATGATGTACTTCACGCCTTTTATAAGTGACCCAAAATAAGTTTAGGTGGGAATCCAAAAATGTTTCCTGCATACACAAATTCACCCACATTTGAATTTCACCTGAAATAACAGAGTAATTATGACATCGTCAATGCTTCTCAATTCTCCATGAAACATCAATAATTTTCATATCTTTCTTTCCAGACTCCCATTTCAAAAGTCAATAAAATTAAAATGAATGAGAAATATTTGGGTCTGATAATATGAATTTTATTCTTTCATTATTATCTCTTCAAAACAATTCTTGATACTATACCAATTGAATGTTTTTGAAGAAATTCACTTAGCCACTAGATATACAATCAGTATTTTAAATAAAAGGATCCTGCTCGATAATTCATTCATCAATATCCACTTTATTTTCTTTTCTCTTGACCCATTTGAGAAAACACATCATCGCATTCAATATCTGTTCTTGAATCATGAATTCCTTCATGAATTTGAATGCATCGAGGATCAGCTTTAGCATCGTCTGAATTCAATTGGAACGTATTGAAACTTTCAATTCATTCATGCTTATTTCTTTTCATATCAACCCAAAAATGAAATTTTTTGAGTAAAAATGGTCTGGATATGATCTTATTGAATATGATCATTTCTGTTTACCATTATGCTGGTTACTATCACTGGTTATGATTACTGGGTACGATCATTCTGGTTATAATCATTCTGGATACGATCACTGGTTACTATTTTTGGGTATGATCATTTTGGTTATGATAATTCGGGATATGATCAATGGTTATGATTTCTAGGTGTAGACATTGAAAAAAAGGTACGTAACTCCTAGGGGAAGTTTCGAACTGATGAAGCGAAGTCATATTCAAACTCAGAGGCCTGGTCCGGAGGAACCGGTAGTGGTGCGTCAAATTAAGGAGGACTTGTGCGAAAAAATGATGTTCGCGCGAAGGACTCTAGGGTTTCGTGAAAAAGAACGGGTGTGGCGCAAAAATTTGCACACCCAGTTCCGCGCGGTGAGGCTTTGCGCACCGACTGGTCCTGGCGCAGAAGATTTTGCGCACCGCCTGGATTCTGTGCCGGCGAATTCCTATAAATAGAAGGTGACCCCAACCGTTTCGAGGTTGAGGAATTCGGACCAGCTCCAGTGCGCGCAATTCGGACTCCCACGCGTGCAAGATGACTTCCAGGAAATTCCCCTTTTCATGCAACCCTACCTCGGGGTTCGCCTTTGCGCGCAACCCTGCTGGGTTAAGTGAATTTCCAACTCCTCCAGGTTCTTCCTTTGTGCGCAATCCTTGACCCGTGCACTCAATCCCATCCATTTTCATGAAATCCCTTCCAAATTGCGTTCAATCCCTCTATTAGGTTTCTCCATGACTTAGGGATCGGCCATTGCCCCCGCGTGCAATCCAAGCCCTTTGAGCGCAATCCCCTATCCACGCGCTATCCTTCTGCCCCAATTGCGCACCATGCCGGTGTTTTGTGCTCAAAACTTCTCTTTGCGAGCAAAACCCATGACCCCTCACCTTGATGCCCCTTGGGTGCCTCTCTATGTTGGCGCCCAATGTCTTCATTTCTAGGCATGCACGCCATGCATTGTTTTCACGTACGACCTTCCAGGCTCGTACGAAGTAACCTCAAGGTCCCTTGGGAGGTGTTTCCCATTATGTTGCTTTGCCTTATGCATCTTCGCATAGGCACGCTAAGGACTATTTATTCTTCACATAGGCACACTAACGTGGACCCCTCGATGGTTCGCCCTATGACCCCCCTTCACCATGGCCATGCCAATGCCTTCACTCGCACAAGGGGTAGAGGGTGTTGAGCATGTAAGCCTTAGGGGTGTGGAGCGAACCCACCTCATCCGAGCTACAGGATGTTAAATTTCCAAGAACCTCATTCTCAACACATGACGTTAAACTGTGATCTGACCCCATGCCTCACACACAGGGTCCCCCCGGCTCGGATATGCTCTCTTCACGCTCATCTCCACAGGGATGTCGGGTTCATCCCTCATAGGGGGTGATTTATTGGAGTGGTGTTTGTCCACATTGGAAGGGCTTCCTTAGAGAATAATCCCCAAGCCTCTTTTGTGGAAGGTTGCAGCCATGCACCTCCGTACTTCCCCACTGCCAAGGCCAGTGGAGTCCCTTTCCCACTGTGCTTTGTCGCACCACAAGTTTCCATCCAAAAGTAATCCCCAACACTAAGGGTTGTTAACCATGCATAAGAACATGTTTCCTCTTTGGGCCACTCAACGTGTAAGCCCCTATCCACTTCTCACAGACGCACCCTTCACGACGTGATAGTCTGGTCCCTGCTGCCTCTTGTTTCTCACACCGAGAACGACTCACATGGGCTTAGAGCGAGCATCGACCGTGGCCTCCTCCTATGGTCCACATCAGAGCGTAAGTCCCATCCCAGCGAACTACGGGGACTTTGATCCGTGTTAACGCATGGTATGTAGGAAGCCTCCATGAGGTTCAATCCCACCACCTGGTCATTCTGACTTCTTCACGTCAGTTTGCCAACACTCGGGGCTACCTCATAGCGTAAGCCCCAAATTGCTCGTCCTGCATGATGTTAAAATGTATGCCCTCGTCCCACATGACGTTAAAATGTACGCCCTCATCCCGCATGATATTAAACTGTATGCCCTCATCCCGCATGACGTTAAATTGTATGCCCTCGTCCTGCATGACGTTAAACTATATGCCCATCCCACATGATGTTAAACTGTATAAACCAAACTACGTGTACTTTGATCTGTGCTAACGAATGGTGCGTAGGAAGCCTCCACAAGGTTCAAGCCCATCACTCAGTTGTCCCGACCCCTCCGCGTCGGTTCACAACCACAGTTATGGGCTGCCTCAGAGCGTAAGTCCCATACCCACCATCATGGGCTGCCTCAGAGCGTAAGCCCCATACCTCACATCCAAGTCTCATCCTGACCTCTCCCTCAATCCCACATGCCTCGGGAAGCTCATTCCCTAGCCCAGAGATCTTACTTCCTCCAAGCTCCAATCCATGCGTTCATCCTCACGGGTCTCCCCTTCTGGTGTCCCACCGTATCACTGAACTATGCGGACTTTGATTCCCTGCCTTGGGGATACGTAGGAATCCTTCATGAGGTTCAAGCCCCTCTTTAGTCCATTACCCATCCTGATCCTTACATGGGCCGCCATATCCTGGTGGGATCATGCCACCCCATTCCACTCCATAGTATCTGGGAATCCGCCCACGTTCTGGCCCCAATATCGGTGTTCCCTAGGGGGTCCTTCAATCTGATCCACTCTCAGTGCTCTGATCAGTCCGATCTGTCTCCCCACGATGTTAAATTTGTGGCATACCCCGTGTTAAACATGGGAAGCTGAAGAAAACCTCAGATGGAATACGGTTCCCCGCATTCGATGTGGGATGCCTTGGGATTCCACGCCCTCGAGAATCCCGATAATAATGTGACAGAAGACAGACATTCCAATCCCCAGCGTCAAGGCACGTTGACAACACCCCAGCGTGACCATTCTCCTCACTGAAGGTTGCTGCCCAGACCAGACCCCTTAGAGCGTCTCGATGGAAGTAGTGTAATTAACTGGAATCCATGCAGATATGGAGCTGGGAACGAGCTTCACAAACCCGTCTTAAATCTATGAGGGAGAACCGGAATAGTTGACGATCTCTGAGGAGGAATCCACGGAAGGAAGAACCAAAATCCCATTATCCCAGTTTCGATCAAGGAGAAAACGTCCCTGAACAAGGAACATATGTCGCCTACCTTGGGAAAGTGGGAATGCGGGGCAACAGGCCACCCGTCCTCCCACTGTGTGATAGATGCGCGTGCTCCCTGATTGAAAGCATCAGAAACAAAAAATTTTGAACCCGACATGAAGCTATTATCCTCAATACAGAGATAGGTAGTGTTCGGGGTGTTAGAAGATTAGCATGTCACCATGTCCGGGAACCTATCAGCGGGACGTGAAACCTGCCAGGGGTTGAGGCAGTCAGGATGTTGAGCACTCCGTTCTACGACATCGTCAGTGTGGATCCCTCTCACCGACCACGGAAGACGGAATGACGTAGGGATATTGATTGTTGATTTATTTTCCTGTTAGTATTAATGGGTTCATCTTCCAACTTTCAGGAATCTGATCACTGCATCCAGATATCGATCGCCACCTTCCCAATGGCGTAGGGGCAGGGGCAGTACCGATGCGTCCACCCTGTCCGATCCTGCCTTTTCCATAGCTACTCCGACTCTGACCACAGTAACTACCGGGCGCTCATTCCCCCTCTCTCCCCATCAGAAATCATCCAACAAAGGGTGATCAACAACCTGGTTCATAGGTATGAGGAGGAAGGGATCATCCCCACCAGGGGCATGGCCCGTTTGGATCTAGAGGCAGTTGCGCCTCACCGTCATCATCGCCCCCGAGCACCACACCGGGAGCCAACACTCCCCACTCCGACGTTCAACCGTTTTGGGAGCCTATCCCTAGAACACCATGACACCTCCCTTACCTACGCTGATGAGGTGGGGGATGTCCGGGTTCACCCGATCGGAGACCTGTTTCAAGGGTCCACGGAAAGGGCCCCCGGTAGGGTGCATCGATGTCGCTGCCTGACTCCCCAGGCCGGGGAGCAGGCAATCTCTGTGCCCGCACCACCGGCTCCAACCCACCTGACCCTACACCAGCTTCGAGCACGAGCGGAAGAGAACGCCCGCCCTGGGGCACCAACATCAGCAACCACTATGGTACGAGCCACTGCTGACCCCTGTTATCAGACCCCCACATACGTTGAGAAGGGGAAGTTACATGCCTAATCCGGATCGAGGCCCCGACCGCCCCATAGGCAGGTTGGGCTGACTCCCTCGGTCGCTGGCACAGGCAATGGCCACCGCGGTCCAATTTGCAGTAGCGCCATCCAACGTGAAGACCCACTATGTGCCACTGATCTGGAAAGAAAAATACTTTCCCGTGACAGCTACACTTTGGGTATGGCTTTTTCTGGCACCCACTGCATGGGGTATGAGGTCACTTCCCCTGTCACTGGATGCAAGTATGGAGCTGTTGCATATCCGGTCACTCACCCACATAGAGGTCATCCCCATGTCCCTTTCGACATCTGTCCTAATGCTCCTCACACCCCGGCCTCCAGTCCTCTCGGCCCCAACACTATTGAGTCCAGAGAACCCCATTACAGAGATCGGACTTTCCCTGAAAAGCCACCCAGGGGAATGAAGGTGGGACATCGTCTCCGTAAGGGGAATTTAAGGGATGTCCGGACAAAAATAAAACCGGTCCGTTTTTTGGACTTTAAGGCGGAGTAAGACTAAACGATGGAGCCCTCCCCCGGTCCTATAAGTCAAAGGATGGGATGGGGATGTGGCGCGTCAGCCTCGTACTCCTCGAATACGAGATCTGTATGATCCCCGCTTTCCTTCGGAGGAATATCTAGGAGGATGAGGACTTTCCGTACCCCCAGGGGTCAAACTCGTAGTTACCACTGGCCTCCCTGAAAGCACCTTCCACCTCGGTCAAAGAGGGGGGATAACTTTTCTAGGTACCAACAGAAGAGTCGTGACATGACGCTCCCTCGTCAAGCACCGAAACTATGACAGGAGGCATGTTCGCCAACCCATCCTATCATGACGTGGCAGCCGGGACACATCAACCCTTGGATGATGACTTAGGATTCGGAGGCCAATCGGCATGCTCGTCGTGTTCTCTACCAGCCGGCCCAGCGGCCTGCCTTAGCACCTCTTCCAGTTCCCCGGCCATTCCTGGTTAATGAGCATGGACAGCAAGGTCCGGATCCTAAACTAGAGTCATGGAGCTTCTGGACTGTCCTCGCAGCAGGCCACTTCCCAAAGAAGTTTTGGCCGGTCGCAGGATCAAATTTTGATATACCAGAATCGCTCACCCCGGGAGAGTATGAATTTTTCCCCCTGACTCTTCGGGCGACTCACTCCCGTCTTCACCACCAGCAAGCGCCTTATCTCGGGAGTCAGGTGCATCTCGAGGATATCAGTGAGCAATTTTGTCAGGTCGACCTGGCCGCGCTCCCCACGGTTCGGCACCCTGAATCACTTGGCCACCACAGGGCCCTCCAACAACAATGCATCCAGAGTTTTCAAGTACTTTTCAAAGTTATCGAGGAGGCCTCCCCCCATGCACATGACGGTGGATGGGGGCAGTACGCTACCCTTCTTTTCAGCGCGACTCGCCGACAGCCTGACTCACTCGGTGGCCCTGAGGGAATGCCGCCAAGGGCAGTGATGGTCAACATGGCCAACCTTTCGTGTGAGGGAAACAGTGTGGAACTCCTCGATGGGGAGTCCCCCCCTGAGGAAAAGCTGCTACTGGACCCCTTCGAGATGATTACTTGCAAACAGAGGAACCTCTTGGGCCTCCCCACACCCATTGTGGCATTAACACTGAGCCGAAACATCGACAAGGCTAAAGAGCACGTCGGGGCTGTCAAGCTCACTGACCCATCTGCATCGGTACATAAGGCAGTGGAAGATCCTGAGAATGCCATTCTGTGCCAACAACTTGCTGAGCAGAAGAGGTTGGTTGATGATCTCTTGGTCGAACGCATCATAGAGCGGTGGCCTGACTACAGTGATCTTAGGCCAGGACGACAGGGGCAAGAGCAACTACCCCTCGACGAGATTCCATCAGGAAACCGCGACCATGCCGTGTTCGCCGACAGTGGAGAGGCCAAAGCCAATGGCAAGAGGGCACGATACATTTCACCGAACCCTCCTGAGCAGCGTGATCACCTAAGGGACCCCGCTCGGTTCCCTCCCGCTGCCACGAGAGTCGCTCCGCCTGCCGCCCCGCAAACTGCTGAGCTTGAATACCAAATTGAAGAGCTCGGCAATGAGCTGGTGGTTAGAGATCCTCTTCAGGATAGGAACCCACGTCCGGACGATCTAATGGAATCAATCATCTCCCGATTAGAGGCTTTGGAAACTCATCAGGTGGCAATCCCATCGGATGGTAAGCCATACCCAGCATGGGTGGATGATATGTCGGCCCCACTGGGATTTGGAAACCCCACTTTCGCCCCCTTTAATGGGAATGGGTACCCGCCACTGCACTTATCCCACTACAACTCAAGGTGCGGGCCAATGTTAGGGCCTCTGGCACAGTAGGAGGCTGCCAAGCTCCATTGCTTCGTTCAGACATTAGAAGGACTAGCATTTGTCAGGTACAGCCAGCTCCCTGTCGGATCTGTGACTAGCTGGGAGGACCTTCGCAAGAAATTCCTCTACTAGTACAGTTCCACAACCCCGAAGACAAACATCGTAGACCTCTTCATGTGAAAACAAATGCCCAATGAGCGATTCGCGGTCTTCGTCGCCCGGTGGAAGGGGCTCACATACTCTCTTGACATGCCACTAAATCAGGATAAATTACTGATAATGTACGTAGGGAACATCAAGGCAGAGATTGTTCCTTCTTTGATCACTCAGAATTACCCTCAAGGGTTCCGAGACTTCTCAAACAAGGCTCAGCGCCTTGAAGAAGCCCTGCAAAAGGCCATCCAGGCACGCCTGCTGCCTACTGTAATCCCTGCAAGGAGAGACACCAAAGCTGAGCCCACTTACTTGGCCCAGATAGATGCCCCCAGGTATCTAGAGTTGCAACCAGTGAGGCCATTTCCGTAGCCCCATAGGGGTCCACCCCCACGGGCATATCCTCAGGCCCAGCAGCGACTACCTCAAAATCGGCAGGCTCCTCCGTGTAACGCACCACCACTACCTAGGCGATATGATCAGGCTCTGCCTCCTTGTCATGCTCCTCTACCCCTCATTAGGGACAGTCTTATAGAGCCCCCTTCCCAGACAGAAAGAATCAGACTTACTCATTCGATGAGGCCCAGGTTCCCGGTTATTTCCACAGTTCCTTGGAGTAGAGAATAGTGTGGCTGCCTGAGAGCCGGAAGCCAGTGGAGGCACATCTCACTGACCACCCTAAATACTGCCCTTATCACCAGACCTTGGGGCACACCATCCAACGATGCTATGTGTTCAAGGACTGTCTCCAAGACCAGATTGACAACAACAAAGTCAGGTTGGCCCCAGCCCTGACATAAGTGGCATGTGTCTTTGTGAGATCAGATGGCAGTAGTGGCGATGAGGATGAGTGGAAGTAGGTTTCCGACTGTGGGTCCCAGAATTATACCGACTGGATGTCCCACAAGATGGTCGCCCATGCCCGTGGAATCATTCGTGCCCACCTGAATTAGTTAGAGCCCTCAGAATCTATGAGCGCTACCTTGGCATCGTCGTCCCAGCCTACCTCTTCCCAGAAGAGAAAGCAGCGGAGCAAGAATAAAGAGCGTGCCCTACCAATGTCGTCGTCATCCCGCACTCTTGGAGACTTCATGCCCCCAGAAATGGGGATCCCTCCGAGACACCGTCTGGTAGTGGATGATTCCTTGAGAGATAGTCTGGGGTACGCTTCGGTTAACACTATAGAGTTGGTAAATCCCTTTTTGACTCCCAACGATGAGGAACGCCGGGTGGACCTTCCCAATGTCCCCAGTCATCACCAACATAGGTGGAGCCGCAGCCACGTAAATCATCGGGGAATGGTAGTTGGCAACTCTAGCCAGGTCGTTCATGCCACTGAAACCAGGTAGCATGCCCAATACAGAGCTCAACACACGCGGTCCCTTCATCCGGTGTCGACAGTTTCGTCTTTACCACCGTTTGTGTCACTAGATCAGGCAGAACCACCTCGGTCGTGTAGCGACCAGCTCTACCCTACCACAGGCCGACCCCAGCCTTCCGGTCCTGATCCGGCAGCCACTCTCCAGGTTTCGACTAGTGAACAGCGGGACGTGCCTTCTACCAGTCAGTCACCGGTCCAGCCGGCGGAGCCCGTCATGACTCCAATCGCAGAGCGGCCTCCTATAACCAGATGCTCACATTTGGCCCGAAAGTATGATGTCCTGAAGCACCTGGCCGGAATTCCGGCAAGTCTTTCTATCCTTGAGGCTCTTCTCCTGTCATCCGAAATGTGTGAGGCACTCGCCGAGGCCCTAATGAGCCCCCTCCAGTTTGAGATAGAGGTAGCGGATACAGAATCCTTTCACACTGAGGCGATTGAGAATGCCAAATGTTAGGCAGTTATCTCGTTCTCTGGTGAAGATGAAGACCCTCCCATAAAGGGGCACGTTCTCCCACTGTACATCACCGGTCAGTTCAATGGCGTGGAAGTCTAGCGCTGTCTTTTCGACACGGGTTATGGGATTATCCTAATCCCAGCTCAGACGCTGCAGATGTTGGGGTTTTATGAGGATGATTTAACTCCCTCCGACCTCAGTATCCAGGGGTATGACAGGACCAACAAAACTTCAGTTGGCAAGATTCTCTTGAAGACCCAGTTCGGCGGCCTAATTGCCAGCACCGAATTCATGGTTGTCTCTCAGGACACCACCTATAACTCGTTTATGGGTATTTCATGGCTCTAACTTCCCGCAGTGGTCCCCTCATCGTATCACCAATGCCTCAAATACTCCCTTAATGGTCGAGTAGGTGTGCTCCTAGGAGATGCGTCTCCTTTTGCCTCTTGAGAAGCCCGTTATCTGGATGCTAACTATTACAAGAGAAAGGATAAGTAGATCTTGGCAGTTGAGGTCAAGCCCACCACTTTCAAAAGTGATCCCTTGGTAGGTTTGGATGACGCTTATGGCTTCCCAATCCATCGATTGGAGACCACAACCCCCTACATGGGGCAGTTCTTTTTTGTTTCGGGTACCAGAGGAAGGCATGTTTCCGGGTCCAAGTGATGGTGGAAATTCACCTCATACTCCTACACCAACCAGGCTCAAGTGATTCCCAAACCTCCTACCTCTGTACGATACCGGGGCGTCAGGCTCATGGAAATGGTGGTGCGTCATACGTGTCTGTTTTGCAGGGCCAAAATTGGCCGACTAAAGTCGACACTCCACAACTACTCTGATATCGTCAAGAGCGGTCCCCTAGGATGAATACCAGATGGGATTGGATCAACCGCCTTTGTCTCCATGGTCTCTATGATACATGAATCTCTTGACATGATGACCACTGCTGCCCAAGCCGGCACCAGTTTCCCATCTGGGCTTGACAGCCCCAAAACGGATCCCCCCATGGATGATCTCTCCACAAGTGGAGAAAAGGACATCGAAGATGCACCCCCTGCCTTTGAGGAGGGCGTCTCCACCATGGTTGATGAGTTAGTGCATGTGAACCTCGGTAGCGAGGCGGACCCAAGACCCACATTGGTCAGCGCCACCATGCCCCTTGAGGAACATCAACAGTACGTAGACTTCCTTAGACAACAATGAGATGTGTTTCCTTGGATTTATGATGAGATTCCAGGATTAGATCCTCAGGTATCCGTCCACCACCTTGGCCTTCCAGCGAACCATCACAGGTTCAAACAGCCTCCCAGAAAGATGCACCCCTCTCACGGTGCCCTGGTTGAGGCCGAAGTTGATAAGCTCATCAAATCCAACTTCATCAAAGAAGTTCAGTACCCCAGGTGGCTAGCCAAAATTATGCCGGTCAGGAAGAAGAACAGATAGATCAGGGTCTGTATCGACTTCCGCGACCTCAATCGCTACAGTCCAAAGGTTGATTTTCCCCTTCCAATGATAGAGTTATCGATCGATGCCATGGTCGGGTTCCAATCCCTATCCTTCATGGATGGGTATTCCAGGTACAACCATATCTGAATGGACCCCGAGGATGAAGAGTTCACTACCTTCAGGGCCCCCAAGGTACTTTCTATTACCAGGTTATGCCCTTCGGCCTGAAGAATGCGGGTGCCACCTATCAACAGACCATGAATTGCTTATTCAAGCTGATCCTCAGCACACTGGTGGAATGCTATATGGACGACCTGTTGGTCAAATTTCACAGTGCCAGGACCATCTCAAAGACCTTGAGAAAGTGTCTGGATTCCTCCGCTCTCACCACCTGAAGTTAAACCTTCTAAAGTGTGCCTTTGGGGTCACCTCCGTTAAATTTCATGGTTTCGTTGTCAGATACCGAGGGATCGAGATCAAACCGGAGAAGATCATGGACATTAGCCAGATGCCTCCCCTGAGTAATATTTGGGAACTTTGAGGTCTTTAAGGCCACATAGCCTATATACGCCGATTCATTGAGAATATGGCTAGAAAGTGTAAGCCCATTTCTTGGATCGTGAAGAAAGGTGCCACCTATGAATGTGATGAAGAGTGTCAGAACACCTTTGAGGAAATCAAGCAGTATCTGCTTCAACCTTTGGTCTTGATGCCACCCATTTCTGGAAAGCCGCTGGTCCTTTTGTGACCACCCTGGAATGATCCCTCTGCGCACTTGTCACCCCGAAGAACAATGAGGGAACAGAGAACAACCTCTACTATCTCAGCTGCATGCTCCTCGATACGGAAGTTAGATATTCTCCCATCGAGAAGAGTTGTCTAGCACTCGTATTGGCCGTGCAGAAATTAAGGCACTACTTGCAGCACCACGAGGTACAGTTAGTCTCTCAGGTAGACCCATTGAGATACATCCTGAATCGGCCTATGTTTACCGGTCGAATGGCGCGCTGGGCGGTGATCCTCCAGCAGTTTGATATTAGGTTCGTAACTCAGAAGGCTATCAAAGGAAAGGCGTTGGCAGACTTCTTAGTTTCCCACCCAACCTCTACAGATCAGCCACTGTATCTAGGATTTCCTGATGTGGTCATCCTCTTATTTGATCTTGTCATCCCATGCTGGCATATGCACTTTGATGGTGCCTCCCGGATCCCCACCGGTAGAAGGCTCAACAGTCCTAGGCTCTACAGAGTGGGCCTGGGTGTCATCTTCATCACCCTAGAGTAAGTTGTCCTGTCGTATTCATTCCTATTGTCAGAAGGCTGCACCAACAATGAGGTAGAATATCATGCGCTCATCACTAGCCTCGAACTGGCTCTCGAGATTGACGTACCCCATCTGCATGTGAAAGGGGACTCTGATCTAGTCATCAAGTAGGTCAATGGTGACTATATTGTTAGAAATCCATAACTCTTGCTATTGCTGGAGTTCACCCTCCGTCTAATGGCTATGTTCCCTTCTCGGCCAGAGTTCATTCATATTCCCCGATCGCAGAACAGTCGAGCAGATGCTTTGGCCAGCCTGGTCGCATCACTTGCGGAGCCCGAACAGAACGACCTGATTATCCACATAGCACACCAAAGAGTCATTTCTCCAGTCATCCCGGAGGATGATCGTGGCCCGCGGTTGAACCATCCCACAGCAGGTGCCCCTACGTCAGGATCCCCAGGGACTTCAGAGGCGGTAATCGAAATGGTTCCTGACTAGAGGATGCCCTTTGTTGAATATCTCCAGCACGACAATCTTCCGTCAAACCGAGCCGAGCGCGAGTGAATCTGATGCCGTGCACTGCAGGTTACACTTCAAAGTGGAACCATCCTTGAGCAGGTCCATTAAAAATGCGTATTTGATGGTGTTCTCCTCTATTTCCTTCAAGGAGATGAGATTCCTCAGGTCACTCAAGAAGTGCATGCTTGTTCCTGTGGCACCCATCAGACAGGGTCAAAGCTGTCTCACCAGATTCAGAGGCTGGGGTATTTTTGGACCTCCATGATCTATGACTGCATCGAGTTTTCCCAAAGGTGTCATGTGTTCCAAGTTCACGCTAACTTTGTGAACCGGCCACCGGATCCTCTCCTTACTACCAAGTATTCTTGTCCCTTTTCAGTCTGGGGGTTGGATGTTGTAGGACCTTACCCGCCAGCGACGGCCCGCTAGTGTTGGTTCATTCTGACCACTACGGATTTTATTTCCAAGTGGGAAGAGGCAATTCCTCTCAAGGAAGTCAAATCCTATTCTATCTCTGACTTCGTAAGATCCAACATCATATATAGATTTGGAGTACCTCATGCTATCCTCACAGATAACGGAACCAACTTCTGAGTAGCCGAGCTGAAGAAATTGTACGCCAAGTACAACATTCTCTCTAACCATACCTCCCGCTATCATGCTTAGGAAAATGGAAAGATCGAGGCATTTAACAAAACCCTCTCTAACATTCTACAAAAAATGATTGGTCAAAACAAGAGAAGCTTGCCGGACAAGCTCCCCAACGCCCTCTGGGCTTATCGGACGATGACTCGTAATTCCAACCAGGTGACTCTGTATTCCTTGGTGTATAGATCTGAGGCTATCCTGCCGATCGAGATTCAGTTTCCCTCATTGTGCATGGCGGTCTACGTCCAGAAAGCGCCGGGTAGAGTTGTCGAAACCCATCTAGATGAATTGGAAGCACTTGATGAGAATAGGCTTCTCGCTTTACATAACCTGGAAAGGCATCAGATCCGGATGGATCGAGATTTCAATAACAAGGTTTGCCTCCGCTCCTTCCTGCAAGGTGAACTGGTGCTGGATCTCAGAGCGCCAATGATTCCTGGTAGGAAACCACCCAAGTTGGAGCCCAAATGGGAGGGGAATTTCATTGTCCATAAGTTATATCCCAATGGCACGTATTACCTAGTGACTATGGATGGTGAGCATTTCACTCCTCCCACCAGCATTAGGTTCCTCAAATAGTATTTTTCTTGAGCTCCTTGGGTCCGAGTTCTAATCCTAAAACTAAGATCCTTATTTGGTCCCACATGACCTTAAACTACACCTGGTCCTACATGACCCTAAACTTCATTTTTCCCTACATCTGGGCCCCTTCGGTCCGAGTTCTAAGACCTTAAACTAATAGTCTTATGGTCTAGCGTGACCTTAAACCGTGTTCTCATCCTCACTGCATGACATTAAAATGCAAGCAGGTTAGGCATCCCTGACCGAGGCCCAGCCTCAAGCCCCTTGGCCTTATCGGGTCTCTCAGCCCCAGACTTCACCTGGAGCATGCGGTGCAGTGTAGGATTAGGTCCTCATTCCCGACGGATTATCTGCTGCGCCATGCACACTCCCTGGAAGAAGTGCCCCTTATCGTACTGCATGACATTAAACTGGGCTTCTAGAACTACGTTCAGCTTGATTCCCATCCTTATGGGATACGTAGGACCTCCTGAACACCTAGATTTCAAGTCTAGTCCCATCTCTTAGGAAATCCCATGATCTCCCGGTTGCCTCAGTCTTTTGGCCTATCCCTCCCCACATGGGATGTATAGGTGTGGTACAGGGTTTTTCGGCTCCATTCCCCCTTCTCTGGATAATCCTCCATCTTTTGGCCGCCCTCAAACTTAGCCCTTCGACCCTTTCCAATGGTCCGCTAATGTGCTCGGAGTACTCTGGTCTAGGACCTGGAGTGTCAGATTCGACTTAGGCAAGTTTTTTTCATCAACTTTTCAGGCATCGTGCTCCCCTTCATTCGGGCCCCCATTATCTCTCACACCCAGAGGGACCCCCAATAACGGCTTGGATACAACGCCTAAGGGCTCTCCTACCGTCGCAGGCCAACGTCCCCGAGGGTTTCAGACAAAAAATTGATACAAATCCCGTGTTGCGAACATGGTCAGCGGTTGATGCTCATTTGTTTGTCCCCATTTTAGGCTAACGCGACAGGATGTTGTGTTGCGAACATGGTCAGTGGTAATCCTAGGTCGCTACGCTGACCCCATTAGGCCCTGAATGTCAGTTGCATGATTCACATTATGTTCCACCCCATCGTGTCAAGGTGGAATCATGACACTCCTTGCACTAGCCCTTAGTGCACGTCCACATGTCAGATGGACAAAGCTGCATAACGGCGTCTTTCAGGGCTCCCGCGATGCAAGCACTATGATTTGGGGCTTGGGTATTATTTAGGAGTCACGCATGGCTTGACCCTCATCCCCACGGGATACGGGGAGTCACCCAGACATTGCGTCCTGGTCCCAGCGTAGCTGGGAGCTAGCATCTCCTGCCCCCCCTGATTGTTGGACCCTCGTAGGCCCCTTGGCCCGAGACCCCTCTCCCGGAATTTCCCGCTGTGACGATATGAGGATATGACCTCATCCACCCCGGGTGCGCCTTATCGCATCGTGCGTATTCCCCAAGTTCAAGCCATATGACCTTAAACTATGATTTTTGGTCCTACCACATGACCATAAACTGTGATGATATCATCTTGGCCGCACGATGAGAAACGACACTGCATTGTGGTGACCTCCCCATAGGGGACATCACGTTGGGTATTGGTCAATTTCCATACCATTTGTCAATGCCTGTTACGGCTTGATTATTATGGTGACGCCGGGAATTCCTTCCCCAGGCTGGTCACTCCACAAAGGAAAAAAGCATTCACCTTCAAAGAAAAACAATATATATCAAATGCCGCTTCTTTTGTTGTGAGGGCTAGACCCACACGTCTCCCTCGTCCTTTGCGCAGGCGCCATGTCGTGCCACTCCACCTCTCAAGAACTACGTATGGCTTGATTCTGATCCTTATGAGATACGTAGGAGAACTTGGGTACTTCCCCATAGGCCTAGCCTAACTTTCTTGTATCGTCTTGCGACTTAAACACTTTTCCAAGGAACGCATGGTAAGCAGGACCCCATCCTCATTCACATTGGGTTTCTTTGGTTACTTTACTGTGCGTCTCTTGCCCTTCTTTCTAATCCATGGTCCGATCTCTAAGACCATAAACTAAGATCTCTTAAAAACTACGTCTAGCTTGATTCCCATCTTAATGGGATACGTAGGAACGCCCATACCTCCTGTCTTTGGGTCCAGCTCGAGTTCAGCTAGTTCGTCTCTTCGGTCCCACCTCCAGGACCCCAACTACAGGACTGCATGGCGTAGTGCGGGTTTATGTCCTCATTCGCGTCTGGTTTGCAACGACTGTACCCCACGCACCCCGTTCTAAAGAATTAGCCTTCTCGTCCTTTCGTCCTACATGACGTTAAACTATGTTTCAAGAACTACGTATGGCTTGATTCTCATCCTTATGAGATATGAAGGAATGCCTGGACATTTTTTCTTGGGTCCAGCCCCATAGATTACCAAATCCCATCCCTTTTAATTGTCGGCCCCTCGGACTGACTTCTCAGGGAGTGGTGTGGTTACGACATCTACCCCAAATAAGTTTGTGATGCCCCATAGTAATGTTGGGAAGTGACAGTTCTCTCACCAGAGAGGTCTTGTATGAAAATTGAGATGATCCGTGACCAGATTAATACGTCTGCCTAATGCGCCTCCACCACGGTGGCGCAATTTTGGGAGTGTTGGACTTTGTTCGAACAAAACACCACTCCACCTTCCACGCTTTACATTCCCCTTTATTCAATTCCTCGTCCTATTTCATGTTCGATGGGACCCCATAATAGTGTGGATGATTGAACCATGGTCCACCTACTGTCATGGGCCAACGTCCTAGAGGACTGGTCATGTTTTATGGGACACCCTAACAGTATGTATGATAGACTTTGGTCCGCAAATTGTAATGGTATAGATGATAGACCTTTGGTCCGCCTATTATAGAAATATGGATGATAGACCTATAGTCTGCCTACTATCTTGGGCCAATGTTTCGGAAGACTTATCGACGATATTTGAGTTAGGCCCCGTGTTGTGAACATGGTCAGCAGTTAGCCCTCATTTGTTGTCCCCATTTTAGGCCAATGCGATATGGATGTTGCATTTCCACCACGGTTAACAGTTATCCTCCATCATTGTGCCCCATAGTGTTCTGAATTCAGGTAACATGATTTAACTTTTTCATCTCCCTATGTTCAGATGGATTTCAATGCCCCCAGCATTGCCCCACTTGTGTGTCAGAATACATTGAGAAGGTGATATATTGATTAGTCTAAGGTCCTCTCCTTAGAAATCCAGGCCCGATGCCTGAATCTTGGTTGATGTTCCCATGAAGTGATAGATTATGGTTGATCACGTTAAACCAAAGGTACAAATAAATAGATTGGTCATACATTGGATCAAAATAATGAGCAGTACAAGAAAAAAGTTCATGAGATGGCCAAAACAAATCCCCTAGGGATCCGCATGCTGGATCAATATTTCCAACGCTGTTACCCTTTGGCTGGTAGCCTTCAGGACTACTACTCGCTACTTGAAGACTCTCTCTTCATCAACAGCCACAGAGCACAACTCGCCAACCCTAGCTTGTGCCTGCGCTCTCTCGGTTTGAAGTACGGTCATCTGGTGACTTGCCACCATCAGTTGTTCAAACGTGTGAGCCAGCTGGTTTGTCAGTTTTTCCACGAGATCAGAGAACATTGCAATGAAGGCCTCATTCTTTGTCGTCTGCCCTTCGGGGAACCAAACCTCCCGCCCCGCCCTCAGAAACGATCGGGTGCTCGCCGATCTTTCATGACACTGGGCAACATCGGTGCACCGGCTGCTCTTGCGTATCTTCTCAGCCATGTAATAATGGACTGTCAGATGAAGGTGCTGAGCGTCAGCCCCTCCAGTGCACAGGAAGTGCATCCAGGTCTAGAGTGATCCCATATTCCTCAGCCAATCCGATTGGGGCTGCCTGAGAAAATTCTAGATGTACTTCCACCCTTTGCGCCATGTCATCTGGCTCTCCTCTGCTGCCTCTGAGTTTGATTCATCTATCTCCTCGGGATCAGTGGGCCGATACACAGGAAAGGCATCCAGTAGGTCAACAGCAGGATCTACCTTGGGTATATCTTTATAAGGAATAGGATCCTCAACGCCTGGGCGACCTTCCTCTCTCGCCCTGATAGTGACAGTGCCTCCAACACCTTCCAGCCCCACTCCAGCGATAGCGCCAATGATGCACTCCGCCCCCTGCTCACTAATTGTCGGGGCCGAATCAGTGCGGGGAGTATGTTCTGGACGAGGTGGTATGTCTGCCGCTGGCTCGCTCACGGACGGCCCGGGCGCAGCATCCCGATGAGCCTCCAATGTCGAGATCACTGCGCAAGACATACCATGATTAGTTGGGATCCTTGATACCAAGTGCCAGTATTGAAGCATGGGACTTATAGGAACCCAGAGCATCAGCCTTCAGTGTTATGGCCACTACAGGAGCTGTCGTAACAGGAGTCCCCTCAACACTTGTTAGTTCAATGATGGGCGTCAGATCCCCATCCTGTCCCACTGATTCCTCTCCTCCCTCCTCTAGTGGTGATTCCTGACCAACACTTAGGCACTCCTGGGTGAGGTAGAGATATGGGTTAGAAATTACAGAAGAGAATGGACAAAGAAGGAAGATGATTAAGGATAGAGACAAACCTAGAGTATCTTGGTTATGTCGAGATCAAAGCCGATAATCTCGCCGCTCTCCCGGAGACTCCCTTGGTAGGCCACCCCTGCGATTCCTCACCTTCTCCTTCATCTTCTCCTTCACCTTCATCTTCTCCTGTTTTTTCCTCTCCCTCCTACTCATCATCACTGTCACCTTCTCCTGGTGGCATCACTTCCGGATCATGCTCTTGGTTGAGCATCACTTTCACTAGGAAAGGTGGCTCCACGCGCTTCCCCCTTTGGCGCGCGTATGTGTCCATGGCCGTCAGATATGCATGCCGCTGATGGAAGTTTACTTTGTGGGTAACTCGAATGAGCCTGACCTCTGGCAGCTGGATCCCAATCTGCATTATCTTCTACCAAACGGCTTCAACACTCAATGATTGTTGTAGGGTCATCCAGGCCGACCACAGTGCCGGGAAAATTGCATCTTGGGAAGGTTCGATCAGGTATCTTATCTGCTTCCCGGGAAGCTCCTTGGCCGCCTCGTGTGACCCCCCTTTGGGAAATGAGGTTACGGAAGCACCTTGTGATGTCCCCGTTGTTGAAGTCCCGGCCTGCATAGTCCTTTCTTCCTAGCGCGCCCCTGGTTCCCCCTTCTAGAAGCACCTTGTATGCTCTCTCGTTGCTCGGTTTCTGCACGGGTGGTCTCGAGTTGCCGGACTCTCTTGCGTAAAAGCCACTCGGGGTACGCAATGGTCCAATGCTCGGCGTACTCGGTTGATAAGCCAACGTCGACCCTAGTGGGAGGAAGGGTGATGATTTCGCCAGAGCCAAAAGTGGTGAACATCAACCACATCTGGAGCAGAACAGAAGGATTCTTCTCCTCCCAGAAAGCCGTGAATACCTTCTTCGGAATTCGTTGGAGGCACCCGAATTTCCTGGTTAATCGGGATGGCATGTAAGGCTCACAGATCACCTTCCTGTCGATCGGAGCCACGAGCACCCCACCTCGGATGCTCTGAAAATACTCATGTTGTTCCAGTGAGCCTCGCCCATTGTCCACCATCTGGACGATTGGGGTGGGTAACGGGATGAAGTTAAAGTTGGTGTGGTTACCAATGCGGATCCCCATTCCCTCCCGGTTGAGTGTCATCGGCGCCACCCCGGTGATGTTCAATAGGGACAGTCGTAGGCCGTTTCCTGGAGGACAGATGGAATTCGGGAAAGTATACCTGCCCAGATGAGCGTCCACCCATTCATGGAAAATCTGAAAGGGGCCACATACCCTCCGAGGTGACCCCCCTCATGAGATGCATCGCAGAATAGAATTAATCTTGGCTAGAATGGGGACCCCTAAGTTGAACCTTTTGTTGGAGTCTATGGTGCCCACCATCACCAATGTTTCTGGACAAACGCCCATCCTCGCGTCCTGCACCGGTAGGAGCCACCCACTCAGGAAGGCGGCAAGGAACCCGGCATACTGAATGTTTGGGTCCTGGGCCTCGATGACGCGGTATCCCCATGATTGGTAGTGCCCCGCCTCCAGGACCCTCTAGTATGACCCATCCCTGCTCCTCTGGGCCGCAGTTGGGCACCGTTTTCCCCGTCCTGGCATCTTGATTTCCAGGTCCTTCTCTAGGAACTGGCTGAACCAGCCCTTGTAGGAAATGTCCTTCAGGAAGTGCTTGACCCCCAACCTCTCTTTGGCCAGCTTCAGTAGATGCCACGTCAGCATGGGGGTCCATGACCTATCTTACCAGGTGTTCTTTGGAGGAACGAACTCATCGTATTGGTAGCCCTCCAGTGGGATACGTCCGATGCAGTGAGTGTCCCAAAGGCTGATGTAAACTTCCCCATGGTGAAGGTGGAATGTGTTGGTATTAAGGGACCATCAGCTGAATAGCTCTGGCCTGTGCTCAGGTTGATGGTGGAAGTGGAACTGCGACATCCATACCACCTCGAACAGGCCAATATTCCGCAACTCGGCCCTAAACTGGTCGCAAGTACGGCGAACCCAGAACTCACAGGCCCACTCACTGGTAATGTTGTCCCCAGACCGAAGGTCCCAATCTTTTAGCCAGCCCTTAGTGTCATCTGTGACGCTCTGACGGAACGTGCTTGCGTAGAGGGCCGGATAATTCTCCGCGGTAGGCTCATACCCGGCAATGGTCCTGGTCCTCGGGTTCAGGACATATACATCCATATGCCCGGTTTCCCAGGCAGGATGGCCGTTGTTAGTGATGTTGTAGCGGGGAAGCTCGTCCCCCCGGGTCACCCGTGACCGCGGTGTGTCCACCTCAAAGCCCGGCAGGGGAACCTCCTCCAGGATTCCAAAGATCCAGAGCGGGAGGTTGTCAGATAAAGGATAATCCTTTTGGGTGGGGTCAGTAGGTTGAACAAGGTTAGGTTGTTGGAAACGATCAACTTGGCACCATAAACCTCCTCATTCGTCGCCATTTCGGCTCTATGAGCGGCAGCCTCCCCCTCATCAAATTGGTTTGCATCCATCTTGAATATTTTGGGAGTTGCACGAAATCAAGATGAAGTGTGCGGAATCAGAGAGAGTTGCGTGAAATCTGAAGCTGCGGCGTGAAATCCAGGAGTTGGGCGCGCAATCGGCACACTAGGTGTGGAATATCCCAAGTAGGTTCACAAATGCGGTTGAAATTTAGAAGGAATTACGAGCTACCAAAGTGTTTTTACGCATAGCCGTGTAAGAAATTTCGTGCATGAGAGCGGTATGCCTATCACGTGGAAAAGTTTGAGTACGGAACATGGGACCCAGCGCCCTCTTTTATAGGTGAGTCCAGGGTTCCAAGCCGCGTGGAAAGAAAATTCCATGTTGATCTGTCGTTTTTCACGCCCGGTTGGATTTTTGCGTGTAAAGTGCCCAGGAGACCCACCACTTCGGCGTTTCGGCGTTTCCCTCGGAATCCGACCATTGCGACCTCTCTCCGATCCAATTCTGAGGGGGGGGGGGGAATTTGTAGACACCGAAAAAAGGTCCGTAAATCCTAGAGGAAGTTTAGAACTGATGAAGCGAAGTCATATTTGGACACAGAGGCCCGGTCCAGAGGACCCGGGAGTGGTGCGCAGAATTAAGGAGAACTTGTGCGAAAAATGATGTTCACGCGAAGCACTTCCGGGTTTCGCGAAAAAGAATCGGCATGGCATGCAAATTTGCGCTCCCGGTTCTGTGTGGTGAGGCTTTGCGCGCCGACTGGTCCTAGCGCGGATGATTTTGCGCACCGCCTGGATTCCACACCGGTGAATGCCTATAAATAGAAGGCGACCCCAACTGTTTCGAGGTTGAGGAATTCGGACCAGCTCCCATGCGCGCAATTCAGACTCCTCCGCGCGCAAGATGACTTCTAGGTTATTCCCCTTTTCGCGCAACCTTTCCCCAGGGTTCGCCTTTGCACGCAACCCCACTGGGTTAAGTGAATTTTCAAACTCCTTCAGGTTCTTCCTTCCATTTAAAATTTCACGTAATCCCTCTGTTAGGTTTCTCCATGACTTAGGGATCAGCCATTGCCCCCGTGTGCAATCCAAGCACTTTGCGCGCAATCCCCTATCCGCGCGCTATCCTTCTTCCCCAATTGCACATCAGGCCAGTGTTTTGCGTTCAAACATTCTCTTTGCGTGCAAAACCCAGGACCTCTCACCTTGATGCCCCTTGGGTGCCTCTCTATGACGGCGCCCGATGTCTTCCATGATGGACATGCACGCCATGCATTGTTTTCCCGTACAGCCTTCCAGGATCGTATGAAGTAACCTCAAGGTCCCTTGGGCGGTGTTTCCCGTTGTTCTTATTTGCCTTATGCTTCTTCGCATAGGCATGATAACAGCTATTACTTCTTCGCATAGCCATGCTAACGTGGACCCCTCGATGGTTCGCCCTGCGGCCCCACTTCACCACGACCTTGCCGATGTCGTCCCTCTCACAAGGGGTAGAGGGTGTTTGGTCTACGATTGTCGTTGGTTGAAGTTTTATGCATCCCAAATTAATTTCCCATTCTTAGAACATTAGTATAGCTTTAGTTCAGGGTCGATCCATAGGGAACCATGGTGTGCATGAATTTAATTGATTTAATACTTAATTAGGTGAGTATGCAAAGTTCAGAAACGATTGGATTGATTTTTGGGTTTTGATTTAAACTAAACTGATTTAATTTTAAGAATGGATACAGTTTGAAGGAAAACAACGGGTAAATTTAAAAAGTTATTAGAAATGGAAAGTAAAGATGTGTCGAGACTGTGGTGAATAAGGAGTTCTTATGCAGATTTTTTAAATGGTTGTGATGTTCATAATAATTCAATCATTTAGGAATTCAATTTGTTACAAGATTTCCTTGGTCCGGTTCCTCTTGTTTGGAATTAGAGTAGTTGACTCCTTGGTCTGGTAGTCAATGTACTTAATTCTTTATTACTTCCAGTCCATTACTTGAATCGGTGAAAACCTTCCAATGGTCATGGATGTTTGCTCGATTACTTTTCTTTTGTATCACTGAGAATCCTTCCCTTGGTCCGGCTAAGAATTCTTAGTTTTATTAGACAGTGGCTTAAGAAAAGTAAGATGAATTACAACAATTCAAACACAACTATATAAAACAATATACAAATTATAATCCCATCATATACAGACCCAAAACAAGGGGTTTAGTTGCACATAGAATTTATGAGAGAAATGACACACGTGATACCTGCCGGATGCATCGTGTAGGCATTGGGGTAGAGTATCGGTGGATGGAATGGTGGAATAGTGGAATGACGGCACTTCGGTGGCTTCGGGAATGGTGGTAGCAGAGCTTCTCCCTTCTCCAAATTTTGAACTCCTCAAATTCGTAGGCCAAGGCCTCATTTTATAGAAAAATAAAGTACACGGTGTGTATAAAAAGTACACGCCGTGTACTTTTCATCAACACGTTTTGGCGCCATTTTCTCCACTGGAAGGTGGCCGAGCATGCCGTTTTTGAGTTTTTCACACGGCGCAGCCTACAAGTTGAGTGAACACGGCGTGTAGCGCCACCATACATGTTTTGTAGCACCACCAGCCCCTTCTACAATAGTAGACACGGCGTGTAAAGGTTCAGACATGTCGTGTCTTCATCAACGACCATATGGGCGTGTGGACTTTTCTCTGCAACCACCACTTCTAGAAGGTGGTACAAGGCGTGTAGCACTGACCCACATGGCGTGAATCTCTGCCTGGAGACATGGGCATGTACTCCCTGCTTTGGTCTATGTCCTTGTCTGGATGTACACGGCGTGTATAGAAAGTATACGCCGTGTAGTTTCAAAAAAATTCACAAACTTCCCTTGATCCGTGTATTAAGCCAGAAAGCTCCTGTAAGTAAACAGATTCACCAAAATCAAAAAATATGTTCATGAAACCACAAATATTTTCTGAAAACATAATTTTATGTTCAATTATATATGAGGAAATGTATACAAAAATTGGGCGCATCAAATTCCGCCACACTTAGTCATTTTCTTGCCCTCAAAAAAAATATCAACATCTAATTAAGAGAGCCTATACATTGAAAAGGAAGGCATTTATTTAATCAAACATGTAACTGATAAAGTTACTGAGGAAAAATTCTAAAAGGCACAGACAAATTTAATTCATAAGATATTAAAATCATGCCTCATATATAATATAATTAACTACTCTCATCCTCTTTCAACATATTGTTCAACCTTTCAAACATAAGCATGCCACTTGATGATTTACCTTACCATTTAAAATAACACTCCACACTCAAGATGTATTTAATCTAAGTTATGCTCAATCCAAGGCATATAAATTCTATCCATAGGTTTGCAAGATATCTTGTTGTCCACTTCAGAAAAATTGAATTACAAAAATCATGAGGGATTTGTCCATAAGGTTTAAATGTTTCTGTGGCTAAGGGTTGGTAGGTTCAGATGTGAAAATAAATTCTGTGGCTTTGAAAAAGGATGGCTAATTCCTTCTAACAACATTGCATGATATTCAAAGTAAATCTCATTGAAAATACATCCTTCAAAAGCCTAGTCAAGAGATTTTGTAATCGTTACCAACTCCCTTAGGTAAGTAGGGTTTATGGGCAAATAAGTAGCAAATAAGTATAAGGTCCCCTCATTGTCTGTTTGTTGTTGTTGTTTTTTTTAACAACAAAACACATGGGCATCCCTTATGAATACAATGAGTACATGTTTGGAACCCATTCTGCCCCAAATAATCAAGAGGCACCCCCCCACACTTTATTTCATGGATGTACAAAAATATGCCATGTATTTCCAACTCCCTCTTTAAAGATTAAATGAATAATCATGCAAAGTGTAAAAAGAAATAGGGTAGGAAGGGAAATAGGCTTGTAATGTGGCTTCCTATAAAGGTTGTTCATGGCTTCAATGGGATTAACGAAGATTAAATGTCGGGTAGGTCTCAAGATAAAGGGGTTGAAACAATCTAATTCCTCAATCATGTTAAATTAATTCAAAAATTTCTTCATATTTCGAAAAGAAAAACTTGCAAATTCTGGTAGTGATGCATATCCTAAGAATCTCTCAAGAAAGAGGGTATTAGAAAAGAAATATGAAAAAGGGTTTAGAATACCTCTCAGGAGTGAAAAAAATAATAAAGAGACAATCAAGTCATGACATGAATATAAATGATTAGACTAATTAATGTAATTTAATCAAGGATGAAAGGTTCTAATTGAAACTATATCAACAATCATTTTAAAATAATTAAAAACTAAAAAGCATGTAACCTTTCCAAAAGTTCCTACTGATAAATCTAGCATTTATAAGACTGATTAACAAAAATTGCTTTACTTTTACAAATATAGAGTCTAATAATGATGTCTCTTAGGTTAGTTTAAGGGAAAATACTAAGGTGAAAGATATAGATGCTCCCCCACACTGAACACGGCACATGGTCCACCAAGTACAACACCAAGGTAAAGGGTAGGCAGTAGGGAGAAATGGGGGACAAAAGGAGGGAATGTAGTGGAAGAAGTAAATCCAAAAAGAAAGAAAATAGAAATGTAAAAATTCTCCCCTCATGAAAAGTGATGCCCAAAGCGCGTCATGCCTGTACCTCATGGGGTCGCCTCAGGGGAGGCATCATCTAGTACAGAATCAGCCGGGAGAGATGGCGTAGGAGCCGTGGAAGGGTGAGGCTCTGACTCGGCATCAGGATGGGTAGCTGAAGAAGTAGGAGCTGCAGCTGCCAGACTCGGGATCAGAAGCTCAGCAGCAGGCCCTGGCCCGGCAGAAGTGGCAGCAACAGAGCTCACCGTAGTCATCAGAACAGAAGCTGTGGCCGACGTAGGAGATGGCGGTGGAGCAGCAGCAGAAGGGCTAGGAACGGAGGCAGGGGATGGTGGCTGAGGCAATGGAACACCAAGATGCTGAGCAATATGTACCAACAGATGCTCCATCTGGTCCTCGTGGCCGTCCAGAAGAATAAAATGGTGAGCAATGGTGTCTTGGCGGCCGATGATACGGGCCAACTACTTCTCCATCGTGGCAAGGCGGAGGGAAATGGCCGGATCGACCGAGGGTGCGGGGGTAGGTGGGATTGGATAGGGGAAAGAACAAGAAAGGTCAGAAGAAGTAGGGTCAGTAGGATGTGGGTGAGGGGGAGAAGTTGGAGGAGGTGGGGAGGGAGAGGCTGGGTCAGCATGTGGGGCAAGGTGAGCAAGTGGTGGGGCTCGAGCCTGAGCAAGGACGTAGGCACCCCCTACTTCCGGACCAATCCCATGCGAATGAGCATGAGGAAGTCCATCCGTTGGGGGGAACCTAACAAGGCATTAGGTAATGAGGGCTCGAATACCCCCAAGTGGTGGGCAAGATGGGTGGTATAAAACCCGTTGTTCAGGTTTCCCTGACGACTGGTAAACATGGTGTGAAAATAGGATGTGGCAAGAAAGGGGAGGTCTGGGTAGGCGTGCCGGATGACACGGGTAAGAAGCTCCATGTCACGGCCGATCACGACCCCCATATCCTCATGGTGGGGGAAGAGTATGGCGCTGAAGCACCAGTGGGTGAAGCGAAGGATGAGGTCGGCTATCAGACTGATCTTCTGAGAAGTGGGGGAGTACCGGTGGTTAGGCCCAGCGATCTCCCGCCACAGGGCAATGAGGTCAGAGTGCTCGGGTCGGGTCAAGTCAGAAATGGGGGGTGGGGAGAAAGGATGGGGGTAGAAGCTTCACCCTCGGCCGAACTCTGTCATCGTCAGAGAAAAACATCGACCACCTAGCCAGAATTGAACCACTGGAACCGCATCTCCAGGAGTCTCTCGGTACTCCGCTCCATCGAACTCAAATGATGCTGAAAAATCTAAAAATAAATCTCAGAACACAGGAGTGCTGACCTGGAAAATCTCTAGGAGTGCGGTGTGCCCGAGAAGTACCTCCAACTCCTCCCAAATATCGAGCCGCTGCGTAATGCTACTCTCAAGGTACCGGCCGATCAATGGTATCGGCCGACGAGAAAAGCGTCAGAGCCTGTCGTATGCGAGGTCGGTAACCGGGAATAGCGTGCAGGGATAGGGTGCACCTGCTAGTCCCGGCCCAGGTGCCAGTGCAGCAGCAGCATCTGGCTCTGGAGGTGGATCTGCCGAAGCAGAAGGTGGCTCGGTGGAAGGGGTGCTCGAAGAGGGACCAGCTGCTGAAGATGATGGTACAGCGGAAGTGGCAGCTGGTGCATTAGAAGGAGGCCACGCCTCATCTGAGGGAGTGTGTGGCAGAAGAATGTCCAACAGAGGGATCTCAAAGACCGGAGCGTCGGGGTCCGGCTGAGTAGGTGGTCAGAGTCGGATCCGACGATAACTGGACTCCTCGACCTCAGTGGCGGAGGCTGGCCGCTTCCCACACAAATGATCATGATATGCCATATCCTAAAATAGAAAGAAAAAGAAAACGAAAACAAAATAAAAGAAGAAAATAAAACAAAGAAAATGTGAGAAAATTGGAAAATAAAAGTACACGGTGTGTACTCACAACTGGAAGGTATCCCGTGTTCTCTGGAAAGATATGCAGATGGTAGAAAGAGACCATATAAGAGGACACGGCATGTACCGAACATACACGCGGTGTTCACATAAAATCCCTGGTGGTCATGCAACAAATGACACGGCCATGTTTTTAACAGTTTATAAAACACAATACACGTCGTGTAGTGTCTGGACACGGCGTGGACTATATACGAATAATATGGCCGTGCAGAGAGGGAGACACGGGCCGTCCACAGATATAGAGGACACGGCGTGTACCGAACAGACACGCCGTGTTCTGGACATGGGGTAACAGGCCATGTTATGTGCCATAAACGGAGGGGACAACACTAACAACAGACTCAGTGTGTACCAAACACACATGCCGTGTAAAAGAAAATGGTCTGGGAGACCGTGTGCAAAAGTGTACGCGGGCACAATGAAACGGACATGGTGTGTACCGACATACACACCATGTATATTCAAATGTCTGAAAATTCATTTTGAGGCCGTGTGCATATGTATATGGCGTGTGTTCTTCATTTTGTGGTTGTGTACTACCGGAAGCCGAATGGTCGGACGATCCGAAAAACACCCTAAACGAGTCTAAAAATTTGAAACAGAGGGTGTAGAATGGTGTACCTGGATCGAGGATCACAATGTGAGAGGAATCAGAAATTGAAACGCCCCAAATCGACGGATTTGGCAAAAGGGGGTTCGGATGGCATTTGGGAGAAGAAACGGGAATAAGGGGAAGAATCAGGCGGTCGTGCAACATGGCCTCAAGCCGGGTGGCCCGCGGCTTTTATAGCCAAGGTACACGGCGTGTATAGAAAGTACACGCCGTATATATATATATATATTTTTAAGAAAAGTACAAATTTTAATTATTATAGTAAACTATATAATAATTATTAAAAATAGAAATATTGAAAAATTCTATTATACATAATCCTATACACGATGTATATCAGGAAATACACGCCGTGTATTTTAAAATAAGAAAAATAGTAGTACAACCTTTGGTCCGGTGCTTGGCGTGGAATTCGAACCAGCGATCAGCTGATTCGAACGAACGCCTTCACCCACTGGAGCAAATGTTGTTCTTCTGTTCATATTTATTTTATATATATATTTATTCTATATGGCTTATACACACGGAAAGAAAGAAAAACATGGTGTGTGGTTTTTATTTAGGAAATGATGGGGGTGAAGCGGGGAGATTAGCGTGATTCGAAACCGGGTCTTGTGAACCTGGTATCGAGACTTTGCAAATCCACCAACTTCACCCGCATGTAATTTCTTATTTTTAAAACTTTTTGATTTATATTTGAAAAATCATGGCACACACGTCGTATATCGGAGTACACATCGTGTGGTTTTATTAAAAGAACAAATGATGGAAATGGGACGGTTGTCTGGATTCGAACCCGGGTCTTTTGAAACCGGATCAGGATTCTAGCCAACTGGCCCATCCCCACCATGGGTTTTATTAAACACATGTACATATATATATATTGACAATACCACAAACGTCATGTAATTAAAAAGGAGGAACCCTGTGCTGAAGGTAGGTCAGGAGGATTCAAACCGAGGACGGCTCGAATAAACTCCAATGAATTTGCCATCGGCACCGGCATCATCCCTGGTTAGTTATTTGTTATTCTAGAGATTTATGTTAAAAATATAATTTAATAAGATAAGTACACACCCTGTAAATAAGTGGGACACGGCCTGTAACCTTTGGGTTGCCTCCCAGGAAGGACCATTGTTTTAGGTCGTTGGCTCAACCTACTTACCTTGCTTACCTGACCTTTACGGTGGATAACGGTCCCAATAGTGGCCACACTGGCCACCTAGGAGTTGAAAGTTTTCTGGATCCTCTTTAAAATGAATGTCTGGATTGGTAAAATTATCAGAAATATAGGAACATACCAGATCATCCACCAGGTGGTCATCCGGGGTAGTTATTGCAGAACAATCCTCATGATCGGATGATGATGCCTGCTTGATGGCTTTGATAACATTGTAGGAGACTCTCTCGTATCCTACCCGAAAAATAAGCTCCCCTTGGTGCACATCGATCAGTGCCTTCCTAGTTTTCAATAACGACCTTCCAAGTATAAGAGGTGCTTCCTGGTAATCCCCCATGTTGAGGATGATGAAATCAGTAGGGAGAATCAGCCTACCCACCTTGACCAGTACATCCTCAAGTAGTCCCTTCGGGTGTTTGATGGATCGATCATCAAGTTCAAGGGCGACGCCGGTAGGATTGAGCTCGTGGAGTCCCATCTTCTTGAAAAATCCGAGGGGCATAAGGTTCACGCTGGCCCCTAAGTCGCAGAGGGCCTTCCCAAACTCACAGGATCCAATAGTACAAGGAATGGTGAAACTACCTGGATCTTGGTGTTTGGGAGGAATGGAATATTGAACCACCGCAGAGCACTCCTTCGTTAGTGCAATAACACCCAAATCCTCCATATTCCTTTTATTTGAGAGGATTTCCTTCATGAATTTGGTGTATGTTCGCATTTGTGTCAGAGCCTCCACAAATGGTATGTTGATGTGGAGCTTCTTGAAAACATCCATAAATTTTCTGAATTGGTGGTCCAGCTTTCTCTGCTTCAATCTTTTCGAAAAGGGTAAGGCAGGCTTGAATGGTTGGATTACATCCTTTTCTCTATTTTGTAAAGCCTCCTTCTGTGGGATATTGGAAGAGGAGGGGTCGGTATTGGTACCTTTTTCTTCAACAGTGGGTGTGGATGAACCTTGCTGTGCTGATTAGTTCTAGGGGAGCTCCTTTCCACTTCGGAGCATATTAGCATTGGCCTCCTCCCTTGGGTTCTTATCGGTGTTCCCTGGTAGTGTACCGGGATGCCTCCCTGAGAGTTGATTTGCCAACTGGACAATCTGATTCTCCAAGCCTCGAATCGAGGCTTCCTGATTCTGTAACCGAGCCTCAGCAGTAGATATGAATTTAGTCATCAGATCCTCTAACCTGGAGGTGTTCTCCTACTGAGGTGGTTGTTGAGCCGGTGGGGGAGGTGAATTTCGTGGCTACTGTGGACGAGGGTTTTGATACCCTTGTTGCTGATAAGGACCCTACTGGGGTTTTTGCGGCCTTAGGAATTGGTTCTAGTATGGAGGTTGGTTGTAGTTGGGCGGTCGCTAGGGCGGAGGATTCTGTTGTTGTTGGCCCCAGCCTGTGTTCTGTTGATCTCACCATGCCGGGTTCTGGTACTGCTGGTACTGGTTGGGCCCTCGATTGTGGGCAACATAACTCACCTCGCTCGTCGAGGTGCCTCCAGTCGAACCCGGTCATTCTCCCATGATGTGGTTATCACCACAATCGCCGCATGCGGGGTGGTGCACCGCATGAACTTGAGATGTTCCTTTGAGGTTCAATGCGGCGATTTTCTTGGACACAACGTCCAACTGAGCAGCCAACATTGTGGTAGCGTCAATATTGTGCATGCCTCACTTTTTAGTCTCCCGCTTGGAGTTCCACTTGAAGCTGTTGGCTGACATATCTTCCAGTAGTTCGAATAGTTCTTCGGGGGACTTCCGCATCACCGTACCTCCAGCAGCAGCGTCCACCACGGACTTGGTATTCATGGTAAGTCATCCATAGAAGGTCTGGACTTGCATCCAGAGTGGGAGTCCATGATGGGGGAATTTTTGTAACATCTCCTTGAAGCATTCCCAGGACTCGTACAATGACTCAGAGTCGTGCTGCTGGAAGTTATGAATCTCATTCCGGAGTGTCACCGTCTTGGATGGCGGGAAGTACTTGAAAAGGAACACCTGGGCTAGCTCCACCCAGGTGAGGATAGATCGTTGTGGCAGCCCATTAATCCAGTCCTTTGCCTTATCCTGTAGAGAAAAGGGAAATAGCCGAAGACGGATGGCGTCCTCGGACACGCCATGGTACCTAAAGGTGTCACAGATCTCCAGAAAGTTGGAGAGATGGCCGTTCGGATCCTCGCTGGCCAGGCCTCCGAATTGGACTGTGTTCTGGATCAGCTGCATGATAGCAAGCTTGATCTCGATGTGCTGGGCCTAGACTGGAGGAAGGAAGATGCCTGTATCAGCTCCGTGAATCGAAGTAAGTCCGTACTCCATAAGGGTATGTCTTGGAGGTTGTTGTTGATGGGTTGGAGCTTGCATAAACTACTCTTGAGGGACAAAGTATGCCCGTGGGAAGAGTTGTTGTGGTGGCCGTTGGTAATCCCTTGGGAGGAATTCCATGAAGGCTCCAGGAGGTTGTTCCAGTAGACCAGTAGCGAGAGGCTGCTGATCTTGGTACTGATGCTCAGTCGCAGCATCTACGGCTGGTGCTCCCTCTTCCTTGTTCACCATAGGGCTTTGTAGACAGTTGTGAGTTTCTGTATGTGTATGCCGACGATGATGTAAGGTCCGTTCGATTTCCAGGTCAAGCGGAACTAATTCCGAAGACTCGGCACTTCTGGATCGTGTAAAACGTCGAAACATACACTTGAAGCGCTACACAACACAAAAACGAAAAACAGGCGTAAAAGGGAAATAATAAAGAAAATTTGAATTGAGATTTAGAAAAAAGATTGTTGATAATTTTTTATTTTTTGAGTTTTATGTTCACTCAAATCAATTATTAACACAATTTAAATTTCAGCACTAAACGGGTTCCCCGGAAACAGCACCAAAATTTGGTCTACGCTTGTCGTTGGTTGAAGTTTTAGGCATCCCAAATTAATTACTCGTTCTTAGAACTTTATTATAGCTTAAGTTCAGAGTCGATCCACAGGGAACCATGGTGTGCATGAATTTCATTGATTTAATACTTAATTAGGTGAGTATGCAATGTTTAGAAATGATTAGGTTGATTTTTGGGTTTTGATTTAAACTAAACTGATTTACTTTGAAGAATGGATACAGTTTGAAGGAAAACAACGGGTAAATTTAAAAAGTTCTTAGAAATGGAAAGAAAAGACGTGTCGGGACTGTGGTCAATAAGGAGTTCTTTTGCAGATTTTTTCAATGGGTGTTCTATTCATAATAATTCAATCATTCAGGATTTCAATTTGTTACAAGATTTCCTTGGTCCGGTTCCTCTTGTTTGGAATTAGAGTAGTTTGACTCCTTGGTCAGGTAGTCAATGTCCTTAATTATTTATTACGTCCAGTCCATTACATGAATTAGTGAAAACCTTCCAATGGTCATGGATGTTTGCACCGTTACTTTTCTTTTGTATCGCTGAGAATGCTTCTCTTGGTCCGGCTAGGAATTCTCAGTTATATTAGACAGTGGCTTAAGAAAGGTAAGATGAATTACAATGATTCAAACACAACTATATAAAACAATATACAAATTATAATCCCATCATCCACAGCCCCAACATGAGGGGTTTAGTTACACATAGAATTTAGGATAGAAATGACACACGTGATACCTGACGGATGCATCGTGTAGGCGTTGGGGTAGAGTATCGGTAGATGGAATGGTGGAATAGCGTAATGACGGCACTTCGGTGGCTTCGGGAATGGTGGTAGTAGAGCCTCTCCCTTCTCCAAATTCTGAACTCCTCAAATTCATAGGCCAAGGACTCATTTTATAGAAAAATAAAGTACACTGCGTATATAGAAAGTACACGCCATGTACTTTTCGTCAACGCGTTTTGGCGCCATTTTCTCTCCTGGCAGGTTGCCGAGCACGCCGTTCTTGACTTTTTCACATGGAACCACCTACAAGTTGAGTGAACACAGCATGTAGTGCCACCATACATGGCGTGTAGCACCGCTAGCCCCTTATAGAATAGTAGACACGACGTGTAAAAGTTTAGACACGCCATGTCTTCATCAACGGCCATATGGGCGTGTGGACTTTTCTCTACAACCACTGCTTCTAGAAGGTAGTACACGGCGTGTAGTGCTGACCCACACGGCGTGCATCTCTTCCTGGATACATGGGTGTGTACTCCCCGCTTTGGTCTGTGTCCTTGTCTAGATGTACACGACGTGTATAGAAAGTACATGCCGTGTAGTTTCAAAAAATTTCACAAACTTCCTTTGATCCGTGTATTAAGCCAGAAATGTCCTGCAAGTAAACAGATTCACCAAAATCAAATAATAAGTTCATGAAACCACAAATATTTTCTGAAAACATACTTTTATCTTCAATTATATATGAGGAAATGTATACATAAATTGGGTGCATCAGTGTTGGGAATGTAAGCCCTAGGGGTGTGTAGAGAACCCCCCTCATCCGAGCTACAGGACGTTAAAATGACAAGCACCTCATCCTCAACACACAATGTTAAACTGTGATCCGACCCCGTGCCTCACACGCAGGGTCCCCCCGGCTCGGATATGCTCTCTGCCTGCTCGTCTCCACAAGGATGTTGGAGTCATCCCTCACAGGGGGCGATTTATTGGAGTGGCGTCTGTCCACGGGGGAAGGGCTACCTCAGAGCGTAAGCCCCTAGCCTCTTTTGCGGAAGGTTGCACCCATGCACCTCCGTACTTCCCCACTGCCAAGGCCAGTTGAGTCCCTTTTCCACTATGCTTTGTCGCACCACAGGCCTCCATCCTGGAGTAAGCCCCAGCACTAAGGGCTGCTAACCAAGCATAAGCCCTTGTTTTCTCTTTGGTCCACTCAACGTATAAGCCCCTCTCCGCTTCTCATGGATGCACCCTTCATGACGTGATCATGTGGTCCATGGTGCCTCTTGTTTCTCACACCGAGCATGACTCACATGGGCTTAGAGTGAGAATCGACCATGACTTCCTCCTATGGGCCGCCTCAGAGCCTAAGCCACATCCCAGCGAACTACGGGGACTTTGATCTGTGCTAATGCATGGTCATAGGAATCCTCCAAGAGGTTCAAGCCCACCAC
The DNA here is from genome assembly GCA_963277665.1 of Viscum album. Taxonomy (NCBI): domain Eukaryota; kingdom Viridiplantae; phylum Streptophyta; class Magnoliopsida; order Santalales; family Viscaceae; genus Viscum; species Viscum album. The sequence continues at coordinate 402,033,563 of OY728130.1, forward strand.
CCAGTCATTCCGACTTCTTCACGTCGGTTTTCCAATTCTCTGGGCTGCCTCAGAGCATAAGCCCCAAAGTTCTCATCCCGCATGACGTTAAACTGTATGCCCTCATCCCACATGACGTTAAAATATATGCCCTCGTCCCTCATGATGTTAAACTGTATGCCTGTCCCGCATGATGTTAAACTGTATGCACCGAACTATGTGTACTTCGATCTGTGCTAACACATGGTATGTAGGAAGCCTCCTTGAGGTTCAAGCCCATCACTCAGTTGTACCAACCCCTCCGCGTCAGTTTACAACCACCGTTATGGGCCGCCTCAGAGCGTAAGCCCCATACTTCACAGCCATGTCTCATCCTGACCTATCCCTCGAGCCCACGTGCCTCGGGAAGCTCATGCCCTAGCCAGGAGATCTTACTTCATCCAGGCTCCAATCCATGCGTTCAATCTCATGGGTCGCCCCTTCTGGAGTCCCACTGTATCACCGAACTATGCGGACTTGGATTCCCTACCTTGGGGATACGTTGGAAGCCTCCAATGAGGTTCAAGGCCCTCTTCACTCCATTACCAATCCTGATCCTTACCCGGGCCGCCACATCCTTGTGGGATCATGCCACCCCATTCCACTCCATAGTATTCGGGAAGACGCCCACGTGCTGGCCCCAATATCGATGTTCCTAGGGTGTCCTTCAATCTGATCCACTCTCAATGTTCTGATCAGCCCGATCCGTCTCCGCAAGATGTTAAATTTGTGGCATACCCCGTGTTAGTCATGGGAAGCTGAGGAAATCCTCTGATGGCACACGATTCCCCACGTTCGATGTGGGATTCCTCGGGCTTCCGTGCCCTCGAGGATCCCTATAATAAGGGACAGAAGACAGACATGCCATTCCCCAGTGTCAAGGGGCGTTGACGACACCCCAACGTGACCATTCTCCTCGCCGATGGTTGTTTCCCCGACCAGACCCCTTAGAGCGTCTCGACGAAAGAAGTGTAATTAACTGGTATCCATATAGATATGGCGCTGGGAACGAGCTTCACGATCCCGTCTTAAATCTATGAGGGAGACCCGGACTAGGTGACGAGCTCTGAGGAGAAATCCATGGAAGGAAGAACTAACATCCCATCATCCTGGTTTCAATCAAGGAGAAAATGTCCCTGAACAAGGAACAGATTCCACCCACCTTTGGAAAGTGGGAATGCGGGGCAACAAGCCGCGCGTCCTCCCCCTGCCTGACGGATACGCGCGCACCACGGATGAAAGCCTCAGAAACACTAGGTAAGATCATTCTAGATACGATCATTCTGGTTATGATCATTCGAGATATGATCACTGGTTATGATTAAATCCAATTTGAAAACAATGATCTACCCCGATACGATACAAAACAATATGATAAAGAAGATCTTCATAGAAATGATACAGTACAATCAGAATGTGATTCATTCTCAATTAATACCATATATTTCTTTTTCTTCTACCTAAATACAATTGTTTTGAAAAAAAATTGGTGTCTCATATTCCATCGGCATCACCTCATCCATTGGCACCACTTTTGAATTGGTTCCACTTTTCAATTGGCACCACGTTCATCAGCATCATTTAGTCTATTGGAACCATTTTTCATCGGCACCACCTAAATTCTTATCAGAAGTAGATCTTTAACTTCCACATGGTATCTAATTGTTTTGAAAGGCAATTGATACAATCTAGATATGATTTTTTCTTGATTGTTTTGAAAAACAATTAGTACCACATGTTTCTCTCTGCCATCCAGATACGATAAATTGGAATACAATTCTTTTCAAAACAATACCAAAACAATTATTTTCCAAAACAAAGTGAAGTAATTTATTTCTTCAAAACCAACACAGACAACAAAAGACTACTCTTGAAACCATCATCACCTTCATCATCAACTTGGTCCCAACATAATTGGTAACCAATGAATTCCACCATATATTTTCATAAGTTGGTTAATACAATTTATATCCTCCATTTTAACATCTATAAAAAAATTTAATTTTATATAATAACATTAACAGTATTTAGTAAAACTCAATCTTGTGCGAAACACATGCTATCAAAGCTACTCATTGTTGCATTCAACATGTTCTAACTCATTATTATGTGAATTAAAAGCTATATAATAGATTAAATTTATTTAAAATAGAAAATATATCATAAATTATTTGGATGTTATATTTCTTTCAATTCTTTCTGTTGTTCTTCATACACTCTATCAAATAAAATGTTATTATTACAGAATTCTTAGGGTGTTACAGAACAAGGGAAAAAATAAGTGATATATTTATTTATATTTCACAATAACAATTTAATCTTTCAGTTGTGATTTAATTAATTTATAATTAATCTCTTAATCCATTAAATTAATATTAAAGATTAATGTTCCATGACTGAAGCACTAAAATAAATTTTTAATGGATAATAATATCTATAAATAAATGGTAATTAATTCCATCTATCCATATTTTTGATCAAAATGAAAATGGTTGGAAAAAGTTATGAAATATGGATAGGTCATATATGATTATCCAAATCCTTGGAAATAACACTCATATATAAAATTATCCTTTCTATAAATCTTTAACCTTAATACTCCTACAAAATATGTCTAATCAAATTCGAAACCCAAAATTCTAGAAAATTTGATCACATTTTTTTATATTCAACTTTCAAATTTATCACCATATAATATAAAGTAACTAATAATTTCACATACCCAACATTTTACTACCATGATAATATATTCTCTTCAAAGATACTAATAACCTAAATTGCTATAAAACCTCAATGAAAACATATATTCTTCCAAAAATTAACACAATCCTTATACCCAAAATAAAATCATAAAATATTAAAAATATTACATAAATCCAGATATACAATAAACCTAATAAATTTTAGATAGGAAATGTGGGCCAAGGTAAATAATTTTCAGAGCAGTGAACGCTCACAATAAACCTAATAAATGATAACCTAAATAATTGTTTCATCAAATCAATAATAAATTTCAAGTTCACGAATACTATCTCATTTTCCTCATCAATCAATCATATCATATAAAAACTAAACATTATTAACATGTTATTGGAAACATGTTAGGTTTTATCTTTCCATAAATCTTGTGTATTCTATAGATATATCCTTATCAATAAATAAAATCACTATTCCATCAATACCATTCAATATATTATTGAAAATCATTAAAGAAAACTACTCCAGAATAATCATTAAATGTTTCTAATTCTTATAAATCAAATATCATTGATCAAAATACTTCCATTATATAATTATTGAATCCAAATACATTAAAACATGAATCATTCCAATTAATTATTAAAAATTTAACTATTTTTTTGTTATATTATTCCATAATACCTCCTTCATTTAATAGGTAACTTCTAAACTCATTAACTTCAACTGAAAAACCTTTACTAATACAACATTTTTTATCCTCTTCTTCAACCTTCCACTAAGGACATATATTTGAGTAATTCCTAAATATTTCACTTTTAAAACATTAAACCATCATGAAACCATAGGGAACCCATTATTATTATCTATTTATTTAACCTAAATTTTTATTTTTATTCATAAATTACTTGTGATGTGTCCATATTTTGTACACCCAAAACATCTTCTAGTTCCTTAGAGACATTCCCTTGAATTTTCCTTCCCACGTTCTAGAATTGTAATAAGTCTATATTTCTTTCTTCTATTGCCTTAATGAAACATTATTTTTATCTTATTAGTTGTTTCTAGAATCTCACCCAACATGTGGTTTTTAATTATATAATGAGATAGATGAATTAATATAGTTACATGTTTCTTCATTATAACTCTTATTTCATTTCTTTTCTCAAGAGGATAGTCGGTCCATTATCCTTTTCATTCATCATTAATATGAATCCCTGAGATTTCATTAATTGACTAAAAGGAAAAGGTATAGTGTAAGAAATAATAATCACAGTAGGAAATCACATAATCATTAAAAAAAATCAATTATAGGATGCCTAAATAACTTCCCCTTCCAATAAATATACAATGTCGTAGATTTATCTTGGGTTATTCAAGGTTATAATCTATTCAAATCCTTCATAATGGTTCATAAAAAATGTGAATTAACCCAAATATATCCCCAACATGTACCAAACCAAGTGTGTAGTAAGGTCACACTCACTGTGTTCCATAATGATGGTTTAGATATACTTTTCCAACTATTTTCGAGTTAATTACCCCTAGATACATATGTTACAAATCCATATCAACTTATAGTATTCAAAATGAGAATTTATTAATTTTAAAACCACATAATCTCTTCTTTACCAAAACATTCAGGTGATATCCTATACATAAAATTGTCCCCAGGGTTTTCACAAAGGTTATATAATCTTAATATCTAATGATTGACTAAAAATTTCTTGTAATACCATCTATAGGGACCCATTGTTTTCATACATTAATATTATATATTTTTATATGAATATCCTATACATTTTACAAATACACATCCATAGATCCTAAATGTTGTGTGTCATCAAGTACTAGACACAAAATATTCTTATTTCAAGAAAGATCTTCAAAATCTAAAAAAAATATCTTGCCACATAGTACTATTATTATAAATACCCTACTTAAAACCTTTATTCGTTACTATGGGAAAGGAAACAAAAGTAAAGGTGAGCACATATGATCAGTAAAGGTGAACAAGTGAGATATCAATGATCACATAAAAATTACATGAGCATATAGGTATGATAACACGAGAGTAAAATTTTAAAATACATATCTATCATATTATAAATCATAATCATGAATCATGGCATAAAACATGACACTTCATAAGATATGAATCATAATAGAATTAAATAACATGATCTATGAGAGAAATATATTATCATAAGACATAATTTTGTGGCATACACATAAGAATAAAAATAATAATTTCCTTACTCAAGTGTCACTTCGAAGACTATCATAGTGGATTGGGTTTACCCACCAATCCGTAAAATCATTAGTCAAGTTTCACTCCTATGATTAAAAATAGTGGACAGGGTCACTTACTGAACTAGGTTCACTACACATTCTAGCCCTTATTAAATCCATAGATATCTATCTTTACCAAATTAATTTGAGGATTTTATAATATAAATCCCACCCATAACATAATAATATTTTATTCATATGTGTTCCATATGATCATAAATAATTCATCATATATAAAAAACCAAATATAAAAAAAAATTGTAAAAATTTCATTGTAGCATAACCCATGGAAGATAAAATTGTTTCATAAAAATTTCACCATCATAACTATAAATCATCAAGAGAAATAATAAGTATGGAATCATTGGATCATATCCCCAGTAAATTATATTTAATATAAAAGGATGTAATCATTAATGAAAATTATTTTAAAATATCATTGTAATATTTCCCATGGAAATACACTTTTCATTTTAAAATCACCTAATTAAAATTAAAGCATTTCCAAAATATCGTTGAATAGATTGTCTTTAAAAAACATTAGAACATATCAAGTGAGATTTTAATCAATTATTAGACTTGACTAAGAGAAAGTTTTTCATGTCATGTATGTTAAAATAAATATTTATTTTACTTTCTTGGTAAAAAAAATAAATAGTATCTTATTCAAAAAATGACAAGAATACTTTTTTTAAACCATTTTTGTAAAAATTAAAAAATAGGTAAAGATGAATTTAAATAATAATATGATAATCTAAAAAAATTCATTAAAATATTTTTAGAAAACATGCATATGGGTGAGAAAGGATTTTCAACAAAATAATGAAATAAAGTTGGTTTTCCTTAAAAATATATTTTCAATCACTTTAGTTATTAAAGAGAGTAAAATGAAATGAAAACATGTAATATCTATAAATAACTATAGGATAAACAATTCATGAGTTTATTGAGAGATAGATCATAAAATTCAGCATCTATAACTTAATCATAAACAATCTCGATAAAAAATGAGACTATCACATAATTCTCAAACCACTATGGAAAATTTTGAATCAAAAGACCCATAGAAGATTGAATTCAAATGAAATATTAAATATAATTCACATAAAATACTGATATAAAACTGTTTCATTGGCCTTATAGGAATGAAATGGGTTTCTCTTTTAAGCATATTATTTTCACTTTTCCCAGAAACTCTCAATGGTTCCCCCATCAATAGATGGGTACAGACCTATTTTCCAAAGGTCAACGATCATCTTGGTTTTCAGGCCCAACGACTCTTGGGGACTCTCATTGGTCAAGAGGATGGGAGGACAGGCTCATCTCACCCTTTTGGTGGGGAATTGTATCATACTCCAGGACTCCCTTATAGATTTAGGATATGTTTGTGAAAAATTTTCCAAACCCCGATACGGTACCAGTTACACCCATTTCAATGACTTGATTATGAATATTCATTGATAGGGACAATGGTGTGCATATCATAGGTTCTATACCACTCTCTTATTTAGATATTATGCTTTTGATTATGTCCATGTTCGAGAAATATGGAGTTCATTGTCATCCGAGGATGTGGTTGGTGTCTTGGAGATGATATAGAACCTCTCTGAGGTGTCCTATGTATCTTGCGGAGAAAGAATCAAAACCCAGATAGTTCTTTTGAAATAGTTTAAGGTCGTATTACTGGACCCATACATGTAGTTTTATATCATATGGTAAGTATATGAATATCAAACTAGGACCTTAGTGAGGTGTCATATGTATCCTGTTTGAGATAGGAATCAGAGACCACATAGCTATTATGATGGGAATCTATGTCATAAGAGATTCCACATTAAAGGACCTAGGCCAGACTTATGAATACCTTAGATTCCTTCATTAGGAATATATCCCTTTGAGTGGATATGTGATGTAATCAGGCTTACATCCCAATGGTGATTCCTCATTGGGATAATTCTCATCATGATATCGGTACAATCATATCTTGTCTATAAGCTCATCTAATCCATTATCAGAGTGAGAAACAAGAGGTAGTGGTAGATCAAACACATTGCATGTGAGTATATTTGTATGGGGATTACACATTATAGTTTTCCTTTGAGAGGGATGGTTTCTCATTTCATGGGGGATATGGTAAGGAGATTGGGATTTAGGAAGGTATACTATGTATCCCAATTATGGAGGGAATCAGAGTTATCATATTTAATTTATCCCTTATCCTAGTTATAGGATAATGTGGACGATCACACATGGAGATATTATGATCTTCGTCGAGGTTTTCATGGATAGTGGATTATACCAATATGGATGCCCTATTGATCAGGTACATAACATATGATGTAGGTAAATGGGGTTTACACATTGAGGATACACAATTGGTTGGGGAATAAACTCTAAGGCTTACCTCTTAGTGGATACATTTTATATTATATCAGAAGTCAAGGCTTACACACTGAGACTGCCTGATTGGTCGAGGCTTACACCCTAAGGTTGCATGATTGGTATACACATTATTTATACTTTGGTGGAATAAAGAGAGATGATAATGACCATGATGGTCTATCCGAGGGCATGATGTCGATAGGGTCACATGAGTTCATGACCCTATATCATCAAGGACACCTCCCATGTCAAAGGGGAATGTGGCTAGAGATTATTAGTCAGAATCCCTATGGCATGAGTCCTAGTAGGTCTTCTATAAAAAGTGATCATGTCACAATGTATTTTACCTACATGTCTTTCCCATCTAATAGAAAATCCTTGATTGTTTCGCAATTTTTTGGGGCACCAATATGGAATAGCGGACACATCCAAGGGTGTTTTCCTAATAAATTTTGATGTCATGGACATCTTTTGATGGGTGGAGAAGACATGTTGAAGATACTTTGCACAAAAAATATAGCTTGTTAGGTGTCTCATGCAAGATCAAAGAAGTCATGATCAGAGTGAGCATATTAGGGGTCTTGTGAATGATCAAAGAAAAAATGATATTGCATTGTCATAAAATCAACCTAGCCAATCTTTGGAATGTCACATGTCAATATAGACATGTATATGGAAAATCATATGACCGTGTCAATGTTTCAATAACTAATTCACATGATCAACGTGAATTTTTTTAATTGTATTCACATTACTTATGTGGACAACTCTGAGGTTCTTTTCATGATTGATATAATCTTGTCCTATGATTGTCGCATGACATTGGCGACATGTCAATGGGTTGTCTCTAGAACAATATGACTTTTTTGAGGCATGTCTCACGATCAAAGAAACAAGTAAAATGTCGCTTGGATACATATTGAGTCTCATGAGGACCCTTGATATCATTTTCCCTTAGACCATTCATGTGGTAAGGTCACACAGTTGTGTCTAGGGTCTTGCAGTCATCCGAGTGTTGTAAGTGCGTATCTAGAGGGATCATGCCTTAACATCAATGGGAAACAATATATGCCCAAGTATACATGTTTAAGGCATACACCATAGGTATTTCATGGAAAGAGGGTTCTTGAATATAGGATCATGCGCATACTAAGGGGACATTCACATTATTCCCTTTTGTTCATGTGATTATCATGAATTCTAAAGGGACTTGCAAGGGAGCATGTGTAGATGTGTGGATTCCTCCCAGTGGTGCTACCCACATGGGTAAGGGTCCATGGTGCATGTTGTAAATGTTTTAACCCTAATTTCTCCCATGGATAGAATACATATATGGGGTGGGAAATATCCACATGAGGGATCTACATGAAGCTTTACTATTCATGTGATTTTCATGTCCCGAATGTGGTCATCTGGTGATGTTGTGGTCCTGTATGGGGGGATTTTACATTGAAGCCTCCACATGCATGGGTGATAGTGGTTTTATGTCCAAGAGTGCATAGTCTGCAAAGTGTTTTTCCTCATTTATTTCATAGATTAGGTATCCACAGAGAACGTACGTGGGAATCATGAGTCATGAAGATACTTCTCACCACAAGACTGAAGGACCATCATGATCTCCTATTCAAGTATTCATGAAGACATCACATATGTGGAGCACTTACATTTGGTGATATCTATCTTGGTTATAAACAACCCAGGGTAGAACCTAGCATGGTCTCGTGTTTGTAGGAATGACTCGCACTATAGAAGGTTGGCATGGAGTCTTATCATGTGATTTTTATGTATTGAATGGGGTCTCATAAAGGATTCTATGACCATGAGTGGGTCTATTTGGTAAAGTCATAAATTTTCATGGAGAGGCAGCATGAACTATTGGTTTCACATCCTATATTTTTTTTCATACATGGAGAGGGTGTCTACGAGATCAAAAAAAGGGGAAGCATGAGAGAAAAGGGGAAATGTGAGATCAAGGATGATGTTTTCTAGCTCCCCATGACTAGGAAGTTTTGTCCCATACCTAGCCTAATCTTTACATGGTCACATGATCACTGTGAAACCTCGTGATCTATGAGGTACATGTGGGGGACTCCATGGTTGTTTTTTGGGAGTTCCACATATACACACAGGGATTGTCCTTGTGGAAGAAGGGTATGCTTGGAAAGATTGAAAACCCAATGGTGTATCATGAGATTTCCTGAATGGCTTCCCCAAACCAGGTGTCGCATGATACATAGTTCTTCATGAGACCACTTGATCTTCAAAAATACATATAGTGGGATCTTATTATCAATAGAGGGAGTAATTCAGGTAAGGTTGTTAGCGCACTCTGTTTCCACCTTCCTTATTTTATAGAGCTATCATCTTCCCTTCCTTGTGTGTGTTTTTTTTGGATAGTAGCTAGTTTATATAATCCAAGAGAGGACAAGTTTGGTGACTCTTTACATGGAGAGGATGTTGTGTTGCACTAATGAGTTGGTGTATCCTTTCATGTTACCTACATATGTGTCATCTCATGATCATAGAATGTATGATTTCAATCGGTTTAAAAAATCATCTAAAGGTGGAGGGGTTTTCCGTCATGGAAATGGTCATGAAGCCTTCAACATTCATAGTCACCTTGGTCTCATGATCAATGGAAGATCATGTGGTGGCCATAGATCCCTTTTATGGAGGTTCATGAATCCAATAAAATACATGTTAAATCGGATGAAAAATAGTGAAGATAGATGGACTTGTAGTCGTTGAAGTTCTCATGACGTCCCTCGACTCTTGTTTTAGGTTCAGTCACATGATTAGAGGATGATTATGAGACAAATTTGATCATTGTCGGAGGATCTCATGGAATGATACTGGGGATCATCATTTAGATCTCATGATGGATTGTGTTTTTTTCTCATACTTGCGTGGACATCAGAGAAGGTTTGGTGGGATGGTAGTGATGTCGGGTGAGTGTTACGCATACCTCGGGACATCGAACATGGGTTTTGGGTGGTTGAAGGTGGAGGTCACATGAAGCATGGGATTGACCAAGTTTGAGTTTGTGAGGCACTATGAGATCTTCTTAGATCATGAGAAATGCATGATTAGAGTGGATAGATGGGATCGACTGGAGGTGTGATTGGACAATCATGATAGGTATGGACTTCAAGTTCGCGACATGAGAGATCAAAGTGGATGGTTAAGATCAGAGGATGGCATGATTAGACGATGCAGATTCAATACCCATAGAAAAATTTCATCCCACATAAAATTTGGTCCATCCATCCCACTTAGTATATAAGTCTCTTCACCTCTTCCATATCTCAAGACGACAACAGGGTCAGCACCCATATCATCTACATTGCTTCTACCCTGGGATTCGGCCCACCAGGCACACCTGTGGGCTTATGCACCATGGGCTATTTAAATAGGCCCAAATTGTATCTTACGGGAGTTATGCTCCACCACTAGTCTATTTTCTAGCCCAAGAGGGCACCCACCAGGCATGGTAAACCCTGAGTCCTATATGGGAATGTGGTTGAGTTGTCCTGGCTGGTTGGTGTCTTACCACATTTTTTGACTAAGGGTGTTAATAAAAACCCCTTAATGACTAGGAATAAAAAACATAGTTGAATATATGTCCCAAATTGATCTCCTTAAATAAATCCCAAGAAATCCATCAATGCTAGTCCAAGTTATTACTCCATCATTTAGCATGGTCCTCTGATCTTTGGAAGAAATGTGTGGAATTCACAAATATCATTGCAATCAAAATTCCCCCATAGAATGAGATTCATAGGGACTAAATGAATCTTATTCTATGGTAAATGTAATTCACATTTTCTCATATATGAATATCTACTAATAAAATCTATTTAACTTACTAAGAAAATATATCCTGAGTATATATGGGGAACTCTCAAGTGTTATGAAGATGATACGTCTAGCCACACCTACTCTATTGAATCCAATATAGGAAGTAGATTTTAATTGGAGAATGGAAACCCTAAAATTGGAATGTATATTAATTTAAAAATGGAACATGTATTGGGTGGAATAGAACTTGTGGCTGGATCTGATGTAAAGAACTTGGATGTTCCTATGTATCCCATGGGGATGGTAATCAAGCCGCACATAGTTATGAAACATATCACTTTGAAGATAAAACTCATGAAGAAGATAAAAAGGTTCATTTATATAAAATTCTATTATTAAAGTCCTTACATAGATCTAGATCGTTTGTTGAATGGAAAATTTCAGTATTTTTTGATGAAATCTTGGGTAAATATCCATGTCTTGATGGATATATTGATCAGATATTCCATGATAATCATCCTTTATGTGTAACACCAAATAGATCTGATCACTTGGATTTATGTACTTGACTTTTAACAAGTTTATCTTTGGAAAGTGTTCATGAATTCCCATCGACAATAAATTATTTATTTGTTCACCTGGTCTAGTAGTCTTGAGGTCATCTAATTTACATGGACGGTTTAGACATGATATCCTTGTTGAATGCTCTAACTATTTCATAATTCAATAGAATTAGTGAGCATAACATGTTTTTTATAAGGCCATATAGTGGGCCCCACAATCTTTGAGACTTTTTTATTTGTTTTTTCCATACATTTTCCTAAGATTTATATGGGGGAAGTCTTAGTAGGCTTGGACTTGTGTTTTTCTCAACCTGCCTTTTTACAGGTTTTCATCCTAACAAGTTTCTATGCATATTCCCTTTTATAAATTATCATCATTTCTTGGATCATAAAATGTATATGCCCAATGATAAAGTTCTCAACATTTCATCAGGATTCCCTTATCAGTTTTTCATCTTGGCAAGCATCGTGTCTCTTTTTGTTTCAGGGTCCAATAAACTAGACCATTGGTGTGCTATAATTTAAGGTATTTGAGCATGGAAGTTTGGTGTACTGTATATTAATGTATTATAGCTTAGAACATTGGAATTACATGTTTTTTTAAGTATTACTTCTTGGAATTTTATAGAATATGGGGCTTGTAGACTCGGGACGACTCAAAACACTATGGGGTGACGAGTTCCATTATGGTGTTCCTAGAGCTCACAAGGATTGGAGATACTTTCTTACATGGAGTATATTCCTTTAATTATGTGGGTAAAATCCCTTATACATTGATATAATGGCCATGAAAAGAAGATATCTAATATTTTCCAAGGGCTTGTGAAAGGTTTATGGGGTGAATATGGTTGAGGGGGAAATACTAAGGAAGCTAGGCCAATATGGATAGATGAAATGTGGGTGATGTAAGTCACAATAAAAAGTATAATCTAGGTAATATGGGATGGGTAATACATTTTGGGTATGTCCCTTAACACTATGGGGTGTCAAGTTCTACCATAGTGTCATTGAGACTCACAACGACTATGAATCCCTTTATACTGGGCCAAGATGTCTTTGATCGGTGGGTCTGAGCTCCTATGTCAGTATCATATCCCAACTAAGAGATATATTTTAATTTATATGTGATAATAAATATTTATGAAGACTCATACATCCGGATGAAGAAGTTGGATATGGAAGCAAGGATATCCTGGAAGGGTTCTGGCACCCTAGGGCGACTTATCTCTTAATTGAAAAGATTGAGCCCTATGCCTTGTGGTTTCTAATCACATAGTGTGAGATATCGAAAGGTTTAAGATGGGAGGTTCACATTCCATCCATGATAAAGGGTACAATACATGGTTATGCAACTTTGAGGATATTGTATCTACCTGAATAGTCTGAGATGTAGGTCATAAATCATAGTCCAAAGTGATCATCTCATGAGAAAGGTATGGGACAACCACACCGAGGATATATTAAAACATAATAGGGTGCTAAGTTCAACCCTGATGAAACCTAGATCACAAGAATCATAAATCCCTTTATGTTGGGATAATATGTCTCTCATTGGTGGGTTTGATCCCTCTACGTCAATAGCATGGCCATGTAGAGTTATCTATTCTCTTTTTAGGGAAAATGAAAGGTTGGAGATGACATGAGATGATTTAGACCATTAATTGACATTTATGAAAAAATGAATGATCCAAGAAGTCTTTCAGTACCATAAAAGTTGTTTCACTACCTTTTGAATATATTCTCACGGTGAGGAAGTGTGAAAAATCATTGCTCTAATTTTTTCCTAGAATAAGGGCTCTCACGAGCACAACTCAGCTTTTACTGGGGCTATAAATTAAACCCTATATGATTTATGCCTTACTCATTTACAACCTTATTTTTTATAAACTCTGAAGGTGAAGAGTTTAGAGAGCAAAGAATTGACCTTTTTTAAGGAATCCCTTTGTGGTTTTTTAACCTAACATGTTTTGTGTCCCTTTTACTACCAATTTGAAGTCTTGTGATTTGGAATATTATATGCTAGATTGTAAGGCTGTATAGCTTTGGCCAAAGTGTGAGAAATTTAATGTCATGAAACTTATCAATATAATATGGAAGATGTTACATAAGATCCTAATTAGGATGCCCATGGTCAAAAGTAATCCAACATCCTTACGAGTGATAGGTGAAAATGTTGTAAATCACGGCTCAAGGTTATAATGTTATCTGTGTTGATATGGGATGATCATTATAGGGATAACCTAAAACAAAATGGGGTGTTAGGTTCCTCCATGGTGATGTTAAGATCATGAGAATTATAAATCCCATTATACTAGTCCATGATGTCCCTAGTTGGTGGGTCTGATCCCTTGCATCAATTTCATGGTCAAACAGAAAGATTTCTTTTCTTTTTCAAGGGCAGTGAAAGGTTGTGATGACCCAAGGTGATTTATCCAAGAAGTGATTCATATGGATTGAGGTTATTAAAAATATGATGGAAGAACCTCATTCTATGGTTAGTTGGGGTAAGGCTCTCATATTCCTTTAATAAATAAGGATGCTGATAAATGATTTTCCAAGTTTAATGTCATGTAACGGGGACATGCCTACCTACATGCAGTTTAACATCATGTGGTAAGGATGTACTTCCCTGAAATTTAACATCATGAAGTAAGTATATACATCCATGACATTTATCATCATGTGTTATGGATGTACATCCATACAGTGTAATGCCATACAGTAAGGATGTACTTCCATGCAGTTTAATATCATGTGGTATGAAATTACTTCCATGTAGTTTAACATAATGTGGTAAGTACATGGAAACCAACATGAATGTGTAGAAATGTTGTTGAATGGAAAAAAGGCAGAGATCTTGTCATCCCTACATATCTTGTTTCAATAAAGCTCAATCCATATGTCTCTCTTGAAATACCATGCAGTTTACCTTCATGTGGAAAGGGCATAGATGAACCGGCATGGAAATGGAAAATATTGTGGTTGGGATCAAATATGGATATTTGGGCAAGACTACATTTCTCATGAGTATAAGAATAAATCGACACAAATTTCCGAATGCATAATCCTACATTAGTTTCATCCACATGCAAGGAATGGTCATTTTTATATTTATCTGCAGGGGCTAGACTCATAATTGTAAATGCAAGCATTACTACGTATCAAATGAGGGCAGGAGTCAAGTCACATAGAGTTTATGAATGGGAAATAATCTACATATGTTTGATCCATATGAAGAGGTTGACATTACTTTTATTCAACATTGTATTTGGGCCTATGATTATCGATTCAGGATTCACTACATATCCAGTGATGACAAGAATCAAGATACACATAGTTCTAGATGTTCCACATAGTTTAATGTGATGCAGTGAGGATGTGGGAGAACTGACATGAATAAACAGAAATGCTATGGTTGGGCCCGAGAAAAAATACATGGATTCACTATGTATCTCATGAGGATGAAATAAAACAACATTTAGTTATTTTAAATCCCATGTACTTTAATGTTATGTGATGAGGATATGGTGAAACAATGTGAATTGATGGGAATATTGTCGTTATCCCCCATGGTGGATGTCTGGGAATCACTACATATCTCATGATAATGAGAATCAAAACACACATAGTTCTGAAGATCCATGTAGTTTAAATTCATGTGGAAAGAAAATTGACCATGTAGTTTAACAACATGAGGAGAGAACTCATGGTATTCCTTATATGGTCTTTCATTAAGGAACACACTAAACCTACTGTGTACTTTTATTTATTTCTTGTAAGGTAATGTACCTTCAGCAATTCCTAAGATTGTGTGAGATATGCTCGGTCTGAGAAACATGGAAGGGAAAGGGATTACCTTCAATGTAGAGATAATTGAGGGTACAATGATGGAATTTTGTATCATGTAGTGGACAGAAAAGGATATAGCATTGATGCATTTCTACGCATCTTATTAGAAATGATAATCAAGTATTACGTCATTCTATAAGAACTATGTGTTTTAACGTTATGCAGCAATGAAATTGGTGACTTGATGTGAATATAGATGGATATCATACTTATGTTCAGTTTTATAGAATGCGATAAAGACATTGGTTGTGTAGTTTAATGTATTACGGTAAGGGTGAAGGGTGTCGTGCAGTTTAATGTCATGCAACTATGTTTAATTTGTACAGCTTAATGACAGGTAACTTGGATGAATTCTATACAGTTTAATGACATGTGGTTAGTATAAATTCCATAAAATTTAATATCATGTAGTTAGGACATATTATGGGACTTACACTGATGTGTAATCCCTTTTCCATTCATCAAATATTCACTTGGAATATTTCCTCTCCTGATCAAGATTGACTAAGATGATGGTTGTATTAGCCAATGTGTTGGCGCAATCATTTTGTGATCAGGAGGCATGATGAAATTTGGGATCAAAAGGGAAATGAGAAATCATATCCCATGTTCATGGAGTGTCATGGGCATAGAGGACCTCTTCATCTGTAATCTTGACGTATTCCGTCGTATTTTCCAGTGTAGTATGTGTTGCATGGAAATCTTCCTGGGCATTTCCTTTTACTAACTTTTGTGACACAAAATTAATGTCATATATTTGAATAATGACCACCCATCTAGCCAAGCTCCCAATAAACATCAGACAAAAAAGTAAGTACTTGAGTGGATGTATGCGAGAGACCAATTGGTCTTCATGGTTTTGTATGTAATGACTCTACCTTTTCACTACGAATATGAGTGCAAGTCTATTATTATACACATCATAGTATCGGGTCTCAGTACCTAGCATTGTCTGGCTAAGTTAATAGAGAATATTATCACTCCCCACATCATTATTTTTTTAGGAGGGTTCCTAGTGAGATATGAATGGCGCTGTTGTGGGAGCTTTCAAATGATGTTCGGTTTCAGGTTACTTAGGTGCAGTAGAGTAGTTGACCAAGGTCGTCTCTCAAAGTAGGAAACAAATTATAAAAACTTTTTAATGGTATTATAAAAATAAAATAAAATAGAATAAAAACACTACTTGTAAGTATGTGAGGATTTTTATGATTTATAATACTAGAAGAAGTTTTCTGAAAGAAGATTTAATTTTTTTTTGTTTTTATTTTCGAAATGAATTTTGATTAAAAATACACAACAAGAAGATGCTTTTTAGACAATATTTAAAAGGTGTAATAGATATAACTCTAAATCTTCACTCAATTATTTATAATTATCATTTAAACTAACATTCACTTAATTATGATCAAATAATTTGTTCAATCATGAACCCTACAATAATTAACTTTAGCACAAAGATGAAGTGAATTTAACCCTAGGCTAACTTCAGAACATTCAATCGCAGCACCATACTTTGATTGATGTTATAAGGTTAGCTTATGGTCAGTGGTAAATTAAGGAAAATTTCAATTCTGGATAATGAGGATTAATTGTGTTTAGGTAACATATTTTAACTATACAAACTTATCTCATGTGGTCTTGTATTACCGATTAAGTTTGTGCTCTCACAATTTAAACAAAACCTCGACCTCGCGTGTTTTTGTGTTAACTGTTAAATTGATTTATTAGTTTCTTATAGCTTAAGAACACAGTTCAGGGATCATATTTTGTGAATTAAATTATTTTAATGATTCAAAATAATTAAATGAAGAGGTTAAAAGATAGATCGATCATTAGAAAACTACACCTCCATGGGCGGTGTTGTCATCGTGGAGACATTTTGCATGAGAAAAAGATTGAAAGGGTAAAACTCAATCTCGTCTCCACTCTTGATTTCAACCTAATTAGCAAGATTAAGAGAAGAATAAATTTGAATCAAAAAGAAGAAAATATAGGAAATAAAATAATAATAAATAAGTTTATTGCATAAATGAGAACATTACAACATGATGAAGTGAAGAAGGCTTCGATGAGGAGATCCTTTCTTCAAGAGATAACCCTCTTACAATGGTTGGAGAATTTTGTTGAAATCAATTCTCCTCTACCTAAAATATCCTAATTCACGTCCCAACCCCTCCAAATGATAAAAACTCTAATTTATAGAGTGGATGGGTTTCTAGGTTACAAGTGGTTTCAAGTGTGAATGGGGAAATTTGGCTAAATATTTTAATCTAAATATCACCACACATTTTACCACAAAAACGTGTGAATCATTTGTCCTTACACAAGAATGATTTGTGAAAAATTATATCCTCTAGATCCTCTCAAAATATGGGCCTCATCCAAGCATTGATGAAGATGTTATGTCCCAAATACAGAACCCATTTTTATTCGGGCAAGTCTAGCCAACCATTGAATTAATGGCCCATTTACTCCATCCAAATACACTTCTTAGCTCTAGTGTCCTGAATAAAAGTTGTAGAAAATTAATTTAGGAACCCAATTAAAAAAAATATAAGTTTAAATAAGTCATAATTAAATATTTATGTGTGAAATACTACAGTGAATTTAAAAAGGGTAAAACTATAATTTTAATCAAATTTTCAAATGAATGATCTAATGCCAAATATTTCATAAATGAATATATTTGGCACAATTTGAGGAAAATTTGTCATTTATTATCAATAAAATATTAAAAAAAATAGTGTTTTATCAACTCTCCCACACCTACCCTTTTCCACTTCTGGGAAAAACCTCATATTAAGTAAAATCAATATCAAATCAAAGCAAATTTTAAAACACTTATGCTTGAGATACAACAATTACACACCAAGAAACAAAAGATATCATTCCTTATAAAAAAATTTATTTCAAGTTCTCCATTTATATCATTCAATATATTTCAACTACATTTATCTTCTCATTCACAAAACAGTTACCTCACTAGAATTTTTCCATTATCATAGAAATGTCAATTTTTTTAGCATTGTCTTTCTGATCCAAACTCATAAAAGGGTCACCATAGGCTTGATAAATTCCTACATCACCACCCAATATTAGTTAAGGGAAAATGATTATCATGATAACTTTTCAGGTTTGTTTTGTGGATTTTGGTTGGTAGGATTAAGATGTGAAATTTTTTGAAGCTGAATGAGGGGGGCTTGACTCTTTTTTAGAAAAAATTACATTAATCTAATTGTCACATAAATATAGTCTCCTCCTCAATCCCCATATCATAAATTCATGTTCACCCTCAGGAAAAATAAATTACTGTTCACCCCAATCAACATTTCAGCTGTAAAAATGTCAATCTTCTCAAGAATTATTTTCTTGAAAGCTCCAGATAGGCACAACTTTCTTCTTCTATTAGAAGCTCCAGAAAGGCACAAATTCAGTTATCAGGAAAGATCCAAAAAAGTAACAGCTTTCAATATAATGATTTTCATTATCATCAAACACAATTATTTATAATTTAATTTTCCAATTGAAGTATCACAAAATGTGGTAGCACAACACAAGACAGCTTCCCCACACTTAAGTTTAACAAGATTATGCAATTTCACTTGAAGAGTTGGTTAGATAGGGAAAATTGGATTGTAATGTGGCTAACCTAATAGGAAGTTTGTGGATTCTTAGGGATAAAAGGATTAAGTGTTCCAGGTAGGTCATTATAAAAAAGGATTCTTTCAAATTGGGGCTTTAATACCAAACCTATTCCTTAATCATTTAAAACATAAGTACCTCAAACACTCAAGTTTTGATATGAATAAATCAAATTCTGGTCAAATTAAGCATGGTTTGGTTCTCTCAATAAGTGAGTTTAATGTGAAGAATATGAAAATAATGGTTCAGAAGCCTCACTGGAAAGTGATTTCAAATATAAAGACAGTGAGATGGGGCATGTGATTCAAAATATGGAGTACTTTTCATGAAATTACTAAAGATTTGGACTTGAAACAAAGTTATTATCAGCATTCATTTAAGCTTAGTTTAATGGGAGAAATTGTTTCAATTATTTATTTTAATGTCAAAATGGATATGAGAATCATTTCAACTTAAACGTTTCAAAAACACACAAAAAACTGAAAAATAAACACACAAATTTTGAAAAACATAATTTTTTGGAAAATAATTGAAAACTAGGAAAATAATTGAAATTACTAAACTAAAAGGTTTCCTCCCCCACACATAAAATATTTATTTTTCCTCAATGTGAACCCATTAGATGATATATGCACATTAAATTTATAATTTTAAACAAGACAAATAATATAAAAGTGAAAGGGTTAGGAACAGCCTGATATGCTCAAGTGATGATGGGGTCATGTAGTGTGATGAAATCCACTACATCAGTAGGTAGTCCTTCAATGTATTTCTTCAAACATTTCTCATTGAATGTGAAGCTCCTTCCAGTGTCCTCTTGTGTGATCCCAATTCACCATATGGAAAAACATTAGTCACAACATAAGGATATAACCACCTAGAACGCAACTTACTGGGCATCAGCTTTAGTTGTGAACTATATAGTAAGACTTTCTCTCCTACTTGAAATTATCTTTTATGGATAATTTTTTCATGAGATGTTTTGGATCTTTCCTTATAGATCCTTGAGTTATCATATGAAGACAATCAAATCTCCTCAAGATCTTGAATTTTTAGCTTCCTTTTCATTCTATCTTAGGCCAAATCTATGTTACATTTCTTTATAGCACAATAAGCACGATGCTCAAATTCCATACAGATATGGAATGCTTTCCAAAAAACAATATGAAATGGGGACATAGTGATTAGTGTTTTTTATACTATCCTATATGCCCATAGTGCATAATCTAAGTGCTTTCTTCAATCCTTACTATTTGGCTGCACAGTTTTTTCCAAAATCTGTTTCAACTCACAATTTGAAACATCAACCTGACCATTTTTTTGGGGTGGAATGGTGTTGATGTTTTGTGTGTCACCCCATACTTCCAAAAGAGGGAAGAAAAATTCTGATTTCAGAAGTGTGTCTCTTGGTCATTGATGATGGACTTCAGTACTCCAAACCTGCAAACAATCTGCACTTTGACAAATTCCACAACAACATGAGAATCATCGGTCCTGGTGGCCTTATCCTCCACCCATTTTCTCACATAATAAGCGGAAACCAAAATATATTGGAAACCAAATGAATTAGAAAAAGGAAACATAAAATTAATGCCCCATAAATCAAAAATTTCAAATAATAGTATGGGTTTTTGGGTCATCTCATGTCTCTTAGAAATGTTTCCTATGTGTTGGAAACGTGAGTATGACCTAACAAATACATGGAAATCCTGTCATAAGATTTCCCAATATAATACAGAGTAAAAAACTTTCCTAGCTATCTATTGGGGTCCAAAGTGTCCACCACACGCAAGTCTGTGAAAAAATTGCAGAATAGACTCAAACTCATGATTAGGAACACACCTCCTAATAACTTAGTCATTACACATGAGCCATAAGTTAGGATCATCCCACACATAAAATCTAGACTCGGCCTTTAAATTTTGGACTTGATGTTTCTTTAAATTTGCAGGGATTTTGGATGCAACAAGCTAGTTCACTAAATCTGCATACCAAGGATGCATCCCTAAGATGGACTAAAGATGCTCATTGGGGAAATTGTTCTGAACTGGTACCTGGTCCAAGCTTCCATCCTCTAGTGTGTGAGTAAACCAACTCATGTGGTCCACCACCAAGTTTTCTGACCCCTTTTTTCCCTTATCTCAATGTAAAAATTTTGAAGAAGGAGCATCAATAGGATTAGCCTGCGCTTTGCATCTGGCTTCTTTAATAGGTACCTTAGAGCTACATGGTCAGAAAAAACAACTAATTTAGAGACCAATAAATATGAAATAAATTTATCTAAAGTGAATATAACAGTAAGAAACTACTTTTCTATGGTTTTGTACTTTGATTCGGATGAATCCAGTGTCCTTGATGCATAGGCAATCACATGTGAACCTCTGTCCACCCTCTGAGATATGACATCTCCAACCGCAAAGTTAGAGCCATCACACATAAGATCAAAATAAATCTCCCACCGTGGGGGTTTTATGATCAGTGGAGTGGTCATACACTTCTTTAGATCATCAAAAGAAGTCCTTCAAGAATCATTAAACACAAAATCATAATCCTTTTAAAGTAATCATGACATAGGAAGATCAATCTTACTAAAATATTTGATGAAGCATCGATAAAATCTTGCATTCCCTAGGAAAGATCTAACATCACGCACACATGAAGGATATGGTAAGGATTAAATAATATCTACCTTAGATCTATCAAACTATATCCCATGTTTTGACACTACATGCCCTAAGAAAATGTCATGATCTACCATGAAATGACACTTTTCAAAGTTCAAGACCAGATTCTTCTGAATACAATGATTCAAAACCGTTCCCAAACTACTTAGACATTCATCAAATTAATACCCATACACTATAAAATCAACCACAAATACCTCCATGCAGGTCTCAATAAAATCAGAAAAATACTCACTATGCATCTCTGGAAGGTACCTGGGGCGTTGTAAAGTCCAAATGGAATCCTTCGGTAGGAAAACATGCCAAAGGGACAAGTGAATGTAGACTTCTCCTAATATTTTGGAGCTATCGAAACTAGAAAATATCCAGAAAATCCATCCAAGAAATAATAGTGTGTCTTCCCAGCTAGTCTCTCAAGAATCTAATCAATAAATGGGAGGGGGAAATGGTCTTTGATAGTGTATTGATTTAGTTTCCTATAATCAATACACACATGAAAATTGGTCTATACCCTCATCAGAACTAACTCCTATTTATCATTTTTTATAACTATAACACCACATTTCTTAGGCCCAACCTGAATAGGAATCACCCAATGGGAATTTGAAATTTGATAAATTATACCTGACTCAAGAAATTTTTCAACCTCTTATTTAAAAACCTCCAAAAGTATTGGATTGAGTATCCTTTTTGGATGCCTTACCAGTTTAGTCCCATCCTCCAAAATAATCCTATGCATGAAAATCGAGGGGCTAATAGCTGATATGTCATCCAAGGTCCACCCAATTTCCCTAATGTTCTCCCTAAAAAGATTCAAATGTTTTTCTTCATGTTCAAAAGGGATATAGTTATCAATGATAACAGTTAATTTCTCACCACATAACAAGTATGAGTATTTGAGATTTGGTGGCAATTCCTTGAGTTCTAGTGTAGGGGGTGGTGTATGGATGGAGACATAGAAGTAACTGAAATATGTGCACAAAGAGAATTAGTATCAGAATATACATCATCAAAATCATATAATAAAGCATCAAATCCATCAGCATACTCAATAGCCATGTCATTATTAGAGTTCACATGATTAAAATCAGAAGATGATTCCATTTAAGAATCAAATTTAAGAGAGTATTATGCATTAGAAATAGGTGTGGAAGAACTCTTAGATATCAAACTAGAACCAATACTCATAATCTCCATAAGCATTGAACAATCAAATTCCATGGGGTTTTTATTTGGTGGTTCATAATGGGAGATAACAAATACAGAATGATCCTCTGAGAAGTACTTCATGAAATCCATAACATTAAATATCACAACTTCATCCCCAAATTCCATGGAAAGTGTACCCTCATTAACATTTATGATTGTTTTTGTAGTTTTGATGAAGGATCTACCTAAGATAATGGGGTCATGAGAATTTACCTGATCATCCTCCATGTTAAGCATGTAGAAATCTGTTGGAAAGATCATGTCTCTTACCCGGAAAAGTATATCCTCAGGAACTCCTGCTTGATATGTCATAGCTCTATTCGCCAACTACACCACTACTCACACGGGCTTCAACTCACCTTCCTACAAAGAAGATAATACAGAGTGAGGAATCACACTTATTGAAGCTCCTAAATCACAAATTCCATTATAAAAGTTCCACTCCCCTATGGTGCATGGGATAGTGAATGTCCCTGGATCCTTTCACTTTGTCGAAATTGCTAGAGTTGGTGTAATGAGTTATGAAACATTACTTCTAAGATTGATCCTCTCATTTCAATTGAGCTCTCTTCGATTGGTACAAAGTTCTTTTAAGAATTTCTCATACCTTTGGATTTTCATGATGTCTTCAAGTAAGGGGATGTTGATCTCTACATGCTTAAATGTATCCAAAACTTTTTTTACATCGCCTCTTCAGCCATCTTCTTGGTTTGTAAAACTCTATTTGGAAATGGAAGGGGTTTAGAAGGAAAATCATCAATATTTTTCTTTCATTTATCTTTCTCCTTAGATTACTCATCAGTTGATATGGAATGTGGATTTTCCAAATTTGAGGTGAATCTCAGTGGAAAGATAGGTACAAATGTATTAGTTTTTTGCTTCCCACATCTCAATGTGATAGCACTAACTTTCCCCTTTGATTCTTCAACTCCCTCAGATCCTAACCTTGACTCTTCAGCTCACTAAGTTAATTAAGAACAATATTTTTCAAAAGGTCATCAGTGTTAGAATCTAACTTGGATGGGGTATTCCCTTGTTGTTGTCTTGTTGTGGTTGGGGTTTCAAATCTCTTTTGGGGTTGTTGGAAACCCTACTGGTAAGGCAGAGGATGCTGGAAGTTTTGTTGAAAAGGGGGCCTTTGTTGTTTTCCATAGTCATACCTCATGTCCGATTGATCCTTTCACACTTGGTTGTATGTTGGATCAAATGAATCAAACTTATTTTGGGGTTATGTCTATTGTTGCTACTGATATGGTCTCCATGAGAATACTGTTTCACAATCCTCTGTCTCTTGTAGTTATGGGAAACTATCAATTGGGTATCCTGTCTCAGTGAAAATTCCACAAGGCCTTGATGGAGGGGGTTGGGATGTCTTTTGATCCAAAGAAATCTATCTCACCATAGTTTTCAACTCTTCCAACTTGGTATCAATAAAATTACTTTCAAGAGAAAAAGGACATACCTAATGTACTTTCCTGATAGACAGTGTACCTCGATCGCCAAATTGTTGAGAGTTGTGGGTCATCTTATCGATCAATGCATATGCAGCTACTGTTGTCTTGTTTGCCAATGCTCCTCCTGCCGTTGTGTAATGTCCCGGTTCTAGAAGCCACCCAGAGGCACCCCGTACATGGTTGGTCACATGGCCTCAAGCGCATTTCCCCAAATGCCAGAGGGTGCCGACTAGCAGTGAGGGACTTGGGTGCAATAGTGGGGAAACTATTCCATCATTGGCAGAGTACACAATGGAATATAAACAAAATCAATAATGGAAGCCGTAAACATCCATACAATAGTAAATAGTAGAAGGAAAAAACTGTAAATATATGGAGCACATATATAAATTATTCATGATACATAAGTCTAAGAAAGCAGCCAAACAAGTCACAATGTTGGAATACAACAGTGCTAAACCAAACTGAAAAAGAAAGCAGATAAAACTCCTCAACATCACAAGACATAGCTTGGTCCCATACTCTCCATCTCTATAGCAAGTCAAGTACCTAAAGTAGAAGTGTGCTTCCCCTTGTCTATACCTGCAACAATATAATCTGTTTGGGCCCAAAATCATTGCCCAAATAGGGTGTGAGACTAAATCCCAATAGGCAACCAACACAAGATCTGTGCCTAATAGTCAGGGAATATATGGAAGGTAAAAGTACAGAAACTAATAAACAAGGAAAGTAATCAACAACAAACAATCCACAGTTCAGGCATTTAATTCACAAACAAGTAATCAGCTACTCAAGAAAGTAGAAACAACAGGTAAACCTCTGGGTAGTTATCACAGCCTAGCCCCTGTGGTTCAAACAACAATTACTAGAAACCCTCTGAGAGGCACACACAATATCACCCCTCTGGTTCACCTAAAGTATAGACTCTCTGGGGATGCACTCACCGTCAATTCCCCCCTATAGTCTCGTATCGTACAAAAGGTTCTCTAGGGAAGAAATCAATGTCTATTCCCCATGTGGCTCACGTCGAGGAACTACAGACACTCTGAGGAAGCACTCAATGTCAATTCCCCATGTGGTCTCACATCGTAAAATTATAAAGACACTCTGGAGAATCCCTTACGTCCATCCTCCTTGTGGTCTACTACACTAGGTTCTCATGGCCCTGTGTGAGTCAAACATGTATAGCACGTGTATCACCCCAACTAAACATCAAGAACTACTTGGATAGCATTCTAAGGCATATCATCATAATAGAACAACAATCACTCTATCCCACAACTAGGCATGGAAACTGGAAATAGCCTAATAGGAAAAACTAGACCCAACGGTCGTAAACAGAAAAAACATGCCTGGGAAAAACGTCCAAAGCACGGAAAAATTATCCTATTCACAAACAATAATCTCTACTCAGGCATACAAGCAAAGCAGTCAAGAAATAGGGAAAACCAGTAAACACGCAATACCTTGTTCAAGGGTATTGGTGGAATTTTCACAAAATACTCAAATACTTTCAACAGAAAGGCACAAACCACCTACATCAGGTTTAAGAGATCGATACACATGAACCAAAATTATTGAATATCCTTAAAATTTCATAGATCTACGAAAACATATAAAACATTCAACCCATGATAACTTTTAAAGAAGAAGAATTGGAAAACTATGCTTTGGGAGAAGGAAGAAATCACTGCTGCAATTCCAATGCAATCAATGGTGCTCGAATTGGAGGAAAGATAGAGGATCAGGGGCTCGTTGAAGATTCTTGGCTTCTTGATGCTCTCGGACAAACGGGACCAAAAAGAAGTTTGTTCTGTCCGTCAGACATAACCCCGGTGCGTTTAATGAAAAAAAAAGTACACAACGTGTACTTTTATATTACACGACATGTAGTTACTTTTTTTGTACAACGCTTTAAGCAGCCTCTAAACACCCCCACATGGCCATGTGCATGGGTTCTATAAGGACAGCACCCGGATGCCTATGGAAAAGAAGTACATGGTGTGTACTCATAAAGTATATGGCGTGTACTTTGAAAATTTCCAGAATTTCCTCTTTTCCCCAAAAACAACAAGAAAAGGTAAAACATACTTGAAAAGAAGATCTTGGTTCTTATAAAATTCCCCCCTAAATAAATTCATCCCTGAATTTCCCTAGTGTGACATAGAAGAATAAACCCCGAAAAACTCCAACCACTTTGATCATACATTGCCTTCCCTCTCCCATGTTTCGTCTTGCACCTATCTGTGCTACCATAGAACTGGTACCAGTGGACCAGATTGGCCACAGAGAACCTTTGTACTACGATCAACAATTCAAATAGAATGCTCCTCAAAAGATGAATCCACCTCCAACTCGATTTACTCGGGTTGGAAAGCATGAGACGGGTCTGAAAAGTAACATCGGAGCTGAGAAACATGGAAGACGTCGTGCATAGCCCAGCACCTCTGAGGTAACTGCAACCGACAGGAATCTAGACTCACTCTTTCTAACACCTCAAACGGCCCGACGTACCTCGGTGAAAGCTTACCCTACCTTCTGATCCTTCTATGCCCCAACCTCAGTGTGACACATAGGAAAACCTAATCCCGGACCTCAAACTCTAGAGGTCATCTCCTCTGATCATCTTATGACTTCTGTTGGGACTGTGCAGCAGCCATCCTCTTTCGAGTCAACTCTATATACTCTGTGGTCTCCTAAACAAGATGAGGTCCCATTAATGTTGCCTCTCCTACCTCCAACCAACATAAGGGTGATCGGCATGGCCTACCGTACAAAGCCTCATAAGGTTCCATATGAATAGTTTCATGAAAACTATTGTTGTATGAAAACTCCTCCAGGGGTATATGATTCTCCCAGGAACCTCCAAAGTCCAGAATGCATGCTTGGAGCATGTCCACATGCACCTGAATCATACACTCGGACTAGCCATCAGTCTGGGAGTGGTATGCAGTACTCAAATGTACCTGCATACCCAAAGCCTTCTTGAAGCCCCTGCCAAACCCAAGAGGTAAAACGTGCATCCATTTCTGAAACAATGGAGTGTATAACTCCATGAAAACATAAAATTTCACGGATATAAAGTCATCCCTACTCAGAAACACTGAAGGTCTCCTTGATTGACAAGAAGTGATCAATATTCATAAGACTGTCAATGAAAACCCATACAAAATCATTCCCTCGAGGTGACCTCGACAACCCTGTCAAGAAGTCCATCGCGACGTCGTTCCACTTCCACTCAGGAATAGGTAACTTCTGTAAAAGACCCGCTGGATGTTGATGCTCTGCCTTCACCTACTGACAAGTAAAACACATCATGACGAAACTAGAAATATCCCTCTTCATACCTAGCCACTAGTACTGACGATGTAGATAATGATACATCTTGGTGACACCATGATGAACTGCCCAAATTGAGGAATGAAAGTCTCGTATCATCTCCTCATGTATATATGTTGGCACCCATACACGTCCCTAGTTTCACAGGATCTCATCCTCGCCTATGGTCCACCCAGAAATAGGGTCCTCTCCTAACAGACTCTCCTTTAGGACTAGGACTTCAGAATCTGATAGTTGCCTCATCCGTACCCGATCAAGAAGTGTAGAGGTAACAGCTACAGAAGAATGAATTGTCTGCCCCTATCTGTCATGAACCTCCAAATGCATCCTAGAGAACATAGCCATAAGTTTACACTCACAGCTGACCTCCCGAACTTCCTAGATCTGAGTCCTTCTGCTAAACGCATCAGCCACAACATTTCCATTCCTAGGCGTGTAGGAAATCTCGAAATCAAAATACTGTTGGTACTCAACCCACCTCTGATGTCTCAAATTCAAATACTGGTGAGTGAAGATGTACTTGAGACTCTTGTGGTCGGTGAAAACCACAAAGTGCTATATGAGAAGATAATGTCTCCAATAGTGTAAGGCATTAACAATAGCTACCAACTCCAGATCGTGTATTGGGTAGTTCCTCTCATGTGGCCTCAACTGCCGAGACTCGTACGCAAGGACTCTATCACCCTGCATAAGCACAGCTCCCAACTAGATACCTGATGCATCATAGTAAATATTATATCTCTTTCCCTGGTCTGGAAAGATTTGTATCGGTGTTGAAGTCAACATCCCTTTCATCTCCTGAAAGGCTGACTCATAAGAATCTTACCATAAGAACTTCGCACCCTTCTTGGTCAGACCTTTCAGTGTCGCTGTTAAGCATGAAAAGTCCCGTATAAAACATTTATAGTATCCAGACAGCCCTAGAAAACTCTTAACCTCAAATACATTCTTCGGATGCTCCCATGAAACTTTATATTTCACTTTCTCTAGGTCTACTGATACTGCAATCTCTGAAATAACGTGACCCAATAAGTGAATTTGGTCCATCCAAAAGTGGCATTTTGGGAGCATAGCATATAATGAATTGCTTCTCAGTGTACTAAAAAAGATCTCAATATTTTTGGCATGGTCATTTCGAGTGTGAGAGTACACCAATATATCATCCACTAAGACCACCATGAAAGAATCCAAGTACGGATGGAACACTCGGTTCATCAGTGCCATGAAAACTCCTGGTGTGTTCGTGAGACAGAACGACATAACTAAGTACTCTTATAGACCATACCTACTGTTGACTCTCCTTTTCATCACATTGTCTAAAGGAATGGAAATGGAAATGACTTTTCACAAAGTGATTCATCCTTTGAAGAAAACAAAAAAAATCGGCAAAGGAATGAAAAAGGAGTCAAATACCTTTGGGTCGTGCAAGTTCTGCCACTGTCGCGCAAGTACACTTGCGCGCTACCTAATGGTCATGCAAGTGACTTGTGCGCCCTCTTCAAAAACCACCCAGGGTCTTCTCCAGCCTATAAATACCCCTGGTGGGCCCCCCATTTCAGGAGGATTTTTTTTCAGAATTCAGATACAGGGATCTGAACGACCAAGTCTCTTCTTCGAGTCTTTTGAATGCTTCTAAGGTAATTCTTTACCTAGAATGGAACGTCTAAACAAGAAGAATAAGTCCAAAGTGTTAGAATTCACTAACACTTGTGCGCCGAAGTGTTTTACCCTTATGGGAAATGGAAACACCTGCGCGCCTCCTTACCTACTCATTGAAGCTTGCGCGCCAATCTTCTAGAAGTACCTTGGGATAATGCTAAAGGCTTTGATCAAGGATCGCCCAAGTATTACCCTACTCGTTAACAATCGCGCAAGTACCCCTCTGCCGCATAGGTATACCTGCGTGACCAGGCTTTGTGCGCCCACGCAGTACTTGCACGACCCCCCATGACTTGCACGCCCTTCTATTTTTTGGTGCCCTTCCCTCCCATTTCATCTCTCTTATGCCATTCCACCTCTCCTATTCAAGATTCAGTCTTCAAGACACTCTTCAAATCCATTTATGACATGTTTTCTTGATTGACATCCTTATCTGAAAGGAATTATGGGGAACAACTCTCAAATCCTGGTGATTTACACATCTTTATGTCACTAAAGTTAGAGAGTTCATTCATTAAACCTCATCCTTTAAGATGAGAGAATCCTTAATATGGGCCTCCTTTTCAAGAGTAAGCCCCAGTACACATTCTCATTAATTTGGGCATCCTATTTAGAAGTAAGCCCCAAGTCCTCATTAATTTTGGGAATCCTCCTTAGGAGTAATCCCCAAGTCCCTTAATCTGGGCCTCTTCCTTAGGAGTAAGCCCTACTCTTAAAGTTCCCAAATATGGGCATCCTCCTCAGGAGTAAGCCCCAACCATAATTCTCTTAAACCTGGGACTCCATTTCAAGAGTAAGCCCCAATCTCAAATATGGGCATCCTCCCTAGGAGTAAGACCCAAGTCCCTTAAATTTTCAAATCCCTTTAACCTAGGCCTCCTTCACAGGAATAAGCCCCAGTCTTAATTTCTCTTGACCAGTCATAATTCCTTTTTGATTTGGGATTCCTTATTAGGAGTAAAACCCAATCATACGTCCCCTCCTAACTTGGGCATTTTCCTTAGGAGTAAGCCCCAAGATTAGATTATCTAAATCTCCATAAATCACATAAACCTTTATAGACCCTGTTCTTGGATTTCTTCCCCGAATTAAATCTTAACCTTCATCTATTTGGGCAGTCATACATACATAATCCCCACATCATTTCTTATGATTGCATCTTTCATGGCACAATTGTCTAGTTTTACTGATACCTCTTGTTTCTCATACCGAACATGACTCATGTGAGCTTAGAGTGTAAAAGTAATTATGACATCTTTCGTTGAGCCATCAATCATAAACATCATACTCCCTTATTCGAACTACGTGGGTTATGATTTCTTTTCTAAATAAAGGATACATAGGTAGCCCATCTGTGGGTACAATCCCAACACTGAAGTAATCCATGTCCTTCTGAATGACAATAGACTTAAAGTGCCCCACTGAGTGGCTTTAAAACCAGCATGGTCATCATAAAGACCAAGAGACTTTTATGTATTTAAGGATACCATCGACTAAGAATTTATAACAAACATAGATGATTCTCTATCGATGGAGAACCTCAAATACATATAAAATATTCTCTAAATTTCCTCCATATTTAATCCTTGATTGTCAGATATAAAGAAAAGATCATTTTATACTTGGTAATGTAATAAGGATTCACGAACATAACTTAAATCTATAAAGAGAGTCCCAGAGTAGACACTAATTCCCCTAAAAAGGTGTGATGAGTCCGACCTCCCATTCTCTCAACCAATGCAAATTCCTAAGCCTCATCAGTCCACAACTAATTAGCGCCTACCTTTGGAAAGTAGGTCCCAATGGATATGAAATCATTGGATGTTTCCGGTTCTTCAAACAAACCCATTACAAACCGCTTGGAATGGTTGAATCTTAAATCAACGAGATCATCCCCAATTCTAGAGGAAACAAAATAATGGTAAACCCAACAGGAATCCTTAACCAAGTTAAAATGATGCTTTTATTATTTGTTAGGACCCTATTTAACTCTCAATGAGAGGGCCAACAAAACAATCAATAACATATTTGATCATCCAAAAGATGTAGTGGCCGGACTTATATTGATTATGTCTGTTATCTCAAATAGGAACTCTTTTTCATGATCTTTTGCATTTCCAAAATGACTTCTATTAAGTTCACATATGTGAATACCTCTGATGTGAAAACTTCTGATGCGAATGCCACTACTGCTACTCCTACTGGATCGTCATCCACTCTAAGGATGACATCACCTACTCAGCGTCTTCAACGATGGGTATCAAATGTGCTGGTTAAGGAGTACCGTCATAATGGAACTATTCTAATTCTGGAGGCCGCTTGTCAAGCCCTCCAAGTCAATAATTCACCCTGGTCGTCAGGATAGCGACGACCAGTGAACAAGAAGCTGGCGGTGTTAACTACCATCTCCAACCATTTCGGGTCGTTATCCCCGGAACACAATCACCATTCACTCCTGTATTCTGGGGAGGTGAATGAGTAGGTCCCTCAGAACCTTAACTCAAAGAGACATAAGTCCTTCCTGAGGACTCCCATCAACAATCGCCGCTAGACTTGTGCGGCAGTTCTCCCTCAACATGATGAGGGCATCGACTCCAGCCGTTCGACTCAGGTTCCTCGATCCCAAGCATGCAAGACGAATCGCCAGAGGAAAAATCCGGTCAACAGTGAGCAGGTTATCATCTCTTCCTTCTCTGGAGAAGTCCACCAACCTAACATGGGGGGAAAGAAATGAGCAGGAACACACACTCATCTATTTTAATTCTGCTGTCCAATAGACTCGTCTGGCAGCATGACGCCAATCCCGCCAGGCAATTTCGGCGGAGTACTATATGCACGAACATACACCTGTTTCTACATCATCAGCTAGTCTGAAAGCTCGTCTTACTACATATGATGGAGCTCGTCAACCACGTTCGACGAAGTGCAATCAGCAGGAAAATACACCTGCTAGTATTGATCAATCCTACCAACAGTCTCGCTTGGTAGCACTCGGAGAAGTCAGTCGGAAAGCTCCAGTGACAAATAGGAGGCAGACTCAACTCTCTTCCCCCACACTTGAGTACTGTCAGGATTCACTAACAGGAAAAGGAGGACAAGATCAGGCACACACACCTACTCCAAGCATGGAATAGACGTATATCCCCATTCCGGAAGCTGAAGTCACCAAGCATATTCTATCAATGGTGAAAGAGAAGAAGCAAATCCCTGCTCATATTCTAGATGCTGGCAGGATATTATAACAGCTTCAGCGGTATCTCAGGGAAAGACACATAAATCTATCCCTACCAGTGGAGTGACACATCAACAGTTCACTCCAGAATAGACACACACATCTATTCCTGTCCAAGAGGGTTGTGGGCGTACTCCCCCATATCATAAGGACAACCAGGTCAAGAACATACACCGGATTTGAGTGGAGATCGTCAGCTTAACCTGTCCATCTCTTAGGATTAGGCACATACACCTTCTTAGAGTATCCAATTTCGTCAACAAGTGGTTTCCAAGGAGAGTAAGAAGGCGTCTAAGAAGAAGACCCGCCTAACACAGTTAAGAGATCAAGATCCAATCTGTAATAAGGCCTTTCTTGATGCTGGAGTTTTTGAAGCCCTCAGACAATTATCTGTTGGAATCCAAGATTCCACTCCCTTATTTCCCAATAGTGGGAACATTAATTCTGAAGGTCTTCAACAGAAACTTCCTCATGAAGTCTTGCTTCATGACAGTTCGGTCGATCTCGAAGTTTCATCTTTATATGAGATCCACAGGAACCCTCTATGTGTTCAGAAGACCAAGGAGCAAGAGATATCATCTTTTGATGTAACCCATCATGGTGGTCCTTCCCATGATGATGAATTTCACTGTGAAAGTCCTCTCCACAGTAGTGATGCACATTGCCCGTAAAATGATCCAGTGGACAATGTAGTGCTGAGAAAGCCCTCTTATCTTGAGGCACTTGCAAATGCGAAAATAGTCATGTATGATGCTTCATCACTATCAAGTTAAGTACTTTCTCAATCAGAAGATAATCCAGGGTGTAGGTCATTCTCCGAACCACCCCTAAGTCATGCATCTTCTAGTTTAATCAGTGATTTCTCTACCAATCTTGTTGAATCTGAAGAAGCAACATGGAAGCACCGGCTCTGGTCAAATTAGGTAGAAGAATCTTCATTGAATGATAAAGAGGAAATGCTTAACATGAGAAAAAAACTGGTGAAAGGTGATGTGCCAGTCATGTTTTGGCCTCTGGCTAACTCTCGGTATGACATTCCAAAGATTTTGACAGAAGATGGAATTCATGATATTCATCTCAACATATGGAAAACTCATTGTCAGTTGAAAAAGAAATTATTATCTTATGTTGAATATGAAAATCATGTTAAGATAATAGAAGGGTTACAACGTCATATTGATTTGGCATCTCTATCCGTCTCTCGATATCCGAAGGCTGAAACGTAGGAGAGAGCCCTTCAACGTTCATGCCTTGTTGCACTAATAAGATTTTTCCAGTTAATTTCCAATGCCCCATCTAGTATTAATGTCAGAGGATGGGGTGTTCATGGAGCACTATATTTCACTGTACTCTCAAGTCAGAAAATCCCGCCAAAAATGGATTCATGCAATGTTATTGCCCGTGGACGGCCACAGTCAATGGGTTTTGTTTGTAATCAAAAGATTTCACAAGAACAGGCCTCAACTAGTTCTTCTCAAAATCAAGAATACAGAGTGCAAGTTGTTGAATTACTCATGCATCAAGAGAACGAGAATATTGAACAGGCCTCTCGTATGAAGCAAGTACATCCTCAAGTGACAGAAGTATCAGAAATCATCCAACATTCTTTTGAGTCGGGTGATAAATGTGGAGGTCGATTGATGCATCCAACTAATTTCCAAACTAAGGTCCTTAAGATCAAGAGATCTTTTAAGAAAGTCTCATACATAATAAGTCAAGAGCCACCCCAGCTTACCAGACTAGGGACACTTTTAGACCAACCCTCGGAATCAACAAATAGGATTCGAGGAGTTGAGTAAGAACAGTGGGAACAACCCCAATCCACCAGACTGGGGACTTTTTCGAATCCTAAATTTCTCCCTCAAAGAAATTCAGTCTTTTCTGGATTGGGGAAGATGCCTCAAGAGGAACGAAGATCCAAATTATCAGCAGATTCTCTCCAAATTACGGTTCCCCAGGAAGTTCCTGAGAGATCAAATCAACAAAACTCATTGTCTCATCAGGAGCATGGAAGAAGACAATATCACAGAAATTCTGATAGAAGGGATTCAATGCGTTATTCATCAATTAATATCATTAATTCCATTGTTTTAGATCCACCAGATGAGGTTCACTCAGAGGTATTAGATAAAGAGTTTCCTGCTCAAGAAGTTGTATGTACAGACACAAATGAAGAAGGTGTGCGTACACGAAATCAAATGATTAATTAGAACCTAGGTAATCCTTCAAGTAACCCACATCCCCATCTCCGAAAGGTGTCCAATAAATGGAGGGGAAAGAATCAGGTTACATATCCTTCCTCTGGAGAAGGCCCATTTCTCTCACTAGAGAAAAGATTTGCACAACAAGAAGAATAAATAAAGGGGTTGAGGAGAATGAATGCAGAACTACTTCAGGGTAGTCTTCCTCCTAAGCATGCTGGAGTCAGTCAGTCAACGGAATTCGTTGTGGCTACTAAGATGGATCAATAATATCCTCCTTTATCAGTACACCCTTTTAGGTCTAATCCTATGGGTCAAGTCCAACAACAATCGGAAGTGATGTCATTGGTTGCAGTACCAGCTGCCACATCTGTACCAGCTCCAGTCATTGCACCTGTTCTGGTCCAAGCTCAACCGGATGTTTCTCGAAAGTTAATAACTACTATTGATTCATTAACAGCTTGGTAGGAATCTATGGATGGAAAGCGTGCTCTGGTTCAACCAGAGAAAAGAGCTTACCCTAAATGGGTTGATGCACTTCCTCCCCCATCATGTTTTGGGAACCCTGTATTCCCTATTTTCAATGGATCAGGTGAACCTTAATAGAATTTGACGCATTATGTGTCTTGTTGCGATCCTATGATGGGAACTCCAAAACAACAAGAAGTAGTGAAACTCAGATGCTTCGTGCGAACCTTGCAAGGACCAACTTTTGTTTGGTATATAAGCTTTCAATCCCGGTCAATTACCGGATGGGAAGATCTCCATCAACAATTTCTTCTCCAATTCAGCTCAACGTTGCCAAAGACAAAAGTTTTTTATCATACAAACTATAAGAAAAGAGAGAATGAAAGGGTCTCATATTTCATTTCTTGCTGGAAAGGATTAACATATTCCCTAATCTTAGCACTCCCTCAAGAGGAATTGTTGCCAATCTGTGTGGAAAATTTGCGTAATGAGTTGCGCACACCACTGATCCCTGTGAAATACATATGAGGGTTTCGAGATCTTACTTCAATCGCTCAATAGATTGATGATTCTCTTATAAAGACTAAGGATAAAGCTCGTATAATTCCATCAGCTCTAGGAATGAGAATGGGTAAAGTAGAAACTGCTATAGTTATCCTTAAACAAGCACCTATACCTGCTTCTACTTCAAAACCTTCTTCTTCTCAAAGGGTTCCACATCATGAGTTCCAACAAATGAGGCCATTTCCTCAAGATGATCAAAGAGATCAAAGACGAAAACAATTTGAGGATTTGAAAAGCAAAGTTTACTCTTTCCGAAATGAACAAGTTTCTGGTTATTTCATTTCGGCTCTGGAAAATAATTTGGTTCAATTACCAAGGCCCAAGAGGCCAAACAAGGAAGGAGATGAAGACCATCCCAACTATTTCCCATTTCATTAAATGTTGTGGCATCCCATTCATGAGTGTTTTGTTTTCAAGGACATCCTGCAAAAAATGGTCGATTTGGGACAAGTTAAACTGAAAGGTTTATCAGCTCAGGTAGCATGTGTTACTGCTATAGTTCCAGAGGAGGAAGGCGAGTGGCAAGAATTTAAGAACAAAAATGCACAAAAATATGCTGATTGGATGGTCAGAAAGACGATCAACTGAAATCATGATATATTTCAACAAAAGTTGAAGAAATCAATTTTTACTTCTGCCCTAAATGCCACAGCAAAACCCTTTTCATCAGAGGGAGAATCCTCAAATAAATAGTATAATTCAAAGAAAGAATAAGAATCAGAAGAAGATGAGTATGTGTCAAATCCAAAGTATTCTTTGACTCTGGAAGATTTCATGCCATCTTCTTCTAAGCCACAGGCACCGCCCCACCAAACGGAACAACCTAAATTGGATAGTCAGGTAGAGTCTTCATCGGATGAAGAGTTGATTTTCGGTTCTGTTAATATGATTCAATTAACATATCCATATTCCAGTCGTAGTTTCAATTTTAATGAGCCCAAATTCCCAATGTCAAATAGAGGAATCAGAGGAAGTTTTAGAGGATCAGGATACAGGGGAAGACAAGGATCTTTCAGAGACCACTATTCCAATTCTACCCCTGTTAGAACTTTTTATGCGGAAGAAACTCATGGTAGAGCCCTTCAACGAGCTCAACAAGAACAAGAGAGTTCTTCCACACAAGGTAGACTCAGTCCTGGCACAATTATTCTGGAAGATCAGTTGAAGGTTTCATATTCTTCCTCTTATCAAATAAATAGATCTAATCACTCTAATCTTCCAAATCCAGGAGTATTACGAACTCCTATCCCGATACAAGATGCATCAAATTCCAAAACATCAACTTCCAAGGCACCTGCTAAACCACATGTTTCTATTTGGAAACAAATACCTCTGGATCAAAAGTACGATGTATTGAAACACTTGTCCCAAGTACCAGCTAGGATATCAATTATGGATGCTTTGAATCTGTCAAAAGATCATCGGGAGGCACTCATCAAGGCTTTGTCAAGTCCTCATGAGTTTGAGACTAAAATTGCTACAGCTGAAGTCTACTATATAGAGAATAATCTTGCAGAATGCCATGCAGTGATATCTTTTACTGATGAAGATGAAGATGATGTCATGCATGGACATATTAGACCTTTGTACTTATCTATCAAGGTCAATGGTGTGGACATCTGAAGAGCTTTCATTAATAATGGTTCAGGAGTCAACCTCATGCTCATTCGTACACTTTGTCGATTGGGACTCACGTAATCTGATTTATCTCCTTCAACTATGATGTTACAAGGATATGATAAAAATGAATAAGAACCACTGGGTGAGATTACACTCAGAACTCAGTTCGGGGATCTTGTATCCAATTCAAATTTCATGGTTGTTGATCAAGATTCAGCCTTCAACATCTTTCTTAGATGACCCTGGCTACATCAACATGCGGCTATCCCTTCATCATACAATCAATGTCTCAAATATTGTATCGATGGTGAAGTTGGGACATTGTACGCTGATAAGGCCTCGTTTAAGAAATGTGAATCTCAATACATTGAGGCAAAATTCTATCACATGAAGGGAAGGGAGAAATCCACAACAAGGGAGATTACCAAAGTTAATGCTCCATATGGTTTGTAAAATATTCCGGTAAACCCATTAGCACTTGTGAGTATAGATTATGTGTTGCCTATCATTCAAATTGACAGGATATACTCAAATCAAAATACTCTTATAGAAACCTCCATAATGTCAATTACGACAATCGATCCAGACAACATGGGAGAAATTGGTGATCCACTAGGAAATGATGAAAGCTCAAATGGAGATGTCTTCATTTCATCTGCGGAAATCCAGCAATTCTATACTTCTCCAAACATGCCAGAAGAAGTTATAGAAATGTTAGAGGTTAATGATGATGTCAATTATCAATCCACTATCTCCTCTTTATTACCCAAAGAAGACCCTTCATCATCAATTGGATTGGAAATGGAACTTATTCTTCAAGATGTGAAAATTTTAACGTGTCTTCTGATCATGAAAATTTTGCATTATTATCTACTATGCAAGTAGAAACAGAGGAAATCACACATTTTGATGAAGAAGAGGAAGATCTCAGAGATGCTCCTCCAGCATTTGAAGAGGGTATCTCTACCACTGTGGATGAACTCAGAGAAATCAATCTAGGTACAAAAAAATATCCACACCCCACTTTAAACAGTGCGGCCATGACTCTTGAAGAATAAGAGATTTATATTTCCTTTTTAATGAAAAATAGAGACATATTTTCTTGGAACTATATAGAGATGTCAGGGCTTGATCCTGATTTTGCTACTAATCATTTGGGTTTTCCAGAAGAACATCGAGGATTCAAACAAGCTGCTAGAAGAACACAACCAACCTATGCTTCAAAAATTGAGGCTGAAGTGGATAAGATCATCAAAGATAACTTTAATAGAGAAGTTCAATATCCCAAGTGGTTGGCTAATATTGTCCCAGTGAAAAAGATGAATGTAAAAATTAGATTTTAAATTATTTTCTGAAATCTTAATCGTCATTGTCCTAAGGTTGATTTTCCAGTTCTGATCACATAACTTTTAATCGATGCAACAGCTGGCTATGAAGCACATTCCTCCATGGATGGATATTCTAGATATAATAAAATCAGAATTTCTTCAGAAGATGAGGAATCTATATCTTTCAAAACCCCTCAAGGTGTGTTTTGCTATCGGGTAATGCCCTTTGGCCTAAAGAATGCAGGTGCAACATATCAGTGTACCATGCATCGTATCTTCAAACCCTTTTTAGGGAAGTTCGTTGAATGTTATGTGGATGATTTGGTGGTCAAATCCGAACAACGTTCTAATCATTTGGTTGATTTGGAAGTCATATTCTGCAAGCTTCGACAACATAATTTGAATATAAACCCCTTAAAATGTGCTTTTGGGATAACCTCAAGAAAATTTCTCAGCTTTTTTATACGACATCGTGGTATTGAAGTCGATCCTGAGAAGACCAAGTCAATCCTTGGTATGTCACCTCCTATAAATTTGAAATAATTAAGAGGACTTCAAGGAAACTTAGCCTATATTCGGCGTTTCATCGCCAATTTGTCAAGAAAAAGTTTACCCTTCACCAAATTGATGAAGAATGAAGTCACTTACCAGTGGACTGGAGAATTTCAAGAGGCATTCAATATTCTCAAGAAATAACTCTTGAGTCCACCGGTACTTATGCCACCTGTTGAAGGAAGACCACTTTTCCTCAACGTGATATCTCTAGAGCGATCATTGGGTGCCATTCTTGCTTAGAAGAATGATGCTGGGAATGAAAACAGCCTCTACAATCTCAGTCAGACTATGTTTGAAGCAGAAACCTGATATTCAAATTTTGAGAAGTGTTTCCTAGCATTAATTTTTGTAGTTCAGAAGTTGAGACACTGCCAGCAACATCACGAGGTCCAATTGGTATCTCGTAATAACCCTCTCAAATTCATCCTTAGTCGTCCATTGCTTACAGGACGTCTGGCAAGGTGGGCAGTTATTTTACAGCAGTTCGACATTCAGTATGTGTCTCAAAAGGCAATAAAGGGCCAAGCTCTAGCTGATTTCCTTGCTGAACATCCTTCAGTATAAGATACATCTTCAGATATTGAAATTCCGGATGACGAAGTATTCTTTATTCAAGATAGTCTACAAACATAGGAAATGTACTTTGATGGTGCTTGTAGAAGTCCGACAGGGAGGAAAATGGAATATCCTAAGTTCATCAAAGTTGGGTTAGGAGTTGTACTCATTTACCCAGAAAAGGCATTGCTACCTTATTCCTTCTCATTATTGGGAGGCAGTAAAAATAATGAAGCAGAATACCAAGCTCTTATCGCAGGATTGGAGTTGGCGGTTTAAGCACAAGTGAATCACTTAAAGGTGAAAGGTGATTCAGACCTGGTAATCAAACAAGTCAATGGGGATTACACAATCAGAAAATAAGAACTAATCCTTTTGTATGATTACTTCAGTGATTTAATGGCAGAGTTTCCTTTAGAACAGAAATTTTCATATGTCCCAAGATCACAAAATTGCCAAGCTGATGCACTGGCTAATATAGCCACAGCTCTTGCAGATCCAAATCAAGACGAGACGACCATCAATATTGCCCACCATCATACAATTTCACCTTATGTTCAAATCAGAATAGAGGAAATCAATGAAATTAGCCCCATTCCTGAACCATATGGTCATACTACAGGATGGATGACACATATCAGGGAATACCTTCAAAATGGAACACTTCCACCTAATAGAGTCGAGAAAGAATAAATCTGGCGACGTGTGGTCAATTTTACTCTTTATGATGGCCCAGATCATCTAGAGAAAATTCTCTACAAGCGTGGTTTTGATGGAGTTCTCTTCAGATTCATTGATGTTGAAGAGACAATGGCTGTCATGAAAGAAGTGCATGCAGGAGTTTGTGGTTCCCACCAATATGGACATAGACTATATGATTAGATTCAAAGGCTTGGATACTTTTGGCCTTTAATGATACAATATTGTATTGAATTTACAAAAAAGTGTCATTCATTCCATGTACATGCCAACTTCATTCATCAACCTCTAGAATTGCTTCATACAGCTAAATACTTGTGGCCATTTGCCACATGGGGAATGGATGTGGTGGGACCCTATCCTTCAGCTACAACCAAGCAGTTTAAGTATATTCTTATTACTACTGACTTCTTTTCCAAATGGACAGAGGTAATACCTCTCAAAGAAGTTAGTTCTAAAAGGATTGTTAGCTTCATCAAGTCTAACATAATTACCATATTTTGTGTCCCTCATACTATATTGACGGACAATGGCACCAACTTCTGTTCAATAGAGGTGAAGAAGTTGTATCAAGAATACAACATCAAGTCCAACCATTCATCTCGGTATCATGTAGTGGCCAATGGACAGATAGAATCCTTCAATAAGACTCTATCAAATATACTACAAAATGTGGTGGATAGAGATAAGAAGTCATGTCCGGATAAAATCTTTCATTCTTTATGGGCTTATCAATTTACCACCCGCACTGCAACACGGCCAACTCCATATTCACTGGTATATGGAACAGAAGCAGTCTTTCCCATTGAAATTCAATTGCCTTCACTCAGAGTAGCTATTTGTGACCAGTCATCTACAGATGAAAAATCTCAAAAGCGATTGGATGAATTGGAACGATTAGATGACAAAAGATTGTGCACACTGCACCACTTGGAAGTCTATCAGAATCTAATAGCATGTGATTTCAACAAAAAAGTTTGTCTTCATTCATTCTTTCAGGGAGAATTGGTATTAGTTCTCAGAACTCCAATGATACCAGGAATGAAACCTCCAAAGCTTGAACCAAAGTGGGAAGGACCTTATTCAATACATAAGGTCTATTCCAATGGAGCTTATTCTTTATTCTCAATGTGTGGAGAACTCATCACTACTCCAACCAATGTCATATTTCTAAAGAAGTATTTTGTATAAATAGAAAATACACCATCTACGGTCTATGCATAGGACCTTAAACAATTTTCATGTCCCTTAAGTCCAGCACGACGTTAAACTATTCCATCCAGAGTCCATGCATATAACTTTAAACTATTTGCATTTATTTTGTCCCACACGACGTTAAACTGTGACATCCTAACTACATGATGCTAAACTTTACAGAAGTCCCTTACATCCAACATGACGTTAAACTGCATAACCAACGGTCCATGCATATGACCTTAAACTATTCTCACTTTCGTCCAACGTGATGCTAAACTGTATTGTCCTTTTTTTTGTCCAACATGAAATTAATCTATGAAAAAGTACCTAATACATCCAACATGATGTTAAAATGTGTCCTCTTCTGTCCTTACTGCAAGACATTAAACTACACAGTCCCTTTTTTTTCCAACATGACATTAAACTGTATTTTCACCAATAGTCCTAACTGCAAGACTTTAAACTGCATAGTCCTTTCATATGTCCTACATGACATTAAACTGTGCATCTTTAAGGTTGTTGTTACCTCTTGTTTCTCACACCGATTATGACTCACGTGAGATTAGAGAAAACATCAACCATAACACCCTCTCTGGGCCGCTAACTACGCATAAGTCCCAACATCATTTTTAGGGTCGTTGTCCCCAATAACAACTTGATTACTAATTCATTCTTTAATTGAACTACGCGGACTTTGATCCTTGCCTTCCAAGCTGGGTATGTAGGCAACATCCCAATGTTCAAGCCCAAAACCAATCTCTTCACATCGGTTTACCTCCATCTCGTATGATGTTGATTCATGAAACTGCCCCCAGAATCAATATCTTTACATTGGTTCACTTTTGTCCTTACTATATGATGTTAAACAATACAACACTTTTTTTACAGTATGACAATAAACTATAACATTCTTTGATAACCTCACCTGAGAGGTAATCATTATTTACATTGATTTGAAATCATGTTTCACTCCAAAGACTACATGCATACATGGCAATGCCCGAACCTTATATCTTCGGTTAAACCATCATTGCACTAAAGTCCCCTTTCACCCTTCACATGTACGAACCAAATTTGTACAGAGGGTATTTCTAGAACTAAGTGGGCTTGATTCCCATCCTTATGGGATACGTAGGAATGATCGAGTGTCCCTCGAATCCAGCCCCAAGTATTTTGGGCCTAACCCCAAATTCCACTTTCAGTCCCTTAGCTGAAAAGTCCCTATAAAAACACACATTGTGTATTTCTTATACTGGTCCGAGCTCTATGACCCTAAAATAATATCTCTCATACTTTCGTCCCACACGACGTTAAACTGTATTTCAAGAACTATGTATGGCTTTATCCCCATCCTTATGGGATACATAGTGAAGTCCAGTATTTCAATTCAGGACCCAGCCACAACATGATCATGGTTAGCATTGATATGTGTATCTCTGCATACATTGGACAATACCAATAATTATGTGTCATAATCCTAACCTTAAATATTTTCAGATCTTCATAACCCTTTTCTTGACTAATAGTCAAAAAATGTCAAATTTTTTAGAGTTCTTTTGCCAGATTATGCAGCACATGCCCTTAGGCAGCCTTGCATAAACAGTCAACATAACAGACTTGTCAGCCAAAAGATACTATTATTTGACTATGCAGCCAATGCCCTTAGGTGACCCTGCATAATTCAACCCCCTAACGGTTTGTTAAATAATGGTAACTTCATTCTTAGGATGAAAACCTATTTTTGTCCTTAGTTTTATTAACGACGATATGTAGGGATCCACAAAAATGGCCATTCTTTACATATTTGTCTCATACTTTTTCATGATCTGAAAGTATTCAAGTCTATGGTTTATATTTTCCCTTCCCTACGTTTGGGTCAGACCTTCGTAGGAGTGACATTCATCCAATTCTTAGACAATCTTGATTGAGAATATCTTCTCCATATTCAAGTACCTCTTTCCATACAACAAACTCTATACTTTGGAAAAGTTGAATC
This sequence comes from Viscum album, assembly GCA_963277665.1. Taxonomy (NCBI): domain Eukaryota; kingdom Viridiplantae; phylum Streptophyta; class Magnoliopsida; order Santalales; family Viscaceae; genus Viscum; species Viscum album. The sequence goes on from OY728130.1 coordinate 402,077,564, forward strand.
CCCATAAACTTTCAATGGATTCTTAGTAGTAGAAAAGAAAATTTCTGAGAGTTCTTTTGCCCAACAATGCAGCACGTGCCCTTAGGCCGCCTTGCATAAGTAGTCTATATAACGGACCTGTCATCCAAAAGATGCTATTTATTTGAGTATGCAGCCAATGCTCTTAAGTGGCCCTGCATAATTCAACCCCCTAACGGGTTTGTTAAATAATGGTAACTTCATCCTTGGGAAATACTTCTTCTAATCCATTTTTTCTCTTTTTCAAATCATTCCACATATTCAAATTTTCTTAAGTCATAGTTTACATATTTTCCCTCATACTTGAGTATGGTAATATGTTTTCAGATAAATTGTCAAGGAATTGAGTTAGTTCTAATCCATTCGGTCAAAGATATTTCGACCTTAAACATTATCCTTTTTATGTCCGACATGCATGACATTAAACTGACCACAAAAGGCAAGGGAACTCTGAATAAAAGTCAAGTTCCAGATCACTAAACATACATTTTGTATGATTTAGGTAATATTGAGCAATTAAAAGATTCAAATTTTGTAGGGTTATTTATAAATTACCTAGTAAAAAGTCAAACTATGCTTACTAGGCCCATTAGATTAGGTAAAATTTAAAGCAGGTAGCAAGAAAATATGTGCACAAGTGATTTAAGATGGAAGTATTATTTACATTTGATGCACAAGAATTTGAAGGACATCGACAGATTGGAGTCTCTTATCTTTTCTAAGAAATTATAAGAGGTTGTCACCATAAGTATTCACTTGATGAACAACATCCTGAGCTTCATCAGCAGCTACTTGAAACTCACGTACCTGACCAACTTCACTCTTTTCGACCTGATGGAGTGATTTCTTGGCATCCGTAATGGCTTTCATACCATTCGTTTGATCTCCCTTCCATGAATTATTGAGTTGGTCAAGTTCCCCAATAACAACATCTAACTATTGTTGGAGGTGAATATGCTGGATGACTTTGTCTTTGATCTTATGCTTTAGCTCCTTCATCTTGGCAGCATAGTCAGCCTCAGCTCGGGATACAGCAACCTCAAATTCCCTGATGTTGACTGATAGTTTCACTCTGTTCAGATCTTCGCAACACTTTTTCTCCTACTCCCTCCTGAAAATGACATGTATCACCGCGGCATGGATCTTTTCATATCCAAAACTGCCACGTCCTAGCATGATGAACAGAGACGAAAATCGAGGGATCTTTGATGATAGCTCTTCTAAAGGAACCTCATATATGATTTTCCATATGTTGTTCCATGCCTTGTGTCATGAAAAGATGAGAGCCTTAAGTACCTCCAGGTATGATTCGACATCATCATCACAGGGGGGCATGTAATCTAGGACTAATGAACTTAGGGAAGTGCCCTGTTCTACTCCTCCCCCCTGACCTAAGCTTCTTCACTTTCAATTCCCGTTGGGGCGGAGGCTGAGGCATCACCCCTAGATCTAGCCACAACAATTTATGGCCCTGCATAAATAATTGAAAGTTTTGGTTAATTTCAAAGGATAAAAAAAGAATTGGTTGTCTTAAAAATTAAGTACAATCACAAATATTATTATTCCTTACCCAACGGTAGATCATTAACCTGATAAGGATCCTCCCAATCTTTCCTAGATTCGACAAGATTTTCATGATGAGTTTGAGGAAGCTCTACTGGGTTCAACTCCACTTGTGCTAATGTCTCTACAATGGTATGGTTTTCTGTACCCCCTTCAGGCATGGGTATTTCAACAGCTTGCTCAGACAAAACTGCACATTTGAACCAATCATGATTAGATATGTAATAAGAAGTTATTCCTAATAGTATGAAGGATAACACTCAAGTCCATAATCTTCTAAATTACATGGTAATTTAACATGATTTATAAAATATTCGAAATATGCCCCAAGTTCCATTATTTCATCTAATGTCATCTCAGAATCCTAGTTAGTATCACCAGTGGGAGCATTTGATTTGTCTTTTTTGTGACCTTCATCCTGCGGTCCCTGACCCTAGGCAGTATCTTCAGATAAAATTGCGGCATCAGTTGCAATAGCCAACAAAATCTCTAATGTAGGGGTTGAACCTGAAGTATCATAGAATGGAAGTCAGTCGATGTTTCATTCAACATTTTATGAAGCATTGTTATCTTACCAGAAGCAGGTTCTTCTCTTCTCTCAACAGTAGTAGGAGGGATACTAGGAACAGATGCTGGCTCTTTTCCAGGAGCAGCCAAGTCATCTTGAATTTTCGATTGTTCCACAACACCCTCTGTGGTCCTAAGAGGGGGACCAGTTCTCTCCCTTAGAGGGGAAATTTAAGAATCCCCTTCAATCCCTAGAAATATGAGCAAACGTTTCATGGGTATTGATTCATGATTATCTGAAGGACTTAACACTACTAATGAAGCATCTAGCTGTGGAATTCCTCCTTCATTGCCTTTTCTTATTTGGTTTTTTGGGAGTATCGGCGGTCTCCCTTACAGGCACATGAATTCGAGAATGGAAGGCCATGTCCAACTCTTCATTTATGGCCTGCTGCCCTGGAAATATCTCACCCAACTCGCGAGGATATTCAGCAACAGGCCCGATGGTTGTACCACCGGGGCTATACAATGGAGAAGGAACCTCATTAGTTCCTTTATTTTCAAGCTGTAAGATGAAGAAAATAAATTCCTTGAGTAACAAAGATTCTAATGAAATCAAGTTGCAAAGAAAATAAGGAAATAAAAACTTACATCTTCAGGGGCCCCATAATCATTCCACTCCTCATCAGTCCCCTCAGCGGCACCACGATCTATCATTCCCTTCACCTTCTTGGTGACAGGAATGGAATCGTCAGTGGAATATATGAGCATTTCTAGCACCCTGATGTAAGCCCGCACTTCATTGGTGTTATCCTCGTATTGGATATCTGTAGAATCCACAAGATTCCCTATTCCATGGAGTTTTATACCCTCACAAAAATCTAGCCAGGTGGTCTTAGTACCACAATATAGACTCTGCCATGTCTGGACTGCCTCTGGTCATAGATATTTAGTGCATGTACCAGAAGGCTGCGAGGAAGTTCCTACAATCTTCGACTTCAATTTCTTACCAGCTCCTGCACCTATTGATAGAGAATAAGAAAATAAGACTTATTGCTTTATAAAGTGATGGTGATTAAATTACCACAATAAAGTAACTCACCAGGAGTTGATGGAGTGGGTCTTTTGATTCTAACTAAAGGATTATATCGGGCACGAGGCCGCTTTGCCACTTGTGGTGCCTCATCATCCCCATCATGGGAATGCAGTGAATCAGTCCTAGAGGAGGAATCTAGCAAATCAGCTTCAGGTGGGGAAGCATTACCTTCATGAGGGAAGGGTTTCTTTCTCTACAGTCCTCTTCCTTTTCCCCACCTGATAAACTGGGTGATTCAGCACCCTTTTAGGGTATGATTCTATCCAGTGCTCGGCATACCATGTAGTAAAGTTATGTGCCACTTTTTCAACTGGTAGATCAAACACCGCCCCAGTCTTCTCCCTAGACGCCAGCAACCACAGTTGCCAAGAAACCAACAGATGTTTCTCTAACCTGACATGTACAGGGGGAGATACAACAATCTTTTGCAAACACATTAATTTGTGTGCAAATATAAATAGAGCATAAGCCTCACATATAATCTTTCCATCAATCCTGGAAACCAGCACACCATCTCTGCAGGCCAGCATGTATTCCCTCAAATCCATGTGGAATGTTCCAACATCAACAAACCTCCCGGTTGGCAGATTTCCATAGAGAAAGATGTTGAATTCCTTAAACATTCTCAGCCTCACTTTTATGTCATAGGCATTAAGATCTAATTGGGAAATTACAGAGAATTCTTGCCCTGATTGTCTGAAAGAACTTTTAGGAATTTGTACTCCATGTAGTACATTATAATTCATAAAGTGAGTGGCGATCCATCCCCATAAAACATGGAATGGTCCCACTATTATCAAAGGATATTTACCCATGAAGACATGAAGTAAACTCCTGTGAATCTTTGCTAAAATGGGTGTAGCCAACCCAACCATTTTTCCCTCAGCCAACATTGTTGCAATAACGAAAGTCCATGGCCTAATGCCTCCCTTCGAGTCCCTGACTGGAAAGAGATAAACGCTGAGCCACAAAGCCAAGAATCCCACTAGATGAGTCTTCTTTGGGATTCTATGATTCACCTCATATCCCCATTTATCAAACTCTCCTGCTTCTAGAGTTTTCCAGAATGTTCCAGGAGCACCCCTCTTCTCGGTTTTTGGGCAGGTGGTAGGATGGGTGGGCCTCTTATCCTTGGATTTCATTTTCTTGGATCCTTTATCCTTTGGATCCTTCTCCTTTGGATCCTTCTCTTTCTTCTCAATAAGATAAATATTAATCCACTTCTCTAGATGAATATCCTTTTTTGAATGAGTTCAGGAGGTATCTGAACTCTTGAGCCTGTGGAAGATTTTAAATAATTCCCGAGCCAAAGCAGACGTCTTCTCTAAATCATTCAAAGTCACCGTAGGAGGAATGAATTCATCATACATGTTGCCCAAAATTGGAGGCCATGAAATCCTGTGGACATCCCACAGACTGATGCCTACTTCTCCATGAGTCAGAAGGAAAGAATTGGTTTCTGGGCTCCAATGGTTGAGTATCTCCGGCATGAAGCTATCATGTCTGTAAACATATGTTTGCCCAACCCAGATAGTTTCTTATATCGCAACTCCTTTCAGATCTTTGACAAACTCTGTATAGGTTTATCATACCCAGTATGCCCACATCCAAGTTGGCTTCACACCTCCCCTAGGACGGAAGTCCCAACTTCTCTTCCAGCCTTTGGATTGATCCATCTGAGCATTTTGGAAGATTGAAAGATGACAATGTGGTTGCAGCTCAGGCTTATGAGGTTTCATATTTGGAGTACAAGGGCTATGATGCATCATGTGTGCCTTCTCCACTGTTCCAGCATTTATAAATCCTCCTCCACATGAGATATTTGCTGAAGCAAAGTTGGTGTAATTCTGAAACCACGAAAATGGAAGATAGTTCTTTGCTTCTGGAATAGTGACTTCTCGCAGATGACCATAACCGTACAAAGGCAGATAAGTGCTTTGTGGGAAATCAAAGTGATATTTCTTCAGATACTTGGAAAAATTTGGAAGAGTGCTATCACAGACTGTTTAATAATCATGTCCAATGATGTTCATCATATCATCAAGATTTTTTCTTTCCAGTTCATCATTCGTTCTGATTCTCTTAGGAGCCATTGAATCAGAAAAAAATTTGAATAAATTAACTCTTAAATGGGTTTATTCTTCATAAAATTTGTGAAGTAATTCTAAAAAAATGGAAAAGGTATTAAGGCACACAAGTCTAATCTTGGAGCGCAAGTGTGGATGTTTCATTAAAGTGTTAATATTCCGCGCAAGTTTTTGGTGCGCAGGTATCACCGCGCAAGTCCATATACCTTGAAAGTAGTGCAGCAGTGAAGAAAAGTGAAAAAAAAGAGCAACTTGTGCGGCGAAGGTGACCTGTGCGGCGAGAGCTCGAAAATCCAAAAGTCGGTGCTATGCGTGCCAAATGAGCGCATATATATAGGCCAGGATGGCCACCTGCGCACCTACAGCCCGCATGCTCTAGCCTGCATGACTCGCACCTGCGTGACGATTGTTGCGCGCAGAACACTTGCGCGCCTCTTTCCCTTTGGTTTTCATATTTTCCTTAGAGTCACATCCTTATTCTTTCAGATCCAACTCTTATGGGGGACTTTTTTTATGCTCCTTTTCATCACATTGTCTAAAGGAATGGAAAGGGAAATGACTTAGCACAAAATGATTCATCCTTTGAAGAAAACATCAAAAAACGACAAAGGAATGAAAAAGGAGTCAAATACCTTTGGGTCACGCAAGTTCTGCCACTGTCGCGCAAGTACACTTGCGAGCCGCCTAATGGTCATGCAAGTGACTTGCACGCCCTCTTTGAAAACCGTCCAGGGTCTTCTCCAACCTATAAATACCCCTAGTGGGCCCCCCATTTTAGGAATATTTTTTTTTCAGAATTCAGATATAGAGCTCTGAACTACCAAGTCTCTTATTCATGTATTCCGAACACTTGTAAGGTAAGTCTTTACCTTGAATGGAAGGTCTAAATAGGAGGAATAAGTTCTATGTGTTAGAATTCACTAACACTTGCGCACCTAAGTGTTTTACCCTTAAGGGAAATGGACACACTTGCGCGCCTCCTTACCTACTCATTGAAGCTTGCGCACCAATCTTCTAGAAGTACCTCGGGATAATTCTAAAGGCTTTGATCAAGGATCTCCCAAGTATTACCCTACTGGTTAACAATCACGCAAGTACCCCTCTACCGCGTAGGTATACCTGTGCGAGCAGGACTTGCGTGCCCACGCAGTACTTGCACAACCCCCCAAGACTTGCGCACCCTTCTATTTGTGGGTGCCCTTCCGGCCCATTTCATCTCTCTTATGCCATTCCACCTCTCCTATTCACGATTCAGTCTTCAAGACACTCTTCAAATCCATTTATGACATGTTTTCTTGATTGACATCCTTATCTGAAAGGAATTCCATGGAACACCTCTAAAAACCTAGTGATTTACACATATTTATGTCACTAAAGTTAGAGAGTTCATTCATTCAACCGCATCCTTTAAGATGATAGAATCATTAATATGGGCCTCCTTTTCAGAAGTAAGCCCCAGTCCAAATTCTCTTCAATTTGGGCATCCTCCTTTGGAGTAAGGCCCAAGTCCTCATTAATTTTGGGCATCCTTTTTAGGAGTAAACCCCAAGTCCCCTAATCTGGGCATCTTCCTTAGGAGTAAGACCCAGTCTTAAAGTTCCCAAATATGGGCATCCTCCTCAAGAGTAAGACCGAACCATAATTCTATTAAACCTGGGCCTCCTTTTCAGGAGTAAGCCCCAGTATCAAATATGGTCATCCTCCTTAGGAGTAAGCCCCTAGTCCCTTAATTTTTCAAATCCCTTTAACCTGGGCCTCCTTCTCAGGAATAATCCCCAGTCTTAATTTCTCTTGACCAGTCATAATTCCTTTTTGATTTGGGCTTCCTTCTCAGGAGTAAAACCCAATAATAAGTCCCCTCATAACTTGGGCATTTTCCTTAGGAGTAAGCCCCATGATTAGAGTATCTAAATCTCCATAAAGAACATATACCTTTATGGACCATGTTTCTGGATTTCTTCCATGAAGTAAATCTTAACCTTCATCTATTTGGGCAGTCATACATACATAATCCCCACATCATTTCTTATGATTGAATCTTTCATGGAACAATTGTCTGGTTTTACTAATACCTATTGTTTCTCATACTGAGCATGACTCACGTGATCTTAGAGTGTAAAAGTAATTATGACATCTATATTTGAGCCATCAATAATAAACATCATACTCCCTTATTAGAACTACGTGGTTTCTGATTCCTTTTCTAAACAAAATATATGTAGGTAGCCCATCTGCGGGTATGATCCCAACACTAAAGTAATCCACGTCCTTCTGAATGAAAATAAACTTCAAGTTCCCCACTGAGTGGCTTTAAAACCAGTATGGTCATCATAATGACCAAGAGACATTTATGTATTTAAGGATACCATCGACTAAGAATCTCTAATAGATACCGACGATTCTCTATTGATGAAGAACCTCGAAAGACATATAACAATTTCTCTAAATTTCCTTCATATTTAATCAGTGATTGTGACCTCTAATGGAAAACTAATTTTATACTTGGTAATGTAATAAGGATTCATGAACATAACTTAAATCTATAAAAAGAGTCCCGGAGTAGACAATAATTCCCCTAAAAAAGGTGTGATGAGTCTGACCTCCCATCCTCTCGACCAATACAAATTCCTAAGCCTCATCATTCCACAACTAATGAGAACCTACCTTTGTAAAGTAGGTCCAAATGGATATGGAATCATTGGATGTTTCCGGTTCTACGAACAAACCCATTAGAAACTGCTTGGAATGTTTGAATCTTAAATCAACGAGATCATCCTCAATTCCAGAGGGAACACCTACTCCTGAAGGCTGTAAGATGTATTTTTGATGGTCTAACGTGAAACTAATGATAACCGTACCTCAAGTAAATCTTAGAGAATACCCAGGCTCCTCAAAGACTAAGGGTACCATCTGCCTTCTTTGCAAACAGGACAGGCGAACCCCAAAGAGAAGTACTGGGTTGGATGAAACCCTTTTCCTTCAACTCCTCCAACTTCTTCTTGATCTCCTACAAATTAGGTGTAGCCATCCTATAGGGAGGAATAGACACTAGTGCCACTCTTAGAACAAGATCAATATAAATTTCTACCTCACGATTTGGAGGAAAACCTGAAAAGACCTCTAGAAAGACATCCCTGAAACGATCCACCACTAGAGGAAAGTCGAACTACGAATTCCTATGGTTATCCAGATATAGACTGGAAAGCTGGGTTGTAACTCCTCCTAGCCCATAATGCTTGGGCCCTTCTCTACTCGCCTAGACATCCCACTCACCCCTATGAAGGAAGGATATGCCCTCTAGTGATATGAAACTCACCCTGTAGCGATAACAGTCGACGACAACTTGGAAGGGAACTAACCAGTCCATACCGAGAATGAAATCATAGACTGTCATCTATAGGGCATAGAGGTTCCATAGAAAGTGACACCTAGAAACCTCTAGAGAGCACTCCTTGCAATGACGTACACTAGCCATCTTATTTCCCGACGGTGTGTCTAGCATCAAGATTTCAGCAGAGGAAAAGATGTAGAGACCAAGACTCTCCACAACAAAAATAGATATAAAACTATGGGAAGCTTTGGTATCGAAAAGAGCGGAAGAAAAAATTGAGGATACTAAGATCGTACATCGAACTCTATAGGGCTCGGGATCCTGCTCCTGCTGGGTCTACTCCACTACTAAATTATAACCTATACCATGACCCTATGACCCTGCATGACTGCTCTGAGCTGATCCGCCGTGCTGTCATTGATAGACCAGTGACTGACCACCATGGCCTCGACCTTCACCTCGGCCCGAATGGCTAGAATAACTCCAATTCCCAGACTAGTGAGAAACAGTTGGCACTGCTCCTGGAAGCGGATTCATGGATGAACCCCGGTCACCAAATATGGGTGAGAAAACCTGACAGAAGCGCTGAAGGTTACCCATATTGCCACAAGATCGACACTCCACCGGGTCTCTCTGGCATTGCGGCCTCGTATTCCCGGCCCTTCCATACTGGTAGCATACCACCTGGATACCTGAAGACATGTCTCACCTCCTCAGATCACCACGTGAAGACTCCCTGTGGCACTTCTTATTGTCAGTGGGCAAGGTACTAACTTTGGAAGCGGAACCACCCTAGATCTCAACTAAGGAATCTCTCAAATTGCTTTCTGCAATTAGCACCTGGTTGACGATGGAAGTGATGGAAATCAACCTGAAGATATTCAACTATGAGTGGATCTCCTGTCTTAGACCATCCTTAAACTTCCATGCCAAAAACAACCCATCTCCTCACTGGAGGGGTGTGAAACGCTAAAGCTCAGTGAAATGAGAGGAATACTCTATAATTGAAAGAGTACCTTGATCCAGACTCATGAACTCTCGGGCTCGATCTGCCCCCAAGGTCTCCATATAGAAATAGTCATAGAAGACGAACTGAAACTCCTCTCACACCCTAACCTGCTAATGACCCGCCTGTGAGATCACGTCCCACCACCTCTTGGTAGAGTCTCATAACATGTAGGTAGTGATCTTGACCTTCCTTTTTGGAGGTGTCTCCATACGATCAAAGATAGTTAGTATGGCTTCTATCCATGACTCTACAGCCCGAGGTCCTCCTTCCCCTGAGAAGGTGGGAGGATGTTTCTGTAGAAAAAATTGCGTCAAGTATGCCATAGATGAGGAAAGAGGTGGTGCTCCTTGGAAGGCCTGCATCATCCTCAGAAATCCTTCCCAAAACTGTGCATCAACGCCCGTAACTGGTATCACTGTTGGTGACAAGGCTGGCACAATAGGAGGATCTGTAGGAAGTCCCTGATCAGCCATATCGGGCATCAGATCACTACCCTACAACGGGTGGATAACCAGAGGACATCTTAGTGGCATGACTTTGCAAGGTCAAACGCACACCTTAGATTCAATACAATTAATAACTGAAAACTAGAAGGATGTGAAAGGAACAGAAGAAGAAAACTATTCAAGTTTTGCATAATAATATTACATGGTGTGTGATTTTCCTACAGGGAGTGTTCCATTAAGTCATTCACATGGGCGTTTACTTCTTATTTAACAAGTCGTGTGACACCCCAAACACACGGTGTGTTCTCAAAACACACAGTGTGTACTTGAATGTTATTCCCTTGCCCGAGTCCTTCTACACAGTTAAGCCACACGGATCTCCTAAGACAAGACTACACGGTGTGTTCAAGGTATACAGGGCATGTATTGGACAAGCTTTACCTGTCCCGTGTTGTTAGTGACACGGTCAGATACACAGCTCATGCTACACGGCGTGTTCCTGATAGACACGGCGTGTACATGAAAGGATAACACCGACCCGCGTTGTTTGTGACACGGCTGGGTACTTGGGTCAGACTACATGGTGTGATCAAGGTAGACACGGTGTTTACAAGAAGATACTTTACCGACCCGTGTCGTTAGCTACACGTCCGAGTTCCTAGGATTATACTACACTGTGCGTTCAATGAGGACACGGCGTGTTTCCACCAAACTTTTCCCATCCCTCATATCTTCCCACACGACCTACGACATAGTCAGAGACTACACGGCGTGTACATAATGTACATAGCATGTACATAAGAAAAATTGTTTCTTCCCAAACAGAAGAACACATGGTGTGTACTTAAAATTACCTGGCATGTATTCTGGGTTTTTTCGGAATGTAAGCCTCAAAAACTACTCCAGAACCCATAAAACACTGAAATAGGCATTGAAAGTTCCAAATTCCGATCCATGAGGGTCCATACTCCCCGCGAATCAATGTTTGGAATCTTATACATATTATAAAAAAGAAAACAGGGAAATGATCCACCAAATTCTAGTCCATGAGGGCCCATAACACCTCAAGAACCAATGTTTGGCGTTCATTCAAACAAAAACAGACACACAATTCTTTATCAAATAGCAGGAATTTCTATCAAGGCATCTTTCACAACAGTATGCATATTCTACACAAAATATATCACAACAACATCCAATCTCTAATGCATCCTAGATAGAATGGCAAGAATGCATGGAATGTGATTTATAAAAAGTTCCTATATGATGCATGAGATGGAACACCCTCATCTCATCAGGTTGCAACAGATGTAGAACCGCAATAACAATAACAGTAACAACACAAAACATTTGAATCACCCAACGGTGAAATCAAATCAACTATAAAATTGAAAACCAGTAAAATTGAAATAAAAGAGGTAGTATGGATTTTCCCTATACACGAGTTAGCTACTCCCAGGAACTGCTTATTACCAAGTACCTATTTCTTCCTATCCCTGACTATAGGCTCCAAATAGTAAGTCAAAAGAAAATAATACCTCCAATACCACTTTGTAATGTCCTAGTTTTGGAAGCCACCCAGAGGCACCCCGTACTCAGTTGGTCACATGGCCTCAAGCGCATTTCCCCAAACGCCAGAGGCTGTCGACTAGCAGTGCGGGTCTTGGGTGTGATAGTGGGGAAACTATGCCCTCATTGGCAGAGTTCACGGAGGAAGATAATCAAAAGCAATAGTGGAAGCAGTAAACATCCATAAAATATTAAACATCAGAAGGCTAAAAGTGTAATCAAATGGAACACATATATAAATGATGCATGATACATAAGTCTTGGAAAGCATCCAAAAAAGTTACAATGCTGGAATACAACAGTTCTAAAACAATGTTCAAAAGAAAGCGGATAAAACTCCCCAGTATCGCAAGCCAAATCTTGGTCCCATGCTCTCCAGCTCTTTAGCATGTCAAGTACCTGAAGTAGAAGGGCTATTTCCTTTGTCTATACCTGCAACAATATAACATTTTTGGGCCCAAAAGCATGGCCCAAATAGGGTGTGAGACAAAATCCCAATAGGAAACCAACACAAGATCTGTGCCTAATAGTCAGGGAATATATGGCAGGTAAAAGTACAGAAACTAAAAAACAAGAAAAGTAATCAACAACAAATAATCCACAGTTCAGGAATTTAATTCACAAACAAGTAATCAGCTACTCAAGCAAGTAGAAACAATAGGTAAACCTCTGGTTAGTTCTCCCGGCCTAGCCCCTATGGCTCTACCAACAAGTACTATCAACCCTCTAGGAGGCCCACACAGTCTCACCCCTCTGGTTCTGCTAAAGTATAGACTCTCTAGGGAAGCACTCACCGTCAATTCCCCCTATAGTCTCGTATCATACTAAAGGCGCTCTAGGGAAGCACTCAATGTCTATTCCCCATGTGGACCACGGCAAGGAACTACAGACACTCTGAGTAAGCACTCAATGTCAATTCCCCCTGTAGTCTCACATCGTAAAATTATGAAGACACTCTGGAGAAGCCCTTACGTCCATCCTCCCTATGGTATTCTACACTAGGTTCTCACGGCCCTATGTAATTCAAACATGTATAGCGCATGTATCACCCCAAGTAAACCTCAAGAACTACTTGGCTATAATTCTAAGGCATATCAGCATAATAGAATAATAGTCACTCTATCCCACAACTAGGCATGGCAACTGGAAATATCCTAATAGGAAAAACTAGACCCAATGGTCCTAAACAGGAAAAACATGCTTGGGAAAAACATCCAAAGCACAGAAAAATTACCCTATTCACAAAAAATAATCTCTACTCAGGCATACAAGAAAAAAAGTCATGAAATGGGGCTAAACAGTAAACAAGCAATACCTCGTTCAAGGATATTGGTGGAATTCACAAAAAATACACAAATAATTTCAACAAAAAGGCACAAACCACCTACCTCGGATTTAGGAGATCGATATACTTGAACCACATTGCTTGAATCTTCTTATAACGTCGTAGATATACAAAAATGTATAAATATTTCAACCCATGATAACTTTTAAAAGAGAAGGAATTGGAAAACGATGCTCTGGGAGAAGGAAGAACTCGCCGCTGCAATTCCAACACAATCAACGGTGCTCTAATCGGAGGACGGACAGAGGCTCAGGGGATCGTCAAATATCTGTGATTGCACAGTGCTCTCGGATGAATGGGAATTAAAATAAGTGTGTTCTGTCCATCTGACGCGACCCCAGTGCGTTTAATGAAAAAAAAGAAAGTACAAGGTGTGTACTTTTGAAGTACATGGTGTGTACTTACTGTTTCCGTACTCCTCTTTATGAGGCCTCTGAACACCCCCCACATGGTCGTGTGTATGGCTGCTACACAGCCAGAACCTATCTACCTACGAAAAAGAAGTACACCACGTGTACTTTGAAAATTTCTAGAATTTCCTCTTTTTCCCAAAAACGACCAGAAATGGAAAAACATACCTGAAAAGAAGATCAGAGTTTTTATAACGACCCATACTTTACATACATTGTTAATACTTCAAAATTGAAGCACACTTATTACAACATATGACAAAACCACAAAGGACCTTATAGGTATAGTGTCTTTAGAAACTGGGAAACATAAACAATTGGTTCATAAATCTTCTACAGTGTCTCCCATTTATTTCATCATATCTAGGGTCCCTTTTAGCATATTCTACTTAATATCCATCTTCCTGACCTGGGGAAAAGAAATCATAAAAGGGTGAGCTCAAATGCTCAGCAAGGGCAAATAAAGGAAATAAAAATCATATCATATATTTTTGAAAATCAAAACCTGCAAAAGAGATCATAATATCTTATCATGGAATAAATCATAGAAGTGAAAATGAGATCCCCATAATCATAACATAAGACTTGAAACTTTGTGGCATGCACACATAATCATGGAAAATCATTTCTTGTTAGTCATGACTCATTGCCAAGACTATCTTAGTGGACAAAGTCCCTTTCTGAACCGAGTTCACTCCTCGTTTCAGTCCTGTATCACTGAACCGAAATAACCTTCTGTTCCAGCCATGTCTATCTCATGAGATATAAAATCATTACCCAATGCATTGGAGGGAGATATAGGTCCCACCCATCTTATAATGAATCCTTTCTTATGTGTGCCACATAATCATAAAACATGCATCATCGCATAACACATGTAACAAAAATGGGATTCTTGAAACATCATGACATCATAAATCAATTCATATATGATAAAGGAATTCATAAACATAATTCCATCACAACATAGTCAAACCAATGTAAAAATATGGATAGAAACAGAACCCTTTATTATCTTAGATGGAAAATAATTTTGATAAAACACTTGAATTGAATTCTTGAGGAAAATATCATTTCTTCTTCAAAAACATTTTTCCTTTCATAACATGTCATACAACTTTAAAATAAAAGAAGTTGATTAAAAATAAACTTGAAAACTTGTAAAGGAAGCTTCTTTGAAGTAATGTTTTAAAAATCCATTCATGCCGTATAAGTTAAAAAAAACATTCTTCGTACTTTTGTCGGAAAAGTCAAAAAGTACCTCGTACGGAAAAACGACAAAAGATTCCTTTCATATTCTTTACTAAAAACTCACCTAAGGGTAAAATTGGATTTAAACTATTTCAAGTGGATGGAAACAATATTACATATTGAGGGAACATGGATGTGGATGATAAAATACACCCCAGTAAATACTTACGAATAAACAATCTCGGATAAAAATGAGATTGTGATATTTCCCTTACCTTAGGTCCGATTAGCTTTGTACGTGTCCGAATCTCCTGTATAATGGTTTAAATAATGTTATTGACTTATTACAGAATCATACATATTTATATGATATCATATATGGTCATATTATTAGCTTCTTGTTAGTAATATTTCATTGTTACTTGTTACTCGGGTCTTTATAACTTTTTGTTCTTATGCGTGTTTTGTCGAATAAATTCTTATTCTTATCTTTAGGTTATAGATAATTCATTTCCAGAATGGTATTAGTGTAGTATATACCATATTCATTCATTCAATTCATTTATACAATCATTATGAAATGAAGATCATGTAGAACGAGTCGCATCACATCGTGGAGACGGTATTCCGTACGTACGCACGAGTGATGATATCGTTCCTATGATCGTGGAATTGTATTGGAGTATATATATATATTATTTAAGTATCAATATTACTTAATAATAATCATATATAGTTACTCATTACACCATTATACCCATCCTTGTAAGGTGATGGTGGAAAATAGATTACACCACGGCGTGGAGACGGTATTCTGTACGTACGCACGCGCGGTGATTTCATTTTTCCGTAGGATGGATAGAAGGTGAATTAGGGTTGTTTCATATTTATAATAACATATCAGTATGTAAGTAATACTGATGTTATTACTTTATCATGAAACAACTAAAGAAGAAGAAGTTGAAGAAGAAAGAAATTGAAAAGATCGGTAATGGATATTACCTCTTCTTTGGAATGCCTTTTTGAATCCTCCACTTAAGGAACTAAGATTGGTCTTTGGAGAAGACCAGGACCTCTAGGATTATTCTAGGGAAGTGGAGAAGGGAAAATGGCAGGGGTTGGCCGAGCTTGAGTGCTCAAATTGGTGTGAGGAGGAGGGGGAGGAGGTGCCCTTTTATAAGGGAGGAGAGGGGCACCTTAGGAATATCTCAAAATATTATTTTATATTAAAGTCAAAATCGGTTTATAATGCTTACAAAGGGTCTTATTTCGAAGATAAAGTGGGTATGGGTCGAAATCATATCAACCAATAAGATTTAGACAAGTTTAGGGTTTTATTTTAACCTTATCAATTAGATTTAACTCTAAGTTTATTAATTTAACTTTTACCGTGTCTTTTTGTTTTCTTTCACTATATGGTTAATACACTTACTATAACATGCCAAACGAACCCCAAATTGTTTATTATTAATATATATATCCTTATCTAAGTCATTTGGCCGAACCTTAGATTTTTAGGAATAAAATAACAATTAATAATATAATATTTGATTTAAAAACTATTTTGTGTCAATTTTGACACTATTTGATATATGATTTGTTTGAAAGTCATAACAGAATTATATGTTCGAACCAAGTTGATTATATCAACACTAATATATCATAGTAACCTATAAAATTAGTGGAACTCATAAAAAGTCTCAAATTACATTTATTTTGGTGTTTATAACATCAATTATGTCAATATTTCATTAATAAGATAATTACTGCATCATCATTGTGTCATAAATAAATTATATTATTTGATGTCTAAAAATTACAAATAAAATACCATCATGTAGGAAATCTTTTTAGCTTTCTAATGAATATTTACAATCGAATTTATCTTATGAATAACCCTATATTAAAAATGATTTACTTATTAAACTTTGATTTTAACTATTTTAACCCTTCTTTAAATAAATTAATAATAAATGTCCTAATCTAATCCAAGTGGGCCTAAATGGTCATATTTTATTCCTAAGTTTGTTTTTGGTCGAATTACACTTGTCCAATAGAATTAGGACATGTGTTAGGGTAATATTAATATCATATTTACCCTTAGTTACCCTATTTACTATTAACCGCGGTAAAAAAAAGTAAAAAGTTATTATTCACCAAAAAATTATTTTCATCTCATTGAACCACATTTTAGTCCTTGATATTAACCGTGTCTCTCGGATTTTCGAAATTCCAATCACAGAAGCGGTAAAATTAAGTTTTATGCAAAATTCAGTTTTTAACCTACCACTTAGTGGTTTCACTATTCATCAAAAATTGAAAGTTTTCAGAAAAATACCAAAATTTCACCCTAGGCTAATTTCGATATTCTGAGTCCAAAAATGAAGTCCATTTTGAAAAATAAAATTTATAAAATTTCAAAAAGTGGTTATTACTATTCATAACGGCTAGTTTTAATAGCATATTGTTGTTTAGTGAAACTCGGTATTGCGTACGACGCAAGCTATCGAGGAAGGTCGCGATTGCGTGTAAAGCAAGCCAAGAAAGTGTTGTGTAGAAAAAGATTCCTTTGATGATTTATATAACATAAAAGTCTCGGGTGTTACATTCTACCCCCCTTAAAAAGAATTTCGCCCTCGAAATTCGTCACTTTGCAACAAACAAATGAGGATACTTCTCCCTCATCATATCCTCAAGCTCCCATGTAGCTTCTTCAAGTTGGTGGTTTCTCCATAAAACTTTCACCAAGCGAGTGGTCTTGTTTCGTAGGACTTTTTCGCTACGATCCAGAATCTCTATCGGCTGTTCTTCATAAGAAAGATCTTGCTCCAGCGGTACAACTTCTGAGCTGAGTACATGTGAAGGATCTGGTATGTACTTTCTCAGGAGAGATACATGGAACACATCGTGAACTTGAGAGAGATTCGGTGGAAGCGCCAATCGGTAAGCTACCTTCCCAACACGATCCAATATTTCGAAAGGACCGATATATCTAGGGCTCAACTTCCCCTTCTTTCCAAATCTCATAACCCTCTTCCAGGGAGATATTCGTAAGAACACTTTATCACCCACTTCAAACTCTAGGTCTTTTCTTCGGTTGTCGGCATAGCTTTTCTGTCGACTCTGAGCTGCTCTTATGTGTTGTTGAATAGAACTGACCTTTTCTGCCATTTCATCAACGAGATCAGGTCCTAATAGCTTTCTTTCCCCAACTTCATCCCAGCAAGTTGGAGTCCTGCATTTCTTTCCATAGAGAGCTTCATAAGGAGCCATCTGAATACTGGAGTGAAAGCTATTATTATAAGAAAATTCCACCAAAGGTAGGTGTTGATCCCAACCTCCTTTGAAATCCATAGAGCAAGCTCTCAACATATCTTCTAGGGTTTGAATTGTTCTCTCAGACTGACCGTCTGTCTGGGGATGATAAGCAGTGCTGAAACTCAACTCTGTATCCAGAGTATGCTGAAGACTTCGCCAGAACTTTGAGGTAAATCTCGGATCCCGATCAGATATAATAGAAAGTGGTACTCCATGCAATCTTACCACTTCCTTTACATATATCCTGGAAAGCTGATCTAGAGAGAAATCCTCTCTAATAGCAATGAAGTGTGCAGACTTTGTAAGACGACCAACTATGACCCAGATAGCATTATTGCCTTTGGATGTTTTAGGAAGTCCTGTGACAAAGTCCATAGTGATGTTTTCCCATTTCCATTCGGGTATGGGTAATGGTTGTAACATCCCCTTAGACTTCTGTCTCTCAGCTTTAACTTGTTGACAAACCAAGCATCGAGAGACATATTCAGCAACATCTCTTTTCATGCCATCCCACCAGAAGTACTCTTTCAGGTCCCTATACATCTTCATGCTTCCAGGATGAATAGAGAATGAAGAACTATGAGCCTCATCCAGCAGCTCCTTCTTTAATTCGGGGATGGGAGGAACACAAACCCGATTCTTGAACATTATTATCCCATCACAATCAAGGTTGAATTCAGGAACATTTCTCACCTTCTTTTGTAACTCGACATCTTCTTTCTGTGCCTCTTTAATCTTCACATGTATAGATGGTTGAACATTCATTTGAGAAAGATAAGATTTTTCCCCTTCCATTATAATTCCAAGATCCATCCTTTGTAAATCCATAAATATTGGATCTTTTGTTATCCTCATCATGGATAAACTAGCATGGTCTTGTCGACGTAATGCATCTGCCACCTTGTTTGCTTTCCCAGGGTGGTAATGGATTGAGCAGTCATAATCCTTAATCAGCTCCAACCATCTTCTTTGGCGCATATTCAACTCCTTTTGTGTGAAAATATACTTTAAACTTTTATGATCAGTATAAATATCACACCTTTCACCATAAAGGTAATGCCTCCAAATCTTTAATGCAAAGATTACCGCAGCCAACTCCAAATCATGTGTTGGGAAATTTTGCTCATGGATTTTCAACTGTCGTGAGGCATAAGCTATCACCATATCATTTTGCATAAGAACACACCCCAATCCCTTCTTGGATGCATCACTGTAGATCACAAACCTTTCTCCACTACAAGGCAGTGTGAGCACAGGTGCACTGGATAACCTTCTTTTCAACTCCTTGAAATTCTCTTCACATTCCTCTGTCCAGACAAACTTAACTCCTTTCCGAGTCAACTTGGTGAGTGGATTAGATAATCGTGAAGAATCTTTTACAAAATGTAGATAATAACCAGCCAAACCAAGAAAACTTCGGATCTCAGTTACTGTTGTTGGTCTCGACCATCTTTCGATAACCTCTGTTTTTGCTGGATCCACAGATATCCCCTCTTTTGAGATTATGTGACCCAAAAATGCAACTTTTTGAAGCCAAAATTCACACTTGGTAAATTTGGCATAAAGCTTCTCCTTTCTCAGGGTCTTCAATATAATTCTCAAGTGATCTTCATGATCTTCCTTGCTCTTTGAATAGACAAGAATATCGTCTATAAAGACTACCACAAATTGATCAAGATAGTCTCTAAAGACTCTATTCATTAGATCCATGAAGATAGCAGGGGCATTAGTAAGACCAAATGGCATCACTATAAATTCATAGTGTCCATACCTTGTACGGAAAGTCGTCTTTGGTATATCCTCCCTTTTGACCCTTAATTGATGATACCCTGAACGAAGATCAATCTTGGAAAAGTATTGAGCTCCGCGTAGTTGGTCAAATAAGTCATCAATGCGTGGGAGAGGATATTTGTTCTTGATAGTGATCTTGTTAAGTTCTCGATAATCAATGCAGAGTCTCATTGATCCATCTTTCTTCTTAACAAATAGAACAGGTGCTCCCCAAGGTGACGCACTAGGGCGTATGAATCCCTTATCAAGATTCTCTTGGAGTTGCTTCTTCAATTCCTGCAACTCAATTGGGGCCATTCTATAAGGTGTCTTTGAAATAGGTAAAGCACCCGGTACGAGTTCTATTGAAAACTCAACTTCACGATTTGGTGGAAGACCTGGTAATTCCTCCGGAAAGACATCATCAAACTCCCGTACAATGGGCATATTCTTAGTCGTGAGTTTCTCACCAACCATTTGAGATAAATAACCTTCATTTAGTGGAATCAATACCCATAAGATGGAAGAAATTTCCACTGGAAGGTTATGTTCATCCTTGCATTGATAGACGATCGTAGGTTGATCTGGAATATGAAATGTGACTTCCCTTCTTTGGCAATTGATATGAGCTCCATGTAGAGAAAGACAATCCATGCCAAGAATCACATCAAATTCCACTAAAGGAAGGATCACAAGATTTGCAGGAAGCACTTTCCCACAAACTTCGATCGGAGAAGAATTATAAACTTCTGATGCGATTGATGTGCCATTAGGTGTTGTCACAGCTAACTCAACATCTAATTGTTGAGGTAATACGGTGATACCCTTAGAAAATTTTTCAGAAATAAAAGAGTGGGTGGATCCAGAATCAAATAAAACATTTGCTACTTTAGAGTGGATGGTAAGTGTACCTTTCACCACATCGTTATCGTACTCCACATCGCTGATAGAAATTGCATGTGACATTCCTTTGTCTTTAGCCTTAAGGGTTTGTTGACGTCGACCATCATCATCAACCCTTGGATTTGGGCATTGATTGGCATAATGCCCCATCTCCTTGCACTTGAAACATTGAAGTGTAGTAGGTTCATTCTGTGTATCCCTTCCTTTGTTTGCATCATTAGACATCTTCTTCCCATTATCACGGCATTCAAATGCCCGATGACCTTCCTTTCCACATTTAAAACATTTACTTGTCCCTTTAAGACAACTCCCTCCATGTTTCTTTCCACACTTTGAGCATAAGGGAAAGTTCATCTTCTTTTCCGTGTGCTCTTTAGATTTTTCTTTGAATTCCATCTTCCTCTTCTTATCAAACCCATGTGACTGATGGGTTACTCCAATCTCCATCTCGACTTTGAGAGCACATCGAACGATTTACTCATAGCTATTGAAGTCCCTTATGGCTAACGCCCTTCGAAGACTTGGTTTTAAGCCACTAAAGAATCGATCGATCTTACTCTCAGGTTGGATAATAATACCAGAAGCGTACCTTGCAAGTCTTGTAAAATTTGCTTCATAGGTACTAACAGATTCATCATCCCTTTGCTTCAGTTCAAGGAACTCTTTCTCCATCTTTGTTCGGAGAATACGAGGGAAGTACTTATTGAAAAATAAGTTCTTGAACTCGTCCCATTCCATAGACTCAATTTCATCCCTTTGCCTTGTATTCTTAACAAGATTCCACCATTGATCAGCATCTCCTTCCAAACGATACACTGCTAGGATGACTTTATCATGCTCAGAACATTGAAGAACTGAAAATATCTTTTCAGTAGTACTAATCCATTGTTCAGCAACTAATGGATTAGTAGACCCGCTGAAATATGGTGGACGCTGCCTCATGAAGGATTCAACAGAATGTTGCTCCCTCCTTTGTTCGTTTGGAAATCCTGCATGATTCATAGCTTGAGAAAGTTGTGTGAGCATGGCTACAAGATTTTGCATTCCAGCTCCCATATCGTTTGGTTGCTCAGGGGGACAATCATTGCATTGCCCATCGCATTCCGCATTAACACGGTTCCTTCGGGTTCCAGCCATTGACTAAAACCAAGAAGAATAGTGTGAGAAACACTAATTATAATAGGAAACCACATAATTGAAGAATAAAATTTTCATGCTTAAGGTCTTATCCTAGGTTATTCAAGGCCATTTCTAAAACACTAATATTGTGTTCTATGCTTAGACTTATCCTTAGGGTTCTTACTAAGGCTTTCACATCCTAGTTTCCAAAGGTTGACTATACCTTTCCTCTGATACCAACTATAGCGGTCTGGAATTACTTCCAGTGGACTATAATTGATACCTATCAGGGCACTCCATGGGCGGATACACCCCCTGGGCGGGACACACCACCATCCCCAGTGGTAGCCATTTCCGCATGAAGCCCTTGGGCGGAGAGCCATGCTTCGTCCAACGCTCACATGTGATAGTTCCCAAGGATCGGATACATTCCTACCTCCTTTGCCTCTGATACCAACTATAACGACCCATAATTTACATACATTGTTAATACTTCAAAATTGAAGCACACTTATTACAACATATGACAAAACCACAAAGGACCGTATAGGTATAGTGTCTTTAGAAACTGGGAAACATAAACAATTGGTTCATAAATCTTCTACAGTGTCGCCCATTTATTTCATCATATATAGGGTCCCTTTTAGCATATTCTACTTAATATCCATCTTCCTGACCTGGGGAAAAGAAAACATAAAAGGGTGAGCTCAAATGCTCAGCAAGGGCAAATAAAGGAAATAAAAATCATATCATATATTTTTGAAAATCAAAACCTGCAAAAGAGATCATAATATCTTATCATGGAATAAATCATAGAAGTGAAAATGAGATCCCCATAATCATAACATAAGACTTGAAACTTTGTGGCATGCACACATAATCATGGAAAATCATTTCTTGTTAGTCATGACTCATTGCCAAGACTATCTTAGTGGACAAAGTCCCTTTCTGAACCGAGTTCATTCCTCGTTTCAGTCTTGTATCACTGAACCGAAATAACCTTCCGTTCCAGCCATGTCTATCTCATGAGATATAAAATCATTACCCAATGCATTGGAGTGAGATATAGGTCCCACCCATCTTATAATGAATCATTTCTTATGTGTGCCACATAATCATAAAACATGCATCATCGCATAACACATGTAACAAAAATGGGATTCTTGAAACATCATGACATCATAAATCAATTCATATATGATAAAGGAATTCATAAACATAATTCCATCACAACATAGTCAAACCAATGTAAAAATATGGATAGAAACAGAACCCTTTATTATCTTAGATGGAAAATAATTTTGATAAAACACTTGAATTGAATTCTTGAGGAAAATATCATTTCTTCTTCAAAAACATTTTTCCTTTCATAACATGTCATACAACTTTAAAATAAAAGAAGTTGATTAAAAATAAACATGAAAACTTGTAAAGGAAGCTTCTTTGAAGTAATGTTTTAAAAATCCATTCATGCCGTATAAGTTAAAAAAAACATTCTTCGTACTTTTGTCGGAAAAGTCAAAAAGTACCTCGTACGGAAAAACGACAAAAGATTCCTTTCATATTCTTTACTAAAAACTCACCTAAGGGTAAAATTGGATTTAAACTATTTCAAGTGGATGGAAAAAATATTACATATTGAGGGAACATGGATGTGGATGATAAAATACACCCCAGTAAATACTTACGAATAAACAATCTCGGATAAAAATGAGATTGTGATATTTACCTTACCTTAGGTCCGATTAGCTTTGTACGTGTCCGAAGCTCCTGTATAATGGTTTAAATAATGTTATTGACTTATTCCAGAATCATACATATTTATATGATATCATATATGGTCATATTATTAGCTTCTTGTTAGTAATATTTCATTGTTACTTGTTACTCGGGTCTTTATAACTTTTTGTTCTTATGCGTGTTTTGTCGAATAAATTCTTATTCTTATCTTTAGGTTATAGATAATTCATTTCCAGAATGGTATTAGTGTAGTATATACCATATTCATTCATTCAATTCATTTATACAATCATTATGAAATGAAGATCATGTAGAACGAGTCGCATCACATCGTGGAGACGGTATTCCGTACGTACGCACGAGTGATGATATCGTTCCTATGATCGTGGAATTGTATTGGAGTATATATATATATTATTTCAGTATCAATATTACTTAATAATAATCATATATAGTTACTCATTACACCATTATACCCATCCTTGTAAGGTGATGGTGGAAAATAGATTACACCACGGCGTGGAGACGGTATTCCGTACGTACGCACGCGCGGTGATTTCATTTTTCCGTAGGATGGATAGAAGGTGAATTAGGGTTGTTTCATATTTATAATAACATATCAGTATGTAACTAATACTGATGTTATTACTTTATCATGAAACAACTAAAGAAGAAGAAGTTGAAGAAGAAAGAAATTGAAAAGATCGGTAATGGATATTACCTATTCTTTGGAACGCCTTTTTGAATCCTCCACTTAAGGAACTAAGATTGGTCTTTGGAGAAGACCAGGACCTCTAGGATTATTCTAGGGAAGTGGATAAGGGAAAATGGCAGGGGTTGGCCGAGCTTGAGTGCTCAAATTGGTGTGAGGAGGAGGGGGAGGAGGTGCCCTTTTATAAGGGAGGAGAGGGGCACCTTAGGAATATCTCAAAATATTATTTTATATTAAAGTCAAAATCGGTTTATAATGGTTACAAAGGGTCTTATTTCGAAGATAAAGTGGGTATGGGTCTATATCATATCAACCAATAAGATTTAGACCAGTTTAGGGTTTTATTTTAACCTTATCAATTAGATTTAACTCTAAGTTAATTAATTTAACTTTTACCGTGTCTTTTTGTTTTCTTTCACTATATGGTTCATACACTTACTATAACATGCCAAACGAACCCCAAATTGTTTATTATCAATATATATATCCTTATCTAAGTCATTTGGCCGAACCTTAGATTTTTAGGAATAAAATAACAATTAATAATATAATATTTTATTTAAAAACTATTTTGTGTCAATTTTGACACTATTTGATATATGATTTGTTTGAAAGTCATAACAGAATTATATGTTCGAACCAAGTTGATTAAATCAACACTAATATATCATAGTAACCTATAAAATTAGTGGAATTCATAAAAAGGCTCAAATTACATTTATTTTGGTGTTTATAACATCAATTATGTCAATATTTCATTAATAAGATAATTACTACATCATCTTTGTGTCATAAATAAATTATATTATTTGATGTCTAAAAATTACAAATAAAATACCATCATGTAGGAAATCTTTTTAGCGTTCTAATGAATATTTACAATCGAATTTATCTTATGTATAACCCTATATTAAAAATGATTTACTTATTAAACTTTGATTTTAACTATTTTAACCCTTCTTTAAATAAATTAATAATAAATGTCCTAATCTAATCCAAGTGGGCCTAAATGGTCATATTTTATTCCTAAGTTTGTTTTTGGTCGAATTACACTTGTCCAATAGAATTAGTACATGTGTTAGGGTAATATTAATATCATATTTACCCTTAGTTACCCTATTTACTATTAACCGCGGTAAAAAAAAGTAAAAAGTTACTATTCACCAAAAAATTATTTTCATCTCATTGAACCACATTTTAGTCCTTGATATTAACCGTGTCTCTCGGATTTTCGAAATTCCAATCACAGAAGCGGTAAAATTAAGTTTTATGCAAAATTCAGTTTTTAACCTACCACTTAGTGGTTTCACTATTCATAAAAAATTGAAAGTTTTCAGAAAAATACCAAAATTTCACCCTAGGCTAATTTCGATATTCTGAATCCAAAAATGAAGTCCATTTTGAAAAATAAAATTTATAAAATTTCAAAAAGTGGTTATTACTATTCATAACGGCTAGTTTTAATAGCATATTGTTGTTTAGTGAAACTCGGTATTGCGTACGACGCAAGCTATCGAGGAAGGTCGCGATTGCGTGTAAAGCAAGCCAAGAAAGTGTTGTGTAGAAAAAGATTCCTTTGATGATTTATATAACATAAAAGTCTCGGGTGTTACAGTTTTTACATGCAGCATCATCCATGCTTATCTCCATAGGCGTGAGTCCTTCGTAGAAGTACTGGATGAGGCATTTCTCACTAATTTGGTGATGTGGGCAGCTAGCACACAACTTCTGGAATCACTCCTAGTACTCATACACTGACTGCCCTTGGGCTTGCTTTATCCCATAGATCTCTTTATGAATGGAAGTGGTTCTTGATTCTGGAAAAAATCTCTGCAAGAAAAGACATTTCAAATCTTTCAAACAAGTTACATCTTCGGGATGTAAATAATACATCTAATCTTTCGCAGCTCCATCAAGTGAAAATGGGAATGCTCTTAGTTTGGTTTGATCTTCAGAAACATTTCTCGGTTTTAAGGTTGAGAAATCCACATTAAATTATTTAAGGTGTTTATTTGAATCCTCATCATATAATCTTTGAACTTTTGGATGAAGGTGAATTAATCTAGATTTCAGTTCAAAGTATGATTTGATATTAGGTTATGCAATACAATTTGGTTGATAATTAATAACAAGTGAAAAAAAAATTCTCTAATGGTTCTATTAAGTTCATTTCCATTATTTTCAGCCATTGGTTCTTCTTTTATGTTTGAATTTAAATTGTTTCCAATTTTAAAGATCTTGTACTGGAGGAATTCTACTAGTAGATGAATGTCAAAACTTCTCGTAGACTGAGAATGTCTGATTCGTGCCTGTTTCTTGGTTTTCGATCACGAAATGCCCAACGGCTCCGTATCCGATGATGGATAGACCTGCTTTCCAAAGGAAGGTGTTCGCCAGATGGTCTGACCAGCGACACTTAAGAACTCACATTGGTCGACATGATGGGAAGACGAGCTCATCAAACCCTTTTGGGGGGGAATTATTGCCTGTTCTAGGACTCTCTTATAGATTAATGACGTATTCATATGTTTGCAAATATTTGGTTTATACCCAAACATAGTATCCACGGATTTAACCCTGGTAGAAAATGTTCAACTAGATGCAAGGGGTTCGAAATCATTTAGGTATGAGGTTTACCATCCCTCATTGGATTAATGACCCTGTGGAGTCAAAACTCATTAAGGCGACACTAGGAGTGGTGCGGTGAACCAATGTGAAGATTGTCGGATCGACCAGTTGTTGGGATTGAACCTCATGGAGGCTTCCTACATGCCTTGCATAGGGGATAGGGATCAAAGTCCATGTATTTTGAATGGAAGTGTCAGAGAACAGACATGAATGTGGATCCGGAGGTCCGATGGTGATTGGGCTTGATCCTCTTGGAGGCTTCCTACGTACCCTGCCTAGGAGGCAGGGATCAAAGTCCACATTGTTTGCACGGGATTGAGGATTACACTCTGAGGAAGCTCGGGGCGATGGATTGGGGATTACACTATGAGGAGGCCCATAAGAGGATTTCATGGTCGATGCTTACTCTAAGCCCATGTGAGTCATGATTGGTGTGAGAAACAAGAGGCAGTAGGGACTAGAGGATCACATCGTGAAAGGTGCGTCTGTGAGAATTGGAGTGGGGCTTATGCATAAGGGCGTCCCATGGCAACAAAGCGCAGCGGGAGAGGGATAGTGGGGTGCTCTTGTTCCCATCTCCTCTCTTACAGTGCATGAAGGATTCCTTCTGATGGGTATTTTACAACCCCCGATGGTCCCTTAACAAGTGTAGGGGAAAAAGGGACTCTCGAGCTAAGACTCCACATTACTGTGGGAATGTGAACCTAGGAATGCTTTGGGAACCTGCTCAAGGGTCAGGGAAACCCCTTCGCCTCTATTTACCATGGGTATGTGAACTCAAAACTGTGCGTTGATGCACCTGAGGGTTACACCACACGGATCTGGTGGCTCTGGTGGAGGCCTCATCTCGGGGCCGATGAGTAGGCCAGTGAAGGAGTCACCGAGGATCAGGCCGGATCGGGAGGATCTTATGTGGCTCAGGAAATGGGAACTCTGAAGGATTCGACGTACCACACAGGGGTATGGGTGGTGGTGCCCTTCGCGTAGGGAAGCGCTACGTGGATGGAGAGGCCGTTCGCGAACCAGGGTGGTCCACAGACTGAGGGGTCGTCCGCGAACCAGGGTTGTCCGCGGACTGAGGGGCCATCCGTGACCCAGGAGGGTCCGCAGACTGAGAGGCATCCCGCAAACTAGGAGGGTTTGCGGCTTCGGGTTCGGTCCGCGTACAAGGTTGGCACGCTGAGGGTTCCACACGAGCAATGACAGCCACGGTTGGCGTCGGTCGGGGGTTCATCGGTCAAGGCTTCACCCACATAGGAGGGTGCTGCACGGTGTGGTGGATTAGAAAAAGAGGCGTAAACTCCCTATTCTGTGAGGAGTGCATCTGTGGAGGGGTTATGGTTCACGGTCTTCTCTTTTTATGTTATTTTGAATTCGCGGTTCACCAAATTACTATGCATTTTTGGTTCCTTATTAGTTTGTTCCCTAGTTCATACCTGCTCTGGTTTGCGAATTATAACTTTCGAAATCTTAAGCCTTCCCTTTGAAATCCTTCCACTCGAATCTGGCCGATCTCCTCTCCGTCTCCTTTCTTTGAATCTGAATCTCCAATTCTATTTCTCCTTTCCCCCTCTATCTCCTTTTATATAGTGGGGAAAGAGATGTATCTGCTATCACGCGACACCTTTTGTGGAGGCCCATGAGCAAATACCCAGTTTACGGCTGACTTGGTCAATCTGTAATTCATGGTGCGTATTGAGGGCTTCTCCCACCCCCCCCCTGCGAACTGAACGACGGGTGTGCTTCACGGCCGCGGAGGGTTCTTCCTCCATTCCGCGAACGACGGGGGAGGTGGTTCGGGCCGGATGACATGGATCACGGCTCGGGCGGTTTGGAATGGTGGACCGGGTTGGCACCCGCCCTGCTTCGCGCTCGCAGAGGATCTCCAACTCCATTTCGTGAATGACAATAGTCTGCAGAGGGGGGACGCTTCATGGAACCGGTCGCGCGTCGTTAACATTAGATCGGTCCGCGGACCGGTTCCTCCTTCACCATTCTTGAATTGTTTTTCTCATTTTCTCATCTCTTTGAGGTAGAGTTCGGTACAATATCCCTTGAGTTAAAAGGAATCATCTTTCTACTTTACGGATTTTTCAGGACCCTACAACTGACCCCCATCGAAATGGGGTCCGATCGGAATGAAGAAGAGGCTATTCTGATGTAGAGTGGTCCTGAAACTTGATGAGTGATTGGACAATGCTCTAAATTTTGCCTGAGCCAATGGACTCTACGAGCACAGTTCGACTATTTCTTGGGCATTGTAGAAAATCCCTAAAAACTTTTTTTCTCTTCTTTTCATACCTTGATTTTTCCTGGGCTCATTTAGTGTGAACCCAGCGGGTATGGCCTGACTTTTTCTTAGGTCACACTTTTCGAGTTTTCAGCCTAATAGGCTTTGTGCCTCTTTTCTTGGGCGTCTTATAGTCCCACCGTCAAGACTATCATTACTGATGTTTTAGGTCGAACATCATTGACCAAATAATGGTGGGGAAAGGGTCAGAATGGGGTTTGGTCGATTAACAGATGTCTCGGTGTCCTTCAGACGCATTTGGAGGGAGTGTGTTTAAATTTGAAAGACATGTATGGCATGTGTCAAGGCATGGGAGCCACGTCGACATGCAGAGGTAGGAGGATCATTTCCTTAAGTAAAACTTGCCTTTGGTAGACAGACCAGGGGTGATCAATATGTAGAGTCGCTGAGGTCATGGTATGCATAGTTGTGCAAAGGTGTCCTTAAGTCAATGACTCTCCATTTCCGATGGCCATAGGACTTCATGAAAGTCTGGCTTATGGAAGCCACCATGGGTGGCTTGGAAGATTATGAAAACCACCGGGGGTGTCTCAGAAAGGGTATGTGACATCTGTAAGGTTTTGAGAACATCTGTACTAATTGGGGGTATGGTCAGGAGACCACATTCCTACACATTTAGTTAGCTTAAGGGATGGTTGAAGCTTGGCGCAGTTTAAAGTCATGAAACTGGGACATCATCTGGAATAGAACATCTTCTTCTGGTCCTCGGTAATCTTGTCAGAGACGTTCCACCATATTCTGGCAGGGTTGTGAAAGAGGTTGGTAAACTATAACTCAGAGGGTTTCAGAATCCTGGAATAGGCATGGGGGCTTAGAGGCCAAAAGGCATACGGAGAGAAGCATTGCCTAAGGAAATCCTGCCTTTGGTAGACGGACCAAGGGCGATCAATATTCAGAGCTGCTAAGGGCATGGTATGTATAGTATTGAAAATGTTTCCTTAGGTCAATGATTGCATTCCCCCGATAGCCAAGAAACTTCAGGGAAGTTGAGATTTGGGACAACCAAGGGTGGCTTATCAGAGTCAGGATTGTTTCTGAGTACAGAGTATGGTTTATGATGAAAGGGTGCCTGGATATGGGGGAAACATCTAGACTGAACTTCTTGAGAAAGTGTGAAGTAATCCCTTCTCATGTGGGTGTGAGATGGTGGCTTGTGCCAGTCTGACCCGTTCACTGAAGGGCCGAGAAAAGCATTTGTTCCTTACTGAACTTGTAACGGGATTGACCGTGCAGTTTAGCGTCATGTGGTAAAGACGAAGAGAATTATTAAAGGATGTTGTGCAGTTTAATGTCATGAAACAAGGACGGGGGGCATTTTTCTTTCCTTTTCCAATGCTGTGTAGTTTAACATCTTGCATAAAGGACGATTGACCGTGCAGTTTAACGTCATGTTGTGGGGACGTAGTTAAAAAGGCTTCTCTTGATTATAATGTAACTGGGCCCGAGTATCCTAGTCTATCCAAGATGTGGAGGGGGGGGGTTGATGGTGTAAGTCATGGTTCCAGGGATTCTTGGATCAGTAGAGATGAGACAGAGGCACTAAGGATGGTAAGCATACAGAGCTAGGAAGAGTATTGCCCGAGGAAATCTAACCTTTGGTAGACGGGCAAGGGGATATCAATATGAAGAGCCGCTGAGGGCATGGTATGCATAGTCATGCAATGGTGTCTCCATGTCGATGAATCTCCACTTCCGATGGCCATGAATGGTTATGAAGATCCGCAATTATCCGGTCCACGAAGTCTGTCCACGGGGAAGGAAATGTCTGAACATGTCGGGCATACTCGGCCCTGGTTGCTGTTAAAGCTTAAAGAGCTCCCTGCGCTGATTTATTTTGCACACGGGGGTGTACCTTTACTCCATGCAGTTTAACGTCGTGCGGTAAGGACGAGGTACTCCTAGTTTAGCGGTCATAGAGCTCGAACCATTATGTGACTATTACTGCAGTCACTCAAAGGATAACTGAGTCAACATGTTCTGATATACTTGGAAAAAGGTGGGGGATGATGGTTGTAAACTGCAACTTTGAGTTTTTGCGGATCAGGAGGTATGGTGTGGGGGATCTGAGGATGGTAAGCGTACAAAGCTAGGAGGAGTACCGCCCAAGTAAATCTTTCCTTTGATGGATGAGCCAGGGGCTATCATTATGCAGACCCGCTGAGGGCATGGTATCCATAGTCATACAAAGGTGTCCCCAGTTTGATGACATTCCACTTCCGATGGCCGTGAATGATTATGAGGATCTGTGGTCACTCATAGTGAAGAGTTATGCATGTGGGGATAATGGTGTCCGAGTATAGAAGAAACATCTTCACTGCAACTGTCTGTTGAGTCAAAGTAGCCTAGCCCTGGCTTGATGTTCGTTGATGCAGGTTGCTATGTGAACCACCGGCGGACACATAAGCTAGCTAGGTCAGGATACCCTGGAAACGCTTGGATGTGGTGAGGGGAAGAACTTGTAAAAAAATTCTCCATAAACATCTAGATCATGAGGTATGGTATGGGGGCTCTAAGGCTGGTAAGCATACGGAGTTAGGAAGAGTGTCGCCTTTGGTAGACGAGCCAGAGGCTATCATTATGAAGATCTGCTGAGGGCATGGTATGCATTATCATGCAAAGGTTTACACGATTCGATGACCTTCCACTTACAATGTCCATGAGTGGTTATGAAGATCCATAATTATCAGGGTCATGGAGTCTGAGGTATGGGGAGGATGCATCCAATATGTGCAAGGAGTATTTCCACCTCATTTCATCATATGTCTTAGGTGGTTCGCGATGAAATCCGTGCAGTTTAACATCATGCTATGAGGACGCAGTCCGTGCAGTTTAATGTCGTGTGGTGAGGACGATAAATACACCCTGTGTATGTCTGGTCTATATACAGGGGAAAGGGGTACTTTTATCTTTCATTATCCATGCAGTTTAATGTCGTGCAGAGAGGACGTAAGAATACACCCCGTGCAGGTCTAACCCATAACCGGGGGAAAGGGGGCATTTTTAATATTGTTATCCTTGCAATTTTACATCGTGCAGCAAAGATGAAGAGTACACCCCGTGCCGGTTTGGTCCATACATGGGGGAAAGGGCATTTTTATCTTTTATTCAGGGGGATGGGCTAGGACGGGGAACCCTGGTGTCACTACATATCATGTGAGGGCAGGAGTCAAGCCGCACGTAGTTCTCTGGAAAAAGTACACCCCGTGTAGGGCTGGTCCGTACACGGGGGAAGAGGACATTGTCTAACTTTTATTTTATTTTATTTGGAAGTGGTTGGTCCAGGGTGGGGTACCCTGGCATCACTACGTATCCTACGGGGTTAGGAATCAAGACATACGTAGTTCTTTGAAAGAAGTACACCCCGTGCAGGTCTGGTCTATACCCGGGGGGAGAGGGGCATTGTTAAAACTTCTTTTCCGTGCAGTTTAACGGTGTGCGGTAAGGATGAGGGATACACCCCGTGTAGGTCTTGTCCGTACATGGGGGGAAGAAGGCATTGTTAACTTTTATTTGGGAGTGGTTGGGCCAGGATAGGGGATCCCAACGTCACTACTTATCCTGTGAGGGCAAGAATCAAACAGTACATAGTTTTCTGAAATCTGTG
Source organism: Viscum album (assembly GCA_963277665.1). NCBI lineage: Eukaryota > Viridiplantae > Streptophyta > Magnoliopsida > Santalales > Viscaceae > Viscum > Viscum album. Next base: position 402,110,241 of record OY728130.1, read on the forward strand.
TAGTTTAACGTCATGCAGTAAGGATGTGATACTCTTAGTTTAGGGTCATAGAATCTGGACCATTGGGTGCTTGGTAGTTTAACGTCATGAAACTTGGACAAACTCTATGTAGTTTAACATCATGCGCTGAAGACATTCTCCTCTCTCAGTTTCTATGCGAAATAATTTTTTAGGAAAATCATATTGGTAGGAGTCGTGGGGACTTGACCATTCATGGAGATCAGGGTATATGCTCCATTGGAGTAGACCATGTGTACAATGTATGGTCCATCCCATTAGGGCTCTAGATTTGGAGGCTTCTTTCCAGGTATCATTGGGGTCTAGAGGACCAATACCAATTCTCCTTCCACGAAAGACCGGAGACAAACTTTTTTATTGAAGGCTCGTGCGATTCGGTTCTGGTATACCTCCAAATGGTGAAAAGTGTGCAACCGCTTCTCGTCTAGCTGTTCCAATTCACCAAGCCGCTTTTTTGTCTGCTCATCATCGGATAATTGATCATAGATGGCAACACGGAGTGAGGGAAGTTTGAGTTCAATGGGCAGGACCGCCTCTGTGTCGTACACCAATGAGTACGGGGTGGCCCGTGTAGCGGTGCAGACTGTGGTTCGATAATCCCACAATGCATGGAGGAGTTTATCTGGCCATGACTTCATGTATTTGTCCACCATGTTTTGGAGAATGTTGGACATGGTCTTGTTGAAAGCCTATATCTTTCCATTGGCCACTGCATGGTAGCGGGATGAGTGGTTAACCTTGATACCATAGTCGTGGTATAGTGTATCCAATTCAGCAGAGTAGAAGTTGGTGTCGTTGTCCGTTAGTATGGTATGAGGGACACCAAAATTGGTGATGATATTGGTCTTCAAAAATCTAACAATATTTCTTTCCCCAAAATTCTTGAGGGGTATGGCTTCTGCCCATTTGGAAAAGAAATCGGTTTTTGTGAGGATATACTTCAACTGTTTGCCCGTGGTGGGGGGATATGGTCCCACAACTTCCATTCCCCAGATGGAAAATGGCCAGGAGTACTTTTCTTGATGAAGTAACTTCGGGGGTTGGTTTATGAAGTTGGCATGAATCTGGCATGAGTGGAATTTTGCGGTAAAACACTCGCAGTCTTGTGCCACTGTGGGCCAGTATTACCCAAGCCTCTGAACCTGATGGTAAAGCTTGGTCCCCAGCATATGTGGTCCAGACACAATGGCATGTACTTCATTCATGACGGTGGCGGTTTCCTCTCCGTCAATGCATCTAAGGATCACTTTGTCGAGGCCTCGTTTGTAGAGGACCTCTTACTGACCCGTGCCGCCATATAGGACAATGTTGATTTCCCTTCTTCGTATTTGCTCTCGTTCAGCCCTGTCTGATGAAATTTCTCCCTGTTGAAGGTAGTTTTCAATGGGGGTCATCCAGTCGGTGGCAGGAGCATATGGCTCAGGGACAAGACTGACTTCATGGATCTCTTCCATCTTGGTCTGAACAAATGGAAATACCATTTGACGATGAGCAATACTGATAACCATTTCATCCTGGCCTGGGTCAGCTAGGGCTATGGACGCATTGGCTAATGCATCAGCCTGAGCATTCTGAGACCGGGGAATATAGGTCAATGTTGGTTCTATAGAGAATTCCTCCATTAACCCTCATACATAGTCAAACAGGGGGATCATCTCCTCCATTTTAATAGCATAGTCACTATTGACCTGCTTGATGACTAGCTCCAAGTCACCATTTACCTTAAGGTGCTGTACTTGTGCCTGTAGTGAAAGTTCTAGGCCTGTAATGAGAGCTTGATATTCCGCTTCATTTTTCGTACATCCTTCTAATATGAGGAAGGAATATGGCAAGACATCCTTTTCTAGGGACATGAGTATTATTCCCAAACCCACTTTGTTGAATTTGGGATCCTCCATCTTCTTTCTGGTTGGGCTTCAGGATGCGTCGTCGAAGTACATTTCCCATGGTGGGAATTCCTCTCAATCCAAGAAGATGTATTCATCAAGTAGCTCAGCATCCAATGCAGTGGTTCTAGTCAAAGGGTTCTCTACCAGAAAGTCTGTTAATGCTTGACCCTTGATGGCTTTCTAAGGCACAAACCGGATGTCAAACTGTTGCAGGATGACTGCCCATCGGGATAGGCGTCCGGTTAGCATTGGGTGGTTGAGGATGTACTTGAGCGGGTTACTCCGCGAGATCAAATAGACCCCATGATGCTGTAGATAATGTTGCAACTTTTGAACCGCGAAGACCAAATCCAAACAACTCTTCTCGATATTTGAGTATCGAGTCCCAGCATCAATAATTGTTCAGATGAGGTAATAGAGACTGTTTTCACTGCCCGCGTCATTCTTTTGTGCGAGGAAGACTCCCAGTGATCACTCTAAAGCTATCACGTACAAGATGAGAGGTCATCCTTCAACTGGGGGAATGAGCACTGGTTGGCTTAAGAGGTACTTTTTCAAGTTGTCGAATGCCTCTTTGCAGTCATCCTTCCATTGGTATGCGACTCCCTTCTTCATTAACCCGGTGAAGGGAAAACATTTTCCTGCCCGGTTGGCTATGAACCGCATAAAATAGGCTATATGTCCATGTAATCCCCTCAACTCGGTGAGATTTCAGGGAGGTGGTAATCCAAGGATAGCCTTTGTCTTCTCAGGGTTGACTTTGATGTCACAATGGTGTACGACGAAGCCAAGGAATTTCCCTAAGGTAACCCCAAAGGCGCATTTCAAGGGGTTCATCTTCAAGATATGCTGTCAGAGTTTGTTGAAGACTATATCAAGGTCTGACAGGTGATCCGAGAACTGTCTGGACTTGACCACCAGGTCATCCACGTAACATTCAACGAATTTCCCCAGGAACGGTTTAAAGATATGATGCATGGCATGCTAATATGTGGCTCCAGCGTTTTTGAGACCAAATAGCATGACCCTATAATAGAATACCCCTGAGGGCCCCTAAAGGCAGTGGATTCTTCATCTTCTCAGGCCATCCTGATTTGATTATATCGAGAATAGCCGTCCATGAAGGATAGAGCCTCGTACCCGGCCGTCGTATCGATTAATAATTCAGTGATAGGGACCGGGAAATCATCTTTCGTAAAATGACGATTGAGATATCTAAAGTCAATGAAGACGCAGATTTTTGCATTCTTTTTCTTGACATAGACAATGTTGGCTAACCTAATGGGGTACTGGACCTCCCGAATGAAGCCTACTTTAATTATTTTATCAACTTCAGCCTCTATTTTTGTAGCATGTGAGGGATGTGTCCTTCTGGTGGCCTGTTTATAGCCCCGGTGGTCTTCTGGAAGACCCAGGTGATGCATCACCACTTCAGGATCGAGTCCTGGAATTTCTGTGTAATTCCAGGTAAACACATCCTGATGTTGCCTCAGGAAAGAGGTATATACCTCATTCTTTCAGGGGGACATGGATGTACTGATGAGAGTAGGCCTCAGATATTCCTTGGTACCCTGGTTTATTTCCCTCAGCTCATCCATCGTGGTGGAGATACCCTCCTCAAATTCAGGAGGTGCATCCTTGAGATCTTCTACCTCTTCTTCTCCTAAGTCCTCATCTTCTTGATCTAACGAGGAGAGAGCTTCCGGTCTAATCGTTTGAGGGATTGAGGGAGAGGCATCGTGGGAATCCCCGCTTGAGTATTCATCCCTAGATCTAGTGTTGGCGGATGTTCCCACACTGTCGTGCTCATCCATCGTGGCTGAATTCATGAGGACATCCATGTGTGTGTCCGTACTTGAACTCCTACTCTTAACATGGTTGATAGGCAGGACATAATCTCTGCCAATCTGCCTGAGGGGGTCACCAGGAACCATTTCCAGGCCACTTGGAGCAGGGATCCAGTCGACACCATCGACCAAAGACTTCTTTTTCTTTTTCTCATAGAACCCGACATCAATGTAATGTGACTAGGAGAGCTCGAAAGGGGCCTTGTCGGCATGCAATTTTCCACTTTGTCTGTTGACGCAGTACTTGATACACTGGTGGTAGGATGAAGGAACGACCATGTGCTTATGAAGCCATGACCTTCCCAGTAGGGCATTGAATGTTGTGCTCTGCTGGGCCATCATGAATTCCATGTAGGCTACCAGGTCACCAAAATGGGTCTTCAGCTTAATTTTTCCTATTGGTTTCTGCACAATCGTATTGTAACCCAACAGAGTTGTGGTCGAGGGAATTAGGTCATCCTCACTGTAGCATAACTTACGGAATGTCCATAGGGGAAGGAGGTTAACTCCAGAGCCATTGTCTATAAGGACTTTTCGGATCTCAATACCATTCAGCGTTCCAAACACATATAGTGGTCTGATGTGTCCTTGCATGATGGAATCTTCATCTTGATCGGTGAAGAAAATCACTGAATTGCATTAAGCTGGCTCAGTCTCCATCTGGTAAATCTCAGCGATAGCTACCTCGGCTTGAAACTCCTAGGGGGCTGATCAAAGATTCTATAAGCGCCTACCTGAGGTCTTCTAACAGACTTAGGGCATTAAGGATTGATATCTTGGCTGGTACCGATGCCAGCTGCATAAGGATATTTTATTTCTGCTCCAGCGGCCAACGCTTCTCCATTGGAAGGAGAGTATTAGTGGGTGCTTTAGGGACTAGAGCATTCTACGAGGAGCAACCGACCATGGGGTCGGATATCTATGGTATTCCCGCATTTTGAGGACTTGGTCCGGCCGGTCTGTTTGTGCACACTATGTAGCCAGACACTTGTTCCTCCTCTGGTGGGTATCACAGAAGAACAGGGCCAGAGTGGCTGCTTGTGGAGGTGGAGGGTCACTCCTTCTCCTGCTGAGTCCATTAAAGGGCTCTCCCATAGGTTTCTGTGATACTAATGGTTTGGGTCGGGGTCCCACTGTAAGGTTGGTTTCGGCCACGGCTGCGCCTCCCCAGGTATCCCCTACCTCTGCGATTCCTCCTCCCATATCCTCATGTAGAGAACTCGGGTTCGTAAACATACCCTTCGTCAGGTAATGATTCCATATGTTGGATGACGTTAATAGAACCAAATATTGGCTCTTCATCCTCTAACAGGTCAACCAGGTCGGTTTTCCCTAATGGTGCCGTTTGGTGGGTCGGTGCCCGTGGCGCCAAAATCAGGGGCATAAAATATTCTAGGGTTGGGACTAACATTGGCCTCATCATGAACTACTTATCTTGTGATTGTTTTCTCCTCCTTTGATTATGACCAGATGACTGGATCATGGACGGTTGTGAGGTCGACACTGTCGGCTCTGTGGCTTCAGGGTCTGTTGGTGGGAACACCTGCTGCTGTAGTTGAGCTCGGAGCATGACCTGGGCATGGTTGATATTCTTTTGAGTCATCCAGTTGTCAAATTTCGTCCATTTCTTGCGGGTGACTTTCTACCACCCCTCCTCTTTGTCGGAGTCAGTGGTAGAGATACATGACACATGTGCTGGGGGTGGTCCCAGCTCGACCTGCCTAGAGTCTACCATCCTCTGCAGGAGGTCTTTGAAGATGAAACATTCTCGGATACTGTGCCCCAACATCCGATGGTAGGGGTAGTAATCTGTTTTGTCATCGCAATCGACCTCTTCGGGTTTCCTAAGCTCCAGAAGGTAGAGAAAGTTACAGTTCATGGCTGAAATGAAGTATCCGCAGACTTGATCATCTCGGAATGAGTATACTTTTTTTCCACGACCCTCAAACTGGTTCCTCTTCGGTCCTCACTGATCATCCTGTTTAGGTGGAGGTGGCTGGTGATATACAAGAGACCCTTGACGATTTGGTGGAGGCCTGAGCGGTGGAGCAAGCACAGGGGCCGGCTTGAGTGTGACAACAGACACTTCAGCTCTAGGGTCTCTTTTCGCAGGAGCCTACGAGGCTATTCGGGACATCGAATTAGTCTGCGGTAGGGAGTCCTGAATTCTCAGGGCAATGGCTGAGAGATGGCGGAAGCCAGTGGTGAACTCCACTGGTATGAGCGGTGTTCGCAGCTCATCTTGAAGATTATCGATGCATATGGATAGCATCTTATCTTGAGGCATTGTCCTATTTAGGGAATAGGTCAAACCTTTCCATCAGGTGATTAAATATGAGACCCTCTTGTTCTCCCTCTTCTTGTTGTTCATGAGATCATTGACCGTTATTTTAGGCAACGTTGTGTTGAAGTGGAACAGGAACTGCTGCTGAAGGTCTTCCCATCTCTTTATTGACTGGGCTGGCAGACTTGTATACCAGATGAAGGCAGATCCTTGCAAGGTCCATACGAAGCATCTGAGTTTCACTGATTCTTGATGTTCCATAGTCACCATCATAGGGTCACAATAGGTTTCATAGTGCATCAAATGCTGTTCCGGATCGCCTGATCCATTGAAGATAGGGAATACAGGGCTCCCAAAATCAGTTGGAGGTGGTGTGTTGCTCACCCAATCTGAGTGGGGTTTCCACTCTGACTGTATCGGAGTGCGTGAAACTTCCATCACTTCTAATCGATATGTTAGTGAATCTATGGTGTTGGTGAGACCTTGGTTTACATCCTATTGGGCCCGGTTCTAGGCAGGCATAGCCCGAGGCATTGCCTGAGGATCCGGATTGGCCGGCACCAGGGGTGCGTGTGCCGTTTGTGGCACCTTCGGAGGGTTCAGTTGTACTCTCTTCGGTTGCTTCCTGACTAGAGGGAAGTCTTGGTATTCATCTGAATCTACATTTAGGTAGTTGGATGGGCCGGGCGCCTCGTTGGATTGGATCCCTAACCGTGTTTCGTTTTCCGGGTAAAACCTTATTCTTTGAGGTGCACTTACTGGCAGTGCATGATGTGGCTCCTCCTGGGATGCACTTTCAATAAGGTGGTTCCTCTAGCATTGCTCGGCGTTAAGCTGCCTCAATTCTTTCATCTCATCTTCCTGTCGAGTGAATCTCTCATCGAGCATGAGTGGCTCATCTTTTTCGAGAGAAGGAGGCGGGTTAAGGGTAACCAGTCCTTTGTTCTTATCCCTGTTGGAAGCTCTCAGGGTATGTGGAGGAGGGTTGGCTGGAAGGAATACCATATTTAGAGGGACCCTTTTGTTCCGAGTGTGCACACCAGGTGGTTCGTTGTGAGTCACAGCCCGACCAGAACTATCATCTCTCGATCCCTCCAAATGTACAGTATCTCTGGTTTCACCCGTGGGGTTGACCTCTATGATGTTCATAGATTCATATCATGGGGTGGAGAAGATTTCATCTTCTAAATAGGAAGGCGATCTCCTACATCTTCATCTGGACTTCCCTTTTGTGTCCTGGGATTGCCTTCGGACTTCTTGACGAAGGGTGACGTTGAGATTTCTTGGATGCAACCTTACGGTGCGTCTTCCTCTTAGAGGGGATGATGATTCAAATACGGGATAGGACGGGAACCTCCTCTTCTAATTTTCCTCCCTAGACGAGAGAATACTGACTCTTGTGGTGGAGGTTGTTGTTGAGGGGGTAATAATGCCCCCTGCCCTGAGGGCTGGGGTTGGCTCCGTTCCTTGGACATTGAATCTCTTCTCTGTTTTATTGGTCTTACGAGGGCATTTGTTGTTAAAAATTCCCCCATCCCTGCAGACTGGGGTTGACCTTGGATTGCGGCTGTGGCTGCTGCTATCTCGACCTGCCTAATCTTATGTGCCCCCATTTGGGGTGAACTGGGTCCGGTGTCGAGTTCTTCTGTAAATCAATCCCTTATGGGGAGGCAGGAAAGGATCGTTGATTAGCCTCTCTTGGGAAAGAGGCATGTTGTATGCTCTTGATGGTTTGATTCAGGAGTTCATGAATGGATTGTTCCCATCAGGCCCAAAGCTTTTGGGACTTACTCAAGGCCTGACTCTGCTGGGTGTGTTGCCTTTCCTGAATAGGGAGACCACTTGATTGTCGTCTTGATGTGACAACATTAAAAGATAGCAAGCCGAACGAATTCTTATGGGCGGGGGAGCGGAGTGAAATGTAGAGCTCCATGTTCACCCCATCCCCGGATATGGACTCCCATTAGAGCATCACCGATGAAGCGGCGCAGTTTGTGCAGCGCACGGAGGTAGGTTATCTCCATGTTTCCTTTACGCCTCTCGGGTCATTGTTTCCATGCTGAAGGAAGATCTTCCATGTCTATGTGACACAGAAGGTCTCCTATTGTCTTGACATGGTTTACATACTCGTCGTAGGGTTGGAATCTTGATTTCAGTCGGCGGAGGGTTGTCCATATATTATGGAGGATGTCGTGCATGCATTATTCCAACAACTCTCTAGGTATGTCGAACTGAGAGGTGGTTGTAGGCCAAAACATAACTGTTATATCATCTCTTGCCAGTTGTTTCCTTAGGTGCAACATATCGGCATATTCCTCCACTAGTTATTATTCTACCTGGTCAGCCAAGCTGAGACGCTCGCTGTCAATGTGGTCGGAGGCAGTGGGTGATCGCGTTGTCGAACGCGTCAAATTAGTTGTTTAATTTTGACTAGAATTTCTGCAGTATAGCAGCAACCCAAGGTTGTCTCTCGACAGAGCATTAGATCATTAATTTAAAAAGAGGGTTCTGATTATGAATTTAGAAGGTGAATTGTGAAACTTGGGGGTTTTATGATTAATGATGAAAATAGAAAATGAAAGTGATAAAAAAATAGAAATGAACAAGATTGATTAAGCGTGATCAACCCGAGGAAGTATCGTGATGTTCATCCTTCATCACTTCAAGGGATGGGGTTATGATATTTTAATCCCTGGTTTGTAACACCTAGAACCATAATGTTACTGAGTTTATACTAGGATACCTCTTAGGGTTCAGTCGAAAACACATAACGATTCACCGGACACCGTCGATGATTGGGTGATTTGTGTTCGACATCATAACCGAAACTCACCAAGGAAACACATGAAGAATTCGATGTGCTCTCTAGGTTTTCATGTTACTTCATTGTGATACCATGACATAAATGTACATTTTCTTGAAAGAGCTTTTGTGAGTTTTATTGACCAATATGAATCACACAAGCACCGCAATTGAAAGGGGGAAAAGAAAGTGGTGAACAGTGTGTGAAACATCACATGAATGGGTACCCTCAAACAAGATCATATGAGTTGAGAATGACATACCAGTACATAACTCAATAAAATAAGAAAATAGGATGAGTAAAAACAACATACAACCTAGAATTAAAAAGATCATTCAAATTAATACAACTTTGAATCTCGGGATTACATCACATTCCTCCCCAAGTGATCACAAGGGGTTTAGAAACCCATGGGAGGGGAAGAAGAAGAAGATGTTGAAGTAGAATCTCCCACAGCCTCCAGAACCACTAGGGATGTTTATAAGACTCCTTGGGGACTCCAAAATGGCAGAACCTTTCCTCTTGGACGAACTTTCAAATGGGACGCCCAAGGTTCCATTTTATAGGAAAATTGGAAGGTGGTTTTAGGCACACATATTTCTTCAATCCACTTGTATCACATGTTTTGGCCTTCATACAGTCTTATCTCGCTTTGTAGAAAATAAAAACATTGTATCCCTATATCTCTACTATCTCCACCGAATATTTGGAACCCTTTGGACAACTACAACTCAAGATATTGATAAACTACAGAACACCGCATTTGACTTGGTCCAAATTCGGTGTCTTGGACAGATCAATTCGGATGGGCCCCATAGAATCCGAATCAGCATTGGGTTCATTAATATGAAATGTATCCTATTAAATTTGGGATAGGCGCACAAAATTTCAGCCCATTTGGATCCACGTATTGCATGTAAAATGCAAAAAAGTTGATAGATGTCCATGGATCCATGAAATTTTTTCCCATTTTTCTTCCACTTCATCAAAGGCCCTCCAAATCACCTCCACCTACATTGAAACAATAAAAACAAGTAACATTTCCCATTATAATATTGATTAACATTAATTTATTTATTCAAACATGAAGTGAAATTTATTATTATATTTTGAATATTCATTACAAAACTAGTTTAAAACTACGGTGTAAGGGTGGAATAAAACAGTAAATCATGGTACGATCACACCCCCACACCTAAACATTTTCACTCCTGGGAAAAGTCACATATCCAAATACAATGATTCATATATATATATATATATATATTTCCAACATCCTGAAGATTTATCATTTGAGGAAATTTTATTTAAAGTAAAGTGATCAATTCATGAACCACTCCAAGGAGTTCTTCCTAGTGAAAATAGAAAAAGATGTCTCATAAATCATATCATAGCGAAATTCAAAAAGATTCATGACAACAAATTGAGAAAGGAATTCAGAAGTAAACCATGACACTAAATCTCCATGTGTGTGTGTGAAAACCATTCCATAATATTATTTCCACTTTCTATCCAATAAATATATGTTATTTTAACATTTTTTAGCTTAAATTATTTTGTCACCGAACATGTCCTACATCCTTTGCAATAATATTTCAAGACCCACTAATTTAAGCATTCCCAGAAGTCAAACCATAAGCTCCCGACCTAGATATCCCCATATGTTGCACATTTCATCACTCCCCTCATTTATTATTTTTTTTTTGAAGTTGAAATTGGAACAAATCTCACACTCATCTATCAACCCTTGTTTTATCTCCTCACGACACTAATTGAAATAGTTATAACAAGATCAAAGGTTGAGGAGGAGTGGTTTTTGACCTGCCCAAGACACAATTTTTTTTTGAGGGCGTACAATAGTCAGACATTAGGTACACATGCATAGGTCAATCAAGTACAGTAATTAAACAGATCAGAAAAGGAACGAACGTATGGAAATATCATTTAAAGCTGAAAATTTTTAACCCAACATATATTTACCTTATATTAAGTAAGAAATAATCACACTTTTTGGTTTGGTTCAAATATTTGTGGAGATATTAGTGACACAGTTTTCCAAAAAACTACTCACACAAAGGGCATCAATCATCCCAAAGGTTTCACATAGATATGACCATTTATATCATTGACAAAAACCCAATTCACTAAAAATCACTTCTTGATGGTAAACTCATACACAAATTCTTTTTAGCCTTCATTATGGTATTTTTACTTTCCCCACTTTATGTTCGCCACATCATGGAATTTCGAAATTGTTGATGGGGAAAAATAAAAATACCATAAAGAAGGCCAAAAAGAGAAAACAAAAGGAGAAAACGATGAAAAATCCTAACTAACACAGGAATTTATCCACCCCCCCCCCCCCCAAACCTAGAATGTGCAGTGTCCTCACTAAAATAATTGAAATTTCGAGAAGGAAGGATAAAACCTGGTGTGTTTTATTGGGATGATGCGACCAGAAGGTGGATTTCCTCCACCGGATTCTTTGGAGAATCCACATAGAAGTGTTTAAGTCGCTGCCCATTGACGGAAAGACTTCTTCCACTCTGCTCATGCAAAACCTATATTGCACCAAAAGGGTAAACATTAGTAATAGTATAAGGACCGAGCCATCGGGAACGAAGCTTACCTGGGTGGAGCTTAAGCCTGGAATTGTACATGAGGACCTTCTCACCAATATGGAACTTCCGCTGGTGAATCATGCTATCATGAATATCCTTTGTCTTTTCCATATAGATTCGGGAGTTTTCATATGCGTCACGTCAAATTTCTTCCAACTCTTGAATCTGCAGCTTTCTTTCCTCACCTACATCTGAAAGGTTCATATTATATTGTTTAATAGACCAATACGCACGGTGTTATACCTCCACCGGGAGGTTACCGGATTTTCCAAACACAATCCTATATGGTGACATTTCGATCAGTGTTTTAAAAGTAGTACGGTAAGCTCAAAGTGCATCATCCAAGCGCAAACTCCAATCTTTCCTATTGGGTTGTACCGTTTTCTCCAAAATTCTCTTAACTTCCCGATTTGAAATTTCTGATTTTCCGTTAGTTTGGGGATGATATGAAGTGGAGACTTTATGAACAAACACATACTTAAGAAGCAAGTTTTTCATGTTATGATTGCAAAAATGTGAACCCTGATCACTAATGATGAATCTTGGTAGACCAAACCTACTAAAAATCTAGGACCTCACAAAATCAACAACCACTCGAGAGTCATCGGTCCTGATGGCCTTTGCTTCCACCCATTTAGATACATATTCAAAAGCCAATAAGATGTACACAAAGCCAAATGAATTTGTCAAAGGCCCCATGAAGTCAATGCCCCATGCATCAAAGATTTCATAGAATAACATGGGATTTTGGGGCATTTCATTCCTCTTAGAGATATTCCCCGTGAATTGACATCGAGTACATGATTTACAAAACCTATGGGAATCTCTATACAATGTTGGCCAATATAATCCTGATTCAAGGACCTTTCGAGCTGTACGTTGAGAGCCAAAGTGGCCCCCAGATGCCAAGGTGTGGCAGAATGTCAAAACAGAGGTGAACTCATGGTTAGGGACACACCTACAAACAACCTGGTCACTACAAATTTTCCACAAGTATGGGTCATCCCAAATCTACCATCGAGAATCATGTTTATGTCTCTGGGATTTTAAAGTGATAAAATTAGCGGGGACCCTAGATGTTTCTATAAAATTTACAATGTCTGCATACCAGGGGGTAAGGTCAACAACATCACAAAGGTTCTCATGAGGGAATAATTATCCAATGGGTAGGGGTGAGTCAACATGATTTTCCAATGGTGGGGAAATCCTACTAATGTGGTCAGCTACAACATTCTCCACTCCTCTCTTATCTCTAATCTCAAGGTCAAACTCTTGGAGGAGGATCATCCACCAAATGTGGCGGGGCTTGGCTTTAGGTTTCTTTAGGAGGAAACAAAGGGAATCATGGTCAGAAAACACAATCACTTTTGACCCAAAGAAGATATGAACAAAATTTTTCCATGGAATACACAATAGATAGGAGTTCTTTTTCTGTGGTTGTGTAGTTTACCTGGGAAGGGTCAAGGGTACGCGAGGCATACGCAATGACATGAGGAGCCTTTTCAACCCTTTGTGATAAAACTACCCCAACTGTGAAGTTAGATTCATCACACATAAGCTCGAAGGGGAGATCCCACCTAGGTGGTTGGATTATGGGAGGTGATGTGAAACTATTTTTTAGTGAATTTAATGCATCCTCGTAGTTTTTATCAAACACAAACTCAGAATCCTTTTTTAATAACCTAGATAAGGGAAGTGTGATCTTACTAAAGTCTTTAATGAATCGGCAGTAAAAACCAGCATGACCCAAGAAATACTGCACCTAATGAACACATTTTGGAAATGGAAGGGATGCAATTAATTTAATTTTAGATTTATCAACCTGAATTACCTTATTTGAAAAGATATACCCAAGAACTATCCCCCACTCAACCATGAAATTACATTTTTCATAATTTAAAACAACATCTTTTTCAATGCAGCGGCGGAGGACAGAACCTAGGTTTTCCAAACAATCATCAATAGATGAACCATAAACCATGAAATCATCCATAAATACTTCCATAAAACTCTCAAGGTACTCAAAAAAAATACTCAACATACATCACTGAAAAGTACCAGGAGCATTACATAGACCGAATGGCATCCTTCTGTATGAAAATGTGCCAAATGGATAGGTAAATGTTGTAATTTCTTGATCTTTAGGGGCTATATGGATTTTGAAATAACCCGAATAGCCATCAAGGAAACAATAATGGGACTTAGCAGCCAATCGTTCTAACATTTGGTCAATGAAAGGTAAAGAAAAGTGGTCCTTCCGCGTGGCTTGATTCAGTTGACGATAGTCAATATAGACTCGCCAACTATTTTGCACACTTGTTGGAACCAATTCATTCCATTCATTTGACACAACTGTTATTCCTATTTTTTAGGCACAATTTGCACTGGGCTAACCCATTTACTATCAGATATAGGATAAATGATCCCTATGGAAAGTAATTTACTGACTTCCAATTTTACCACTTCAAGGAGAGTGGGATTCAACCGACGTTGAGATTGTATTACGGGCTTAGCCTCATCATCCAAAAGTATATGGTGTATACAAATAGATGGGATAATCCCGGGAATATCAGCCAATGTCAATCTTATTGCATTTTTACACTCTCTCAAAAGTTTGAGCAGTTTCAATTCCTGTTGTGGAGAGAGGTTATTGGCAATAATGATGGGAAATTGGTCAATACCCTCAAGATATGCATATTTTAAATTAAAAGGAAGTTGTTTAAGTTCAAACACCGGTTGTTTCTAGATTGAGGGAGGGTATTTAGGGGGAGTGAGGTCCATGAAACTATCTATCTTCTCATGTTTATTCTCAAAGGAAAGATAATCTATTGAAATGAGATTTGCAGAATCATCGATTGTCATGGGTACCTCAGAATAAACACACTCATCAATTAAAGAAAAAAATTTAGAATTTTCAGAACCCACAAAACACTCAAAACACAAATCAAAACTCAAATAATCCAAGGGTGAAAAAACAAAAATGAATCAGAGTTTGGGTTGAGGAAAGAATTGTGTGTGTGTGCATCATTTGGGAGAACTTCCATCGAATAGACAAGAAGAGTGGAGTGCTCTTCAACAGGGTGTTTCATACCTCAAGGATGTTAAAACTTACCTTTTCTCCTCCAAATTCCATGGACAACGTACCATTGTGAACATTGATGATCATCTTTTCTGTTTTGAGGAATGGACTCCCAAGTATGAGAGGAGTGTGTCCTTGGGTTTGGGCATCTTCCATATCAAGAATGTAAAAATCTGCCAGGAAGATGAGATTCTTCACTTGTACAAGGACATCCTCAATCACTCCTTTTGGATGCGTTTCACTCCGGTTGGAAAGTTGTATGATAATTCATGTTGGTTGAAGCTCTCCAACCTGTAGAGAAGTATACACAGAGTGATTCATTACATTAATGGAAGCACCTAAATCTAGCATAGCATCAAAAAAGAAGGTCTCCCTATGGTACACGGTATCGTGAATGTGCCTGGATCCTTGAATTTGGTTGGCATTGCTGTTTGAATCAACTCCGAGATATTCCTCCCCAAGTTGACTCTCTCATTCCCCTTCAACCTCCTTCTATGGGTGCAAAGTTCTTTAAGAAATTTGGCATAACGGGGAATTTTCTTGACTGCATCCAACAATGGAATATTAACTTGAACTTTTTTAAATGTATCCATTATTTCATTGTCAATCTCATTATCAAAGTTTTTCTTAGATTTAGAGAGTCTTTGACGGAAAGGAAGAGGACTTGATTGTTCATTTGAATCATCAATGATAATTTGATTCCCCTTTTTTTCATTACATGAAATTTTTTAGGGTTGGGTAGGAGTTTTTTCAAGAGGGGGACATACATGTTTTATAGAATCAATAGAAGGAGAAGCTTCTTTACCACTATGAAGTGTAATTTCACATACATTACCTTTTTCTTTTGGATTGGAAATGGGTTGGGATGGTATCTGTCAAGAACCTTGCATCTTAAGCTCATCGATGGTGTTTTCCAATTGCCCCACTTCGGTTCATAGTTCTTGAATAGCTGATTGTGTGGTATGTTGGAACTGAAGGTTTTGGGTTGCCATTTTCTTCACTATATCCTCAAGGATTGGTTCAGACTTGGGAGGAGGAGGATTGTTTTGAGATGTTGATGGATAAGAAGGTTTCATACCTTGTCCTTGTTGATACCAATTCTGCTTGGGGTAGATTGAGTTTCCTCCTTGTCGGTATTATGGTTGTGCTTGCCACCCAGGGTTTGGATTTGGCCTGAATGGTTCTTTATTGAAGGGAGTTTCTTGTTGGAATGGACTCCCTTGGAACACAGCTGCACATGACTCAGATGAATCTTGAAGTTGTGGGCACTGGTCAGAAAAATGAGTGTTATCATAACAAATACCACAATGCAATGGAATAGAAGTAGAGTGTGAGTTACCTTGTGCTTTAGCTAATTGCCTTAGAAGGGTATGCATCTCAAAAAGTTTAGTATCTACATTTTGTTCTAGGGCTGAATGACTTACCTCATGAACTCCTTGGGTTGGTGCAATAGCTCGTGTACCAAATTGTTGTGCATTTTGAGCCATGTTGTCTATTAAGTCACGAGCGGCAGAAAGAGTTTTGTCAACTAGGGAACCACCAGCTGCAGCATCAATCATTCCATGATCCATGGGGATAAGTCCCTTATAGAAGTATTGGATTAATATTTGTGCACTAATCTGGTGGTGGGGGAAGCATGAGCAAAGTCTCTTGAATCTCTCCCAGTATTCATGAAGGGTCTCTCCTTGTGATTGCCTAATTCCATAGATTTCATTCCTAATTGATGTAGTTCGGGAGGCAGGGAAGAACGTCTCTAGAAAAAGTCTTTTTAGGTCATTCCAGCCCCCAATTATGGATGGAAAATAGTATATCCAATCTTTGGCTACACCATCAAGGGAGAAAAGGAAGGCCCTAAACTTAATGACGTCCTCAGACACATTTTGGGGTTTCATGGTGGAGCACACTATGTGAAACTCATTTAGATGTTTGTGAGGGTCCGCTCTGGGAAGACCATGTAATTTTGGAAGGAGGTGGATGAGACCTGATCTAAGCTCAAAGTTGGATGCTTCCTCAGGATATTGGATGTACTTAGGTTGGCACTCCACATCATGGGTGGTATGTTCTTTTAAAGTTCGATTATTTGCAGCCATGTTTTCGTGGGTTTGATTGGGTTCAATTTTGGGTTGGTTTACAACCACTTGAGGTTCAAAATGGGGTTCCACAATGTTAATTTATTGAATTTCTCTAGATTCCTTGATTTTTGTGTGAAGTGACTTTTCAATTTCAGGATCAAATTCAAGTAGTGTTCCTTTACCAGATCTTGTCATGCAACAATGATGTCCAGTTTGATTGATTGATTGTTTGTTGTGTTTTTTTTATTTAAGATGGATAAAAGAGAAACTTAAGAAGGCTGAAAGAATAATATATTGTTATACTATAGAATTAGAGAGGGAGATGTGGAAGAAGAGAGAGAGAGAGAGAGAGAGAGATAAAGAACACACCAAAAGCAACAAAAAATAAAGACAAAACCCAAAACAAAAGCAATCAAATGGGGGTTGGGTATTTAAAGGAGTACTAATTAAGAAGTAAAATAACTAAATAAAATTAAATAAAGAAAAAAAATTATCCTGGCTCCCCGGAAATGGTGCCAAAATTTGATCGTGTTGTCAAGCACGTCAAATTAGTTGTTTAATTTTGACTTGAATTTCTGCAGTATAGCAGCAACCCTAGGTCATCTCTCGACGGAGCCTTTGATCATTAATTTAAAAAGAGGGTTCTGATTATGAAAGTAGAAGGTGAATTAGGTTTTGTGAAACTTGGGGGTTTTGTGATTAATGATAAAAATAGAAAATGAAAGTGATAAAACAAAGTAGAAATGAACAAGATTGATTAAGCGTGATCAACCCGGGGAAGTCTCGTGATGTTCATCCTTCATCGCTTCAAAGGATGGGGTTATGATATTTTAATACCTGGTTTGTAACACCTATAACCAGAATGTTACTGAGTTTATACTAGGATACCTCATAGGGTTCAGTCGAAAACACATAATGATTCACCGGACACCGCCGATGATTGGGTGATTTGTGTTCGACATCATAACCAAAACTCACCAAGGAAACACATGAAGAATTTGATGTGATCTCCTGGTTTTGATGTTATTTCATTGTGATTCCATGACATAAATGTACATGGCCTTTACAGAGCTTGTGTGAGTTCTAATGACCAATATGAATCACACAAGCACCACAATTGAAAGGGGGAAAAGAAAGTGGTGAACGGTGTGTGAAACATCACATGAATGGGTACCCCCAAACATGTTCATATGAATTGAGCATGACATACCAGTACATAAATCAATAAAATACGAACATAGGATGAGGAAAAACAACATAAAACCTGGAATTAAAAAGATCATTCAAATTAATACAACTTTGAAGCTCGGGATTACATCACATTCCTCCCCTGTTGATCACAAGGGGTTTAGAAACCCATGGGTGGGGAAGAAGAAGAAGATGTTGAAGTAGCACCTCCCATAGCCTCCAGAACCTCTAGAGATGTTTAGAAGACTCCTTGGGGACTCCAAAATGGCAGCACCTTGCCTCTTGGCGGAACTTTTTAATGGGGAGCCCAAGGTGCCATTTTATAGGAAAATTGGAAGGTGGTTTTAGGCACACAGATTTCTTCAATCCAATTGTACCACGCGTTTCGGCCTTCAGACAGTCTTATCTCGCTTTGGAGAAAATAGAAATGTTGTAGAACTATCCCTTGACTATCTCCACCGAATTATTTGCACCATTTGGAACACTACAGCTCAAGATATTGATAAAATACAGAACACCCAATTTGACTTGGTCCAAATTCGGTGGATTGGACAGATCAGTTCGGATGGGCTCCATAGAATACGAATCAGCATTGAATTCCCTAATATGAAATGTAGCCTATTAAATTTTGGACAGTTCCACAAACAGTCAGCCCATTTGGATGAAGGGATTTCGTGTACTATTCAAAACAGTGGACATATGTCCATGGATCCATGTAATTATGGCCCATTTTTCTTCCACTTCATCAAAGGCCCTCCAAATCACCTCCACCTACATTGAAACAATAAAAACAAGTAACATTTCCCATTATAATATTGATTAACATTAATTGATTTATTCAAACATGAAGAGAAATTTATTATTATATTTGTAATATTCATTACAAAACTAGTTTAAAACTGCGGTGTAAGGGTGGAATAAAACCGTGAATCATGGTACGATCAGTGGGACTGGTAGGTGCTGAATCATTATGTGGGAGATTCTGAGGTGGTTCAGAGGATGAACACGGCCCTGGACTGTCTCCTGATTGTAGAAGGATGTCATCGGTGACTAATTGGGAATCTAACATGCTTGATCCTGTCCTTCTGAGTGCCTCGGCATACGAGGGCTTTTCGGTGCTTGATTTGGCAGGAGGAGGACCTTCCTGTCGATATGATATGTCATCGTAGGGAGGACCTCCGCAATTGCAGCCGTAATGACGAGGACTACCATTATTGCTTGATTCTTCACTCCAAAGAGGACTTTTGCAGTGCACACCCTGGAGAGGACCTCCAAGGCGTGTCGCAGTAAGGGGAGGACCTTCTGGCTGCGTAGCATTGTTAGAGGGAGGACCTTCACAACAACTGCCATCATGGTGAGGATGACCATCATGGATTGATGTTCGACGTGCATCCTAGGGAGGACCTTTAGGACACACCACGACAAGGGGATGACCTTCTTGTTGCTTGGGGCCAATTCGGGGAGGGCCTTCGCAATGGCGACCGTAATGGCGAGGACTACCATTACTACTTTATGCTTCACCGCAGAGAGGACTTTTGCAGTGCACACCCTGGGGATGACCTCCAAGGCATGTCGCAGAAAGGGTAAGACCTTCTGGCTACGTAGCATCATTACGAGGAGGAACTTCAAAACAACTTCCATCATGGTGAGGATGACCATCATGGCTTGAAATTCGACATGCATTTTAGGGAGGACCTTCATGACACACCGCGACAAGGGGAGGACCTTGTTGTTGCTCAGGGCCAATGCGGGTAGGGCCTTCACAATGGCGGTCGTGGTGGCGAGGACTACCATCACAGTTGTGGAAGTGAGGAGGACTACCATTACTACTTCCACAGGGAGAATATATGCAGGATATATCCTGGGGAGGGCCTCCATAACGTCTTGCAACGAGGGGAGGGACTTCTTATTGCTCGACGTCTCTACGAGGAGGACCTTCATTATTAGGTTGGCGAGGACTAACACCATGATCCGATGCCCGGTTGCGCGGAGTGTCATTACAATGTAACCCCTAGGGGGAACCTTCAGGGCAGGCCACGACAAGGGGAGGGCCTTCTTGTTAGGATGAGACGACACTGCAGGAAGGGCCTCCACAGTTGCGACTATGATATCGATGACTACTATCATAATCTGTGTTCCCACTACATGGAGAGTGATTGCAGTGTATACCCCAAAAAAGACCTTCATGGTGGACCGCAACAAGTGGAGGACCTTCTTGCTACTCGATCTTCTGGCCCCGTGGAGGGTTTCTGTGACTCACATCAAAAGAGGATCTCTCGTGATCAATATTTATATGCCCACGGGGGAGGCCCCCACGGGTGCTCTAGGGAGGACCTTCAGAGCAGTTGGTAGCAAAATTGCTGGGAAGACATTCTCAACTGCTACTGCCACTCCCATAATATGATAATGGGTGGGTAGGGTTATGATCCTTTTATGTATTCTTAGCGGCGTTGGGAACCCCAGCTTCCATCGGAGTGGAGTCATGATCTCCCTCTTTATTTTCCTGCTGCCTTTGGCGCATTCGGGGCACTCTTTTGCGGGCAGCGAGGACCGTCTGCTATTGAAAATGGCCTTCACCTTTGGGTCCTTGTCTAGTTGGGTCTTGTGATGTTGCCAGGATACGCCGACGAACACCTTGACTTTTAGGAGGGATATATGCCTGCTTTGGAGCATCTACCATGATGGACATGTGTCCCCCAGTTGGAACGAGTGAATCTGATCGATCTAGTTTCCCTTGCATCGTGGAATATGGCCAGCGAACCTCTTGTATAGAAGAAGGGATGCAGATCATCTCTGAGGTGGCTATCTTGTCTCTTAGATGAATCGCCTCAATTGGGGAGATGGGCTCATGGGCCAGAGTACTTGCCATTTCCGTTGATGCAATTACATTTTGGAAAGTCTGCAAGATATAATCTGGGATTGATACCTACTCCTCCATCATTTCCAGGATATGTAGAGAGACATCTTTGGCTGGAATGGGTATGAAGGCCCATTCCGGTATCGGAGTAGGAATGTCCTACTCAGGTCCTTCGGTGGTCAGTGGGCACTGATATATCTCCTGTGTCGGGGCAGGTGAACAAATCTTCCCTTGTACCAGGATATGCCGGTTTATCTCTCCGTTTTATGACACATCAGGATGGTAGAGTTTACTTGCATCCACAGGGAGATGGCCCTGAATATATTGGTTTCGCACCGTATCGAGTCTGTGGCCTTTGTTGGCGGGGAGACATGCCCGCCTATGATGTGCCGCCACATCTGGGTGGCAGGCTTTGTTGATCCCCACCATATTAGGATGGCGGGCATTAGAATCAACTGCTTGGAGCTGGTCCTGCAAGTGCCAGGTCGCCACCACGTCAGGTTGGTGGGCTTCACGACCCTGGGTAGGGAGAGGTGCATGCCTGGTAAGTTCCTTCTTGTGTGAGAGACGGGCTTGATAAAGCTCAGTGGGGATACAAGCCGGCTTGTATGATGCCTCCATGTCTGGATGGTAGGCTCGGGAGGAGCGAACAGGTGTAGGTGCCAGTTCGTGGTATGTCTCTGTGGCTGTGCAGCAGAGCTCCCCCTTAGGTACCAGGGTGATGATCGGTCCCTGATTGTACGTCTGCCACCCTCGTCGGGCGGTCCGAGGGGCCGGAGCTCTGGGAGCATGGGCCTGAATCCTCAGGGAGACATCCTCCTTAGCGGGAGGATATTGGGTCGCGGCATGACCGTGATGACGTCTTCCGGTGGGGGCCTTGGAGCGGAACCCCCGTTTGGTGGGGATGAAGTCCTCAATGTCGACCACATCCGTCTCTCTAAGATAAGGGAGGTACTCATTGTCTCGTTCCACGGATAGACTCCCGAAATGATTGGAGACAACAACAGGGGCAGTTTGGATCGGCCTTTGCAGCCACTGCTGGGCAGGCGACCGGAGAGATCTGGCTGATTGGAGGGCGTGCATGGCCGCCTCCATTGTTGGGAGAGTACCGTTCACGTGGTACTCTCGGATCAGCATGTCTGAGACCCAGCGTTGAAGATACTGGGTGGGTGACGGGGTCCTCCGTAGGTGAGGACGTCCGATCATTGTGTTGTTAGAAGCACACACTTGTGAGTTCCTTCAAGATGCCATTGGATCAAAGGGAGTTCTGTATAGAACCTGTAAGACATTTTAACAAATACAAACAGCAAACCCGTCAAAGCAGCATCTCATGATCCCATGCATAATTAATGACCTTTCTTGGCCCTCCTTGTGAGTAAATGGGGGAATAGGGTGGGATTAAGTTAAATCTGTCATGCTTGGTTACAGATTCATGTCGGGTTCACCATTTTTGTTTCGTGATTTTCGGTGACAAAATTCCCAATGGATCCGTATCCGATGATGGATGGACCTGCTTTCCAAAGGCAGGAATTCGCTGGATGGTCTGACCAGCAACGCTTAAGAACTCACATTGGTCGAAAGGATGGGAAGTCTGGCTCATCGCACACTTTTAGGGGGAATTATTACCTGTTCTGGGACTCTCTTATAGATTTAAGACGTATTCATATGTTCTCGAATCATTGGTGTGTACCCAAACATAGTATCCACAGATTAAACCCAGGTGGGAAAATTTTCAACTGGACGCAAGGGGTTCAGAATCATTTAGGCCTAAGGTTTACCATCCCTCGTTGGATTAATGACCTAGTGGAGTCAGAACTCATTAAGGAAACAATAGGAGTGGCGCGATGAACCGATGTGAAGATAGTCGGATCGACCGGTTGTTGGGCTTGAACCTAATGGAGGCTTCCTACGTACCCTGCCTAGGGGAAAGAGATCAAAGTCCACATAGTTCTAATGGGAGTGTCAGAGAACCGACATGAATGTGGACCCACAGGTCCAATGGTGATCATGCTTGTACCACTTGGAGGATTCCTACGTACCCTACTTTGGAGGCCGGGATCAATGTCCACGTAGTTTGCACTGGATTGGGGCTTACACTCTGAGGAGGCCCGAGGCGATGGATTGGGGATTACACTCGGAGGAGGCCCATAAGAGGATTTCATGGTCTATGCTTACACTAAGCCCGCATGAGTCATGCTCGGTGTGAGAAACAAGAGGCAGCAGGGACCAGAGGATCACGTCATGAAAGGTGCGTCCGTGAGAAGTGGAGTGGGGCTCATGCATAAGGGTGGCCCATGGCGACAAAGCGTAGCGGGAGAGGGAGAGCGGGGTGCTTCTCTGCCCATCTCCTCTCTTGTAGTGCGTGAAGGCTTCCTTCTGATGGGTATTTTTCTACCCCCGAGGGGCCCTTAACAAGTAGAGGGGAAGAAAAGGGACTCCCAAGCTCAGAATCCACATTAATGTGGGAATGTGAACCCCGGAATGCTTCGGGAACCTGCTCAAGGGTCGGGGAAACCCCTTCGCCTCTATTTACCATGGGTATGTGAACTCTAAATAGCATGCTGATGCACCTGAGGGTTACACCACATAGATCTGGTGGCTCTAGTGGAGGCCTTAGCTCGAGGCCGATGAGTAGTCCAGTGAAGGAGTCACGGAGGATTAGGCCGGATCAGGAGGATCTTATGTGGCTCAGGAAATGGGAACTCCGAAGGATTAGGCAGACCACACCTGGGTATGGGTGGTGGCACCCTTCGCGTAGGGAAGCAGTACGCAGATGGAGAGGCTGTCTGCAAACCAGGGTGGTCCGCAGACTGAGGTGTTGTACACAAACTAGGGTGGTCCACAGACTGAGGGGCTGTCCGTGAACTAGGAGGGTCCGTGGACTGAGAGGCATCCCGCAAAGCAGGAGGGTTCGCCACTTCAGGTTCAGTCCGCGTACAAGGTTGGCACGCAGAGGGTTCCACACGAGCAACGGCAGCCAAGGTTGGGGCTGGTCAGGGGTTCATCGGTCGAGGCTTCGCCCACGTAGGATGGTGTTGTGCAGTGCGGTGGATCGGGAAAAGAGGAATAAACTCCCTAGTCCGCGAGGAGTGCATCTACAGAGGGGTTACGGTTCACAATCTTCTCTTTTTATGTTATTTTGAGTTCGCAGTTCACCAAATTATTATGCATTTTTTGGTTCCTTATTATTTCGTTCCCAGGTTCATACCTGTTCTGGTTCGTGAACTGGAACTTTCAAAATCCTAAGCCTTCCCTTTGAAATCCTTCCACCCGAATCTGGCTGATATCCACTCCATCTCCTTTCTCTAAATCTGAATATCCAATTCTTTTTGTCCTTTCCCCCTCGGTCTCCTTTTATAGAGTGGGGAAAGAGATGTATCTACGGTCACGCGGCACCTTTTGTGGATTCCCATGACCAAATACCCATTTTACGGCTGACTTGGTCAATCCATAATTTGGGGTGGGTATTGATCGCTTCTCCCCCCCCCCCCCCCGCAAACTGAATGATGGGAGTTCATCACGGCCAGGGAGGGTTCCACCTCCATTTCACAAATGACGGCGGAGGCGGTTCGGGCCGGCTGACACGGCTCGCGGCTGGGTCAATTTGGAATGGTGGACTAGGTTGGTTCCCGCCCTGCTTCGCGCCCGCGAAGGATCTCCGCCTCCATTCCATGAAAGAAAATGGTCCGCGGAGGGGCGACGCTTAGCGAAACCGGCCGTGCATCATTAACATTAGACCGGTCTGTAGACCGGTTCCTCCTTTGCCATTCTTCAGTTTTTTTCTCATTTTCCCATCCCTTTGAGGCGGAGTTGGGTAGAATCTCCCTTGAGTTAAAGGGAATCATCATTCTACTTTACGGATTTTTTCAGGACCCTACAGTGCCCTAAGGCTGCATTCAATCTCAGGGTCAAGAGCTAAGAGATCATTCAGATTAGTTTGTGTTATATATCAATGAAAGGTAAAAAGGAAATGAAGCAAATTGGACCATAATAAAAAGAAGAAGTTTTAGTTGGTCTGATAAAAATAAAAGAAGAGATTAAGAGAAAAAAACTTGAGAAAGGGGAAAGAATAACGAAAGAGAAGAAGAAAAGAATTAAATGAAAAATAAAATAAATACCGTTAACTTTATGAATAAATTACTTTCCTCTCTGGAAACATCTCCAATTTGAAAGGCAATTCCGTGGGAACTTTCAAATGATGTTCAGTTTTGGGTTACGTAGTTACAGCAGAGTGGCTGACTAAGGTCGTCTCTCAAAAGAGAAAGAAAATTATAAAAACTTCTTAAAGGTATACTAAAAATAAAATAAAAGAGAATAAAAACACTACAAGAAAATATGGGGGTTGTTTATTGTTTATAAAACTAGAATAATTTTTCTGGAAGAATATTTCTTTTTTTTTGTTTTTGAAATGAAGTTCGATTAAAAATACACAACAAGAAGATGTTTTGTAGACAATATTTAAAATGCGTAATCGAGCTAACTCTACCAATTCACTAAATTATTTTTAATTATCATTTTAATTAACATTAACTTAATTATGATCCCTTAATTTGTTAAATCCCAAACCCTGATATAATTAAATTTACCACAAAGATGATGTGAATTTAACCCTAGGCTAACTTCTGAACACGCAATCGCATCACCCTGCTTTGATTGATGTTATAAGGTTAGTTTATGGTAAGTGGTAAATTAAGGCACATTTCCATTCTATATAATTAGGATGAATTTTGTTTATGGAATATATTTTAACTCTATGAACCTATCATGTGTGGTCTTGTATTACCGATTAAGTTTGCGCTCTCACAATTAAAAAAAACCTCGACCTCACGTGTTTTTGTGTAAATTGTTCAATTGTTTTCTTAGTTTCTTATAATTTAATAACACAATTCATGGATTATATTATGTGAATTATATTAGCTCAATGATTCAAAATAATTAAATTAATAGGGTAGAAGATAAATCAATCACTAGAAAACTACTCTTCTATGGGCGGTGTGGTCACCGTGGAGACGTTTTGCATGAGCAAAGGATTGAAAGGGTAGAACCCAATATCATCTCCAATATTGACTTCAACCCAATTAGTAATATTAAGAGATGAATAATTTTTAACAAAACATAAGAAAATAGAAGAAATAAAAGAAGAATGATGAAGTTTATTACACAAATGAAAACATTACAACATGATGAAGAGTAGAAGGCTTCGATGAGGGGATCCTCGCTTCAAGAGATACCCCTCTTACCGTTGTTGAATAATTTGGGTGAAAACAACTATACTCTTACAAAAATCTCCTACTACACGTCCCAACTCCTAAAAATGATAAAAAAATAATTTATAGAGTAGAGGGTAGGCTAGGTTATAAGAAGTTTAAAGTGTGGTTGGGGAAATTCGGACAAATATTTTAATCCTGCGTTCACTACATATTTGACCACAAAAAAAGTGAATAATCTCTACTTATAAAATGTTTATTTTTTCTAAATTTCATTCTAGATCTCCTCTCAAAATTTAGGCCTAATACATGCACTTCTTAATAAGTTATGGCTCAAATATAGAACACATGTCCATTCTGGTGAGTCCATCCCACCATTGACTTAATAAACCTTTTACTCCTTCCAAATGCACTCTTTAGCTCTAGTGTACTAAATGAAAGTTGTATAAATTAAGTTAAGAAACGTTTTACAAAATTTTAGGTTCCAATAATTCATATTAAAATATTTATGTGAAAAATACTACAGTGCATTTTAAAAGGGTAAAACTGGAATTTTTATCGAATTTTCAACTGAATTATCTAATCCCAAATATTTCATAAATGAATATATTTAGCATATTTTGAGGAAATTATCCAATTTATTATCAATAATATTTTAAACAAAATATAGTTTTATCAAGTGTTCCATGGAAACCACATATAAGATGAGTGACCTCCTTTCCACCCAAGGCATCAAAACCAGTGGGTGCAATAAGTAATTCTTGACACTCTTGAAAGATTATTTTATTAATCATCCTATATTAATGGGTAAAATGTTGTAAATTGATCTTGGGTATTTCACTTTATCAGATGATGTTGTATTTGATCAATTTTCAATTCTCACCTCTATATTGGTGACAAGAGAGGGGTGGATCCACCGAGATAAATGTTTGAAGCCTTGATTTTCATTTTCTAGTTTGGGATGGTTAGTGTACACATCTAGATTTAGTCCAAGCATTTTTTTGTAGGTCGTGTCTTAATATGTTCCCAGATTTAAGTTCTTGAGCTCATATATGGTGGAAGAGACACCTTCCCCGAACACTGAAGGGGTTTTCCTGAGATCATCATCATCTTCCTCCATTTTTTAGTCTATGAAGACATTTATAGATGAAGATTGAAATATGGTGGCTTCTCTATCACTATCAAGATGAGAGAGGTCATGAGAGGAGACATTATCATCCCCTGTTGACTGAGTCATTATTAATAGATGTTAGATCTAATAGTCTTTGATTCTTTAACTGAGTATATGAGAGGCCCGGACCTCTAGGATTATATCTTCTACCTCAACTAGAACTATGGGGAGCACTTATTCACTATTTAACATACTATAGGGATTCTCATGGGTGGTCCCCTAATCCACTAGGATCTGCAATATGCACATCATCATCAGCCGTTGGTTTCTCACCTTCATACTTGTTCAAATTTTATTTAGTATATATGGCTCTGTGGGTCTCGAAGGGGGCATTTTCACCAAGTGGTATTCCAACTTTCCCATCTGATGCTGATGTTGTCTCATAGATATTGAGATGTTGTAGGGTTTATCATCCTATGACTGGGATGTCTTCTATGCAGTTTGTCATCATATAGTAAGGATGTGAATATGGATACTTGGTCCAGCATAAAGAATCTAGGTGTCCCGACTTATCTCATTAGGATGATAATAAATCTATACATATTTCTTGAATATCAATTCAGTTTAATGTCATGCGTAAAGGACATAATCCATATAGTTTAATGTCATTTTGTAAGGATGTCTACCATACAATGTTGACGTCATGTGTTTAGGATGTGATCCATGCAGTTTAACATCTTACAATGAGGAATATGTCCATGCATTTTAGTGTCTTGTGGTAAATACACTAGGCATATAGTTTAACATCTCGCGGTTATGATGAAATCCATGCGGTTTAACATATTGTGGTAAGGAATAGATCCATGCATTTTTAACGTTTTACAGTAAGGATGAGTGGGAACCATAGTTAATTGATAGGAACATTTTGGTTAATCCCAATGTTGGAAGTCTGGGCATCACTAAATATCACATGAGGATGAGAATCAAACCTCAAATAGTTCTGAAGAGCTCTGTAGTTTAACATTTTATGGTGAGGAATGATGATATTCTATTTAAGGTCTCATATTTAGGACCAAAAAGAGATTTTCAAAGATGATATTCCTTGTTCATGTGGGGAATCCCTTTCCAAAATTCCTAATCCCACGTGATCCATGCTTGGTGTGGGAAACATGGAATCATGAGGGTCCCATGTAGAGGCATTTGAGAGTAGTAAATGGGTATTTATTATCAAGTGGTGGATGTACCTAGATATAGGATCAATTCATCCCAACATATCTAATTAAAAATTAGAATCAAGCCATACATAGTTCTAGAAGTTCATGTAGTTTAACTACATGTGGTAAGGATGTAATCCATTTAGTTTAATGTCATGCAGTTAGAAGACAATCCATGCAGTTTACTGTCTTACGATGAGGATGACGTCCAGGCATTTTAGTGTCTTATAATAAGGACATTAGCTGTTCATTTTTACGTCTTGTGGTAAGGATGACAACCATGCAGTTTAGTGTCTTTCGGTAAGGACATTATTCATTTATTTTCATATCTTGTGGTAAGGATGATGGCCATGTGGTTTAGTGTCTTGCAATAAGGACATTTTCCTTGAAATATAATGTCTTTCAATAAAGATTATGGTTAAATAATGTTTCAGGAGAGTGTCTCTTCCGAAGGATCTTAAGAAAATCTTATGCATATTGCACGAGTTTCAGGATCTTTCAACTCTTCAAGCATATAGATACTTGTTCTTCTAATATAACCTTTAATATAAATAATCTTTAGAATGTGTGAATCAGACGTTGATGGTAGGGAAATAGTTTTCATGGACTATCAACCTTGCCTCATGTGGCCTTCTTATTATGGGGAGTTCCATCAAACTATTTTCCATGGAATAATAAAAATATTTAGAGACATTATTTCTTTGGAAACAATAATATTTCTTCAATATTGATTTGAAAGAAGGTCTCTTATCCCTAGGAGGTTGGCATCACATGTTCTATTTCACAATCAGTTCACCCTGTCCAGAGTGATCAGATGGATGGAGTGGGGATTAATGTGTTTTTGGTTCCAATATCCAAATATTCATAAATATATATTTATATATTAGGTGATTGGGGTTACAATTACATCAAACAAAAAAAACACCACATACACATAGGATTGAAAGTTAGGCCATGGTCCCCCAAAGGGATAACCCACCCAACCACCCACGTTATTACATTATATATATATGGCATGAAGGCCTAGGGGGGAATATATACCATTACATTTCCCATAAGCAAAATATTTTTCATGACCTACCAACCCTATCTCACTCAGTTTTCTTGTCATCAGGAGCTCTATCAAACCATTCAAGATGGTGCAATTGAAATACCCAGGGACATGATTTCTATGGAAGGAATTTACTTTTTATTATATGTGTTTAAAATATGGGAAGGACACTTCTCCCACATTATGTTAATGCTACCATTACTGTGGATGCATGGGTGAATATGGAGTCATTGGTATAGAGTCTCGATATCTATTGATCTAGGGGTAGCTGCTGAAGCATTGGGGGTCTTGGATAATGTAGACACTTCCCATTGATTAAAAGATCGCGACTCACCTAGAGGTTTGGTGGCGACATATAAGTTTAGATGGTTCCCAAAATATCCCCTATTAAGAGGTGGGAAATATGGATATTCCCAGAGCCCTACAGGTTGGGGTGGGTGGAACAATGTTTGGATATCTCCCAATGAGGGGATGACAAATATGAAAATTCCCCCAACCCTGTGGGTTGGGTTACTTCACTTTAAAGATGTATTTTGTAAGTAGACACGGGAACATCATCCCAAGGTGGAGGACTCAATATTATTCCAAAAATTATCTCCCATAGATCCCTATTGTCTTATTATAGTTGGTTGATCTATTCCCCAAAAGAAAATATTTTTTCATCCTCAAGGGGATGGTTAGCGAGAATCATGAAACACCCCTTCCTCTATTAGTGGTTGGATGAGTGTATGATAATGGAAGTTCTGATATAGATCCTAGACAATGAACCCACTTCTACAAATGCCCATATGATCCATTGTCCTTACCTCTGAGATACCAAAATGGTTTGAGAAACCTTCTATAGATTCCTGGTGGAAACCATCGAGTGTCCACGCTCTTGTTCCAATGGAAGAAGGTAGGCTAAACTACTATGAATCAGATGAATTCAAGAGGGTATAATTGTACCCTTCAGAAGCATGCTCATCTAGATCTGATGAGGATATTTTGTATTTGACCATTATCTTTTTGACTGATACATAGGTAGGTTGGTACTCCTCCTTAATGGAGTACACCATTTTATGACCTATCAACCATGTCTCACTCGGTTTTCTTATCATCGAGAGCTCTATCAAACCATTCTACATGGCACAATTGAAATACCCAGGGATGTGTTTTCCATGGAAGGAACTTAATTTTCATTATCTTTCTTCAAAATATGGTAGACTAGGCCACTTCTCCCTCATTATGTTTATGCTACCATTAGTGTAGATGCATGGATGAACCTGGAGTTGTGGGTATAGATTCTCAATATATATTGGTCCAGGGGCAGCTGCGGAAGCATTGGGGGTCTTGGACGATGTAGACACTTCCCTTTTATTAAAAGATCATGACTCTCCTAGAGGTTTTGTGGTGACATATAAGGTAGGATGGTTCCTAAAATATCCCTGATGAGGTGGTGGGAAATATAGATATTCCAACAGCCCTATTGGTTGGGGTGGGTGGAACAATGTTCGGATCTCTCCCAATAAGGGGATGAAAAATATAAAAATTCCCCCAACCCTGTGGGTTGGGTTACTTCACTATAAAGATGGATCTTGTAATTAGACATGATAAAATCATCCCAAGGTGGATGACTCAAGAGTATTTCTACAATTATCACTCATATACCCCTATACTCTTGTTAGAGTTGGTTGATTTGTTCCCCTGCTAAAACTGTTTTTTCATCCTCAAGGGGATGGTTATTGAGATCCATGAAACACACCTTCCTCTATCAGTGGTAGGGTGAGTGTATGATTATGGGAGTTCTGATGTAGATTCTAGAGACTAAATCCACTTCCAACGATGTATATATGATCCATTGTCCTTACCTTCTAAGATACCAAAATGGTTTGAGAAACCATCTATAGATGCCCGATGGAAACTATCGAGTGTCCATGCTCTTGTTCCAGTGGAAGAAGGTAGACTAAACTACTATGAATCAGATGAATGAAGTAGGGTATAATTGTACCCTTCAGAACCATGATCATTCAGATCTGATGAGGAGATTTTGGATTCAACCATTATCTTGTTGACTGATACATATGCAGGTTGGTACTCCTCCTTGATGGAGTACACCATTTGATTGGTCGGTGATCAATGTACCATTTGGGGGTCAGTTCCCAAAATAAATACTATCCTAGGGTAGAATTTGGTAAAAATTCCCCTAGCCCAGTGGGATGGGGTGTTCCCTAAGATTCAACAGTCACCAAGGCTATTTGGTAAAAATTAATAGTTTCTTGGCTAGTACTGATCTGATATTTGTTCTGTTCCACTACTAGGATACACCGGTGGACCTTAGACATGTTGGTAGTAATAGGTATATGAGTCTTCCTTGTAACTTCATTTCATGGTTACCCCATGTGGTCCCTCCTACTATGTGCCTCATCCTGGATAGTTGGTGTAGGCATAACCTCCTCTGCAGCTCCTTGTGGAATCATGGATGCATGTCATCGATGATGATTAGAATGGGTGGGATCCTTCCTATGAAGCATCTAGGTGATTTAGTTATTATGTTGACTATACTCATTCACCACCCTAACATATGAAATGTTCACATTATTGTATTTCATTGATAGGTTCCCAAAGTGGTTGAATGTGGAGACAAGGGACACTTCCTTCTCTATGGACTATCATGGGAAAGATGACCAATGGGAACTCATCATCAGAAAGATTTAATGAGATGATACGAGAGTCATGATAGATCTATTCATGTGAAATTTTTGACCCTTTATGTTCACCAACTGATACTGGATATGTTGTGTTGGTGAAAATGTACATCGGGGCCTCAAGGACTAAGCATCACATCCAGTGATCTTTCAATCCATTGGGACAGTTTTTGACGCCATTTTGATTGCAAGGAATTTTGAGAAATCTTGATAATAATAAAATAAAACCTTTTAGTGCAATATCATACATTAGATTACTTATTTGATCAATAAAGTTCACAGTTAAAAGCTAAAGAGGCATCCCCTTTCAATGTGGTTGGAAGAAACATTTTAGGTTCATTGTTTTATTGTTTAATGAACATAGAATAAATAGGCTGATAACACTATGAAATCTATCCTTTTTACCCATGAAAGGGATGACACAATTAAATTTTTTCACATAAGGCTCACAATTTTGTTTCGCCAGGTTTTAGAGGTGTGAAATGGGTTTCGCCTGTTAGGATACCATTTTCACTTTTCCAAGAAAATCTCAATGGTTCCACCATATTTTGATGGGTACATACCTAATTTCGAATGGTCAAAAGTCATCTAGTTTTCTAGGCTCAACGACTCTTTGGGACTCACATTGGTCGAGTGGATGGGAGGTCGGGCTCCTCACACCCTTTTGTGTGTGTGTGGGGGGGGGGATTGTTACCTACTCCGGGGCTCTCTTATAGACTTAAAATATGTTCACAAAATCATTCCCAAACCCCAATACGGTACTAGTTACCCCTATTTCAACGGATTGATTAAGAACATTCATTGATGGGGACAATGTTTTTCATATCATAGGTTCTTTAGCACTATCATATTTAGTTATAATGCTTTGGTTTATGGTCATGTTCGAGCAGTCCAGAGTATATTATCATCCAGGGAGGTGGACTACATCTTGGAGATGGGATTTAACCACTTTGAGGTATCCTACATATCTTTTGGAGTAATAATCAAAACTCACATAGTTTTTTTAACATAGTTTAAGTCCCTATGACCGGAACTATCCGTGTAGATTAACATCATATGGTAAGGACGTGAATATCGGGCTCAGACCTTAGTTAGGTGTACTATGTATCCTATTTTTTATAGGAATCAAAGTCCATGTAGTTCTTCTAAAATGCATCTATATCCCGAGATATATGACATTAAAGTCCCTAGAAAGGACTTATGCATATGAGAATTTTATGGATTGCTTCTTCGGGAGTATGGAACTTTAAGATTAGAGGAGATGTAATCATGCTTACATCCCAATTGTGATTCCTCACTAGGGGAATTCTCATTATGTTATTGGTAGAATAATCACTAGTCTCTAAGCTCACATGAGCCAGTGCAGTGTAAAAAATAAGAGATAGTGGTAGATTTGACATATTTCATGTGAGCATATTCTTATTGGGCTTACACATTAAAGTTTCCCAATGAGTGGTATGGGTTCTCATCTCATGGGGGATATGGTATGGAGATCGGGCCTTAGGAAGGTGCCCAACATATCTTGGTTATGGTGGGAATCATATTTCTCATAGTTAACTTATCCCTTAACCCGTGGATATGATAAGGTGGATGATCACACTTGGAGACATTATGGTTGTCCTTGAGGTTTTCAGGGATGATAGGGTTTTATACCAATATGGATTCCCTATTAATGAGGGAAATATTATATGATGAAGTTAATTTGGGTTTACTCATTGAGGCTTTCCAATTTGTCAGGTTTTACACTCTATGGCTTCCCTATTGGTGGAGACATATTATATTATATTAGGAGTTTGAGCATATGCACTTAGACTACCTGATTGGTCGGCGATTATATCCTAAGGCTGCCTAATTGGTATACTCATTATTTATCTTCTAGAAGATTAAAGATAGTTCATGATGACCATGATGGTATCACTACTAGAAATTTACGTTATACCCATAGACCTGTAACCATGGTTTTATAGGTCCGTCGCTATAGCTAGTTTATAGCCACAATTTAATTAAAAAATCATGGCTAAACTTTTTCGTCCCCTTTTTTCCCAAAATCCATCAGGCTCCTTCATTCTCCCACGATCCTTTTTTCGTCCCCCTTTTTCCCCCCAAAATCTATTGGGATCCTTCTCCATTATCCCCTGATATTCGACCCTCTACGCCATCCTCCTCCATCTTCCATTGATCAACGAACCTCCTCCCTTGACGTCTCTCTCATAGCGGTGCCCTCCTCCTCCATCTTCCCCCAATCCTCAACCCTTCTCCATCGACCTCTCTCAGGGCGGTGCCATCCTCCTCCATCCTCCCTCGATCTGCAACCCTCCACCCTTGACCTATATCATGGTGGTGCCCTCTTCTCAAATACCCTCTACACACGACCCTCCAACCCCGACGGTACCCATCGCGACCTCTCTCACCATTTCATGTAATTTCATTATAAATCTATAACATGGAGGATTTTATCTATTTTGATTAATCATGTTGATTTAGATCACTCCATCCATCAATATCAGATGTAGAGGCTCATATAACTATGTGGTAGGTGGTCCCTATGTTTCTTCTTCAAATTATATGAGTTGTATGTGATTTATGATGTGCGAGTCTTGACAAGCATGTGAGGATGTCATGAGATGAAACCATATTGCATTTCTCAAGGGCATTTCATACAATCTATGATGAAGATATCCCAAGATGCCATCTACACTTAGTTTCTCAATGATTTGTAAAGTTATGTTATCATTGTGGATTTTCTTAGTCTTTAACTAAATTTTAAATTAAATTTACAATTATATTGGCATTGTTTATTAGGGAATTTTCTTGATGTAGGTACGGAGATATGAGATAGACCCTTGGGATGTCGTTGGACTTGGTTTCAGTGTAATAAGGTATCAAATTATATTTTTGATGATTATTCCCTTTTATAAATAAACTAAAAAATTAATTTTAAATGTTATAGATAATTGTTTTAGGATTCTTAGAGAGAGTTGGGATCTAGATTAGTGATGTGGGATGGGAATGATCATGGAAAGACCTTGGTGTACCTTAGAAGCTTCTTTATACCTTTGGTAAATAATTATAAAATTGTCGAATAAAGATAGGTGGTATGCATACTTTACCATGTGGTATTTATTTTTTTGATTTATTATCATGGCTTGCAGTCTTTCTAATGATGTGATCAATTTATTTAAATTAAATTAACCCCATAACCAATAAATAAATTAATTGGTTTTAATTAATTTAATTTTTTAATTAATGAAATTGAAATTCATCGATTATGATTTATAAAGTGCTAAGGCCTTGATGAACCTTGGTAGTATCTGGTTTACCTTGGACACAAATAGTCTAGGAATTAACATGAGAAACACTTAGAATGGGTTATGGACTTGAGTTGGGTGACTAGATAGACCTTGTGAGAACTTGAAGACCAAAATGGGTCATGTTCCATCTCTTGAGTCTTGTCAACAAGACATATCTTGTGTAGTAAAAAATATTGTGCACTATTGATTATGATGCCAAGAAAAATAGTATTACTTTGAGCATCATTTTCTTAAACCAAGACCTGGATTGATACCGAGGACCTGTGTGAGGGTGACTCTATTATATTGTAACCTAGAGGACCCCAATGGGTGCCCTGTTTACTAACCAACCCTAAGAGGATGCATATGGACTTGGTAGAGATGGTAGTGGGTGTCACCTTAAAACCCGCATCAAAGGTATAATACCATGGGGTTTTGAATTATAGTGATGGGATTATAAATTTTTAAAACCCTTAAATTTTATTTATACCATCATGTGTTTATTTTGGATGCAACCATGGTGCCTAGATGTACTTCTTGGGATCTGACCTATGGGCCTGATGTGACGGTGTCATGGTGGTTGCCTAAGAGTGTTTCCTAGGATCCAACCTTGGGCCTTATGTGGTATGGTTTTGAGAAAAATTATACATGATGATGTCATCGTGTATTCTTGGCATGTATCCGGGGATTCGGCTATTGAACCCTGTGAATAATTCTTGGGATGTTAGGATTCAACATCAAGTATATATGGGATGATTTTGATGCTAGAAGTCCCTAGGATGCTCAATATAACTAGGATACAACTGAATTGTATTAGGGGATTATTTATTTTTATTCATGATTATTATTTTTATGAGATGACTATGTTATCTCTTAGATTAGTCAGTCAATCCTGATGATTTTACTTATTCTTGATCAAGATGCATGGGATCTGACCATTTGGCATGGTGACTTGGGGTGATATTTTTTATTCAGAGATTACCCAAGGGGCCTAGGAATCAACCTCAATACATTCATTTTATTGGACTTTATAAACCTTCTCATGATTCTTGGAATATATTCATGGAGCCAATCATGATGAGTAGTTGGCTGTTTGAACCTGAGAATTTGGTATTCCTGGGTTACACAAAGATCTGATGTTTATATGGTTGGCATCATATCATGAAATGATTAGGGGGAGGGTGGGCAGTGAAGAGGGGGAAGTGGGGGTGCAAGGGAAGAGGGAGTGTTTCAAGGTAAGGAGGGGGTGTTAGGGGTTGGGGTGAAAGGGGGGAAGGGTGGGGAAGGGGGCAGGGGGTGGGCAGGGGGCATTGGTGCAGGGGAAATGGGGTGAAAGTGGGGGCAGGGGGTGGGGCAGGGGTGGGTGCTGGTGCAGGGGCAGGGGGTGAAAGAGATTCTTGATAAATAAAATAATGAGTCTTTAAGAATAATATAGATGATGCTGATTCGTTGCTTGGGTTATTCATCACAGCTTAAATCATTGTGATTTGAGCTGAATGAGTGATGTTTGAAAAATAAAGAGCTTTATTAATGGTCATGTTATTTAGTATTGGGATGTACTTATCAATCTGAATATTATTTGTTCATTGTTTGTTATGGATTCATGTATAATTTATCATGTACAGTTGGCACAATAATCACAAATAAATATTAAGTCATTATATCTCATATCTTTTCCCACTATTTTCTTATAGGTGGATTCTTATGGTGAGGCTGGTTCTATCCACCACTATCGAAGACAATGAGTTCCACATTGTATTTGGGTAAGTTTTATTCCATTTTTATTATTTGGCCCAATTTTAATTAGATATATTTTGATTTTGTTGGTTTCTTATATTTTTGTAGTGTGTTTTCAGAGAAATTGATCAACTCCACTCTAAAAAATGGAACAACTGAAGGTTTTGAGGTGGAATTTATAGAGGGTTGAAATATTTTAATGAACTCAAAATATCATAATACAACACTTTATAATGTTTGTAGGATTATCTTCATTTCATTCCTGAAATACATAACCTCATCAAGAACAAATTGAGACATGTATAATTGCACCATTGGATGATTTTGGAACATGTACCTTTGAGATACAACTATAACACCAAGATCATTGAACTCATAATTGGTAGTATAAACATGAGGTTAGTATTAACATGTCTTATCCAATGCTTCAAATGAAGTGAAAATGGAAGCCAGAAAGAGTAGTTGAAGATCCAATCCGGGAGGAGGAGGAAGCCCTAAGGGAGTACGAACCCCTTGAATATCCATTATATGTAAGAGAAAATGATAAATATTTTATATAATTAAAGAGAGAGGAAAATGTTATTTTTTCCCAAAAACCCCACTACACATGGTTTATGCACATGGTTCACAAACTATATGCAAACCGTGATAAATGGATATTCCTCCCATCTGCAACGGGCCACATGGCTTTGCATATATGTCCGCACGGTTGTAGACAAATAGCGTGGACTTTTAGGTTCCCCTTTCTATAGCTGCATTTTTTAAACAAACCGTGTGGCCTAGTTCACATATTTTCCACTAATTTTTTGGGCCAAAACCCTCTCACTCAAGGAGGGTCCCATAACAAGTTATGATCTCATGTTTTATTTCATACTTCTACCCTCCCACTCAAGGTGAGGTCTCATAACTTACCTAAAAACACCTCCCACTCACTCAGAGTGACTTCACATAAACCCTCTCAAATGGAAACTATCTCATTTTGGGTGACTTCTTGTATCTTATATTATACCATAAATATCTCACTCATGGTGAGGTATTTCTTCTCATCTCATTATATCACCCACTCACATGGGTTGAGGTCCCATATCTCATCTCATATCACCAATCTATTCCTTAGGTAAGGTCTCTTATCATATCATGTACCACCACTATATCATTAAAGACATGGCCTACATGAATATAGTAAGGGAGTAAGAAATACATAGAGAACACAACCATAAACCTAGAACATGGATAGCTAGTAATCCATACCTAGTTACCCACTAAATCATACCCCACTATAAACCTCATAATAAACTATTTTTTTTCTTTTATTAGACTTGGTACCCAGTGTACTTAGACATGGTAATTGATGGGTCTTAAAATTAAGTGGAATGCACTAGAAACCCTCTAACTGCTACTTGATTACCCCACGAACCACCTGAACACCTAAATAGGCATAAAAAATCTTAAATAGACATCCCAACAATCAAATTGTTTTTTTCTTAATTCCACTTCTTGAAACTCTCGTTACTTGGAGACTAAAAAATCAATTTCATTTGAATTCATTGACTCATAATGATATAGATAATTATTAACTCCCCAAAAAATGGATACACATATTTGGAAAGTATTCTGGATTATCCAACTAATCAAGATTTATTAATCATAATAGAAATAACTGCACATTGCATATTCAAGATTTGATTCCTGGAAATCATCCATCTTCTTGATCTAGGGAAAATAGTTTTTTACTAAAAATTACATCACGAATGATGTTTTATACACATATTTCATTAAGTGGTTAAAGTGGAATGAAATGTGGAGGCTGGGTGGGGGGTGTGGGGTGGGCAGGGGTGGGTAGGGGAGGGGAAATGGGGTGTGTAGGTGGGGGTAGGGGGCAGGGGGTTGCTGGGGGAGGGATGTGCAGGTAGGGGCAGGGGAGGGGGTTGCAGGTGTGGGGTAGGGGGGAAAGGAGAGGGGGTGTGTAGGTGGGGGAAGGGGTGTGTTGGAGGCAGGGGGAGGGGGTGTGTAGGAGGGTGCAGGGGGAGGGGTTGTGCAGTTGGGGGCAGGGGGCAGGGGGGTTGCTTGGGGTAGGATGTGCAGGTAGGGGCAGGGGAGGGGGTAGGGGGTGTGCAGGTGGGGGGAGGGGTAGGGGGAGGGGGTGTGATCAGGACAACCAGACCGCTTTGTGTTCGCCACTGTAAGTCTTTGAATCCTATTTTAAATTTTTAGTTTTTAATTATATTTATTTTTATTCATCATTGTATACTATAATTGTTTCTTATTTTGATATTATTAATATACTTGAGTCTGGTTGGTGTTCTTGCTGTGCACGTAAGGTCCAAAGAGACTAAATAACATAAAATTGGTGTTCCTTAATTCTTTCATTAAATTATTTTATCTTCAATATTTAAATTCTTCTTTATTGTACTGCTACTTTCAAAGCCCCATATCAGTCCTTAGGTGTTTTTATGTTATTAATTTTTGTCTTTTCCCCATTACCCCTCACATAGTTGTATCAGATCAAGACTTGTTTTCCTTTTCTATCAAACCCATTTCTTTTGTTAGTAATTGATTTTGTGTATTTCTACATCATGATCACTTCATAAATTGCCTATATTTATCTACTATATCTTATTAGAGCCAATTTTATATTCATAATTACTCTGAATTTAAATTCTTTTTTGATAAAAATAGTTTATGCTTGATATTTTTCAGATTTTAGGGGTGTACACATAGCGTTTTATGCAAGAACTAGACATCTAATCTTCTTGAAAAATTTTCAAAAACTAGGTTCAAAATCAAAAAATTCGTTGGTGATAATGAATTAAACATTTGAAAAAATAAGATGAGATCCCCTCTAGTTCATCATGGCTTAATTGATAGTATTATCTCAATAAACAATCAATGTTCATGTTAGATTCATTTTCTTCATGTGACCACACTTGATTATTCAGAAATTAATCTTAATAAACTTTATAGACTTATTTTTCTATGTTTTATTTTTTGTATTTGGGGTTTTCTTATTCATGTACTCTAGAAATACATATTCATCCTTATTTTATTTTTCATACAACCTCGTTGATTTCTCAAATTGTTTTCTCTATAAATCCATGAAAACCTTCAAAATATGTTTATTTTTCTTCTTTTTTATTTTTTAGTCACAGTAACCTTCATATCATATTAAAAAGTAATATTTTATTTATCAGTTCCTCATACCTAGGTAATCATGTAATTCTTTATTTAGAGTGTGGTTAACATCCTTACATAATCTAAAATTATTATTGTCCTCCATAATGTTACACATCAGTGGGGTGCAGGGGGGTCTGTTGGGTAGTGGGGAGGATTCAGGTGGGGTGCAAGGGGGCCAGTGGGGGGAGGGAAAACTGGCAGGGGGAGTGGGGAAGGGGGGAGGGGTCTTCATGGTAGTGGGGAGGGTGCATGTGGGGTGTAAGGGGTAGTGGGGGAGGGTGTAGGGGTGGTGCAGGTGGGGTGTATGGTGGGGGGGGGGGGGTCTGCAGGCCAGTGGGGATGGTGCAGGTGGAGTGATGTGTAGGGGGTGTAGTGGGGGTGCAAGGGGTGAAGGTGTGGTGCAGGGAGGCAGGGCAGGGGGGGAGGGTGTAGGTGGAGTGGGGTGCTGGGGGCGGTGCAGGTGGGGTGCAATGGGGGAGGGGGCAGGTGGTGAAGGTGGGGTGCATGGAGGGCAGGGGGCAGGGGGTGCAGGTGGGTGAAAGGGGTAGGGGGGCAGGGCCGTGGGGAGGGTGCAGGTGGAGTGTGATAGAGGGGGGTGCAGGTGGGGTGCAAGGGGGCAGTGGTGGGAGGGGGAGGGGAAATGGGGTGTTGTTGGGGTGCAAGGGGGGCATTGGTGGGAGGGTGTAGGGAAGGGGTGTGTGTAGGTGGGGTGCAAGTGGGGTGGGGCAGGGTAGTGGTGAGGGTGCGTGTGAAGTGGGGTGCAGGGGGTGCAGGTGGGGTGAAAGGGGGGTCAGGGGGGAGGGGCACAGGTGGGGTGCGGGTGAGATGAAAGGGGGAGTGGGGGGAGGGGAAGGGGGTGCAAGGGGGTAGGGGGGAGGGGGTGGGGGTGGGGGTCATGAATCATTTTACATAAGAATATTTCAATTTTTTCATTAATTATACGTGTTCTCATTTTTATGCATTATGTTTATGAGAGTATTTTATTGGTAATATAATGATATTTTACAAATCACCATATAAACATTGAATGTTTTCATTGATTAATTTTTTTCTCATTTGTATGCATTATGTTCACAAGGATTCTTCGGTCCTTCCACTGATTTAGGTGCATAAACCAATGGATATTTAAATGATCATGATGATGGTGGTGGTGGTGGCGGAGGTGGTATGAGAGGTGGTGATAATGATATTGGTGTTTCTATAGGAGATGCTAAGGGTTATAATGGTTTTGGTGATGCTGTTATTGAGGTACATTTCAGATGTAAATTTTTTTCCTGGTTTATACATTTAATTTTATCAAATAGTTCTTTTATTATGATGATATTAATATTGAAATTTTATATTTTTTTTATTGAATAGAGTTTTAATTCTTATGATATATATTGTATTATACTTGAGTTCAGTTTTATTTGGATGGTGGTGTTTTTTTTCTCGTAGCTAGAGGATGTGAGTATTGCTATAAGGTGCAGCTATTATGAAGGGGGGTGTCTAGGTTTTTTTTTGGGGGGGGGGGGGGGGTCCAGGGTCTGTCTAGGAGGGGGTTGTATAAAAGAGTGGGGGTTTGGGATGTCCAGAGGGATTTATCCAGGGTTTGGGGGTGTCCAGGGTCGAGGATGGGGGGTCTGTCCAGGGGTGTGGGGGTTTGGGGGGGTGTCCAGGTTCTAGGGGGTTCCAAGGACTGTCTCGGAGGGTGGGGGTGGCTGTACAAGGGAGTGGAGGTCTGAGTTGTCCAGGGGGATCTTTCTAGGGTCTGTGGGGGTATTTCATGGGTCTATCTGGGGGTGTCCAGGGTCTGGGGGTGTCTAAGGTCTTTCCGGGGGGTGTCCTAGGTCTGTTCGGGGGGGGGGGGAGGGTGTCCTGGGTCTGTCTAGGGGGGGTGTCTAGGGTCTGTCTGGGGGGTGTCCAGGGTCTGGGGGAGGTGTCCAAGGTCTGTCTAGGGGGGGAGGGTCCAGGGTCTGTCTGGGGGGGGGGTGTTCAGGGTCTGTCTCGGAGGGGGGATTTGTAGGGGGAGGGGGTTGTCTAGGGGAGGGGGGTTTATGTAATGTGGGGTGTCCAGTGTCTAGGAGCGATGGGTATAAAGGGGTGTGCCCAGAAGGGAGGGGTGGTTTTTCCAAGAGGGTGGATTTTCAGGGGAAGGGGGTTTTATAGGGGAGGGGGGGTTATGTAGGGTGGGGGTGTTCAGTGTCTAGGAGGGAGGGGGATACATGGGGGGCTTTTGCAGGGGGAAGGGGCACTGTCCAGGGGAGGGGGAGGGGGGTTTATGTAGGGTGGGGGTGTCCAGGAGGGAGGGGGTTGCATGGGGGTGTCCAGAAGGGAGGGGTCTGTAGGGGGGGGGGGGGGCTTTTTAGGGGGAGGGGGCTGTCCAGGGGAGGGGGAAGGGGGTTTATGTATGGTGGGGGTGTCCAGTGTCTAGGAGGGTGGGAGGGGTCTGCGGGGGGGGGGGGGGGGGGGGGGTGTGTCCAAGAAGGGGGCTTTGTATAGGGAAGAGGGGGTTGTCTAGGGAGGGGGAGGGTGTCCAAGAGGGAGGGGTCTGCAGGGGGGCTGTCCAGGGGATTTTAAGGGGGGAGGGTGGCTGTCCAGGGGGGCTGTCCAGGGGGGCTGTGCAGGGGGTGGGGCATATTGTTTTATGTTTTTCAGATCCTATAGCCACTGTTTCTAACCGTAGCTATAGGTCTATTACCCCAGGTCATAATTGTGGGTATAAGTCTAATGCCACAGTTTTTATTCGTGGAAATAAACTGTGTCCATCCTCTAGTATAGACATGATTCTAAACCATGGATATAGTAATATTACTGTGGTTTGAACTGTAGCTATATACATATAGCTACAGTTTGAATTGTGGCTATAGACCTATAACCATGGTTCCAAACTGTGGCTATAAGTCTAGTCCTATAGCCATGCCAAACATAGCCACAGTTTCTCAAACTGTGGCTATTACCTATAGCCACAGTTTGAGGACCTATAGCCACGGTTTAAAACCATGGTTATAACCCTAATTTCCAGTAATGTCTTTCTGATAGTCTGATGTTAGTAGGGTTACATGAGTGCATTACATTAGCTCATGAAGGACACATCCCTTGTCAAAGTGGAATGTGGCTGGAGATTCTAAGCTAGTATCCCCATGGCATGAGTCCTAGTTGCTCTTCCATACAAAGTGATCATTTCATAAGGTATTTTCCTAACATGCCTTATCCCTCTACTAGGAAAGACTTGATTTTCCACTTGATATGTTGGGGCACTAATCTCTCATGGAAGACACGTCCAAGGGTGCTTCCTGATCAGTTCTCATGCCTTATATGACTTTTTATGGGTGGACCAAACACGCCAAAGATACATCACACGACCAAAGATGACATGTCAGGGGTCTCATGCATGATAAAATTAGACATGATTAAATAGGTAATATTAGGGTTTTTTCACATGATCAAATTAGACATGACCATGCGTTGTTGCATGATCAACATGACCTGTCTTCAGACTGTCGCCTATTAATATGGACCTGTCTATGGACAATCACATGACCGTGTCGTTGTGCCAATAACTCCTTCAAATGATCAACATGCATTATCTGGACTATCTTCACTTTACCAAGGTGGCTAACTCTAAGGTGATTTGCATGATTGATATGATCTCATCCTTGGATTGACGCATTCCATTATTGAAATGTTAATGGGTTGTCGCGAGACCAATAAAAATTGTTTAAGGCCTGTCTCATGATCAAAGTGACCAATCCAAGGTCTCTTGAAGACATCACGATTCTCATGAGGACTATTGTTATTGCGTGTCCTTAGACCATTGATGTAGAGGGTTATAGTTTATGTTTCTAGGGTCTTATACTCATCGATATGTCGTAAGTTCATGTCCAGAGGGATCATGCTTTAAGTTTCATGAGCAATAATATGTGCCCGAGTATACGTGTTGAAGGCATACACCA
This sequence comes from Viscum album, assembly GCA_963277665.1. NCBI lineage: Eukaryota > Viridiplantae > Streptophyta > Magnoliopsida > Santalales > Viscaceae > Viscum > Viscum album. The sequence continues at coordinate 402,154,302 of OY728130.1, forward strand.
TAGGGATTACATGGAAAGTGAGGTCATGTCCATAGGATCATGCACAAACTAAGGGTACATTCTCATTATGCCCTTATGTTCATGTGATTCACATGAATTATAAAGGGAATTGCGAGGGAGCATGTGTACATGTGAAGATGCCTCCCAATGGTGGTGCCCACTTGGGTAAGATCCCATAGTGCATAATTCTAAGGTTCTATAATGAAGTTTTGGTCGTTCATGGGGGTTGTGTATTGAATCCACTACATGATTGGGTGATGGTGACTTTATTTCTAGGAATGCATGTCCTATGAAGAATTCATTCTCATTGTTTTCCTCTTGGAGGTATCCATAGAGTATTCACACGGGCATCGCGAGTCATGAAGGCTCTTCTCGCTGCAAGATCAAAGGACCTACATGACCCCCTATTCATGGATGCATGAAGACATATCACATGAAGAGAACCTATGTTGGGGTCTATCTATCTTGGATATCAATAGAAAAGGGTGGAACCTGGCATAGTCGGGGGTTCATAGGAATGACGTGCTCTATAGAGGGTTGTCATGAGCTTCATATACTCAGGTGATCTGCATTTCTTGAATGGGGTCTCGTGAAAGATTCTACGACCATGAGAGGGTCTATTTGGAAAAGGTGTTAATTTTCATGTCAAGGGTGTTTTTGGACCAGACTTCTCTTAAGATTTTCATGGTCGCATGATCACCATGAAAATGCCTGATCCATGAGTGATCATGTGGTGGACTCCGCGGGTGTGCACTGAGAGTTCTACATATACACATTGGGATTTTCCGTGCAAAAGAAGGCCCTACTTTGTGAGATCGTGAACCTAATGGGATTATCCTTCTACCTTGACTTGATTTCATGATCAAATTATGATCATGCGAAGACCTTAGATCCCTTACGTAAAGTTTCATGAACCCAAGAAAATTTGAGTTAAATTGGATGAAAAATACCCAAGGTGGATAAAATTGCAGTCATTGAAGTGCTCGCAACGTCCCTCGGCAGTTGTCTTAGGTACGGTCTCATGATCATATGATGATCATGTGAGGTCTTTGATCAATTTTGGAGGCCCTCGAGGAAGTCTAATAGAGATCATGGTCTTGATCTCGCAATGGCTCGTGTTTGGTTGTCTCGGACTTGCGCAACCATCCGCGAAGTTTAGAGGGATGGATTTGATGTCGGGTGAGTGTCGCATGTACCACGGGACGCCGAACTAGGGTATCAGGTGGTCAAATATGGAGATCACATGGCCCACATGATCGGCCATGTTTGAATTTGCGAGGCACGAGGAGATCTGCTTCGATCATGTCACATGCAGGGTTAGATAATTTCAATTGAGTAATTCCAATACTTGTACTTTGATCATGCATCCATTATATAAATAATTTAAATAATGATATAAATATCATATATATTTATTATATATAGATATAGAGTTAACAATAAAATTTAGAGATAAAAAAATGTATTACACCATTCAGAGAGACGGTCGTTAGTACGTACGCATGCACACTGTTTCAACTTTTTCACAGATGGAATAAAAGATATGTAAATAATAATTCACTTTTCTAAAATAATTATTATATCTTATATATCATATATATTCATTAAAGGTATTCTTATTAACAATTTTTTCAATCATAAATGAATAATGGATCGCATACCATTGCGGAGATTGTAGTCCACACGTACGCACGAGCGACATTATCATTTTCCAATACATTGAAAGGTAATCAGGTTCAAGTTATATTATAATTAAAAAAGAATAATTATTTTATAAATAGAATATATATTCTTTATTTAAATCCTTATAACCATCCAAGTAAAATGGTGGTGAAAAACAAATTTCATTGCTATGTGGAGACAATATGTAGAAAATATACATGAGCAATGTTTTTTCTTTTCGTAGGATGAAAAATATACAGAGAATAGTCTTCCCATGACAATGATTAAATATATGTGTATTTATGATAATATATATATTATTTTAGTATGATTACAATATATTTATAGGTTTTATAAGAATAAATAAATATTAAAGAGTCGGTAAAGACAATTACCTTTTATTCGGTGGACTTCCTTTAGATCCCTTATTAAGGAACCATCGAATGGAATTTTAGAAACACCAGTACCTCTAATTTTTGGGTTGTTAAGTTTACAAGATAATGTTTTAGGGTTTTTTTCTAGCCAAAATGATTAAAAACGTCTAAATTAAATATCTAATGGGTATCCCTTTATAAATGAAGGGAGGGGCACTCATGTAATTTTTCAAAATATGAAAACATAATAAAGTCACAATCATTAAAAAATGGTTCCAAAATTCAATGGATTAAAATATAATGATTATATGTCCCAAATATAATCATCATATAAAATTTAAATATCTTTTGATATTATTTTAAATCTTATCATTTTGATTAACCCCATCGTTATCCCTATTTAACCATAATCATGGTAACAACAATTTCAATCTTAAAGGGTTATTATTTTAAATAAAAGGTAAAAATTTTCACTTAAATTGAAAATCTATTAAATTTTAGACCATGTATTATCCTAAAGTACTTCTAGTAATATTTTCATAATTTTTAAATAATTTAATAAAATATTATGTTTCATAAATTATCGTTAATGTCATTATTGGCACTGTTCATTTAATTTGACTTTAATGTAATCAAGATAAAACTGGAATTTGAATATAAACATTTCACACAAACATAATATGTTATATTAATCTATAAAATTTGTGGGGTAATATAACTCATCCAAAAAATACTACTTTAATATTTTTTAAAATCATTTACATTTTTTTTCTACTGTTTGCACAAGGATTGTGTCGGCATTGTATAAGCATTTAAGATAATTATTTCATTTCTAAAAATTAAAAATAAATAATTTTGATAAAAAAATTAATTAATATTTCAAATAAAAATTTATAATTAAAAATATACTATTTCTATACATATGAGAAAAATTTATTGATATTAATATCAGGATAGTGTCATTTTGGAATTTTATTTACTAAAAAAAATATAAATGTCATTATTAATGGAACATTACACCAAATTGAATTATATTAGACTATGGGATGGATATAGTCTAATGTAACCCAAAAAATGATATTTATACAATATTTTGGTTGATTTTGAGGACTTATCTCATGGTTTTAACCGTATTTTACACATTTAATCCTTACCGAGGTGATAAAAAATTACCACTGTTAGTATTCATAATGACCAAAAATAAAAGAGAAATGTTTTAAAACATTAAATATTATGGATCCAAATATGGAATAATTTTTTAAATATTCAGTCTCTATTAATTTAGAAATTCTATTTTTTATATATTCACGTAAAATGTAAAGAAAAACCATTTTTAGAACAAATGTCTTTTTATGCATAAGAATTAACCTATATCAATATCATGAATATTAATGATTAAAATTTAATTAATTAGATTATTATAAATAAAAATGATCATATTTAATAATAATACCAAATTCAAAATAAAATGTGAATTTAAAATGACTTGATTTAGTGAAAAGAAATGATCGCATTTGAAAAATCAGTATTTTTCACTATTTATTGAAACATCTATCATTTCAGAAAAATACAAAATTTCACCATAAATTAATTTTTATATTCAAATTTAAAAAATTATCATAATTTTATAAAATAAAATTTCTAACGGTTTTATAAATTAATTACTATTTTCTAGTATAAAATTCAATATAAATAATTTTTGAATAAAATGCTTTTGAAAAGCATAAAATGAATTTACAAAATATTATGTTCTTATTTTTTACGAATTAATAAATACATTAGTATTTAATATTAACATTATATATATATCATATTCAGGTTACTCTTATTCAAATGTTCCTATCTAATCGCTTTATTATATCTGTCACATTAAAATAATAATATTTTTATAATATATCATATTTATCATAAAGCCTAGTGTTGTGGGTTAAGAATGATATAGGGATTATTATTATTTTAAACTAAATTTTGAGGATGTTATAGAACTAATAAATAAAACTCAGGGTCATTCCACGTATTTATTTTATCTTTTTCTTGGTTATTTATTTTATTCTGTGGATGTCATGTCAGGATCTCAAAAACAAATGAACTAAATAAAAAGCATTCTCAACTATAATAAATAAAAAATAGATTGTATATAATTATTTTGTAAACACATGTTTAATAATTTAATCAATATATACATAATATTAACAAGCCATGAAAAAAAGATAAAATAAGAAATTTATGCACAATAAATAAAATCCATCAATTAAATATTGTGTTAGAAAAGCATTTCAATAATTATGTTATCAATTAAACCATCATAAAAAGTAATTATATTGACAAATATAGGGTGATTTCCAATTATCTAGGTCTTCTAACTAATGTTTTTTGTTGACTTAATATAGTATTACCTAGGGGTGACTACCAAATTATGAGTTAGTGTAACTCATAATTAGGAGTTAAGGAAATCCAAACATGGATTTTAGGATTGGAGAGTCTACTCAAAGAATCATGGGGTTGCAAGACTATGGTCAGAAATACCTCTTATCTAAATAAATTTTAATCGCTTATCTAGCCAAAAGTTTTGTTATGAGAAGGTAAGTATGGATCCTTTCCATGAGAATGTTCTCATGATATGACATTATAAGTCTGATGGTGAGGGTTGTTTTGTCTTGATAAATTAGTGGGAGACTAATAATAAAATTAAAATTATTAGTTCTCAAATAATTGGTAATCAATAAAAGTTATAAAAACCCGCTTTTATATTATTAGATTAAAATAGAAAGTTCATCAACCATATTATCCATATGAACAATTTTTATAAAGACTATATCCCCATTAAAAATAACTTCAAAGAATGGCATAGGATCTTGGGAATTGTACTACACCATTAATTGAAGTATTATGTTTCCCCAATGCCTAATCCACCTACTAATGATATGGGTGATAAGGAGTCAACTATCTTTAAAAACACATGAATTATGGGAAATAAGTTCAATTCTAGATGTTATCATCCATATCCAATGAACTCATAAAGATTAATGAAAACAAGGATTCCAAAAAAAATCTTAGGACAATCTATGATCTTTATTAAGAGGGATCTATATAGTAATAGTTTGATATCCCCAAGTCACGCTACATGATAAAACATGGAGAAGGAGCACTAGATAAAACTAACATATTCATGTTAATTAGATACATTTAGAATTTATAAATTCTATGATTTAAAGTTCGTAATTATATATGTATTGATATCATTAAATACACACTCACTTAGATATTCTCCATATATCTTGGGACTTTCAATATGAGAAAAATTGAAAATGATCTCTCAGATCTTATCACTCTAATTAACTAAGTAGAAAAGGTTATGAAGCATGATAAACCTTCTATTCTTATGGTGAGAAAGAATAAAACAAAATAATAATACCAAAGTATTAACTCTAATTATAAAGAATCTATATGATTCCCATATAAGATAAGTAAGGTCTAGGGGAATGAAAAAATATAGGATACAATTTTCTTATCATGCGGTAAGAGAGAACATTCAATGAAAAATAATAATAAATTGAACAAGTAATCAGTTAAATCAACATCAGGTTTATTTTTCATTATAAGTAATATCTCCATCTTACTTCTTGGGTATTAAATACAATATTTTTTACAGATGTGTATTAAAACAAAAGAATTAATAAAGTAAACAAATATTACTATATGTTTATTGTATTCTTAATGAAGTCTTGCTTGGGTTAATTTTAGAAAAGTATAGAGAAAATAAAATATTCAATATTTCCTAATGGATTAAAAATGAACTATTTTTTAGAATTATTATAGAAAACATTTATCTTAGTGATCATTTGGAAAAAAATGAGACATTATTTCATTATGTAATATATATTTTTATGATATTTTCATAATCAATTAATAGTTTTGTAATTATTGAATCGAATTTTTTTAAAATGAGAAATCAATGTTGTATATAAATATAATACTATGGATATATCATTTTGAAGACATAATTCATAGTCCAATAAATAAAAAAACTAATAGTAGTTGAAAATTTTATATCTATGAGGTTGATCAAGTATCTTTTGATCTAAGACACTAGGTATACTGACAAAATCACTATTAATTTTTTTATAAGTAAAACATTAGAAATAAAGGTATTCGACAATGATGCAAAAATTAATTCCGAAAAACAAAATTAACTATTATGAAAGTGTATCCAAGTGGTTATTTCATATACCATTATGAAATAAATTTATTTATTTTGTCAAATATACCCTTTTAAATTAGTTTATGGGGAACCATACGTAACCTCACTTAAAATATGGGTTGGAGGGAACCTAAATGAATCCCCAATTTTAATAGGATGGGGGAGAACCTAAAAACCAAAATAAGAAATCTGAAGGAGAAACAAATGGGTCAAGATGCACAAAATATTCTTAAATGATGTGTGGGAATCTTAATGAAATCTAACTTGGGATTATATACTTGGGTTTTACGAACCTTGGTATATCACAAAAACAATTTATGGGAATTCATTTTCCCTTTTTCAACTAATCATTGCTTCTAAAATTTATCAATGACACTTATAGGACCATGTATTACCTATCATCATTAGTTGTGCACATGAATATTTCACCACAACATCAGATAAAATGAACTGATGTTGAGGGGTCCACTATGATTAATTCCATGGGAAGATGAATTATGATAGATATTGAGAAAAACCTCCTCAATATCAACTCTTCTACCAAAAGATCCACCATCACCATCCAAAATCAAGAATTAATTTGATGAGTATGATTAGAATTGGGACATGAGTGAATGTACAAGACAACAAGGTAAAGTAGGACTGAGTACAAATGAAAAAAATGTGGTCCCCAAAAAAAATTTAAACTCAAAAACAATTATTAAGCCTTTTAAGAGCCTGACTAAAGAGAGATGTAGTAATGAAAAAACTAGAACAAATAGACCAAAAAATGAAGAACTGTCACATGATGGTGAATATTGGGGGTGTCTATATAAATTGACCCCATTAAAAAAGAATCATTGGACTACTGATTAAAGTTAAAAACCACTATGTTTCACCGCATTCTAGTAAACCCAAAAAAATTATTAAAAATAAAACCACATGACTATAAAGACATCATCAGAGAGGACTGAAATCAATAATTGTTGCATTTGGGGATAGATTAGAGAACCACATGCAGTTGTTTTCAGCAGACAGTGCATGATGGTGAATTTTTCTTTAAAATAGATCAAATATATGATCTTAAAACACTGATATCACTAATACAAGAACCAAACCATGTCATCACTCCACTCAACCATAAGTAGGATATCTATTTTACTATGAGGAATATAATATGTGATGGTGCCACAGAAACCATAGATTTATGTTCAAATGTTTTATGAGTTCTTATAATAGATATTAACAGTGATCAGTTAATAAATTAATACAATCCCTAAGAGAGATATGATCCTTAATTCTATATTTATAGAAACCCCTATCTCTTAAACATATTATTTCTTGATTTTCTATATAAAAATATACAAAACACCACCCAAAAGATATAGGGGTCTAGTATATTTGGGAGACTAGTTTTTAAATACATAAATATAAACATATGCTGAATTATCTCTATTTTATTCTTCATATTGTGCTCCTATATCCCTTTATACTTTTAATACTACATAGGATACCCTGGTGAAAAACATAAAGAAAACAGAGAGCTAAAAATCCCAGTATGGGAATAATTTGAGTAAATCATGATAAAAAATAATACATATGAGAAAAGATCAATATCATTATAACATAAAAGGTGAGAATCATATATAATAACATATAATCATTGATTTATTATATGGTATCAAAATATCAGGGAATCAAAGAAATGTGGAAATAACATAAAATATGGTATCATGAGCATAAGTCAAAGATCACTTCCAAGAAAACATAACATAGTGTGCTAGGATAACTTCCTATGCAACACACGTGGTATCACATGAGATAAACACATTAACACATGAATTAAGGGTTATGTATAATTATGTGCTCATCCTACACATTCATAACATGGACACTCATATTTATACCAAATAATGAAATAAAAAATGGGGTATAAGAATTGAAAAAAACAAGGAAAAAGAAATGGGTTGCAAAATATTTTATTAGATCATAGTCAAATTTCATATCATAAATATTACCATGAAATAAGGAATTAATAATAATTGTGAATTAATAGTGGAATAAACAATATTAGGTTATGAAAATGATGTTCAAGTTAAGTAAACTTATAAATATGTGTGTAAAATTATGTTTGGGAATGAACCACTTAATCCGAGTTTTAAGAAAAATGTTAAATGGTCTTTAAAGAGCTCAAGATTATGGTAACATCCCAAAATCTAAAAATTCATTCAAAAATTTTTCAATAAAAATAATGATTTTTTAAAAAACTAGATATGGTAAAAACTCATTTATTGTAGTCTTACATAAAAAGGGATAAAAATTAAATTAATTCTTATTAAATGGGTTTGACTAAACGATGGATTTCATAAGGGAACTAAAAAAAAGTATTATCCCCAGGAAATAAAGGTAGATTAAAAAATCTATATATTTCAATAATATATAAACCCAATATATAAGAAATATATTATAAAAAAAATAATGCGAAGGGTAAAAAAATAGAAAATATGTATCCTTAAAGTAATGAGGGTAGTTAGGGAGATCCCTTATGACGGGTCCTTGAATAATTTAGTGAATGTGTTTAGCCTTAGGAATAATAAAATTAAATTTATTATTTACATGTCTAAAAACCTTTTTCAAGTAAATTAATTTATCTAAATTCTATTTTTTATTATATTTTTGTCATTTATTATATATTTTTTGTTTACATCGGCCACTTGGATTTGTTCGGTTGATTTCTCCAAAACCACTTTTGGTGAGTTTATTATGGTTCATGGTGTTTTCAAACAGAACCAAAATCTCTATAATTGTATAGTTATTTATTACTTGTCATTCCATTAGCATTATATAATTACAATTCAATAGATGGTACAAAATACTTCCATATTTCGAAATGTCTCCCAATTGACTCGTTTTTATGCTTAAAATTACGATGATCATTATTTCATAATATCATTAATATAATTCTCAGATGATACTTATAGAATATTAATATATTCATAAATAACATACTTATTCTTTGAATCATTTATAAAAACCATCCATGTATGGTTGTTATGGAAAATGAAATGTGTTGGCCATGGATGAGGTGAACCGATCATTATACGAACAAAGAATTCATTTTATAATAAATAAAGACAAGGTTAGATATTTGATATTCCATTTATATGGTTTTTTAGAGTGTAATAAAAATTATAATATGAATTCTATGTGATTAAAATCCTTTTACAGGGATATCCATACAAGATAATATGAAACCGTCTAAAACATAAATGATAAAATACTGTAAATATGGCATACCTTACAGTGAAGAGAATCTGCAAAATCTAAAAACTCAATCTCATGTGTTTGATAAAGATCACAGAGGTGAAAAATAATCCCACCTCTAAGGTATCCATGGGCTGATATAAATCATATGATATTCAAATGGGATTCATCTTTTTCTCCATGGCATTCTAATACGTATATATGAATAAGAGGTAGATGAAAGAGATAAATAGTTCAAGGATTATCATCCAAGCATGAGGATATTATTCCACAACCATACCACCATCATATGAAGGTAGGGTTCATATATAACACAAGGTTGTTCACTGGTGGTGGAAACATTAATTCATGCACTTATAATGCATGTATTAATTCCTCAACTAATTCATACATAATATGCATTTACACATTATATATTTCATATAAATATGTTATAATTTCATTCTATGATATCTAATGTTGGTGAATGGTTTGGGTATCCATCACACGCATAATAATATAACAAATTAATGAAAAATAGTATTTTTTATCCAAACCAATGTACAACACAAATATTTATCATGTATAAATATAAATTTAGTATATTTCTCCTATAATCTCGCACTTTCACTATAGCCTAATAGACATTGTGCTATTTCAGATTATATTATATTATATAAAATAAATTTTTAAACTAAATCTAAAAATCATTTTAATTTTATTTAAAATTATTTTGTAAAGATATCATTAAATTCACCTTGTATAACATCATATGCAACACATTTTGAATACCCATCCCAAACACTATTTGATTAACTCTAAATCATATTCAGAGTAGCTCTCTGAGTCAAACTCAGTCACTATTTATTGAAACAAAAAGTGTGATATCATAGGCCTCTATAGTGTTGAAAACAAATATAAATATATATATTCATATATTTTAGAAAGTAATTTCCTTTAGAAAAGTTTCTATACTACTCAAGATATAAAGGTAATTGGCCTCATCACCATCAAACACATGTATCTCTATACATATGCCCATCAGTCAGAAACATATGAAAATGTGAAGTATCATATTTTCCATTTTCCAAGACACCGAGTGACCATGGGACACAGGGTATGTCAATCACATATATCCAACTAATCTATTCTAAATTCTGAGAGTATAGATGGAACTAACTAAAGAATACATCGCATATCATACATCCTTCTAGATAATCACATCACATGTCCATTTTCCATATAGATAAATATACTATATTGGGGTGGATTCAAACTCCCAAAATTTATCTCAATAGAGGGACCTTATTTCATACTCATTATGTGATAGGAAAAATACCATATTGGTTAAGATCCAACTAACAAAATGATCAAAAAAACCCAACCAACCTTATATTAGTTAAAAAATTTATAGAATTAAATGAGTTAGTTATCAACGTATGATGGTTCTCATATGAGTTATCTCTCAAAACATTGGTAGTGATGACTCAAATATGATCCATGCATTGTTAGTATACCAAAAAAACTATATGACAGTCCTTGTGGTATATTTAGTGGTTTATCCATTGCACAAAAAGAATCATATTCTTTATCTTGTTCCTCATAAACATATTTTGTATCTCTATAAAAGAATCTTACTCATGCTCACCTTAATATTTCTTCATAACCTATAATACTTCATAACTAACATAAGCTGGGGATAACCCCAAATTCATACCTTTCGAGATCAATTGTCATTTCACGTAAAAAATGTATATCTATTTATATATTTATGAATTCAATATAAAAGAATGATAAAATGGAGGTTTCCTTTAATATAATTCATGTTTATATTTATAAAATCAAAAAGAAAATTAAGAAAACAACCTAATAACTAGTTTATTATATATTATATTTTTAAATTTTAGATCAAACTTACGTTTTCTACAATTTTTGGGTTTTGTTAACATGTTACATCATACGTAATGCGTGTCACAAATCTATGTAGCCATATAGTAAAACTATCATACTAAACCTTTTAGTCAAAAACATCTATGAAGTAAGAATGCTTGGATACTGGTGATACTTAGGAATAATATTATTAACTATTCAACTTCATAAACATATTCAAATATATGAACATCACAATATAAAATGTTACAATTTTAACTTTTTTGTCTACTTAAAACTCATTATAAGTTTATCATCACCATCCTTAGAACCCTATTCCATTAAAATTTTTCCTTAAAACAATGTAATTTCTTACATTATTGATAACTAATCCTACTAAAATATTTTAGGATAATGTGAAAAACACTTTTCTTTGTTAAGTAATGTAAAACTTTACATTTATCTTTACCATCATACCCTAAACTCTTTTTGGATGACAATTGTAATTTGATTTTCATTTTTATATGTATAATACATCAAGAAATAATATCTTTAAATTTTCATGATAAATAAATGTAACTCATTACATTTTTTTCTTTATCATCACAAATCCTAAACTCTTTTAGGATATTGATTAAGGTAGTTTTTTCACCGAAGGTTTGTTATTAGTGTCCCAAATTGTTTTACCCTAACGAGTATATTACTAGTAGGGGGTCGATCCAAAGGGAAAAAAGTTGTTTTTATCTTTATTATCTAGTTTGTACTTGATCCAGTGAAGTGTACTGAATTTAGAGTCTACTTTTATTCTTTTTATGAAAAGAAGATTTTATTTTAATTTCGTAGAAAATTATTTAAAGGATAAAGAAAAACATGGGAATTTGGTTTTGGTACAAATTTGGAGGGAAATGTGTCGGGGCTATGGATTTTTAAGAAGTTGTTTTTTAAATCATTTTGCTTGTGAGGTTGTGTTGTTCATGATAACCCAACAATTAGGGTTTCAATCGTGACAAGGTTTCCTTGGTACGGTAAACTATGTCTGGAACAGAGGAGACTGACTACTGTGTCCGGTATTTAGTGTTTCACAATTCTTTATTTAGATTAGTCCATTTGTGAGTTAGTGAATACTTCTAATGACCGTGAAGGTATTCATCGTTATTCTTCTTTTGAGTCCCTTAAAATTCTACCCTTGGTCTGGCTTAGAATTATCAGGGATAAAAAATTGAATAAGGATAATAAAGGCTAAACAAAACAAACACAATCATAATAACTAATCCAAATTACAAATCTTTCATCACCCACAACCCAAACACACTGGGTGTTTAGTTACACAGAGAAAAAAATATGAAAACCGAACCCTAGATACCTGATATGGTCATCACAGAAACATTGTTGAGAGGAGAGTTCTTTGGTAGAATGGTGGAATGACAGAGCAGTTGAATGATGGTAGCACGACAGTAGGGCAGTATAACCTCCTTCCTCTGGATCTTCATTAACGACTCCACTAACCAGAGGCTAAGACCTATATTTATAGAAAACAAAAGTACACATATTTTATTAAAAGTACACGCCATGTAGTCTCTTTAATGTGATTTTGACATCTTTTTCTCCGTTAGTGGGTGGCCTAACATGGCGTATTTGACTAATAACTTGACACTGCCTGGTAAGTGGAGGTACACATCATATAGTGCCGCTATACATAGCATTTAATTTCATTAATCAGTCACCAAAAACATCTACAAGGTCCACACAACATGTATATTGGTATACACAGTGTGTATTAGTCAGTTGGCAACATGGGCGTGTAAACTTCTTCTTAGCCACCAACCTTTTCTAGAAGATCATATATGGTGTTTATATGATGTATAAGTTTTTGAAGGCTTTTGGAATATTTGGAATGTACTCATCCTAGACAATCCATGTCTGCGTCGGAATGTACACAACGTATATATATGCACACATCGTGTAGTTAGGATTTTTTTCTTAGTTTTCCCTTGGTTCGTGTGTTTTTCCATAAACCACCTGATAATGAAAAAGATCACCAAAATAAAAGTATTTGTCTACTAAATTTTAGGTATTTTATAAAAACATGTTCTTATTTTCAATAAAGTATGTGGAAATGTATACACAAATCAGGAGCATCAAACTCCCCCCCACTTAGTCATTTTCTTTCCCTCGAGAAAATCTCAACATCAGATTAAAAGAATCTATATTTTAAAAGGAAGGTATTCAGTGAATAATAAGTGTAAATGAACGATCCTAAGAGAAAATTCTAAAAATATACAAAATAGTTACAATTCATAAGATAGTCTAATCATGCCTCATATACAATTCAATTAACTACTTTTATCCTCCTTTAAAAACACTTTTCAACCATTCAAAAATAACAAATCCACTAAATGATCTACCTCATCAGTAAAAAACATACTCAACACTCAAGATATTTTAAATAAAAGTTATTCTCAATAAAAGATATATACACTCTATCATTAGGTTTGCAGAAAATGTAGTTATCTACTTCATAAAATTGATTTACAAAAATCAAGAGGGATTTTTAATAAGGTTCAAGTGTCTCTGTGGATAAGGGAAGATAGGTAAAGATGTGAAAAATAAACCCTGAGGCTTGAAAAGGGAGGAAAAATTATTTAAATAACACTACATGATATTCAAAATAGAGATATTTAAAGGCATCCTTAATAAGCTCTCTCAAATGCTCTCATCACCACCATCTACCTTAGTTAGGTAGGGTTCACAATCCAACAAGTGAGTATGATGTCCCCTTGTCTGCATCATTTTTTTAAAACAATGGGGACCACTTAGAAATTCCACAAATAGGTGTTTGGAACCATTTCTACCATAGATGAACAAGAGGCTCTCCCCCATACTTAATTTCATAATGATTTACAAAATGTTCCATGTACCTCCAATTCCCTCTTTTAAGCTCAAGTGAATAATAATGAAAAATTATAAAATAATTAGGGCAGGAAGGGAAAATAGGCCTATAATACAGCTTCGTATCATGGATGTTCATGGTTTCTAAGGGCTTCAAGAAGATCATATGTAGGGTAGGTCTTATGATAAAGGGGTTAAAAAATCTAATGCTTCAATCATTTTAATGTAATTCAAAAAAATTTATTAATGTTTTGAAAATAAAATTTGAAAATTCTAGTAGACATGTATATCCTAAGAATCTCTCATAAAAGAGGGTATTAGAAAGAAGACAACGAAGGGTTTAGAATACCTCTTAGAAGTGGGAAAAAATAAAAGGGCAATTAGGTCGTGACTTCCATATAAATTATTGTCCTAATCAATGAATTTATACAAGGATTACAAGTTTCAATTTAAACTATATCAGAATTAATTTTAAAACACTTAATAACCAAAATAAGCATGCAACCGTTAAAAATTTTCCTACCTTCATCGTTATTATTTAGAGATATTACCAATCAAAATTTCTTCACATTTTCAATCATATCATCCAATAATGATTTCTCCTAGATGACAGTAAGGGAAAAGACTATGTTGGCCAAGCGACTCCCCAACATACTCAATATTTCCCATGGTCCACCAAGTGACACAGAAAGGCAGAGAAGGCAATGTGGGGACAGAACAGTGGACCATAACAAGGGGAATTAATGGAAGAAGTAAAATGTGAATGAAAAATAAAACAATGAAATTCTGAAAATAATACTCCTCTCATGTCTAGGTGAAGGGAGATGGGAAGTGTTGGATAGGTACAGCCCAAAGCGTCCTAGAGTACCTGTGATGGTCATGGAGAAAAAAAACTGCATGCATACACGACAGAACATAGGCACAAGATATCACCAAAATATATAGAGAGAATGGAAGAAATGTTCCCAAAAACCATCCAGGGGGTCTCCTTAGAAGAGGAATCATCCTGTACAGAAGCAGCCGACAAAGAATGATCAAAAACTGTGGAAGCTGGATGCTTGGAACCTGTATCCGGAATAGATGTTGTTGTATCCAGAGGAAGAGATACATTTCCCTATGGTAGGGATTCCGATGAAGGGGTATCTAGGACAGCGAACTCTACAAGAGGAGCTGGGTCGAGACCTATAGTGATGATGAGGATGGAGTGTGTGGCCACGATAGATCTAGAAAGTGGTATGGGGGATGCCAGATTCATGGAAGGAGAAGGAGCCGCCAGTGGAATGGGAATCCCCTGATACTATAGTAGTAGCTCCACAATCCTCTCAAGGTGATCTAGGTGCTGAGCAGAGGCAGTCATCTTCTGAAGGAGATCAACCTACTGATGCTCCATAGGATCTAGTCGGTGGTCAATCCCGGCTAGGAGGATGTGGATGGGGTGGTCATCCGAGGGTGTGAAAAGGGAAGGGGTAGGGGGAGGTTTGTGAGTGGTCATGGGAAAGGAAGAAGGGAAGGGTGAGGTAGTTAGAAGGGGTGGTGAAGGAGGTGTAGATGCATCAGCAGGGGAAGAAGGTTCGGTAGGGGGTGGTGGTGGGGCCTAGGGAAGGATGTAAGTGCCCCTGCTTCCAGACCAATCCCAGGAAAATAAGTAAAATAAAGTCCATCCATTTGGGGGAAGATAATAGATTGTGAGGAAGGCAAGTCTTAAAACACTGAGGTGGTGGGAAAGGCGGGTCACATAGAACCCACTATTCAGGTTTCCCTAACGGTCGGTGAACATAGAATGGAAGTAGGAGGCCACAATGTAGAAGAGGTTTGAGTAGTCCGACCAGATGACAAAAGTGAGGAGCTCCATGCCACAACCTGTCACAACCCTCATATCCTTATGGTGGAGAAAAAGGACGGCGATGATGCATTGGTGTGTGAAACAATGGATAGGGTCATCGATGAGGGTACTCTTCTGGGAAATGGGGGTGTAGCCGTGGTCAGGCCCAACAATATCCCTTCACATGGAACTTATCTTAGAATGATCTGGGCGGGTCAGGGTGGATACAGGGTGTGGGGTGGTAGGATGAGGATAGAAACTACACCCTCAACCAAACCCAGTCATGGTAAGTGAGAAAGGTCGACTACCTAGCTAAAATCGGATTACCGGGACCGCATCGCCAAGAGTCTCCCAGTACTTGTATTCTTCAAACTCAAAGGAAGAAAAAAACTCTAAAAATAAATCTCTAAAAATAAGAGTGATGACCTAGAAGATCATTAGTAATAGTTTGTGCCCAAGGAGATCCTCCAACTCTACCTAGATACCCAGCTGTTGAGGTACGCTGCTGTCCAGATAATGAATACTCAACGAGATTGGGTGGTGAGAGAAGCACTGAACTCTATCATTCACCAAGTCTATGACTAGAAATACCATGCAAGGATATGGGACACCTGCAGGGGCCGACCTAGGTTGTACAGTTGTAGGGGTTGGATCTTGTGGTGGAGCGGCCTCTATAGATGAAGGCCCACTGGACATGGCGACCAATTAGGGATCACCTTCTATTAAGACGGGTGCAGGAGGTGTGGCAGCTGCTGGAAAAGAAATGATTGTGTTTGGAGGGTTTTTGTGGGGTGGTGGAGGTGTGGTACTAGTACCAACCTCTACTGAGGTGGTGAGTGGTGTCATGATGACCGGCAGAAGAGGCCGGTACACCAGGAATTCTGGAGCTGGTGTCGTTGTGAGCCAAAGTTGTATCTGGAAAAAAGTGGCCCTCTAACCCTCAGTAGTGGAGGCGGGTTGCTTCCCACATACAATATCTCCATCTTCTATGTCATGAAAAAGAAAGGAAAAGAAAAAAAATAAAAATAACAGAAAAAGAAAAATAAGTTAGGGTGAGAAACCCAGAAAAGTAAAAAGTATACTGCATGTAAACCCAGAGTATATAGCGTGTAGTGTAAGAAGGTCACCACCCCATGTGCTCTAGGTAGACCCACTGAGTGTTCATGTACTAGCCATGGAAGGATACATGGCATGTAGACATGAGACACGATGTGTATTTGAAAATGGGTTTCCGGCCGTGGGGGTCTACTGGACACGGGTTGGACAATTGAAATTGGATACACGGCATGGGCTGAGCATATATGTCATGTATGTAATCCTATTTTTCCTGGTCTTGTGGATGAGGAACCTGGGCACGATTCTGGATGGTACACAGTGTGTACCGAACGTACACACTGTGTAGTTTCAAATATCAAAAGTGCTAGTGTGTGGCCATTTAGAAGAGTACACAACGTATGTTCTTAGTATCATGCCCATGTACTATGGAAGACGAACTGGAGATCGATCCACAAATCACCCTAAATGTGATGAAAATAGGGAAATAGAGGGTGAGGAAGTGTGTACTTAGTATGAGGATCATAATGGGGATGAAATCCGGACCTAAAACACACAAAAATTGTGGATTGGAAATCGAGCGGCCATAGGGCGTGCAAGGGAAGAAAAAAGTGAGAGAGTGGGGGACGCGTGACACGGTCTCAAGCTAGGTGGGGCACAACTTTTATAGCCATAGTACACGGTGTGTGCCAGGACCTACACACCATGTATTAAAAAAATTTAACAACTTTTTATAAGCAATATATATTATAATTATCATAGTAAACTATATAAAAAGTAATATTAATAATTAAAATGAAATATAATTATATATATAGAGAGAGAGAGAATTATTTACTAAAAATAATTCTATACACATAATGTATCAATAGATATATGTCGTGTGTCCTAAAATTGAAAAAAGAGAAGTACAACCTTTGGTCGGGTTCTTGGGGTGAGGTTCGGATTGGCGATCCACCATTTCGAATGGAAGTCCTCAAACATTGGAAAAAGGTTTTACTTCTGCTCATATGTATTACTTATATATATTTAATATACAAGGACAATACTACATGGGAGGAAGAAAAGGTGTGGTGTGTGGTTTATAATTAAACAAAAAGGGATGAAGCATGGAGATTTGCCAAGTTCGAACCTGTGTCTTTCGAATCGAGGGACAAGACTCTTCCAATTGTCCAACTTCACCCATATGTATATTAGTATTATAAAAACTATGTAAATAATCATTTGAAAACTTGAAACACATGATGTATATCTAAATGCATGTTGTGTGGTGTTATTAAAATGAAAAATGATGGAAACATTCCGGTTTTCAGGATTCGAACCTAGGTTATTTGGACACCAGTTTAAAACCTTGTCCAGCTGGTCCATCCCCACCATGGGTTTTCTTTTATTTAACAATGGTTTTATATGATTTTGAAAAATACCACACACACCGTGTACGAAAACATGAGTATAAAAAGAAGTAACCCTGAGCCAAAGGTAGGTTAGGAGGGATTCAAACTGGTGACGGCTCGAATAATCTTCAGTGACCTTACCATCGGCACCGGTATCATCCTTATTTATTACTTAGTTAATATATATATTCATAATATTAAGAATATAAACTAAAAGGAATCAGTACATGATGAGTATAAAAGTAGTACACGACATGTATCCATTGGGTTTCCTACGAGGAGGCATCTTTCGTTTAGGTCATTGGCTCAACCGACTTACCTCTTCTCACCAGAGATGTATGGTGGATAGCATTCTCACCGTGTCTTCCATGTGATGGTAAGTTTTCAGTCGATATCCGCTCACCTTGAATAGTTGTCCATCCTCTCCATAAATTTCCACCGCTCCATGTTGGAATACGCGTATGACTCGGAATGGTCCTGACCATCTTCATTTTAGCTTTCCTGGGAATAATCGAAGATGATAGTTAAAAACGAGTACCTAATCACCAGGTTAGAAATATTTTCATGAAATCATCTGGTCATGAATTGCTCTTGTCTTCTCCTTGTACTGAATGGCATTCAAAAATGCCTCCAATCAGATTTCATTATGTTCTGATAGTTGGAACTTACACTTCTCTTCATCTTCCTTCAGATCAAAATTCAAGGCCTTGATGGCCCAGTAATATTTTTGTTCCAACTCTACTAGTAGATGGCATGGATTTCCATAAATGAGGCGAAATGGGGAAATCCCCAGTGGTGTCTTGAAAGTGGTCTGATATGCCCACAAAGCGTAATCCAACATCTTGGACCAGTCTTTCCTCGAAGTGTTCGTCATTTTCACCAAAATCTACTTGAGCTTATGGTTAGAGATCTCCACTTGTCCACTGGACTTGGGATGATATGGCATCCCCATATGATGTTTCACTCCGTACTTTGACAGTACCCCTTTAATCAATGTGTTTTCAAAGTGGGTACCTCTATCGCTGATCAATACATGGGGAATTCCAAATTCCAAACCTATTAAAAATGTGTTTCTTTAAAAATCCCATGACCACCTTGGTCATGTCTTTTGTTTCAGTAGTGGTTTCCACCCACTTGGAGATGTATTCGACACAGACCAAGATGCAAGTGTTCCCGAAAGATGGGGGAATGGCCCCATGAAATCTATGCCCCAGACATCGAAGATATTGACCTTCAAGATGGGGTGTTGGGGCATATCAGCTCTACGCCCCACATTTCTAGTTCATTGTCATCAATCGTAATATGAAACAATGGTTTGGGCATCTCTATAAATGGTGGGCTAGAAAAACCCAGACTGCAAGATCTTTGAAATAGTACAGTCTGGCCCATGATGTCCCCCAACTGCCGAGGCATGTTAGAATTCCAGGACTCCATGAACATCAGTTTCTGGGATACAATGTCAGATCACCCCATCCCCATAAGATCGGGATAATATAGGATATTCCCAAAAGTACCTCTTAACCTCATAGATAAACCTCTTCCTCTACTAGAAGGAGAGGTTGGAGTGGATGGAACCTGTAACTAGAAAATTAGCAATATCAGTATACAAGGGTCTAGGTAATTAATTGACTGAAAAGAGGTTCTTATTAAGGAAATCCTCCACTATATCTTGATATTCCTCCTTCTCTAAGTGTGGTAGCTCTAGGTGGGAGAGATAATCAGTAACAATTTTCTCACTCTATTTCTTGTCTCAGATCTCTAAATCAAATTCTTCTAGGAGGAGTACCCATCAGATCAGTCGTGGCTTTGCATCCTTCTTGTTCAGTAGGTACTTCAGTGTTGCATGGTCAGTATAAACAATAATTTTAGATAGAACTAAGTAATAATGGAACCTGTCAAAAGTGAACACCACTGCCAACATATCCTTTACTGTGGTAGTGTAGTTTATATGTGCCTCGTTGAGCGTCTTGCTGGCATAATATATGGGTCAGAAAATTTGTTCAAGTCACCGGTCGAAGACTGTTCCCACTACGTAGCCACTGTCATCACATATTACTTCAAATTGTTCCTCCCAGTTGGGAGCAATCAACACTGGATCTTCCAACAGGTTTTGCTTCAAGTGCTCAAAAGCTCTGGCGCATGGCTCATTGAATTCAAAAATGGAATCCTTGGTTAGAAGTTTTGTGAGGGGATGATCTATCTTCAAGAAGTCGTAAAAAACCGCCTTTAGAAACCTGCATGCCTAAGGATACTGCATGTGGCTCTGGCGGAAGTCAGAATAGGAAGTCATGGAATGACTTCTATCATTTCCAGGTCCACCTCTATCCCCTTATCCAAGATTCTGTGGCCAAATATGGTGCCAATCTGTACCATGAAATGACACTTTTCCCATTTCAAAACTTGGTTAGTGTTCTCACATATTTCTAGAACCAGCTCTAGGTGTTGCAAGAAAGTGGTGAATAATTTTACATAAATGGAAAAATCATCCATGAATACCTCCAGGATATGTTCCGACATGTCATGGAAGATATCCAGCTTGCATCGGTGGAAGGTGGTGGGAGTGTTTTACATGAAAAAAGAAATCCTTCTGTAAGAAAAAGTACCATAGGGGAAAGTAAATGTGCTCTTCTCTTGATCCTCTAGAGAAATTGAAATCTGATTGTAACCAGAATAGCCATTGAAGAAGCCATAAAAGTTGTGCACTGCTAGTATCTATAGAATATGATCCATGAAGGGTGGGGGGAAATAATCCTTCCTCGTGGAATCATTCATCTTTTTATAGTCCACACAAACTCTCCATCCCATGATAGTTTGTGTAGAGATGAGCTCATTCTTGTCATTTGAAATCACAGTGATACCACCCTTTTTGTGTACCACTTGTAGGGGACTCAACCATGGACTATCTAAGATGGGGTAAATCATAACTGAATCCAAAAACTTTATTAACTCTTTATTTACAACTCTCTTCATGGGATGGTTCAGGCATCACTGTGGTTTCTGAGATTGCTTCTCTCCTTCTTTGAGAAACACCTTGTGGGTGAAAATGGTAGGGTTGATGCCTTTTAAATCTACAAATGTCTACCCAATAGTGTGCTTCCTCCTATTCAAAACCTATAAAAGTGAATCCTCCTTCTCTTGTGACAGTTCTACACTAGGTATGATGGGAAATGACTAATGGTCTCCCAAATACTCATAGTTAAAAGAAGAAGGAAGATGCTTCAGTTCTAGTGTAGGAACCTTTAGAATCTAAGGTACAAATTTTTGCACCTCCTTCCGCTCCAGAATGTCGGTTATTACTGCACGTTTCTAGTAGTGGACACCCTGGCCTTCTAGGAAGTCCAGGTCCTCTAGGGCTTTATCAACAGAAATGTCTGTAAAAACCAATACATTTGGGGGGAAAGAACAAACTAGATCATCTCATTTTCCACTCAAGAGATCATCCATGGTGTTCACAACATAACAGTCCTCATTCTAGGATAATTATGCTTGCTTGACAGCTTTGAGGACATTGTAGGAGACTCTTTCATCTCCAACTTTGAAAATCATCTCCCCCTAGTGTTTGTCGATCAGTACCTTCTCAGTGGCTAGAAAAGGCCTATGTAGAAAGAGAGGTGCCTTCTGGTCTTCCTCCATGTCAAGGATGATGATATCTACAGAGAGGATTAGTCTTCCCACCTTGGTCATTACGTCTTACAGTAACCCCTTCAGATATTTGATGGATTGTTCAGCAAGATAAAGTGATACTCAGTAGGATTTAGCTCATTAAACCTTAACTTATTTAAAACACCGTGGGACAAGAGGTTAACGTTGTCCCTTAAGTCGTAGAGGGATTTCCCAAACTCACACGGTCCAATAGTGCATGGGATAGTAAAGCTACATGGATCTTGAAGATTTTTTTTGAAAAGACATATTCATTAATGTCAAAGATCAGCGAACAAAAAAACACCAAGCCATAAAAGGAAATGATCCAGCCAGAGCTGGTTAACATCATAGGGGCATGAGGCCTCCAGTTGATGGGAAATATTGTTTCCTTCCCTTTTAGTAAAGGAGAATGTGTAGAATGAGAATCCTTGACAGAGAGAAAGGATTCTCCTGATGAGGAATCCAAAAGACTGGAGTTCTCCGTTATTGAAATTGATAACACTGATAATGGTGAGACAGTCTGATTCGAGGTTGATTTTATCCCATCTACGATACTTGGCGAGCATCATACCTGTAAGTATGGAAGTAGCCTCGGCCACCACAGGTTCCCAAAGGTGTGGTGTGATTCATTTTTTGTTGCAACGACTTGCCCCTGATGGTTCAGAGCCAGGATTCCGAGGGAGATAGGCCCATCCTTGGGGAGGGATGCATCCACATTAATCTTAAGAAACCATTATCTTTGCAGAAACCAGTGGGAGGGAAATGAAGGGGTTACAAAGGGCTTATATTGTCCACTGTGGTGCTTCCAGCCCTCAATCCATGAAAAGGCTTGTTCAATCTAGAATTCAGGGGGTCTGTGAATTTGGTTAAAAAATATCTCATTGTAATAGACCCAAATGATCTAGGCCAGGGTGAAAAGTGAGCTCACTTAAGCTGACGAGAAGGAGGAGTACCAACACATCTGGAAAGATGGGAGGTCAGAGGCCATGGCCAGTGACGCGTCTGAAGGATAGCCCCATTTTTTTTTCAAATTTCCTTATCCCCTTGGCACTAGATAATGGCATGCAAGGGAGATTTTGGGACATTCGGGCAGAAAGGGCAAGAATCATCCTTAGAAATGTGTTGGAAGATGAGAAGGATCATGGTAGGAAGGGTTATCATGCACACCTACCACAAAAATGGGTGGATTTTTTGGGGGACGTTGAGTTTCCAAATTTACTTCCAGAGTCCCCCATCCCAATCGACTGATTGATTACCAATGGTGAGCTGGTATCTTGATTTTAGATTGTAGGATCCTGAAAGGTCTTTGATCCAAAAGAGATGATTGGGTCCTGCGTCTGGGACCCAGGGGGTACTCATGATAATTCTTTGGTCTCTTTCATTAAACCATGTGTGAATTTTCTCCAAACACCATCTTGTACCCTAGTCGGAAAACGGAACCTGACAGTTGCATCTTCAAAACCTGGTCAGGTAGGGGATGAGGCCCACACACCTTCCTCATCAATCAGCCATGGATCGGTCCAAATGTTAAAAGTTTGGCCATTCCCAATCCTCCAGCACATCCCTTTTTCCAATAGACTTCGCCCCCCCCCCCCAAATGCTTCTCCATAGGAATCTTGGATGGGGGCCAAGAGAGGAGATGTGGAAGTCCTTGTAGGGAATGTATTTGGCTCGTAGAACGTGCGCATAGAGAGATGATGGACGGTTAATCAGGCAGCAACCTTTCTTAGCCAGTAGTGCATCATTGAAATGAAATAGATTCCGGAATCCCATACCTCCATCAGCCTTTGGTTTGCACAGTTTCTCCCATGAAATATAGTGGGTTCTATTCTTTCTATCATTATTCCCCCACCAGAAGTTGGCTGTGTGTGTGGGGATCTGGTGGACAACATCCACCATAATCTTAAATAGGGACATAAAATTTTTGGGGATAGACTGGATGATTTCTTTAATGAGGATCACCTTACTGACATTGGAAATTTTCTTTGGGGTCCAGCCTTGAATTTTTTTCTCAATCCTATCCATCAAGGAAGAAAAGATTTATTTTTTGGAGCAGCCAATAATTGTGGGGAGACCGAGATACTTCTGGTGTTTCTCGACCAAATGGATTCTTGTAGATCAACATAGTTTGTCTTTCTTGGAAGTAGGTACTCTTACACTGAAGGAGATTTCTAACTTTCCATAATTGATAGACTAACTGGATGCCCTCTCGTACTGTTGGATCACATGGATGGTTACCTGTCATTCATTAGTGGTTGCTATAGAGAAAAGGAGTCATTCTTCGGTGAAGAAGAGATGAAAAACCGGTGGGCTTACATGACAGACCTTTTCCCCATGAATAGAGTTAGAGGATGCAGCCCTGGAAATAAGGTTAGATAAAACATCAGGCACCAAGATAAAGAGAAATGGGGAGAGAGGATATCCCTAGAGAAGGCCTGGGGATGGGGAGAACCCTTGGGTGAGCTCCCCATTGACCTTGATTTTAAAGGAGACGATCGAGACACAGTGCATGACCATATCTACTCATTTAGAGCAGAAGCCCATTTTCAGCATTATAACTCGGAGGAAGTGCCATTCCAATTTATCGTAGGCCTTAGTCGTATCCAGTTTCCAGGACATGGTTTCTCTTTTCACGGTGGAGCGTGTTTTCATAGAGTGGAAAACTTCATGGGCCACAATTTCATTATCAGTGATCAATATCTTGGCCACAATGCACTCTGGTTTTCCGAGATGATGTCAGGTAACCAAGGACACAACTGATTAGGAGGAATAGAATGTTGTACAATTTTTGAGCACTCCTTGGTCAGGGAAATGGTTCCCAAATCCTCCATCTTTCGTTTTTTGTAGAGAATCTCCTTCATGAATTTTTCATACGTGGGCATCTGCGTCAGTGGCTCTACAAATTGAATGTTGATTTGCAACTTCCTGAACACTTCCATGAATTTTACGAATTGATGGTCTATATTTCTCTACTCCATCCTCTCTGGGAAGTTTAATATAGGCTCTAGGGTTTGACAACCTCCTTTCCTTTACCTAGTGAAGCCTTTTTTGGTGGGACTTGTTAGGAGCAGGGGTATGTAACTATACCTTATTCATTAGTTGAGGGTGTTGGTGCACCTGGCTATACTGGTTCCTTTTGTCGTATCTCCTTTCCAATCCATAGTGTGATGTCATGGGCCTCCTCACTCAGGTTATTTTAAGTGTCACCCAACAGTGTATTGGGCTGCCTTTATGAGAGTTGATTTTCCAACTATCCAATTGGGTTCTCCAGGCCTCAATTGGAAGCCTCTGGATTCTAGAATCTGGTCTCAGTAGTAGATAAAAAGATCATCTAACCTTGAGGTGTTCTTCTACTGAAGTGGTTGTGCAGATGGTGGAGACAGTGGTTACCGTGGCTGCTGCGGGCAAGGGTTTTGATATTCTTTCTCCTAGTAAGATCCATGTTTGGGCTGCTGTTACCTTGGGTACTGGCTCTGATACTGGGGCGGGCTGTATCCAGGCAGTTGTTGGGGAAGATAAATCTACTACTGTTATACCCATCCTAGGTTTGGGTGATCACTCTATGCCGGATTATGGTACTACTGATACTAGTTCGGCCCTCATTTTGAGAAACATAGCTCACCTCGCTCATCAAAGGGTCGAATTTAGGTCCTTGGCATTCTCCCATGATGTGGTTATCACCACATTCGCTGCACGCCGGATGGACTACCAAATGGACTTGGGATGTGCCCTTCATATTTAGTACACTGATCTTTTTGGACATAGAAACCAACTGGGCAGCAAGCATAGTAGTATCATCGATGTTGTGCATACCTCATCTTTGTGTGCCCCGCTCAGAATACCACTAGAAGCTATTGGCAGACATGTCATCCAGTAGTTCAAAATGATCTTTGGGGGAATTCCTCATAATTTTACCTCCAGAAGCATCATCCATAATGATCTTTGTGTTCAAATTTTTTCCTTCAAAGAATGTTTTGACCTACATCCAAATTGGGAGTTTGTGGTGTGGGAATTTTCACAACATCTCCTTGAAGCGCTCCCATGACTCGTACAACAAAAAATGAGTCGTGTTGCTGTATGTTTTGTATTTTGTTCCGCAGAGTCACCTTCTTCGAGGGTGGAAAGAATTTTGATAGGAACACCTAGGCTAGATTATCCTAGATGAGTATAGATCATTGACAAAAACCCTTTATCTAGTATTTCACCTTATTGCTTAGGGAGAAGGGGAAAAGGATAAGGAAAATGGCATTTGTGGACACTCTGTGGTAGCGTAACGTGTCGCAAACCTCCAGGAAATTGGAGATATGAACATTGGGTTCCTCACTGGGCAGGCCACCAAATTGAACTATGTTTTAGACCAACTTCATTATAGTAGGCTTGATCTCAAAGTGTTGGGCCTGCACTGGTGAATCGATGATGCCTGTGTCAGCCCCTTGAATAGATGGAAGGTTGTACTTTATGAGAGTATGGTGCGGAGGTGGCTGCTGATGGAGTGGAGGCGGCATGTATTTCTATTCTTCAGGGGTGAAGTACAACCCCTGACATGGCTATAATAATGGAATCTACTCCGATTGGAACTACTAGAGCTGTTGTGGGCCATATCCTGGAGCAAGTGGAGCCTGCGGGTTCTGGTTGTCATTCGGACCAAATAGCTATCTAGCTCCTTAGACATTAGCTGGATCTTCTTCTTCATTCTATGACATGGTATATTTCTGGTTGTGCTCATCCATGAGTGCTTGTTGTCTCCTCAAATGTGTCATTCGATCTCTAGGTCAATTGGGAGAAACTCTAATTACTCAGCATTCGTAAAACGAGTGAGGTAGCCACTCATACACCAATGAATATTCATAATACTAAACAAACCAATTGTGAATTAGGAAGAATAAAGACAAATAGAAAAGGGAATAGAAAAGATATTTTTAGGACTTTTTTATTTTTATTTCCACTAAAATTTGATACAAAATTGATTAAAAAAAATAAAAATTTAACTTTTATCTGCCCGACAATGACACCAAAATTTAGTAGTCGTTTTACCGAAGGCATGAAATCGGTGTACCAAATTGTTCTACCCTAATGAGTATAATACCAGTAAGGGGTCAATCCAAAGGGAAAAAAATTTATTTCTCTCTTTCTTATCTTGTTTTTACTTGATGCAGTAAAGTGTACTAAATTTTGAGTCAATTTTTAAGGTTTTTGATTAAAATATGATTGGATTTTAATTTCTAAGAAAATTACTTAAAGAATAATTAAAAAAAATTAGAATTTGGTTTTGATGAAAATTTAAAGGGAAATGTGTCAGGGCTGTAGATTTTGAAGAGGTTTTTTATAAAATCATTTTTCTTATAAGGTTGTGTTGTTAATGATATCCCCAAACTCTGGGTTTCAATTGTGACATGGTTACCTTGGTCTGGTATACTATGTCTTGAACTGAGAAAACTAACTCATTTATCTGGTAGTTAGTGTTTCAAAATTCTTTATTTAGATTATTCCATTTGTGAGTCGGTGAATACTTCCAATGATCATGAAGTCATTCATCCTTATTCTTCTTTTGAGTCCCTGAAAATTCTACCCTTGGTCGAGCTCATAATTTTTAGTGATAAAAAGAAATGGTTGAATAATAATAATAATAATTGTTAAACAGAACAAACACAATCATTAAAACTAATCCAAATTACAACTCTTTCATCACCCACAACCCCAAAACACGGGTTTTTTAGTTACACATAGAAGAAAACAGGAATATATAACCCTCAATACCTGATATGGTTATCGTAGAAACATTAAGGAGAGGCGAGTTCTTTGGTAGAATGGTTGAATGGATGAGTAGTGGAATGTTGGTGGCAGGGAAGTAGGGAAGCAGAACCTTCTTCATTCAGATCTTTACTAATGACTCCTCTAACAGGTGGAGAATACCTTTATTTATAGAAAACAAAAGTACTTGACGTGTATCAAAAGTACACACTTTGTAGTCTTATCAACGCACTTTGGTCATATTTTTCTTCACCGGTGGGTGGTCTAACATGTGGTCTTTAACATGGAACATGGAGCTTCCTGGTAGGTGGAGGTACACTATAGGTAGTGCCACCATATACAGAGTGTAATTTCATTCATCTATCAAAAACCACTTCTAGAAAGTCCACATGGTGTGTATGTTGGTATAAACAGCTTGTATCAGTCAACTAGAAACATGGGTGTGTCGACTTCTTCCTGGCCACAAACCTCTTCTAGAAGACCGTACATGGCCTTTTTATGATGTATACAACATGTGTAGGCTTTTGGAAACATGGGAATGTACTTTTCCTAGCTAACCCATGTCTGAGTCTAAATATACATGACGTGTATATATGTACACGCCATGTAGTTGGGAATTATTGCTCAATTTTCCCCTAATTCGTGTGTTTGGATAGAAACCACTTTAAAATTAACAAGATCACTAAAATCAAAGTACTTTTCTACTAAGTAGTAGGTATTTTCTGAAAACATGTTCTTATTTTCAATAAAGTATATGGAAATATATAAAAAAGTTAGGGGCATCAGATTCAAAAACACTTTAATCGTAAATTGGTATAAAACTATAGGAAATAGTGATAACCACTTCCAAATGGTAACTCAAATACAACTATTAAAATTTTTATTTACCATCATATATTCTAACAATTTTAGGGCATTAAGTTGAAAATTCTTTCACTTTAGATTTGTGTTATCCTTTATTTGTTAATTTTGAACTTCTTTAAGTCCAAACAAAATCCATCTAGCCACATAGACACTACATACTTTTCATAATACCTTAACAAGATACACAAACCCTTTTTAATTAAGAAATGAAATTTCTTTCCTTTTAGTAATAATATTTAACAAATACTATTGTTTCTATATCAAATATGGTATTAAATATTTCAATAACTTTATTATTTGAATATAATATTTTATTAAAATATACCACCTATGGGTGGTAGGAACACATTAAAATATATTTACCTAATATTTGGATAAAAATTTTATCATAGAAAAAACATTTTTTCTAGACCATCTTCCCAAACATGTTATCTAAATTAATGTATCATAAACTATTCCTATATATTTAATCATAACAACTCTCTGTTATCAAACATCTTCTCTTATTGCATAAGAGAAATGAGATGAAGATACACATATTTTACTTAGATTCATTTGAGCGTGATAAAATCATTTACATTTATATGTAGTAAATTTTTTATTAATCAATATAAACTAAAATATCAAATAGTTTTCCTTTTATTTTAAAATTAAATATATTTACAAAAATTATAAAATATAAATTATATATCATATACATTTCAGAAAAAAAGATTTAATTTATATATCATTTATACATGAAATAGACATTCTATGGATTTTTAAACACTTCTTTTGTTAATATAGAAAATATAATCATATGAAATTATTATTCCACCTTCCTGATAATTTTATGTTTTGATGACCATGATTGGATTCTTTAAGAAACATGGTTGAAAATTTTAGCTAACTTTTCTTCTTATTATTTAAACTTTTACCCACTTGTTTTGTTCATACAATACTTGAATCCATACATCATGTTCCCAATTCATCAATTATAAACACATTGATAATATTGATTAAAATTATCTTTTAATTGAATTGTATTATCAGATAATTTAAATAGATGATTATAGGATAAATTCCCTAAGAAAAACAAGACATTTTTATTCTCCCTGTAATGATTTTCATAGAACTGAATAAATCATAACTATGTGTATCAAAAATAAATATCATTTTATTAAACAAAACATTCTTTCTTCCTCTTTATAAGATAAAAATTAGATAAAATAAACATCTTATGATGATTTTATCATGCTTGAAGCTTCCAAATTATCAATGAAAAAGCTCCTTTACTACATTACTTGAAAGACAACCTGAAGCTCCAAAATTTAATTATTTTATATTTTAAAAACTTTCATATATTTGCAACATTAATAAACCAAATAATTTTTATCATATATCTATCAAAATAATAGAATTTATTTATATAAAAAATTATGTTTTAAAGAAACCAAGTCATCCAAATTTTCAATCATATTTAGTATCATTTGATTTACCCAATCATATTGAGTATATGAGTCTAATATCATTGATGTTCCCAATCATATTGAGTACATACACATATAGTTAAATTCATTTGGTTATTATGCATCTAATTACTTTGAAACATTAAATGAATCACTATATTATTCTATATGTATCTATATTAACTTGTTGACCAAATTCAACACTTGGTTACTGAGGAAGGAACTATTCAATCACATTTAATTTTTCCTAATAACTTTTCTTAAATAATGAATATTTTTTTAAAACCTCCCCCAAGTTACCAATATTTAGACTATGTTTCATTGATCTCCTCTTTTTTGTTGATTAATTTGAAAGTTTACCATGATAATGATGATGTTATCTGTATTAGAATATTTTATCATATGAGTATCATGTTTTATTAACCAAGGAATTTTATTAAATGGAAACCTATTAAAATGAGGGCCCATTTTTTTGGAAAAAAACAACATATCTATTTGTGGTCCGCATTCCATATTTCACTAATAAATGAGTTATCTATAGCCTTTATTTTTCTTCTTAGTTATTTGGGTAGGGAATCGTACTAGTCAAATCATATATTTATCTTATATAGTTGAGTGGGAAACTATTTTTCAAATCCATCATATGGATAAAATTAACACTATTACTACGGTAACATAATCCTATTAGAGTCTCTTAGATAGTGTAACTTAAAAAACATGCTAGGAAAAAACTAACAAAGGATAATCAAGGTGAACCCAACTCTTCCATGACCTACCCAAATATTATCCAGTGTTACCCCTCCTAACTTTTCATATGAAATATAATCTAGGGGAATTTATCTAAGATATTTCCTACCCAGTTTGATGATCAAGGTCTTGACAAGTGTAGTTTTAGAAGGAATATTACACTTAATATTTGTAGGGGAATTAAATATCACCATCTTATCTCATGTTATTACATTTTATACATTAATAATTTAGTTTCAAATCCTATTACCTCCAACAAATAATTTTTTTAACCATATTGGTGTGTATCCATTTACCCAACCCACAATTTTGTATTTCTTATCCAAAAAGAGAAGTCAAACATATTCATACATATCTAGATGCATCATTGACATAAGATACATGAAAACTTAATTTAAAGGTATATAATTATATGAAATTTATAATATCTACATGAGTAATCCCAAAGTGATTAATAGATAACCCGATTTACTTTCTTTGAAAAGACACAAGCCTCTAGGTAAGTAGGTCATCCAACCGAAATTCCTTCTACCCAAGGATACATTTCTCAATATAGAATTCAATTCAAGATAAATCTAACACCTAAAATACACAAGAAATACACCAAAAATAATTCATGATAAAAACATCAATTACAAATCAATGTCAAGGTAGATGAAAAACTAAATTCGTTTCAAATTCAATCCAAGCATATAAGCCAAGGTTCTATCCTACAAACAGTTCAAAATTTTAAACTAAAGAATATAAAACATTCACATTTCTTGAATAATTTACTAAACATTAATATGGAAGGGAATAACCTCTAAATAAATGAAAATTTCAAATATTTAACATGAGATAAACATTTTTAAATAACTCATATATAAAAGATAGTTAAAAAAATATAACTTTAGCTCCAACATTATTGACTTTCCATAATTTAGAATATAAAATTTTTATATTCATTCCAATATAATATCTTTTATATTTATGAATATAGGGAATCTATATTTTAAATATAATATATTTTATAAATTATAAACAATTTATATTATAATTTTTATTATATAAACATTTTATAAAATCTAAATATAATATACTTAGTTAATATTTAATCCTTAATCATATCAATCATAAAAACTCTTTTTATCGTGGCTTAAATGATATCAAAATAAGAAACATTTCTATTTTTAACAATTCAAAATAATTAATTATTAAAAATTTATAATTTAAATATAATTTTTTTTATTTTTCACTTATTTCATAATTTATAACCCTATATAAATTATTTCTTATAGTTCCTAAATAAAAAATTTTATTTCTAGATTATAATTCATGCCCTATAATTTTATAAAAGTTATTTTAAATTTTAGATTTAAAATTTTGGGAATGAAATCTTTTATATACATTTATTTAATTAATTACAAAAAAATTATAATATATTTAGTTATAAACATTTTTTTTAATTAAAACATCCAAAAATATCTTTTATA
The DNA here is from genome assembly GCA_963277665.1 of Viscum album. Lineage (NCBI taxonomy): Eukaryota > Viridiplantae > Streptophyta > Magnoliopsida > Santalales > Viscaceae > Viscum > Viscum album. The sequence goes on from OY728130.1 coordinate 402,186,712, forward strand.
AAAAAAATTAAAAATTTTATAAACAATCTAAAAATTTTATATATATGAAAAAAATCAAAATTTCCTATTAACCCTTACATATAATCCATACTTTTTTGTAAGCGTAACCTTCTTCTACCCTTACATAGAAACTCTATATAAGGGTAACATGATTTTAAAGAAATGTGTATAGGTAACAAAGTGAATACCTTTATAAAATCTTTTAAACCCCATCATTTAATTTATGTGAACTACTTTTCAAAAAGGTGATCCCTTTGTTTACATATACATAGTCCTGTTTTTCAGAAGGATAAGTAGACATTTACCTTTATGTATCATTTGGAAAAATATTTTCACCCTTATTTATCTATGTTATTACCGTTGCATAGAAAACTCTACATATGGGTAAGTTCATATCACCCTTATATGAATCCCTTCTTCTAAAAGTAATGCCCTCATTACCATTACCCAATTGATTTTTGTAAGGGTAATAACCATGTTACCTTTACAAATCACACATATTTAATGGTATTATATCAATTAAATTTACAAATTCCTTCTAAGTAAGTGTAATACATTTAAAAAAAATCCAAAATCCGAAATGGAATCTATGTTTTTTTTGGATTTTTTATTCATTTCATTACAAGTTTCATAAAAATTAACAATGGATCCCTCTGATACCACTGAAGGGTTTTCTATAGACTAATAACTATTATAAAATAAATTTTAAGTGATTAAAATCATTGAATGAGTATTTACACGAAATATAATATGAAACTATGTAAAAATTAAATTATTAAATAATAAAAATTTGGCATACTTTAAATTTAAGAGAATATTAAACATCTAAAAACTCCATCACATGGATTTTCTAAAGATCATTTCATAGAAAAATCATACCACCTCTAATGGTATTCATAAGTCGATCTGAATCATCCAGTGTTCAGATGTGATTTACCTTTTCTATAAAGAATACTAGTAACACTATATTAAAGTTATTGATATAAAAGAGATGAATGGGTTAGGGATTATTAAGGAAGCATAAGGACTTGAATCCACACTCATACCACCATTATATGGTAGTAGGGTTTATATAGAACTTGATGATTCTTGTAGGTGGTTTATCCATTAATTCATGTATTTAAAACATATATATTAATGCTACCACTAATTCATGATTCATATGAATTTAATTCCTATAAATTTCATATAAATATAAAATTATTTCATTTAATGATATATTATGTGGGTAATTTCTTTAGTAATCCATCACATAAATAAAAATATACCCAATGAATGAAAATCATATTTTTCAAGAAACTAGTATATAGACCATAAATATATCATGTATAAATATATATTTAAGGAGTATTTACTTCACCATTATCATAATAAAACATCAATATATTTATTATACTAAATTATTTATATCAATATGTATGATGAAACCTATTGTAGGTAGAATAATAAAATAATTTAAAGAGTTAGGTTGAGAATTTCACACCTTCATTTGGATGTTCACTCTTAGGATACACCTTAAGGGTTCTTATTTCGGTCTTTTAGAAAGAAAAAAACATTATAGACATTGAAAATATGGTTGGGGAGGTATTTTCTTATATTTTTTGTAAATTTAACAAACTAAGAGTGTGAAGAGAATATGGGTAGTTAAGGGTGGTCTTTGTATTGGTAGGGGAGGGGTGTTTAGAATATAATATACATTAGTTAATTGTTTTTTCTTTAGACTTTCAATAGTGATATTTTATGTGACTATCTAAAATAATTTTTGAATATGGTATTGAGATAATGTTTTCTTACATCAATACATATGTAATTAATCATGTATTTAACATATTATAAAAAATAGTATATTTTATCATATTTCACTAATAAAAAATAATCCAACAATTTTAGAGAAATATAAAAACATTACCTTAACAATTTTTCAATGTTTATATTCCAATAATTTAATCCATTGTATTAACATAATTTTCCAAATTTAATAAATTTAATTTCTAAATAAAATAAATAATTATTTAAAATATTTTTTTATAACCTGGAAAAATTTTAGACATAAGGAAAAATTAATAATGATTTTATGAAATCATATTATCATTTATATAATAACTAATATAGTTATATAGGGGATATACCAAAATTTTTGATATCCCATGAAGGTAAACATCCCATCAATGTTTTCAGGTCAATTGTGGCCTTGTCTAGGGTTGTTATTCCTGTGTGGTGTTGTCTGTTTCAATGGTGTTGATGTTATTAATATTTTCAAGACTTATTATATACCCCTTTACTTATTTTATATGATATGTGCATAATTTGTGTGAAATATTAATGTTTTAATACTAAGTATAATTTCTGAGCATTTTTATAAGTAGTCCAATTGAGTTAGTTTTCTATTTTATTAATAACTCTATCCCTAAATATTCATATTCTGTTGTTATTATTTTTTAGTATTCTAAATTCAATATACAAAATTTTTAATTATAAGGGATTATGGGCCAATTCGTCTATTTGAAGGATCATATGGTCAACAGAAGAAGACCCAAAGAATTTGTGGTTAAACTGGACCATCAATGATGATGGAGTTACTGGTCTAAATACCAAAGCCCAAATTTTATGAAACTCCACCATATGATCGAGATTATACAATGGAATCATGTATAAATAGTTTAAGGTCCAACTACAAGAACAAAGGGCCCAAATAATTCCATGAAGTTCATCCCACCATTCTAGATGGGAATTAAAATCCTAAGACTATTCATAACATATCTCATGATGTAGTCATAAAATTGAGATGATATTTTTCGGTGTTAAAGAGGAGATATAGGTGGCCTAATTTGTTGAATAAATCATTCAGATTTTACTAAATATTCTTATACAAAAACCCTTTCAAATTTTGGACTTTAAAAATATTGGATTGAAATGGACAGATTAAATTTTTTTAATAAACCGGCCATAACATTGGATACACAGTTCGAAATGACTCCAAATTCTGTGATAGGTCGGAAAACATTATTATATAAAACTTTTAATAAAGAGATAACTCTAGATTCGGCTATCTAGATGTCTAAATCATTGAGCCACGTGGAGGGACAGATTGGGAATGCAAACATCCCACAACATTGGGCTATAAATATATCCCCCTCCTCTCCTTGCAAGGGGTTGGAATTTCAGATAATAGGAGCACATATTGGCACGACCAAAGCCTTTCCAAAGGCTTGGGAGGACCTTCCATACTCAAATTTTCACTTGATATACCCTTCCTCCTCTCTTTATTTCCTTTCATTTTTGTGTTGTTCTTTATTTGTAGTCTTGTAAGTTTGTGTTTTGTAATTCTGTTTTAATGAATGTTGTTTCTTCAATATCTCTTATTCTCATCCACCTTATATATATTAATATTAATGTTCATAAAATAGTTTAAATACATTTGAATCCTCTTCCTTTCATTTTCTTCCTCATTCAATCTAGTGTCTATTTTTTTAATTATCATCATTGTTCGTGGGTGTGTGTTCGACGCACCACTCTTTTCTTATACCTTTATTTTTCTTCTATTATTAATTTTCATCATAATAATTATAACCAGATTATTAAACGATCAAATGTTTGAGTAAATATTTTATTTGGGTGAGTCAAAATTTAGGGATGTTAAGTTATTGAGAGTATTTTATCGATGAGTATTCGTTAATTTAACATTGTGTATGGTGGACTTAACATGTCAGGGATTAATGATATATTTTGCTTAACTTGTGGTTTCCATGGATTACTGGAACCATAAATACACTACCATAAACAAGTAATGGTAATGATTATAACCCTATGTTCGGTTATGGTTTGGATTAAATCCTTAACACTTAAGAATTCCAATCAATGTTATCTTGTGAAGTGGGTGTTAATTTAAATGCAATATAAAGCAAAGATCAAGGATATCACAAGATTAAATCCCTAATGATGAACTCGCCCCAATATTTATCAATTTTTTAAATCAATTATAGTCAATAAATCATTTCAATTAGGATCTGAAAATAAACCCCCCTAATGAAAATAAAATCAAATAAAAATAAATGACTATTACAAAGTATCATCGTTGAGGATTCAACCTGAGTTCTGATATACAGATTAGTAGAGCACCGGAACCTTGACCGTTTGATAGGAAATAATCGGCAGTGAATTTAAAATGGATATGTCACAGGGGATTGTGCTTCATGTAGTCATTAGTTTCTGGTTAATGTAATAATAAACAAAAAAAAAAATTTTAAAAAATTGAAAAAAAAACACAATGAAAAACCCGTCTTCTCATAAAAATCAAAAATGAAAAAAAACAAAGAAAAACCATTATTACTCTTTCTTTAAAAATATCTTTGAATGCCCTATAGCCTCACAAACAATCCCTCGGATTTGTTTGACCCTGAAATTGAGCGAACACTTCTCCAAATTAGGAGGAACATAAGAGAAAATCAAATAATTCAGGTTTCAGTCCTTGTCCAACCAATTGAATTTGATATGGACCACCCTATGGAACACACACATAAAGAACATGCTACCCCTGATATGAATTACCAACCTCTTGGTACTCAATATCCAAACATATAGGCTGACTTTGAACTCAAATCGGGTTTGATTCATCTTATCCTTCATTTCCACGGGCCAACTGGTGAGGATCCACCTCTTCTCCTTAAAGAGTTCCAAGCGGTGTGCTCAACCATGAAGCCTCAAGGGGTTTCTGAAGAACAAATTAAACTCCAAACATTCCCTTTCTCCCTATCTGACACCACTAAGTCAGGCCTCTACTACATTCCTCATGGTTCTATAACTACATGGAATGTCATGAAGCAACTCTACTTAGAGAAATTATTTCCTGCTTCTCGTACTGCTTATATCCGAAAGGAAATAAGTGGTATCCATTAGTTCTCAAGTGAATCACTCCATGAATACTGAAAGAGGTTCAAAAATATTGTTGCAACCTACCCACACAACCAAATCCCTGATCAAATCTTGATCTAATACTTCTATGATGGGTTATTGGCTATGGAGAGAACAATCATTGATGCCGCAAGTGGAGGTGCTCTTTTTGATAAAACTCTAGCAACTGCAAGAGATCTCATAAGTAACATGGCTGAAAACAAACAAAAATTCCATACTCGAGCATATTATTAAGTCAAATAATCCAAAGATATTCAATCAATTGATCCAAACAAGATGACCGAGTGGATGAGTAAACTTACAGGTCTTGTGCGAAAACTAGCTATGGATAGCAAATACACAACCTCATCATCTCCCCAATCAATGTTTCTTGGACCTGTAAAAAACTGTGGAATTTTCAACTCTCCATCTCATCCAACTAACACATGTCCACAACTTCAAGAGGATCAATCCAATTCTTCTGGACCAATGGAGTTCAATGCAGTATATGCTCAACAGAACACCAATCCTTAACTATCAGGTCAGTTTGTTAGAAACCTCAACCAAACTCACTTTGAGCCCTTCTCTTCTTCCTATAACCAAGGCCATAGGTATGGTAATCCCATATCTCATCCTCTTCAATTCCCTCCCCAAAACCCAAACCAGTTTCAATATGTTCATGGTGTTGGTAACTTACAACAACCTTATAATTTTATTCCTCAACCTCAAAGGAACAATCCTTCTCCAAGATTCCATTATCCTAGTGAGCCTTCCCAATCAAAAAACCAATAAAATCGCTTTCCCAAGAACCAAAATCAAGGTAATCCCAATCTAGGACAAGCCTCTTCTTCTAATAAACAATGGGAAAGTGCAGTGGAAGATGTTGCCTCCTTCGACCATTCTAGCCTTACGAACATTGAAACCCAAATTGGTCAACTTGCATCCTACCTTAGTTAGCAACATCCATCCAATTCTTCCCAACTCCCTACTCAAACCTTACCCAACCCCAAGGGAAATGTAAGTGAAATTGCACTTAGATCAGGAAAGAAAATTGTTATGCCTCAAGATAAGTCCTCCAACCCTCCTTTGAATGTTGACATATAAAATGAAAAGAAAAAGAAACTTGAAATGGAACCTGAAACCATTCCCTCACCTCCTTCAATTCCACTTAGGATCAAAATTTATTTTAGGCAATCTGTTTCTAAGCCCAAGAAGTCCTTTGAACCTGATCCTAAAATGCTCGACATGTTTAGCCGTGTTGAAGTCAACATTCCCCTCTTAGATTCCATAAAACAATTTATTAAGTATGCAAAGTTTCTCAAGGAGTTGTGTACCCCCCAGAGGCAACATAGGACCCTCAAAAATGTTTCAACCTAAGATTCCATACCCATTAAGTGAAAAGATCTAGTGACATTTACGGTTCCATGCCAAATTGGAAGTTCCAACTTTGATGATGCACTCATAGACCTAGGATCCTCAATTAATTTCATGCCCAAATCCATATTCTCCAACCTTGGTCTAGGTACCTTAAATCTAATGGGTGTTGTTATTCAATTGGAAAATAGAAGCATAGCCAGTCCTGAGGGAATAATTGAGGATGTCCTTGTAAGAGTCAATGATCTTATCTTCCCTGCTGATTTCTTTGTCCTTGACATATAAGGTGAGACGAAATCTTCTTGATCTCCCCTAATTCTAGGAAGACCATTCCTCATGACTGCGAGAACCAAGATTGATGTCCATTCCGACATCTTATCCATGGAATTTGGTGACCAACTGGTCATGTTCAACATTTTCCAAGCCATGCGATACCCATCTAAGGATCACTATGTATTCTCAATCCATGCTTCTGAGGACACTTCTAAGAGTCAATCGAACCCCAATCCACCATGTTCTTCATGTTCTAATCACAACGGATCTTGTGAAATCTGCACCATGATTAACCATGTCATAAATGGCGAAGTTGATGTGGACATCTCATTTATAGACTCCATAAATCTAGAGGAACTTGAAAACTCTCTTGAATCCCACATCAACTTTGATCTCTACTGCTCCACGTTGGACAATATTAAGTAAAATGAATCTGACGTGACTGAAGTCCCTTCATCCATTCCTGAGTTGTTTAACCCAAAAATGAAATATGAGAATGATCTAAAACCTCTTCCTGAACACCTGAAATATGCATTCCTTTTCTGTAATCACTCATATCATGTCATTATCTTTGATTCACTTACTGAAACTGAAGAGTCCAAACTTGTTCAGGTGTTAGAGGAAAACAAAAAGCCATAGGTTGGAACCTAGATGACATACCAGGAATCAACCCTTCCCTTTGAATGCATCACATCCATCTTGAGGAATCATCAAAACCAATTAGACAAACACAAAGAAGACTCAATCCACTCATACTTGATGTAGTTAACGAAGAGATCACCAAACTTCTTCAATCTGGTATTATCTACCCAATTTCTGATAGTGAATGGGTGAGTCCAATTCAAGTTGTACCTAAGAAGGGTCGGATAACTGTTGTCACAAATGAACATGGAGAGGTAGTCACAACTCGAGTGAAAAAAATGGCATGTGTGAATTGACTATTGGAAATTGCATGTTGAAACAAGAATAGATCACTAACCCCTTCTATTACCTGATCAAATGCTGGAACAATTAGATGGAAAGTCACACTATTGCTTTCTTTATAGATACATCGGCTACTTCCAAATCCCAATCGCACCTAAGGACCAAGAAAAGACTAATTTCACATGCCCCTTTGGAATATATGCATATAGAAGAATGCCTTTTGGCCTTGGCAATGCTCCTACAACATTCCAGAGGTGTGTGATGAGTATCGTTTCCTAATTCAATAAACACTGCATGGAATTCTCCATGGATGACTTCACCGTTTATGGTGGGTCATTTGAATCTTTTTTGAATTCACTCTCTCTAGTCTGCCAAAAGTGTGTCAAGTGTAACCTTGTGTTAAATTTTGAAAACTGTGACTTCATGGTTACAAATGGGATTTTTCTAGGGAACATAGTTTCAAAAGATGGTATTGAAGTTTATCCTACCAAAATTGATGTGATCCAATCAGTTCCTCAAACCACTTCTTGTTTGAGACATCCGTTCATTTCTCGGTCATGATGGTTTCTATCAGAGATTCATCCATAACTTTAGTAGGATTTCCCTCCCTCACACTCAGTTTCTCCAAAATGATGTCACTTTCCATTTTGATAAGGTTTGCAAGAGAGCATTTGTTGAAATCAAAACACCTCTAACATGTGCCCCAATAATCCGACCCCCAGATTGGTATTTACCCTTTGAGTTGATGTGTGATGATTCTGATAGAGCCGTTGGGGCTGTTCCTGGTCAAAGAAGAGAAAATATTCTTCATGTCATCTATTATGCCTCAAAAACATTGGATGAAATTCAATCTCACTACACTGTCACTGAAAAAGAACTTTTAGCAGTGGTTTTTGCCTTAGATAAATTCTATCCCTATCTCTTAGGTGCCAAAATCATCATCTTCACAGACCATTCTCCCATAAAGTTCTTACTCAGGAAATGTGATTCCAAACTGAGGCTAATAAGATGGATCCTAATGCTCTAAGAGTTTGAACTTGAAATAAAAGATATACCCGAAAAAGAAAACCTTGGGGTTGATCACTTGAGTAGAATTTCTAATTCTTCTCATTCTAAAATCATCAATCCTGAATTCCCCACTGAGAACCTTTCATCTATCACTCCAAAAATACCATGGTATGCCCCAATTGTAAATTACTTGGTTTCTGGTGTTTTTCCAGAAAAGTTTTCAAAAGAACAAAAAATTAAGTTGAAAATTGATTCAAAATACTATTTTTGGGAAGAAAATAAACTTTGGAAAACTGGGGCTGATATGGTAATAAAGATATGTGTCGATGAAAATGAACATTCTTCCATATTAGAATTCTGTCACTCAATTCTTGGTGTTGGCCACTTTGGACCATAAAGGACCTCCTGAAAGGCCCTAGAATCTAGATTCTTCTTGCCTTCACTCTTCAAGGACTCACATGATTTCTGTCAATCATGTCCCACTTTCCAAAACATTGTCACAATTTCAAAGAGAAATGAAATTCCCCATAAGCCTTTAATTTCTTGTGAGATATTCGATGTTTGGGGTATCGATTTCATGGGACCATTTCCCCCTTCCAATAAATTATCATACATCCTTCTTATGGTTGATTATGTTTCTTGGTGGGTTGATGACAAACCCACTATAAAGGATGATTTACATACTATTACTGAGTTCCTAAAAACACACATCTTCCATAGATTTGGAATTCCTCGTGCCTTGATCAGTGACTTAGGAACCCATTTTTCTAATAGAACCATGGAATCCCTTTAAAAAAAATGGGGTGGTACATAAAAATACAACTTCATATCACCCCCAAACAAATGGAATGAATGAACTTTCTAATAGATAAGTGAAAAGATTTCTTGAGAGGATTTTAAAACCCACCAGAAAAGACTGGCCAGAAAGACTTGGTGAAGCACTTTGGGCTTATCGAAATTCCTATAAAACACCCATTGGGATGTCTCCTTCTAGACTAGTTTTTGTTAAATCATGTCATCTACCAGTTGAAATCCAACATAAGTATTTTTGGGTAGTGAAAACATGTAATTTTGATATTGAAAAATCCAGTGAAGAAAGATTGTTGCAATTGGAGGAACTAGAGGATCTTAGACTTGATTCTTATGAGAATTATAATCTCTAAAAAGAATAATTCAAGGCACTCCATGACAAACACATCCTGAGAAAGGTCTTCCATGAAGGTGAAATGGTAATGATCTTTAGTTCTCGTTTTCAGCTTCACCCAGGTAAGCATAATTCTCATTGGTAAGGTCCTTTTGTTATTACTAATGTTTACCCATTTGGTGCAGTGGAAGTCCAAGACCCCTCTTCCAAAAGGACATTAATGGTTAGTGGACATCAATTAAATAACCACCATGAGAGGACGCACAATCATGGATCAACATTGAATTTCACTGGATCCCCAACATCTCCAGTCGACCTACCACTAGATGGAGAAGGAAACCCACCAAATCCAAACCAGGGGGAACCTCTTTTCCTTTAACTCTCTCTCTATCGATTCCTCTCTTTACCTATTTCTTCTTATTCGTCTTATCTCTTTAATTTTTTTTACCACTTTCTTTTTCAAAACCTTTATTTTTTACTTTCTCTTTTGTGTGGATGTATCTTTATTAAAACATAAAAAACATGAACAAAGAAAAACAGAAAAAGAATCATAACGAAAAAAATATACAAAACAATCATGAGTCATGATTACTCACCTTCCAATTTTGAAATTTTGTCAAACCTTTTTGGGTGTCAACAGACATGTTTTCATCTCAAAAATATTTTATTTTCATCATGACTTTAGATATGGAATTTTGTGTCAAAATTAATAAATTTTGAAAGCTAAATTTTTTATTTGGAAAATTATTTTCCTAAACCGTGAGGAATAAAATTTTCTTTCATGCCAAGGCCACCTATGGTCATCTTATTAAAATGCTTTTTTTACCCCCATTTGTGAGTCTTGAGTTTTTGGACCTTTGAGATGAATTTGCTACTTTAGTGTGCTTTAATATGATAGAGGCATTTTATGAAAAACATGAGAATTACAATAGCCAAATAGCCTCTTATTTACCTTAAATTAATCCTCCTTTTGAAATCCCCTTCAAGAATATGAAAACCTTTTCTTTGATAGCCACATTACATGCCCAATACCTTTTCCCACAAAATATCAACATGGATTTTCTTTGCATAAATTTTTGAAATTTAAGTGTGGGGGGATGGATTTCATTTTGGGTACCCTTTGTTGATTTCAACATGTTATCATATGCTTGAGGTCAAGCATCCATTTCAGTGTGGGGGAGAGGTTTTCATTCAGTGTATTTTGGGGAATGTAATGTACTTTCATTTATGTAATTTAGTAAATGTTATTGACATGTGTTCAAAATAAAAGTTAAAAAAAATGAAAAACAGTCAATAAAAAAATTGGGTTATTTCTTGGGTAGGTCAAAAATCACTCTTCCTCTACCTTTGATCTTGTTATAACTATTACAATTAGTGTCGTGAGGAGATCAATCATGGCTGGGATATTAGTGTGACATCATTTCCAAGTTCAACTTTCGAAAAAAGAGAAAAAAAAGAAAAAAAAGAACACTTGAATTATATACATATGTCATTGGGTGAAGTTTTGTGGTTTGTAAATATTTCATATTCTCATACCCATTAAATTTTCATCCTCTATTGTGTCTTTCTTGACACAGTAATTCCCTTGTAAATATGTGTTTAAATTTCCTTCCATGTTTTTTTTAAAAAAATGTGCATTTATTTTTTCTATGTTAGTGTTTTACCCCTCTTCATCTCTCTCTAGGAAATTATATTCCTACCATCCCATATCCATAGAAAAACCCCTTAAAAAGACCTCCTGATTCTTGTGCACTTTGGATAGGGATTGGAAGCTGAGATCCCTTTCAAACTCTAAGATTTTCACTTTTGGTTGGTGAATTAGTGAAGCTCCATAAATTAATTTTATCATCTTGAGAGGAGTAATTTTTGTGTGCCACCATTTTACATTTCAAAATTTGAGCATGAAAAAAGGAATTGTTTCTGGAACATTTTTTCTGTAACAACTTGTGGTAGAATTCAAAATGGATGAGTGAAATTGTCTAAACCTCACCTGATTAGGGAAAACAAAATTTTTATATTTTTTGGTGAGTGAAAATGATTTTGTTATGTTTTTATATTTGTTGCACATGAGAACACACACAAGACTAAGTGTGGGGTAGTTGATGTTATTAATATTTTAATTACTTGTTATATACCCCCTTTACTGATTTTATATGAAATGTTCATAATTTGTGTGAAATATTCATGTTTTAATACTAAGTATAATTTTTGTGCATTTTTAGAAATAGTCCAATTGAGTCAGTTTTCTATTTTATAAATAACTCTCACACTATAGATTAAATTGTGTGGTTCTTTTTTTTTCAGGATTCCAAATTCAAAATACCAAATTTCATTAGAAGGTATTATGGACCAATTATACCATTTGAATGATCATATGGTCAACACAAGAAGACCCGAAGAATTTATGATGAAACTGGACCATCAATGATGATCGTGTTTCTGGTCAAAATCCCGAAGCCCAAATTTTATGAAACTCCACCATATGATCTAGATCATACAAAGGAAATGTGGATAAAAATTTTAAGGTCCAACTACAAGAAAAATGGTCCCAAATAATTCCATGAAGTCCAGCTCACCATTCTATCCGGGAATTAAAATACGAACACTATTCATGACATATCTCATGATGTAGAAATAAAATAGAGTTGGGATTTTTCATTGTGAAATAAAGGATATAGGAAGATGAATTTTTTAATAAATCATTCATCTTTGAAGGCATATTCTTTTTAAAAAACCTTTTCACATTTTGGACTTCAAAAATATTGGATTGAAATGGACAGGTTAAAATTGTTTAATAAACCGGCCATTGCTTTGGATAAATAGTTCCAAATGAATCCAAATTTTGCGAGAGGTCGAGAAAAATTATTATATACAACTTTTAATAAAGAGATATCTCGATATCTAGTTGTCTGGATGTCCAAATCATTGATCCAATTGGAGGGAAAAATTGGGAATTCAAACGGGCCACAACATTGGGCTATAAATACATCCCCCTCCTCTCCTTGCAAGGGGTTTCCAATTCAGAAGAGAGTAGAACATATTGGCATGACCAAGGACTTTCCAAAGTATTGGGAGGACCTTCCATAATCAAGTTTTCACTTGATATACCCTTCTTCCTCTCTTTGTTTCCTTTCACTTTTGTGTTGTTCTTCATTTGTAATCTTGTAAGTTTGTGTTTTTTAATTCTGTTTTAATGCATGTTTATTCTTCAATATCTCTTATTCTCATCCAAAATCAGTAGATTAATATTAATTTTCTTAAAATATTTTATATATAGTTGAATCCCCTTCCCTTATTTTTCTTCCTCATTCAATCGAAAGTCCTTTTTTTAAATTCTCATCATTGTTCGTGGGTGTGTGTTCGACGCACCACTCTTTTCTTATCCCTTTATTTTTCTTCTATTCTTAATTTTTCAACATAATCATTATAACCATATTATTAAACACCCAAATGGATGAGTAAATCTCTCATTGGGGTGAGTCAAAATTTAGGTATTTTAAGTGATTGAGAGTATTTTCTCGATGAGTATTCTTTAATTTAACATTGTGTATGTTGGACTTAACATGTCATGGATTAATGACATATTTTGTTTAACATGTGTTTTCCATGGATCACTTGAACCATAAATACACTACCATAAACAAGTAATGGTAATGATTAGAACCCTAATTTATGTTAAGGCTTTGATTAAATCCTTAACACTAAGGAATTCCAATCAAAGTTATCTTGTGAAGTGGGTGTTAATTTAAATGCAATATATAGCAAAGCTCAAAGATATCACAAGCTTAACTCCCTAATGTTGAACTCACCCAAATATTTATTAATTTTTTAAATCAATTATAATCAATCAATCATTTCAATTACTCTCTACAAACAAACCCCCATAATCAAAATACAATCAACTAAAAACAAACGACTATTACAAAGTATTGGTGGACATATTCTTTTATGTGGTTTATCTATGTATAGTTTTATGTGGTGGTGATGGAGATGATCGATGTTGGTGTGGGTTTACTTTCAATGGAAAGTAGAAATCTTGCAGAGAACATAGATCCTTAAATCCATTTTAATGGTCCTTTATGAAATTTTATTTGGATTTGGCCTTTGGGACTTTATTCTATTTATTTTTTCGTTTATGTTTCATTGCGATCTCATGAAATTCTAGATTTTGAGCATTCAAGCGGTATGTTTTTGGGGATCCAGGCCATGTTATGGATTCCCTCACATATTAAAAGGGTTTTCTTTTTTATTTTTGAAATATTGGGGTTTCCCCTAAAACTATTACATAAAACATAAATCATTTCGTTGAATTATTATTGTTACCATATAAATAGTCTTTTAATGACAATAAGACATATTTTTTCTGAAAATAAAATAATGGTTTCTTTATATATAATTTTTTTTATCAAATTGAAAAAAATTATTTAGTTTCATTTTAAAATAAATTTCTTATATATTTGTTTCTTAATATACCAAAATATCATTTTATTATTCCATTAGTCATATTACTATTCCTAATAGTTAGGATACAATTCTTAATAGTCAGTTTAGTATTCCTAATAGTCATTTTTTTAAATATTCATATTGGTGTCCTACCTTCTATAAATACCTCATATTTCATCTATTCATCATCATATTCTATTCCTCTCAAGGTTCTGCATTAATATTTTTCATATTGTTGATTGGATTACTAATGTTTCGTATGTTTCTTATAGTGTTATTTCTAAGCGTGATTATTCTAAGGGACTAGAGTGTACTAAATTTACCCATTCTAGTTTTTTTTCATTTTTTTATTTTCAATTGTATTGTAACTTATTTCTCTTTAAATATAATATCTAAATTAATAAAAAATGTTTCTTATTTTCATAATTTAGTACATTTTTTTTGAATTATATTACATTATTAAATATTACACACACACACACACACATATATCATTTATAAAAATATGGTTTGTTAAATTCTTCCTAATTTAATAAATTTCACCCTTTTTATTTCATTATAAATACAAATTTCAAAAATAGATGAGTGTACTTTTATTTTATTTTTTCATATTGTTATAATTTATCTTTTTCAAACTTATAGTTTTGCCAATGCACTTTTAAAATGTTAGATGTTTTTTTCATTGAACTTTATATCTATATTCTATGATCTTCACCATATTACCCTCATAGTAAATATGAGTCTCTAATTATACCACCTCTATGTTTAGTACATGTATGGTACCTAGTATGTACTTTATCAAGACAGAAACATGGAACAGGTCATATACATGATATAAATTTGGTTAGAGTGTCAGTCGATAAGACACAAATCTGATACGGTTAAGGATCTCAAAGGGTCCTATATAACTAGGAATCATCTTTCCCTTATTCTTAACCCCCATGACCCATGTTTATGGAGATATACAAAGGAACACTTTATATACAAACTAAAACTCCGGATCGCATTGACGACTATCAATATAATTCTTTTTTTGACTTTGAGCTCCCCTGAGGTGTTTTTGAATATTCTTGACCTTATTATAAGTTTTTTCATCCAATTTGGGTGCTAAAAATGTAAATTATCTAAATTCATCCCAACATGTTGGAGTTTGACATTTCTTTCCATATAAGTATTCATATGGACCCACTGAATGCTTGAGTGAAATACATTATTGTGTGACAACTTGACCAAGGGATGATGTTAATCCCATACTACTAATCTACATAGGTAAATATCTCAACATATCCTCAAGTGTCAGATAGTACTTTCATATTGGACATCATTTTGGGGGTTATAGACCATATTAAATTTCAACTTTGTCTTCAATGCATGTGGAATAATTTTCAAGAACATTGAGATGAATCTAGTGTTTTAATAAAATAAAATTGATAGTGGTATTTAATACAACCTCTCCACTTATCTAATGAATATCCTTGCAAATTTATCAAGTGATAAGTCCTCTTGAATGGAAAGGAAGTTATCTATCTTTGAAATATGGTCCACTGCAAATTATAAGGAATTATTCTCCTTAGATATATTTGGATTTCCTTTGACATAATCCATGGTGATGTTATACCATTACCATGTATATATGGTTAATGATTTCAATATCCCATTTAAAAATTTACTTTCAACATTCACTTATTTAAATACTTGGTAATTATATATATATTAATAAATTTCCCCCTTTATATTATCCAACCAATGTTTTTTTGGAGATATAAAAACTTGTTTTTTCTCCTTGAGTGGATAAATAATGTAATAATATGGGAATCATTATAAATATTTTTTATCACATATTCAATTGGTATATAGAGTCATACCGTAAATCTCATGAATAATTATTCCTTAATGTTAATCTTTAAATATTTACCATTTCTTATTGCATCCAACTTATTTTTTATTTCCAAAACATCCCTTTGAGATTTCATAATCCTCACTAGAATGGATGGTCGGGAAATCATTTAAGAATGGTAGGATATGATTCCCACCATTATGATTCCCATTTCTATCATTTTCATGTCTAATAATATTGGATACCAATGAATCATCTTCATGGATAGGGTTATAGTATTATTTATACATAGACCGTCTTTCACTTTATTCAACTTCCTGGTACTGTAATGAATTGAGTATTCATAATCCTTGATCATCTCTAACCACCTTCATTGGTTCATGCTGGGATCCATCTATGTGAATATTTACATGAGTATCTTATGATATATATATATATATACCACACTTCTCTCCATAGATATAATGTTTCCAAATCATCAATTTACAAATTACTACCCCCATCACTAGATCATGACTCATATAGTTCTTCTCATGGATCTTCAATTTTCGAGAGGCATAGGCTATCACTTTGTTGTTTTTCATAAAAAAACCCAATCCCTTATTTTTATCATCATTAAAGATAGAAAACCTTTCCCCATGTGTGGTTAATGTGAGTATAGATATCATGAAAAAGGTTATTCTTCAACTCTTTGAATTTCTCTTCATATTCAAATTTCCAAAAAAAATTACTCCCTTCTAATTTTTCATGGTTAGAAAGTTTGAAATAAATATTAATTTCTCACAAATTACAGACAGTAACTAGATAATCCAAGGAAATTATGAATCATTAATACAGATTTTGTTCTGGTCAATTCCTTCACCACCATAATCTTTAAAGTGTCCAAATATATCCCATTATTTGCGATAAAATTCCCAAATAATGTTACTTATGCCATATGCAATTCACATTTAATAGAAATTACAAATACCATTTCACTTCTCAAATTATTCAGCATAATAATCAAATCTCCCTCATGTTTCTCTATTCTTCTGAATTATGTGAGAATTTCTTATATAAATACTATGATTTTTTTTAAAGATAATATCTAAATATTATATTCATTATTTTCATTATGATTTAAAAAGAATCAATGAGTCTGAATGAAATCACTATGAACTCATAGTGTCCATATCCTATTTGAAAAGCATATTAGGGGATATCATCATTCTTTACCTTCAATTAGTGATATCCTGAATGATGGTCTACTTTAGAAAAGTATTGGGAACCCTGTAACTAATCAAACAAGTCATCAATACGAGGTATGGGATACTTATTATTTATAATGAAGTTATTGAGTTCATAATAATGAATGTAGATATGAATTGATGCATATTTATTCTTGGCATAGTGGATTGGTGTACCCATTGTTGAAGCATATAGAAATATAAATACCCTATCAAGATTCTCTTGTAGTTGTTTCTTTATTCCATTAATTTCAATGATAGTCATTATATAGGGATTCTTGGGTATTGATAGATCTTTGGGAATAATTTGGATTGATAACTCAATATCTTGGTCAATAGGAAGACTAAAAAAGTCCTCAGTGAATGAATCAATATATTCTATTATAATGAGCATGTTTTTAAGGAGATATTCTCATTTTTATCAATCGTTTGACCTAGATATTCTAACTCATAATGTAATAATATATATTCTTGATAACAGCTTCTAAAATAGATTCATTCTCATCCTTACACTTACATAAAAATGGAGGACGATTCAGAATTCAATAAGTGTTTTCCTTCTCCTAAAAGTTGATGTTGGATATATATATAAGGATAGTCAATACATTCCTAGTATATCATTGAATTACACTAAACATAGTATGATATGGTATTATAAGAGATTAATCCCCCAAATATTGATTGAAGATGATTTATATAATTGAGATGCCATACTTTCCACATTTTTTTCATTGAAAACTGAACATATATGTTTTTAGGTGGTGTATTATTAGTTCTAAAAAACATGTATGATATGAAGGAATGCATAGAAATAGAATCAAATAGTGAATTAAATATTCTTAATTAGATAACCAGTGTACCTATCATCACTTTTTGTATCAGGGTCTACCTCAACAGTAGGGAAATTGTAATCAAATATGTACACCTTTCTCTTTGTAGGTTGTTTTTATTGGCAATATTTAACAACTCCTATCCTAGTCTTTTTTTCATATTTTTTTCTTCCTTATAGTTGAAACAATATACCACATTGTAAGGGTTGATAAGAATATTATTTTCCTTTTTCATATTAGTGGTATTATTCATCTCCCTTCAGTATTAATTAGCTTGATGCCCCTCTCTTAAACACTTGAATCATATCTCGATTACCATGTGATAATTTTTGGGATATTTCTTCACACACTTTTGAAAAGTAGGAAATTTTATTTTCCACCCACTATGTGATTTATCCAATGACCATATATAATTTAACTTTATTCTTTGTTTGTTATCCATGGTCCCATGAGACTATAGAAAGTCACCAATATTCATTTCAACCTTAAAGGAAAATCATAAAATTTATACATCATTATTAAAGTCTTTAATATTTGATTCTTTTTTGATACTCAGATTTATCCCACTAAATAAGTAGTAAATTTTACTACTAGAGTCAATGGAAAAGTTGAATATGTATCATGAAAACCTTGTGAAGTTTTCTTAAAAATTTTTTATTGACTCATCTTAATTTTAATTGAGACCAAGAACCCCCACTCCATTTTAACATAGAGTGAGAAAAGAAAATATTTTTTGAAAAATATAATATGAATCATTCAAGCTCCATTGATTCAATTTATTTTATGCGAATAGTATTATTGATCAATGCCAAAAATGAATCATTATTTCCTTCTAAGTGATATATGGTCAGTGGGACTTTGACTTACTTAGAGCATTTGTGGATAGAGAATACATTCTCAATAGATTTAATAAGTTGTTATATAGTTAGGTGATTAGAAGAACCACTATATTTTAAAGGCATTTTCAAGATAAATTACTCTACCAAACTTTCTCTTTCTTTGTAGAAGGGGGAATTCTACATGATCCTATTTAAATTTCATAAATTGAATAAGTTTTTCAAGTGTTTCAATGATGTTCTAAATTATCACTCCCATCAAGATAGGAATCTCATTTATGAAATAATCACATTATTTTTTTGAATGATTCAACCTATTTTAATCTATTAACTAAAATAAAGAAAAATTAGGGACGATGATAATAGAATTAATAAGCATAAAATGGGGAAAGTAAGAAATTAAAAGGAAAAAAAACATAAATGACATATGTATAATAGATTATGAATATATAGGTTTCAATCTAGGTTATCCATGGTTTATTTACTATTAGGTTCTCTAACCTGACAATGTATTCAAATAATTGATGATGGTTTTTAAAGAACAAGGGAATCCACCAAACCATATGACCCAATAATGTCAAACCTATTGAAAAATTATACCCACATGTTATTCATTTAGTGAAGATTGAGTCAATATACAATTAAACTTTTTTAAGTATTATTTACCTTATGTGAATTTATGCTGGATAATAATCCAATTAAAGTATCTGAGTATGGATTTCATTACTAAGAGAAAACAATTTTCACTTTACCAAAAATTTTGGATGTTTTCCAATGCATAAAATTTTACCTAATGTTTTCACTGATGACATAAAATCCCAATCCCCAAAAGTAGCTAAAATTTTTTATGATATAAACTATAGAAACCCATAGCCTTTAAATATATTATTACATAATTTTCAACCTAAAAAATAAAAAACACAAACCATAAGAACAAGGGGTCTACGATCTTTAGGAGACTAATTCTGAAATACATCGACTTAAATATAAGCTACGTCATCTTTATTTTAGTCTCTATATTGTGATCCACGATCCATTCGAACATGTAATGTTGCATTGGCTTCCCTGGTGTCAAAAATAATGAAAAAGGTGAGTTATAATGTCCACACTACTAAAAAACATGCCTTTAACAACACTGGCCATTATCAACACTAGAAAAAAGTGCTGATAAATAGAACCTCTATTAGCACTAAAAAAAGAGGTGATAAAGGGTACCATTTATGAGCTATTTTTTTGCAATGATAAATAGTACCCTTTATCAATGATTTTTTTAGCTCTAATAAAGGAAACCCTTTATGAGTGCTTCATTTTTAGTGTAGTTAAAAGACACCATTTATTGGTGTTTACTTTTATCACTAATAAAGTGTGACCTTTATTAGAGCTTTATTTTTAGCACTCATGAAGGAATCATTTATTAGCTCTTTTTTAGCACCGATAAAGGTTAAAAAAAAGGAATAATTATATAAATAAAAAATAAAAATGATTTTATAAAAAAATATTAACAATTTTATTAATTAAATATTTATTGACAAAATAAATAAATAAACTATACAATATATATGTTATAAATATTAATAAACAGTATATTATATATATATATATGTATGTAAAATGAATATTATATAATTAAAAACTAAAAATAAGTAAATTGAGAAAAATATTAAACATTTAATTAATTAAATATTTATTAACAATGTTAATAAACATTAAATATTAAATAAATATTTATATATGTATATAAATATGATTTATATAATAAAAAATATTTATGTATTGCATTAAATAGTCATATATTTAGTGAATAATGGTTTATAATTAAAAATTAATATGAATTAAAAATAATTACTAATTACATCGAGTAATGGACATAATTAAATTTTGTTTGATTTTTAAATTTGATATAGATCAAATTTATTTTATATTGATATCAAGTATATGTAATTAATTCATTTTTATATACAATGCACACACAAGTATTTATGTAATTAATGAAATATTATATAGAAACATATACACCTAATAAATTGGTAATTTATTCAAATTTTAGTATTCATTTTAGAATATCATAATAACATGATACATTTCATATATCAGGACTCTAATCACAATAAATTTCATTTATTTCTTTTTAATTTTATTTCAGTTTGGTATTCACTCATTGTCAATATGTTTTATTTTTTATTTTTTGGGAGAATTTAATCAATTTATATTATTTATTTTATATATATTTATTTACTATGTTTTAATTTTTTCAATATGTATTCATCTTTATTTAAATATATATCCATTTTTTTAATAATATATATTTAATTAATAAAACATATCCATTTTTTCAATATAGTTAGTGTACTCATTTTTAATTTATTCAGTTTCACTCATTTACAACATGCATGCACTTAATATTAAATATTTATTAATAATATTATAAATTTATTTGTAAAAAATATTTATAAATTTATATTTACTATATTTATACATTTATATATTTATAATTATAAATAAATAAATATTATTTATTTAATAAATGATTTATAAAATTATAAATAAATAATTATAAATAATTATAAAACTATAAAATTTATAATAAATTTATTTAAATAATGTATATATTTAATATATTTTTATATTTTTATTATATTTATATATATAATTATATAAATATATATAATGATATGAATATTATTTTTAAAGGTTTTTATATAATTAAAAAATAAATACTAATATATTTCAATAATTATAAAATTATAATAAATATATTTAAATAAATAATACATTTACTATATTTATATTTATGTATATTTATTAAATATATATAATTATATTAATATATTTTTTATATTTTTTATTTATAATTATAATTATAAATCGTTTATCATCACATAAGAAATATGTGATAACAAACAGAATCATTTTCAGTGCTTTTTTAGCATTGATAAAGATCTATCTTTATTAGCAATTTTGTAGAAGAGCTGATAAAAATATAACAATTTATTTAAAGTACCATAACTAGTCGCGAACTCATTGCGATATCAGATGCTTTTCATGGAATCCACCCTTTGTCGATACTCTTACTCAATGAATCAAATCTCGAATAAAGGCTTAAATGAAGTCTCAAACAATTCCAGGGCTCAAATCCAATGCTTGAACGATTCAAGGGTTGAAAAAATCCAAGGCTTGAATGTCCTCTAGGTTTTCGATATCTCTACATTCTCTTAAATGATTCAAAACTACAATACAAGGTGCCTTATTTTCTCCTCCTTACTCACTCATAGATTTCTTATTTGGTGATATCTATTTTCCCTTTTTTATCATCATTATTTATTTACCGTCGAAATATCCCCATGGTCAAAAATGTTTATTCGAGATGTTTGGTTAAAAGGATATAGGGATTTCAGAGTTTAAGAAATAGCTATGAAGGTGTGTCTATAAAAAACTTTCAACTTCCTCTCGAGTGTTTCCAAGTGATGTTGGGAATAATATTTTAATTTCTGGTTATTTAATCCATCCATTTGAGATGGGCCATGGACCGTACACATTCAATATATTTTATAGAGTGACAATAATTTTTATATCCATTTTATTTTGATTTAATTAAACATTTGATGGATATAAGGATCATTATTGAGAGTTTCTTCACCATAAGCCTCCATCTTTTCAAGGTAATATGATCCTAATGAGATAGAGGAATAGGTGGATAAAATTGGGAGGATCTTTGACACTGTAAAGATTGCACCTTCCATAAATTTGAAATGTGATACTTTTATGATTGAATATCCTAGCCAAATATAATGTGAGATGATGGTCCAAGCTAAATGAAATGAAAATTTAGAATGGAAATACCTCTTTAGGGAAGACCAATTTTCCTTGAAAGATTATGATATCTCATCCATCATACAACCGTTTAATTTTTCACATGCTCAATAAAGTTCATTCAATGGTTTAAATTCATCATCCAATTTTACTAATATAGATTTGTCTCACTTTGAAACTATTTTTATAAGAGTGGTTCATTTACCATTTACCATAAAACCTCTATATGACTACTGAATAATCCCGATGGCCTTCTGCTCCCGATGCTCCCGACGCTCCTGAGGGTTTCCCTGATGGTGGATCGGGATGAAACTCTAGTTTGCCGATGGCGGATGCTGTGCCCCCTTCTCCCGCAGCGGGGGGAGGGGTTTATTCGTCCTCTGGTTGTGCGCGTAGAGGTATGCCTGATTACGGTTTCTTCATGCCAGAGATACAGGTTTCTCCGAGGGTTCCGGGATGTGTTTCTGGTCAGCCCATCGTACCAGTCTCAGTTCGAGAATTTTCCGAAGCAACTGCGATGCTTTCCGCAACCTTAATTGAAAGGTTTGTGCGGCGACGTCCTTAGGTTGAGGATTTTGGAAAGATGGTGAATGAATATTGGGGTTTGAAAAACCAGGAGTCGTTTGGGACTTTAGGGCCTCGACAGATTCTCATCTTCTTCTCTGATGAGGAAGATTTGGGAAGGGCGTGGTCTAGACCAAGGAATTCTTACTCATTCCAGCTGCTAAGATGGTCTTTCGAATATCATTTGAACCGGGACACGCCGAATCTTGCCATCTGGTTGCAACTGCCAGGGATTCCCCTCCCATTTCAGAACCCTGGGCTTCTGAAGTCGATAGGCAACTCTATTGGGCGTTTCATCTGTGTTGATCGGAGGACACCCTCCATGGGAAACCCTACATCTGCACGAATCTGCGTGGAGATGGATCTCTCAAAGATCCCACCTGATACTGTTTGGATCGTAGTGGAGGGTGAGTACAGGTATGCACAACAGATAGTCTATGAGTCTTGGATGCCATTCTGCTCTTTCTGCCATAAGCAGGGACACAGGATGGAAGTCTACCAAAGGGTTGGTCGAGATGCACGGGCAGTGGAGGCCTGCACAGCGGTGGATGATCCTGCTCCAGATGTGCAACAGGTTGATGTTCCAGCGCCCACTGCTATCATGGGGCAGGGAGTGGCACCAGAGGATGTGTTGAATGGAACATCTCTAAGTAACAGATCTCACCAAGTTTCAGTGGAGGATGCTGGAGAAATCCAACTGGTCAATCCTGGAATGGATGTGCCTCGGCATGGAGATTCAATTCTGATTGAATCTAACAAAAATATGAATATGATTGATATCTCAGTTTCACATATGGCGGGGTCAAATGATGATTTTCAGTACTCTAGCAGGGGATCTGCCTTGATGCAGGATAGTATTACACCGATGGAAATGGTGTCTGAACAGGAGAACACACCTGTTTGTATGGTAGAGGTAAATCCTAATGACTTGATTACTTATTCTGCAAACAGGTTGGCAGTGCTGGGTGATTCTAAATTAACTGAGGCAAAGGTGATTGAAGTGGCAGAGGAAGTTGGAGGGAAAGAAGGTCATGTGTACCTAGACAGAGAGAATGATGAACATAAAAGTTCATGTGCTGATGACACAGTCAAGAAAAATCAAATGGAGGGTGGGAAGGATGGAAATATCAATTCCCCCATGACCCTTAAGAAATGGGGGGATAGATTCGAGTGTGAAGAAGAGATCCATAACCACAAAGCATCCTACATATAGGTGGTAAAGCATGGAATTCATGAGCCCCTAAGCAAGGAAGTGGAAGGGAACACCCAAAGTATGAGGAAGACACGGAGGGATTATACAGACCTACCCAAGCCAATGGCGATGAGGTATGCTTTCAAGAATGTAGGGTCACAAGAAAATGTTCATGCAAATGGGAGCAGTGGCAAGAGAAGGGGAGGGCCTCCGAAGGCGGATACTAGGCTCAGTGGGAAGCGGTCAAATAAGGCGAAGATGTCTGAGGAGATGCTTAGGAAGAAAAACATGTTTCTTGAGTTGATGCGGAAGTATGAATCTTTAGAATGGGAGTCAGCTGATCCTGGCGATGATTTATCCGATGATAGGGAGAGGGATGAGTATGGGTTTGATGTAATGTAGCGCTTTTATTTTCTACTATCTGTACTGCACTTTTTTCTTAATAAATTTGGGGGATCGGGCTTTCGCCTGGTTCAGACTTTCCTGGTAAAACCTCTATATCTTCTATAATTACTATTATTTATTTTTTATGACTAAGTTTTATAATATGTGCCCAAAATCACTACATAACCTATAATGGAAATGGAAATTAAATTTTATTATAAATCATACTCTTCTCCTTCTTGATAAAAATATTGTTTTCAATAAATTTTGAAATAATTCTTGAAACAATTTATCAACTAAGAATTTTTGAGTTTTTTAAAAACTTTATCAATATTAGATATATTCTTTTCTGAAAATTATTTTTTCCATTCCTTATTAATTTTTAATTTAAATTATAATTTTGAGATGATTTTAAATATTTTATATAGCATTAATATTAAATATAATATTTTCTTAGGTTTTTACATCAAATGTTCGAAAAAATTTAGTGAAGGTTATCAAATTCTATATATGTTGGAATAATTATTAGAAATTATTTTTAGGTATTAATCATTTTAGGTCTACATGTTTTGGTTCCACCCCTTATAATCTCTTATTACCATCCATGTATATGAAGTAACTCTTTATTTATTAAAATGTTTTAGCAATGCATTTTTATAACTTCTAGTTGATTGAATGAGAGTTTATTATTCTTTTTTATCATCATTGGGTTTTTTATTACTCCTTACTTGCCTATATTATATTTTAATTTGGTTAGGGTATCTAAGAAATAATTTATGGATCATTTTAATAAAGGATAGAATATTATTTGTTAGAGGAATAAATGTTTTAAAAGTTTGATTTCTTCTATAAATAATGAATTCATATAGGCCCCGAAGATTCATATATAACAACATGTCCCCACCAAGACCCATTGAATCACATAAAAGCATGTTTATGTCCCCAAAATATTAATTTTAATAGGAACCACATTTATAACTAGTTCTATTTGTGTAATTCTCACAAACGGTTTCCATTTCCACTTTTAATGAACATATTGCAGTATAACTATCATCCTCATCAACTTCATCTCATAAAAAGTTATTATTACAATTAATTGCATGAGACTCATCGCCCATCTTTTTTTATGTTTCTTGTACTACTCTAAGCATTATCCATCCCATGAATAACCACTTCTTAGAGTATTTCAAGCAACATAGGTGAATGTCCACAAGAAATGGAGGATGTCTGTCAAGAAGCAATCTGAAATGATAATGGATTGGGAGATGAGCTCATGCGGATTAAATTTTTCTATAACTTTCACCTTTTAATGAATTCAAAGGATAAAACCGACCATATTGGGGTAATTCATTTTTGAATTCAACTACCCATTTTCTTTAAAGCGTACTAAAATTCATTGGAACAATAAAATATTTGGCTTCCTTTATTATAATTATCTATAACTTTAACCTTTTATAATTAATATATTATGTTTATTAATTTACTTCTTGTACATAATAAATATTTTATGAACCCATTAAGATGGATATAAATCTAAAATGGATGCATGATAATCATTTTATAAAAGTGTGTGAATATGGAGTTAAATATTTCATCATCTTTCCAAGAGAGCATGCATAAAACCCTTCTCAAACCCCTTTTCTATGATTACATTGTTGTTATTCAAGAAAAAATTGTCTAGAAGAGTTGTAAGAACAATTGATTTTTCACGGAATAGATCATATCTATAAATGTAAGATTAAACACTAAGGGACAATGAATTTGTTCACTGATTGGGATGGTACTATATTTTATGGATCATTTGATATGATTACCAATTTAAATAATGATGGAGATATCATGAAATAAATGAAAATTTAAATTTAATATGACCTTAACGACTGTCGAATATTTTTTGGAAAGGTAAATAATTTTGATAATAGACCATTTTATACTGGTGGTACTAAATACAAAACATTGTCAGCTGTATTGAAGTTATATAATATGAAATTTGGCAGTAGATAAAGTGATGCCATCTTTACAGAACTACTTGGTCTCCTGGATGATATGATATCAGAATAAAATGAACTACCATTTCAAAAATATGTCACTAAAAAAATTCAATGTTCAATGGGAATGATCTCTTAAAAATAAATTATTTTCCAAATGATTACATATTATTTCACATGGACCATGAATCACTCATAAAATTAACTATGTGTGGCGCAGATTGATACAAGAAATAATGAATCAAGTCCTTTAAAGTCTGTGTGTTACTTTTCTATCATTCTAAGGTTTAGAAGACTATATATATGTGAGGAAACCATGAGACAATTACATGGAATGTAGATACAAGAATTAAATATGGGAACCTATGTCATCTAGCATATTCCCCTCAATAGAAGAAAATTGTTTATGAGTAACCTGAATTTGGAAATTAGATGATAATATCTTATCCTGAATCATATATAGATTGAATAAATCCTTTTGGTGAAAATTGTAAGAACCCTGATCTTCGTTTCAGGTATATCCTTCCTTTTTTTGGAGTTTTTAAGAAAAATAAAGTTTCTAGAAATTTTCGAAGTACACGCAGTGTACTTTTTGAGTACACACCATGTACTCTTTTCTTGCTCTAATCCGTATATTGGCCATGTCTAGGCCACACACACGATGTGTAGGGGTGACGTGGAGGCCGATTTTGGAAGAGTACCAAAATACCTAGTACACTTTATGTACTATAAAAAGTATACGCCGTGTACTTTTTTTCATTAATCAGACCGGGGTCGCGCCTGATGCACATAAAGGTCTTCTTCTAGGTTCCATTCATCCAAGAGCACCGAGGATCTGCAAATATTCGACGAGATGCCACCTCTCTTTCCATTCTCTGATTCGAGCACCGTTTATTGCGTTGTAATCACTACAGTGAGTTCTTCCTTATGCTTGATCCTTGTTTTCCATTTCATTTTCTTTCTCAGGTTATCTTTGTTTGAATGTTTTGGTAATTTTCTCAGATCTTCAATGTAATAAGAAGAATCAGTCCTCGTGGTTCACGTATATCGATCTCCTAGAATCAAGGTAGGTGGTTTGTTCCTTACTGTTCAAAGTCTTTGAGTTTTATGTGCAAATTCCACCAATATCAGTAAACGGGATATTGGTTGTTTTCCTTTTTTCCCTTGTTGTTGTCCTGCCTTGCTTGTATGCTTGTGTAGAGGTAATTTAGTCATGTTAGAGGATAATTTTTTGTGCTTAGATGTTTTCCCATGCCTTGCTCTGTTTAAGACCTTTGGGTCTCATTTGCCTTTTGTTGTTAAACCTGTTTCCATGCCTTGTGATTATAGGTTGAAGGGAAATTCATAACATGTTTGTTACCCTATAGACCGTTTAGCCAAGTATCTTTATATGTGTACTTTGGCTAGCCATGTAGCTCTATAGGTGTACTTTGGTCTTATAGAATTATTATACACTGACTGGCATGGGACTGAGAGAACCTGGTGCTATAGACATTAAGGGATAGACCGAGTGAGATTCCCGGAGAGTCTTAAATATTATAGACAATAGGAGGGTAGACCGAGAGATCTTCCTCATAGAGTCTTGGACATTAAATACTATAGGTGATGGACCAAGTGAGCTCCCAGAGAGTCTTGGATATTATATACTATAGTAGGGCAAGCCGAGTGAGCTTCCTTAGAGAGTCTTACCTTGTTTGAATCTTTTTAAGAACCTTCCTAGGCTAGAGGAGGAATTGACCGAGTGAGCTTCCTCAGAGAGTTTGTGGTATACCTGAGGCTATAGGAGAAATTGACTGAGATAACTTCCTCATAGAGTCTCTAGACCTTAGGGATAAGAGGGTTAGACCGCGTGATCTTCCTCAAAGATTCCCTGACTACCCTAGACTATAAGGGGAATTGACAGAGTGAGATTTCCCAGAGAGTCTCATAAATTTGAATGACCAAGACATAGGGGTTAGGCTAAGTGCACTACCCAGAGGGTTATGGTATTTCTTGGTTTGGACCAGAGGGGATGGCTGCAGGTACTTTTTAGTGGGTTTCCTATTTGTGTTAGCTGTTTTTCTTTACTGCTGCTGTTATTGTGGATTGATTACTGTTGTGTATCATCCTGTTTCAATACTTACTTTTTACTAATTATTGTACTTTTACCTTCCATATACTCACTGACAATTAGGCATAGATCTTCGGGTGGTTGTCTACTGTAATTTTATCTCACACCCTATTTGGTCCATGCTTTTAGGCCTAATAAGACTAAGTTGTTGTAGGTATAGACAAGGGAAATCACCCTTCGACTTCTGGAACTTGATTTCTTGGAGAAGGAGACCAATGGACCAAGCTTTGGCTTGTGATGCTGAGAAGATGTTTACTTTTCTTTTGTACTTTTTTTGGTACTGTGGTGATTTTCATCATTGTGACTAGTTTGGATGCTTTTCTAGATATGTATCTTGCATCATTCCATATATATACATATGTTCTCAAGTTTGTTGATTTAGTCTTCAGCTGTTAATTATTGTTGGATATTTACTGCTTCCGTTATTTCATGTTTATTTATTTCCACTGTGTACTCTGCCTATGAGGGCATAGTTTCCCCACTATCACACCCAAGGCTGTCACTGCTAGTCGGCAGCCTCTGGAGTTTGGGGAAATTCACTTGAGGCCATCTGACCAACCAGGTACGGGGTGCCTCTGGGTGTCTTTCGAAACCGGGACGTTACAAAGTGGTATCAGAGGAAGCATCTCAGAGAGTCTTCTCAAGGAGATCAAGGTTCACAGGATGTGTCTTCTGGAAGCTAGGATGTATGACACCAGTGCGGTAGAAGTGGGAATACTAGGCCTCAGTGCCAGAGAGATCCGATGGAGTGCCGATCTTGCGGCAAGATGGTCCATCTTCAGTGCTTCTATCACATCTTCTCACCTTTAGATGGTGGTAGGGGTTCCTCTATGACCTCGCATTCTGGAGATGCTTCGCCAGTTTCCCACTAGTCTAGGAACTGGAGTTCTTCTGGCCGTTCAGGGCGAGGTAGAGGTCGCGACTATGGTGGTCAGTCACCAGGTCATCAGTGACAGCAGAGTGGATCAGCTCAGAGCGGTCAGCCATGGGTAGAGGGCCGTGGGGTAGGCCAGTCTTTCGCCGTGGAGCAGAATTATCCGGAGTAGGATTCTGACCCTTCTACAGTTTGAGGTACGATCTTAGTAGCCTCAGTTTTATCTTTAGTTAATTTCGATACTGGTGATTCTCATAGCTTTATCTCTATTGCGGTTGTGGAGAGCCTTGGGCTCTATATCTTTTCATATGTCGACTTTTTGACTCTTGACACGCCGTAGGGAAAAAGGACATCTAGCGTATGTCAGTGCAGATAGTTCCCTCTTGAGGTTGCAGGGTTTTATTTCTTATGGGACCTCTATGTCCTAGAGATGACAAGCTATGACATCATTCTCGGTATAGACTGGTTGATTCCCTTCCAGGCAATCGTTGATTGCTGTCGCCGCAGGGTGAGCTTCGTATCACCAGAGGGCAGCTCTTTTCTTCATAGTGGCGAGTGGGATGTCCAAGTAGGTAGAGATGGACCTAAGCAACATGGGCTAGTAGAAGTTACAGCCTAGATTACTAGTCCTTATCTGAGAGACCAGGGGACTTCACAGTTAGACTTTACCTCAGTGGTGGATCGTTTCAGGGTTGTTTTTTCAGAGGGCTTTTCAGGTTTGCTTCCAGAGCGTGAGGTAGAGTTCTCATTTGAGCTTGTTCCAGGAGTGGCACTGGTGTCCATTCCTCCTTATAGGATGGCTACACCTGAGTTTCAGGAGCTCAAGAAGCAGTTGGAGGAGTTACACACAAAGGGTTTCATCTGACCTAGTACTTCTCCTTGGGGTTCGCCTATCCTGTTTGCAAAGAAGGCAGACGGTACCCTTAGGATCTGTGTGGATTATCGGAAGCTAAACTAGTTGACAGTCAAGAACCGATTTCCCTTGCCAAGGATAGATGACCTCTTTGATCAGCTTCGAGGAGCCTGAGTGTTATCGAAGATCATCTTGAGGTCCGGTTATCATCAGTTGCACATTAGACTATCAGATATACCTCTTACAGCCTTCAAGAGCATGTATGGTCTATACGAGTATACAGTCATGCCGTTCAGTCTCACGAACGCACCTGCAATTTTCATGGCACTGATAAACCGAGTGTTCCATCCATACTTGGACTCCTTCATCGTGGTCTTCATGGATGATATCTTGGTGTACTCTCAAACTCGACATGACCATGCTATACATCTTGAGATCGTTCAAAGTACACTAAGAGAGCATCAGCTGTATGCTGAACTCTCGAAGTTCCACTTTTGGATGGATCAAATTCACTTCTTGGGTCACATCATCTCAGATGCAGGAGTATCTGTGGACCCATAGAAAATGAGAGTTGTAGTTTCTTGGGATCAGCCAAAGAACGTCTTTGAGATGTGGAGTTTTCTTCGGCTGGCTGGATACTACAATCATTTCATACATGACTTCTCGCGCGTAGATGCACCGTTTAAGGGTCTGACAAAGAAGGGGGGAAAGTTTTTATGGTCAGATCCTTGTGAGTCAGCCTTTCAGGAGCTGAAGGGGAGGTTGACGTTATCACCAATACTAGTCTTTCCAGAGCCAAGAATGGGATACACTATTTACTAGGATGCCTCTGGTATCAGGCTACGATTTGTTCTTATGCAAGGAGATGGGGTCATTTCTTACGGGTCTCAGAAGTTGAGTCCACATGAGAGAAACTACCCGATGCACGATCTGTAGTTGGTAGCAGTTGTTCATGCCTTGCACTGTTGGAGACACTACCTTTTGGGGGAGCACTTATTGGTTTTCACTGACCACAAGAGTCTCAAGTATATCTTCACTCAGCATGATCTGAACCTGAGATAGCGCAGGTGGGTCGAGTATCTTTAGTCATTCAACTTTGAGCTCGCCTATACGCCGGGAAAGGAAAATATCGTGGCTCATGCTTTGAGAAGGAGAACTCAGATTCAGGCAGTTCTGGAGGCCAGCAGTGAGTGGAAGCTTATGGCTCTGTTCTCTGAGATACACTTAGAAGTGCACGACAGGCAGGGACAAGCTGTCCTATCTTCAGTAGTTGTTACCTCTACACTTCTTGATCAGGTACGGATGAGGCAGCTATCAGATTCGGAGGACTTAGTCCTGTGGGAGAGTGTGTCAGGAGGGGACCCTCTTTCTGGATGGACAGTGAGCGAGGATGAGATCTTTCATTTTTGGGGATGATTATTGGCGCTAGCAGACATACGCGAGGAGATGATGCATGATTTTCATTCCTCAATTTGGGCAGTTCATCCTGGAATCACCAAGATGTATCGTGACCTACACCACCAGTATTGGAGGCCAGGTATGAAGAAAGATGTTGCTGGTTTTTTCATGAGATGTTCTACTTGTTAGCAGGTGAAATAAGAGCATCAGCGACTAGTAGGGCTTTTGCAGCAGTTACCCATTCTCGAGTGGAAGTGGAACGATGTTATGATGGACTTCGTGACTGGGATGTCGAGCTCACCTTAGGGGAGTGATTCTATTTAGGTTTTCGTTGACAGGCTTACGAAGGTTGTAAACTTCTTGCTGATCAAGGAAACCTTCAGTGTTGATGATCTAGGATGACTGTACATCCAAGAGATTGTACATCTACATGGAGTTCCACACTCCATTGTTTCAGAAAGGGATGCTCGTTTTACCACTCGATTCTGGCAGGGACTTCAGAAGGCTTTGGGTACATATGTACTTTTGAGTACAACATTCCATCCCTAGACTGATGGCCAGTCCGAGCGCATGATCCATGTGCTTGAGGATATGCTCCGAGCTTGTATTCTAGACTTTGGAGATTCTTGGGAGAAGCATATTCCTCTTGTGGAGTTTTCTTAAAACAATATATTTCAGGATACCATTTATATTTCACCATAAAAGGCTCTATATGATAGGCCATGTCGATCACGCTTATGCTGGTTAGAGGCAGGAGAGGCAGCTTTGCTGGGACCTCGTCTTGTTCCGGAGACCTCTA
Organism: Viscum album; assembly: GCA_963277665.1. Classification (NCBI taxonomy): domain Eukaryota; kingdom Viridiplantae; phylum Streptophyta; class Magnoliopsida; order Santalales; family Viscaceae; genus Viscum; species Viscum album. Next base: position 402,219,469 of record OY728130.1, read on the forward strand.
AGCAGATAGAGTTGATTCGGAATAGGATGGCTACAACACAGTCTCGAAAGAAGTCGTATGATGATCAGCGGAGACGACCTTTGGAGTTCAACTTCGGGGATCAGGTTTTCCTACATGTCACACCGAGGTTGGGACAGAAGAGGATTCAAAGATAGGGGAAGCTTTCACCGTGGTATGTCAGGTTATTTGAGGTGTTGGAGAGAGTTGGTCCGGTTTCCTATCGGTTGTAGCTACCTCAGAGGTACCGGGCTATGCACGACATCTTTCACGTCTTTTAGCTCCGACATTACTTTTCAGACCCATCTCTTGTCTTCCAACCCGAGGAGGTTGTTCTTGAAGCGGATGTATCGTTTGAGGAGCATCCCATCTGGATTTTCGATCACAGTACGAAGGTTCTCCATAGATGGTATGTTCCTTTAGTACCTGTGCTTTGGCAGCATGGGCGAGTATAGGATGAGACCTGGGAGAGAGAGGCCGATGTACAATCGCAGTGGCCGGAGTTGTTCGGGGTTTCTTCTTCTACGCCTTACTAGGCAAAATCGGGGATGAATTTCTTTAAGGGGGGATGTTTATAAGAACCTGGATCTCCGTTTCAGGTATGTCCTTCATTTTTCTGGAGTTTTTGAGAAAATTAATATTTTGGGGAATTTGAAGTACACGCCGTGTACTTTTTGAGTACACGCCGTGTACTTTTTGAGTACACGCCGTGTACTTTTTGAGTACACGCCATGTACTCTTTTCCCGCTCAAAGCCGTGTACTGGCCGTGTCCGGGCCACACACATAGTGTGTAGGGGTGACATGGAGGCCGATTTTGGCAGAGTACGGAAAGACCAAGTACACACTGTGTACTCTAAAAAGTACACGCCCTATAATTTATTGTTTTTCATTAATCGGACCGAGGTCGCGCCTGACGCACAGAAAGGTCTTCTTCTAGGTTCTGTTTATCTGAGAACACGTAGGATTTGCAAATCTTCGACGACCCACCTCCTCTCCGTCCGTTCTCAGATTCGAGCACCATTTATTGCATTGGAATCACAGAGGTGAGTTCTTCCTTCTGCCTAAGCCATGTTTTCCATTTCTTCCTCTTTCTTAGGTTATCATGGTTTGAATGTTTTGGGTGTTTTCTCAAATCTTCGACATTTTAAGAAGAATCAGTCGTTGTGGTTCACGTATATTGATCTCCTAGGATCAAGGTAGGTGGTTTGTGCCTTACCGTTCAAAGAATTTGAGTTTTATGTGAAACTTCCACCAATACCCATGAACGGGTTATTGCGTGTTTACCCTTTTGCCCTTGATGTTTTCATACCTTGCTTGTATTCTAGTGTAGAGGTAATTTAGTCATGTTAGAGGATAATTTGTTGGTCTTGGATGTTTACCCATGCCTTTCTCTGTTTAAGAACTTTGGGTCTCATTTGCATTTGGTTGTTACACATGTTTCCATGCCTTGTGGTTATAAGTTGAAGTGAAATTCATAACATGTTTGTTGCCCTGAAGACTGTTTAGCCAAGTAGCTCTATATGTGTACTTTGGCTAGCCAAGTATCTCTATAGGTGTACATTGGTCTTAATCATTATTATGCACTGACTGGCATGATATTGAGAGAACCTGGTGCTATAGACTATAAGGGATGGACTGAGTGAGCTTCCTAGAGAGTCTTAGATATTATAGACTACAGTAGGGTAGACCGAGAGAGCTTCCTTAGAGAGTCTTGGAAAATACAGACTATAGGGGATGGACCGAGTGAGCTCCTAGGGAGTCTTGGATATTATAGACTACTAGAGGGTAGACCGAGTGAGCTTCCTCAAAGTGTCTTACCTTGTTTGAATCTTTTTAAGAACCTTACCAGGCTAGAGGAGGAATTGACTGAGTGAGCTTCCTTAGAGAGTCAGTGGTATACCTGAGGCTATAGGAGAAATTGACCGAGATAGCTTCCTCAGAGAGTCTCTAGACCTTGGGGCTAAGAGGGCTAGACCACGTGATCTTCCTCATAGAGTCCCTGACTACCCTAGACTATAAGGGGAATTGACCGAGTGAGATTTCCCAGAGAGTCTCATAAATTCGTATCACCAAGATAGAGGGGTTAGGCTAAGTGCACTGCCCAGAGGGTTGTGGTATTTCTTTGTTAGGACTAGAGGGGATGGTTGCGGGTACTTTCCAGTGGGTTTCCCGTTTGTGTTAGCTGTTTTTCTTTACTGCTGCTGTTGTTGTGGATTGATTATCGTTGTGTATCATCCTGCTTCACTAATTATTGTTTACTTATTATTGTACTTTTACCTTCCATATACTCACTGAATGTTAGGCAGAGATCTTCGAGGGGTTTCCTACTGGGATTTTATCTCACACCCTATTTGGGCCATGATTTTGGGCCCAAGAAGACTATGTTTTTGCAGGTATAGACAAGGGGAAACACCCTTAGACTTCTGGAACTTGATTGCTTGGAGCAGGAGAGTAAGGGACCAAGTTTTGGCTTACGATACTGAGAAGGAGATTACCTTTCATTTGTACTTGTTTTGGTACGGTGATGTTATTCAGCATTGTGACTTGTTTTTAAGCTTTCCTAGATATGTATCTTGCATCATTCCATATATATACATATGTGTTCTAGTTTTTTAATTTAGTCTTATGCTGTTTATTATTGTTGGTTATTTACTGCTTCCGCTATTGCATGTTTATTTATTTCCACTGTGTACTCTGCCTATGAGGGCATATTATCCCCACTATCACACACAAGGACCTCGCTACTAGTCAGAAGCCTCTGGCATTTAGGGAAATGCGCTTGAGGCCATGTGACTAACCATTTATGGGGCGCCTCTGGGTGGCTTCCGGAACCGGGACGTTACAAAAGTATTATTACTCACAGTACATGGCCCACCACATTGGAAAATTAAAACATTCTACAATGGTTATTCATGAATCAAAAATACATTATGTGTCTTTTCTTATATATGGATCAAATAAACCCAGTAATGATATTGATGTATATATGGCCTGATTGATCGAAGATATGAAATTGATGTGGGATACATGTTGTACAATGTATGATGCTCATATAAGTGAATAATTCCTATTGAGGTCCATGTTATGTGGGATGATAAATGACTTCCCCACCTATGGAAATTTATTAGGCTATAGTATTAAAGGAATTTTGGGGTGTCCCATTTATGGAAAATGAACACACTTAGTTTGAATGAAACATTCCTTAAAGACTTTGTTTTTATAATGTCAAAAATATTTACCTCGATGAACAAAATACCCATCTTGGACAACAACATTTAATGGGAATATCAAACAATGTACAACACTATCACCAGTAATGAGTGATCAACTATTTGAAAAATTACAATATATTGACACTATTTTGGTAAACCAATTTTTGGAAAACCTTATAAAATCATGTAGGAATAAGAGATCAATTTGTTTTGAATTACTATATTGGAATTTTTTGAAATTTAGAAATTTTTTTGATTTTATGAATTTAGGAAAAAAATGTATTTGATATTATTAGTGCATGTTACAAAAATTGTTCTAAAAAAGATGAAATCAAGCCTAGGTTTGATATGATTTCTATGTGGATAAGGGAAGAGTTGACACCTGTTAGGGTAAACCACAAACTTTTATTCCTCCAACATTTTACACATTAGCAGGATAGGAAAAATTGATAATTTTTATTTTCATTAATAGTGTAAATATTTCATAAGGGTATTCATAAAATATCAAGTATTTCATTTCAATGACTAATTTAAAGTTACAAGGAATAAAATCACATGACTACCATGTTTTGATGTAAGATTTGACACATATTTCATACAGTTTCAATATACCTCAAAATTAATGGCAAATATTAACCAGAATCTAATTCTTTTCTAAATCTATATTTAGTAATGTTTTAGACCCAGTGATATTTTTAATCAAGAATAAGGAGTTGAAGTCCTTTATGTGAATTATTGATGTTCTTCCCCCAATCCTTATTTGATGCAATGGTCCACCTAATTGTTAACTTGCTAATAGAGGTTCAACTATGTGGTCTAGTCTATTACAGATGGATGTACCCCATTGAATGATATATAAAGATTTATAAAGGGTATGTCAAGAATAGAATTCGGTGAGAAGGCTGTATTGAATAATGATATATTAATGAAGAAACTATTGAATTTTTTACTGATTACATATCTGATGTTGACCTAATCATTATCCCAAACTCTCATCATTGTGGATTCCTTATGGTTGAAGTGATTTCCAAAATAGATGTTGTTACAATTACCTTGACATAGAAGGAGTAAACACACCTTTACATTTTACATAATAGTGAGGATGTTGATCCATTCATTAAATCCCACAAAGTAATTCTCAAAGATTTGAATCCATCAATGGATGAAGGATGTATATCAAATACACATAATAAACATTTTATAGGATAGTTATGAGGTCACACTTATAAGGAGTTATCTAAAAATATGAATTCAATTGTTGAATATCTTCACTCTCTTGCCAGGGGACTAAATGAAAAAAGTTATATCTTACAAAGGCTTTTTAATAAATGGTAAGATGTTCTATACAAATGAGAATTATGAATGTAGTATGACGAAAAATAGTGGTGGTACACTTGTGGTGGAAGAGATTCACATATCATTTTCTAAGGATATAAATCCATTTTTTGAAAATATGTCATATTTTTTAATTATCTAATTGATATACGAGTTGGATTATATAAAATTTCAAGTGTCATTTTTTTGTTACAAATGGATTGCCAATATGAGTGTAGTGAAATTTGATGAAATTGTATTTGTGAAGGTGAATTTTAGAATGGAAGGGGGGAAATATGATCATTTCATAATGGAATCACAATAATTTACATTATTTTATGTCTTAGATCCAACAGACAAGAATTGGTCGATTGTTCTGTAGGAAACTAAAACAAATGTCAGTTCAGATGAATATTCAATCAAGTATGATCCTTTAATTGGTATATCACAATCCGTTCATGTCATTACCAATGTATAGAACATATTATAAATTATAGGGGACCACAAATGGGGGATATGGATTCTCAATATAAGAACCAAATCCTTAAATCCTTTAAAAAAAATAAATAGGGTTCAATGAGAATTTAAAATCGTTTTTTAATATACTAATTTTTTACTCATAATATTATATATTATCTACTACAATAATATAATCTAAATTAAATGATTGAATAATCATATAAAAAATGTCCTCTAAACCTGATTATTTTACCAATCCCTTAGAAGAAGAAATTATAATGAAGTAAAAACATTACTAAAAAGTAAAGATAATGTTATGATATACTTTATCTATTTTACCAAAAAATTATATAATGAAACATTGATTTAATTTTCATTATTACTTGATGAGTTCATTTATTTTAAAATATTTTTTTTCTATATTTTATTCCTTTATACAAATAAACATCCACAAACTTATTCTAATTTATAACCTTTTCACCCATGGAGTGTTTTATTCATTACTTTCTTTCACGTACCCTCCACTGACTTTTAAAAAAGAGAAATAATAATGCCTCTTCTCAATCAAAGATTTAATCTTGATGTTTGAATAGTAAAATCATTCACCATATAATTAATTATTTTTTTCATATTTATGTTTAATTTGTTTCTTTTTAGTATTAATCACATAATAATTGTTTTATACTGGTGGAGGGTTTTATTTGTGTTGGGGTGGTCTATCAATATTTCTTGTCTTTAAAGACCAAAACTTCCACAGTCTACTTATCCATCATAAACATTTCACCCTTGTAGTATTGAAATTTATCACATTCCTTATGTTCCCTTCACTGCTCAAACACAAAGGTAATGTTATTTTTTTTCAAAAAAAATCATTTTCTATAGAACTAATGTATAATTTTATATTTATATTTAATTTATCTATTTTATTCATTACTCATATAATAATTTATTTCTTATATAGGCGGATAATTTTGTTCAAGTTTGGGAGGTTTGTTAGAAGCTACTCATACTCATGAGATACTAGACTTTAAGCTTTGAACTGAGAAAATGACAACAAGGAAATACATCAACAATGCATACAACCATAATGAAAGTGTGAATCTATACTAGTTATTTAATTAATTTAGTCATCATTTTATCTAATAATATTAAGTTAATTTACTTATCCTTTTTATCTAATAAAAATTAAAATTTGTCACATAACTTTTGGGAGTTATACATTTTTTAACTATCTAAAAAAATCCACCAAAGAGATAAAATGTTCTTTTTTTGCGATTTTACAATTCCTTCCATTATCTTTTTTATAAAACTTCCAATACAACATATTGATTCGATGTTCATGGAAATTTTTTTTCTAATTATTGAAATCTAGAATATTATAGGAAGCTCATATGCCCATTGTGGTGAAATATCATGATATAATGGAAAATGATATTCCACTATTCTTTTGAATTTTATCAGAAACAAATTCAACTAAGAACACCGACTAAATATGGAGTGTCAAAAGTTAGATAGATAAAGGAAATGTTAATTGTGGTAAAGTTGGAATTTAGGATTTTGTTAGACTTTATGACATGTAGGAATCATCCGCACATCAATATAACACATGGTGCGACTATTATGAATCCATGTTCTTCTTTTAATTTAAAATTGACATTATTTTTAGAAAAAAGGACAGCTGGAATACTCAAAACGGAGCAATCATATTCATATTGTTTTGATACTTTAAGAAAAATACCAGTAAATTATTGTTTATGTGTAGGAAATAGTATCACCTCAATTTGATACATGATGTGCCTACTATGTCTCAAGTATCTGTTATCAATTTAAAGTCAATATTTTATTTCAAAAAGGGATCACTCAATGAAATCCATGAAAATTCACTCTTATTTTCGTGATAATTTATAACATTTATTCATAAATCATTGGTGATATTTATTAGTTTTTCTCATGTAAAAATGATACATGATGTGATCGGTATGATTCAATGTGTGTGTTTCTAGTTTAAAATGATGTTTTAGTAAACAATACAAGTGACATAATCAAAACCAAGAAAATGAATTTATATTGTATTGATATTTTATAAAGATGATTCCTAAATCATTTGGGATGTGTACGAATTATCTTAAACTCAATATTATGCAAGGTGTGACTGGTATGACTTAAAGTGAATCTTTTTATTTCTAATTGACATCAAGTTTAGTGAAAAGGAAAACTGGCCTACACAAAAATTGTAAAACACATTCATACTATTTTGATACATTTTTAAACTGATCTATAAATCATTTTAGAATTTTAGGAATCATCCACACCTTAACATGATACATGATGTGTTAGGTATCACATAATGAGTTCATTATTAGTTTAAAATCTAAATTTTACATCAAAAAGTGGAACTCAATGAAATCCAAGAAAACATGTTCATATTTTCATAACAATTTATGACATATATTCATAAATTAGAATCAATATCATGTCTAATTTATACACGATGTTTTCGTTATGAGTCAAAGTATGTGTTTCCAGTTTAAAATGATAATTTAGGAAAAAAGAAAAGTGACATACTCAAAACCTAGAAAATGAATTCCTATTATTTTGATACTTTATAAAAACAATCCATATGTAATTTGAGACATTTAGAAATTAAAATCACATTAATATGATGCACGGTGTGACCGGTATGACTCCAATTTCATTTTTTATTTGAAATTGGCATCAATTTGAGTAAAAAGGACAATTGACCTACTCAAAACTAAGTAAACACATTCAAATTGTTTTTTTACTTTAGTTAAATAATCCATAAATCATTTTTTATATTTTTTGAATCATATTCACTTCAATATAATACATTATGTTCATGGAATGACTCAATGTGTCCATTGTTTGTTTAAAATTGACATTTAATTAAAAAAGTGTCACTCACTTAAAATAGAGAAATCTTTATAGAATTTTCATAATAATTTAAGAAAAAAGATTATAAGTAATTTTTGACATGTAGGAATTTTTATCACATAAAACTTTACACGATGTGATCGATATGAGTAAAATACGGGATTCTAGTTTAAAATGACATTTTAGTAGAAAAGAAAAGTGACATACTCCAAATAGATAAAACACATTAAAATTGTTTTCATACTTTATGTAAATAATCCATAAGTCATTTTAGACACGTATTAATTATCCACACATCAATACTATGAACGTTGTTACTTGTTAGACTCCAAGTGTGTCTTTTTATTTAAAATTTACATCAAATTTAGTAAAAATGAAAAATAACCTACACAAAACTAAATAAACACATTTAAATTGTTTTTATACATCAAGGAAATTACCAGAAAGCATTTTTGATTTGTAGTAATCATTCCCAACTCAATAATATACTTTATGTTCAAATTATGACTGAAAGTGTCTATTATCAGTTTAAAATTGATAATTTAGTTCAAAAAGTGTCACCCACTGGAAAAAAAGATAACACACTTGGATTTTACTGATAATTTAAGAAATGAATTCCTAAATAATTATTTATGTGTAGAATTTATGCCACATAAAACTGACACACGATGCGAATAATATGAGTAAAAGTGTATGTTTCCAATTTAATATGATATTTTAATAAAAAAGACAGGCGACGTACTCTAAATAAATAAAATCTCTTTAGATTGTTTTGATACTTTATAAAAATTATCCATAAGTCATTTTAGATGGGTAGGAATCATGTGCACCTCAATCTGATACACGGTGTTATTAGTATGACACCATGTGAATCTTTTTATTTAAATTGACAATAATATTATTAAAAAAGAAAACCTACCTACTAAAAATAGGGAAAACACATTCAAATAATCTTTACACTTTGGTAAAATGATTCACATGTCATTTTTCAGGTTTAAAAATCATCCTTACTACAATTATATACATAGTGTAACCAGTATATGTCCAAGGGAATCTTTTATTTAAAATTGACAACAATTTTGGTAGAAAGGAAAACTAACCCACTCAAAACTAACAAAACATATTTTTATTATCTCAAAACTTTATGAAAACAATTCATAAATCATTTTGAAAAGTATTAATCATCCCCAAGTCAATTTGATACATGATATTATTGATATAACTCAATGTGCCCATTATCATTTTCAATATTTTACTTGAAAAAGTGTCACTCACGAAAAATTCAGAAAACATGAAAGAATTGTCTTGATAATTTTGGAAAATGATTTAAAAATAATTTCTAACTTTTAGGAGTCATTTCCCAACAAAGTGACACATTATTTTATTTTTATGAGTGTGTGTTTCCAGTTTAAAATGACATTTTAGTAAGAAAGCGAAGTGACATACTCAAAGTCTATAAAATTCATTTGAATTTTATTGATACATTATAAATATGGTCCATAAGTAATTTGAGAAATATAAGAATTAGTATCACCTCAATATGTCTCATTTTGGGACTATTATGACTGCAAGGGCATCTTTTCAATATATAAGTTTCATTTTAGTTTAAAATGTGCATAAAGTTTCCAAAATAGAGAAAATGAGCCTATATTATTTTCTCATCATTCTATTTATTATTACTTAATTTATTTATTTATTATTTTTATCTTATAATTATTTATATAAAATATTTCAGGATAGAGGGAATAAAAAAATGAAAATGTACCGAAATGCACACAGGGAGGATCAAAACTGAGACCTCCCAAACACCAACACATGGCGCAACCACTAGGCTACACCCATGGGGATTTATCTTATACTTATTTAATTAATTTTAACAGATATAATTCTTGAATATGAACAAGAAATGGTGTGAAGTATAAAAATATACCTTAACTCAATCTGATACACAATGTTCTTGGTATGAATCAAAGATTAATTTAAAATTAACACTGTCTGTTAATTTATATCTTCATATTATTACTAACATAATAATAATTTCTTATACAAGTGTATTCTTTTTCTCTAGAAGAGGTGTTTTGTTCAGCAATAGGATTATTTTAGGTGAATATCAAAATAAAAAAGGAACATTGATGTTTTTTAGTGTATGTAATAATTTTTACTTATGTAATTGTATAAACTAATGTTTTAAATATCTATAATATTTTTTATATTTTATTTGTGTTTTATATTTAATTTCATTTAAATTATATATTGGTACTTGATTTTGTTGATATCTGGGGGTATTTATGGTGCATTAGTGTGTTGTTATAGTAGAGTAAAATAGTGATACAATGTGCTACTACATCACACTATAATATACCCATTTATTAGTGCATTTACAAACACTGATAAATGTACCCTTTATCATTGATCCTATAGACACCGATAAAGGTCTCATTTATTAGTTCTAAATAAAATCACATATAAATGTTATCATTTATCATCATTTTTTCATTGATTAAGGAATATAGATTTATTCTCTTTCTGGTAGTTAGTTCTTATCTAGAATTGATAAAGTCCATTTTTAGCACTATTAAAGGCATATTTTTTTAGTAGTTATAGTAAGCAAATAATCAATGTAAATAATTATAAAAATTAAAAATTTTGATACATGAGGCCTATCAGGATAACATAAATGTTGAGAATCATATATGATAAAATATATTCATATCTTGAGAATTTGATATGATAATATCATGGAATTATAATATTGTTGAAATAATATAAAACTTGTTATTATAAGTATAAATTGAGGATCACTATCAAGAAAACATACAATAGTGTTCTAGGATAACTTCTCATGCACCATACATTTTATTCAGAGGTTTAATATTATTATATTATTATAATATGCAATGGAAAAGAACTAAAAAAAGGATATTTATCTTCAAGAATATGAAACATGTAAAATATTATAAAATAGAACATTTAGAAACTATGAATAACATTAGCACTTATCTTCCTATGTTGATGGAGTGTACTTATGGGAGGTTACTAGGATAATTTGAAACAAATACCACTACCTTTTATGTAATTCACCCACCTCTAGAATAATTGATCACATCACGAGGATACTAAATAGATAAAGGGGTTCTTTCACCTTCACAATAATGCTGAGTAACCTTTTGATAAGAATAAAGTTTCTATAGAAAACTCTGAAATAAATTTGTTATCATCAATTCTTCAAATGAATTTGATAAACAAATCTTCAAATAGAAGATAATTATTCTTTTTATATAGGTGAATCCCATCACTCCACCTCTATAATGCATCTCATGTGTCAGTCTTCATTGGGTATTATTCCTTGAACTCATTTCAATGAATAAATGATGTTATTTTAAGAATCAACTTTTTAGGACTATTGGATTAGATTCTATTTTTTTCAGTATGAGTAGTGTTTTTTTTGTCAATATATGTTGATATGATATGAAAAAGAAAATAAAGAATATTCTTTAGTAATGATGTTGTGGTCCACACAGATAGAATTGTTCAATGGGAATAAAATTCCTAAAATATACAATTGGAATGGTACCTTTCCATGGTGGTCCCTATATTGAGATTCTAGATCACATTTATAACATGTTAATCCCAAAAAAGGTGGACTGGTGGTTTCAGTTTAATGAAGAAGTGCTGTAATAAAGACTTGAATTTTCAAAGGAAACTATGGGAAGTCATACACTCTAGAGGTGGGTAATTTGTAGCATAAAATCCTTTCAAAACATAAGGAATTCTAAAAAGTTCATAGAAATTATTCTGGTGTAATATAAGAGTTCCAATGAAAAAAGGGAAATATGAGAGGACCACATTGTAGTTCTCTCTTTTTGGACGGAAATACAAAAATATTCTTCCCCGCAACCGGGTGAAGTTCATGTCAATAGGTAACACATCAAAATTTAGATAATGGATTATTATGATGCTCGAATGGTTATTCAATATCCTAATAATAATGGTCCTCAGTTTTAGGATATCATTTTATCATGATTCAAAGGATTTTTCAGTGGTAATTTTTGTTAATTGTATATTAATTTAATTTATTCTATAAGGGGAAATATATATCTATGAATTACTTATAGTTTGACATCTATGATAGCAATTATGGGAGATATTAAAGAATTATGCGTGGATTCTTTGATGACCCATAATTTGAATATAGGTGTCCAATTTAATTTCTATTATGCTCCCCTATTTAATCATATATGGATCAATACCTATAGTTAGAAGATAAAGAATATTGAGAGAACTTTCATTTATTTTTTAATAACACTAAGGGAGTACAATACAACCTGTATCGAGTAAAGAAGAAGAGGATCCAATGCTGGTATCATGCAAGAACACAACTATTCGAGGAGGTTATGAGGATTTGGAACTCCAAATATATGGATAAAGTATTAATACCATCATTTTTTAAGTTCTTAAGGTGGAATATGTCAATATTTTCTAATATATATACTCCTAGATGAATAATTAATTTCCAAGTGGTGAAAGAGTAACCATGGTAGAGAATCTGATCTTTCATTATTGGATAATAAAATATAGAAGAAGTATACCTTACAGTGAAATCTATATGTGTAAATAATGTATTTGATTCTATATTTTAATCCGTTATAAAAATAGCAGAGAATCCATGTTGAGGAAACTAACTAACATGTAAAGCAGTAGGAATGGGTAGTTGGACCTTGTAAATATTATGTGATTTGTTCTGTATTTATCTCTAAATATGAGGAAAGTATGAGATATTTAATTGAGTATATCTAGAACCTTATTATGTTCAAGAGTTTGTGTTTAAAATGGAATAAGTTTTAAATTAAAAATAAGATCATTGATTCACCCCTCCCCCTCTCGGTGATCTAATCTAATCCTAACAAGTGGTATTAGAAGATACAAGTTACCTCTTAAGATCCAGTGTTTTTCCTCATTATTTTTAATAGATTTTATGAATTAAATATTTTATGATGTCATTTAGATACCTTAGATAGACACTATTATAAATCTGGATATCTCTTATTGGACATTGAAAAATAGTAATAAATGAGATCCAAGAAAACTAATCCAAAATTAAATGAACAGAATCCTCTATTTAAGGGAAATTAAAATGGAGAAGGGATAATAATTATTTTGATTATGATTATTATAATTATTTTTTTTCATGATGTTGTGATAATGTATCACTTAGTGATCTTTAATTATAAATTAAATAACATATGAATATTTTTCCCAAATAAGTAATGAAATGCACTGGTCATAAAGTCAAGGGAATAATTTTTATAAACCCCAGCTATAAGAGAAAGTTAACAAAATAAAGGATGCATTAAATAAGAATTTAAAAAGATAAATCTCTATCATAGAAAAAGTGAGTGAAAAGGATAAATAATTTATTCTTATTGGAGAATAATTTCAATGGTATATGATAAATTCGTTTCTAATATTATTTGTGTGGAAGCTTTCCACATTCCCAAAAAATTATATAAAGTTTATATGGATATAAAATATTATAAATTATGGTTATAAGAAAATACGGTAAAGAATCTTGAAAATTATTCATAGGAATTAATTAATCTCCTTGAATAATAAAATAAATAATATAAAGGAGGATTGGTAATATAGGATGTTATATTTTGTGGTTGATAAGAACTCCCTCAAAAAGACGTGTTTTGGGTTAGAGGTGATATCAAGGAATTAATAATCCCTATAATCTAGAAATTTTTAATTTTGTGGAAAATATATTTTACCACATAAGTTTTAATTATGGTTTATGGAACTAATAGGACTCATTTTAGTGGAAATAATTTCATGAGATTATATTCTAATGAAAAGTAAATATCCTCCAAGAAAAAGGTTACCCATAAATCATTTATTTCTTATTATACATCTTCAATTATAATCATAGGTTTATTAGATAATAGTATGAAAGTATGAATGGTGAAATATATTGAAAAACCCACCACATCATTAAGGATGGATGAGAGAAGATGTATGAAGGGAATTCCCTATGAATTTTCCAAAAGGGTGGTCGATCCACTCAAAACCAAAAACGTAAGAAACTTAAAAATATAGATAGATTTCACAAAAAGAATAATATAAACAATTTCATTTGTTATTGTTGATGTTATTGGAAGTTTGGGATCAACTAATTGGAATTTTGGAATAAATTTTCAATTCATGAAAATCATAGAATACCACAAGTAAGGGGGAGGAATGCTGATGAAAGTAAAATGTCAAGACATACAACAAGCAAATGATTGACATGGTCAACTAGATAGTTGGAACTTTTTAAGAACATAATGAAATCACATGAAACTTCATGTGATCAAATTAATATAATATAAAATAATGTTTCAAAAAATATAGGTTTAGGTTATAAGGAAATAATGAAATGGGTTAAGAGGAATCTCTTAGTCCAAGTGTTACCACTGAGTTATAAATATGTCCCTCCTTATTCCATTAATATTTTTTATATCTTGTGTAAACCAATGATGAATTAAAGGATGATATTAAGTATTTAATAGGATTAGTGGTACATAGTGTACCTATCTATGAAAAATAATATATGAGTGAATATTGCGAGGGGGGATACATTAATAAGGAAGTTGTATAAACTGGAATTTTTTGAAAAAATGGAGAAATATACAAATGAGGAGAATCGAGATAAATATGATAAAATAAACCTCAAGGTTAAGAAATACAAACTTTTATGGCCGTGATATCAAGTGATTTTTTTTATGGATAGATTATATAACCTCGGTTATACCTCTATTATTTTTTACATTGAGTTTTCCCATGTAGATTTAGAATGGATTTATAAAAGGCACTTTACTAAGGATCATGTGATATCATCCCTCTCCATTAAGTGAAAAAATGTATGAGAATATTTTTATGAGAAAATGAGATAACTAAAACCCATTTTCAACCATTGTGTTTTGTTTTCAATAAGGGAGATAATATGAGTAAATATAATAATTTACATATTGATTGATTTATATTTTTATGGTATTAACAACATATCCAAATGGGGATATTTTTAGGAATATTATATTTTATTTCTTATCAATAAGATAGTTGTTTTTTATGTAAATCTATGTTGAGTTGATATGAATATTATAATGAATAATATTCTTGAGAAATTAAGGTTTTGGGATAGGCCATGGCATAGTGAGTGTTGAGAATAAAATTCCCAAAATTGGGAAATAAGAAAGGAACCATGCCATGGTGGTCCCCATGGTAAGATTATAGATCACCTATACTATATGGTTCAACAAAAAATGAGTGTAATTATTGTTGTCATTTTATAAAGAATCATTGCATTTAAGACTTGAGTTTACAAAGTCCAACATGGTAAATCCCACACTATAGTGGTGGGTTTCGTTCTGGATCGAATCCATGTATAACACAAGAAAAAAAAATAGTTAGAGTGATTATCATGGTGCAATGGAGGATATTTAAAATGAAAAATGTGATCGGACCACTCCATAGTGTTTAGTGTGTTGAATAAGAAATGGCTAAATATTATTTAACCCAACATGATAAAGAGTGTGACAGCCTGTAATGAATTAAAATTAAAAGAACAAATTATGATGATACGTGAACAGTAATTCAATGTTCCAATAATCATTTGCCTCATTTTTTCCCATGATTCTAGAAGGATTTGAAGGATTTTTGGTGGTTATTTAAGGTAATTAAATGTCTATTTAATTTATATTCCAAGGGAAAAATATTTATCCATGAGGCAGTTATGGTTTAAGTGCTATGATAGAGATCATGGGTGTCATTGAGGACTAATGGGTGGTCTCTTAGATGACCCATAATGTATTAAAATGTGTAAATTTTAATTTTTATTATATTTCATTATTTTAATATAAGAGGATTGATACCTATAGTGGGAAAAAAGTACAGATTTAGTAAACTTTCATCCATTATTCAAGAACACTCAGATATTCTGATACACTATTTATTAAGGAGAGAATAAGAGATGAATTTGGGTATCAACTAAGAAACTGGGTATTTGAGAAGGTGAGAATGATTCAGATCACTCAGAATCTTGATGAATTCTCAAGACCAATAGATTCTTAGTTCTTATATAAGTACACATGCATATCTGTTAATCCATCTTCTCATAGAGGAAGATTTAATTTCTAAGTGGTTCATGAGAAACAAAGGATAAGAAGATGAACATTTTTGTATCATAAATTATAGAATAAGTGTATCATCCAGTGGAATCTATAAGTATAAATAAAACTATGGATTCTATGTTGTTATATGTTGCGGAAAAACTTCAAAATCCATGTTGGGGGGACTAACCGGCATGGTAAGAAGTAGGCATCAGTAGTCGAACCAAGTAAATATCATGTGCTTTGATTGGTCCTTTTTCTTCATAAGATTAAATATTGAGAGATTTAATCAAGTGGATGATAAAGATTTATAGTTTGAAGAGGATGAGTTTAAAAGCAACAACTCATCAAAAAAATGAAGATCATTGATTCACCCCTCTCCCTCTTAGTGATCCAACCAAATCCTAACAGAACCTCTCGTATGTATATTGATGAAACTATTTAAGAGTCCTATTTCATAATGTGTAATTTTATTTTCATCTAAATAATATTTAATTTAATATATGCCATATATATATATATATATTATACTCCTTCATCACATGCATGTAAATATACATTCATCATATATATGCATTAAAGTTCTAATATATATATACAGTATCATATTATATATATTTATAATTCATGCATCAAAATAAAAAATGCATCCATCACATGGATTTATTTTAGTGAAAAAAAAATTTCCCACTAGCACTGATTATCTATATGTACTTCACTAAAAACTATAAAACTATTTGTGAATCTATCCAAAATCTTTTTGATATAGTATTTCATAAAACTCTATTCATTTTGAATAATAATTTTTTCCACAATTGTATCCTTTGTTCAAGGGACAAACTAAGTGGCCCTAAGGGCCTCAAAAACATTAACAACAACTAATAAATACATATTTCATATATGTAAGAAAATATAATCTTGTAGAAATGTTTCAATGTTACTCATGCTTTTAAGGGGTCTAGTGTGATCTCCATAAAAAATACACATACCTCTATATGAACATTGGCACTGTAATATGTATCTTATACATCATATGAAAAAATATATAATCCATTTTCCTATGATATTGAGTGATCAGTAGATATGGAATATGTTAACCTATTATAGGCCTCTTGAGTTTTATTGATTCTTCAAAAAAGATAGACCAAATCAATGAAAACATCACATGTCATTGACATATCCGTTAAGCACATCACATGCCACTTATCCAAGTTGTTGAACACATCATTTACGAAATAACTATGCACAGTCTTATGATTATTTAGTCTAATTAAATCAATGTTAAGATGTATTTACTTGTTTTATAAGTAGATAAATCTCATATTTATTGTACAAAAACCAATTATATAATCAGAAACATACCAAACCACCCCTTTATTAGATATGTCAATATGTAGACTTATGTAAGTAGGGTATCAAATTATGAAGGTTCTTATACTACTTATCTTTCTAACCTCAAGTAAGGAGGACTGATAATAAGTATACACCCCTAAGTATATAAATGACTATAAAAAATTCAATGATATATTATTTCACAGGTCAATCCAAGTAATAAGTATCAACTTATTACATCATGAATTTGTTATTCGTATCTCATATGAAAATCTTTGTAAAAAAATAATTTTATATTCATGATAATCTAATCAAATCCTAAAAACCTATAATACTCTTTGATGAAAATCAATTAGTTATAACTCACATTCTCAATTTTAGGGCATATTATCATTTTACCATATATGCAAAATAAATTATAGCACACATTAATGAATGATAATTAAATATTTCCTTTATTTTAATGACATGATATATTTTAGAACCAATATATCATGTGTCATACACCCAAATAATCTACATGACCCTCATGTTATAATTGTGATAATGTTTTCATTAATTTATCCACTACATTCTTTGGTATAACCACCCAACCAATCTTTACATCACACATCTCATTGATATCTCAAAAGAGATGGTATTTGAGAAGGATGTGTTTGGTATATTGGTTAGACTAGGATTCATTAGGTTTAGAAACAACCCCATTTTTTTAAAATATAACTCTATTTCTCCCTTAATACAGGATCCACTCTGAGTTTAGTAATAAAATTCTTTATACAAATAATTTTTTTATCGAATCTAATGCAATGATGCACTCCAATTTTTGAGTCTTATATAGTGGATTTTTTGAAATATTAGAACTAATATCACCACTATTTTGGAAAAATATAGTCCCAAAATGGGATTTCAAATAAACGTTTACATATTGAAAAACATATTAGTGTAACACATTACACAGAGATCATCCTCTCTTCTAAATACCATGAAAATATCCTTAGTCCTTTTCAAGTACCTAATAATTTCATTTATGGAAATCCGTTAACTTTTACTAGAATTGGATTGGTATCCACTAGTTATACTCAAAACATAATAATCATCTTGTTGAATACAAAATATATCATACATGATAGATCCTATAGATAATTCATATCTATCCTTTCCAACTCTTTAAAAGGATCCTAAATTTTCCTAAGATTCGTTCCATACAATACAAGTGAAGACTCCTACTTATAGTTCTCCATGATAAATTTCTTTATAGCATAAGCAGTATATGTGTTTTGAATCAATCGAACAAACCACTTACATCTATTTCTATAGATATTTATACTCAGTATTTTGGATCCTTCACCCATGTCTTTTATTGGGAATAATTTAGCTACTAAAAATTTTATATAGTTAATTGATGGGTTGTATTTTCCAATATAAATTATGAAATATAAATAAAATACCAAAAATATTATGTCACACTCACTAAAAAAACTTATATACAGAGGAATTATCTGTGTTTTCATGAATGTGACCACTTTTATTACATCATCAAACTGAATATTCTATCTCTGAGAATCTTATGTTAGTTCGGAAATTGACCATGGTAACATGAAAAACATGGGAATCTAATTTGGAAAATAAAAACCCTCAGGTTGAATCATATAAGCATCATCATATTAATTCTCATTAAGTAATATGGTTTTTAAATCCATCTTATATATCTTGTTATCAAATAGAGAGTTTATGTCTATAAAATTATGAATTGAATTTTTCATCATAATTGGATAAAAGGTCTCTTTAAAGTCATTTCCCATAATCTATTTGTAACCCTTTTCCATAAGGAATTATTTCTAGGTAGAGACTATTTTATCCATGTTAATTTTCTTTTAAATAACCAACTTACACCATATGGGTCCTACCCCAATAGTTGCATCCTCCAAATTCCAAAAATGGTTAGTGTACATGGATTGCATATCAAATTCCATATATTTTAACCATTTCTCATAATCATAACTCTCAATGGATTCCTAGTAGGTATCAGGCACATCACCTATGAATATTAATTCATTATCATTTTCTATTTGAAATCCATATCTCGATAGTTCTTGATGAATCATGTCATAACTTTGAGGGTATTTTGTAACATGACTCAGTTCTTCTTCTATAATGCTTTATGGAACCAAATCAAATTCAATCTCAAGAATAATTCATGATTATTGATCTTTAACTTAAAAATGATTAACTTCCCTTCCACTGAAACCTCTATTTATGAGTTCCTTTTCAATAAATGAATCAATTCAGTCCACTAACAATTTTTTTACAAAGTGTGATAGAAATGATATCTCTTGGTTTCATTGGGATAACAAAAAAATAATTATTTTTCACTCTAAAGGTCAATTTTGTCAAAATAGAAACATTGAATTAATGCTTCACAACCACAAATATTACTAAAATATATATTGGTATGTTTCCTTTTCAATATCTCCTTATGTGTCCTTATAATTTCTTTTAATGGAATGCATTTAATTTGGAATATAGTAGTCTCTATATCATGAAGCTATAATGAAATAGTAAGGTTGCATAGACTTATCCCTAATTGAATCATACATAATAGTGAATGATTCATCCTCTCAGATACACCATTCAATTTTTTTATTCTAAGAAGACTGGGTAATAAAACAATTCCACAATCCCTAATATGAGTTATGATTTCTTAGCTTAAGTATTCACCACCCCAATATGATCAGGGAATCTTAATACTTTTTCCTATTAGATTCATTATTTTTTATGAATGACTTTCAGCTTTTCAAAGTTATCATGCATTTTTTCATCAAAACACAAAACCATACTCGCTAAAATCATCGATAAAATTAATGAAGCACCAAAACACCATTTTTTTATGTACTCATTAGTCTAGATAAATCACTAGGCATAAGTTCCAATATACCACTATAACTCTCACATTTTCTCCCAAAAGGTGAATTTTTCATTTTTCTAAATAAACAAGATATGTAATTCTTAAATGATTCATGATCAAATGAATCCAATAATATAACTCTATTGATTATTGGAATGTGTTTATCATTTATATTTTTTATGAGACAATGACAATGGTAGGTGGGATTATAATAAAACCTAAATGTCTTATTCTAAATGTTATAGATATAATTATGCATATCTAGAATATATAAAACATTTGATATATGCCCAAAACCATAAATAATTTTATCCTTATATATAGAACAACTCTTCTTTTTTATAATAAATGAGTATACCATCTTGTCAAAGAAAGATACCCGAATCAATTTCATGTTTATTATTGTAACATAATAACTATTTTTCAATTCTAAAAAAATAAACATGGTAAAATTAGATCATAGGTGTTGACCTCAAAATTAGAAACCCTTAATCATTTACAGATATGAATATCTACTTCACCCTTCATAAACTTCCTCATATCTTCCAATCTATGTTTATCAGCAAAAATGTGTGATGTACAACTAGAATCTAATACCCATGAGTCTGATTTCATGGAATTGATCCCAATAACAATCATATTTGGTTACTCTGAATGTTTCTCCTTGATATAACTTTTCAATCCTTAATATCAATCATTAACTATTTTATTGGTAATTACTATTATTGATCTTAATATTATTGATATTAAGTATGCTATAAATAAAAAAATACATATTAGTGGCTGAGTATCATGTATTATATCATTTCATAAATAAATTTAAATAAATGCACTCCCACTAAAAATGATGACCCCAAATATCAAATCAATTTAGTGAGGAAATATTTATATTTCATTAAGAAATTATTCTTTTTTTAGTTCCCATAACCAATTAGTTATTTGGGTAGGCAATCATCCCAATCATAAAAATTATTATTCTTGGATAGTTTATAAATTAACAAATTATCCAAATCAATCATATGTATTCACTCTCCTTTATTTCTCTACTGTCATTCCGAAGTGTTTCCATCTAAGTATTACTCAAATAAAAATTTAATAAAAGACTAACAATAATTATTCAAGAGTCACCCTACTTTAAAAGAACCTACCCAAGGATGATCCAATATTATTTATTGCTTTCTTGTCTTACACAAGATAGTCCATGTTCACCTTAATTTGGAAGAACTTACTAGGATGAATGATGGATGTCTCTATAATTTTTTCTTTGGATGTAATCTCACACTTTCTATTTTGAGGGGTTTTAGAATGTCTCCCCAATTTAATATACATCATATGAATAATAAATTCATAACTATTACATCATATGTAATCATTATGTTTTCATGTTTTTTATGCATGATAATAAAAAAATTGTTTTGGAACCATTATTTTAACCACTTAATTAATGTTTCCATAATATATTATGGTGTAACCCCTTCCAAAACCCATAATATTCTGTTACCCATCCAAAAAAAATATTAACGTATTCATAAAAATATAAATTCCGTATTTTCATAAGGAATATGAACACATCATGTAAATCCAGATATTTATATGAGACTGATAATCTCATTATGAGTAAGCCTGCTACGATATATGGCCAACCTTATTCACCATTCTAGATAATGCATAGACACTAGGTTAGTTGGTGGTCTAGGCCTAGGACCCTTTATCTGAGGATACATTACATAAAAGAGAATTCAAATCATGGTACCTCTAACACCAAATTTTCACATACTATATTCAACAAATATTCTCTAGCTAATAAATATATTAAAAACTGCGGTTAAGTAATATAAAACTAAATTTTAGGATACCAAACATAGCATGATATGAAAGAATCTATCCTAGAAGTAATTTTCCATATAATTGGGCATATATAATATTCGTATTTCATAAAAAATTTAATAAAAATGAATATTAATTTATTGAACAAATAAATAAATGAATAATTTATTTTCCATGACATGTGAATTTTATGAAAAAATAAAAAATAAATGCTAATTATATAAATTTTATAAATTGGAAAGAAGATAAAAGTTTTATATTCATTTCAATATAAAATATTTCATATTTTATATTATATTGAATTTTTATGACATTACATGAATTATAAATATTTAATAGTTAAATTTATTTATATAAAAATTTTATATAATCTGAATATCATATATTTTATGTTGACCTCACCTATTTTGATAATCCCAATTATGCTTTCACATACTTTGATAACCCCAATTAATGTTTATCTATATTCAAATTTTCTCAATCTATGACATTCTATCAGATAATAATATTAAAATAATCCTTGAAATATGTTAATCAATGTTTATCTTTGTTTATATAAGTTTTGAAGTAATTTTAACCCAATCAGATATGTTTTTCATAAAATAGATAATTGTTTGTCACTGACCTGCGTATAGCTACTGATATAGAGACACTAGTACTTAGTCTACCCAGAGACTTAGTCTACCGATAGACAGAGTCACCGATAAGCTAAGCTCACCGATACGCAGAGATACCGATACGTACAAGTTCACCGGTAAGCATAGAACAAGTTCACCGATACAGATAGCTACCAATAGAACAAGTCTTCCGATAGTACAGAATGGAGCTACCGATATTCATAAGTCTACCAATATACATAATCACTGGAACTAAGCAAGCTACCGATACAGACAGTCACTGATACAAAGAGCTACTGATAGACCAAGAGCTACCGATACACTGAGTCACTGATACAGAATGAAGCTACCGATACAAAGAAGAGCTACGGATAGATCAAGAGCTACCAATATAATGAAGTCACTGGTATATAAAGCTATCGATACCAAAAGTTACCGATACACAAATTAAGATCTACTGATACAAGTTCAAAGAGTTACTGATAGAAGGTCACTGCTACAGAAGGCTACCAACAGAAGGCTACCACCATACACATCTACCAACTGAAGGCTACTAATGATTGACCAACCAGTGAAACTCTATACTCTCAATATTATATATTTATTAATCTAACGGTTACATTTGATATTTTTAATGCAGTTAATGTTATTTAATGATATCTGTTGGCATGTCAGGGAACCGTACCTAGTACCTATGAAAAGGTAATCATTCCCATTGCCAGAGATCGTGGAATAAAAGGGAAGAAAAAGATCTAGCTGGAAATATGTGAATACAAGAAGATCATAGGAAAGAAACTAAGAAGTCTCTTGAAGAGTAAAGAAAGAGATGAAAATTTCTGCATATGGAAAGACTACATCCATATTACAAGAACACTAGACATACATGAAGCAATTCATTTCTAGAGGAGAACACAAGTTCCATCTTGAGTGAGGAACTACAACAAACACTTCTTGCACTCAGGCTGATAAGTTGAACCAAAAAACCAAGGAAGAAATCGACACTCTATTTTTTGTACCAAAACTAGAGAAGGACTCAGAAGCTTTTATGACCAATAAAATGAATCCAGAGCTTTAGTGACAATCACTAAATATTTTATAAACTCATTCATACTTACTCTAGTGATTATTTTATTTAAATTTCGAGCAGTGTGTGTACCCTGTTAATTTTACACACACACTGTCTCCTGAGCTAAGCTGTAAGATTCTTAAATCCTCATTCAAACTCTATAACTCCCTTGTCTCCCACTGTGGATAGTGGTAGATGTCGAGTAAGACTTGGACAGCTGTGAGTTGTTGTTTTTTTCCCACATAGAACTATGGTAGAGGTCTTTGAACCTGGACAGTCTTTACACTGTTGTTTACCCCGATCCAGGTTGTGTATCAATTTATATAAATTGTTTGAGAGGACTAATTCTCGGCTTGAGAATGAACCTCTTGGTTACATCTGTACTAAATTTTAGTTTAAGTCATAAGTATACTTTATATTTCATATTCCTCTGCTAATTAATTTGAAATATAATTTGTTTTAAAGTTACTTTGATAGTTAAATTAGAATGTATTTATACTTATTGTAAACCAGTAAGTTAGCTTCAATAGTTAATTTAATATTCAGATTAAATTAACTGAGACCTAATCAATCTTTGAGAAACTAATTGAACATTTACAATCTGTATAAATTCACTACAGTTTAACTTTGTTTTTAAATATAGGGATTTTAATAGAAATATTTTTAACAGAAATTTTTAATTGGAACTCAATTCACCCCCCTCTTGAGTATCCACTCCGACCAACTTTTGGCATCAAAGGGTGTGTTTTGTTTATCAATGTTTTTAAATACTCTGTTTTACTACTGTGATTTTAGTTATATTTTAAAGATCATAAATTTATTTTAGTTATAAATTTTATCTCTTTAAATTTTTTGGCTAAACACTAGTTATGGATAATAGACTAGAAGGTGATGCTACTAACATGACACCTTTCTTTAATGGTACAAACTATTCCCAGTGGAAACTTAAGATGAAAATTCATTAGAAAGTATGGGTTTTGATATCTGGAATGCTATAGAGTCTCAATATAAAATTCCATAAACTGATAGAATCACTTGGGATGAACCTAAAAAGACTACTTACAATAATAATTTTAAAGCTGTGAATTTCTTATATTGTGCTTTAGGAGATGAAGAGTTTAATAGAATTTCTGCTTGTTAAAATAATTATGAAATATGTGCTACTTTAAGTGTTTCTCATGAGGGAACAACCAATGTTATAAAAATGAGATTAAATACGTATACTATTAAGTCTGATAATTTTAAAATGAAGGCTGATGAACCTATTTCGGATATGTATCTCAGGTTCAATGAGATATTCAATACAATGAGTTCACTTGGAAAGGCTCTTCCAGCAAAGGAACAAATCATGAGGATACTGAGATATTTTCCAGATAGATGGAGATGTACTTCTGTTTCAATCAGAGAATCATGTGACATTGTAGCTCTGCCGGTTAAAGAACTAATTGGTAACCTTATGATGTATGAGGAAGAACTCAAGGTGAATAAGGAAGAAGATGATGAACCCAAAAGAAAATTTGTGGCATTTAAGTCTCCTGCTTCCAAGATCAAGGACAAAGACAAAGTTAAAATACAAAATGAAAGTTCTATAAGTGACGATTCAGACTCTGACAGTGATGCTGAAATGACACAGATAGCCAGGAGGTTTAAAAAATTCTCTAGGAAGAAGAAATTATTTAGAAATACAAACCACAAAGGTAAATATGACAAGAAAGGTCACTAGAAAAAGGATTGAAAAGATCTAGATAAAAGTGATGAAGTATTTTGCTATGAATGCAAAAGAAAAGGTCACATAAAAGCTGATTGTCCAAAACTGAAGTTCAAGAAAAAGCATGACTAAAAGGATAGTAAGTATAAGAGAGCTATGAAAGATACTTTGAGTGCTTCAGAAGAAAGCACAAGTGAATATGAAGTTTTTTGATTTTGAAAAGAATCATGCCAAAATTTGCTTCATGACTAACATATTCGAGGTACTTGTTTTCCCTGTTCTAAATGATTATTTTTATGGAAATAATAGTGATTCAGATAATGATGAAAATATGACTAAAGCTGAATTATTTGAGTATTGTAACATGCTGAAAGAAACATGCAATGATCTTAAGGACAAATATAAGTCATTAAAGAAACATCATGCTCTTACTGCCAATGTTAAATCTGCCTTTGATATGGAAAAGGAAAATAATGCTCAACTGTTAAAGGAAACTACTGAACTGAAGTTTTCTAATGAGCAATTAAGAAAACAACTAGAAAAATTTACAAATGGAAATGATACACTAACTCAAATTCTAGGAAAACAAGTGGCACCAAAATATACCACTGGAATATTCTATAAACCTGGACAGAGACAGCTTGCTAAGAATAGCTTTATTCCTAAATCTA
Organism: Viscum album; assembly: GCA_963277665.1. NCBI lineage: Eukaryota > Viridiplantae > Streptophyta > Magnoliopsida > Santalales > Viscaceae > Viscum > Viscum album. The sequence goes on from OY728130.1 coordinate 402,245,617, forward strand.
GACAAAATTGTGCTAGTTGTAGTTCTAATAATCCATATGCCTCAACTAGTTATTCACACAGTTATGGATCAAAAAGTGTTTATCTTTCAAAATATGTTGAATCTCTTAATTATATGAGACCAATTAGACAAATTTTGATACATAAAACTTTGATTGCTAACCTATCTGGACCCAATAAGATCTGGGTACCAAAATCATTCTCCATCTAAATCTGTTTTGTAGAGAACCTGCTTGAAGAGTTCCCATAATAAGATATTGTACATGGACAGTGGATGTTCAAGGCATATGTTTGGGGATTACTCATGCTTCAAGAACATAATAAAGGTTGATGGAGGCTGTGTCGCCTTTGGTTATAATTCTAAAGGAAATATCATCGGCCTAGGTCAAATTGGTAACACTAACACAGTTTTAATTTCCAAAGTTCTATTTGTCGATGGATTGAAATATAGCTTGCTAAGTATTTCTAAGTTATGTGATGATGGATTTAATGTGAAATTTGTAAATGATTCCTGTAATGTTTTTAACTCTAAAAATGTATTAGTATTTTCTGCATTGATAAATGAAAATGTTTATGTTGTTGATTTAAATTCTTTATCCAAACAAAATGTTACTTTCCTAAATTCTTTTCATAAATAATCTTGGCTATGGAACATAAGATTATGACACTACAACATTTATTCACCTAGAAAACTGACTAAGAAGAACTTAGTTAAAGACCTACCTAAACGTGAATTCCCAAATGACAAAGTTTGAAATCCCTGTCAAAAGCGAAAGCAACATAATGTTTATTTTAAATCAAAGAAATAAGTTTCAACTTCTCAACCTCTCGAGTTGGTTCACATGGACTTGTTTGGACCTTCTAGAGTTTCTGCTTTAAATGGGAAGCACTATTTCTATGTCCTAGTTGATGACTTTTATAGATATACTTGGTTATACTTTTTAGCTCACAAAAGTGAAGCTTGTTCTTAATTAAATACTCCAAGTTTGAAGAAAACCTTAGTGGACTTAAGATTAAAACCCTGAGAAGTGATCGAGGTCATGAGTTTGAAAATCAGGAGTTTGAATCTTATTGCTCACACAATGGCTATAGTCATAACTTTTCTACCCCTTGGTCACCTCAGCAGAATGGTGTAGTAGAAAGAAGGAATATAACCCTTCATGAAATAGCAAGAACCATGCTTAATGAGTATGACCTACCTATTTATTTTTGGGCTGAAGTTATGAAGACAACTTGTTATATTATCAATAGAGTCTTAATTAGACCTGTTCTTAAAAATACCCCTTATTAGTTATGGAATAATAGAAAGCCTAAAGTTAGTTACTTCAGAGTCTTTAGCTACAAAGTATTTATTCTTAATACCAAGGTTAATCTGGATAAATATGCTTCTAAAAGTGATGAGGGAATATTTATAGGTTATTCCATATCTATTAAATCTTATAGAGTCTTTAATAAATGGACCAAATATGTTGAAGAATCTATTCACATCAAGATTGATGAAAATGATCCACATGAACCTAAACCATCTCCTGAGAATCTTGAAGAAGATTTGAATATCCTGGACCTTTATTATAAAACTAAAGAACCTGTTGTAAAAACATCCAGTTCTGGATATATGCCAGAATCTGCTTCTATTAAACCCTAACCTATAGATGAACCTGAAATTTCTAGTCCTACCTGTTGAGAAAAGTATTGTTTTCAACAATACATAATAATGTTATTTATAGGGGATATTATTAAAAATAATACTCTGTCTCTTTATGATAATTTTGATGCTCACAAATACCCTTAGTTATTTTCTAATGATTTTATTTAGTATTTTGAAGGAATTTATTAATTTATTTTACTCTTGAAATAACGAGAATAACTTACTTGTTTGGAATCTGCTTTAAGCGCATCCTGGAATCATTGTTCATACCTTACTTATTAGGAATCTACTTTATGCGCATCCTGGAATCACTGTTCATACCCTACGTGGATAAACGTAGTGTAAGGATGAAAAGTGTGTATACTTTTTGATATAAGAGAAAATTATGGTTAAAAAACCATACGTTTTCAGCAAAGTATGGAAGAAGAACCTTACGTTAGGAAGGAACCTTACGTTTTGGTTATCATCAAAGTATGGAAGGAGAACCGTACGTAAGTACTAAACGTTACGTTTGATTCTCAAAAGTATGGTCCATAAACCTTACTTTTGTAAACAACCATATGTTCTTGGAAATGTAGGGATCAAGTAAAAGTATGGATCTTTTTCCGTACGTTTGAGATTTGAAAAAAAAGAATGGATGATCAACACTACGTTTAATATCAACCTTATGTTTGAAGAAAGTAACATCAACCATACGTTTATGATTCAAAATTACATTGTCAACCTTACTTTTGAAGACTATGTCATCAACCCTATGTTTGGAGGCCATGTCATCAACCTTACCTTTGGCATCAAAAAGTTTGAAAAATGATATTTTTATGCAACGGTCAGCAAGTTGATTATTGGGAAAGTTTCAAGACGGATTTAAAGTCGTTTTTAAAGTATGAATTTTACCGATTCAAAGTCGTTTTATTATTGGATTAAATATCGAATTTAAAGGATCTTTTTATGCTGAGTCTTCAGGGAAGTTACGACTACTCTGTAAGTTCCAATTTTTAAATATTCCAAATTAGAAGGTGACTTTTATGGATCTAAATGTGCATGATATATGATCAGATTTATTATATATGTTCTCTCTGAAAAAACACCATTTATATACAGGAGAATGGTGATCAATCTTTTATTAAAAAAAGGGTGGAAAACAAAGACTGCAGAAAATCACGTTGATCTGCCGATTCAAAAAGGAGCATCAACGCTCTGTTCATTTAAGTAGAAGGAACTCGACAGAAGATTCACTTGTTTTGCATCGAATATCTACTATGGATCTACTACTGCTGAAATTGTGAACTATATATCAATATCTACAGTAACCGGATCGACTAAAAATTACTTTGTTTTGAAAATCAATATTTCCATAGACGATAATCTATCTGCTGTCACTTGAATTCTGTTGCAATTGTGAAGATCAACTGGAAAACTTGTTTCTGAAATTCTTTTTATTCTTGAGTAACCAGATTCTCATTATAAGCTGTGTAGGTTCGTGTCTGAACCAGACGAATTTGTTTTTCCTAGGATTGTAAAGGTGTCAACTGCCTGTATTCAGTTGTGGACCGGTCTGTTGAAACGAGGACCAGATAGTGAAAATCGCCAAGCTCATGGAGTTGAGTGTTAGTGGAGTGGACTAGGGAACTTATGTTCCTTGAACCACTATACATCTTTGTGTCCCTTCTTTTATTTATTGCCACTGCATGATCAAATCTAATAAATCATAGAGGACTGAACTTGTTCAATTAAAGAGTTAACGAAAATAATATGAAAGAAACAATTCACCCCCCTCTTATGTATAATTTTTATATTCAAGACCCAACAATTGGTATCAAAAGAGGAGCTTCTGGTAGAGCCTTATCACGCTAGAAGATTTTAAAAGATTATATAATAGAGCATCATGACTTATACAAGAGAAGATATGTCAGTGGTCAGAGAACCATATTTCAATGGAGACAACTATGGCTGCTGGAAATCGTGCATGATAATATATCTGAAGAACATCAGATATAAAGTATATTCAAAGATTCCGACTCCTTATGAAATTCTTGAAAATCCTGAGACATGGAGTGCTGATACAGAGGCATAGTATGATATGAATTCGAAGGCTATGAATGCAATCATCTGCAGTCTAGGACTATATGAATTTAACAGAGTATATCAGTTCCCAACAACATATGAGATGTGGCAAACAATAGTTGTGGAATATGAAGGAACATAAAATGTGAGACAAATGAGATATGCATCTGAAAAACTGAAAGTTGATACTTTTAGAATGTTTGAAGAAGAAAGAATTACCCAAATGAATGAGAAATTTACAGAAATTGTCAATAATATAACAGCTCTAGGAGAACCTATCAAATCGGATGATCAAGCATTAAAAGTACTGAGGGTACTTCCTAATTGATGGAATGGTATCTCTGCTGCAATCAGACAACCAAAACCTGTCAAAAATCTAACCATGAGTGAGATTATTGGTACAGTGATGATGTATGAAGCTGAGATGCAAGATGAGGCTAATGAACATAAAGTGATTATGAAAAGATAAGATACTTCCTTGAAATTAAATTCACAAAAAATGAATAGAAAGATGAGGAACGGAGAAGTCAAATCTAAATCAGAGAGCTCTGACTCATCAAACTCAGATGAAGAGCTGGCTCAGCTAGCCAGGAAATTTATAAAGATCTACCGTAAGAAAAGAGGCTTTAGAAAATATTTTAAAAGAGATGATAAAGAATTAATATGCTATGAATGCAAGAATATGGGGCATACCAGACCAGATTTCCCACAATTGAAGGATGCAAAGAAGAAGAAATTCTTCAAAGGAAATCACTATTAGCAGAATGACAAGAAAGATATGAAAGCCACTTGGAGTGTATCTGAAGACTCCAATAGCTCTCCTGAATCAAGCTCAGAGAAAGAAGAAGTCAATCTAAAATCAAACATGTGTTTTATGGAAAAAACGGATGAGGTACACTCATATTACTCCTCGGAATCAAATTCTGAATGAAGCTATAGAAATGAAAAACATACAACCAACTGCAATATGCTTAAAGAAAGATATGAATCAATATTTAAGAAACATAAGTCACTAAAAAATAAACATAAATCCGTTTCAGATAAAAGAGATACAATGCCGAAACAACCTAAGGAATTAACTGATAAATATAATTCGATTAACACTAACTATATTAATTTTGAATCAAGAATAAAAACACTGCAGGATGAAGTAGAATCTTACAAACATGTTGCATTGGTTTTTACAAAAGGAGAAAATTCATTAAATGAAATTCTTGGAAAAACTGTCATTAAAAAGGGGAGATTTGGAATTGGTAGTAAAGGGGAAAAACCTACGCTATATAAAAATTATTTTGTTCCTAGTTCTAAAAAGGTTAATTGTAACTTCTGTGGGACAAAGGGACATATAGATAAAAACTTTTACTTAAGACAACCTCAAATTTGTGGTATTAAGAAAGACTATGTTTCAAAAGACTTATATGATTCAGCTGTAATAGAACAAAGAAAATCTGGATACCAAGATCATTGCTAGCTAACACCCCAAGACCCAACAAAATATCGGTACCGAAGCAATTTGTTTGAATGTATTTTTAGGTAGCAGGCCACCAGAGAAGAAATGATATATGGTACATTGACAGTGACTTCTCAAGACATATGAGTAGAAACTCATTGAATTTTTCTTCACTCACTGAAAAGGAAGGAGGACTTGTCACATTTGGTGACAATTCCAAAGGAAAAAATCATTGGCATTATAACTATTGTTGATCCAAAAACAGTCTCAATCGACAATGTACTTTATGTACAAGGATTACAACACAATTTGATAAGTATCTATCAACTATGTGATGATGGATATACTATTGATTTTACTAACAATTTTTGTACTATTTCTAAAGATAAACTGTTTAAATTTAAAGTACCAAGAACTGAAAAATGTCTATACTTTGGATTTAAATTACTTGTGTAAACAACAAGTAAATTGCTTGACTGCTAAAGTAAGTGAATCTTGGATATGGCATAGGAGACTTGGAAATTGCAATATATATGTTTTAAATAATTTATCTAAGAAAATTTTAGTTTCTAATTTACCTAGTCTCAAATTTGAAAGTGATAGATTTTGTGATGCATGTGAACTTGGAAAGAAACACAAATCATCCTTCAAATCTGTTAATAAAGTTGCTACATCTAAACCTTTATAACTTATTCAAATGGATTTGTTTGGATCCTCAAGATTAGCAAGCATAGCTGGTAAATTATATGTATATGTTTTAGTTGATGACTATTAAAGATTTACATGGATTTTCTTTCTGAAATTTAAAAATGAAGATTTTACTTTATTTGAATGTTTCTGCAAATCTATTTAAAATAAAAAAGGTTTTAATATAATATCATTGAGATATGATCATGGTGGAGAATTTGGGAATTAGGAATTTAATTCCTTTTGGTCAAACATGGGTATTAAACATACATTTTCTGCACCCAGACACCTCAATAGAAAGAGATTGTAGAAAGAAGAAATAGAACAATTTAAGAAATGGCTAGAACTATGTTAAATGAATATAGCCTACCTATATATTTTTGGGTAGAAGCTATGAATATAGCTTCCTATATAATTAATAGAGTTTTAATTAGACCTATTTTGAAAAATACACCCTATGAAGTATGGAATAACAGAAAACCAAAAGTAAATTACTTTAAAGTTTTTGGATGCAAGGTTTACATCTTGAAAACCAAAGATAATTTGGTAAGTTCGATCCAAAATCTGATGGAGGTATTTTCTTAGGATATTCTGCTACCTCCAAAGATTATAGAGTCTATAATAAGAAGTTAAGGATTGTTGAAGAGTCAGTTCATGTAAGATTTGATGAATCTGATCCCTTTGAGAAAAGGACAGATCAAATGGATGAACATGACTCTAATGATAACATGAGACTTGAGAAATTAAATAATATTTTTGAAAATGATATAAAAGAAATTCAGTCTAGTTCAGAGGAACATGATACGGAAGAACTTTTAAATGTTTTTCCTATACATTCGAGAACCCTAAAAAATCACCCTTTAGAAATTGTGATAGGTGACTTAGATACATGAATTCAAACTAGAAGAAACTTAGAAAACTTAGTGGAATTCTCTGCCTTCCTATCTCAACAAGAACCCAAGACTATAGAAGAATCTTTAGATGAGGAAAGATTGGTAATAGCAACGCAAGATGAATTAAACAAATTTAAAAGAAATGAAGTTTGGGAATTAGTGGAAAGACATAAGTATTATCCAGTAATAGGAACCAAATGGGTCTTTAGAAATAAATAGGATGACCAATGCACAATAACTAGAAATAAATAAAGATTATTAGCTAAAGGATACAATCAAGGAGAAGGGATAGATTATGATGATACTTTTTCACCTGTAGCTAGGTTAGAAGCCATTAGAATCCTTTTAGCCTATGCATCTTATATAAATTTTAAATTATTTCATATGGATGTTAAATATGCCTTTTTAAATGGTTATTTAATGGAGGAATTTTATGTTGAGCTACCTCCTGGTTTTGAAAATTCTCAAAAACCAGATTCTCTTTTTAAACTTACAAAAGCTCTTTATGGCCTTAAACAAGCACCTAGAGCTTGGTATGAAATATTAAGTTCTTTTCTTTTGAAAAATGATTTTACTGTTGGAATGGAAGATTCAACACTCTTTAAGAAAATTGTAAAAAATAATGTTTTATTGGTTCAAATTTATGTTGATGATGTAATTTTTAGATCAAATAATAAAACCCTTTGTCATGAGTTTTCAAAGTTAATGCAAAATGAATTTGAAATGTGTGTGATGGGAGAACTAAATTTCTTCTTAGGACTTAAAATTTATCAAAAAGATATTGTAAATGTTTTGAATCAAAGAAAATACATTACTGATTTACAAAAGAAATTCAGACTTGAAAACATGAAGACATTTACAACTCCTATGTGTACTAATATAAAACTTCATTTAGATGAAAGTATAAAATCAGTTGACAACAAGTAATATAAAAATATGATTGGTAGTTTATTATATCTTACTGCTAGCATGCCAGATATAATGTATTAATTATGTCTTTGGGCTAGATTTCAATCAAATCCTAAATAATCTCATCTAACTGTTGATAAAAGAATTTTTAGTTATTTAAAAGGAACTGTTTTTTAATCTCTTCCTTATCCTAAAACTCCTGATTTTAATTTGATTTCATATTCAGATGCTGACTTTGGTAGTTGTAGATTAGATAGAAAAAGCACATCAGGAACATGTCACTTTTTGGGAAAGTCTTTGGTGTCGTGGTCTAGTAAGAAACAACATTCATTTGCCTTGTCAGCAGTCGAGGCAGAATATGTTTCTGCTGGCAGTTGTTGTGCACAAGTTTTGTGGATGAAAAACACTCTTATGGACTTTGGATATAATTTTAATAATACACCTATTTTATGTGATAATACAAGTGCAATTAATATTTCAAAAAATCCTATTAGTCATTCTAGAACTAAGCACCTTGATAAAAGGAATCACTTTTTAAGAGATCATGTTATTAAAAAGGATATATTTTTAGAATTTATAAATAATGAAATTCAATTAGCAGATATTTTTACTAAACCACTTCCCACAACAAGGATTGATTTTATTAAGGGGGGGCATGGTTTATTCGATTTTAAATAAAATTTTATGTCACAATGTTTTTTTTAATTCCGCTTAAAAATATATATTTTTCTATTATTTAAAATAGAAAAAGTTTCTTTTATCTATGTAATCTATTTTATTTATTTTTAAATATATTTAATGATTATTAAAAACACAGGAATCAAGGTTGTCAGAAACCCTTTCGACTTCTAAACTGCTTCATTTCCATCCAAACCTTTTCGAATCTGCAAACCACATCTCTGCTTGTGAACCCTAATCTTCAAACCTCTGAAACCCTAACCTTCAAACATTCAGAGATTCTCATAGATATGGTAAGGAATAAAAGCGCTAGTGAAGCTGAGCCAAGCAATTTCAGGAGACAATGCTCAGAAGGAAGAGAAATCTTATAGGGCATGGTAATCAATCTCGACTAGTTATTTCAGACAAATCTACTGTTGAAACGAGTGATATCATTCCATAACCTTGAACAGGCATTCAATAGTGAAAATACGGAATTTCTGTATGAGGTAGAACATAGACACTTCTTCAAATATGTCCATTTTAGTCTGGGGGATACTGAGGATAGTGTGATGGCTAAAATAGAGGATAGAGATTTCTCAATCTCGTCAGTCGAAATTGGTCAGATTCTCAACTGTCCTCTTGAGGGAGTTTTTCATTTTGATTTGAAGAATATAAGAGATGTTGTGCATAAATCCGAGGATATTATGTATTTTTTTTGAACATATACTATTAAGAAAATGATGGCGAAAGATTTAGAACCAGATCAGAAGATCCTGGTTAAATTTCTTCAGACAGGAATAACTCCCAGAATGGCAGAAATGAAAAATATTTTGTACCCTGATATGTACATAATGAATCTTTTGTTAAGTGATATCAATTTAAAATTCCCAAGGTATACGGTCAGGTACCTCAATTACTGTTTCCAAAGTGACGCACGAATGAAGTTTTAACCTTTTGGTCGCTTTATTTCTAAACTGTTGCTTAAGAAAGACATCGTGAGATTAGTGGATGCCCGAGTACCCTGTCATCATAGTAATATGTTTAATCCTGGAACTTTAAGGAAAATTGGATACTTATGGAGAGCCATTAAAGGAAAAATCTTTCCAGTAGGAGCTGAGGAAGATTCATAGAGTGCTCAGGCTCAACCTGCTAAGTCCAAGGACGGACAGGCTGAATCAAGAGTCAGCAATGTAAAAAGAAGGATACAATTTGAAGTGGAAGATTATGAAAAAGAAATAAGTTAGGAGGGACTTCAATCTCGAAGAACTAGAGTTTTTAATGAGGAAATTACTTACCCTCCATTGGCAACAACAACTGAAGATTTATTTTATTATTCTTTTGTAAGAGAAGCTGTTATTGATAAGACCATGTAAGTTGGTTAGTGAAAGGACAACACCAATAGAGGGATCATGAGCTTAAGAAGAATCTCAAAAGGTGAATCAGGAATACATTGTAGCTGATGTTGAAGTTACACTTCAACAGAACCATGATAAGGAGGCAGTGCCTGGTGGATAAGTGGCCAAACATCAGGAAACACCTGAAAATTTTGTTCTCGAAAATCTAGTGGAAGGACAAGATGCTGATGTTTGTGGTGAGCATGCTTCTGAATCTCACACAAAATTAATTCAAGAGGATTTTTTCTGTGGAGGAGTCTGCGGACTCTAAGGAAAAATCTGTGGACCAACCTACTCAAGACAAAGAAAAAGAGAAATCTGATGCTGAATCATTACCTTTGGTACTACTGCATCATCCAGAGCTTGTGAATGTGAATCAAGCATAGGGTGCCTCTGATTAAAGGAAGAAATAAGTTTAAGAACTGTACAGAAAGGTGACTCAGTTAGAATATGAGAATGTCACTCTGAGAAATGCCTTAACCTTTAAACAATTGAGATTTTAAAAGCTAAAAGAGAGTACAGTCTCAAGGCAAGAAGTTGAAACGTTTAAAGAGGATATGTGGAATGCAGTTGCAAATTTGAAATCTAAAATGGTTATGAAGATAGATTTATCAGATCTGAAGTTGTTTATGGAGAACCAATTTTCATTAGTTTCAAATAGTGCTGTTAGTGAATCAGGTACTTCACCTGATTTAATCCGAAGATTTCGAGCTATCACAGCCGTGATTAGCATCATGAATGACAGGTTGCATGATATTCAATGTAACAGTGCTCCATTATCAGTGTTGCTGGACAATCAGAAATTTTTAGTGGATCAACTGATATCTTGTGAGCCACCAATTAGGACTATGTTAACTCAAATGTCAGAGAAGTTGTCACTGTTTATCGAAAAAAAAGAAAGGATGCATGAGTTTTTTAGAGTCAATTTAGTCAAGTATATTCATATGAATCAAGAGAATAGAGATCTCATTATCAAAATTGGAGATGGGATGATGAAGAGACTCAGGTAAAAGTTCACAGAAATGAAGTCTGCAATCTAGAGGAGATAAAACCTATTGCATATCTTGCCAAACCTTGATTCCTATGTTTATCATACTTTTTTTATTGAAAATATGTCTCTTTCTTTGTATTCGATTTACTGACTTTATTTTTGATATTACAGTACTACAGATTTAATTATTGATAAATAGTTAATAATAATCATTTAACTACAATTCAGTGCAACATTAAATGTGTTAAAATCCATACTTTATCATTTTTTTTATATCACAAAAGAGGGAGAAATTTGGATAACCACAACATTTTATTTTACAAAACATTATGGTGTTCTATATATTTAATGTTTTGGGTACTTATCCAGATTGTTTATTAGAAAGGTTATTCAGAATGAGAAATTTGGATAAAAATAAAAACATTTATTTCTAATGATTTTTTTTGAAGGGGGAGACATTTTTATTGAAATAATTTTTCTAAAATTTAATATTGTTTCATCCTCTCAAAATTATAAAACTTTATGTAACTAATATTGAATTTTAATAACATTTAAATAATTTTATTTTCTTATGGGTTTTGTGATCATCAAAAAGAGGGTGATTTTTTAGCAAAGTATTATTTTCCACAATACATAATAATGTTATTTAAAGGGGGAGATTATTAAAAATAATACTCTGTCTCTTTATGATAATTTTGATGCTCACAAATACCCTTAGTTATTTTATAATAATTTTATTTAGTATTTTTCTGGAATTTATTAATTTCTATTACTCTTGAAATAACGAGAATACCTTACTTGTTCGGAATCTGCTTTAAGCGCATCCTAGAATCATTGTTCATACCTTACTTATTCGGAATCTTCTTTAAGCGCATCCAAGAATCACTGTTCATATCCTATGTGGATAAACGTAGCGTAAGGATGAAAATCATGTATAATTTTTGAGATAAGAGAAATGTATGGTTAAACAACCATACGTTTTCAGCAAAGTATGGAAGAAGAACCTTACGTTAGGAAGGAACCTTACGTTTTGGTTATCAGCAAAGTATGAAAGGAGAACCGTACGTAAGTACTAAACATTACGTTTGTTTCTAAAATGTATGGTTCATCAACCTTACTTTTGTAAACAACCATACGTTCTTGGAAAATTATGGATCAAGTAAAAGTATGGATCTTTTTCCATACGTTTAAGAGTTGAAGTAAAAGTATGGCTGATCAACCCTACGTTTAAGATCAACCTTACGTTTGAAGAAAGTAACATCAACCCTACGTTTATGATTCAACCTTATGTTGTCAACCTTGCGTTTGAAGACTATTTAATCAACACTACGTTTGGAGGCCACTTCATCAACCTTATGTTTGGCGTCAGAAAGTTTCAAAGATGTTATTTTTATGCAACGGTCAGCAAGTTGATTATTGGGTGGATTTCACGCTGGATTTAAAGTCGTTTTTAAAGTACGACATTGACCGATTCAAATCCGTTTTATTATTGGATTAAATATCAAATTAAAAGGAGATTTTTATGACGAGTTTTCAGGGAAGTTATGACTACTCTGTAAGTTAAAATTTTTGAATATTGCGAATTAGAAAGCGACTTTTATGGATCTAAATGTGCAGGATATATGATAAGATTTATTATATATGTTCTCTCTGAAAAATACCATATATATATGGGAGAATGGTGATCAATATTTTATTAAAAAAAAGGGTGGAAAATAGAGACTGTAGAAAATAATGTTGATCTGCTGATTCAAAAAGGAGCGTCAAATCTCTGTTCATTTAAGAAGAAGGAACTCGATAAAAGATTCACTTGTTTTGCATCAAATATCTACTATGGATCTACTTCTGCTGAAGTTGTGAACTATTTCTCTATATCTACTACAACCGGATCGACTCAGAATTTCTTTGTTTTGAAAATCAATATTTTTAGAGATGACGATCCATATGCTGTTAATTGCATTTTGTTGCAATTGTGAAGATCAAATGGAAAACTTCTTTATGAAATTATTTTCATTCTCGAGTAACCAACTTCTTGTTCTAAGATGTGTAGGTTCGGGTTTGAACCAGAAGGCTTTGTTTTTCCTTGGATTGTAAATGTGTCAACTTCCTGTATTCTGTTGTGGACAGATCTATTGAAACGAGGACCAGATAGTGAAAATCACCAAGCTCATGGAGTTGAGCATTGGTGGATTGGACTAGGGGCCTTATGTTCCTCGAACCACTATACATCTTTGTGTCCCACTTTTCTTTATTTTCGCTGCATGATCAAATCTAATAAAGCATAGAGGATAGAACTTATTCAATTAATGAGTTAACGAAAAAAAATATGAAAGACACAATTCACCCCACTCTTGTGTATAATTTGTATATTCAAGATCCAACACTACCTTTACTAGATCAACTAGGATTCTAAAAAATCATCCTTTGGATGCTGTTGTTCTTAATCTTGATAGAGGGACACAGAAAAGAGCTTGTCTAAGAAACCAGGTTGAACATCACGCCTGTCTTTCACAGCTAGAGCCTAAAAATGTCAATGATTCAATCAATGATGAATTTTGGGTAATGGCTATGCAAGAAGAGTTAAATCATTTTGAAAGAAACAAATTATGGGAATTAGTTGACCGACCCAAAGACACATTGACAATATGCACTAAATGGGTTTTTAGAAACAAAGTTAATGAATCTGGAAATATAGTTAGAAACAAATCTAGGTTTTTTTCACAAGGATATAGTCAAAAGGAAGGTATAGACTATGAGAAAACCTTTTCTCCTATAGCTATACTAGAAGCTATTAGGATCTTACTTGCCTATTCCACTCATCTGAATTTCAAGTTATATCAAATGGAAGTCAAAAGTTCTTTCCTAAATGGTTTTATAATTGAAGATGTTTTTGTTGAACAACCACTTGGATTTACTAATCCTCATTTTCCAAATTGAGTTTTCAAACTTTCTAAAGCATTTAATGGTTTAAAACAAGCTCCAAGAGCTTGGTATGATAGAATTAGTAATTTTAATATTTCAAAAAATTTTACTAAAGGGATTTCTAATCCAACTCTTTTTATTAAAAGAATTTTTAAAGATGATTTGATAGTACAAATCTATGTTGATGATATTATTTTTGGATCCTCTAAACATTCCTTATGTACTGATTTTTCGAAAAGTATGCAAAATGAATTTGAAATGAGTATAATGGGATTACTCAAATATTTTCTTAGATTTCATGTTTTTCAAAATGAAAATGGTATTATCTTGAATCAAAGTAAATATACAAATGATCTTTTAAAAGGTTTTGGCTTGGAAACTATTAAGGAAAGTGATACATCTATGAGTACAGTCTGTAAATTGGATTCAAATGAAACTGGGAAACCAGTTGATCAAACCAATTATAGAGGTAGGATTGGAAGCTTACTTTACCTTACTGCTAGTTGACCAGATATTATGTTTACTCTGTGTATGTGTGAAATATTTCAAGATAATCCAAAAAAATCTCATTTACTTGTTGTTAAAAAAAAATTTAACTATCATAAACACACTATAATCTTATGTTTGTTTTACCCAAAAGAAAAATACTTTGAGTTAATGAGTTATTCAGATGCTAACTTTACTGGCTGCAAGTTGGATAGGAAAAGCACATCTGGAACATGACATTTATTAGGATAATCCTTAGTATCTTGGTGTAGTAAAAAGAAGAATTTTGTAGCTTTGTCCACTGTCGAAGTAGAGTATATAGCTGCTGGTTGTTGCTGTGCACAAATTCTGTGGATAGAACACACTCTTTTTGATTATGGACATGATTTTAAGCATGTTTCTATCAACTGTGATAACACTAGTGCAATAAACATTTCAAAGAACCATGTATCTCACTCTAGGACCAAACACATTGATGTAAAGAACCATTCCTTGACAGATCGTTACCAAAAGGTTGATATTACTCTTGAGTTTATAGGTACTGAACATCAATTAGCTATCATTTTCACCAAACTTTTATGTTCGGATAGGGTAAGTTACATTAGGCATGAGTTGGGAATGATTAAACTTGGTCAGTAGATACCTCACCGATGTAACCTCACCGATGTAACCTCACCGATGTAACCTCACCGATGTAACCTCACCGATGTAACCTCACCGATGTAACCTCACGCATGTAACCTCACCGATGTAACCTCAATAATGTAACCTCACCGATGTAACCTCACCGATGTAACCTCACCGATGTAACCTCACCGATGTAACCTCACCGATGTAACCTCACAGATGTAACCTCACTGATGTAACCTCACCAATGTAACCTCAACGATGTAACCTCAACAATGGACCCCAGTGATAGGAATTCTCACCAATAGACCCTACCGATGAGTGCGCTGTTTTAAACTTCTGTCTGCCACCAGAATCGGAAACGTTTTTACTTTATTTAATTTAATTTATTTATTTTATGATTCCTAAATTATAAAACAAAGTCCTAGATTCTTCTCAACCCACTGAGCCTCAAACCCTTTACCCTCAAACCTTAGCTCTCAAATCTCTCGAAAACCCTAAATCCCTCAAACCAGAGATGGAAAAAACCTAACTCTCTACCATCAGAGATGACACTGATGAGCCGAATGCAAAGAAGACGAAGTCTGAGCCAGAAGAAAGTGGTAGTGTTGGTAGAACTAGGTCGGGTAGGTGACAAGTGGACCCTCATTTGCAGAATAGAGTTATTTTGATTGAAAAAGAGCTATGCGTGGAATGGTTGTTGGCTAGAAAATCGTTAGTGCCCGAAGTGCTGGAAGATCAAAAGTGGGTAGATTGATTTTTGAACAACAATGGACCCTACAATCCAAAGCTAGTGAAACAATTTTATGAGTCTGTAAGCTTTGATAAATCAGAAGATGAGAACCAAATAATTTCTATTGTGAATGGAAAGGAGATTTATTTTTCATATGTTGAGTGGGATGAATGCCTGAAGGTTACACACGAAGGTGTATCTGGATATGTCTTGCAAGCTATACCACCTACAAGTGATATATCTGATTATGAGACTGCCTTGGAGGAGTTCATTGGTGATGGAAATCAAAGACAAGTGGTGGCTACTGAAATAGATGGAGAGAATAGATTATTGATCAAATTTTTTCAGCATGTCTTAATACAAAGGAGAGGGGAATTTTTGAATTTAAGATATCAGGATATCTATCTCCTGTATCTTTTGAGAAAATGTGTAAAAGTGAATCTTTTTAGATTGCTGATGATTCAAATGGAAGACATGACAAGGCCAAAATCAAAGACTAATTCCCAATTCTTTGCCAAGTTGATCTCAGTGATGATCAAAGTGAAAGGGGTAGCTAAGTCTCAATATGAGAAATTGGTAGTAAGGAACACCTTCTATATCACAAGAACGGTGTGAAAATACATGAAGATAAATTGGAACCCATGGAGAGGAGAGTGGGTTAATGATGAAAAGAAGGTATATGATAAATTCAATCATGTGGATCATCCGTCAAGACCTAAGGATGTGAGGGATCCAGGTCTAGGACCTAATGAAGAAGAACTTGAGTAAAATGGTAAGACTGAAGAAGAAGAGAATTCTATGGATTATGGAAGGGATCTAGACTTACCTACAAGTCCTACAGCTGGAATTGTATATTCTAGAAAGAAAACACTATTAGAAGAAGAGACTCCTGCCGATGAGGAAGAACAGCCAGTCCATGGGAATAAAGAAGAAAAGGAGAATGAATCTGAAGCCTCTGATTTTGTCTGCTTATGTCTGAGTCGATTAATTGGAAGCTCAGTTGTGCCTACTAAGGATGTAGTAAGAGAAATATAAGAAGTTATACCTTATCCAGAGGACCCTCCTGCCGATGTAGAGATAGAATTGATAGAAGAAGATTATTCTGAGGAAGAAAGACCTGCTGAGAATGCTTTTGTTGTACATAGAAATTCACCCATTGAGGGGGGCATCAAACCAAGTTTGGAAGTGTTTCAATGGATATTGAGATTGAGGACTGGGAAGAAGACCCAGGTTTTGTGGTTTGTGGATTATACTATCCTGATTCTGATAATGAGGCATCTTTAAATAGACCAAAAATCATTTATAATGTCAAGACTGAGTTGTTACCTGAAGATGTGGTCAAAATGCATGACCTGAATAATTTGAAGAAGAATATTAAGGTCAGTTTTGTGGAAGAGACAAGGAATATGGAAGTTTCACTGGTGTCATCAATTCAATCAATTATGAATGAATCAGTGGCCAACATAGCATCTGAAAGAGCACCTGTTGTAATTTCTCCTACTAATATGATCACTAGGGCTGACCTTGAATCCTTAAAGGATAAGCTGAAAGAGTCCTTTAGTGCTTCTGTTGCTGAGTTGAAGCACCGCTTTGTTGAAGATATGATCAATTTGGAAAAATTGTTTGAACTCTCTCTCGGTTGTAATATGTCAACCTTTGTGATTGAAATAGTGGAAGAAGTTAAAGCCTGCCAGACTCATGTATCTAGACTGGAAGTAGATGTTTAATCTCTATAGAAATCTGTTATCTCTTTAGAATCTTACATGAGTTCAAAATCGCAAGATGTAAAGGACATAGCCTATGTCAAAAGTGTTGTGAGCCAGATGGTATCAGTGTTTTAATGTTTTAAAACCTCTATGAAACAATATGTCAGCACCCAGGATTCCCAAGTGAAAAACCTTATTAGTGGGTTGACCAAAAACTTCAAATAAATAGTAACCTTCTCTATTGGTTCTGTTTCTTCTACACCTTCAGTAGATTTGAATCAAATTCGAGCTTTGATGAAGGAGGATCTTGGTTCAGCATAAACCAGTGGCTCTGTGGACTCATCCAACCTGAGCAAAGTTGTGATTTCTACTAGAGATTCAGCTAGAGAAATAATAAAGATAGTCCAAGACTATATGAGAGAAGCTTCTGCCTCTCAGAAAGATGTGAAATACAAGGTAGACTCTTATTTCTAAAAGTTTTACACCATGTATCAACTCAACAATCACTTAAAACTTATGTTGGAAAACTTGAAGTTACCTCCGGTCAATCAAGCCTTCAGAGATAAAGTCAACAAACTACAAGAATTGACTCCATCCTTGGACAAGTTCATAGAGAAAAAGGATGATTTCATATCTTCTATGGAGAGAGGAGGAGGAATTATTATGGATTTCAGAAATCTTTTGTTGCCTTTCCTACATGTCGATGCTACGCCAGTGATTGTACCTCTAGAATTACCTGCCTCTACCTCTACTGTTGTTTAGATGACTCCATCCCAAGCCATTCTAAGCCTTACACCTATGATCACTCAAAAAACTCCTCAGTATAGGCCAGGAACATTTTCTGTGGCTCATCACCCTGTGATCATTTTTGGAATTCCTAAGCCTTCACCAGCATCCACACAGTACGAATCCTCTTCTGATCCAAAGGGAAAATCACACATTGAGGATGTGGATTGAATATGTGGTTAAGATGTTTGATAGGAATCCCTTGTATTTTGTTTTCTTTCTATGTACCTCTTTTCAACATATAATACAATTGGCTTTCTTTTCTTTCTAATTTTGTTCCTCTTCTCTTTGTTGTTTCCCACTTTTTGATTATCACAAAGGGGGAGAAATATTATCAAAGTATCAAAGGGGGAGAAATATTCCCAAAAGGGGATAAAGATTATCTAACGAAGAGCTACCATGCTTTTCCCCTATGATATCATTACATTTAATTCTACCCCTGATACATTATGTTCTATAACATATTATTTTCTCTGAGATAATTGAATTTAATGATATAATCCTCGGATACATCTACTCATTATTTTAAAACTATAATATCATAAGTTGTGATTATCAAAAAGGGGGATATTGTTGACCTCACCTGTTTTCATAATCTCGATTATGCTTTCACATACATCGATAATCCCAATTAATGTTTATCTACATTCTAATTCTCTCAATCTATGACATTATATCTGATAATAATATTATAATAATCTTTGAAATATGTAAATCAATGTTTACCTTTGTTTATATAAGTTTTGAAGTAATTCTAACCCAATCGGATATGTTTTACATAAAACATATAAGTGTTAGTCACTGATCTGCGTATAGCTACTGAGATAGATCTACCGGTACTTAGTCTACCGATAGACTTAGTCTACCGATAGACAGAGTCACCGATAAGCTAAGGCCACCGATACACAGAGCTACAGATATGTACAAGCCCACCGGTAAGCATAGAATAAGGTCACCGATACAGATAGCTACCAATAGAACAAGTATTCTGATAGTACAGAATGGAGCTATTGATATGCATAAGACTACCGATACACAAAATCACCGGAACTACCCGAGCTACCGATACAGACAGTCACCGATACAAAGAGTTACCCATAGACAAAGAGCTACCAATATACAGAGTCACCGATACAGAATGAAGCTACAGATACAAAACAGAGCTACCGATAGATCAAGAGATACCGATAGAATGAAGACACCGGTATATAAAGCTACCAATACCAAAAGTTACCGATACACAAATTAAGAGCTAACGATATCAGAAGCTACCGATACAAGTTCAAAGAGCTACAGATAGAAGGTCACTGCTACAGAAGGCTACCAATAAAAGGCTACCACCGTACACATCTACCAACAGAAGTCTACTAATGATTGACAAACCAGTCAAACTCTACCTTCTCAATATTATTTATTTATTAATATAACAGTTACATTTGATGTTTTTTATGAAGTTAATGTTATTTAATGACATCTGTTGGCATGTTCGGGAACTGTACCTAGTACCTATGAAAAGGTAATCATTCTCATCACTGGATCTCATGGAATAAAAGTGATGATAAAGATCTAGCTGGAAATGTGTGAATACAGGAAGATCATAGGAAAGAAACTAAGAAGGCCCTTGAAGAGTAAATCAAGAGCTGAAAAGTGGTGCATACAGAAAGACTACATCCATTCTCCAAGAAAACTGGACATACACAAAGCAATTCATTTCTAGAAGAGAACACAAGCTGCATCTTGAGCAAAGAACTACAAAAAACACTTCATGCACTCAGGCTGATATGAAGAACCTAAAAACCAAGGAAGAAAATGACACTCTATTTTTCAGAAAAAAAACTAGAGGAGGGCTCAGAAGCTTTTCTAACCAATCAAATGAGTCCAGAGCTGCACTGCCAATCACTACAGGTTTTCTAAACCCATTCATCCTTACTCTAATGATTCTTTTATTTAAATTTAGAGAAATGTGTGTACCCTATTTATTTTAGACACACTGTCCCTGAGCTAAGCTGGAGGATTATTAAATCCTCATTCAAACTATAGAACTCCCTTGTATCCCACTGTGGATAGTGGTAGAGGTCGAGTAAGACCTGGACAGCTTTGAGCTGTTGTTTGTTTTCCCACGTAGAACTATGGTAGAGGTCTTTGAACCTGGATATTTTTTTCACTGTTGTTTACCCAGATCCAAGGTGTGGATCAATTTATGTAAATTGTTTGAGAGGAATAAGTCTCGATTTGAGACTGAACCTCTTAGTTACATCTACAGTGCATTTTAGTTTAAGTCATAAGTATACTATATATTTCATATTCTGCTGCTAACTACTTTGAAATATAATTTGTTTTAAATTTACATTGATAATGAAATTAGAAAGTGTTTATACTTATTGGAAACCATTAATTTAACTTGAAAAAGTTAATTTAATCGTCAGATTAAATTAATTGAGACATAATCAATCTTTGAGAAACTAATTGAACATTTACAATCTGTATACATTCACTACAGTTTAACTTTGTTTTTAAATATGGGGATTTTAAGAGAAATATTTTTAACAGAAATTTTTAATTGGAACTCAATTCACCCCCCTCTTGAGTATCCACTCCGACGAACATTTTGATTTTTTAAAAATTTTAAAAATTCAATTTTTTGATTTCTAAATAATTTTTTTTAAATATCACAATAAATGCCATAAAATTTTGGTAAAAGTTATTTTTATATTATCTATTTATATATAGAAAAAATGATTTTGAAACATTTAGTTAATAATTTATAAATAATTTATAAATAATTTGTTTATTTACAAATTCCTTTTAAGTTAAAATATCCCAAAATAACATTAAACAAATTTATAAATGTTTTATAAATAATAAAACCCTTTAAAATTGTAAAATCTATTTTAAAATTTATTTATATTTACCCTTATATAGAATCCCTATTTTTCATAAGGGTAATATCCCTTTACACATACATAGGCACTCTATGTTAGGGTAAAGTTCCTCTTAGAATTTTTAGGTGAAGGAAAATCAGTGACTACCTTTACAAAACCTGGCTGAAACAAGCTATATAAATGTAATACATAAATTACCTTCATGTGTCCAATTTCACATAAAGGTATATTTGGTTACCCATATGTAGAGATCATATATTTAAGCGTAACCTTAAATTTTTTAATTTTTCTGAAAGGTAAACATCCAGTACCTTTTCACATTAGCTTCTATACCGTTATTCATAAGGGTACTTTTTTATTTACCTTTATATTAAACATCTACAAAAAAGTTAACAATGAATCTACATTTAATAAAACCTTATATGTAAGTGTATAACCTTTATATAACCTCATCATGTGAGGGTAAATAATATTAACCTTCAATATATCATGTTTAGTTCAATTATATTCATTAATTTTTGGAAAATGTTGTTCTCTATTTTTTTATATTTATTTTCTCAAAAACGAGTGATTTAAAAATGATAAAATATTTATGAATCTTTCTCTGATAAAAATGGTTGGTTTTGTTTGGTGATATATATTTTATAGGTAGTGTTAAATAAAAAAACATAGAATATATATCCCCAATAATTCAAAACAAGTGAAATATCATAAAAACATATCCTGGAAACTATGATTTGTAATATCTTTTGCCTTCCTGAATCGATAGAGTGTTCTTGAGGGAGATCACTAGAAGTAGTTGAAACTAGTTCTACTACCTATGAGGTAATACAGTGACCAATTTAATCCATGATCATATCATGAGGATACTCTAAAACAAAATGGAATTTACAATTATTTCAATAATGATCAATAGTTATATGTGAATAAGAGGATTTCTATAGATAAATTTGAATAATACTTATGATCATCGATCCATCTAACGAATATCATCAACACACACTGTCCAAAAAAATAGAAATTTTATATTTATATAAGCTAGGCCTATCAATCCTTATTCATAAAACATCTCATGTTTTAATATATGTTGGATATTATTTATTGTACTCATTTCAATGAATAAATTCAATGATTTTAAAAACCAACTTTTGGATCAAATATTGATTAAACCGTTTGAGAGACCCATTTTATCACATGAAAAGATACATATATATCATATATATTTAATATAATATAATATATATATATATTATCCACTTACCTCATGTATGATAATATACATGCATCATATGCATATATTTAATGTAAACTATATATATAATATCACATTATGTTTATACTCCATGCATCAATTTCATGAATATAAGCATCACATGCATGTATTTTAGTGAAAATTTAGTAGGTATCTCATGGGATGAATTAATTACCCAATGAATTGGGGCATGTATATTTATAGGGCCACCTATTACATTTATAATATATACATTCATATATATTCCAAATATGGAAATAAAACATAAGGCATAAGCAGAAGAAAATCCCCAATAAAAGGAAATGGGATAGATAGTACTTTATTAGAGAATAATTAAATATAATATCATAAATATTTCCTTGAAATTATTGATTAATAGTCACTAAATGTTAACAAATAAATAAATAATCTTAGGTCAACAAAATGAAGTTCAAGTGAAGTGAAATCATAAAAGAGGTACAAATTTTGGTTTGAAAATGAACCTCTTAATCAGGGTTTTAAGAAAAAGGTTATATAATCATTCAAGAGGGTAAGAGAATAATAATTTCCATATGACTAGAAATAAAAAAATCTTTTTATGTAAAAAATATTGTTTTTTTAGAAACCATATAAGGATAAAGATCATTAGATGAAGTGGTATGTAAAAACAGATTAGATGTAGACAAATTCTCATTAAACAAGTTTTCTTAAAAGAATGATTTCAAAAAGAAACTTGAATAAAATGTATTATTAATTATAAAAAAAATAAATTAGACTATTTATATATGTAAGGATCATATAAACATAATATATAAGAAATAAATTAGAATAAAATAAAATTAAGGGTAGAGAAAAGAGATTGTTCTCTGAAAACTATCAAGGGTGGTTCAAAAGAACCTTTACATTGAGTCCCTGAATTGTTCAATGAGTTTATTTAGACTTAGAAATAAAATAATTAAACATTTCATTTTTTTATTAATAATAATTTTCATGTAAATTATTTTTTATGTCCAATTTTTATATGTTAGTCATTTATCTTATATTTTTTTGTTTACACTGGTCGCTATTGATTTCTCCAAAACTGCTTTGGTCAGTTAATCATTTTACTAGGTGTAATAAAAGATATATAAAATATCCATAGTATTATATTTATATAGCCCTTATTTTTTAATTATTATAAAATTATTAGACATCAAAACATGGTAAAAAATTGTTCCAAATTTTTAAATGTGTTCTGATTGATATGATTTTATGGTTAAAACTATTTCTTCATAATATCATTGATGTAATGAACAAATAATATTTCTAGAATGTATATATTATCATAAAAAATATATTTATTCTTTTAATAATTTTTTGAAATAAACCTGGAAATGAGGTGGTAGAAAATTATTTTTTTGTTCATTGAGGTAGTAAGCCAACAATAATATGAACAATGCTTTCATTTTTTAAATAATGAGATAGAAGGGTACATATTAGATATTACCTTAACATAATAACACCTTAGTATATATATCATATATAATCCATTATTTCATGATTCATAGAATAAATATAGAAGAGTTAGACGAAGAAAATAATTTAAACAGTTTGGTTGTGAATGTTACATCTTCATTTGGATGTTCTCTCTTAAGATACTACTTGAAGCCCCGTTGTTGGGTATTTTTTGTTAGAAAATAAATCCTTAGACATGGGAAATATGGTTGTAAGATATTTGGGTAGATCCTTTTCAGGAAAAAAATATAATGTGAGAAAAAGAGGGATGGTCTAGGGTGTAATTTATAATAATGATTGGGGTTTGAATATAATAATCATCACTTTATTAATTTTTCTCATGACTACTATAATGATGTTTCTTATGACTATATATAGTAATTTTTTCAGGTGAATACATGGTAATGGTTTCTTACAACCTCCCCTATTTAATTAATTTTCTATTTGACTAATAATGTAAAATATCATATTTTATCATATGTTATCATATTTCTATTTTCACCAAAACATCAACTATTTTAGAAAAATAAAAATAATTCACCCTAATAATTTTTCAATATTTAGAGTCCAGAAATTAAATACATTGGATGAAAATAAATTAATAAAAATGATAATTATAATTTCTAAATAAAATAATTATTTATTTTAAAATATTAATTATACAACCTAGTCAAATTTCTGACCAAAAGAAAAATTTACATATTATTTTTTATAATTATATTATTATTTATATTAGAATAAATAGTAGTTTATGAAACATAAAAAATTTCATTTAACTCTTAAATTAAACCTAAAAATATTTTTTAAGGAAAATAACTCATATTCGTTTTCCAAAAATATAATAATGGTATCTCTATTTGAAACAAATATTTTATCATATTTAATAGTTTTAAAAAAGTTATTTTTATATAAATTTCTTTTATTTTCGTCTCCTAGGATACTT
This sequence comes from Viscum album, assembly GCA_963277665.1. Classification (NCBI taxonomy): domain Eukaryota; kingdom Viridiplantae; phylum Streptophyta; class Magnoliopsida; order Santalales; family Viscaceae; genus Viscum; species Viscum album. Next base: position 402,270,121 of record OY728130.1, read on the forward strand.
AAATATCATTTTACTATTCCATCATTCAGGTTATTATCCCTAACGGTAAGGCTATTATTCCTAATGGTTGGGTTTTTATTTGTAATGGTCATTTTTCTAATAGTCAAGGAGGGTTCATAACATATTTAAATAACTTATATTTACATTATTAATCATTAAATTTTATTCCTATAAATGTTATAATTTACTCATTTTTTAAATGATGATTTTATTTATAATGTTTTGTACCTTTTTTTGTTTTTCTTCATAGGTGTAAATATTCTTGGGGGCCAAAGTGATCCGAATTTACCCATTCAAGTTGTTTCATTTTTAGGTTTTTTTTATCCCATTATATAATTTCAATTTTATTATATTTGATTATGATCTAAATTAAGCATTCAACTTGATATAAAGTGTTTTTTTGTTTCATTATGTGGTACATGTATTATAATATAATTATAAAATTTTACACAAACATATATATAAGAGACATCAAATGTAAATTTCATTTATAAAATTCTAGCTCGTTACATGTTGGTTATGGTGTATCATAACCAAGTATTCATCAATCACTAATATATGGTGTGAAGGTAATTCTAAACTCATATTATCTTACACATCAAATTTTTTATGGTAGTAAATTGGGATAGATGAAATGTATTATATATATTGAAATTTGTCTTTGATTTCTTCTATGGAATGTTTAGAAAATACAAACACAATCACTAATCATTTTCCAATTAAATTTACTAATTGATATCATATTAACTAAAATATGATATATAATAAATAATTTATATTTACTAGTGTTTAATGGGAATATTTTGTTACATAGTCACCTTAGATAAAGGGTATGAAATCACATGAGTGGTCATAGGAACACAAACTTAACAAAACTCATCTTGAGTAGTTATTCCATGAGACAGATATTGTGCAAGAAATTAATGAAGGTTCTAGGTTCTGTTGATGTTCCTATAAGGTAGTGGCTAACACAATTTTTTTAATCAAGGAAAAAATTCGATTTACATGAAAAATAATGTCATCACTAGTGAAATTAATTTGATGATTAATTGACATGAACACTATAACCAAGAATGTAGGATAATCACATATAATTTATAATTAATTTATATATACACATTATAAATACCTCATGTTGGAAATATTTCTTCAATGATCAATCATTTGAAAAATTCTAGGTGTATTGCTGTTTCCCTAACATGATTCAAGGGTAGAATCCCTCAAATCTTGATCCACACATTATCTTAAAACCTCTAACCATTACCATAGAAATCTTCAATTGCTCGAATAGAAGATTATAATGTTCATATCATTTGTAGTTGATAATAATAGAATATTTTAAGCTGAGAAAAATTTCTCTACCTATCATTATAATATTCAGCGTGGAGGAGGAGGATCAAACTTATGGAATCTAGACTTTTTCTTACATAACTTTTCATTACAATATTCAAACAGAGGATCTTCAAAGTCTAGTGTCTTGGAAATCAAGAAAAAAAATTCATGAATACATTAAAAATTATTCTAAACCACTTTTAAGTCTTCAACATAGGTTCATCCTAAGTACAATTACTGCATCTCATAACCCGGAGACATACATCAAATGAAAGGGAGAGCAGAAGGCCCAATAAAGAAAACAAGTGAAAGAGTATACATGTGATCTTGGGCGACATCAATTAGAACACGAGGGATATCATAAAGGAATTATAAATAGAAATATAATAGAAATAATAACATGAATATTAACATGAAAATATGGCTACAAAATTTAATTTAGATACTCATTAACATATAACAATGGTCTGTCCCTAATGTGTCATAGAAATTACCAAGGTTGTTCACCAAGGTATCGTAAAACTTGTCATTTATAAAGATTAAATTCTTTACCCAATGAATTGGAGTGATATCAGGGCACACCATTAATATGTATTTATTTTTATGTGATCCAAATAGATCATAATCATAAATTTCATAAATACTCCAAAGAGAGTAAAATAAAAGTTTTTCATATCAAAATCATGACGTTATAAAAAGTGTTTAAAAACAAGATCATTAAGTCATTTATAACCCATGGAAAGGCAATAAGGGTTATATGTATGCCAATTCTAGAATCAAATATATCAATTTTATGTATTGATTAATACCCCTTGAAATGAAATATTTTTGGGTATTCCCATAAATAAAATAAGAGAATTTCGTGATAAAGAGAGAGGGATTTTGAGACAAATATTATGCAGCATAACAGCAATATAAAATTGTTTTAGAGAACACATAAAAGAGGGGGGAAAGGGCCACCCACTCATAAATAGATCATAATAACTTATTAGGATATAATTAAATGAAAATAAGACCATAGTATTTATTTTTTAATGACATACCACATGATAAGGAAACTTGAAAGAAAAGAATAAATGTGATTTATTTTACGAAAATTCTGTTGTCTAACAACATCACTTAAAATTCAGAGAAATGAATTGATGAGAGTGGAAAAGGTTTCTCATAATTTGGATATTAAATGGACAGAAATCAGGGAAGAGAATAATATACCCCAATATAATAAGATGGAAAGTAGAAGGCATAACAAAAAAGAAGTCATGACTTACAAGAAGAAGGTGAAAGATTCCCTTAACTTGAAAAGTAACTTCGAAAGCATGAAGGATGGGACCTTTATGGGGCTTGAGGGAACCCTAGGAGGACTCATTTAGAGGTAAAAATACCATAGCTTCATTTAGGAGGAATTTTTAATGAAATTAATGAAGTAATGGGTTGGTATTTACAGAAAAAGTGAGAGAATATTTTATTAATTTCAAAGGGACACCTCATCGATGGTATTTGCAAAACCATGGGCCTTCCCATGGTATTGGCCACTTGGGACACCTCATAACATATTTTACTATTCCCAAGTCGACCAGAGTAATTACATCATGATTACATCATTAATGATGTCATTAAACACACTAAAACTCAAAACTTTATTTTCACTATTCCCCGATAAGAAAAACATTTTATAAAAATATCATAAATTCACCCTAACTTAATATCGATGCATTGAATTGAAAAATGAACTCCATTTTATGAAAATATTTTTATAAATATTTTTAATTTAATTTTATAAATAAAATCATCATTCTCATTTGTAGATCTTTCCAAAAAGCCTCTCCTTCCATAGAGTTTGAAAAATAACCCTTAGATGGTCCTCATGCTCCTTGCGACTTTTGGAATATATAATAATTTCATCAATGAAAACTACCACAAAGTTATCAAGTTATTCCTTCAAGACTCTATTAATCAAATCCATAAAAATAGAAGGTTTATTATTCAGTCCGAAGGGGATAAAAATAAAATCATAATTTCCATATCATGATCTGAAGGAAGTTTTTGGAATATCTTCTTTCTTCACCATCAATTGATGATAACCAGATCAAAGATCAATCTTAGAGAATAATTGAGCACTATGAAGTTGGTCAAATAAGTCATCAATTCTTGGGAGAGGGTATTTATTCTTAATTATGATCTTCTCAGTTCTCTATAATCAGTACATAGCTGCATTGATCCATCCTTCTTCTTCACAAAGAGAATAAGTTCTCCCCATGGAGACACATTGGATGAATAAAACCATTCTACAAAATATCTTGGAGTTTCTTCTTTAATTCCACCAACTCCAAATTTTCTATCCTATATGGGGTCTTTGATATCAGATGAGATCTAGGTATGCGTTAAATGGAGAAATCTATGTCTCTTTCTTGGGGAGGTCTGAGTAACTCCTTAGGAAATATTTCAACGTATTCCTAGACGATGGGGAAATTTTCTATCCTTAAACTCTCATTTAATTGTTCTCCTTCAATGATGAACTCCATAAAAAATGACATAGGAGGGTCTTATAGACAAATATTATGTTGATATACCTCTCTTTGGAAGATAACAGTAGGGTTTCCATTCAAGACTACTGGGATTTCCTTTCTTCTGCATTTGATGTTAGCATTATACTTTTAGAGACAATCCATCCCAGAATAATGTCGAATTCTAGCATGGGAATGACTACTAGATTTTTATTAAGACTATTCTCACTAAAGAAAATAATTGTGTTTCTAAACACTGAAAATGCTTGGATAATCTCACTAGGAGTCTTGACTGATAACTCTACTTTTAGAAAATTGGGGGTTGACTCTAAATTATTTGCAAACTTGGAAGAAATAAAGGAATGTATAGGACCAAAATCAAAAAAAATTACATGCTAGATTTGAGATAACAATAAGAGTACCCACCACCACATCATTTGGTGCTTCAACTTCAGTTGTAGTGATTGCAGAAGTACGACCTCGTTTCCTTGGCCGATGCTGAGGCTAATGGTAATTCCCCTCCACTGCCCTCATATTTGGATAGTGATTGGAAAAGTGCCCATGTTGTAACATCCCAGGTAATTAAAGAATAAAGAATTTTAATATTTATTAATATTTACGAATTAAATATTAATTTTAATTAAAAGGGGTTTCTACGTTCGATAGCGTACTCGATACGCAACGATGAGTTTCTTTGAAAACTTACGTTGCACACAAGTAATAAAATAATATTATTTTAAATGTTAGTTATCAAGTAGCCTTTGTACTGGCGGGAATGGATAGAAATAACTAAAATAAGATTATATATGTTTTTAAATGTTTTTACATTTACCCAATAAAAGATAAAGGCTTAAAATACGGAAAGAGTTCAATTTTAGGCATTTATACCCTAATTTTTCACTAAGGGTTCACTTATCACCTTTTGACGGCGAACATTCATTAAATATAGTTTTGATCAATCTTATAAATTCTATTGGACCAAAAATAACTCTTCTTTAGAATCGGGACATCAAAATTTACCTTGTGTAAATTTTTGGTACCTTTCCGATAAAGTTCATTTTATTTAATAAATAGTGTAAAATGTTGTATTTTAATTCAAAACCTCTTTTTAATCTAATTTATTTATATGATTAGATTATCTTTTGAATTGTTTTTAAAGTGAAATTAGAAAATATTTTTACCATTAAATCCAATAGTGGTCGTTGGAGTTAATTTAACATTAAAATCGAACTTAAACTAGTGTCAATCTTTTGATACTTATTGTTTCATAAAAACACGCTATTTGCTCTGACATCGGGAATTAATTATTAAATTAATTAATGTGACTTATATATTTTGAATTTTGTAAAATAGACTTCATTTTTGAATTCGTAATATCAAATATAGCTTAGGGTGAATTTTTGATAATTTTCTGAAAAACATCAATTTTTGATGAATAGTGAAACCACTAAGTGGTACTTATAAAAACTAATTTTTCCATTTAAATGAAATTTTTCCATCATTTTGTTTTGATTTTCAAAAATCCGACATACATGGTTGTCATTAAGAAGTAAAATATGGTTCAATGAGATTAAAATAATTTTTTGGCGAATAGTAACTTATTAAGTTTTTAATCGCGATTAGTGGTAATTAGTGTAGTTTAAGGTAAAAATAATATTTTAATAATATGAGATGACCTAGACACATGTCCTACCCTCATTGTATGTGTCATGGCTGACCAAGACAAGCCATGGGTCAACTTGGTGACCCCATGGAGCCACTTTGGTTGGAAAATGACATAAATACCTTTTATTTAATGTTAATGTAAAAAATGGCACAAACATGATATGTTTTACTAAAACAATTTTTAAATGGGGTTATACAAGTTCGATTTTTGATTATAAATAGTCATTGGAAAGATAAAAAGATTTCATACAACATAGTATTTGTTTTATAATTTTTAGACATTAAATAAATTAAATTATTTATGACATAATAATGATGCAGCGATGACATCATTATTTGACGATTTAAATAAAATGGAAAGATAATGTAAAATCTATGAACTACACATGTCCAAAACATATTGGATGGGTGTATTTCGAACCCTTATCACCTTATCCAAGAATTATATCAATGTGGGACCTTTTAAAACCGAAACACATTTTCAAATAAAGTAATATTTCTTTACTTTCCAAAAGTGCCCCTCCTCTCCTCTTATAAAAGGCCCCCACCTCTACCACCATACACACACAACTCAAGCCTTTGGCTCGGCCAACCCCTGCCCATTTACTCTCTCCACATCCCTCTCCTCATCCTAGAGTATTCCCTTTGGGAAGAATCTTTTCAAAGGAAGCCTTTTGGCTCAAATCAAAAGGATTTACACTTTTAAAGGACGTTAAAGAACGATCGAGTCAGGTCGGACCCGAGGTAAGGGACTTCGTCTCAATCTCCTTTCATTGAGGCATATTTTGTTTTATACACAACTTTATTTTATATGGTGTATAAACCCATTTGACTTTTACTTTTATACAAAAGGAATCTTTTTCTATGAAGCGTTTTACTAAACGACAAAAAGGAATGTTTTTTTAACATACGCGGTGACAATGACCTTTTCCGCCACCGCGAGTATTATTTGGTCTTTGGCTTCCTCAACAAGCCGTTATGTTTTTTGAAATGAAATAAATACCATATACTATTTTATGTATTTTGGTATTGAAAATGGTTTTGATAAATGATTCTATTATGATATATTGTGATTGAAATGTGGAAATGTTATCATTCCTTTATATTGGTTTTTTGTTTTATGATTTTATATTGGTACTTGGAAATTTGACGGGTGGTTACGTAATAAACCATATGACGGGTGGTGCCGTGAATACTAGGACGGGTGGTTACGTTATAACCTCCAATGCATTGGGTATGAAAGTCGGCCGTATGGCTATTCCATTAAGTATGTATGGAAATTGGCCGTATGGCTATTCCATTTAAGTGATATGTGTGGAAGTCGACTGTATGGTTATTCCACTTAAGTATGTTTATGTCCCAAGTTACCTTTATATATGTTATGTGTTCTTTATATGGGGTTTATGGTAATCCTTTGGTTACAAGATGGTATGTAATGATACTTTATTCAGTGAAGAGTTTTTACTACTTCATGAAGGTGAAGGTATTACTTTGATAGAGTATACATGGTTTACTTGATGTTTGAAAAACTAACAGTTTTCATTCTTTGTGTATCCCTTACTGAGCTTTTTATGCTCACCCCGGAGTTTTTTTTGAAATATTTTTCACAGGACTTAATGTGGAATAAGGTCAATGATGGGATCAAGGGAATGTCATGCTATATAAAACATGGAACTAGACATGTTTCTTTTAAGAGTTTTTTATGGAAAATTAGTAGAAGTGACTACTTTGTAATCTTTTGAGATGTAATAGTTATGTTCTAATTCTCTAAAAATCTAAACCTGAAAAGATCTTCAACGTGAATTATTCATTTAATTCAATATTAAGTAAGGTTTAAGGTCGGGGCCTTATAGTTGGTATTAAAGGTCAGTTTAGACAACATTAGGAGTTAGAAAAGTGTTAAATTATAATATGATTGAAATGATATAGCATTTATGGATTACCATGTTGCTTCGCCTAAGATATTTCTGTGTTCAGAATGGTTTTCCGTAGAGGAAACAAACCAACTATGTTGGGACGACATCAGGAGGAAGACAACCTTCCAAATCAGAAACCTGAGATGGTCGGAATCGGAACTGAACAGTTTGTTGCAGTGATGGCACAGTTGAATCAGGCTATAAATGGTGGTGGTATCCATGCATGAGATCATCCAGATCAACCGTAGAGGAACATGTCAGTGGTGGAACATTTCATGAGGCAACATCCCCCATCATTCAGAGGATCATCTGACCCTGTGCAAGCTGAAGGGTGGATTAAAGCACTGGAGAATATTTTTGTTGTCATGGGGTGTTCAGAACATCAAAAGGTTAGTCTTGATGTTTACTGTTTTGAAGGTGAAGCTAATCTGTGGTGGTCGATGGTGAAAAATATCAGGGATAGTGAAGAGATTGAGGATCATCACTGGGACGAATTCAAAGGTATGTTTCTTGAGAAATATTTTCCTAAGGTGGTTCGTATTAGGATGGAAAAACAGTTCCTAGAATTGAGGAAGGAGGATGATTCAGTGGCTGCTTATGAAGCAAAGTTCACTTTATTGGCAAGGTATGCTCCAAACTTCATACGAGATCTTGATAGTAAAATAAACGCTTTTTACTCAGGGTTAAAGACAAAGTATCGAAGGTTTTTAGCTTCTCGTGAGTTTAAAAGTTATGAAAAACTTGTTCGATGTGCGGAGAAGGTGGAAATGGAGTTTTCCGATGATCAGGTGTTCTATGACAAACAACAGAATAAGAGGTCTAGTTGGTAGGCAAAAGAGAAGAATTCATCAAATAAGCAAGGAGGTAAGAAAACCAAATATCCATCCTGTGAGAAGTGTGGTAAAATGCATCCTGGAGAATGTTTATCCATGTATGGTAAGTGCTTTCGGTATGGTAAGTCTGGTCATATTGCTCGTAACTGTAAGGAAGATGATCAAGCAGGCAATGAAAAGCCAACGGTAAGATGTTTTAAGTGTAATGAAATGGGTCATTATGCGAAGGAGTGTCCAACGAAGAACTCAACTGGGGGAATGCAGCCAGACTACAAGCAGAAAGGGGTGGTGAAATCCTTTGCAACAACTTCAGCAGATGTTGGGCCATCGAATGAAGTGGTATCAGGTACACTATTTGTTTGTTCAGATTATGCCAATGTGTTGTTTGATTCAGGGTTTACACACTCTTTCATTTCTGGGAAGTTTTCTATTAAATTGGAAATTTCATATCAAGATATGAATCCTGAACTTATGGTAAAAACACCCAGAGGGAACATTGAGACAAAAAGGAATTATAAGAACCTTCCTATCCTTTTGTGTGGAAATAATCTACTAGAAAACCTTATTGTTTTGCCTCAAGTAGAGTTTGATGTTATTTTGGGCATGGATTGGGTTTCTGTTTATCATGCTAAGATTGACTGCAGAGCTAAAATGGTTTCTTTTCAGAAATATTTTCAGTTTGTGTACAAGAATGAACCCTTGATTTTGATAACATATCAGGAAGTTGAGAAACTAGTAAAAGATGGAAATGAATGTTACCTTGCACATATTGTTGAAAATAAAAGAACTGTTCAGATTAATGATGTGCCAGTGGTAAATGAGTATCTTGATGTTTTTCCTGATGAGTTGCCTGGTGTTATTGATGATCGGGAAGTTGAATTTACTGTTGACTTAGTTCCTGATTCTAAGCCAATTTCAAAACCCCCTTATCGAATGGATCAAGTTGAACTTTTAGAGTTAAAGAAACAATTGCAGGAGTTATTAGATAATGGTTTCATTCGACCTAGCACATCACCATGGGGTTCTCCTGTCTTGTTTGTTAAAAAGAAAGATGGATCAATGATACTTTTCATTGATTATAGAGCCTTGAATAATATTACTGTTAAGAACAAGTATCCTTTGCCTCATATCGATGATTTGTTTGATCAGCTCCAGGGAGCTCAGTTTTTTTCGAAGATTGACTTGAGGTCGGGGTACTATCAATTGAAAGTAAAAGAAGCAGACGTTCCGAAGACTGCGTTCCGTACTAGATATGGCCATTATGAATTTGTAGTTATGCCTTTTCGGTTAACCAATGCACCTGCAGTATTCATGGACCTTATGAATATAATTTTCCATTAGTTCTTAGATAAGTTTGTGGTTTTTTTCATCGATGATATTTTGGTGTTTTCTAAAAGTAAAGAGGATCATGAAAGTCATTTAAGGGTTATCTTGCAAACCTTAAAAGAAAAGAAACTATATGGAAAATTCAGCAAGTGTGAGTTTTGGTTAAAACAAATTTCTTTACTAGGTCACATTGTTTCAAAAGATGGCATAACTGTTGATCCTACTAAAACAAAAGTTTTTGAAGAATGGTCAAGATCCACAAATGTAACCGAGATCCATAGTTTTCTCGGTTTGGAAGTTTACTACTGAAGGTTTGTTGAAAATTTTTCACGGTTATCTAGTCCAATGACTAAGCTAACTCGTAAGGCTGTTAAGTTCATATGGAAAAAAGAATGTGATGATTGTTTTCAGGAGTTGAAGAGAAGATTGGTTAATGCTCCAGTTTTGGAACTTCCTTCCAGTAATGGTGAGTTTGTTATATACAGTGATTCTTCGTTGAAGGGACTTGGCTGTGTCCTTATGCAGAATGATTAGGTAATTGCTTATGCTTCATGACAGTTGAAAACTCATGAGGTAAATTACCCTACACATGATTTGGAATTAGCTGCTGTTGTCTTTGCTTTAAAAATTTGGAGGCATCATTTGTATGGAGTAAAGTTTGAAATATATACTGATCACAAAAGTTTAAAGTATATATTCACTCAGAAATAATTGAGCATGAGACAGAGGAGATGGCTGGAATTAATCAGGGATTATGATTGCACAATTCATTACCATCCGGGAAAAACAAATAAAGTGGCTGATGCTTTGAGTCGAAAAAGTAATGCTATATTAGCAATGTTGCATTTGGAACGTGGTCCTTTGGTTAAAGATTTGATGAACTTTGTCATAGAAGTTGTTGGTACAGGATGTTCTTTTGTTTTGTTTCAGATATCAGTGAAATCTTCTCTATCAGACAGAATCAAGCAAGCACAAAAGCGAGAAAGTGAGTTGAAGAAAAAGGTAGAGCTGGTTCAGAAAGGTAAGTTTCTTGATTTCATCATTGATAATGATTGTGTTTTGAGGTTTGGGAAGAGGTTATGTGTGCCTTGTCATTCACGGTTGAAGAATGAGTTGTTATGTGAGGCTCATAGTTCCCCATTTTTCAGTTCATCCTGGCAGTACTAAGATGTACAGAGATCTGCGGGAGTATTACTGGTGGGATGATGTAAAGAGATATTGTTGATTTTACTGTGAAGTGTCTGACTTGTCATCAGGTTAAAGCAGAGAGGCAGTTTCCGAAAGGGATGCTTCAGCCTTTACCAGTTCTAGAGTGGAAATGGGAAAACATATCCATGGACTTTGTTGTGGGATTACCGAGGACATCTTGAGGTAATAATGCAATCTGGGTTATTGTTGATCGCTTGACTAAATCTGCTCATTTCCTTGCTATACGAGATACTTTTTCCCTAGATCAACTTTCCCGTTTGTATCTTAATGAGATAGTCAGGTTACATGGAGTTCCCCTCTCCATTGTATCTGATCGTGATCCCAGGTTCACATCTAACTTTTGAAAAGGCCTTCAGAAGTCGTTGGGTACTGAATTAAATTTTAGTACCACTTTTCATCCTCAATCAGATGGGCAGTCAGAACGAACAATTCAGACCTTGTAGGATATTCTACGAGCTTGTTCGATGGATTATCAGGGAAGCTGGGACCAACATCTTTCTTTGGTTGAGTTTTCTTATAATAACAGCTTTCATTCGAGTATACAGATGGCACCATTTGAGGCATTATATGGGAAGCGGTGTCGAACTCCAGCATTTTGGGGTGAAGTTGGTGAAAGGAAGCTGATGGGACCAGAATTGGTAGAAGAGATGGCAGAAAAAGTTTAGTTGATTCAGAAGCACATGAGAACAGCTCAGAGCAGGCAGAAGGGTTATGCGGATAACCGGAGGAAGGATCTATCTTTCGAGGTAGGTGATCATGTTTTTCTCAAGGTTTCTCCTTGGAAAAGTGTGATGAGATTTGGTAAAAAAGGAAAGCTGAGTCCAAGGTTTATTGGACCATATGAAATTATGTAGAAGGTTGGATCAGTTGCTTACCGAGTGGCTTTACCTCTGAGTTTATCTCAGGTACACAATGTTTTTCATGTTTCAATGTTGAGAAGTATATGCCAGATCCATCTCATGTTTTGAGTCCAGAGGTAGTTCAGCTGGAGGAGAACCTATCTTATGAAGAACAACCAGTCCAGATTCATGACCACAGGAAGCAGGTGTTACAGAATAAGGTGATTCATCAGGTAAAGGTTTTGTGGAAAAACCATGTGATTGAAGAGGAAACGTGGGAATCTGAAAATGCTATGAGGGATAAATACCCCCACTTATTTTGATAAGTGAATAAAATTGTGAGGACGCAATTCCCAAAAGGGGGGAAGGATGTAACATCCCAGGTAATTAAAGAATAAATAATTTTCATATTTATTAATATTTACGAATTAAATATTAATTTTAATTAAAAGGGGTTTATACGTTCGATAGCATACTCGATACGCAATGATGAGTTTCTTTGAAAACTTACGTTGCACACAAGTAATAAAATAATATTATTTTAAATGTTAGTTAACAAGTAGCTGTTGTACTGGAGGGAATGGATAGAAATAACTAAAATATGATTATATATGTTTTTAAATGTTTTTACATTTACCCAATAAAAGATAAAGGCTTAAAATACGGAAAGAGTTCAATTTTAGGCATTTATACCCTACTTTTTCACTAAGGGTTCACTTATCACCTTTTGACGGCGAACCGTCATAAAATATAGTTTTGATCAATCTTATAAATTCTATTGGACCAAAAATAACTCTTCTTTAGAATCGGGACATCCAAATTTACCTTGTGTAAATTTTAGGTACCTTTCCGATAAAGTTCATTTTTTTAATGAATAGTGTAAAATGTTGTATTTTAATTCAAAAACACTTTTTAATATAATTTATTTATATGATTAGATTTTATTTTGAATTGATTTTAAAGTGAAATTAGAAAATATTTTTACCATTAAATCCAATAGTGGTCGTTTGAGTTAATTTCACTTTGAAATCTGACTTAAACTAGTGTCAATCTTTTGATACTTATTGTTTCATAAAACACGCTATTTGCTCCGACAGCGGGAATTAATTAATGTGACTTATATATTTTGAATTTTTTAAAATAGACTTCATTTTTGAATTCTTATAATCAAATATAGCTTAGGGTAAATTTTTGGTAATTTTCTGAAAAACTTAAATTTTTTATGAATAGTGAAACAACTAAGTGGTACTTATAAAAACAGATTTTTCCGTTTAAATGAAATTTTTCCATCATTGTGTTTTGATTTTCAAAAATCTTACATACATGGTTGTCATTAAGAATTAAAATGTGGTTCAATGAGATTAAAATAATTTTTTGGTGAATAGTAACTTATTAAGTTTTTAATCGCGATTAGTGGTAATTAGTGTAGTTTAAGGTAAAAATAATATTTTAATAATATGAGATGACCTAGAAACATGTACTACCCTCATTGTATGTGTCATGGCCGACCAAGACAAGCCATGGGTCAACTTGGGGACCCCATGGAGCCACTTTGGTTGGAAAATGACATAAATACCTTTTATTTAATGTTAATGTAAAAAATGGCACAAACATGATATGTTTTACTAAAACAATTTTTAAATGGGGATATACAAGTTATATTTTTGATTATAAATAGTCATTGGATAGATAAAAAGATTTCATACAACATAGTATTTTTTTTATAATTTTTAGACATTAAATAAATTAAATTATTTATGACATAATAATGATGCAGTGATGACATCATTACTTGACGATTTAAAAAAATTGAAAGATAATGTAAAATCTATGAACTACACATGTCCAAAACTTATTGGATGGGTGTATTTCGAACCCTTATCACCTTATCCAAAAATTATATCAATGTGGGACCTTTTAAAACCGAAACAAATTTTCAAATAAATTAATATTTCTTTACTTTCCAAAAGTGCCCCTCCTCTCCTCTTATAAAGGGCCCCCACCTCTACCACCATACACACACTCCTCAAGCCTTTGGCTCGGCCAAACCCTGCCCATTTACTCTCTCCACATCCCTCTCCTCATCCTAGAGGATTCCCTTGGGAAGAATCCTTTTAAAGGAAGCCTTTAGGCTCAAATCAAAAGGAGTTACACTTTTAAATGACGTTAAAGAACGATCGAGTCAAGTCGGACCCGAGGTAAGGGACATCGTCTCAATCTCCTTTCATTGAGGCATATTTCGTTTTATACACAACTTTATTTTATACGGTGTATAAACCCCTTTTACTTTTACTTTTATACAAAAGGAATCTTTTTCTACGAAGCATTTTACTAAACGACGAAAAGGAATGTTTTTTTAACGTACATGGTGAAAATGACCTTTTCCGCCGCCCTGAGTATTATTTGGTCTTTGGATTCCTCAACAAGCCGTTATGTTTTTTGAAATGAAATAAATACCATATACTCTTTTATGTATTTTGGTATTGAAAATGGTTTTGATAAAGGATTCTATTATGATATATTGTGATTGAAATGTGGAAATGTTATCATTCCTTTATATTGGTTTTTTGTTTTATGATTTTATATTGGTACTTGGACATTTGACGGGTGGTTACGTGATAAACCATATGACGGGTGGTGCCGTGAATACCAGGACGGGTGGTTACGTTATAACCTCCAATGCATTGGGTATGGAAGTCGGCCGTATGGCTATTCCATTAAGTATGTATGGAAATTGGCCGTATGGCTATTCCATTTAAGTGATATGTGTGGAAGTCGACCGTATGGTTATTCCACTTAAGTATGTTTATGTCCCAAGTTACCTTTATATATGTTATGTGTTATTTATATGGGGTTTATGGTAATCCTTTGGTTACAATAAGGTAAGTAATGATACTTTATTCAGTGAAGAGTTTTTACAACTTCATGAAGGTGAAGGTATTACTTTGATAGAGTATACATGGTTTACTTGATGTTTGAAAAACTAATAGTTTTCATTCTTTGTGTATCCCTTACTGAGCTTTTTATGCTCACCCCAAGTTTTTTTGAAATATTTTTCACAGGACTTAATGTGGAATAAGGTCAAGGATGGGATCAAGGGAATGTCATGCTATATAAAACATGGAACTAGACATGTTTCTTTTAAGAGTTTTTTTTATGGAAACTTAGTAGAAGTGACTACTTTGTAATCTTTTGAGATGTAATAGTTATGTTCTAATTCTCTAAAACTCGAAACCTGAAAAGATCCTCAACGTGAATTATTCATTTAATTCAATATTAAGTAAGGTTTAAGTTCGAGGCCTTATAGTTGGTATCAAAGGTCAGTTTAGACAACTTTTGGAGTTAGAAAAGTGTTAAATTATAATATGATTGAAATGATATAGCATTTATGGATTACCATGTTGCTTCGCCTAAGATATTTCTGTGTTCAGAATGGTTTTCTGCAGAGGAAACAAACCAACTATGTTGGGACGACATCAGGAGGAAGACAACCATCCAAATCAGAAACCTGAGATGGTCGAAATCGGAACTGAACAGTTTGTTGCAGTGATGGCACAGTTGACTCAGGCTATAAATGGTGGTGGTATCCATGCACGAGATCAGCCAGATCAACCGCAGAGGAACATGTCAGTGGTGGAACATTTCATGAGGCAACATCCCCCATCATTCAGAGGATCATCTGACCCTGTGCAAGCTGAAGGGTGGATTAAAGCACTGGAGAATATTTTTTATGTCATGGGGTATTCAGAACATCAAAAGGTTAGTCTTGCTGTTTACCTTTTTGAAGGTGAAGCTGATCAATGGTGGTCGATGGTGAAAAATATCAGGGATAGTGAAGAGATTGAGGATCATCACTGGGATGAATTCAAAGGTATGTTTCTTGAGAAATATTTTCCTAAGGTGGTTCGTCTTAGGATGGAAAAACAGTTTCTAGAATTTAGGCCGGAGGATAATTTAGTGGCTGCTTATGAAGCAAAGTTCACTTGATTGGCAAGGTATGCTCTAAACTTCATACGAGATCTTGATAGTAAAATAAACGGATTTTACTCAGGGTTAAAGCCAAAGTATCGAAGGGATTTAGCTTCTCCTGAGTTCAAAAGTTATGAAAAACTTGTTCGATGTGCGGAGAAGGTGGAAATGGAGTTTGCCGATGATCAGGTGTTCTATGTCAAAAAACAGAATAAGATGTCTAGTTGGCAGGCAAAGGGGAAGAATTCATCAATGAAGCAAGGAGGTAAGAAAACCAAATATCCATCATGTGAGAAGTGTGGTAAAATGCATCCTGGAGAATGTTTATCCAAGTCTGGTAAGTGCTTTCGGTGGGGTAAGTCTGGTCATATTGCTCGTAACTGTAAGGAAGATGATCAAGCCGGCAATGAAAAGCCAACGGTAAGATGTTTTAAGTGTAATGAAATGGGTCATTATGCAAACGAGTGTCCAAAGAAGAACTCAACTGGGGGAATGCAGCCAGACTACAAGCAGAAAGGTGTGGTGAAATCCTTTGCAACAACTTCTGCAGATGTTGGACCATCGAATGAAGTGGTATCAGGTACACGGTTTGTTTGTTCAGATTATGCCAATGTGTTGTTTGATTCAGGTTTTACACACTCTTTCATTTCTTAGAAGTTTTCTAGTAAATTGGAAATTCCATATCAAGATATGAATCCTGAACATATGGTAAAAACACCTGGAGGGAACGTTGAGACAAAAAGGAATTATAAGAACCTTCCTATCCTTGTGTGTGGAAAGAATCTACCAGCAAACCTTATTGTTTTGCCTCTAGTAGATTTTGATGTTATTTTGGGCATGGATTGGCTTTCTGTTTATCATGCTAAGATTGACTGCAGAGCTAAAATGGTTTCTTTTCAGAAAGATTTTCAGTTCGCGTACAAGAATGAACTCTTGATTTTGATAACATATCAGGAAGTTGAGAAACTAGTAAAAGATGGAAATGAATCTTACATTGGACATATTGTTGAAAATAAAGGAACTGTTCAGATTAGTGATGTGCCAGTGGTAAATGAGTATCTTGATGTTTTTTCTGATGATTTTCTTGGTATTATTCAAGATCGGGAAGTTGAATTTACTGTTGACTTAGTTCCTGATTCTAATCCAATTTCAAAACCCCCTTATCGAATGGCTCAAGTTGAACTTTTAGAGTTAAACAAAAAATTACAGGATTCGTTAGATAAAGGTTTCATTCGACCTAGCACATCACCATGGGGTGCTCCTGTCTTGTTTGTTAAAAAGAAAGATGGATCAATGAGACTTTGCATTGATTATAGTGCCTTGAATAATATTACTGTTAAGAACAAGTATCCTTTGCCTCATATCGATGATTTGTTTGATCAGCTCCAGGGAGCTCAGTTTTTTTCGAAGATTGACTTGAGGTCGGGGTACCATCAGTTGAAAGTAAAAGAAGCAGACGTTCCGAAGACTGCGTTCCGTACTAGATATGGCCATTATGAATTTGTAGTTATGCCTTTTGGGTTAACCAATGCACCTGCTGTATTCATGGACCTTATGAATAGAATTTTCCATGAGTTCTTATATAAGTTTGTGGTTGTTTTCATCGATGATATTTTGGTGTTTTCTAAAAGTAAAGAGGAGCATGAAAGTCATTTAAGGGTTATCTTGCAAACCTTAAAAGAAAAGAAACTATATGGAAAATTCAGCAAGTGTGAGTTTTGGTTACAACAAATTTCTTTCCTAGGTCACATTGTTTCAAAAGATGGCATAACTGTTGATCCTACTAAAACAAAAGTTCTTGAAGAATGGCCAAGACCCACAAATGTAACCAAGATCCGTAGTTTTCTTGGTTTGGCAGGTTACTACCGAAGGTTTGTTGAAAATTTTTCACGGTTATCTAGTCCAATGACTAAGCTAACTCGTAAGGGTGTTAAGTTCATATGGACAAAAGAATGTGATGATTGTTTTCAGGAGTTGAAGAGAAGATTGGTTAATGCTCCATTTTTGGAACTTCCTTCCAGGAATGGTGAGTTTGTTATATACAGTGATGCTTCGTTGAAGGGACTTGGCTGTGTCCTTATGCAGAATGATCAGGTAATTGCTTATGCTTCACGATAGTTGAAAACTCATGATATAATTACCTTACACATGATTTGGAATTAGCTGCTGTTGTCTTTGCTTTAAAAATTTGGAGGCATCATTTGTATGGAGTAAAGTTTGAAATATATACTGATCACAAAAGTTTAAAGTATATATTCACTCAGAAATAATTGAACATGAGACAGAGGAGATGGCTGGAATTAATCATGGATTATGATTGCACAATTCATTACCATCTAGGAAAAGCAAATAAAGTGGCTGATGCTTTGAGTTGAAAAAGTAATGCTTCATTAGCAATGTTGCTTTTGGAACGTGATCCTTTGGTTAAAGATTTGATGAACTTTGTCATAGAATTTGTTGGTACATGATGTTCTTCTGTTTTGTTTCAGGTATCAGTGAAATCTTCTCTATCAGACAGAATCAAGCAAGCACAGAAGCGAGACAGTGAGTTGAAGAAAAAGGTAGAGCTTGTTCAGAAAGGTAAGTTTCCTGAATTCAACATTGATAATGATTGTGTTTTGAAGATTGGGAAGAGATTATGTGTGCCTTGTGATTCACAGTTGAAGAATGAGTTGTTATGTGAGGCTCATAGTTCCCCGTTTTCAGTTCATCCTGGCAGTACTAAGATGTACAGAGATCTGTGGGAGTATTACTGGTGAAATGATGTAAAGAGATATTGCTGATTTTACTGTGAAGTGTTTGACTTGTCAGTAGGTTAAAGCAGAGAGGCAGTTACCGAAAGGGATGCTTCAGCCTTTACCAGTGCCAGTGTGGAAATGGGAAAACATATCCATGTACATTTTTGTGGGATTACCGAGGACATCTCGAGGTAATAATGCAATCTTGGTTATTGTTGATCGCTTGACTAAATCTGCTCATTTCCTTGCTATACGAGATACTTTTTCCCTAGATCAACTTTACCGTTTGTATCTTAAAGAGATAGTCAGGTTACATGGAGTTCCCCTCTCCATTGTATATGATCGTGATCCCAGGTTCACATCTAACTTTTGAAAAGGCCTTCAGAAGTCGTTGGGTACTGAATTAAATTTTAGTACCTCTTTACATCCTCAATCAGATGGGCAGTCAGAATGAACAATTCAGACCTTGGAGGATATGCTACGAGCTTGTTCGATGGATTATCAGGGAAGTTGGGACCAACATCTTTCTTTGGTTGAGTTTTCTTATAATAACAGCTTTCATTCCAGTATACAGATGGCACCATTTGAGGCATTATATGGGAAGCGGTGTCGAACTCCCGCATTTTGGGATGAAGTGGGTGAAAGGAAGCTGATGGGACCAGAATTGGTAGAAGAGATGGCAGAAAAAGTTTAGTTGATTCAGAAGCACATGAGAACAGCTCAGAGCAAGCAGAAGGGTTATGCGGATAACCGGAGGAAGGATCTATCTTTCGAGGTAGGTGATCATGTTTTTCTCAAGGTTTATCCTTAGAAAAGTGTGAAGAGATTTGGTAAGAAAGGAAAGCTGAGTCCGAGGTTTATTGGACCATATGAAATTCTGTAGAAAGTTGGATCAGTTGCTTACCGAGTGGCTTTACCTCCGAGTTTATCTCAGGTACACAATGTTTTTCATGTTTCAATGTTGAGGAAGTATATGCCAGATCCATCTCATGTTTTGAGTCCAGAGGTAGTTCAGCTGGAGGAGAACCTATCTTATGAAGAACAACCAGTCCAGATTCTTGACCACAGGGAGCAGGTGTTACGGAATAAGGTGATTCATTAGGTAAAGGTTTTGTGGAAAAACCATGTGATTGAAGAGGCAACGTGGGAATCTGAAAATGCTATGAGGGATAAATACCCCCACTTATTTTGATAAGTGAATAAAATTGTGAGGACGCAATTCCCAAAAGGGGGGAAGGATGTAACATCCCAGGTAAATAAAGAATAAATAATTTTCATATTTATTAATATTTACGAATTAAATATTAATTTTAGTTAAAAGGGGTTTCTACGTTCGATAGCGTACTCGATACGCAACGATGTGTTTCTTTGAAAACTTACGTTGCACACAAGTAATAAAATAATATTATTTTAAATGTTAGTTAACAAGTAGCTTTTGTACTGGCGGGAATGGATAGAAATAACTAAAATATGATTATATATGTTTTTAAATGTTTTTACATTTACCCAATAAAAGATAAAGGCTTAAAATACAGAAAGAGTTCAATTTTAGGCATTTATACCCTACTTTTTCACTAAGGGTTCACTTATCACCTACTGACGGTGAACCGTCATTAAATATAGTTTTGATCAATCTTATAAATTCTATTGGACAAAAAATAACTCTTCTTTAGAATCGGGACATCAAAATTTACCTTGTGTAAATTTTTGGTACCTTTCCGATAAAGTTCATTTTTTTAATGAATAGTGTAAAATGTTGTATTTTAATTCAAAACCTCTTTTTAATCTAATTTATTTATATGATTAGATTATCTTTTGAATTGTTTTTAAAGTGAAATTAGAAAATATTTTTACCATTAAATCCAATAGTGGTCGTTGGAGTTAATTTCACTTTGAAATCCGACTTAAACTAGTGTCAATCTTTTGATACTTATTGTTTCATAAAAACTCGCTATTTGCTCTGACAACGGGAATTAATTATTAAATTAATCAATGTGACTTATATATTTTGAATTTTGTAAAATAGACTTCATTTTTGAATTTGTATAATCAAATATAGCTTAGGGTGAATTTTTGGTAATTTTCTTAAAAACTTCAATTTTTGATGAATAGTGAAACCACTAAGTGGTACTTATAAAAACTGATTTTTCCGTTTAAATGAAATTTTGCCATCATTGTGTTTTGATTTTCAAAAATCCGACATACATGGTTGTCATTAAGAAGTAAAATGTGGTTCAATGAGATTAAAATAATTTTTTGGTGAATAGTAACTTATTAAGTTTTTAATCGCGATTAGTGGTAATTAGTGTAGTTTAAGGTAAAAATAATTTTTTAATAATATGAGATGACCTAGACACATGTCCTAGCCTCATTGGAAGTGTCATGGCCGACCATGACAAGCCATGGGTCAACTTGGGGACCCCATGGAGCCACTTTGGTTGGAAAATGACATAAATATTTTTTATTTAATGTTAATGTAAAAAAATGGCACAAACATGATATGTTTTACTAAAAAAAATTTTAAATGGGGTTATACAAGTCAGATATTTTATTATAAATAGTAATTGGAAAGATAAAAAGATTTCCTACATCATAGTATTTTTTTATTATAATTTTTATATATTAAATAAATTAAATTATTTGTGACATAATAATGATGCAGCGATGACATCATTATTTGACGATTTAAATAAAATGGAAAGATAATGTAAAATCTATGAAATACACATGTCCAAAACTTATTGGATGGGTGGATTTAGAACCCTTATCACCTTATCCACGAATTATATCAATGTGGGACCTTTTAAAACCGAAACACATTTTCATATAAAGTAATATTTCTTTACTTTCCAAAAGTGCCTCTCCTCTCCTCTTATAAAAGGCCCCCACCTCTACCACCTTACACACACTCCTCAAGCCTTTGGCACGGCCAAACCCTGCCCATTTACTCTCTCCACATCCCTCTCCTCATCCTAGAGGATTCACTTTGGTCAGAATCCTTTCAAAGGAAGCCTTTATACTCAAATAAAAAGGAGTTACACTTTTAAAGGACGTTAAAGAACGACCGAGTCATGTCGGACCCGAGGTAAAGGACTTCGTCTCAATCTCCTTTCATTGAGGAATATTTCGTTTTATACACAAATTTCTTTTATACGGTGTATAAACCCCTTTGACTTTTACTTTTATACAAAAGGAATCTTTTTCTACGAAGCGTTTTACTAAACGACAAAAATGAATGTTTTTTTAACGTACGCGGTGACAACGACCTTTTCCGCCGCCGCGAGTATTATTTGGTCTTTCGATTCCTCAACAAGACGTTATGTTTTTTGAAATGAAATAAATACCATATACTCTTTTATGTATTTTGGTATTGAAAATGGTTTTGATAAAGGATTCTATTATGATATATTGTGATTGAAATGTGGAAATGTTATCATTCCTTTATATTGGTTTTATGTTTTATGATTTTATATTGGTACTTGGACATTTGATGGGTGGTTATGTGATAAACCATATGACGGGTGGTGCCATGAATACCAGGATGGGTGGTTATGTTATAACATCCAATGCATTGGGTATGGAAGTCGGCCGTATGGCTATTCCATTAAGTATGTATGGAAATTGGCCGTATGGCTATTCCATTTAAGTGATATGTGTGGAAGTCGACCGTATGGTTATTCCACTTAAGTATGTTTATGTCCCAAGTTACCTTTATATATGTTATGTGTGCTTTATATGGGTCTTATGGTAATACTTTGGTTACAATAAGGTAAGTAATGATACTTTATTCAGTGAAGAGTTTTTACTACATCATGAAGGTGAAGGTATTAATTTGATAGAGTATACATGGTTTACTTGATGTTTGAAAAACTAACAGTTTTCATTCTTTTTGTATCCCTTACTGAGCTTTTTATGCTCACCCCAAGTTTTTTTTTTGAAATGTTTTTCACAGGACTTAATGTGGAATAAGGTCAAGGATGGGATCAAGGGAATGTCATGCTATATAAAACATGGAACTAGACATGTTTCTTTTAAGAGTTTTTTTATGGAAACTTAGTAGAAGTGACTACTTTGTAATCTTTTGAGATGTAATAGTTATGTTCTAATTCTCTAAAACTCTAAACCTGAAAAGATCCTCTAAGTGAATTATTCATTTAATTCAATATTAAGTAAGGTTTAAGGACGAGGCCTTAAACATGTTGTCCACACTTATAGAATTGGTCATCGGGTAGGGCCCAAACCATATTCCCTTTGTCGTTAGTGTCTGGGAGTTGAGGTTTCACCTAATTATGACAGTTCTGTGTGATACGGTCATCTTTTCCACACTTTTAGAACTTCCCTCTCCCGAGTAGGAAGTTACACGAATTCTTCTTACCACATTTATTACACGTGGGATGTTTCACTTGCTCTCATCCTCTTCACTGATCAATATTCCACCCTAATCTTGTCTCCATTAACCTTTTATTATCATTGGATTTATGAGACCATTGTATTTCTCCATACTCCAGTTCTACTTTCATCGCACTCTGCATGATCTCATCATAGATGTCATAGTCTTAGTTGGCTAGATTCTTCCGCAGATGAGCTCTCAGTCCACCAAGGAATCTAACAACCTTTAAATTTGGATCCATGACAAAGCTAGAGGTGTAATGTGAAAGCCTCGTGAAGTTAATCTCGTGGCTTCACATAGATTCATTCTCCTTCTGCTTCAGCTCGAGAAACTCCTCCTACATTCTTGTTCTCATTGAATGAGGGAAATACTTATTGATGAAGATACCTATGAACTATTCTCACTCCATAGCTTCAACATCTAGTCATGGCCTTGTGTTATTAATCAGTTCCCACCACTGATCAACTTCTACCTCTAAGCGGAAAACTTCCAAGGTGACCTTCTTTTTTCCAAATAGTGGAGAACAAAAAATATATTCTTGATAGTGTTGATCAACTATTCAACAATCAATGGGTAGGTAGATCCATTGAAGGTTGGTGGTCATTGGTTCATAAATGACTCAACAGAATGTCATTCCCTTTGTGGTGAGATTGTCCTCTCACATTGATTCATGTTATTTTTCATAACATGAGTTAGTTGGGTCATCATTCTCATGAAATTTTCCATTCCTGCTTCCATCAGAAGGTCTTCAGTGCGTAGTCCATTACGGTCACCATTTGCGTGGTTCCTTCTATTTCCCTCTATTTTATAAAAGAATAAAACCTTAGTTATAATCTTATTTAATTTAAAAATCTTTTAACTCTAAAGGATTTTATATCTTAAAACTTCATGCTTAAACAATTACATTTCTCTATAAATCCTTCATAATGATTCATAAAAAGCATGTGATTAACCAAACATATCCCCCAGGAGTGTCAAACTAGGAGTTAATTAAGGCCTTTTACCATGTACCAGGATACCTCATGTCAAACCTGAAACCAATTGTCAGAGTTTTCACTCCTATGTACATCTGTGCCAGAGCCACATTAACTTGTTCGTATCCAGATAGGGATTTATTTGTTCGGAAACCACTTACTTAATATTTCACCAAAATACCAGGGAGTTTTCCTATATCTAAAATTTTCTATAAAGTTCTTCCTAATATTTTCAAAGCCTAATTTACATAAATAAAAAACTATCCTTTGATACCAACTATGGCATCCTGCCTTTTTATTACATAACGTTTCATTATAATTTACAAACAGAAGATCTTCAAAGTCTAGTGTCTTTGAAATCAGGAACAATATTAAACATTTTTCTAAACCACTTTTAAGGATTAAAAATAGGTTTATACTAAGTAGAATTACTGCATCTCATAACCTGGAGACACACATAAAAGGAAAGGGTGGGAAAAAGGCCCAGTAAAGAAGACAAGTGAAACAGTTTACAAGTGATCTTGAGCGATATCAATAAGAACCAGAGGGATATCATAATAGAACGATAAATATG
This sequence comes from Viscum album, assembly GCA_963277665.1. Classification (NCBI taxonomy): domain Eukaryota; kingdom Viridiplantae; phylum Streptophyta; class Magnoliopsida; order Santalales; family Viscaceae; genus Viscum; species Viscum album. The sequence goes on from OY728130.1 coordinate 402,294,390, forward strand.
AATATAATAACAATAATAACATGAATCATAACTTTAATATGTGGCTACAACATTTAATTTAGACAACCATGAACATATCACCAAGTTCCATCCCCAAGGTGTCGTAAAAATTACCATGGTTGTTCAGCAAGGTATTATAAAACTTGTCATCTCTAGAGATTAAATTCTTTACCGAATGAATTGAAGACCTATCAGGAAGAACCCTTAATATGTATTTATTTTCATGTGATACACATATATCATAATCATACATTTCATAATTAACCCCAAGAGAGTAAATGAAATGGGTTTCATATCAAAATCGCGATGTTTAAAAAAGTGCTAAAAAAGGATCATTAAGTCATTTATAACCCATGAAAGGGAATAAGGGTTATATATATATGTCAATTAAAGAATAAAATATATCAATTTTATGTCTTGAAGAATATCCATAGAAACGAAATAGGTTTGGTATTCCCATAAATAAACTAAGATAATTTCTCGAGAAAAAGAGAGTGATTTTGAGACGAAAATTATGCACCATAACGACTATATAACATGGTTTTAGAAAACATTAAAAATAGATGGGGAAAGGGTAACCCACTAATAAATATATTATAACACCTTATAGGGACAAAATTAAATTAAAATAAGATCATAGTATGGATTTTTGAAATACATGCCACTTGAAAAGGAAACTTGAAAGAAAAGTGGAGATGCAAATTCTTTTACATAAATTCGGCAGCCTAACGATGTCACTTAAAATTCTGAAAAATATGTTTATAATAGTGGAAAGGGTATCTCATCATTTGGACATAAAATGGACCGTAATTAGGATATAGAATAATATACCCCAACATTAAAATATAGAAACTAGAAGGCATAACAAAAAGGAAGTGATGAATTAAAGGAAGAGGGTAAAGGGTTCCCTTACCGTGAAGAGTAACTACGATAGCTTACAGTATGGGAACTTGGGGGGATTGAGGGAACCTTGGGAGGACTCCATTGAAGACAAAAAATACTAGATCTTCATTGGAAATGAATTTATATTGAAATTAATGAAGGAATGGGTTGGTATTTATAGAAAAAGTGAGGGAATATTTTATTAATTTCAAAAGGACACCTCATCGGTTGTATTTGAAAAACCATGGGATTACCCATGGTATTGGAAACTTGGGACACCTCATAACAGATATTACTATTCAAAATTCAACCAGAATTATTAAATCATGTTTACAACATTAATGATGTCATTAAACACACAGAAACTTAAAACTGTATTTTCACTATTCATTGAAAAAAAAACATTTTATAAAATTATCATAAATTCACCATAACTTAATATCAATGCTATGAATTCAAAAATTACTCTATTATATGAAAATAATTTTCTAAATATTTTTAATTTAATTTTTATATAAAATCGTAATTTATTAAAAAATCAATTCTAAAACTTAAATTGTTTTGTAACACCATGAAAAAGTAATAAAGGTCCCGTAAAATTATCATATAACCATAATACAATAATGTAAAAATTTATTATTAAATCTTATGAAAATAAATTTCCATTTTAAATTGTAAAATTAATTATAAAATTTTAAATAAAATATTTATGACATACAAAAATACCAAAACTTATACTACGATCGTTTTTTCACTTTTAAGATGTATAAATTGTATTTATACTTTCATGGATGAAGTTTCTATTTGTTGGTCAATTTACTATTGATTACTATTCATAATGGTATGTTAATATTCACCAAAAAAATATTTTTATCTTACTTAACAACATTTTTCACCCTGATTACAACCATGTATAACAAATTTTTGAAAATCATTTCACAGAAAAAGTTTTTTAATAATAAAATATTTTTACTATTCATCAAAATAGCACTATTCATCCAATACTATTCATCAAGAAAACACTCTTCATCAAGAAAACACTATTCATCCAAGACTATTCATCAAAAATTAAGTTGATCTTATTAGACTCTAAATTTCTTACTGATCACAACTATAGAAGATCATTTTTTGAAAATTGTTTCACATTATTAATTATTCAATGTATACAAAAAAATTAATATACCTTTTTCCCAAAATTCACCGATAATATGTAACTTCTATAACTTCATCCTATATTTTTTTTAATATTTGAAATCCACAAATTCAACATAATAAGAAATACTATTTTTATTTATACAAAAGGATTACACAACGTTACTAAGGTCTCGTTATGTAGCCCCTTATAACACCTGCATAGGACTTTAATGTAAGGTGTACTATGGTGATAGAATCTTGGGTGCAGCTCAGACAACATTTCCCGAGTGGTGATTTCTATCAGCTTGAACTTATCCTGTAGATGATTCCATTCAAGCTTCACTTGTTGGAGATCATCTTGGGCTTGGTTCAAAGCAAAGCCGAGTGATGCAACCACATTCCCATGCTCTGACAGATGGGCTTCATATGGCCCGAGTCTACTGGATGAGGCCATCGAATATTCTTTCTGTATTAATTAACCATGATAACATGTATTTATAAATAATAATCATAATGTTATGAGTATAGTTTCCAATGTTCAAATTGACCAATTGTCATATAACAGTCAAAACCCAGTGTTCTCATTTAATTATACTCACATCATTAATAAAATGATATAGTTTTGTGAGTATAAGATAAAATAACACAAAAATTTAGGAAACGCATATTATTCAAATTTTTGGGTCGTTACAACTCTATATTCTTGATAAAATTATATAAGAGTGTCTCTATATAGTTTAATAGGATTCTCTATAGACTTCCATTATGCACAATCATGACTAGGGTTGGTAATGTTATAATTGACTTTTAATAGAGATAAGGTGAGAAAATAATTATTTCACAGGGGACCTTAACATTCTATTTAATCCCGGGTGAAACCCATGTCCTAGAATGTTGATTATTATTATTATTTAAAAGACTTAAGCTAGACTAACATATAAATAAATACTATATCTTGAATAAATAAATTAATATTTATTAAAATAATAATTAGTATATCAATCTTCATCAGTCCATTAAGAAAACATTGATCCCCCTAAATATATATAGAAAATAAAATAAAACACATTTATTTAATTAAAAAACCAACAATTTATTCTCTAATAAATAAATAAATATTATATAAAATAAAATATAAAAAATAATATTCAACTCATTTAATATTCTCTCGAATAACCAGTGATTGAATATGTGAAATCAACTCAACACATATAATTATTAAACCATGTACAACAATATTATTTATTCAATAAGTTTAATTCATATATAATTTAAATGAGTTTATGAACAAAATTAGTGTGTGGCCCTATAGGCCCATTTATTATGAAATTAGGTTGTTACACCTAAAGTCCATGGTTAGAATCTAGATACATGTCAAGTCACCCATTGAGAAAGAATTTAAATTACATAATGACAGTAAACACATAAGAACATGCACATTATAATATAACTTCTTCATCTATATATCTGTAATAAAACAATATGTTACTGGTGTGATCAACCTATGTTCTCAATGCCTCTTTATTTGAATTTCTATAAATTATCTTGCCGATATAACATTATGAAAATAGACATGATCAAGGAGTTATATTTCAATCAAAAAGTCTAAGATATCAACTACTTGAAAATAATAAAAAAGGATAAGTTATTTATCACATATTCACAACTATTATAACTCATTATATACACAACATTAAATAATTCCCACAAACATATTTTGGAATGGTTTTTATAAGTTCATAAAAGTAAATGACTTGTGATTTAAATTAATCATAATATTAGAGTCTATGGACCATTATATAATTTTTATATAATAAAATCCAATGAAAGGTATAAATTTTCATTTCTTATTGATAGGTTAAGTTCTCATAAAATTTTTAGTTAATATTACCTTGGGAATGACCCATGAGATAGTGTCTCAATTTCCTGTAGGTCTTCACCATTAATGGCATATAACATTTTTATCCCATCAAATAATATCATCTTGTAATGTAACATATATTTAAGAATACTATCATGGAACTACTATGTTTTCATTATAGTTGAGAATAGATATGATATTTCAGTGTGATTGGTACTCTATCATTCGAAAATTGTCTCTTAAAATGTAACATAGAATTATAACTATGATGTGATAAGATATTAATTAATATTCAACATGATGAATACTCTAGTAACCTAATTTGTTTGTTTGTTAGTTCTAGGGGACCAACACTAATGAATCCCACCTTAACTAGATACAACTAAAAAAACTCAATTGGTTATCCTCACATGAAAAACATGATTTTACTAATATATAGATATATCGACTATCCCACCATGTTTCTATGGTTATTCTACTTACGGAAACCTCATTTATCTATAAAAATACCTCATGAGACAATGTAACCAATCATATAATTTTTTCCTCAATAATCCCTTAAATCTTGGAAAATACTATAGATACAAGTCTATCATAATATGATTGATATTTTATAATCTATGTACAACTCAATAATCTGGACCAAAATTTTTCTAAACTCACTTCTTAATATTCATTAGAAACAAAAACATACTCGATCTAATATGTATATGAAAACTACTATATTTAATATGATTAAAACATATATAAAACATAATCCTTACTATGATATTATATCAAACAATCTTTTATAATACCAGTTTTATATCCTCTAAAAACTAGTATACCCATTTCTCAAATTCTTAGGAACACATCAAAATTTTCTTTATCCAGTATTGATAGATAGTTCTGATTTCCTAGCAATGCAATTTTATATATCTAATTTTATATTTAAAATATAAATTTTTTTAATAATAAAGATCAAGCCTATGTATAAATCATATAATTTTTGATATATTTCCAATTTACTCTTAGGCATATATATTTTATACATCATAAGATTACTATATAATTCTATAACCAATTAGGGTGTATTGATCTATCTATTATTTTTCAATACCATGTTAAATATGTAAAATGAATTAGATTATAAAACCCCATGACATAAACAAGAAGATATTATTACCTAGAAATTGGGTTTCAACTTATTTCATTTTTAAGAAATTAACTTTAGTCTAAATAATCCATAATACTAATTACTTGTTTTCTATGTATTATCAAACATATTTTTTCTATAAAATCAAATTTCTCCCACTAACCTCTTATAGATATGTGGGTGTAGATTCATTTCAAATGAATTACATATTATCAATATTTTTATCTCAATCCATAAATGGATCTATGAAACATATATATCATATTTTTATTACATTATGTCACCAATACTTTTGGATGTTTAATATATACATCTTCAATAATGTTTCCATTAAAGGGAATGGTAATGACATCCTATACCCAATTAAATAATCATAAAAATCTATGACAAGTAATATTTGAATGGAACTTCACATGGTGATTAGTAATAAGCTATATTTATTTACTGTGTCTAGATATTATAAGCCTTTCATTAATCATTATTGGTTTGAACATGACCATCCATATATAGCTTATCATGAATACCTAACAATGGATTGGAATTAACCAGAGAAACTACCATATTTCATAACTTGATTTTTGTTTATATAATCCATATTTAATTTCAAATGAACTTTTAGATGACAGGTATTTTTTCACTTACTACTTCCTATAAGAATCATTATTCCTAAAAACGTTTTAGTGAATTTAAACCCACTACTATATTTTTATCTTTTGTATATAGTTATTTTCTCTATAACAATTCCTCCCACAAATAATTAGAGTAAAATTGTACATATAATCACTTTTTTATTTGGATACAAGATTAAATTAAATACTTACTTTCTCCCACTATTTCAAAAGAAATTTTCAACCCACAAGAAAAATTAATATGTATGTTTAAAACCTTTCTAACTTGGAGATGTTAATATCCTCAAATGATATAGGATAATTATCTGAAATGAACTGATTCTGTCCATTGATGTACATTTGAATCTAACACCATACTGACAAGAAATTATCATCAAAACACCTTAGGCTTTGACATAATAGACTCCCACCATATTTTAACTTATTATATTCATTATTCAATATAGTTAGCATATATTTGGTTATTATGCTTCTATATTTTCAAATATGTCTACAAAGGTATCATAGAAGATTCTAAATGTATAAAACTCCTCATCAATTTAACATATATTATCCCAATATTTATTATTTGTATAAGGATATGTGACTTGAACAAAACCATCACTCTACATTTAATTATCATTGAATACTTAGTTAAGATATTATTTGGCAAACCAACCTGGAGGATCACGTATATTTTACCAAGTGAATTCATTAATTTAATATATTATTCCAAAAATTTATTAAATTAATATAATGAAGTATATGAATTTACATCTAACATCACCTTGGAATAATTCCTTCCATATAGTTGAACAAACTTTGGTAGATTTGTTTAATACCTTTATTTATATACTTTTCATTATCAAAAACTCATTAAGTAAGGATATCGATAATACCTAAAATATTCTTAGCTATAAGGAGACTAAATATTCTTAGGGGCATATATTTTATATAAAAAGGTAGTTTTAATTGAAAAATAATAATCCTTACACAATTGTGTATGAATATTATAATTTATAATTAATCATTTATTTCTTGGTATAATATATATGATTCAAGAATTACTAAACTATTAATTGAGTATAAAAACCATAACAACATTTTCTCAATAAATGAAATAATTCCTAATTGTTTCTTGTAAAACAAAAACCTAATGAAAAATAATATATTAACTTGAATCAATACTCTTGGAAATCATATTTTATGAAATTATCACTTTTGAAATAGGAAATATTCTACGAACGACTTTATGTAATGATTCCCTATATTGAAAAAAGAGCCCATAAATCCTTGAGTGTTCGCGAACTCTTTGGATGATGATTCCAAGAATCAATTCTATTCATTGAAGAACTCCCAACCATCTCATTATTCCCATAAAGACTCATATTTTAAATAAATTACTTTTCAAAATATATATGAAGTTAATTATTTAGATATTAATCTAAGGATTATCTCATCCCCCCATGATGACGACTCAAGTAGGATATTTAAAAAATGTTAATACTACTCGTGTGATTTAAATGAAAGATGTGGTCTCAAAAAATAATTTCTTTATGCCATAACTCCATTATAGAATGAGTTATGATATTGAAAGGGTAGAAACTATAGAGACTTGATGACCTGTCAAGGAAAATTTCATCGATTTATAGATTTTGAAATTGGAAATTTATCCTATAGGACAATGCCTTCTTTCTCCTAAAGTTTCTGAATTTAGAAAAGATGAAGAGGGAATGAGGATTTTGTTCAATCTCTCTGAATCTAGTTGCTTTGATAATTTAGTAATAGAACTCAAGATTCGAACCATTTGATGTTAGAATGTCCATTTCTCAAGAATGGTTCTAATTGTTTGGTTTAAATTAGATATATTGGTACCCTATGATGATATTTTATTTAGATTCATCAATTTGAGTTTTAATTAAAATGGATAGGAACACTGAGTAGGACAACATTAGATATTTTTTCTAGGTCTTTGTGGAAGTTTATTTCATCTCAATTCTAACTAGGAAAGTGGTTTTGTACATAAAAAACAATGACCTAAGCACATGTGTTGTTTATTAGAACCTCAATCCCTTTTTATTTTCTTGTAGGGATGTTTTTCATACTAGGAGTTCATGTTGGAAAGCCTTAACCTTATCAACATGTCTTAATAGTGTCCATAATTCCTCTATGTGTAATAAAAGATTTTATAACTTGAGAAAAAAATTTGACTGTAGTAGTGAGACTTGTCATAATTGGATAGTGTTTAATTCATATGCCAGTAGTAAGAATGAAGGCGTATAAGAAGAATTCTACTTCTATAGTTGTTGATTTTTATCTTATATCTTTAAATAATTAAATATTGTCTATTTCTGAAGATGTTCTCAAATGGAAGGACTCTTATACCAAAAAGAGGTAGGATGGGACAGAGTGTCCATGGGCTAATGTGCATCAGGGTCGTTCTATTTTAGATGTTCTATCTAGTTCTAAAAAATGGAGTCCTCATATAATGTATGTAAAAATAATTTTTCTGATATTATTCCCCATAATAAGGGGAATTCCAAACATGAATAAGGTCAATCGACAGAGTAGGTTCTTCCTTTGGTTATACCTATAGTTTCCAGTGACACTTGCCATCACAAAGGGCCTCAAATGATGGCAATTAAAAAGGATTCCCTAACTCTAGTTATTTCCTCTCAGAATTAGAGGTAATATAATCAAGAGACTGATAAAGGAAATAAGTAATCTCCAATGCTAATAACATTTTAGTTTATTTCACTCTTGTGCAGGAGCATCTTGAAATTTATTTCCATCTATCCATTAAAGAGGTTTATAATTCCTCATAAATTAAAGTTAAATAGCGAGGTACTGACTTGGATAAAGATGATAAGAATAAATGTAATAGTATTTATTATAAATATATATATATCCATCGAAGGATGAATGAAAAAAGAAGTATCATATACTATTTGTAAAAAGGGATATCCAATAAAGGAATAATCCAATCTCATTCCAACTATGTGAACTAGGAACACTCGTTTGGAAATAAATAATGTAGATAACTCCAACATGTTCATCCCATTGAGTGATGAATCTGATTGTTATGGATTTGGTATTGATTAAAATTTTTATTAGGATTTATGGTGTTGGTCTTCATTGTACCTTTTATTGGTATTTGATTTTAGGCTAAGGGTAAATATTCTTTCTATGACCCCCTTCATCCTCTTTTTCATTTTCCTTATCACTTGTCTTTTTACTTACCTTTAATAAAATAAGTTTTTATCCCATCCTTTTTTTATAATGAATATTTCTAAATAAAATAAAACTTGTTACTTCATCAATTTATTATAATTAGATTCAATATGGCCTTTCTATCCACATGAGAACTAAATAGCCTTATGTTCACAGAACTATATATAAATACTTTTTTTCTCATTTAAATATTTTTCAAATAAAACATTTAATATAAAATAGACATGGTATTTTAAACCTTTCCTTATATTTTCTTACCATAAGGGATATGGAACTACGTTCCAAAAAACCCGTATCTCTCTGGTGAAAATTAGTAAAAAGATTTCAGATTCAGTCATCATACTATTCATATAATAATCCTAGATTAATAAGGAGAACTTATAAGTTAAGGATCATAGTTTGTGACTGAAGGATGATTTATTATTTATATAGAATCCTAAACTTCACTAATTGGTCAATGTAATTAATTTTAAAAAATAAAATATCAACATATAAGTAGTATATTCTAGATAACACTAGAATATTACAGTGACAATTTCATTTATATAAAACCTATCTTTCTCCTTCTAATGATATAGGATATGAGATATCAAGGTATATAAATCCACATATTTATGTTGTATTATCAATTCTATATAAATAAATAATACCATGAAAAAATGGAAAATAGGAGTATACACATGTTCCACCAATAGTCATCCATGTCACCTTTTATTTCTTGATGAGATATCTGAATAGGTATAGTGGATTCTAGTACATAATATAAATTTTCCCATTTTAGTTCAATGTAAAAAAAATTATACTACCCTTGAAAAAATGTACTAGTTCGGACTTGTCATTTATCCAAAATATCACAATGTTATGAACATTTTAGTTACCATAATCAAAATTAATTAAAATTATATTTTTTTTTATTTAGATTACCAAAGCACCTGACATAACAAATTTAATTTATTACATTATTATTCTCCCAATATTTTTTAGAATTCTAGTAACCCACACTATTGGTTTCATAATACCCTATCACATGGATATTCTAGTGTAAATGATCCATATACCCCATATTATAACCCAAGTGAGGGTCTGGTCAAAAACATAATGGTTTTTTGGTAGGTGGTTCTTTGAAAACTATATTAACTCACAGCTCCTTGATCTGTTGAGTGGATTCCCCAATCCTGAAATCCTATAGTTTGATTTCCTCAATAGTTTCCTCCAAATTTATTTGAAGTCTCGATAGGCCTACATATCTTGATTTAGATTTATTTATGTAAACCCAAAACCATATTTAGAAATTATACCGTATTGGGATTTTATAAATGAAATTACTATATGAATGAATAAATTCATTATTAAGTAATCTAATTATAGAATTAAATTCAATTTTCTTCCTCCAATGGCCCAAAGGCGTTCATTTTTTATTTATTTTTGATAATTCACCTTTAAAGGGGTGAGTTGGAACCCTTACAAGGCCCGTAGGTGTAAGTATTACATGGCCCATAGGCCTTAGAGGAATTCATTGCCCGTAGGCATCAAACATTACATACAACCCGGACTAACTACTTGCAACTGCTCCTCCCCAGCATCTTCATCGTGAAATCCGCTCTCCACCTTCGCATGGCTATTCAGCTAGGCTTTCCCGTGCATGTATAGGCTTGTCTCGATGGCAGGTGACATACCATATCATTCATGCAATCCGTTTAGCTTCTACTATGGTGAAAGCTCCTTGCTCCTCGTACCTCTAAAGCTTCTTCCTTGTTGGTTTTCTGGTTTGCATCTGCACTTAAGGTGGTCCAAAGGCCTTGAGGTGGCCCGAATGCCTTATTGACTCGAAGACCTTGGTGGATCGAAGGCCTTGAAGGACTCCGGGACCAAATCAGTGGCCCAAAGGCCCAAATGGGGGCATATTCCTAGCTACTATAGTGCCAAACAGTGTCTGCTAGAGTGTTGCTACAGTGACTGCTATAGTACAACTACAGTACCCGAAAATTAGCCACAACTTGGATTTGATCCTGGGTCTCTTGGATGCACTTAAAGAGTCTTCACAAACTGGGCTAAGGGTAATGTGCATGAAATTTACTTTTCTTATTTTCTATTTTTATCCATTATAAAATGTAGCCAAAATTTGATTATCAAGCATAGACGATTTTAAATCCTCAAGACAATTTTTAATATATACATTCTACATTGATCATTAATATTATTATATATTAAGGGTTATAAAAACATATTAACACATAAAAAATATGTGATGGTCTCGGATAGTAGGATTGTACATTGTGAAGCATATTTATCTGACCATATGATAGAGATAGAATCACATGGATAATTATATAATGAGTCTCAAGAAAATATTAAACAATATAAAACTAAATGAAACTATTTATTGTATAATTTCAAGATTATATATATCACCATTAAAACCATATTCCCCGAATAACTCTAAGAAAGCACTATTGTCACACACATTACCCTTTGGGAATACACTAGTGTAATAAGGGTTTATACATCAAGACTCTATTGGTATGAATTATAATATTTTTCTTTTATTAAAATAATTATTATACTCACCCCTTTCTACTATTCATTTATAAATATAAATGATTATATATTGAGTTCGATAAAAATTATATTTTATTAAGAAGAAACCGAAATTGTATTTTGGAAAATATATTGTTTCAATTGAAACACTCTTTTTGATATATCTAATATTTTTGAAATAAATATTACTTTCATAAAATAGTATTTTTCTAAAAATATTTATTCAATTATTAATGGTAACATAATCTGATCAAGTCCTCTATAATTTTTATAAGGGCTAGAAAGTTATTTTTTTCATTCAAATTACTATTTTTAAAATAAATAATGAATTTTATTTAAAAGTATAAATTAAAATATTTATAATATAATTCTGGTAAAAAAAATATAAATTTTAAAATCAAAACATCAATATTTTCCTAATATGAATTTTTAATAATTTTCCAAGAAAAATGAATTTTTGGGAAAAATTAAATACAATATAAATATATAGTATGTATCATGACATCATAATAGCCCAAAACTAATGTAATATATACTATAAAGTAATTCCATGACCAAAAATGAGTTTTAAATTTAAAATAATATATTTATGAAAGTTATTTTATTAATTTTAAAAACTTATAATGAATCCTCCAAAATGGATATTATATTATAAGGTTTTAAAAATAATTATTTATAAACATAACTAAATTAAATATCTTAAATGGAGTTATTTTAATATTTTAGGATATTAACAAAAATTAAATATATTAACATAATTCAAGTTTTTATAAACCACGGGAAGGTCTGTGTTTTTTATTATTTTATTACTTAAGAGTCCAAAACCAATGTCTAAAAATTAACAAAGAATTTCCCTCTCTTTCTCTATAAATAACCACCCAGCCTCCCATTTCCTTTTCACTCAAAACCCACTGATTAGAAATTTAATCCCCCCATCCAACTATAAATTCATCTTAATGTGTTCTCAAGATCATAACCAGATCCTCCCAAGATTTTAGAAGTAGCCTCTCAACTAAGAGATTTTCTTCCACTTCATCTTTATTCGATTAGTTTATTCTATTAAGAATTTTTATTTTCAATTTTCCATGTTGACATCTTTTTTTAAAAATCAATTAACTATCCTTATGGTTCCTAAGTAATTATTTACCATATTTTACCCTCGTTAAATAACTTCCATGAACTTTTATGTGCACCTGTTTTCCTATCAAGATTATTCCTTGATTTCATATACCAAAAATTATGTTGTGAAGACCAATAATAATTTCCATTAAAGAGTATTCATGTATTTTTATATATACTCAAATTGTTGGGGAATTCCATTCATTCAACCGATACTCCATAATCATGGGATTAAAAGTGATGAATCATGTTCTTTTGTTGTAGGATCGATGTGGAACACAAATGCATGTACATGAAATGAATGTTATAGTTGGACCCAAAATTATATATCCCTCCAATTAATAGGGTAATTTTTTTATCTCTTGATATACCATGTATATATCATGATCAATTATCCAAATAACATTATGTTATAATGTCTAAATGGTTACACTTGACTTGTTCTTATGATGTCATGTTTTATGTTGTTTTCACATTACTGTGATGCCATGATTTTATCATCTAATGTAATTATTTGATGTTAATTATTGTTATTCTTAACTTTATATTTTACAATGTTATGCCTCTTTAATCACATATACTACTTTAATATATGTTATACCTTCATTTTTTTACTTGGATTTATATTTCACCCCTTTTATTGTATATACCTATATAATCTTGTGTAGTATTATAAGTTCAGAATAATTTTACTAAATGGTATGGAGTTTTTAAATAATGGTTTTATATCCCTATTTGATGTTATTTTTATATGAATCTAATTTATCAAATATTTTATGACTATTGATTTTTTGGGTTTGTTTTATGTATAATTTTATTTAATAAATCATCAAATAATGTGCATAAAGAATTGGGTTCTCATTGTTTTTATCATACTAAGGTATTTTTATTTTTGGGTTTCAAGATTATAAATACTTAGTAAAACCATATGTATAATAATAAATGTAGTAAAACAACAATAATTTTTGGTAAAGTATAGGGTGATAGGTTTTCCAGGAAAATATTTCCCAATTCAAAAAATATAAAGGGGATGTGGCTATAGAACTGATATACCTAGGAGAAATTAATTTGAAAGGGATCATTGGGTATTAACTCAGCCAATAACTAGTTCATAAAAAGGAGTCCTAATCTAGAAAACCTATCCAAACACTCTTGGAGGATATTATTTGGTTAATCACATAAATTTTAGAGAGCATTATTAAGGGGGATTCCATAGCATTTTAATGTTATGAAATAGGTTGTGGATAAATTATATTGAAAGTAAGAAATTCACAGGTTAATGATTACATGTAATTTATGTTTTATACCTTAATTTTTCAAATTATCCATTTTATATGGTTAATAATTCATAAAGTATCATCCCTAAGCCTATATTGTATAAATAAAATTATTAGAAATTCAATAAAATAGAGAAAGGAATGATTATTATCAATTCACGAGTCTCAAATGTCCTATATTATTATACTATAATTCATAATGTAATATCTCACTAGTTTTGTAGAACTGTTCACATACCACATAAAAATATGGAAGTTGAGTTTTTGATGAAAATGAAAAATAGAAAAATTATAGCTTACTAATCATATAACATCTCCCCTATAAATATTTGTGGGCTAAATTTCCCATAAACCCTTATGATTATCCATTTTTTGGAATTCAATTTTAGTATGGGTATATATTAAATTTTGTTATATAGATAAAATATAAATTTTTGGGGGAATTAAATCACTCTAGGTATCATGAATCACCCTGTGATTATATATAAGTATAAAGAGGAGGATGGATTTAATTTGTAATTATCATCTGAAACATGGATATAATTTCATTATAAAAAAGTGTCTACGGATAAAATAGTTGATAATAAGGAAAATATTATCCTTCATGACATTCCAATAGTAAAATAATATGTTGATGTGTTCCTAGAATAATTGTTTGGACCTCCTCCTAACTAAGAGTTTGAGTTCTCAATCAAACCAATACCCCAAAATTTTATAATATACCATATTTCATATAGGATGGAAAATATTTAACTTTAAGAGCTAAATAAATCACTAAAAATAACTTTGATAACAGTTTTATACAACCAAGTGCTTCACCATGGGGTACACCAATAATTTTTATCAATAAGAAGGATGATTCAAAGCATATTTTCATTGATTATCATGATCTTAATAGGATCATGATAAAGAATATGTTTCCTCTATCATAGATTGATGAATTATTCAATTTTCTATGTTGAGTCTAATAATTCTCTAAGATGGATAATAATTTAAGATATTATCTAGTAAAAGTGAAGGAGGAGGATATCCCCATTACTCTTTTTTTGTAAAAGCTATTATAACTATGAGTTCATAGTGATATCATTTGGACTCACTAATGCTCCAAAAATCTTCCTCAACTTAGTGAATATAGTCTTTAGGGATTAACTCGATAAATTTAGGGTAGTATTTATAGACAATGTTCTTATATGATCTAAAATAATGGATGAATATTAATATTAATTGAAAACATTTATGAATACCTTTTAAAGGTAAAATAATATGAGAAGTATATTGTATCAGAGTTTCAAATGGAGAAATTTAATATTTTTGGGTAATGTTATTTCAAGTCAATGGATATAACTAGATACTTCAAAGATAGTGGTAGTTTAAGTATGGATAAGACCAATATCTATGATAGAGATCGATATTTTCCTCAAATTAACTAGGCATTATTGTCAAATTTTTTAAAAATTCTTATGATTTCAAAACCCTATAACCAATCTTACTGAAAAGGGGTTAATGTTTTTTTGGATGGATTAATGTGAGGAGCGATATAAATAGTTAAATAAAATGCTAATCACTAAACCTATACTCGAATTAACCACCAGTGAGGAAGGGTTTGAGATATATATTGATTATTACAAAAAACTTCTTTTGGTTGTTTAATCATAAAAAATGACAAAGTGATATCCTATAACTCCTACCAATTAAATATCTATTAGGAGAACTACTAAACAAGAAATCAGGAACTTGATATAGTTATATTTACAATGAATATTTAGTGAAATTATTTATATGAGGAGAAGTGTGACATATATAAAGATCATGAGAGACTCAAGTATATATTCAAACAATTATATTTCATTATCCCCTTATGAAGTTAGTTATAGATCATCAAGTATTATTAAGGTTACGTCTATTACCATCTAGGGATGGTTAATAAAGTGGAGTATGATTTGAGTGGAAAAGATCCCACAACCCTACCCATGATGAGGACTATAAGGTATTCAAAATTCATAGACATGTAAAGGATGGAAATTGGAAATATAAAAGGAACATCATACTTCATTTCGTAAATAAATACTCAACCATCAATTATTAAGAGGATAAAGGAGGCCTAAAAAGATGATAAAGAGCTACATTTGATGGAAGAAAATATTCTATAATTCAATATTTCTAAAGAATGGTTTATATGGTTTAGAACATGAAAATGCATAAAAAAATCCATAATTGGAGAGAGAACTTATAGATCATGGTCATTGATATTCCTTCTCTTTTCATCCAAGAACCACTCTAATGTATATAGATATAAAGGAAATTTTCCAGTGTGATAACATAAAGATGGAGATTGTGGAATTTGTATCTCGATTCATGGTATGGTAATGATTCAATGATGAATTCCAGATGTCTAATGGTATGGTGTAACCATTTACCATACCATTATGAAAATGGGAAAACATAACAACTGATTTTCCTATAGGACTCCCTAGGATATCTAAAGACTATAATTCCATTTAGGTGGTAGTAGATCATCTTAAAAAGTCATATTATTTAATTGATGTCGAGGAAAATTTATCTCTTAAAAAAATATCCAATATATAAATAAGATAAGTAGTAAAACTAAATATATTGTCACTCTCCATTGTATCTAATAGAGATATGATGTTTACCTCAAGGTTTTGGAGAAACCTTCAGTAAGCATAGGATACAAGGATGAGTTTCAGCACTGCATATCACTCTCAAAAGGATGTTCAGTCTAATATAACCATTAAAACACTAGAGGATATTCTAAGATCATGTTTGCTGAATTTACAAGTATGTTTGGATTAGAACCTCCACTAAATGGAGTTCTCAAATTAAAATTTTTTCAATTATGTCATTAAAATAGAACCTTTTGAGGATATATATGGGAAGAGGTTTTGGACACCAAAATAGTGGGATGTGGTTGGAAAAATAAACTGATGGGACTTTCTATTATCCAAGAGATAATTTCTAAGGTCCAAAAGATTCTTTTTTATATGAAATATGTTCAAACTCAATATAAAATATACGCATATAATCGCCAGTGAGACCTAGAGTTTGAGGTTAGTGATAAGGTGTTCCTTTATATATAACTATTGAATAAATTTAAGATGTTTGGGAAGAAGTTAAAGCTTAGTTGTAGATAAATTTTTGTATTATATATCCTTCATTGCGTTAGAGTTGGGTCTAATTGACTAGAACTCCACCTGACATATCTCAAGTACATCGTGTGTTTCATGTATCCCTCTAAAGAAAGTACATACTATACCCCTCTCATATAGTGAATCTAGAGGTCAAGCCTTTATAGAATAATAATTTATATGAGGATCATCTAATTAAGATCTTATATCACATATAAAAATTTATAAAAAACAATACAACTCACCTGGTAAAAGTACTATAGTGGAACCATGAGTTTGATGATGTAATGTGGGAACTAAAAGAGGTGATGAAATCGAAATACCTATATATATTTTAGTGTATAAAATGAAATTTTTAGGGAATTTTTTTGAAAGACAGTTGTAATAATGTAATAAACCGTTCCCTTATAAATGAAATTCCCTTCAAAATTAACGAGTGCCATATTAAGTAATATAGTTACTTAAAATAGATGAAGTTTTTCTTTTTTTCTTTTGGACTATTATAAAATATATCTATAATTTAAATATTGGGATTAAAACACAATTATGTATCATCACCATTATTAATATTTTCATTATATATTTACCATTAGGATTTATATATATTAAGGGTTATAATTAAATATAATTAACATAGAATGAAGAAGAACAGGTGTGGACCAGTAGGACCGTACCCAATACATCCACTTGTTAGAGATTTAGAGGGAGGTGAAATCATGAGGATTTTCCCTTGACCAAGCCCAAGATGATATTCAATAACTAAAAATTGATAAAAACCTTTTATGAGAGAAGTTAAATATTATAGAGATCATATCCCAAACTATGTTCACTGAATTACCCAAAGAAAGTATTGTTATTGCACACCATAACCTTAAAGTGCATATTGGTGTAATAGGGCATTATGTGTCTATAACCTAGTAGTAGGAATAAATATATTTATTTTAAACAAAATATTTATTATATTAATTCTTTTTTTTATTTTATATACATACATGATTATATAAGGAGTCTGATAAAAAGTTTATATTTTGACACAATGAAACCAAAATTATATTTTAGTAAATATATAGTTTCAATTAAAACACTTTTTATAAATACAAGAGTTTTAAAATAAATATTATTTTCATTAAATTTTATTATTTAAAAATATTTATTTAAAAATAAATCATAATATAATTTGATGAATTCACATGTAATTTCTATAAGGGTCAGAATATTGTTTGTGTTGTAAAAACTACTTTTTTTTAAAATTTCTATTTTTATTTAAAAGTGTAAATTAATATATTTATAAAATTATTTAGGTAAAATATATATCATTTTATATATAATAATTTTTATGTTATTAAATGGTTAATTTTTTATAATTTTCAAAGATAGTATAATTTTTTCGTAAAAATTAAATATTGTATAAATATTTGGTATGTATTATTACATCCTAATTGACCAAAAGTGATGAAATAAATACTATAAAAGCAATAAAATACCAGAAATAGGGTTTCCCATTAAAATAATTCTTTTTCGAAGTTAATATATTAATTTTATGCAACTATAATGATTCCTCAAAAAAATATATTACATCTTATGATTTTAAAAACATATATTTATGAACATGACTCACTTCCACATCATGAATGGTATTATTATAATTATTTTAGTTATAAAAAAAATATTTTTAATCACATACATTTGTTATAAACCATTTGGAAAAAATTTGAAATGATTTTTTATTTTAATATTTTATTACTTAGAGCCAAAGACCAATGTTTATAAATAAATAAATAGTTCCCCTCACTTATTATATAAATACTCATCCAATATCTCTTTAATCATCACTAAAAACTAATTTATCATGAAGTTCCTCTCAATTTTATACTCTATATCCCTTCCAAGTTATTCCCAATATCTTAATATTATTCTGCTATGATTTTCAAAGAAACAACTCAATTAAATAATTCTCTTCCTCTTTCCCTTTATTCAAGTAATTTATTTGTATAAAGCATTTTTATTTCCAATTTTTCTTGTTGAAACGTGTTTTTACACATAGATGTACTAAAATTATGATTCCCAATAAATTATAGACTGCCTTTCTTACTCATTAAATACCATCTATGAACCTTTATATACACCCATTATAATACTAACTTATTCTAAAAATTTTCATTCGAAACCTTTGTGTTGTGAATACCAGTCCCTATTTCAACTCAAGGGTTTTCACCATTTTGTAACTATCATTCATTAATTGTGAAATTATACATATGTAACCTAAAATCCTCAAAAATTTGATTAAAATTTAGGAAATACTTTCTTATATTGTATGATATAGGTGGAAAAAAAATTCATGTGCATGATATGATTGTGCAGGTAGGATCTGAATTTTATATTCATAAAATACATTGGGTGATGTTTTTATCTAATGACATTCCATTTATGGTTCATGGTATATTATCCTAAGAACACTATGTTATGATTTACCATGGGTTATCCTTGACTTATTCTTATGATTTCATGTTTTATGTTGTTTTCACATTTATATGATGCCTCAATTCAATAATATTATGTTTTGATTTGATGTTCATGATTATGATTCTTTTCTTTCTATTTCACTAAATTATTCCACTTCACACACATATACTACATTACATTAGGTTATTCCTAGATTAGTTACTTATTGGAATTTATAACTCACCCCATTCTTATGTATGTCTCTTTGTTATCTAATGCATTTTTATAAGTTCAAAGAAATTTAAGGAAATCATAAGAAGTTATTAAATAATTTTTTTGTATCTGTATTTCAAATTATGGTGATATGTATCTAATTTCACAAATAAAATAGGATTATCTTTATTTTATGATTGTTTCTTTTGTACCATTATGTAATAAATCATAAAATAATCATTATAAAATATATTTGTTTTCATATAACTTCCCATTAAATGGAAGTGTCCCAATGAGGAATAGATATAGAACTATGATCTAGTGGTTCTATTCTAGATCAAGTAACTTAAGTCAATAAAAACGTAATAATTTTTAGTAATTTTATATTTAGGCATTTTTTTTTCAATTTTATCTTGTTAAATGTTTGTTAATATTAAGTGGATTTTAGTAAATTGAATGAATAGTTCTATAAAAAATTTATTCACAGTCCATTTATTTAATTAAATCTACAGGATTTTTAATCCACTTATTAAATGTGAGCATTATCCATTCAAATAAATAAATATTCATGAAACCAAAAAAAATAAAGTGTTATGATTCCATGATTTATTTAATAGTTGTTTTATCCATTGGATGATAATCCCACTATAACCATAATGAAATTACTCCTTGAAACATTAGTCATTCAAGAAACTACATTCAATAGGTACAAAAATGCACTTCATGGATTTGTTTCACCTCACCTCTATCTTAAAATGCATGCACTTCCAAGGAGATCCATCCATAAAATAAAATTTTACTCACTTGAAAGTGAGGGTTACTAATAGAGTGGTTCAAGGTTTTACATAAACAAAACTATGGTAATATAAGGCATTATATAATAATAGAGGTGATAACACACCAACCATCATCTAAATTTAATAATAAATAATCACAAACCCATGCAATTAGTATAAACTAAAAGAAACCCAATCTATACATTGGTCTTTAAAATCTCCTGATAATTCACAAAAATAAAATTAATTGGAAGATATAAACTAGCTATAATTCAATTCAATTTGTTCTTTATTAATATAAAAATTCTTTTATTAAATAAATTAATTCATTCATTCAATTATACCATTATCTTAATGTCTATATAAAGTGTATTTGGGATACCAATCATTTGATACATCGTGGAAAAAAAGGCATCCACTAGTATTTATAGATATTTACATGAAATTAATTAGTCAATTAAGTACTCTGAAAACTTGATATATAATCAACATACCAGTTGTTAATCATGTCATTTGGTTTTTAATGTTGAAATTAATTATTCCTTGTGTAATTTAATTCTTTTAATTAATTGATGACTATATGGAGTATACTAATGACCTATAATTATTGTATATCTATTTTTATGTATATATGATAGATTTATATATAATCAATTTGTATCACATTTGGGGTGTACGGTATGTGATAACAGGATACATGTCATGTATTTTTCTTAGTGTCTTTCAGTGAACCCCGCCTCCCAACATGGAATGATATTTGCACACGTAAATTAATGAGTTACATAGTGTCTATGCTAGATATGTCCCATCTAACTCATTAATGTTATAATTTCTAGTCTCTCACGTCATGTGATGTGAATTTAACAACAACATTTTCATAAATATCTCCACAAAACTGTGTAGACTACATGGTGTGTACACCAGATACACGTCATGTAATCTAATAAACTATATGCTGAGATGACACAGTCAACACATGGTGTATATGAATTTAATGATAACCCTGTGTCATTTATGACTTTGTGCATTTTATATCCCACAACACCTCTAGGTGTGATGAACCATGGTACACAGTGCGTACTTTTCACTTAAACATCATGTAACCATGTCTTCCAGCAAGAACCTCCCGAACTTCTCTGATTGTATCTCAAATATTTATTAATGTTTTATTAACCAATTAATTATTATATGAAAATTTAATGAATAATATTAATCTTTCGAAGAATGTTAATTGGACTTTAGATAAAAAAACAAATAGACTATAAATTAAACAGGTAAAAAAATGCATATAATTGTTCAATATTTTATAAATGATTATAAATTATTTTGTGACTATTTTTAATAAAACATGAAGGTTTTGGGTGAAATGGAAGTAATTGTTGAGAAATTTTCATCTCTAATTTTTATCATAATCAATGAAACAACTGATATGTGCAAGATGAATAATTTCATAACCAATGAAAATAATTCAAATATTAATTAACATGAACATCAAAACCAATAAGGAATGATCTCCACATATAATTTACGATAAATTATACATATATATTAAGAATTATCCCACATTAGAATTCATTCTTCACTAATGAATTATTTGGCCAATTCGAGGTATATTATTGTTGTGGTGATAGTATTAAAGGTTATAAAATCTCTAGTGTTGATACACATATTCTTCAAAAACCTATGAACATCATTATAGAAATATTTGGGTGCTAGAGTGGAAGAAACTAAATCTTGTTTCATTTATAGATGATCACAATAGAATTATGTAAGGAGAAAATTAATTTCTTTGGTTCTCTCTAGACTCTTGATATTGTAGGAGGAGGATCTTACTCCATTCATGATAAAGTTCTTGGATATGATATCTCTAGTGATTGAGAGTATTCTTTCAAGACACTGGTTTTGTACCACTCTAACTATGGTTGAGAATCATATAATTGGGATTTAATAGAGCTTGGTTTATAGAGTAATAATTGATCTAGGGCCCCTTTCATTTTATTCCATGATAAACCCCATGTATTAACAATATTATTATTATTACTTACATGACATTAACTAGAATTTAGGATAAATAATTAACATTTCTAGGTTAAATAAATAAATATTTATTCGAGTGAAATTTAGTATATCTTTTCTCATCGGGTAATTAACTCAGTCCATGCACTCTTCATTATTTATTGTATATTGAATAATAAATATTTATTTAATTAAATAAATGTCAACCAAATTTTATCTAATAAATAAATACATATTACATTCACTAAAATTATGAATAAATATCATAAAATATTCAAATCGTGTAATATTCTCCCAAGTAGATATTTATTGAATATGTACAATCAAATTGACATGAATAATTATTAAACCATGTACACGAATAATATTTATTCAACATATTAAATTCGAATAAAATTTTACTAAGGATTTGAATATACTTATTGTGTGACCATATATTAAACCATGTACACGCCAAATAACCCATAGTGAAATAAGTTAAATTACACAAAGATAATAACCACATATAAATTTACATTCTGTAATATAATCAATTTTTATTTATATCTCTAGTCAAGTATGTTTCATGCTAGTGTTATTAACCAATGTTTTCGATGACCCTTTCTTTAAATTTATAGAAATGGACTTACCGATGAAATTCCATGGACATGGAATTATTCAACAAATTCTATATCTAGAAAATGGAATGAGATATCAACTTTGTTTAAATAACAAAAGGGAAAAAATAATTTCTCATGTTAATCATTAATACATATAATTCACGATGTACCCAATTTACCCTACTTTTATTGATCATATTTCATCATAGTTTTGGTTAGTAAAAAAATAACATAAATCATAATATGAATTGATAATAATAATAATGTATGAAGACCATTACATGCATTTTTAGTAATAATATTTTATTAAAATATTATTTAATACAATAATCCATTAATTCATCAAAATATATTTCTTAATTTAATATTAACCAAAAAATACAATTTGTGATTTAGAAACTAATTAAAAGTAACATTAATAAAATGAATGTATATTCTTTATTCAATAAAAAATAATGCACATAATCATCATGCAAGGGTCATGTTAACTAACCCCTTTTAATACCCACATAATACCTAAGAGTATGGTGTGAGATGGTGACAGGCTCTTGGGGAGGCTCAGATAACATCTCTCGGGTGGTAATCTCTATCAACATCCACTTCTTCTGTAAATGGTTCCATTTAAGCGTAATTTATTGAATCTTGGATTGGGCTTTGTCAAGAGAAAATCCTACAGAGGCCAACTCATTTTTAACCTCCAGCAAATGGGCATTGTACAGAGCAATTCTACTAGATGAGGCCATCATTTCCTTTGTCTGATTAAATTGGATTTGTTAAAGTAGTATATTTATACTAATCATGTGGTCACTATTTAATTTCTATATCGGCAACATTCAAAAATTCTTAGAAGTATTTTAAAATCAAAAAACATAAAACCAAGGAAGTGAATATGTTTTATATAACCATTTTACATAATAAGGCATCTAATTAGATCAAGAGTAATTTTCATTAAAATTTTGGGTTCTTAAAATCTTCCCCCCATTAAAAAATTTCACACTCCAAATTTCCCTTTCCCACACTAAAACAGATAAGGGTAACTCTACTTCATCACATCCTTTGATTCCCACATTTCTTCTTCAAACTTGTCTTTTCACCACAACACCTTGATGAGGGTCATTGTCTTATTTCTTAGAACTTTTTCCCTATGATCTATGATCTTCACCGGATTCCCTTCATAGAAGAGGTCATTCCCCAATGGTACCACCTCTGGATTGAGTACATGTGAGGGTACAAGTATGTACTTCCTCAATATAGATACATGGAATACATCATTTACATGAGATAGGTTTGGTTTGAGTGCTAGTTGATAGGCCACCACACCAATTAAATCAATGATCTCAAAAGGGCTGATGTACCTTGGACAAATATTTCCATTCTTCCCAAATCTCATAAATATCTTCCCCAATGATATGTGGAGGAATAACATGTCTCCAACACAAAACAGTAGGTCTCATCGATGATTATCATCATAGATATTTTGTCAACTATGAGTAGCTTTAATGTGATACTGGATGGTCTTAACCTTATTCACCATTTCTTTGACCATTTTTGGACCTAGGAGTTCTCACTCCCCTACTTCATCCCAACATTCTGGTGTTCCGCACCTCTTCCCATAAAGGGATTCACAAGTATCCATTTGGATGATTGAGTGGAAACTGTTATTGTATGATAACTCAATCAGAGAAAGTTTTTGATCCCATCCTACTTCAGATTCCATTGAGAATACTCTCAACATGTTATAAAGTGTTTGGATAATCCACTCAGATTGTCGATTAGTATGAGGATGATAATCCATACTAAATTTTAGCTCTGTATTCAGTGAATCTTGAAGACACTTTCAGAACATAGATGTGAATCTTGGATCTTGATCAGTTGAAACAGATAGTGGTACTCTAGTAAACCTTACCAATTATCTAATGTATATCCATTCTTGTTTATCCAATGAAAAATCCTATTGAATTGTAATGAAGCGTGTAGTCTTTGTAAGATTATCCACAACAACCCAGATAGAATTGCTTCCTTTGGATGTCTTCGGAAGTCGGGTGATAACGTCCATGGTGATGTCCTCCCATTTCCATGCTGTTATGGGAAATGGTTACATCATCCACTTAGACTTTTTCCTCTTATCCTTAACTTGTTGACATACCAAGAACTTTTATGTATACTCAGAAATCTCTTTCTTCATGTTATCCCACTAATAAAGCTCTTGGATATCTCGATATATCTTCGTGTTTCCTAGGTGACTGGAGATATTAGAACTGTGTGCATAATCTAAAATTTCATTAATTAAATATGGATTTTATGGAACATATATTCTTGACCCGAATCTAATAATTCTCTCCTCATTAACATTGATCTCAAAGTATTTCTATATTGTAATAGTTTCTACTTTCTTCTGAATTCCCAAATCATCATTTTGAAAATCCTCTAAACTTTCCAAAAGATACGGTTGAATAATCATTTGTGAAAGGATTGATAATTTTCACTTCTTTTTGATTCCCATTTCCATATTCATCAAATATAAGAATATTGGATCCTTTTCAATTCTCATCAATGATAGAATTATTGGGTCCTTTCTAATTAGAGAATTCACCACCTTGTTCACTTTCCTAGGGTGGTAATGGATTGAGCAAGTCACAATATTTGATCACATCTAGCTATCTTTGTTGGTGCATATTCATCTCTTTATATGTTAATATACAATTGAGGCTTTTGGGATCTGTTTATATCTTATACTTCTCTACAAATAGGTAATGTCACCAAATTTTTAAAGTGATGATTACTGCTGCCAACTACAGATCATGTGTTGGATAATTTTTCTCATGAAATTTCAATTCTCTTGAAGCATAGGAAAACACTTTTTCATTTTTCATCAACACACAACCCATTCCCTTATTCAATGCATCAATTAATACCAAAATATTTCTCCACTTATGTGTAGTGTGAGCATGGGCATAGTGATAAGCCTCCTTTTCAACTCCTTGAATCTCTCTTCACATTCATCACTACAACAAAACTTTACTCCATTCCATGTTATCTTGGTAAAAGGGTTGTAAAATCATGATAAATTTCTCACAAATCGGTGATAATATCTAGAAAACCCTAGTAAGCTACGAATATCCATCACTGATGTTGGCCTCAGCCATCCCTCAATTACAACAGTCTTCGAGGGATCCATAGATATCCCATTTCTTGTGATGATATTACCCATGAATGAGACTTCCTTCAACCAGAACTCACACTTGCTATAATTTTCATAGAGATTATCATTTTTCAACATCTTTAGTATATTTCTTAGATGCTCCTCATCCTCCTTATTGGTTTTTAATTATATTATAATTTCGTCTATAAATACTACCAAAAATTTGTCAAGGTAATCTATAAAGTCTCTATTCATCATGTCCATGAATATTACTGGAGCATTAGTGATTCCAAAAGGCATTACTATGAATTCATAGTGCTTGTACCTTATAAGAACAATAGTCTTGGGTATATCCTGCTTTTTCACCCTTACATGGTAATATCCCGATTGAAAATCCACCTTGGAGAAGTATTGTGATCCACTTATCTGATCAAACAAGTCCTCAATTTAGGGTAGAGGATACTTGTTCTTTATCATTATTTTGTTGAGATCACGATAATGAATGCAAAGGCACATTGTCCTATCCTTCTTCTTGATGAAGAGAACCGGTGTACCCCATTTTGAAGCACTTGGGCATATAAACCATTTGTCCAGATTCTCCAATATTTTTTTTAGATACTCAAGCTCCAAAACAGCCATTCTATATGGATTCTTGGAAATTCGAAATGCCCAAGGTATAAGATCAATCGATAATTCAACATCTCTTCTAGAAGGAAGACTAGGAAATTCTTAGGGAAACACTTCAGTAAATTCCCTCACAATAGGGTTGACTTCAAAGATGGTTTCCTCCTTAGAATAAATCATTTGAGTATGATATTTGTGCTCATAGGGTAGTAATATCCATGCTTGAGATGATGATTTTAAAGAAGATTCGTCCTCCTCCTTGCAATTGTATAGAATCCGAGGTCGATTCGCCATATGGAGAGCGATTTCCCTCTCAGAGAAATTTATGTTTTATCAATATAGGGAAATCCAATCCATGCCAACAATGGCATAAAATTCCACCAGAGTAAGTATGATGAGGTTCACCAAGATGTTCAATCCACAAATTGGGATATGGGAGGAGTTATATTCATGAGTATCAATGATTTTTTAATTTACCATTCTTACTGATGTCTCTACTTCCAGGATTCTTAGTGATGTTGGGATTTTTCTACTAAAGATTTATGATATAGAAGAATATGTAGAACCAAAATCAAAAAGTACATTCTCTATTATTGAATGAATACCCTACGTATCTGTCACAACTTTGTTGTCGGGGTTCGCTTCGGTAGTAATGATGGAAAAAGCTCACCATTACTTCCTTGGAAGTTGTTGGTTGCCTCTCAAATCCCTTGTCTTAGGGCACTAGTTTGCAAAGTTCCCTGGTTCTTTGCATTTTAAGAAATAAATAATGTGTTGATGGTCAAATAGAGCATCCCTCTCCTCTGTCATAGTTGTAGATGCCGGAAAAGTCCGTTGTTCCTAAACGAAGCTCCGGATGCGGAAAGCGAGGTCATATTTGGAGTCAGAAGCATGTTCCGGAGGGCCCGGAGTACTTGCGCGGAATTTTCGAGACCCGCGCGCAAAGTTGCAGTAAGGCGCGCAAACCTCCCGGGATGCGCGCAATGCGCTGGGTCGGCGCGCAATTTTGCGCGCCCGTGGCCCGCGCGACTCCCTTGCGCGCCGGGCCTGATTCCGCACCCGCGAAAGAAATTCCGCGCCCGCGAACCGGATTCCGCGCCCGGGGTTGCCTATAAATATAAGGCGACCCCCGACGTTTTGGAGGTTGCCGGAATTCGAAGAGTCGCTCATTCGCGCAATCCAACCCCCTCCGCGCGCAATGCCGATTTTTAAGTAACCTCCTTTCTTTCGCGCAATAAAGCCTTGTGGTTCGCCTTCGCGCGCAATCCCTTCGGCTCCTTTCCTTTGAGTCAACTCTTCACCCAAAGGCCTTCGTGCGCAAAAGAAGTCTCTTGCGTGCAATTTCCCCCGGGTGCGCGCAATCCAGCCCGATTGCGCGCACCCCCTTACTAAGAGGCCATTCGTTAAAGAATGAGTCGTTGCCCCTGCACGCTATCCGAAGCACGGTGCGCGCAATCTCCATCTTCCGCGTGCAAAGCGCTGGCCCAATTGCGTGCCAGCCTGCCCATTTGCGCGCCGACCCGCGGTATTGCGCGCCAAGCTTCTCTTTTGCGCGCAATCCGCCGAGGTCTCCCCCTTTGACCCCCTGAGGGTACCCGCCTGCGTGGCGCCCGATGATCTTCATCCCGGGTGCCCACGTCGTGCGTTGTCTTCCCGTGCGTCTCTCCAGGCTCGCGCGAAGTGACACGAACCCATTGGCGGCATCACATTTCATCCATGCTGCAAGACGTTAAACTGCCAAGTGTTTCGTCCAACATGACGTTAAACTGTACCACGTCCAAGCTGCATGACGTTAAACTGCCTAGCATATCGTCCGAGCTACAATACGTTAAACTGTTCAGCATTCGTCCTGCAAGACAATAAACTGCACCACGTCCGCGCTGCAAGACGTTAAACTGCCAAGAACCTTCGTCCTCAACACACGACGTTAAACTGTACTTCGTCCGGAAAGACGTTAAACCGTCCGCGTCACCCGATCCCGTGCCTCGCACGCAGGGTTCCCCTCCCGGTTTGGATGCGGCCCCCACCCGTTCGTCTCTGCAGGGATGTCGGGATTGGAGTGGCCTTCGCCCACGGGGGTAGAGTATTACAGACAGGACGAACTATGTGGACTTTGATCCCTGTCTCCTAAACAGGGTACGTAGGAAGCCTCTCCGAGGTTCAAGCCCACCACCTGGTCGTCCCGGTCGTATTCACGTCGGTTCGTCCATTAGTGGACCCCTCCCGGGTTCACACTTGCGTCGATTCACCTATGAATCCACCCTTGTGGGAGACTGCACGTGTGTATCTCCATTGTGCTTCCCCACTGCCTAAGCCAGTAGAGGGCGTGACGGGGATCGAGGTCTCTTACCTTCGGCCCAAGTCCCTCTCCAACTGAGTTTTGCCGCATCCAGGCCGCCTCAGTGCGTAAGTCCTGACAGAACGAACTACGTGGACTTTGATCCCTGTCTCCTAAACAGGGTACGTAGGAATCCTCTCCGAGGTTCAAGCCCACCACCTGGTCGTCCCGGTCGTATTCACGTCGGTTCGTCCATCAGTGGACCACTCCCGGGTTCACACTTGCGTCGATTCACCTATGAATCCGCCCTTGTGGGATACTGCACATGTGTATCTCCATTGTGCTTCCCCACTGCCTTTTTCTCCTTTCAGCGTCCAGCATGACGTGAAACTGTGATCCACCCGGCCGTTCCATCCCCCTCTGTGCGAGGTGGTTCGGTTCAATCCTCCGCCCGACAGCCTCGACCTCTTCGTGAGTCGGCTCGCCGACGTCCAGCATGACGTTAAATTGTATATCCGAACTACGCTGACTTTGATCTGCGCTAACGCGCGGTACGTAGGATGCCTCTAAGGGGTCCAAGCTCTTCACTCCATCATCCATCATGATCCTTACCCGGGCCGCCTCATCCCGGTGGGGTCATGCCACTTCATTCCACTCCACTTCACTCGGGAATCCGCCCATGTGCTGGCCCCAGCATCGGAGGTTCCCCGCAAAGGGTTCTTTCATCTGATCCACTTCTCGTGTTGATCAGTCTGATGCCGTCCCCGCTGGACGTTAAACTCGCGGCATACCCCGTGTTAAACATGGGAAGCTGAGGAAAACCTCAGGTAACACAGTTCCCCGCACCCAGCGCTGGATGCCTCAGGCCATCACGCCTTCGAGAAGCCCTATTAGGGACGGAAGGCAGACATGCAGGGCCGCAGTGTTAAGACACGCCCCCAGCACCCAGAGCTACCCTGTCTCTTCACCGCAGGTTGCTGCCCCGACCAGACTCCTTGGAGCGTCTGGGCGGAAGCAGCGTAATTAACCGGTGTCCATGGAGACATGGCGCCGGGAACGAGATTCACGAGCACGTCTTAAATCAATGAGGGAGACCCGGATTAGGCAACGAGTTCCAAGGAGACGTCCACGGAAGGAGGAGCCGACATACCATCATCCCAGTTTCGATCAAGGAGCAGACGCCCCTGAATAAGGGATGGATGCCGCCCGCCTTTGGAAAGCGGGACTGCGGGGCCACAAGCCGCGCTCCCATCCCCTCGGGTCGACGGGTGCACGTGCGAACGTGTCCTGGTGGAACAGCGTCGGAACAGAAACCCGACGCACATCCGCACCGAAATAGAAAAATGGTGAACCCGACGTGAATCTCTTCTCCTCAATATGAAGATAGATTGCTTTCAGAGGTGTTGGAGGACCAGCATGTTGCCCGGCCAAGCATTCAGCACTGGGGCACGGAACTCGCCAGGGGCTGGGGAAGGAAAATCGGGCACTCCGTCTCACGACGTCGATGGCCTGGGTTCCCCCCACGGAAGGCGTCGTGGCACTAATGGTTGGTTGTCGATTCCTTTTCCTGTCAGTGTTAACGGGTTTTTCTCCCTGCTTTCAGAAATCAAGTCGCCCAATCCAGTGCCTGATCGCAACCCGCCCACTGGCGCAGGGGTAGGGGAAACACTGACGCGACTACTCCGCGCGGTCCTACCCGTTCCACAGCCGTCCCAGCAGCCGCAACTGCGGGGAAACCACGCCCTCTCTCCCCCTCAGAGGTCATCCAGAGAGGGGTGATCAACAACTTGGTGCGGAGATATGAGGAAGAGGGAGTCATACCCACCAGGGACATGGCTCGCCTAGACCTCGAGGAAGCTGCACCTCGCCACCAACGCTGCCCCCGAGGGCCACGCAGGGAGGCACCACTGCCTACCTTGACGTCCAACCACTTCGGGAGTTTATCCTCTGAACGCTCCGATAGCTCCTTCCCCTATGCGGATGAGGTGGAAGATGTCCGGGACCACCCTATCCGAGATTCGCTCCAAGGATCCGCGATAAGGGCTCCTGTCAGGCCACGGAGACACCGCCGCCAGGCTTCTCAAGTCGAAGAACGGGCTCTCCACCTGCCCGCGCCGCTCATCCCGACTCGTTTGTCCCGATGCCAACGTCGGGCACGAACGGAAGAGGATGACCACCTTGGGGCCCTAGCAACAGCGGCCGCGTTGGCTCAAGCCACTGCTGGCTCCAGTCACCAGACCCCTGCGCATCCTGGGCAGGGGAACTTCTATGCCCGACTTGGATCGAGGCCCCGACCGCCCCAAAGGCAGGATGGGTTGACTCTCCCGGTTGCTGGTACAGGCAATAGCCACCGCGGACCACCTCGCGGTAGCACTATTCACCAACAGGGTCTACTCCGTGTGGCCGATCCAAGAGGCATGGGTCACCCCACCTTCCGATCCCGGCCCGGAGGCCTGCCCGGAATCATCTCTCCCCGTGTCCCCTTTGATATCTGTCCCGGTGCTCCTTGCACCTTGGTTTCCAGTCCTCTTGGCCCCAGCACCGGTGTGGCCGGAGGACTCCAGGACAGAGATCAGCCATGCCCCGAAGAACCACCCAGGGGCAGGAAGGCGAGGCGTCGACGTCGAGGGAAGAATGTTATGGAATTCTGGATAGAGATCCGACCGGTTCGTTTCTCTGATACAAAGGCGGAGTATGATTCGGCGACAGAGCCCTCCCCCCGATCCTGCCAGTTAGGGGCAGGGGTAGGAATGCGGCATGTCAGCCTCGTACTTCCCGAGAGCGAGATCGGTACGATCCCCGCTTCTCTCCGAAGGTATATCCGTAGTAGTGAGGACCTGGTAGACCCCCAAGGATCAAGCTTGTGGTTGGTACCGGCCCCTCTGGAAGCGCCTTCTTCCTCGATCGGAGAAGACGGAGACTTTTTCTGGGGACCGAAGGTCGAACCACGATCTAGTGCACCCTCGGCGAGCACCGACGCTACGGCAGGATGTTCGCTCGCCGGCCCGTCCTATCGTGATGTTGTAGCTGGGGCACCGCCACCCTCCGAGGGCGGCCCGGGATATGGAGGCCAATCGTCCTGCTCTCCGTATTCACCGCCGGCCAGCCCGTCGGCCCGGCGGCCCGCCTCGGCACCACTGCCGGTTCCCCGTTCATTCCCAGTCGTTGAAGAGGACCAAGGAGACCTGGGTCCCGAGTTTGAGTTGTGGAGCTTCTGGACCGTCCTTGCAGAGGGCCACTTCCCTGAGAAGTTTTGGCCAGTCGCAGGACCGGACTTTGATGCACCTGAATCGCTCACCCCAGATGAGTTCGAACGCTTTCGCCGAACTCTCCGGGAGACCCACTCTCGTCTTCACCGCCTACAAATGCCATATCCCGGGATTCAAGCGCACCTGGAGGATATTGGTGAGCAGTGCCGTCAAATTGACCTGGCCACGCTCCCCACGGTTCGGCACCCCGGGTCATTTGGGCACCACGAGGCCCTCCAACAACGATGCGTTGAGTGTTTTCAAGTAATCCGCAAGGTTATCGAGGAAGCCACTTCCCACATACATATCTGTGGGTGGGGGCAGTACGCTGCCCTGCGCTTCATTGCGATTCGCCGACAGCCCGATTCGCTGGGTGGCCCTGAGGGTACATCCCCAGGGACGGAAACGGTCAATATGGCTGACCTGTCGGGAGAGGGGAACGACTTGGAACTTCTCGACGGGGGATCTCCCCCCGAAGACAAGCCATTTTTGGATCCGTCAGTGAGGGTTACTCGTCACCAGAGGAGCCTCATGGGTCTCCCCGCACCCACTGAAGCACTGACGTTGAGCCGGAACGTCAGCAAAGGTAAAGAGCACGGCGGGGCTATAAAGCCCGCCGACCCATCTGCCTCCATGCAGAGGGCAGAGGAGGATCCCGAGAAGGCCACGCTACGTCAACAGCTCGCCGAGCAGAAGAAGCTGGTTGACCAGCTCCTCGCCGAGTGCGCTGTAGAGCGGCGGCCTGACTACGGTGATCCTAGGCCAGGACAGCAGGGACAGGAACAACCACCCCTCGATGAGGCTCTCCCGGGCAACCATGATTATGCCGTGTTTGCCGACAGGGGAGAGGCCATTGCCTATGGCAAGAGGGTGCGGTATGTTTCACCGCACCCTCCCGAGCGGCGTGACTACCTGAGAGACCCCGCTCGGATTCCTCCCGCTGCCCCAAGGGCCGCTCCGCCCGCCATCCCATGAGCTGCCGAGTTCGACGACCCGGTCGACGACCCGATTGAAGGGCCATGCAATGCGCTCATGGTTAGAGATCCTCGTCAGGACTGGAACCCATGTCCGGACGATCCGATGGCAGCACTCATCGCCCGCTTGGAAGCCTTGGAGACTCGGCAAGTGGCAATCCCGCCGGACGGCAAGCCGTACCCAGCATGGGTGGATGACATGTCGGCACCTCCGGGATTCGGGAACCCCACTTTCGCCCCCTTCAACGGGACTGGAGATCCGCCACAACATTTGGCCCATTTCAACTCGAGGTTCGGGCCTATGTTGGGAACTCTGGCGCAGCAGGAGGCCGCTAAGCTTCGCTGCTTTGTCCAGACACTGGAAGGGACAACATTTGTCTGGTACAGCCAGCTCCCCGTCGGGTCAATAACTAGCTGGGAGGACCTTCGTAGACAGTTCCTCTACCAGTTTAGTTCCACGACCCGGAAGACGAGTATCGCAGACCTCTTCAAGTGAAAGCAGAGGCATGATGATCGAGTCGCGGATTTCGTCGCCCGTTGGAAGGGTCTCACGTATTCCCTTGACATGCCATTGACTCAAGAGCAGTTGCTGACAATGTGCGTCGGGAACGTCAAGACCGAGCTGGTCCCTGCCTTGATCACTCAGAATTACCCCGGAGGGTTCAGGGACTTCTCGGACAAAGCTCAACGTCTTGAAGAAGCCCTGCAACAGGCCAGTCAGGCACATCCGCTGCCTCCTATGATCCCTGCAAGGAGAGTCAGCAGGGATGAGCCCGCTGCTGTTGCCCAGATAGAGTCCCCCAGGCAGTTGGAGTTGCTTCCGGTGAGGCCAGCTCCACAGCCTCACAAGAATCCGCCTCCACGGGCTCAGTTCCCGGCCCAGCAGCCGCAGCCCCAGATCCGGCCGGCCCCTCCGCGTAATGTACCGCCACAACCCAGGCGAGATAATCAGGGTCCACCTCCTCGGCAGGCCCCTCCAGAACCTCGTCAAGACCATGCTCCCAGGGGCCTGCGATACCTGACTTACTCATTTAACAAGGATCAGGTCCCCGGTTATTTCCGGAGCGCCCTAGAGCAGAGGATTGTGCGACTGCCTGAGTGTTGGAGACCGGAGGAGGCACATCTCACGGATAACCCCCGCTACTGCCCTTACCATCGGGCCCTAGGGCACACCATCCGGAGGTGCTACGTGTTTAAGGACTGGCTCCAAGACCAGATTAACAACAATGTAATCAGGTTGGGCCTAGCTCCAGCACAAGTGGCGGGCGTGTTCGTGGGATCAGATGACGATAGCGGCAATGAGGACGAATGGCAGCTGGTCTCCGACTGCGGATCCCAGAAGTATAATAACTGGATGGCCCGCAAGACGATCATTCGTGCCCATGGAATCATCCGTGCGTGCTTGAATCAGCCTAAGCCCCCAGAAACTGCGGGTGCTGCTTCAGCATCGTCGTCCAAGCCTGCCTCTTCCGAGAAGAGCAAACGGCGGCGGCGCAAGAAGGAAGAGCGCGCCCCGCCAGTTCCGCTGCTATCCCGCACTCTCGACGATTTCATGCCCTCGAAAATGGGGATCCCTCCCCGGATCCACCCAGTGGTGGATGATTCGTCCGATGACAGTGTTGGGTACGCTTCGGTTAATACCGTCGAGCTGGTAAATCCCTTTTCGGTTCCCGACGTTGAAGAACACCAGGTGGACCTCCCTAGTGTCCCCGGTCGTCGCCACCGTCGGAGGAACCGCAACAACAGGAGTCGCCGGGGCACAGTAGTTGGTATCTCCAGCCAGGCCGTGCACGCCACTGAGACTAGGCAGTAGGCTCAAGACCGAGCTCAGCGTGCGCAGCCCCCCCATCCGGGGATGACGGATTCGCCTCCACCACTGTTTGTGGTGTGGGACCAGGCAGAACCGCCTCAGCCGCGTCGCGATCAGCTCCGCCCTGCCACGAGTCCATCCCGGCCTCCTGACCCCAGTACGGTGACTACTTCCCGGGCTTCAACCAATGAACAGCGAGATGCGCCAAGCACCAGTCGGCCGCCGGTCCAACAGGCAACGCCCGTCATGCCTCCAACCGCAGAGCAACCTCCTACAACCAGGGGATCGCGCTTGGCCAAAAAGTATGATGTCCTGAAGCACTTGGCCGACATCCCAGCAAGGCTCTCCATCCTTGAGGCTCTGAGCATGTCATCTGAGATGCGCGAGGCGCTCGCTGAAGCCCTGAAGAGCCCCCTCCAGTTTGAGACAGAGGTTGCGGCTGCAGAGGCCTTTCACGCCGAAACGATTTGGGACGCCGAATGTCAGGCAGTTATCTCGTTCTCTGGTAAGGATGAAGACCCTCCTATACAGGGGCACATTCGCCCGCTGTATGTTACTGTCCAGTTCAATGGCCTTGAAGTCCGGCGCTGTCTTGTCGACACGGGGTCCGGGATTAACCTGATTCCCACTCGGACGCTCCGGAGATTGGGGTTGTCTGAGGATGACTTGTTTCCCTCCGACCTCAGGATCTAGGGGTACGACCGCACCGAGCAAACTCCGGTCGGCAAGAAACGTTTGAAGACCCAGTTCGGGGACCTGGTTGCCAACACCGAATTCATGGTAGTCTCTCAAGACACTGCGTATAACGCATTGATGGGCAGGACATGGCTCCACCTTCAGGCGGCGGTTCCCTCGTCATACCACCAATGCCTCAAATACTCCCTTAATGGTCGAGTAGGCGTGCTTCAGGGAGATGCCTCTCCTTTTGCCTCATGTGAAGCCCGCTATTTGGACGCGGACTATTACAAGAGCAAGGATAATCAGATCCTGGCAGGTGAGGTTGAGCCTGTCGCTGTTGCAAGTGATCCCTAGGCAAGCTTGGATGACGCTTACGTCCTCCTGATTCAACGGTTGGACGTAGCCATGGTCTCGACGGCCTGTGAGTCTCCTGATGAGATGACCGCAACCGCCCATGCCAGCACCAGCGGCCCAGCATGATCTGGCAGCCCCAATACAGTTTCCAACGCAGTCTCTCCCGTGGACAATCCCTCCCCAAGTGGAGAGGATGTGGAAGATGCACCCCCAGCCTTTGAGGAGGGCGTCTCTACCACGGTCGATGAGTTAGTACAGGTGAACCTTGGAACCAAGGCAGATCCAAGACCCACATTGGTCAGTGTCGCCATGTTCTCTGAGGAGCGGCAGCAGTACGTGGACTTCCTCAAACAGCACCGTGATGTGTTCTCTTGGGGCTATGACGAGATGCCGGGGCTAGATCCTCAGGTAGCCGTCCACCGCCTTGGTCTCCCGGCGAACCATCGCGGGTTCAAGAAGCCTCCCAGAAAGATGCACCCATTCCACGGTGCCATGGTTGAGGCCGAAGTTGACAAGCTTATCAAATCCAACTTCGTGAGGGAAGTTCAGTACCCCAAATGGCTGGCCAACATTGTGCCGGTCAGGAAGAAGAACGGGAAAATCAGAGTCTGTATCAACTTCCGCGATCTCAACCGCCACTGTCCGAAGGATGATTTTCCACTTCCGGTGATAGATCTGTTGATTGACGCCACGACAGGGTTCCAAGCCCTCTCCTTCATGGATGGATACTCCGGATACAACCAAATCCAGATGGCCCCTGAGGATGAGGAGTCCACTGCCTTCCGGGCCCCCCAAGGTATCTTTTGTTACCAGGTCATGCCCTTCGGCCTGAAGAATGCAGGTGCCACCTATCAACGGGCGATGCACCGCATATTAAAGCCAATCCTCGTCACCCTGTTGGAATGCTACGTCGACGACTTGGTGGTCAAATCGCGCCAGCGTCAGGACCATCTCAAAGATCTTGAGAAAGTGTTCGGCTTCCTCCGGTCTCGCTGCCTGAAGATGAACC
Source organism: Viscum album (assembly GCA_963277665.1). Lineage (NCBI taxonomy): Eukaryota > Viridiplantae > Streptophyta > Magnoliopsida > Santalales > Viscaceae > Viscum > Viscum album. The sequence continues at coordinate 402,331,484 of OY728130.1, forward strand.
CGTTGAAGTGTGCCTTCGGGTTCACCTCCGGGAAGTTTCTTGGATTTGGGGTAAGGTACCGGGGTATTGAGATCGACCCAGAGAAGATCAGGGCGATTATCCAGATGCCTCCCCCAGGTAACATCCGGGAACTGCAAGGGTTCCAAGGCCACTTAGCCTATATACGCCGATTCATCGCGAATCTGGCCGGCAAGTGTAAGCCCTTTTCTCGGCTCATGAAGAAAGGTGCCACCTATGTATGGGATAAAGAGTGTCAGAACGCTTTCGAGGAAATCAAGCAGTACCTGCTTCAACCTCCGGTTCTGATGCCGCCTGTATCTGGGAAGCCACTGGTCCTTTATGTGACCGCCCTGGAACGGTCCCTTGGTGCCCTTCTCGCCCAAAAGAACAACGAGGGAACAGAGAATAGCCTCTATTACCTCAGTCGCATGCTCCTAGATGCAGAAGTTAGGTATTCCCCCATCGAGAAGAGCTGTCTGGCGCTCGTATTTGCCGTACAGAAATTACGGCACTACTTGCAGCACCACGAGGTACAGTTGGTTTCTCGGGTAGACCCGTTGAAATATATCCTGAGCCGGCCTATGTTGACTGGTCGTCTAGCGCGGTGGGCTGTGATTCACCAGCAGTTCGACATCAGGTATGTGTCTCAGAAGGCCATCAAAGGGCAAGCATTGGCAGACTTTTTGGCTGCTCACCCGACCTCCGTGGATCAGCCGCTGGATATAGGCTTTCCTGATGAGGCCATTCTCTCGGTCGATCGAGCCGATCCATGCTGGCAGATGCACTTTGACGGTGCCTCCCGGAGCCCCACCGGTAGAAGACTCGATAATCCTAAGCTCAACAAAGTGGGTTTGGGTATCGTCTTCATTACCCTGGAGCAAGCCGTGCTGCCATACTCTTTCCTGTTGTCAGAGGGCTGTACCAACAATGAGGCGGAATACCATGCCCTCATCACCGGCCTCGAGTTAGATCTCGAGATCGACGTGCCCCATCTGTGTGTGAAAGGGGACTCCGAACTGGTCGTTAAGCAGATCAATGGCGACTATGTTGTCAGGAAGCCGGAACTTGTGCCATTGCTGGAGTGCACCCTCCTCCTGATGGCCCAGTTTCCTTCTCGGCCAGAAATTGTCCATATTCCCCGGTCGCAGAACGGTCGAGCAGATGCTTTGGCCAGCCTTGCTGCGTCACTCGCGGAGCCTGAACAGGACAACCTGATCATCCGCGTGACGCACCGCAGGCTCATCGCTCCCGTTATCCCGGAAGGAGATCGCGGCCCGTCGGTAAGTAATCTCACCACGGTTGCCCCTGTGCCTGGAGCCCCGAGTACCCCAGATATGGCAGTCGAATCAGCCTCTGATTGGAGGGCGCCTTTGGTTGAGTACCTCCAACATGGCATTCTCCCGTCGGATCGGGCCGAGCGCGAGCGAGTTCGACGCCGTGCATCGCAATTTGTCCTCCAGAGCAGTCCCGGCCTGGAGCAAATCCTCTATAGGCGCGGATTTGATGGTGTTCTCCTCCGTTGCCTTCAAGGAGTTGAGATCCCACGAGTCATGCAGGAGGTTCATGCTGGTTCATGTGGTGCCAACCAGACTGGGCCGAAGCTGTCCCACCAGATTCAGAGGTTGGGATACTTCTGGCCCTCCCTGATCCATGACTGCATCGAGTATGCTAGGAAGTGCCATGCGTGCCAGGTTCATGCGAACTTTGTGCACCGGCCGCCGGAGCCTCTCCATACCACTAGGTATTCTTGACCCTTTGCAGTCTGGGGTCTCGACGTTGTGGGACCTTACCCGCCGGCGACGGCTCGCCAGTGCCGGTTCATTCTGACCGCCACGGACTTCTTCTCCAAATGGGCAGAGGCGATTCCGCTCAGAGAGGTCAAATCCTGTTCGATCACTGACTTCGTGACCTCCAACATCATTCATCGATTTGGAGTGCCTCACGCTATCCTTACGGATAACGGAGCCAATTTCCGAGCAGCCGAGTTGAAGAAGTTGTATGCCAAGTACAACATTCGCTCAAACCATACATCTCGCTATCATGCGCATGCGAATGGACAGATTGAGGCATTTAACAAAACCCTCTCTAACATTTTGCAAAAGATGGTTGGTCAGAACAAGAAGAGTTGGCCGGACAAGCTCCCCAACGCCCTCTGGGCTTATCGGACGACGACTCGCAATTCCACCCAGATGACCCCTTATTCCCTGGTGTATGGAGCTGAGGCCGTCCTGCCCATCGAGATCCAGTTACCGTCCTTGCGCACTACGGTCTACGACCAGCAAGCGCCGGACAGAGCTGCTGAAGCCCGTCTAGTCGAGTTGGAAGCACTGGATGAGAATAGGATTCGCGCTTTGCACAACTTGGAGAGGCATCAAAGCAGAATGGCTCGAGCTTTAAATAAGAAGGTTTGCCTCCGCTCCTTCCTGCAGGGTGACCTAGTACTGGCCCTAAGAGCGCCAATGATCCCTGGCAGGAATCCACCCATGTTGGAGCCCAAGTGGGAGGGACATTTTGTTGTCCACAAGGTCTATCCCAATGGCGCGTACTCCCTACCAACTATGGATGGTGAGCGTGTCACTCCTCCCACCAACGCTAGGTTCCTCAAGCAGTACTTTGCCTGAGTGCACTTTCGTCCGCGCTGCAAGACGTTAAACTGCCAAGTGTTTCGTCCAACATGACGTTAAACTGTACCACGTCCAAGCTGCACGACGTTAAACTGCCTAGCATATCGTCCGCGCTGCAAGACGTTAAACTGCCAAGTGTTTCGTCCAACATGACGTTAAACTGTACCACGTCCAAGCTGCACGACGTTAAACTGCCTAGCATATCGTCCGCGCTACAAGACGTTAAACTGCCAAGTGTTTCGTCTAACATGACGTTAAACTGTACCACGTCCAAGCTGCACGACGTTAAACTGCCTAGCATATCGTCCGCGCTGCAAGATGTTAAACTGCCAAGTGTTTCGTCCAACATGACGTTAAACTGTACCACGTCCAAGCTGCACGATGTTAAACTGCCTAGCATATCGTCCGTGCTGCAAGACGTTAAACTTCCAAGTGTTTCGTCCAACATGACGTTAAACTGTACCATGTCCAAGCTGCACGACGTTAAACTGCCTAGCATATCGTCCGCGCTGCAAGACGTTAAACTGCCAAGTGTTTCGTCCAACATGACATTAAACTGTACCACGTCCGCGCTGCAAGACGTTAAACTGCCAAGCATCTTCGTCCTGCATGACGTTAAACTGCCCCTCAAGAACTACGTGCAGCTTGATTCCCATCCTTATGGGATACGTAGGACCGCCTGAACATTCATGTTTCAGGCCCATCCCCATCCTTCGGGAATTTCCATCCCATCTCAGGCCCTTGGCCCAGTTGCCTCTGGGTATGCGGCGTATGGTGTGAATGTGGGGCTATGCCCTCATTCACGTCGGTTTGCTCGCCACGCTGTACGCCCCCCACGTTTGGGGATGCCTTCCGCTCCCCCCTTTTTCTCATCGTCCTGCATGACGTTAAACTGCACTTCAAGAACTACGTGCGGCTTGATTCCCATCCTAATGGGATACGTAGGACCGCCTGGACATTCATGTTTCAGGCCCAGCCCCATTTCTCGGGAATCTCTATCCCGCGTTGGCCCTCTGGCCCCATTTCCCCTCCTTTTTGTGCGAGGCGTATGGCGTGAACGTGGGGCTATGCCCTCATTCACGCCGGTCTACTGGCCGCGCCGTACACCTCCCCCGTGTATGGGACTACCTCACACCCCTCATCGTCCTGCATGACGTTAGACTGCCTCTCGAGAACTACGTACGGCTTGATTCCCATCCTTATGGGATACGTAGGACCGCCTGGACGCTTGTGTTTCAGGTCCAGCCCCGTCTCTTGGTTGATCACGGGGATCTACCGTCTTTTCGTTGCTCTCAGGGTGAGTCCTCCGACCCTTTCCGGTGATCTGTTAACATGTTTTGGGTACTCAGGTCTATGACCCGTGGTGTCAGATTCAATCCCGACAAGTCATGTGTTGCTTGTCGGGCCTCGCGCTTCCTCTTGTTCGAGCCTTCACTCAAAGGGATCCTCGTTAGCAGTTTGGGTACGATGCCTCAGTACTCTCCTACCGCTCCGGGTCGATTTAACGGCGGGTCCTGGGCCGCAAATCAATATGAATCCTGCGCTTGAGCGGTTGATGCTCGTTTTCTTGCCCCGTCCTAGGCTGACGCGATCGGATGTTGTGTTGCGAATATGGTCGGCGACATCCTTGATCGCCATGTCGGCTCTTTCAGGCTCTGAATATTGGTTGCGCAGTCCTCATCACACTCTGCCTTTGTGTGTTGTAGTGGAATCTCGACACTCTCTTCATACTGACCTTCAGTACACCTTTACACGTTAGGCAGGCCGACCGGGGTAATGGTGTCTTTCGAGGCTCCCACGATCTGAGCACCAAGGATATATGCTGATGTCCTCCCTAAGGGCCATGTGTAGCTGGACCCTCGTCCCCATAAGGAGGAAGGAGTCTCCTGAACAATCGCGTTCTGGGCCCAGAATAGCTGGAGTCTAGCATCTCTGCCCCTCGGGTGATGGACATGTGCAGGCCCCTATCCCGGGATCCTTCTCCTGGAATTGTGCGTGACCGCGGGGCGGGGGTATGTTCCCACCTCCGCTGGGTCCGCCGTATCGCGATAAGCGGATTCCTCCATGGTCCGAACCACATGACCTTAAACTGTGTTGTCTGGTCCTACCACACGACCGTAAACTGTGACCGTCTTGGCCGCCCGACGAGAAATGACACTGCATCGTGATGTTCTCCTCAGAGGACACTCACGTTGGGCGCTGGTTAATAACCACTCCATTTATCAATTCCTTTCATGGCTTGATTATTGTGGCGACGCCAGGGATTCCTTAATCACAGGCATGTCGCTGCACAAAGAAAAACCATCCACCTTTAAGGACAAACAAGAAATATCAAATACCGCTTCTTCTGTGTGCGAGGGTCAAACCCACACCCTTCCCCGCACTGGTGCCTGATTGTGTTGCGCCGCGCTTCCAGAACTACGTGTGGCCTGATTCCCATCCTTATGGGATACGTAGGAACGCTCGGATGTTTGAAACTTCGGGTCCAGCCCCCCACCCCTTAGAGATTCCCCCCTTATCTGGGGAATCCGCCGCCTTCGGGTCACCCTCAAGGCGTGTCCCTCGACCCCTTGCAGTGGTCCACCAGTGTGAAGAGTACTCTGGTTTATTGCCAGGAGGGTCAGGTTCAGCTTGGTCAGGTTCCTTCCACTTTTCAGGCTTCGTGCTCCCCTTCATTCGGACCCATCGCCTACGCCCTGGGTGGAGCCCCCGTGAGCGGTCTGGACACAATGCCTCAGTGCTCTCCCACCGACTCGGGCTGGTGCCCCCAAGGGCCTCGGGCAGCAAATCGATATGAATCCTGCGCTTGAGCGGTTGATGCTCGTTTGCTTCCTCATTCCATCAACGGTCAGTGCGATATTGATGCTGCTTTTCTGCCACGGTCGGCAGTACTCCCATATTGTTACACCGGTACCCCCAGTCCTTGAGTGAATGGCCGCATGATTCACATTACATTTTCCACCTCCCATTATAGCTGGGTGGCTGCTCACCTTGGTGGGTACACGTTTCCAAACGCCATCATCCCTCCGGGCAACGGCCTGCGACCCTCCCTGCTGAACATCGCGGGGGTCGCTCCGATGACCCTAAATGAGGAGGGCGTGATGATTCGGATTGGCAATCATGCCAATTTCAACTTCAGCCCATTCCCCACTCCCGTTGGCCAGATGATCGACAACGGGCAGGGTCCGCTGGAGCAGCACGAATACTTCCTGAACATGCGGGGCGGGGTTCTCGTGGCTCGGATCGACGGGAAGGTGATCTGCGAGCCCTACGTGCCAACCCGGTTCGCCAGGCAGTTCGGGTGACTTCAACGGATGCCGAAGAGGGTATTCACTGCCGTCCGGGAGGAGACGAACCCTGGAGTCCTTCGCCAGATGTGGCTAATGTTCGCCGCTTTCGGCTCTGGCGAGGTCATCACTCTCCCTCCTACCGGGGTCGACGCAGGCTTGGCAACCGAGTACGCTGAACACTGGGCCATCGCGTACCCCGAGGGGCTTCTACGGAAACCAGTTCGGCGGCTCGAGGTCACCCGTGAGGAGACCGGGCGTCAAGGAAGGAGGCGAGGCGCCGTTACGCGGGGGAGAATGGAGGCGCGCCAAGCAATGGAGCCGGCGCGAGCAGGGACTTCGGCGGCGGGCACATCGCAGGCTGCCGCTACGACCTCAGCGCCCAGAGAGGGGGAACATGCGGTGGTTGGGGAGCGGCCCGGGAAGCAGGTAAGGCGTCTGCTCGAACCCTCCCACGATGCAGTCTTCCCGGCGCTGTGGTCGGCCTAGATGACCCTACGGCAGTCGCTGGGGACCGAAATCATCTGGAAGAAGATAACCAGCGAAGGAATCCATCTGCCAGAGGTCGGGCGCCTTCAGGTCACCGACAGGGTGAACTTCCACCGGCGGTATGCATATCTGACGGCCATGGACGAGTACGCGCGCCAGCGTGGTCAGCGTGCGGAGCTGTCCCTTCTGGTGAAGGTGATGCTCGGTCTAGAGCCTGCTCCAGAACAGATACTGCCGGAGGAAGATGATAGTAACGATGACTCCGAGGAAGAGGAGGAGACGGGGGAGGATGAAGACTCGGAGGGAAGGTCCCATCCGGGGAGCCCGCGGGAGAGCGACGAGGTGGCCGGCTCCGACAACATTGATATCACTGAGTTCCTCGAGGTCTGCTTCTATCCCTACTCAACCTGCTTCATCCATTCTCTTATGCAGCTTCTAAACCATTTCTTCACCTTCCTCAGGAGTGCACGGATGTTGGTCAGGCGTCGTCAGTAGGAGTAGGAGAGGCGCCAGCAGGACAAGGCGGGGGCCAGACGCCCATCATTGAATTGACAAGCGCTGAGGGGTCCCCTGCTGCAATTGCTCCTGCGGCGACCGGGATAGCGGAAGATGACGCTTTGGATTCCCGTAAGTCTCCTTACTTTACTGTTGGTGCTTGCCGTTGACGCTCCGTGACTAACCACGGCATGCCCCGCGCAGTGATCTCAATACTGGAGGCCCGTCGGGCTGCCGAACCCGGGCCATCCACGAGTGGACCAGTGGTAGACATGCCGCCTGCTCCGGAACAGACTTCTCACACCGAGCCGGCCCCACCAACTGCTGATCAGGGGGCAGCGGACGCCGGCGGTGCTGCCATCGGAGAGAGGTCGGGGGCTGACGAGGGTGTCAACGCCGCTGGGGTGGGAGAAGAAGGTCACCCAGATGTTGGGGAACCTATCCCCCGTGAGGACATCCTAGGGGCGGACCCCGCAGCAGACCTACTGGCTGCCTTCCCTGCCTACCGGCCTGCCGACCCCGAGGAGATGGACGACTCAGACTCGGAGGCGGTCGAGGAGAGCCGGATAACGCGACGCAGGGGGTGGAAGTGCATCCAGCGCTTCCTCAAGCGAGACCCATCGGAGTGGCTGGGGCGCATGGGATCACTTCAAACCTGGCTGCGCTTCCTGTGTGCGGGGGGAGATGATGCTCAACGCCTCCATCTGACGGTCCGTGATTTCATGGCCGAAAAGATGCGCGAGGGCCGCTGACGTGCCGACGTCGCACAATGTCGGGACGTGTCGGAGAACACGCGGGCGCTCCTCGCAGCGGAGCAGGATGTCCGGCGTCTCGAAGGGCAGGCGGCAGAGAAGGAGGCCTTCGTCGCAACGTGCACTGAGCTTGTGGAGCAACTAACGGCCCAGCTGGTTGACGCCCAGGTACAGCTGATGGAGGCGGGCCAACAGATGGTCACACTTCAAGTCGAGCGGGAGTGTGCACAGGCCAGAATCGACGAACTGCGTGCTGCGACCGCCGACGAGGAGAGGGCACGCAGAGAGCGAGAAGCAGCTCTGGAGGCCGCCAGCCAAAGGGTAGCGGCATTAGAAAGACTTATTCAGCACGCTAATCCCTAGGGGCTTTGTTTTTACCACTCCCGGAACATTTGCTTCCGCTACTCAATATTTCGATCCATTTGTATGAACCAATATATTTATCTGCATCTTTTGGCCTAACATGCTCAACCACAATTCATTGTCTCGCGGGAGCGTTAACCAAGCTTCAGGCATCCGTAATTGGGCCTGGATTTCTAAAGAAAAGAGGGAGATCATTCCTAGGAAAGGAGACCTCAGACCTAATCAATGTATCATCCCCCAATTTGTTCCGACACACGAGCGAGACAACGCTAGGGGCGTTAAGATTTTATCCGAACATAGGGAAATGAGAAAGGGTGAATCGCATGTCCCGAATTCAGAAATCCACGACGGTCGGCCTTCCAGGAAATGCCCAAGACGGCAAGCGGAGAATGGATCAATCGACCATACTACTGCAATAGACGGACCGAAGGTCATATTTGCAGGAGGCGGATCACATGTCATCATCAATGCCGCTTTGGGGGTCCCTTCAGACACAAGGGTGGAAATCCAGATCAACAGGGCATGCGAAGCGTGGGGCGAAGTGACGATTTGTTCGGACAGAATCTAACGCTCCCAAAATTGCGCCACCGTGGGGAAAGCGTATTAGGCGGATGCACTAATCTGGCCGTGAATCACCCCAATTCTCAGACAGAACCTCTTTGACGAGGAAACTGTCACTTCCCATCATTGCAATGGGGCATCCGGAGCTGGATCGGGGAGAATATCACAACTGCACCACTCTACCAGAAGCCAGGCCAGACGGCCGGCGACAAGGAGGGGCGGGACTTAGTGATCCCTGAGGCTGGGCCCGAGTCGAGATGCTCGGGCGTTCCTACGTACTCCATCAGGCTGGAGATCAAGCCACACATAGTTCTGAAAGTGCAGTTTTAACGTCATGTGGGACGTAGAACCCCGTTTGGGGAGATCTTAGTTTAAGGTCGTAGAGCTTGGACAATAGGGGTAGATCTTAGTTTAAGGTCTTAGAGCTCGGACCATAAGAACCTCAAATCATGCCACATCATGGTCCCATCCCCTGGATATGCAAAGATGCACTGAGGGATAGTGTCAAGAGTGTCGAGGTTTTGCCTGGCCAGAATGGGAGGTGGAAAATGTAATGTGAATCATGCGGCCATTCACTCAAGGACTGGGGGCACCGGCGTAACAATATAGGAGTACTGCCGACCGTGGCGGAAAAGCAGCATCAATATCGCACTGACCGTTGGTGGAATGAGGCAGAAAACGAGCATCAACCGCTCAAGCGCAGGATTCATATCGATTTGCTGCCCGAGGCCCTTGGGGGCACCAGCCCGAGTCGGTGGGAGAGCACTGAGGCATTGTGTCCAGACCGCTCACGGGGGCTCCACCCAGGGCGTAGGCGATGGGTCCGAATGAAGGGGAGCACGAAGCCTGAAAAGTGGAAGGAACCTGACCAAGCTGAACCTGACCCTCCTGGCAATAAACCAGAGTACTCTTCACACCGGTGGACCACTGCAAGGGGTCGAGGGACACACCTTGAGGGTGACCCGAAGGCGGTGGATTCCCCAGAGAAGGGGGAATCTCTAAGGGGTGGGGGGCTGGACCCGAAGTTTCAAACATCCGGGAGTTCCTACGTATCCCATAAGGATGTGAATCAAGCCACACGTAGTTCTGGAAGCGCGGCGCAATACAATCGGGCACCAGCGCGGGGAAGGGTGCGGGTCTTACCCTCGCACACAGAAGAAGTGGTATTTGATATTTCTTGTTTGTCCTTAAAGGTGGATGGTTTTTATTTGTGCAGCGACATGCCTGTGATTAAGGAATCCCTGGCGTCGCCACAATAATCAAGCCATGAAAGGCATTGATAAATGGCGTGGTTATTAACCAGCGCCCAACGTGAGTGTCCTCTGAGGAGAACATCATGATACAGTGCCGTTTCTCGTTGGGCGGCCAAGACGATCACAGTTTACGGTCGTGTGGTAGGACCAGACAACACAGTTTAAGGTCGTGTGGTTCGGACCATGGAGGAATCCTCTTATCGCGATACGGCGGACCCAGCGGAGGTGGGAACATACCCCCGCCCCGCGGTTACGCACAATTCCAGGAGAAGGATCCCGGGATAGGGGCCTGCACATGTCCATCACCCGAGGGGCAGAGATGCTAGCCTCCAGCTATACTGGGCCCAGAACGCGATTTCTCGGGCGACTCCTTCCTCCTTATGGGGACGCGGGTCCAGCTACACATGGCCCTTAGGGAGGACATCAACATATATCCTTGGTGCTCAGATCGTGGGAGCCTCGAAAGACACCATTACCCTGGTCGGCCTGCCAAACGTGTAAAGGTGTACTGAAGGTCAGTATGAAGAGAGTGTCGAGATTCCACTACAACGCACAAAGGCGGAGTGTGATGAGGACTGCGCAACCAATATTCAGAGCCTGAAAGAGCCGACATGGCGATCAAGGATGTCGCTGACCATATTCGCAACACAACATCCGATCGCGTCAGCCTAGGACGGGGCAAGCAAACGAGCATCAACCGCTCAAGCGCAGGATTCATATCGATTTGCGACCCAGGACCCGCCGGTAAATCGACCCGGAGCGGTAGGAGAGTACTGACGCATCGTACCCAAACCGCTAACGAGGATCCCTTTGAGTGAAGGCTCGAACAAGAGGAAGCGTGAGGCCCGACAAGCAACACAGGACTTTCCGGGATTGAATCCGACACCACGGGTCATAGACCTGAGTACCCAAAACATGTTAACAGATCACCGGAAAGGGTCGGAGGACTCACCTTGAGAGCAACCAAAAGACGGAAGATCCCCGTGATCAACCAAGAGACGAGGCTGGACCTGAAACACAAGCTTCCAGGCAGTCCTACGTATCCCATAAGGATGGGAATCAAGCCGCACGTAGTTCTTGAGAGGCAGTTTAACGTCATGCAGGACGAAGATTCTTGGCAGTTTAACGTCTTGCAGCGCGGAAGTGGTACAGTTTAACGTCATGTTGGACGAAACACTTGGCAGTTTAACGTCTTGCAGCGCGGACGATATGCTAGGCAGTTTAACGTCGTGCAGCTTGGACGTGGTAGAGTTTAACGTCATGTTGGACGAAACACTTGGCAGTTTAACGTCTTGCAGCGCGGACGATATGCTAGGCAGTTTAACGTCGTGCAGCATGGACGTGGTACAGTTTAACGTCATGTTGGATGAAACACTTGGCAGTTTAACGTCTTGCAACGCGGACGATATGCTAGGCAGTTTAACGTCGTGCATCTTGGATGTGGTACAGTTTAACGTCATGTTGGACGAAACACTTGGCAGTTTAACGTCTTGCAGCACGGACGAAAGTGCACTCAGGCAAAGTACTGCTTGAGGAACCTAACGTTGGTGAGAGGAGTGACACGCTCACCATCCATAGTTGCTAGGGAGTACGCGCCATTGGGATAGACCTTGTGGACAACAAAAGGTCCCTCCCACTTGGACTCCAACTTGGGTGGCTTCCTGCCGGGGATCATTGGCGCTCTTAGGGCCAGTAATAGGTCACCCTGCAGGAAGGAGCGGAGGCGAACCTTCTTATTGAAAGCTCGAGCCATTCTGCTTTGATGCCTCTCCAAGATGTGCAAAGCGCGAAGCCTATTCTCATCCAGTGCTTCCAACTCGACTAGACGGGCTTCAGCAGCTCTGTCCGGCGCTTGCTGGTCGTAGACCGCAGTGCGCAAGGACGGTAACTGGATCTCGATGGGCAGTACGGCCTCAGCTCCATACACCAGGGAATAAGGGGTCATCTGGGTGGAATTGCGAGTCGTCGTCCGATAAGCCCAGAGGGCGTTGGGGAGCTTGTCCGGCCAACTCTTCTTGTTCTGACCAACCATATTTTTCAGAATGTTAGAGAGAGTTTTTTTAAACGCCTCAATCTGTCCATTCTCCTGCGCATGATAGCGAGATGTATGGTTCGAGCGAATGTTGTACTTGGCGTACAACTTCTTCAACTCGGCTACTCGGAAATTGGCTCCGTTATCCGTAAGGATAGCGTGAGGCACTCCAAATCGATGAATGATGTTGGAGGTCACGAAGTCAGCGATCGAACAGGATTTGACCTCTCTGAGCGGAATCGCCTCTGCCCATTTGGAGAAGAAGTCTGTGGCGGTCAGAATGAACCGGCACTGGCGAGCCGTCGCCGGCGGGTAAGGTCCCACAACGTCCAGACCCCAGACTGCAAAGGGCCAAGAATACCTAGTGGTATGGAGAGGCTCCGGCGGCCGGTGCACAAAGTTCGCATGAACCTGGCACGCATGGCACTTCCTAGCATACTCGATGCAGTCATGGATCATGGAGGGCCAGAAGTATCCCAACCTCCGAATCTGGTGGGACAGCTTCGGCCCAGTCTGGTGGGCACCACATGAACCAGCATGAACCTCCTGCATGACTCATGGGATCTCAACTCCTTGAAGGAAACGGAGGAGAACACCATCAAATCCGCGCCTATAGAGGATTTGCTCCAGGCCGGGACTGCTCTGGAGGACAAATTGCGATGCGCGGCGTCGAACTCGCTCGTGCTCGGCCCGATCCGACGGGAGAATGCCATGTTGGAGGTACTCAACCAAAGGCGCCCTCCAATTAGAGGCTGATTCGACTGCCATATCTGGGGTACTCGGGGCTCCGGGCACAGGGGCAACCGTGGTGAGATTACTTACCGACGGGCTGCGATCTCCTTCCGGGATAACGGGAGCGATGAGCCTGCGGTGCATCACGCGGATGATCAGGTTGTCATGTTCAGGCTCCGCGAGTGACGCAGCAAGGATGGCCAAAGCATCTGCTCGACCGTTCTGCGACCGGGGAATATGGACAATTTCTGGCCGAGAAGGAAATTGGGCCATCAGGAGGAGGGTGCACTCCAGCAATGGCACAAGTTCCGGCTTCCTGTCAACATAGTTTCCATTGATCTGCTTAATGACCAACTCGGAGTCCCCTTTCACACACAGATGGGGCACGTCGATCTCGAGAGCTAACTCAAGGCCGCTGATGAGGGCATGGTATTCCGCCTCATTGTTGGTACAGCCCTCTGACAACAGGAAAGAGTATGGCAGCACGGCTTGCTCTGGGGTAATGCAGACGATACCCAAACCCACATTGTTGAGCTTAGGATTATCGAGTCTTCTACCGGTGGGGCTCTGGGAGGCACCGTCAAAGTGAATCTGCCAGCATGGATCGGCTCGATCGACCGAGAGAATGGCCTCATCAGGAAAGCCTAGATCCAGCGGCTGATCCGCGGAGGTCGGGTGAGCAGCCAGAAAGTCTGCCAATGCTTGCCCTTTGATGGCCTTTTGAGACACATACCTGATGTCGAACTGCTGGAGAATCACATCCCACCGCGCTAGACGGCCAGTCAACATAGGCCGGCTCAGGATATATTTCAACGGGTCTACCCGAGAAACCAACTGTACCTCGTGGTGCTGCAAGTAGTACCGTAATTTCTGTACGGCAAATACGAGCGCCAGGCAGCTCTTCTCGATGGGGGAATACCTAACTTCTGCATCGAGGAGCATGCGACTGAGGTAATAGAGGCTATTCTCTGTTCCCTCGTTGTTCTTTTGGGCGAGAAGGGCACCAAGGGACCGTTCCAGGGCGGTCACATAAAGGACCAGTGGCTTCCCGGATACAGGCGGCATCAGAACCGGAGGTTGAAGTAGGTACTGCTTGATTTCCTCGAAAGCGGTCTGACACTCTTTATCCCATACATATGTGGCACCTTTCTTCATGAGCCGAGAAAAGGGCTTACACTTGCCGGCCAGATTCGCGATGAATCGGCGTATATAGGCTAAGTGGCCTTGGAACCCTTGCAGTTCCCGGATGTTACCTGGGGGAGGCATCTGGCTAATCGCCCTGATCTTCTCTGGGTCGATCTCAATACCCCGGTACCTTACCACAAAGCCAAGAAACTTCCTGGAGGTGACCCCGAAGGCACACTTCAACGGGCTCATCTTCAGGCAGCGAGACCGGAGGAAGCCGAATACTTTCTCAAGATCTTTGAGATGGTCCTGACGCTGGCGCGATTTGACCACCATGTCGTCGACATAGCATTCCACCAGTGTGCCGAGGATTGGCATGAATATGCGGTGCATCGCCCGTTGATAGGTGGCACCTGCATTCTTCAGGACGAAGGGCATGACCTGGTAACAAAAGATACCTTGGGGGGCCCTGAAGGCGGTGAACTCCTCATCCTCAGGGGCCATCCAGATTTGGTTGTATCCGGAGTATCCATCCATTAAGGAGAGGGCTTGGAAGCCTGCCGTGGCGTCAATCAACAGCTCTGTCACCGGAAGGGGAAAATCATCCTTCGGACAGTGGCGGTTGAGATCACGGAAGTCGATACAGACTCTGATCTGCCCGTTCTTCTTCATGACCAGCACAATGTTGGCCAGCCATTTGGGGTACTGAACTTCCCTCACGAAGTTGGCTTTGATAAGCTTGTCAACTTCGGCCGCAACCATGGCACCGTGGAATGATTGCATCTTTCTGGGAGGCTGCTTGAACCCGCGATGGTTCGCCGGGAGACCAAGGCGGTGGACGGCTACCTGAGGATCTTGCCCCGGAATCTCATCATAGCCCCAAGCGAACACATCACGGTGCTGTCTGAGGAAGTCCACGTACTGCTGCCGCTCCTCATAGGGCATGGCGGCACTGACCAATGTGGGTCATGGATCTGCCTCGGTTCCAAGGTTCACCTGTACTAACTCATCGACCGTGGCGGAGACGCCCTCCTCAAAGGCTGGGGGTGCATCTTCCACGTCCTCTCCACTCGGGGAGGGATCGTCCCCGGGAGAGACTGCGTTGGAAACTGCATTGGGGCTGCCAGATCCTGCTGGGCCGCTGGTGCTGGCATGGGCGGTCGTGGTCATCTCATCGGGAGACTCACAGGCCGTCGAGACCATGGCTACGTCCAACCGTTGAATCGGGAGCACGTAAGCGTCATCCAAGCTTGCCCAGGGATCACTTGCAACAGAGACAGGCTCAACCTCACCTGCCAGGATATGCTTATCCTTTCTCTTGTAATAGTCCGCGTCCAGATAGTGGGCTTCACATGAGGCAAAAGGAGAGGCATCTCCCTGAAGCACGCCTACTCGACCATTAAGGGAGTATTTGAGGCATTGGTGGTATGACGAGGGAACCGCCGCATGAAGGTGGAGCCATGGCCTGCCCATCAATGCGTTATACGCAGTGTCTTGAGAGACTACCATGAATTCGGTGTTGGCAACCAGGTCACCGAACTGGGTCTTCAAACGTATCTTGCCGACCGGAGTTTGCTCGGTGCGGTCGTACCCTTGGATCCTGAGGTCGGAGGGAATCAAGTCATCCTCAGACAACCCCAATCCCCGGAGCGTCCGAGTGGGAATCAGGTTAATCCCTGACCCCGTGTTGACAAGACAGCGCCGGACTTCAAGGCCATTGAACTGGCCAGTAACATACAGCGGGCGAATGTGCCCCTGTATAGGAGGGTCTTCATCCTTACCAGAGAACGAGATAACTGCCTGACATTCGGCGTCCTCAATCGTTTCAGCGTGAAAGGCCTCTGCAGCCGCAACCTCTGTCTCAAACTGGAGGGGGCTCTTCAGGGCTTCAGAGAGCGCCTCGTGCATCTCAGATGACATGCGCAAAGCCTCAAGGATGGAGAGCCTTTCTGGGATATCGGCCAAGTGCTTCAGGACATCATACTATTTGGCCAAGCGCGAGCCCCTGGTTGCAGGAGGTTACTCTGCGGTTGGAGGCATGACAGGCCTTGCCGGTTGGACCGGCGGCCGATTGGTGCTTGGCGCATCTCGTTGTTCATTGGTTGAAGCCCGGGAAGTAATCACCATACTGGGTTCAGGAGGCCGGGATGGACTCGTGGCAGGGCGGAGCTGATCACGACGCGGCTGAGGCGGTTCTGCCTGGTCCCACACCACAAACAGTGGCGGAGGCGAATCCGTCATCCCCGTATGGGGGGACTGCGCACGCTGAGCTTGGTCTTGAGCCTGCTGCCTAGTCTCAGTGGCATGCACGGCCTGGCTGGAGGTACCAACTGCTGTGCCCCGGCGACTCCTGTTGTTGCAGCTCCTCCGACGGTGGCGACGACCGGGGACACTAGGGAGGTCCACCTGGTGTTCTTCAACGTCGGGAACCAAAAAGGGATTTACCAACTCGACGGTATTAACCAAAGCATACCCAACACTATCATCAGACGTATCATCCACCACTGGGAGGATCCGGGGAGGGATCCCCATCTCCGGGGGCATGAAATCGCCGAGAGTGCGGGATAGCGGCAGAACTGGCGGGGCGCGCTCTTCCTTCTTGTGCCGCCGCCGTTTGCTCTTCTCGGAAAAGGCAGGCTGGGACGACGATGCCGAAGCAGCACCCGCAGATTCTGGGGGCTTAGGCTGATTCAAGAACGCACGGATGATTCCATGGGCACGAATGATCGTCTTGCGGGCCATCCAGTTATTATACTTCTGGGATCCGTGGTCAGAGACCAGCTGCCATTCGTCATCATTGCCGCTATCGTCATCTGATCCCACGAACACGCCCGCCACTTGTGCTGGAGCTGGGCCCAACCTGATTACATTGTTGTTAATCTGGTCTTGGAGCGAGTCCTTAAACACATAGCACCACCGGATGGTGTGCCCCAGGGCCCGATGGTAAGGGCAGTAGCAGGGGTTATCCGTGAGATGTGCCTCCTCCGGTCTCCAACACTCAGGCAGTCGCACAATCCTCTGCTCCAGGGCGCTCCGGAAATAATCAGGGACCTGATCCTCGTGAAATGAGTAAGTCAGGTATCACAGACCCCTGGGAGCGTGGTCTTGACGAGGGGCTGGAGGGGCCTGCCGAGGAGGTGGACCCTGATTATCTCGCCTGGGTTGCGGCGGTACATTACGCGGAGGGGCCGGCCGGTTCTGGGGCTGCCGCTGCTGGGTCGGGAACTGAGCCCGTGGAGGTGGATTCCTATGAGGCTGTGGAGCTGGCCTCACCGGCAGCAACTCCAACTGCCTGGGGGACTCTATCTGGGAAATAGCAGCGGGCTCAGCCCAGCTGACTCTCCTTGCAGGGATCATAGGAGGCAGCGGATGTGCCTGACTGGCCTGTTGCAGGGCTTCCTCAAGACGTTGAGCTTTGTCCGAGAAGTCCCTGAACCCTCCGGGGTAATTCTGAGTGATCAAGGAAGGTACCAGCTCGGTCTTGACGTTCCCGACGCACATTGTCAGCAACTGCTCTTGAGTCAATGGCATGTCAAGGGAATACGTGAGACCCTTCCATCGGGCGACGAAATCCGCGACTCACTCATCAGGCCTCTGCTTGCACTTGAAGAGGTCTGCGATACTCGTCTTCCGGGTCATGGAACTGAACTGGTAGATGAACTGTCTACGAAGGTCCTCCCAGCTAGTTATTGACCCGACGGGGAGCTGGTTGTACCAGACAAATGCTGGCCCTTCCAGTGTCTGGACAAAGCAGCGAAGCTTAGCGGCCTCCTGCTGCGCCGGAGTTCCCAACATAGGCCCGCACCTCGAGTTGAAATGGGACAAATGTTGTGGCGGATCTCCAGTCACGTTGAAGGGGGCGAAAGTGGGGTTCCCAAATCCCGGAGGTGCCGGCATGTCATCCACCCATGTTGGGTACGGCTTGCCGTCCGGCGGGATTGCCACTTGCCGAGTCTCCAAGGCTTCCAAGCGGGCGATGAGTGCCGCCATCGGATCGTCCGGACATGGGTTCCAGTCCTGACGAGGATCTCTAACCACGAGCGCATTGCATGGCCCTTCAATCGGGTCATCGACCGGGTCGTCGAACTCGGAAGCTCGTGGGATGGCGGGCGGAGCGGCCCTTGGGGCAGCGGGAGGAATCCGAGCGGGGTCTCTCAGGTAGCCACGCCGCTCGGGAGGGTGCGGTGAAACATACCGCGCCCTCTTGCCATAGGCAATGGCCTCTCCCTTGTCGGCAAACACGGCATAATCACGGTTGCCTGGGAGAGCCTCATCGAGGGGTGGTTGTTCCTGTCCCTGCTGTCCTGGCCTAGGATCACAGTAGTCAGGCTGCCGCTCTGCAGCGCGCTCGGCGAGGAGCTGGTCAACTAGATTCTTCTGCTCGGCGAGCTGTTGACGTAGCGTGGCCTTTTCGGGATCCTCCTCTGCCCTCTGCATGGAGGCAGATGGGTCGGCGGGCTTTATAGCCCCGCCGTGCTCTTTACCTTTGCTGATGTTCCGGCTCAACGTCAGTGCTTCAGTGGGTGCGGGGAGACCCAGGAGGCTCCTCTGGTGACGAGTAACCCTCACTGACGGATCCAATGATGGCTTGTCTTCGGGGGGAGAGCCCCCGTCGAGAAGTTCCAAGTCGTTCCCCTCTCCCGACAGGTCATCCATATTGACCGTTTCCGTCCCTGGGGATGTACCCTCAGGGCCACCCAGCAATCGGGCTGTCGGCGAATCGCACTGAAGCGTAGGGCAGCGTACTGCCCCCATCCACGGATATGTACGTGGGAAGTGGCTTCCTCGATAACCTTGCGGAGTACTTTAAAACACTCAACGCATCGTTGTTGGAGGGCCTCGTGGTGCCCAAATGACCCGGGGTGCCGAACCGCGGGGAGCATGGCCAGGTCAATTTGACGGCACTGCTCACCAATATCCTCCAGGTGCGCTTGAATCCCGGGATATGGCATTTGTAGGCGGTGAATATGGGAGTGAGTCTCCCGGAGAGTTCGGCGAAAGCATTCGAACTCATCCGGGGTGAGCGATTCGGGTGCATCAAAGTCCGGTCCTGCGACTGGCCAAAACTTCTCAGTGAAGTGGCCCTCTGCAAGGACGGTCCAGAAGCTCCATGACTCAAACTCAGGACCTAGGTCTCCTTGGTCCTCTTCAACGACTGGGAATGGACGGGGAACCGGCAGTGGTGCCGAGGCGGGCCGCCGGGCCGACGGGCTGGCCGGCGGTGAATACGGCGAGCAGGCCGATTGGCCTCCATATCCCGGGCCGCCCTCGGAGGGTGGCGGTGCCCCAGCTACCACATCACGATAGGACGGGCTGGCGAGCGAACATCCTGCCGTAGCATCGGTGCTCGCCGAGGGTGCACTAGATCGTGGTTCGACCGTCGGTCCCCAGAAAAAGTCTCCGGCTTCTCCGATCGAGGTAGAAGGCGCTTCCAGAGGGTCCGGTACCAACCGCAAGCTTGATCCTTGGGGGTCTACCAGGTCCTCACTACTCCGGATATACCTTCGGAGAGAAGCGGGGATCGTACCGATCTCGCTCTCGGGAAGTACGAGGCTGACGTGCCGCATTCCTACCCCTGCCCCTAACTGGCGTGATCGGGGGGAGGGCCCCGTCGCCGAATCATACTCCGCCTCTGTATCAGAGAAACGAACCGGTCGGATCTCTGTCCGGAATTCCGTAACATTCTTCCCTCGACGTCGACGCCTCGCCTTCCTGCCCCTGGGTGGTTCTTCGGGGCATGGCTGATCTCTGTCCTGGCGTCCTCCGGCCACACCTGTGCTGGGGCCAAGAGGACTGGAAACCAAGGTGCGAGGAGCATCGGGACAGATATCAAAGGGAAAACGGGGAGAGATGATTCCGGGCAGGCCTCCGGGCCAGGATCGGAAGGTGGGGTGACCCATGCCTCTTGGATCGGCCACACGGAGTAGACCCTGTTGGTGAACAGCGTTACCGCGAGGTGGTCCGCGGTGGCTATTGCCTGTACCAGCAACCGGGAGAGTCAACCCAACCTGCCTTTGGGGCGGTCGGGGCCTCGATCCAAGTCGGGCATAGAAGTGCCCCTGCTCAGGATGCGCATGGGTCTGGTGACTGGAGCCAGCAGTGGCTTGAGCCAACGCGGCCGCTGTTGCTAGGGCCCCAAGGTGGGCATCCTCTTCCGCTCGTGCCCAACGTTGGCGTCGGGACAAACGTGTCGGGATGAGCGGCGCGGGCAGGTGGAGAGCCCGTTCTTCGACTTGAGAAGCCTGGCGGAGGTGTCGTCGTGGCCTGACAGGATCCCTTATCGCGGATCCCTGGAGCGAATCTCGGATAGGGTGGTCCCGGACATCTTCCACCTCATCCGCATAGGGGAAGGAGCTGTCGGAGCATTCCGGGGATAAAATCCCGAAGTGGTTGGACGTCAAGGTAGGCAGCGGTACCTCCCTGCGCGGCCCTCGGGGGCGGCGTTGGTGGCGAGGTGCATCTTCCTCGAGGTCTAGGCGAGCCATGTCCCTGGTGGGGATGACTCCCTCTTCCTCATATCTCCGCACCAAGTTGTTGATCACCCTTCTCTGGATGACCTCTGAGGGGGAGAGAGGGCGTGGTTGCCCCGCAGTTGCGGCTGCTGGGACGGCTGTGGAACGGGCAGGGACCGCGCGGAGTAGCCGCGTCGGTGTTTCCCCTACCCCTGCGCCAGTGGGCGGGTGGCGATCGGGCACTGGATTGGGCGACTTGATTCTTGAAAGCAGGGAGAAAAACCCGTTAACACTGACAGGAAAAGGAATCGACAACCAACCATTAGTGCCACGACGCCTTCCGTGGGGGGAACCCAGGCCATCGACGTCGTGAGACGGAGTGCCCGATTTCCCTTCCCCAGCCCCTGGCGAGTTCCGTGCCCCAGTGCTGAATGCTTGGCCGGGCAACATGCTGGTCCTCCAACACCTCTGAAAGCAATCGGTCTTCATATTGAGGAGAAGAGATTCACGTCGGGTTCACCATTTTTCTGTTTCAGTGCGGATGTGTGTCGGGTTTCTGTTCTGACGCTGTTCCGCCAGGACACGTTCGCGCGTGCACCCGTCGACCCGAGGGGATGGGCGCACGGCTTGTGGCCCCGCAGTCCCGCTTTCCAAAGGCGGGCGGCATCCGTCCCTTATTCAGGGGCGTCTGCTCCTTGATCAAAACCGGGATGATGGGATGTCGGCTCCTCCTTCCGTGGACGTCTCCTTGGAACTCGTTGCCTAATCTGGGTCTCCCTCATAGATTTAAGACGTGCTTGTGAATCTCGTTCCCGGCGCCATGTCTCCATGGACACCGGTTAATTACGCTGCTTCCGCCCGGACGCTCCAAGGAGTCTGGTCGGGGCAGCAACCTGCGGTGAGGAGACCGGGTAGCTCTGGGTGCTGGGGGCGTGTCTTAACACTGTGGCCCTGCATGTCTGCCTTCCGTCCCTAATAGGGCTTCTCGAAGGCGTGATGGCCTGAGGCATCCCGCGCTGGGTGCGGGGAACTGTGTTACCTGAGGTTTTCTTCAGCTTCCCATGTTTAACACGGGGTATGCCGCGAGTTTAACGTCCAGCGGGGACGGCATCGGACTGATCAACACGAGAAGTGGATCAGATGACAGAACCCTTTGCGGGGAACCTCCGATGCTGGGGCCAGCACTTGGGCAGCTTCCCGAGTGAAGTGGAGTGGAATGAAGTGGCATGACCCCACCGGGATGTGGCGGCCCGTGTAAGGATCAGGATGGATGATGGACTGAAGAGCTTGGACCCCTTAGAGGCTTCCTACGTACCGCGCGTTAGCGCGGATCAAAGTCAGCATAGTTCGGATATACAGTTTAACGTCATGCTAGACGTCGGCGAGCTGACTCACGAAGAGGTCGAGGCTGCCGGGCGGAGGATTGAACCGAACCACCTCGCACAGAGGGGGGATGGAACGGCCGGGTGGATCACAGTTTCACGTCATGCTGGACGCTGAAAGCAGAAAAAGGCAGTGGGGAAGCACAATGGAGATACACATGTGCAGTCTCCCACAAGGGCGGATTCATAGGTGAATCGACGCAAGTGTGAACCCGGGAGGGGGTCCACTGATGGACGAACCGACGTGAATACGACCGGGACGACCAGGTGGTGGGCTGGAACCTTGGAGAGGCTTCCTACGTACCCTGTTTAGGAGACAGGGATCAAAGTCCACATAGTTCGTTCTGTCAGGACTTACGCACTGAGGCGGCCCGGATGCGGCAAAACTCAGTTGGAGAGGGACTTGGGCCGAAGGTAAGAGACCTCGATCCCCGTCACGCCCTCTACTGGCTTCGTCAGTGGGGAAGCACAATGGAGATACACACGTGCAGTCTCCCACAAGGGCGGATTCATAGGTGAATTGACGCAAGTGTGAACCCGGGAGGGGTCCACTGATGGACGAACCGACGTGAATACGACCGGGACGACCAGGTGGTGGGCTTGAACCTCGGAGAGGCTTCCTACGTACCCTGTTTAGGAGACAGGGATCAAAGTCCACGTAGTTCGTCCTATCAGGACTTACGCACTGAGGCGGCCCGGATGCGGCAAAACTCAGTTGGAGAGGGACTTGGGCCGAAGGTAAGAGACCTCGATCCCCGTCACGCCCTCTACTGGCTTCGGCAGTGGGGAAGCACAATGGAGATACACACGTGCAGTCTCCCACAAGGGTGGATTCATAGGTGAATCGACACAAGTGTGAACCCGGGAGGGGTCCACTGATGGACGAACCGACGTGAATACGACCGGGACGACCAAGTGGTGGGATTGAACCTCGGAGAGGCTTCCTACGTACCCTGTTTAGGAGACAGGGATCAAAGTCCACGTAGTTCGTTCTGTCAGGACTTGCGCACTGAGGCGGCCCGGATGCGGCAAAACACAGTTGGAGAGGGACTTGGGCCGAAGGTAAGAGACCTCGATCCCCGTCACACCCTCTACTGGCTTCGGCAGTGGGGAAGCACAATGGAGATACACACGTGCAGTCTCCCACAAGGGCAGATTCATAGGTGAATCGACGCAAGTGTGAACCCGGGAGGGGTCCACTGATGGACGAACCGACGTGAATACGACCGGGACAACCAGGTGGTGGGCTTGAACCTCGGAGAGGATTCCTACGTACCCTGTTTAGGAGACAGGGATCAAAGTCCACGTAGTTCGTCCTGTCTGTAATACTCTACCCCCGTGGGCGAAGGCCACTCCAATCCCGACATCCCTGCAGAGACGAACGGGTGGGGGGCCGCATCCAAACCGGGAGGGGAACCCTGCGTGCGAGGCACGGGATCGGGTGACGTGGACGGTTTAACGTCTTGCCGGACGAAGTACAGTTTAACGTCGTGTGTTGAGGACGAAGGTGCTTGGCAGTTTAACGTCTTCCAGCGCGGACGTGGTGCAGTTTAGCGTCTTGCAGGACGAATGCTGAACGGTTTAACGTCTTGTAGCTCGGATGATATGCTAGGCAGTTTAACGTCGTGTAGCTTGGACGTGGTACAGTTTAACGTCATGTTGGACGAAACACTTGGCAGTTTAACGTCTTGCAGCGCGGATGAAATGTGATGCCGTCAATGGGTTCGTGTCACTTCGCGCGAGCCTGGAGAGCCGCACGGGAAGACAACGCACAGCGCGGGCACCCGGGATGAAGATCATCGGGCGCCATGCAGGCGGGTACCCTCAGGGGGTCAAAGGGGGCGACCTCGGCGGATTGCGCGCAAAAGAGAAGCTTGGCGCGCAATACCGCGGGTCGGCGCGCAAATGGGCAGGCTGGCGCGCAATTGGGCCAGCGCTTTGCGCGCGGAAGATGGAGATTGCGAGCACCGGGCTTCGGATAGCGCGTGGGGGCAACGGCTCATTCTTTAACGAATGGCCTCTTAGTAAGGGGGGGTGCGCGCAATCGGGCTGGATTGCGCGCACCCGGGAGCAATTGCGCGCAAGAGACTTCTTTTGCGCGCGAAGGCCTTTGGGT
Source organism: Viscum album (assembly GCA_963277665.1). Classification (NCBI taxonomy): domain Eukaryota; kingdom Viridiplantae; phylum Streptophyta; class Magnoliopsida; order Santalales; family Viscaceae; genus Viscum; species Viscum album. Next base: position 402,355,147 of record OY728130.1, read on the forward strand.
GAAGAGTTGTCTCAAAGGAAAGGAGCCGAAGGGATTGCGCGTGAAGGCAAACCCCAAGGCTTTATTGCACGAAAGAAAGGAGGTTACCTGAAGATCGGCATTGCGCGCGGAGGGGGTTGGATTGCGCGAACGAGCGACTCTTCGAATTCCGGCAACCTTCAAAACGTCGGGGGTCGCCTTATATTTATAGGCAACCCCGGGCGCGGAATCCGGTTCGCGGGCGTGGAATTTCCTTCGCGAGCGCGGAATCGGGCCCGGCGTGCAAGGGAGTCGCGCGGGCCACGGGCGCGCAAAATTGCGCGCCGGCCCAGCGCATTGCGCGCATCCCGGGAGGTTTGCGCGCCTTACTGCAACTTTGCGCGCGGGTCTCCAAAATTCCGCGCAAGTCCTCCGGGCCCTCCGGAACATGCTTCTGACTCCAAATATGCCCTCGCTTTCCGCATCCGGAGCTTCGTTTGGGAATAACAGACTTTTCCGGCGTCTACAGCCGCGTACCAGACATTAGGGTCCCGGGCCTCGATGATGCGGTACCCCCATGAGCGGTTGTCGCCCGTCTCCAGGACCCGCCAGTACAACCCGTTCCGGCTCCTCTGAGCCGCGGTCGGGCACCGCTTCCCCATGCCTGGCATCTTGACCGCTGGGTCATGCTCCAAGAACTGGCCGAACCACTCCTTGTAGGTTATGTCCTTGTGGAAGTCTTTGATCCCGAGCCGCTGCGTAGCCAGGTCAAGTAGATGCCATGTCAGAATGGGAGTCTGTGACCTGTCTTACCAGGTATTCTTCGGGGGCAGGAACTCATCGTATTGGTAACCCTCCAGCGGGATATCTCCGATGCAGTGGATGTCCCAGAGACCGATGCTAACCTCCCCATGGTGAAGATGGAAGGTGTTGGTATCCAGGGACCAGCGGGTGAACAGCTCCGGCCCGAGCTCAGACTGCTGGTAGAAGTGGAACTGCGACGTCCACACCGCTTCAAACAGGCCGATGTACCGCAGATCCTCCGCGAACTGATCGCAAGTGTGGCGTACCCAGAACGCCCAGACCCACTCACTGGTGAAATTTCCCCCAGACCGCAAGTCCCAGTCCTTCAGCCAGCCCTTGGTGTCGTCGGTGACACTCTGGCGATATGTGCTCGAGTAGAGGGTGGGAGAGTTCTCCGCAGTAGGCTCACTTCCGACGATGGTTCACGTCCTCGGGTTCAGGACATAGACATCTAAGTGCCTGGTCTCCCTGGCAGGATTCCCATTGTTGGTGATGTTATAGCGGGGAAGCTCATCCTCCCGAGTCACCCAGGTCCGTGGCGCATCAACCTCGAACCCTGGCACCAGAACCTCATCTAGGATGCCAAAGTTCCAGAGCGGCAGGTTGTCCGACAACGGATATGTCTTCTGGGCCGGCGTCAGCAAGTCGAACAAGGATTGATTGTTGGAAACAATCTCCTTGGCTCCATAGACCTCCTCGTTCGCCGGCATCTCAGCTCTGCGAATGGCGGCATCCCCCTCATTCCCTTGATTCGCGGCCATCTCAGAAGCTCCGGGAGTCGTGTGGGTTAAGGGATGAGGCGTGTGGAATCGGAAGAGGCTGGTAGAGAAGTTTGAGAGTTGGCGCGCCCTCCTAGTGGACGACGCGCAATTGGGAACTCTGTCGCGTAAAACCCCGGGTCTTCGCGCAAAAACAGGTCGAAATCCGGAAAGGTTTGCGCGACGAACGGGTGAATTCCGCGCCGGAAATGGCAATTTCGCGCACGAGAGCTTGAAATCTTGTCGCGCGGAAGGCCGGTGTACGTTACGGGGGACCCATGGCCCCTATTTATAGGCAAGGCCGGGTGTCCACGCTCCGCGGAAAGTGCTTTGCGTGACCGCGACAGCGAATTTCGCGCCCGACACCCTTTTTTGCGTGCCACAGTCCCGCGCCACCCAGGACTTCGGCATTTCGGCGTCTCCCTCGGAACCTGATCGTTGCGACCTCTCGCCGATCATATTCCGAGGGGGGGCTTTTGTAGATGCCGGAAAAGTCCGTTGTTCCCAAACGAAGCTCCGGATGCGGAAAGCGAGGTCATATTTGGAGTCAGAAGCATGTTCCGGAGGGCCCGGAGGACTTGCGCGAAATTTTGGAGACCCGCGCGCAAAGTTGCAGTAAGGCGCGCAAACCTCCCGGGATGCGCGCAATGCGCTGGGCCGGCGCGCAATTTTGCGCGCCCGTGGCCCGCGCGACTGCCTTGCGCGCTGGGCCCGATTCCGCGCCCGTGAAGGAAATTCTGCGCCCGCGAACCGGATTCCGCGCCCGGGGTTGCCTATAAATATAAGGCGACCCCCGACGTTTTGGAGGTTGCCGGAATTCAAAGAGTCGCTCGTTCGCGCAATCCAACCCCCTCCGCGCGCAATGCCGATCTTCAGGTAACCTCCTTTCTTTCGCGCAATAAAGCCTTGTGGTTCGCCTTCGCGCGCAATCCCTTCGACTCCTTTCCTTTGAGACAACTCTTCACCCAAAGGCCTTCGCGCGCAAAAGAAGTCTCTTGCGCGCAATTTCCCCTAGGTGCGCGCAATCCAGCCCGATTGCGCGCACCCCCCCTTACTAAGAAGCCATTCATTAAAGAATGAGCCATTTCCCCCGCACGTTATCCGAAGCCCGGTGCGCGCAATCTCCATCTTCCGCGCGCAAAGCGCTGGCCCAATTGCGCGCCAGCCTGCCCATTTGCGCGCCGACCCGCGGTATTGCGCACCAAGCTTCTCTTTTGCACGCAATCCGCCGAGGTCTCCCCCTTTGACCCCCTGAGGGTACCCGCCTGCGTGGCACCCGATGATCTTCATCCCGGGTGCCCGCGCCGTGCGTTGTCTTCCCGTGCGGCTCTCCAGGCTCGCGCGAAGTGACACGAACCCATTGGCGGCATCACATTTTGTCCGTGCTGCAAGACGTTAAACTGCCAAGTGTTTCGTCCAACATGACGTTAAACTATACCACGTCCAAGCTGCACGACGTTAAACTGCCTAGCATATCGTCCGAGCTACAAGACGTTAAACTGTTCAGCATTCGTCCTGCAAAACGCTAAACTGCACCACGTCTGCACTGCAAGACGTTAAAATGCCAAGCACCTTCGTCCTCAACACACGACGTTAAAATGTACTTCGTCCGGCAAGACGTTAAACCGTCCGCGTCACCCGATCCCGTGCCTCGCACGCAGGGTTCCCCTCCCGGTTTGGATGCGGCCCCCACCCGTTCGTCTCTGCAGGGATGTCGGGATTGGAGTGGCCTTCGCCCACGGGGGTAGAGTATTACAGATAGGACGAACTACGTGGACTTTGATCCCTGTCTCCTAAACAGGGTACGTAGGAAGCCTCTCCGAGGTTCAATCCCACCACCTGGTCATCCCGGTCGTATTCACGTCGGTTCGTCCATCAATGGACCCCTCCCGGGTTCACACTTGCGTCGATTCACCTATGAATCCGCCCTTGTGGGAGACTGCACGTGTGTATCTCCATTGTGCTGCCCCACTGCCGAAGCCAGTAGAGGGCGTGACGGGGATCGAGGTCTCTTACCTTCGGCCCAAGTCCCTCTCCAACTGAGTTTTTCCGCATCCGGGCCGCCTCAGTGCGTAAGTCCTGACAGAACGAACTACGTGGACTTTGATCCATGTCTCCTAAACAGGGTACGTAGGAAGCCTCTCTGAGGTTCAAGCCCACCACCTGGTCGTCCCGGTCATATTCACGTCAGTTCGTCCATCAGTGGACCCCTCCCGGGTTCACACTTGCGTCGATTCACCTATGAATCCGCCCTTGTGGGAGACTGCACATGTGTATCTCCATTGTGCTTCCCCACTGCCTTTTTCTCCTTTCATCGTCCAGCATGACGTGAAACTGTGATCCACCCGGCCGTTCCATCCCCCTCTGTGTGAGGTGGTTCGGTTCAATCCTCCGCCCGGCAGCCTCGACCTCTTCGTGAGTCAGCTCGCCGACGTCCAGCATGACGTTAAACTGTATATCCGAACTACGCTGACTTTGATCCGCGCTAACGCGCGGTACGTAGGAAGCCTCTAAGGGGTCCAAGCTCTTCACTCCATCATCCATCCTGATCCTTACCCGGGCCGCCACATCCCGGTGGGGTCATTCCACTTCATTCCACTCCACTTCAATCGGGAAGCCGCCCATGTGCTGGCCCCAGCATCGGAGGTTCCCCGCAAAGGGTTCTGTCATCTGATCCACTTCTCGTGTTGATCAGTCCGATGCCGTCCCTGCTGGACATTAAACTCGCGGCATACCCCGTGTTAAACATGGGAAGCTGAGGAAAACCTCAGGTAACACAGTTCCCCGCACCCAGCGCGGGATGCCTCAGGCCATCACGCCTTCGAGAAGCCCTATTAGGGACGGAAGGCAGACATGCAGGGCCGCAGTGTTAAGACACGCCCCCAGCACCCAGAGCTACCCGGTCTCCTCACCGCAGGTTGCTGCCCCGACCAGACTCCTTGGAGCGTCCGGGCGGAAGCAGCGTAATTAACCGGTGTCCATGGAGACATGGCGCCGGGAACGAGATTCACGAGCACGTCTTAAATCTATGAGGGAGACCCGGATTAGGCAACAAGTTCCAAGGAGACGTCCACGGAAGGAGGAGCCGACATCCCATCATCTCGGTTTCGATCAAGGAGCAGACGCCCCTGAATAAGGGACGGATGCCGCCCGCCTTTGGAAAGCGGGACTGCGGGGCCACAAGCCGCGCGCCCATGCCCTCGGGTCGACAGGTGCACGCGCGAACGTGTCCTGGCGGAACAGCGTCGGAACAGAAACCCGACGCACATCCGCACCAAAACAATAGTAACAAGTTTTTCTTTCTGATAGTTAATGGCCAGGTTCCCTTCTCTTCCACACCAAAATCATTTCTTCTCCCCCTTGAAGCAATTTATGGGGTTCTTCTTTTTTCACTTTTAGAAAGTGGATGCTATAATTTCATAGCACTACTGTATTAATCCATTGGATCGTCAAAATTAAAGTCCAACTTATGCTTCTTATCACTATGTTACCCCTAAGATTTTCCAATCTCCATTTTGACTTTGAGGTCACATAGGACAATTTCCTCATATCTCTCGAAGTCATGGATCACTAGGGATTTCCATATGCTAGGTTTTGTCCCACGAAAGAAGCGGGAAACTTTGAATTAAGGGGTAATGACAAAGCGGAAGGCATATCGTGCAAGCCTTGTAAATATTTCCACGTACACTTCAATGGATTGATCGTTTTTTTACTTGAGGTCAAGGAATTCCCTTTCCATTTTAAGCCATAGGGTTTGAGGAAAATATTTATCAAAAAAACATTTTCTAATAATCATTCCATTACAATGCCTCGATCTCCTCCCCAGGATTTGTATTTTTTATCGATGTCCACCATTGATCAGCTTCACCCTCCGTATGATAAGCAACCAGAACTACCTTCTCTTGTTCAGAACATTGAAGTATAGAGAAGATCTTCTCAAGGGTGTTGATCCATTATTCAACTATTGAGGGATCAGATGATCCATTAAAAGTAGGAGGCCTTTTTCTCATGAGGATCTCGACTGTGGCTTGTTCTTTCTTGGGGGGGGGGGGGGGGTTAAGTGTTCTTATTGCCCCACGTTTTTATTCAAAACGTGAGTTAACTGAGAGAGTACCGTGAAAAAGCTTCTATTTTCTCTCCCATCGACTTGGTAATCTCATTAGAACAATAATCACATTGATCTTCGCATTGGTTGTTAGCCCAAGTCCTCCTATTACAAGCCATTGGCTGGAATAAAAGGAATGTTAGGGGTAACACATAATGGGAAATCCAATGACCAAAAGGGATAACTTGTAAATTATATTTATTTCCATAACTTATCTATGTTATCCATGAAATACTACCCAACATATATTCTTAGGGGATTTTTTAATTACCTTAATAATTATCCTTAAAATATTATGAATTTACTAATGCATATCCCCTAGGAGTGTCATAACCAGGAGTGAAACATGCTTGTTGTTTTTCACCAGTTCCCATTCAAGTCTAGATCAAAGCGGTGTTTTCGGAGTTTACCCCTAGATACATTTGTGCCAGAGGTGCCTATAACTACTCGTATCTAGACAAGGATGCATTTCCTTGATAAAAAACATACTCTATACTCACAAAAATTGTGGGATTATTTATTATACAGAGTCTTCTCCATAAGGCTTTCAGTATGGTTTTCTAATCCTAATCCCAAAAATAACAATAACTATCCTCTGATACCAACTATAACAACTTTTCTCTTTATTACAGACATAAACATGATTTATTAGATAAAATTTCACATAAGAAAACTTTGTGGATCGAGAGTTCTAGTGTCTTTGTAAAATTAATAACATTACAAAACAACTTAGAATATAAAACACAATATCTTTATTGAATTTTTTTTTAACATGACCACATAATTCCTTCATACTTAACATTGCATGGGATAACCTAAGGACATACATAAGAAAAGGGTAAGATATAAAGCCCAGTAAGGGAGTAAACAAGGCATAACATGAATAATATAGTACATGCTAGGAAATACGCTTATCAATGGGGCACAAGAGAAATATGGACATAAAGGCATGATATATCATGATTATCATAACATGAAAATGTGGCAACAATAATTAACATGATGTTATCCTAAGACAAGGATCATTTCACATAGAGAATGAGTAAACCCTCATTTAACTTGATGTATCATGATACTAGTCTTTACCCAATGCATTGGAGTGCTATCAGGGAACACCCTTCTTAATCCTTTCATTTCATGCGTAAGTGTTCCACATAGATCATAGAATGTGAATTTATTAACATCATAATTTATTCCATGATAAATGGATGGGGAATTCATACATGAAACTCTATAATAAATAAGTAAGTGTGCATTAATTTGAATACCCTTGATAGAGAAATGAGCATGGTATTCACTACACATTGAGTTTGTCTTGGAAAATCATGGTGCAATTTCAACAGCATAACGACGTAACATAAGAATTCTTAAAAATGGTTGATGAGAGAAAAAGGTGTATCTCATTATATTTACTTTAAATGGACTGTATGGGGGTCATATAGGTACATTTTCCAAAATATATAATGGAATTTACATTCATAATATAAAATAATTACTTGAATGTAAATGAGGAGAGAGAAATACCTTACAGAATTTCAGTATGGTAATGGGTGTACATGTGAGGAATTAATGAGAGAGAAAGGGGTATCTAATCATTCAAACATAAGGAAGGAAGTATAGGGGTGGTGAAAAATAATACCCCAACATTTTTAATTGAATATACAATGTTATAACAATATAAAGATTCTTGGAAAAATGATAGAGGAATAAATCCCTTACTTGGAAGTGTGATCCAAAAGGCTTGGGAAGGGCTCAAGAGTGGATTATTGGGAGCTTGGGGAGAATTGGGAGGTTATTAGAGTGATTAGGGAAGGTTATGGACATGATCCAAGGGTTTTGAGTGAAGATAATTGTGATCTTGGGTGGGTTTATATAGAAAAAAATGAGGGAATTATTTATTATTTAGGTTTTGGACGCTACACATTAAACTAATCAAAACCAGAAACCAACCCCTGGTTTTTGCCAAAGTGGAGTGGAAAACAATATTTTATAAGGCCAATGTCCCAAACTATTAAAATTTTATGCTTTATTATGTGTATTTTAGTCACACTCTCAATGAAATTAAATTTAAAAGTTAAACTATTTTATATGTCTTGGAGGGTCTACTAAGGGACCATAAAAGTAATAAAACAAATATAAAATCACATTTTTTAAAAGTTAAAACATATATTCTAAGAAAATTGCTTTTATAATATTTTATTATATCACTCTTGGGTCATTATGAGGTCATAAAAACATTATATTTTAAATTGGAATTTAATTTTTACCCAATAATTCGACTATCTCAGAAAATTAGGAAAGATTCACTCTACGATAATTTTGACATCCTGATTCTAAAAAATATAATTCATTTTATGAAAATAATTTTTTATATATTTGAATTTTTAATTTCAAAATAAAATATAACATTTATAAAAAAGTCATGTGTTTTGACAAAAACGACATTCAAATCTTAATAAAAATTACAATTGAATTAATAAAAATTAAACGATCATTTATATTTAATAAAAACTAATTTAGTAATAACATTTTATTAAAATATTATTTAATTAAATAATTAATTAATTCATCCAAAAAAAAATTATTAATTTAATATTAACTAAAAATGTAACACCCCAAACTTCCACGGTACATTTCCCTTTGAATAATGCAATAGCTTGCGTTGTACGCAACATGGAATTTTAACACACCACGACCAATCAAACTAGCCGTAATGAATAGTAATACCCACTTTTTGAAATTTTATAAATTTTATTTTTCAAATTGAATTCATTTTTGAATTTGGAATATCGAAATTAGCTTACATTGAATTTTTACTATTTTTCTGAAAACATTCAATTTTTTATGAATAGGCAAGACACTTCATTATTGGTTAAAACCAACTTCTTATTTAAATAATTATTTATTTTATTTTAATTTATCTTAATAGAGACTTCCATTACTGATTTATAGGGTAATTAAACTATTATCAACATGATTCTGAATCATGTTGGCACAAAAATTGCATGATACTTCTTCTCTGATTGTGACACACTAGTAAGGATGTTGAACCTTAATGGAATGTTTAATACAAGGGAGGGAAATAGATTAATGTGTGGCGCTTCCCTGGATCCTCCATCTTGGGTCACGGATTTTTACAAGCCCTTCATTCTCCCGGCCTCAGCTTTACTCATATGAAAAATCTGGGAAAAAAGGCTTCCTTTGCAGGCCATGTTGCTGCGGTCTGGACTCTGTCTGGCTTCTGTTTGTATGCTCTGCCTGTAAGAAGAAGAAAATGCTGATCATGTGTTTCTTTCATGCATGTTTGCTTCTAGATTATGGTCCTATGTGCATGGGATTTTTCACTGTTGCATCCCCTCCTTTCCGATTGAAGGACTGCTGAAATTTATATGCAGGATTAACTGTAGTTTGCAGGTCCTATCTCTCCTATTAACAGTCATTTCCAGCCTACTATATTCCATTTGGAAGGCAAGAAATCCTATTATTTTTAGCAGTAATGCTCCGTCATTCCATGTTGTTGTTCTGGCAATCCATTGTGCAATTCGGGATACTTCCAACATCCAAACTGGAACCATGAGGAATGATTTTTCTGATCTTGTTTTATTAAGGTCTCTTGGTGTCAATGGTAGGGTGAAGATTCCATTTATGACGAAACTTGTTTGCTGGATTCCATCCATCTCTCGATGGTTGAAGGTCAATATTGATGGGGTGGCCGCTAGCGTGCCATGTCCCTCCGGATGTGGTGGTGTCTTCCGAACTCACAAGGGGTTTGTTAAAGGATGTTTCTTCCACTATATTGGCAATGTGATTTCCATTGAATCAGAGCTTTGGGCCATGATAAAGGCTATCAGGTATGCTATCTAGTATGGCTAGTGTGATCTATGGCTTGAGTCCGACATGTCTGTTGCTGTTCAAATCCTTAGGGATTGGTCTAGAAATGTGCCATGGAGGATGTTACTGGCTTGGGTGGAATGCCTTCGACTTGCGAAATCTCTCTCACTTGAAGTCCTACATGATTACCGTGAGGCCAAGCAAGTTTTGTATGCTCTTTCCAAGAAATATATTGAAGAGGTGAGCCTCATTTGGTCCTTTGTGACTCCAGAGTTTTGTAATATTTCTGTGTAGGATTATTGTCGTGGTGAGACTTATACTCTCCTTTATATACCACCTCTCTGACTCTGTGTTGTATATTTTACTTTTTCATTAATAAATTTTATTGGGATCAGGCGCTCCTGTCTCCTAAATTTCCAGGTAATATGTTTATATATATATAAATTTTATTGAAAATTTTATCGTCTTTTACCCACCTCCTAAGAGCGTTTGAAAATTTGCATAAAAACTTAATTTTACCACTTTTTTGATTATAATTTTAAAAATATAAGAGACATGTTCAATATCAGTAAGTACAATTTGGTTCAATAAGATGAATTTTTTTTTGGTGAATAGTTTCTTTTGACTTTTATTTTCCACGATTAAAAGTAAATAGGGTAATTAAGGGTAAAAATGATATCATAATTACCCTAACACATGTCCTAATTCTATTGGATAAGTATAATTATACTAAAAACAACCTTAGGAATAATGTATGATCCACTTTCGTGTACTTGGATTATATTAGGACATTTATTATTATTTTATTTAAAGAAGAGTTAAAAGATTTAAATTCATTGTTTAATAACTAAACCATTTTTAATATAGGGTTACACAAAATATAAATTAGTCTATAAATATTCATTAGAAACCTAAAAATATTTACTACATAATGGTATTTTATTTATAATTTTTTGACATTAAATAATTTAATTTATTTATAACACAATGATGATGCATTAATTACCTTATTAATGAAATATTAAAATAATTGATATTATAAATATCCAAATAAATGTAAATTGAAAATTATGATTAATTACACTAAATTTGTAGGTTAATATGAAATTTTTGGGTTGGTCAAATAAATTTCATTCGAATTGATTTAGTCTTTATGGATTTCAAAAAAGATCAAATATTAAATAGTGTCAAAATTGACATAATTGTGTTTTTAAACAAATACTATATTATCTATAGATATAATATTACTTAAAATATAATATTTATCCAAAGGACTTATTTAAGGTTATATATATTAATAATGTACCACTTGGGGTTCTCTTGTCTGTTTATAGTATGTTTATTAACCATATAATATAAAAATACAAAGAGACATGGTAAATGTCAAACTATATAACTAAGGGTTAAATATACAAGATAAGGTCAATATGATGACCTAAAACTTTATAAAACATATTATATGAGAGTTTTTCTATCCATCCCCACTTTATAATCTAAATAAATCATTTTGGAGCCATTAGAAACCGAAAATGATTTTATTATAAAATAATATTTCAATCTTTTCCTAAAGTGACCCTCACCTCACTTATAAAAGGGTACTTCCCCTTATCTTAATTTCACACCTCCAACGCCATTTGGATCGGCCCAAACCTACCCAAATATCCTATCAAATATACCCCATTCAACCTAAAGGTCTTACTTTGATCAAAAATCCAACCTTTGAATCCCTTTTGATCAACTCAAAAGGAAACACCCGAAGAAGAGGTAATAATTTCACCACCCTCTTTCAAATTATTTTCTTTTCCACTTCCTCTTTATTTTTTGTTTACATACAAAAATAATAAATCCATTACATTATAAATACTATTATGTTATTATAAATATGATAAACCCATATTCTTTATTCTATCGATCCTATAAATGACAAAGTCACCATACGTGCATACGTACGGCTTACCATCTCCATGTCGTGGCGTAGTTTGTTATTCAAACACTTCATTACTTGGATGGGTATAATAATGAAAATAACTTATTTAAATAATAAATATAACATGTTAATGATTATATTTATATGATATAACATGCAAATATAAATGATTTCACCATCAATATAATGATATTGTCGCTCGTGCGTACGTACGGATTACTGTCTCCACGAACGTGATGAGATTCATTTCCCCATCGTCACAATTCAAGTATAATTTTCATTTGATGATTAAAAATAATGTTTAAGAAATTAATATAATTATGGATATTATTCAAATAAATATTATCCCTAAAAAACAAGACTTATGTAACAAAACATATAAAGGAAAATGAATCATTTAACACCCAAAACGACGATAATACTAAAATATTATTAACTATGAAATATTATAAGATCGTATGTGGTTTAATTTTTAAGTATATAGTTCTTTTATAATTTAATAAAAATTATTTAAATATTATTCATGAGGTTAACATACCCATTAACAATGAAAATTACAAGGTAAGGGTTAATTTTACAATCTATTTATTATCTGAGGTTGTTTTTACATAAGTATATACTAGGACCTCTTTATCATCCACATATGTGTTTTCTTAAAAATGTATTTCAAATCAATTTTAATATTTACTAGACTATGGGTTAAATTCATTTATACCATTATTTTACCTTATTTGTTTTGAAAGTAATCTTTCTGTCATTTTCCAAACAAGGTACTTTATGACCTTTTCGACAAAATTAAGGTAAGATTGTTTTTTTAACTTATACGTTGGATGAGGATATTTTACACCATTATAACATAATTAAAGCTTCGCTTACAAGATTATAAGAATATTTTCAATATAAATTTTTTGTTATATAATTATGTGACTCTTAAATGATTTCAATATAGAAAGATATATTTCCCTCAAAAAGTTTTGGTTTCATATATGTCAATATCCTTTGATAAACTTAACACTTGTTTGAAGTTGATTTATTATGATACAAATATTCCATATTTTATTTAAGGTTTTATGATATATTCAACTATGGATTTGTTAATTTTATACCATTAATGGTTTATGGATAAAGTATTGACATTTCATATGCTAGTTTTAATACGAATGATTATGTTATGTTTTAACCTTTTCATATGAGGAATGTATTGGACATAGTATGTGATGTGTGGAGCATGATACAGCTCCTTGGTGCATCGATAGGTCTCATTAGACAATTAGTTATGGAATTGGACAAGGCCTTCCCCAATTTTATATATGGTTTTGGGAAAGGAATTAATCATTTTTATATGTCTTGGATGAGGCTTTGATAAAATGTTTCATAATGTCCGGCATTATACATTCTTTCATTATGGAAATAAAATTGATGGTTCATGTGGTTATTAGACTAGTAGAATACCGATGACTATGTTTTATTATGGCATTATTTACTCATCTCATATTCCTTCCATAAATTATTCATGTTTATTGTTTGTAAAGGCATGTGTTTTCAATTATTCTTCATGCCTACGATTTATGTTATCTTCCTCTATATCGCTTACTCTTACTGAGAATTTGAGCTCACCCCTTCCTAATGTTTTATTTTCCCAGGATATGAATAATTTAGTTATGAGTGACTTGAAGGAATATCTAGGAGGGTTTGATGTTTATAATGGAATAAATTGGTGTTGTATTTCTTTTCAAGTTGTAATGTTGAACTCATGTATGTATCTTGTTTCCAAAAATACTAAACTGATTGGTCCTTCGAGACTTAATTCCTTGTATCATGCCAAGTTTATGTAATAAAACAATGACTCTGGGTAACTGGGGTCAGGGGTTTACACTTGGTATTAGAGTAATCTTAGTAAAAACCTTGGAAACTATATTTAGAAAAACTTTGATTAGAGATCACTACCCTACGATAGACTTTGAGGATTAGTATAGAATAACTTCCTAGAATTTTTGTACTGTAGAGTTTTTTGTGTGTTTTCCAAGAAATACATACATATATAGATAAGAGTATGTAGAGGTGGCTCTGGGATAGATGTACCTTGGGGTAAAACCCAAAAACACCGCTTTGAGCTAGACTCGAATGGGAACTGGTGCACGACAACGAGCCTTACTGCACTCTTGGTTACAACACTCCTGGGGGATATTCTTAGGATAATTATAATTTTCATTAAAAACCATTTTGAAGGGTTTATGAGTATATACTTCCTCAACGAAAACATTTTTATGATTTTGGATTATATCCATAAATTGTTCAATTTATGTTATGTGTTTTAAAAGTTTGGAATTATGTATCTTGATTTATAAACTAATCAAGTGTATGCCATTGTTTAGAAATGGAACCTAGTTGAAGGAATAGAAACTGTATCAATGCACTTAATCCATGTAGGGATTTCCCTCCCACTCAAGATAATATAGTGGAGATAGTGATGCAACTAGTGCTAATCAGCTTATCACCATACTGGGAAAACTCTCTCAGGTTATGAATAATAACCTTACCCGTATAGAGCACCATAATCCACAACGTGGAGGATCAAGGTTAGACCACTTAATGAGGCAAAAACCACCAACATTAAAAGGGTCTACAAATCTATTTGTAGCTGAGCAATGGATAAGTTCCTTTGAGAAAATATTTATTGCTTTTGGGAGTAGTGAAATAGAAAGAAATTTAATGGTTGTTTATCGGCTCAAGGGAGATGCAGATCAATGGTGGTCATTAATTCAAAACCAAAAGGATGATGAAGAAGTATCAAGTATTTAATGGAGGGAGTTTAAATAGATTTTCATTTAAAAATACTTTCCTCATGATCATTGAGCGGATGTGGAAAGGCAATTTCTATGTCTGAGACAAAAGGAGGATAAGAATCTTGCAAAGTATGAAACAAACATTAGAAGGTTACCAAGACATGCTGCATATTATATATGTAAACCAATAAGTAAGATTGATTGTTTCTTTTATGGGTTGAACCCATTTCTCTGTCGAGCACTAATATTGTAGTCCTTCTCATCGTATGAAGAAATTGTCTCATGTGCTATCAAGACAGAAAAGGAATTATCTAAGTCTTATGACTTTAAATAAATGTAAGAGAAGAAGAGATCGGCTGAACACTCTGTGAATGAAAATAAAGAAATAGGGAAGAATGGAAGAGTTGAATTTCAACCATGTAATAATTGTGGAAGGTAGTAGCCTAGTACCTATCTAAAAGGAAAATGAGTATGCTACAAATGTGGATAGAAAGGACATCTTTCTGGTGATTGTAAGGGGAATAATGAAGATACCAATGTTAAATGCTAAAATTGCAGGGATATGGGACACTATGAAAATGATTGTCCCAAGATTCCGGGAACCATGTTGGATCTGAATCTACAGATTATACAGAAGAGGGGGTGAATTGTGTCTTTTGCAATTTTTTCAATAACTCTTATTTTGAACGTGTTCTGTCCTTTATACTTTATCATATTTGACTGTACAGTGGAAAAAGTAAAAACAAGAACCCAAAGATGTATAGTGGTTCAGGGAACAGAAATCCCCTAGTCCACTCCACCAACGCTCTACTCCACGAGCTTGGTGATTTTCACTATCTGGTCCCCTTTTCCATAGACCGATTCACAACTGAGTACAGGCAGTTGACACCTTTACAATCTGAGGAAAAACCTTCTAGTTCAAACACGAACCTACACAACTTAGAACGAGAAGCTGGTTACTTAAGAATAAAAACAAAATTTTAGAAACAAATTTCCGGTTGATCTTCATAATTGCAACAGAATTCAATTGACAGCAGAGGGATCAAAGTCTCTAGAAATATTGATCTTCAAGACGAAGCAGATCCGAGTTGATCGAGTTTTAGTAGATATAGAGATATAGTTCACAACCTTAGCAGTAGTAGATCCACAGAAGATATTCAATGTAGAACAGGTGAATCTTCTATCAAGTTCCTTCTTCTTGAACAAATAGATTTTTTACACTCCTGTTAAATCAGTAGATCAACCGTGAATAGCTGCGATCTATGTTTTCCACCTTTTTCAATAATAGATCGATCACACCATTCCTCTTTTTTTTGTGTTTCAGAGAGAGCATATATAATAAAGCATATCTCCTGCACATTTTTATCCATAAAAGTCACCTTCTGATTCGTGATATTCAAAAAATTTAATTTACAGAGAAGTTGTAACTTCCCTTAAGACTCGGCATAAAAAGTTCATTTTAATTCGATCTTAAATCCATTAATAAAATGGCTTTGCATCAGTCAAAGTTGTAATTTAAAAACGACTTTAAATCCGACTTGAAATCCACCTAGAAATCAGCTTACTGATCGTTTGTACATAAAACCGTCTGCCGAAAATTCCGACGCCAAACATAAGGTTGATGACGTGGCTTCCAAACGTAGGGTTAAAAACATAATCATCAAACGTAGGGTTGACAACATAAGGTTGATATAAAACGTAGGGATGATCATCCATACATTTTCTTCAACATTCAAACATACGGTAAAAGATTCATACTTTTACTTGATCCATACATTTCAAGAACGTATGGTTGTTTACAAAATTAAGGTTGATGAACCATACTTTTGAGAAATAAACTTATCCTTTAGAATTTACGTATTGTTCTCATTCCATAATTTACTGATAACCAAAACGTAGGGTTCCTTCCTAACGTAAGGTTCTTCTTCCATACTTTGCTGAAAACGTATGGTTGTTTAACCATAATTTTCTCTTATCTAAAAGAGTATACATGCTTTTCATCCTTACGCTACATTAATACACGTATGGTATGAACAATGATTCCAGAACACGCTAAAATAGATTCCGCGCTATATTCTTCTACGCAAGATGTGAACAGTGTTTCCAAAACATGCTAAAACAGATTCTGTGCTAAGTAATAAATTCTCATTATTTCAAGAGTAAAATAAATTAATAACCTCCTAAAATATACTAAGTAAAATCATTAGAAAATAACTAAGGGTATTTGTGAGAATGAAAATTATCATAAAGACACAGAGTATTATTTTCAATAACCTCCCCCTTTAAATAACATTAATACGCATTGTTGAAAACAATACTTTTCTCAACAATATCCCCCTTTTTGATGATCACAAAACCCATAAAACAAAACCCATAAAATAATTAAAATTATTTAAACAAAACAAAATTAACTTTCAAGATTCATTATAAAGTTTTAAATAAAATCTTTTTTCAAAATTCGTAATAAAGTTTTAAATAAAATCTTCTCCACCAAAAAGATAATTATAAATACAAATGTCTCATCTAATTTTCTCCCTCAATAAAATGAATTCTCCCCCTAAATATTGATGTTGTGTTTATCCAAATTCTCCCCCTATTTGTGATATCAAAAAGAATGAAAAATCATGGATTTTAACACGTTTAATATTGCACTGAACTGTTAGTAAATGCTATTACGAACTGTTTATGAATAATTAAATCTGGAGTACTGGCATATTAAAAATAAAATCAGTAAAACAAATAAAGAAAGAGAAAAATAAACAATGAAGAAAGTTTTCATTCAAAAAACAGTAGTATATACATGAAAATGATATACAAAGGAATCAAAGTTTGGGTAAGATAGGCAACAGGGTCTATCTCCTCTGAATTGCAGACTTGATTTCTGTAAACTGTTCCCGAAGTCTCTTAATCATCCCATATCCAGGCTTGATAATGAGCTCTTTGTTCTCTTGAGTTATATGAATATCCTCAATTAAATTGACTCTAAAAAACTCATGCATCCTTTCCTCCTTTTAAGTTAATACTGACAGCTTCTCTGATAACCGATGTAACAGAATTCTGATTGATGGATCACTAGATGTCAGTTGATTCACTAATAATTTCTGATTGTCCAGCAACACTGATAGAGGAGCACTGTTTCATTGAAGATCTTATATCATGTCATTCATATTGCTCAACACAGCTGTGATATCCTGAAACCTTCTGATTAAATCAGGTGAAGAACTTGATCCACTAACAGCATGATTTGCAACTGATGCAAATTGGTTCTCCATAAACAACTTCAGATCTGATAAATCTAAATTCATAACCATTTCAGATTTTAATTGAGTAACAGCAGTAAACATATACTCTTTAAACATTTAAACTTCTTTCCTTGAAACTGTACACTCTTTCAGCTTTTGAAACTTCAAATGTTCTAAGTCTAAAGCATTTCTAAGAGAAGCATTCTCAGATTCCAATTGAGATACTTTTCTGTACAGTTATTAAACTTCTTCTTTCGTTGAATCAGATGCACCCTGTGCTTGATTCACATTCTTGGGTTGTTGCAGTAATACCAAAGGCAATGATTCAGCATCATATTTCTCCTTTTCTTTGTCCTGAGAGGGTTGGTCCCCAGAATTTTCCTTAGAGTTTTCAAACACCTCCACAAAAAACTCCTCTTGAAGTACCTCTGTTTGAGCATCAGAAGTATGCTCATAACATTTATCTGCATCTTTGTTTTACACTGGAATTTCAAGAACAATATCTTTAGAAGCTTCCTGAGGTCTGGCCACTTCTTCACCAGGCACTGCCTCCATCTCCTGTTCCAGTTGAAGTGAAACTTCAACATCAGCAAAAATCCGTTCCTGATTGTCCCTTTGATCTTCTTCTTGAGCTCGTGATTTCTCAAACAGAGTCGTTCTCTCAGTAACATCTTCCATGGTTTTATCAGCAACAACTTCTCTCACAAAAGAATATGAATGTAAAGGTTCTGTTGGAATTTCCAAAGCAGTGGATGCAACATCCACATTTACTGGTCATTTTCTTCTTGATTGAACTCCCTCCTGGCTTCTGTCTTCCTCAACATCTGTCACTTCAAAGCGAATCCTTATTGCTACATTGCTGACTCTAGATTTAGTTTGTCCCTCCTTGGACTTAGTAGGTTGAGCCTGAGCACTCACTAAGTCTTCCTCAGCTCCTACTGGAAAAAGCCTTCCTTTAATTGTGCTACAGAAATATACAACTTTTCTCAAGGTTTTATCATTAAACGTATTACTGTGATGATAGTTAACTCTTTCATCCACTAATCTCACCATGACTTTCTTAAATAGAAGCTTAGAAATAAATCTACCAAAGGGATAGAAATTCATCCTGGTCTCGCTTTGATAGCAATAACTGGGATACCTTATCATGTATCTTGGAAAGTTTAACTTAATATCACATAGCAAAAAAACACTATATACATATCATGGTACAAAATCTTTTCCATTTCTGCCATCCATGGAGCTATTCTAGTCTGAATAAATTTTACCAAAATCTTTCAATCAGGCTCTAAATCCTTAACTAACATTTTTTTTATTGTCTTGGTACCGAAAAGAAAAGACATAATGTCTTCGGATTTATGCACAGAATATACTATATTCTTCAAGTCAAAATGAAAAACTCCCTTATAAGGGAAGTTGAGAATCTGACTAATCTCTACTAAAGAAATTGGGAAATCCATAGCCTCTATTTTAGCCATTATACTGTATTCGGTATCACCCAGACTAAACTGTATATATTTGTATAAGTTTTATGTTCCACTTCATACAGAAATTCCGTATTTTCACTGATGAACATCTGTTCATGATTCTGAAATGAAAGTGCTTGCTTCAACAACAGATTCGTCTGAAATAACCAGTCAAGATCGATTACCATACCCTGTAAGAGTTTTCTTCCATCAGTGCATTGTCTCTTAGTAGTGCTCGGCTCAGCCTCACTGGCTCTTTTAGTCCATACCAATGCTGCGAGAGTCTCTGAAGGTTTGAAGGTTAGGGTTTCAGAAGAGGAAGTTCGATTTTTGGATTTCAAAAGGGTTTTGATAGAAGGGAAAGGGTTTAGAAGTCAAAAAGGCTTTGACAGCCATGATTCCCATGTAATCACTCATCATTACATATATTTAAAAACAAATAAATTTTTTATACGATGAAAGAAATAAAAACTTAAAAAGTATTCAATAAACAAAATAAAATTTACAAAAAAACATATTTAAAATTAAATAAACCTAGCTCCCCATTAATAAAATCAATCCTTTCAGTGGGAAGAGGTTAGTTAAAATATCTACTAATTGATTTTCAGTATTTATAAATTCTAAAAATATATCTTTTTTAATAACATGATATCTTAAAAAGTGATGACTTATATCAATGTGCTTAGTTCCAGAATGAATAATATTATTTTTTGAAATATTAATTACAATCGTATTATCACATAAAATATGTGTATTATTAAAATTCAATCCAAATTCCATAAGAGTGTTTTTCACCCACAACACTTGTGCACAGCAACTGCCAGCAGAAACATATTCTGCCTCAGCTGTTGACAGGGCAACTGAATGTTGTTTCTTACTAGACCATGATACTAAGGACTTTCCTAAAAAGTGACATGCACATGATGTAATTTTTCTATCTAATCTACAACTTCCAAAGTCAGCATCTGAATATGAAATCAAATTAAAATTAGAAGTTTTAGGATAAAGAAGATATTGAAAAACAGTTCCTTTTAAATATCTAAAAATTCCTTTAACAGCAGTTAGATGGGATTCTTTAGGATTTCATTGAAATCCAGCACAAAGACATACTGAATACATTATATCTGGTCTGCTAGCAGTAAGATATAACAAGCTACCAATCATTCCTCTATATAAATTTTTGTCAACTGATTTCCCAGTTTCATCCAAATAAAGTTTTATATTAGTACACATAGGAGTTGTAAATGTCTTGATGTTCTCAAGTCCAAATTTCTTAAGTAAACCAGTAATGTATTTTCTTTGATTTAAAACATTTACAAAATCTTTTTGAAATATTTGAAGACCCAAAAAGAAATTTAATTCTCCCATCATACTCATTTAAAATTCTTCTTGCATTAATTTTGAAAATTCATGACAAAGAGTTCTATTAGTTGATCCTTAGATTACATCATCAATATAAATTTGAACCAATAAAACATTATTTTTCAGAATTTTCTTAAATAGTGTTGTATCTGTCATACCAACAGTAAAGTGATTCTTCAAAAGAAAAGAACATAATCTTTCATACCAAGCTCTAGGTACTTGTTTAAGGCCATAAAGATCTTTAGTATGTTTAAAAAAAGAATTAGGTTTTTGAGAGTTTTCAAAACCAGGAGGTTGCTCAACATAAACATCCTCCATTAAATATCCATTTAAAAAGGAATATTTGACATCTATCTGAAATAATTTAAAATTAATATAAGATTCATAGGCTAAAAGGATTCTAATGGATTCTAACCTGGATATAGGTTCAAAAGTATCATCATAATCTATTCCCTCTTCTTGATTATATCCTTTAGCTAATAATATTTATTTATTTCTAGTTATTGTGCCTTGGTCATCCTGTTTATTTCTAAAAACCCTTTTGGTTTCTTTTACAGGATAATTCTTAGGTCTTTCCACTAAATCCCAAACTTCATTTCTTTTAAACTCGTTTAATTCATCTTGCATTGCTATTACCCAGCTTTCATCATCTAAAGCTTCTTCTATAGTCTTGGGTTCTTGTTGAGATAGGAAGGTAGATAATTCCACTAGGTTTCCTAAGTTTCTTCTAGTTTGAACACCAGTTTCTAAGTTACCTATTACAGATTCTAAAGGATGATTCTTTAGGGTTCTAGACTGTATAGGTTGAATATTTAAAGGTTCTTCAATATCATGTTCCTCTGAACTGGACTAAATTTCTTTTATATCATTTTCAAAATCATTCTTTAAATTCTCAAGTCTCATGTTATCATTAGAGTCAAGTTCATCCATTTGTTCTATCCTTTTATCAAAAGGATCAGATTCATCAAATTTCACATGAACTGATTCTTCCACAATCCTTGACTTCTTATTATAAACTATATAAGCTTTGGAGGTAGCAGAATATCCTAAGAAAATACCTTCATCGGATTTTGGATCGAACTTACCATGATTATCCTTGGTGTTTAAGTTATAAACCTTGCATCCAAAAACATTAAAGTAATTTACTTTAGGTTTTCTGTTATTCCATAGTTCATAGGGTGTCTTTTTCAAAATATGTCTAATTAAAACTCTATTAATTATATAACAAGATGTATTCATAGCTTCTTCCCAGAAATATATAGGTAGGATATATTCATTTAACATAGATCTAGCCATTTCTTGAATTATTTTATTTCTTGTTTCTACAATCCCATTTTGTTGAGGTGTTCTGAGTGTAAAAAAGGTATGTTTAATACCCATATTTGAGAAAAAGGAATTAAATTCCAGATTCTTGAATTCTCCACCATGATCACTTCTTAATGAGATTATGTTGGAACCTTTTTCATTTTGAACAGATTTACAGAAACTTTCAAATAAAGTAAAAGCTTCATTTTTAAATTTTAAAAAGAAAATCCATGTAAATCTTGAATAGTCATTAACTAAAACATATACATATAATTTACCAGCTAAGCTTTATACTCTTGAAGGTCCAAACAAATCCATATGAATAAGTTCTAGATGTTTAGATGTAGCAACCTTATTAACGTATTTGAATGATGATTTGTGTTTCTTTCCAAGTTGACATGCATAAAAAAATCTGTCACTTTCAAATTTGAGACAAGGAAAATAAGAAACTAAACGTTTCTTGGATAACTTATGTAAAACATATACATTGCAATGAACAAGTCTTCTATGTCAGATCTAGGATTCACTTACTTTAGCAGTCAAGTAGTTTACTTGTTGTTTACATAAGGAATTTAAATCCAATGTATAGACATTTTCAGTTCATGGTGCTTTAAATTTAAACAGTTTATCTTTAGAAACAGTACAACAATTGTTATTAAAATCAATAGTATATCCATCATCACAAAGTTGATAGATACTTATCAGATTGTGTTTTAGTCCTTGTACATAAAGTACATTGTTGATTGAGACTATTTTTGGATCTCCAACAGTTCCAATGCCAATGATTTTTCCTTTGGCATTATCACCAAATGTGATAAGTCCTCCTTCCTTTTGAGTGAAGAAGAAAAATTCAATGAGTTTACACTCATATATCTTGGCAATCACTGTCCATGTACCATATATCTTTTATTCTCTGGTAACATGATACCTGCAAAGACATTCAAACAAATTGCTTTGGTACCCATATTTTGTTGGGTCCAGGAGTGTTATCTAGCAATGATCTGGGTATCCGGATTTGCTTTGTTTTTTTAAAATTAGCTAAATCATATAAGTATTTTTAAACACAGGCTTTCTTAATACCACAAATTTGAGGTTGTCTTAAGAAAAAGTTTTTAGCTACATCTCCCTTTGCCCCACAAATATTACAATTAAGCTTTTTAGAGATAGGAACAAAATAATTTTTATATAGCTTTGGTATTTATCCTTTACTTACAATTCCAAAGCTCTCCTTTTTAATGACAGTTTTTCCAAGAATTTCATTTAATGAATTCTATCCTTTTGTAAAAACCAATGCAGCCTTTTTGTAAGACTTTACTTTATCCTGTGGTGATTTTATTATTGATTCAAAATTAACATAGTTAGTGTTAATCAAATTGTATTTATCAGTTAATTCTTTATGTTGTTTCCGCATTGTGTATATTTCATCTGAAACGGATTTATATATATTTTTCAGTGACTTATGTTTCTTAAATAGTGAGAGATATCTTTCTTCAATCATATTGCAGTAGGCTGCAAGTTTTTCATTTGCGTAGCTTGATTTAGAATGTTATTCAGAGGAGTAATATGAGTGTACCTCATCAGTTTCTTCCATGAAACACATGTTTTCCTTTATATTGACTTATTCTTTCTCTGAGCTTGATTTAGAAGAGCTACTAGAGTCATTAGATACACGCCAAGTGGCTTTCAGAGCTTTCTTGTCTTTCTGATCAATGTCATTTCTTTTGGAGAATTTCTTCTTCTTTGCATCCTTCAATTGTGGGCAATTTGGTCTGATATGTCCCATCTTTTTGCATTCATAACATCTCACTTCCATATTATCTCCTTCAAATGATTTTTTGAAGCCTATTTTCATGCTGTAGAATTTTCTAAATTTTCTGGCTAGTTGAGACAGATCTTCATCTGAGTTGGATGAGTCAGAGCTTTCTGATTTAGCTTTGACTTCATTGCTCTTTATCTTTCTAATCTTTTGTAGTGAAGTTTCCTTCAAGGAAATATCTTCTCTTTTGATAAGTAATTTATGTTCATTAGCTTCATCTTGCATTTAATCTTAATACATCATCAGTGTACCAATCAGCTCTCTCATAGTTAGATCTTTGACAGGTGTTGATTGTCTGATTGCAGCAGAGATACCATTCCATATAGTAGGAAGTACTCTCAAAACTTTTAATGCTTGATAAGCCTGCTTGATAGGTTCTCCAAGATCAGTTATGTTATTGACAATTTCTGTCAATCTCCCATTCATTTGGGTAATGCTCACACCTTCAATCATTCTGAATGTATCAAATTTCAGTTTTGCAGTTGCATATCTCATTTTCCGTACATTATCTATTCTTTCATATGCCACAGCTATTGTTTTCCACATCTCATATGCTGTCAGGCACTGAGACACTCTGTTAAATTCATCTGGTCCTAGACCGTAGATAATTTCATTCATAGCCTTCGAGTTCATATCGTACTCTTATAATGACCCATACTTTACATACATTGTTATTACTTCAGAATTGAAGCACAATTATTACAACATATAACAAAACCAATAAAAAACTGAATAGGTATAATGTCTTTAGAAATTGGGAAATATAAACAACTGGTTCATAAAGCATCTACTTTTCCTCCCATTTATTTCATCATATCTAGAGTCCATTTTTGGCATATTCTACTTAATAAACTTATTCCTGACCTAGTGAAATAAAACATACAAAAGGGTGAGCTAAAATGATCAGTAAGTGTCAACAAAAGAAATATCAATCACATCATATACATAAGCACATAACTTTTGGAAATCTTAACCTGCAAAAGAGATCATAATTTCATAACATGGGATAAATCATAGTAGTGAAATGTAATCCCAATAATCATAACCTAAAACATGAAACTTTGTGTAATACACACATAATCATAGAGAATCATTTCTTATTAGTCAAGACTCATTTCCAAGACTATCTTAGTGGACAAATTCCATTTCTGAACCGAGTTCACTCCTCGTTTCAGTCCTATTTCACTGAACCGGTATAACCTACCATTCCATCCATGTCTATATCATGAGGTATAAAATCTTTACCCAATGCATTGGAGGGAGATATAGGTCCCACCCATCTCATAATGATACCATTCTTATGTGTGCCACAAAATCATAAATCATACATCATTGCATAACCCATGTAGTAAATATGGGATTCATAAACAACATGACATCATAAAACAATTCATATAAGATAAAGGAATTCATAAAAATATTTCCATCACAACATAATCAAATCCATGGAATAATAGGGATAGAAACAGAACCCTATATTATCTTAGATGGAAAATAATTTTGATAAAACACTTGAACTCCATTCTTGAGGAAAATATCCTTTCTACTTCAAAAACACTTTTCCTTTCTTAACATGTCATACAATTCTAAACTAAAATAAGTTGATTAAAAATAAACTTTAAAACTTGTAAAGGAAGATTCTTGGAAATAATGTTTTAAAAATCCATTCATGCCGTATAAGTTAAAAAAACATTCTTCTCGTACTTTTGTCGGAAAAGTCAAAAAGTACCTCGTATGAAAAACGACAAAAGATTCCTTTCATATCTTTTACTAAACACTCACCGAAGGGTAAAATTGGATTTAAACAATTTTAGGAGTATATAAATAATATTAAATATTGTGGAAACATGGATGTGGATGATAAAATACACCCCAGTAAATACGAAAGTACAAACAATCTCGGATTAAAATGAGATTGTGATATTTCCCTTACCTTAGGTCCGATATGATTTGTACGTGTCTGAACCTCTTGTATAATGATTTAAATAATGTTATTGACTTATTCCAGAATCATACTTATTTTTATGATATCATATTTGGTCATATTCTTAGCTTCTTAGTAGTAATATTTCGTTGCTACTTGTTATTCGGGTGTTTTTAACTTTTTGTTCTTATGCGTGTTTTGTCGAATAAATTCATATTCTTCTCTTTAGGTTACAGATACCTCATTTACAGAATGGTATTAGTGTAATATATATCATATTAATTCATTCAATTCATTTATATAATCATTATGAAATGAAGATCATGTAGAACGAGTCGCATCACATCGTGGAGACGGTATTCCGTACGTACGCATGAGTGATGATATCGTTCCAATGATCGTGGAATTGTATTGGAGTGTATGTATACTATTTCAGAATCAGTATCACTTTATAATAGTCATATATAGTCATTATTTACACCATTATACCCATCCATGTAAGGTGGTGGTGGAAAATAGATTACACCACGGCGTGGAGACGATATTCCGTACGTACAGACGCGCGGTGATTTCTTTTTCCGTAGGATGGATAGATGGTGAAATAGGGTTGTTTCATACTTATAATAACATATCAGTATATGAGTGATACTGATGTTATTACTTCATAATAAAAAAACTAAAGAAGAAGAAGTTGAAGAAGAAATAAAGATGAAAGAACCGGTAACGGACATTACCTCTTCTTTGAAATGCTTCTTTGAGACCTCCTTTTAAAGTACTAAAATAGGTCTTTGAAGAAGACCAGAACCTCTAGGATGTTTCTAGGGAAGTGGAGAGAAGAAATTGGTAGGTTTTGGCCGAGCTTCAAGGCTCAAAGTGGTGTGAGGAAGAGGGGGAGGGGGTTCCCTTTTATAAGGGAGGAGAGGGGCTCCTTTGGAAAAACAAAAAATATTATTTTATTATAAAGTCATGTTTGGTTTTAAATTGCTCAAAATTGATTTATTTAGAAGCTAAGGTGGGGATGGGTCGAAATAATCTCATCCAATATAATTTAGACAAGTTTAGGTTCCTATTTTAACCTTATCATTTAGATTTAACATTAAGTTAAATAATTTTACTTTTACCGTGTCTTCTTGTGTTCTTATACTATAAGGTTAATAAACTTACTATAAGCAGCCAAACGAACCCCAAGTTGTTTATTATTAATATATATAACCGTATATAAGTCGTTTGGATGAACCTTATATTTTTAGGAATAAAATAACAATTACTAATATAATATTTGTTTTAAAAACTATTTTATGTCAATTTTGACACTATTTAGTAATTAATTTTTTTGAAACTCATAAAAGAATGATTAGTTCTAAAAAGGTTAATTAAATCAATACTAACATGTCATATTAATCTATAAAATCAGTCTAATACATAAAAAGTCACAAATTACATTTACTTGGGTGTTTATAACATCAATTATGTCAATATTTCATTAATAAGATAATTACTGCATCATCATTGTGTCAAAAATAAATTAAATTATATAATGTCTAAAAATTACAAATAAAATACCATTATGTAGGAAATCGTTTTAGATTTCTAATGAATATTTATAGTCTAATTTTTCTTATGTATAACCCCATATTAAAATTGATTTACTTATTAAACATTGATTTTAACTATTTTAACCCTTCTTTAAATAAATTAATAATAAATGTCCTAATCTAATCCAAGTGGGCATAAATGGTCATATTTTATTCCTAAGGATGTTTTCGTCGAATTACACTTGTCTAATAGAATTAGTACATGTGTTAGGGTAATAATAATATCATATTTATCCTTAATTACCCTATTTACTTTTAACCGTGGTAAAAAAAAAGTAAAAAGTTACTATTCACCAAAAAATTATTTTCATCTCATTGAAGAACATTTTACTTACTAACATAAATCGTGTCTCTCTGATTTTTGAAATTCCACTCATAGAAGCAGTAAAATTAAGTTTTATGAAAAATTCAGTTTTTTAACTACCACTTAGTGGTTTCACTATTCATCAAAAATTGAAAGTTTTCAGAAAAATTCCAAAATTTCACCCTAGGCTAATTTCGATATTACGAATCCAAAAATGAAGTCCATTTTGGAAAAAAAATTATAAAATTTCAAAAAGTGATTATTACTATTCATAACGTCTAGTTTTAATAATATTTTAATAGCATATCATTATTTAGTGAAACTCGGTATTACGTACGATGCAAGCTATCGAGGAAGGTCGTGATTTCGTGTAAAGAAATCCAAGCAAGTGTTGTCTGGAAAAGGATTCCTTTGATGATTTATATAACATAAAAGTCTCGGGTGTTACATTCTGCCCCCCTTAAAATGAATTTCGCCCCCAAAATTCGTCACTTTGTAACAAACAGATGAGGATATCTCTCCCTCATCATATCTTCAAGCTCCCATGTAGCTTCTTCTAATTGGTGGTTCCTCTATAAAACTTTCACCAATCAAGTGGTCTTGTTTCGTAGGACTTTTTCACTACGATCCAGAATCTCTATCGGTTGTTCTTCATAAGGAATATCTTTCTCAAACGGTACAACTTCTGAGCTGAGTACATGTGAAGGATCAGGTATGTACTTTCTCAGGAGAGATACATGGAACACATCGTGAACTTGAGAGAGATTCGGTGGAAGAGCCAATCGGTAAGCTACCTTCCCAACACGATCCAGTATTTCGAAAAGACAGATATATCTATGGCTAAACTTCCCCTTCTTTCCAAATCTCATAACCCTCTTCCAGGGAGATATTTGTAAGAACACTTTATCACCCACTTCAAACTCTAGGTCTTTTCTTCGGTTGTCGGCATAACTTTTCTGTCGACTCTGAGTTTCTCTTATGTGTTGTTGAATAGATCTGACCTTTTCGACCATTTCATCAATGAGATCAGGTCCTAATAGATTTCTTTCCCCAACTTCATCCCAACAAGTTGGAGTCCTGCATTTCTTTCCATAGAGAGCTTCATAAGGAGCCATCTGAATACTGGAGTGAAAGCTATAATTATAAGAAAATTCCACCAAAGGTAGGTGTTGATCCCAACCACCTTTGAAATCCATAGAGCAAGCTCTCGACATATCTTCTAGAGTTTGAATTGTTCTCTCAGACTGACCGTCTGTCTGAGGATGATAAGCAGTGCTGAAACTCAACTCTGTATCCAGAGTATGCTGAAGACTTCGCCAGAACATCGAGGTAAATCTCGGATCCTGATCAGATATAATAGAAAGTGTTACTCCATGAAATCTTACCACTTCCTTTACATATATCATGGCAAGCTGATCCAGAGAGAAATCCTCTCTAATAGCAATGAAGTGTGCAGACTTTGTAAGATGATCAACTATGACCCAGATAGCATTATTGCCTTTGGATGTTTTAGGATGTCCTGTGACAAAGTCCATAGTGATGTTTTCCCATTTCCATTCGGGTATGGGTAATGGTTGTAACATCCCCTTAGACTTCTGCCTCTCAGCTTTAACTTTCTAACAAACCAAGCATCGAGAGACATATTCAGCAACATCTCTTTTCATTCCATCCCACCAGAAGTACTCTTTCAGGTCCCTATACATCTTCGTGCTTCCAGGATGAATAGAGAATGAAGAACTATGAGCCTCATCTAGCATCTCCTTCTTTAATTTGGGGATGGGAGGAACACAAACCCAATTCCTGAACTTTATTATCCCATCACACTCAAGGTTTAATTCAGGAACATTTCTCACATTCTTTTGTAACTCAACATCTTCTTTCTGTGCCTCTTTAATCTTCACATGTATAGATGGTTGAACATTCATTTGAGAAAGATACGATTTTTCCCCATTAATTATAATTCCAAGATCCATCCTTTGTAAATCCATAAATATTCGATCTTTTGTAATCCTCATCATGGATAAACTAGCATGGTCTTGTCAACTTAATGCATCTGCCACCTTGTTTGCTTTCCCAGGGTGGTAATGGATTAACCAGTCGTAATCCTTAATCAGCTCCAACCATCTTCTTTGGCGCATATTCAGCTCCTTTTGTATGAAAATATATTTTAAACTTTTATGATCAGTATAAATATCACACCTTTCACCATAAAGGTAATGCCTCCAAAATCTTTAATTCAAAGATTACCGCAGCTACCTCCAAATCATGTGTTGGGTAATTTTGCTCATGGATTTTCAACTATTGTGAGGCATAAGCTATCACCATATCATTTTGCACATGAACACACCCCAATCCATTCTTGGATGCATCACTGTAGATCAGAATCCTTTCTCCACTACAAGGCAGTGTGAGCACAGGTGCACTGGATAACCTTCTTTTCAACTCCTTGAAATTCTCTTCACATTCCTCCGTCCAAACAAACTTAACTCCTTTCCGAGTCAACTTGGTGAGTGGATTAGATAATCGTGAAAAATATTTCACAAAACGTCGATAATATACAGCCAAACCAAGAAATCATCGGACCTTGGTTACTGTTGTTGGTCTCGACCATCTTTCGATAACCTCTATTTTTTCTGGATCCACAGATATCCCCTCTTTTGAGATTATGTGACCCAAAAATAAAACTTTTTAAAGACAAACTTCACACTTGGTAAATTTGGCATAAAGCTTCTCCTTTCTCAGGGTCTTCAATATAATTCTCAAGTTATCTTCATGTTCTTCCTTTCTCTTTTAATGAATATCGTCTATAAAGACTACCACAAACTGATCAAGATAGTCTTTAAAGACTCTATTCATTAGATCCATGAAGATAGTAGGGGCATTAGTAAGACCAAATGGCATCACTATAAATTCATAGTGTCCATACCTTGTACGGAAAGCCGTCTTTGGTATATCACCCCTTTTAACCCATAATTGATGATACCCTGAATGAAGACCAATCTTGGAAATGTATTGAGCTCCGCGTAGTTGGTCAAATAGGTCATCAATGCGCGGAAGAGGATATTTGTTCTTAATAGTGATTTTGTTAAGTTCTCTATAATCAATGCAGAGTCTGATTGATCCATCTTTCTTCTTAACAAACAGAACAAGTGCTCCCCAAGGTGACGCACTAGGGCGTATGAACCCCTTATCAAGATTCTCTTGGAGTTGCTTCTTCAAATCCTGCAACACAATTGGGTCCATTCTATAAGGTGTCTTTGAAATAGGAAAAGCACCCGGTACGAGTTCATTTGAAAACTCAACTTCACGATTCGGTGGATGACCTGGTAATTCCTCCGAAAACACATCATCAAACTCCCGTACAATTGGGAATATTCTTAATCGTGAGTTTCTCAACAACCATTTCAGATAAATAACCTTCATTTAGTGGAATCAATACCCATAAAATGGAATAAATTTCCACTGGAAGGTTATCTTCATCCTTGCATCGATAGACGATCATATATTGATCTGGAATATGAAATGTGACTTCCCTTCTTTGGAAATTGATATGAGCTCCATGTAGAGAAAGCCAATCCATTCCAAGAATCACATCAAATTCCACTATAGGAAAGATCACAAGATTTTCAGGATGCACTTTCCCACAAACTTCAATAGGAGAAGAATTATAAACTTTTGATGCGACTGTTGTGCCATTAGGTGTTGTCACAGCTAACTCAACATCTAATTGTTGAGGCAATACGGTGATACCCTTATAAAATTCTTCAGAAATAATGGAGTGGGTGGATCCAGAATGAAATAAAACATTTGCTACTTTAGAGTGGATGGTATGTTTACCTTTCACCACATCGTTATCGTACTCCACATCGCTGATAGAAATTTCATGTGACTTTGCTTTGTCTTTAACCTTAAGAGTTTGTTGACGTCGACCATCTTCATAAACCCTTGGATTAGGGAATTTATTGGAATAATGTCCCATCTCCTTGCACTTGAAACATTGAAGTGTAGTAGGTTCATTCTGTATATCCCTTCCTTTGTTTGCATCATTAGAAATCTTCTTCCCATAATCACGACATTCAAATGCCCGATGACCTTCCTTTCCACATTTGAAACATTTACTTGTCCCTTTAAGACAACTCCCTCCATGTTTCTTTCCACACTTTGAGCATAAGGGAAAGCTCATCTTCTTTTCAGTGTGCTCTTTAGATTTTCCTTTTAATTCCATTTTCCTCTTCTTATCAAACCCATATGACTAATGGGTTACTCCAATCTTCATCTCAACTTTGAGAGCACATCGAACAATTTCCTCGTAGCTATTGAAGTCCCTTATGGCTAAGGCCCTTTGAAGACTTCGTTTTAAGCCGCTAAAGAATCAATCGATCTTACTCTCAGGTTGGATAATAATACCAGAAGCGTACCTTTAACGTCTTGTAAAATTTTCTTCATAGGTACCGACAGATTCATCATCCTTTTTCTTCAGTTCAAGAAACTCTTTCTCCATCTTTGTTCGGAGAATACAAAGGAAGTACTTATTGAAAAATAAGTTATTGAAATCGTCCCATTCCATGGACTCAATTTCATCCCTTTCCCTCATATTCTTAATAAGATTCCACCATTGATCAGCATCACCTTCCAAACGATACACTGCTAAGATGACTTTATCATGCTCAGAACATTGAAGAACTGGAAATATCTTTTTAGTAGTACTAATCCATTGTTCAACAACTAATGAATCAGTAGACCCACTGAATGAAAGTGGACACTGTCTCATGAAGGATTCAACAGAATGTTTCTCCTTCCTTTGATCGTTTGGAATTCCTGCATGATTCATAGCTTGAGAAAGTTCTGTGAGAATGGCTACAAGATTTTTCATTCCAGATCCCATAACGTTTGGTTGCTCAAGGGGACAATCATTGAATTTCTTGTTGCATTCCGCATTAACACGGTTCCTTTGGGTTCCAGCCATTGACTAAAACCAAGAAGAATAGTGTGAGCAACACTAATTATAATAGGAAAACCACATAATCAAGAATAAAATTTCACATTTAAGGTCTTATCCAAGGTTATTCATGGCCATTTCTAAAACACTACGATTGTGTTCTATGCTTAGACTTATCCTTAGGGTTCTTACTAAGGCTTTCACATCCTAGTTTCCAAAGGTTGACTATACCTTTACTCTGATACCAACTATAACGACCCATACTTTACATACATTGTTATTACTTCAGAATTGAAGCACACTTATTACAACATATAACAAAACCAATAAAAGATCGTACAGGTATAATGTCTTTAGAAACTGGGAAACATAAACAACTAGTTCATAAAGCATCTACTTTGCCTCCCATTTATTTCATCATATATAGAGTCCCTTTTTGGCATATTCTACTTAATAACCTTCTTCCTGACCTAGGGAAATAAAACTTACAAAAGGGTGAGCTCAAATGCTCAGTAAGGGTAAACAAAAGAAATATATATCACATCATATACATAAGCACATAACATTTGGAAATCTTATCCTGCAAAAGAGATCATAATTTCATAACATGGGATAAATCATAGTAGTGAAATGTAATCCCAATAATCATAACTTCAAACATGAAACATTGTGGCATATACACATAATCAGAGAGAATCTTTTATTATTAGTCAAGACTCATTTCCAAGACTATCTTGGTGGATAAAATCCATTTCTGAACCGAGTTCACTCCTCATTTCAGTCCTGTTTCACTAAACCGGTATAACCTACCGTTCCGGCCATGTCTATCTCATGAGATATAAAATCATTACCGAATGCATTATAGGGAGATATAGGTCCCACCCATCTCATAATGATACCATTCTTATGTGTGCCACAAAATCATAAATCATACATCATTGCATAAACCATGTAGTAAAAATGGGATTCTTAAACAACATGACATCATAAAAAATTCATATAAGATAAAGAAATTCATAAAAACATTTCCATCACAAAATAATCAAATCCATGTAATAATAGGGATATAAAAAGAACCCTATATTATCTTATATGGAAAATAATTTTGATAAAACACTTGAACTCCATTCTTGAGGAAAATATCATTTCTACTTCAAAAACACTTTTCCTTTCTTAACATGTCATACAATTATAAAATAAAAGAATTTGATTAAAAATAAACATTAAAACTATTAAAATAAGCTTCTTATAAATAATGTTTTAAAAATCTATTCATGTCGTATAAGTTAAAAAACATTCTTCTCGTACTTTTGTCGGAAAAGTCAAAAAGTACCTCTTATGAAAAACGACAAAAGATTCCTTTCATATCTTTTACTAAAAACTCACCGAAGGGTAAAATTAGATTTAAACAATTGTAGGAGGATGTAAATAATATTATATATTGAGTAAACATGGATGAGGATGATAAAATACACCCCAGTAAATACCAAAGTTTAAACAATCTCGGATAAAAATGAGATTGTGATATTTCCCTTACCTTAGGTCCGATATGCTTTCTACGTGTCCGAACCTCCTGTATAATGATTTAAATAATGTTATTGACTTATTCCAGAATCATACTTATTTTTATAATATCATATATGGTCATATTCGTAGCTTCTTAGTAGTAATATTTCATTGCTACTTGTTATTCGGGTGTTTATAACTTTTTGTTCTTATGCGTGTTTTGTCAAATAAATTCTTATTCTTCTCTTTAGGTTATAGATACCTCATTTCCAGAATGGTATTAGTGTGATATATATCATATTCATTCATTCAATTCATTTAAATAATCATTATGAAATGAAGATCATGTAGAACGAGTCGCATCACATCGTGTAGACAGTATTCCGTACGTACGTACGAGTGATGATATCGATCCAATGATCGTGGAATTTTATTGGAGTGTATGTATACTATTTCATAATCAGTATCACTTTATAATAGTCATATATAGTCATTATTTACACCATTATACCCATCCAAGTAATGTGGTGGTGGAAAATAGATTACACCACAGCGTGGAGACGGTATTCCGTACGTACACACGCGCGGTGATTTCTTTTTCCGTAGGATGGATAGATGGTGAAATAGGGTTGTTTCATACTTATAATAAAATATCACTATATGAGTGATACTTATGTTATTACTTCATAATGAAACAACTAAAGAAGAATAATTGGAAGAAGAAATAAAGATGAAAGAATCGGTAACGGACATTACCTCTTCTTTGAAGTTCTTCTTTGAGACCTCCTTTTAGGGTACTAAAATAGGTCTTTGAAGAAGACCAGAACCTCTAGGATGTTTCTAGGGAAGTGGAGAAAAGAAATTTTCAGGGGTTGTCCGAGCTTGAAGGCTCAAAGTGGTGTGAGGAAGAGGGGGAGGAGGTGCCCTTTTATAAGGGGGGAGAGGGGCTCCTTTGGAAAAACTGAAAATATTATTTTATTATAAAGTCAAGTTCGGTTTTAAATAGCTCTAAATTGATTTATTTAGAAGCTAAGGTGGGGATAGGTAGAAATACTCCCATCCAATAGAATTTAGAAAAGTTTAGGTTCCTATTTTAACCTTATCATTTAGATTTAACATTAAGTTAAATAATTTTACTTTTACTGTGTCTTCTTGTGTTCTTATACTATAAGGTTAATAAACTTACTATAAAAAGCCAAACGAACCCCGAGTTGTTTATTATTAATATATATAACCTTTTATAAGTCATTTGGATGAACCTTAGATTTTTAGGAATAAAATAACAATTACTAATGTTATATTTGTTTTAAAAACTATTTTATGTCAATTTTGACACTATTTAGTAATTAATTATTGTGAAACTCATAAAAGAATAATTAGTTCGAATAAAGTTAATTAAATAAATACTAAAATGTCATATTATTCTAGAAAATTAGTTTAATTCATAAAAAGTCTCAAATTACATTTATTTTTGTGTTTATAACATCAATTATGTCAATATTTAATTAATAAGATAATTAATGCATCATCTTTATGTCATAAATAAATTAAATTATTTAATGTCTAAAAATTACAAATAAAATACCATTATGTAGGAAATAATGTTAGATTTCTAATGATTATTTATAGTCGAATTTATCGTATGTATAACCCCATATTAAAAATGATTTACTTATTAAACATTGATTTTTACTATTTTGACTCTTCTTTAAATAAATTAATAATAAATGTCCTAATATAATCCAAGTGGGCCTAAATGGTCATATTTTATTCCTAAGGTTGTTTTTGGTCGAATTACACCTGTCCAATAGAATTAGGACATGTGTTAGGGTAATAATAATATCATTTGTATCCTTAATTACCCTATTTACTTTTAACGGTGGTAAAAAAAGTCAAATGTTACTATTCACCAAAAAATTATTTTCATCTAATTGAACCACATTTTACTTACTGATATCAACCGCGTCTCTCAGATTTTCGAAATTCCGCTCACAAAAGCGCTAAAATTAAGTTATATGAAAAATTCAGTTTTTTAACTACCACTTAGTGGTTTCACTATTCATCAAAAATTGAAAGTTTTCAGAAAAATACCAAAATTTCACCCTAGGCTAATTTCGATATTCCGAATCTAAAAATGATTTCCATTTTGAAAAATAAAATTTATAAAATTTCAAAAAGTGGTTATTATTATTCATAACGGCTAGTTTTAATAATATTTTAATAGCATGTCATTGTTTAGTGAAACTTGGTATTGCGTACGACACAAGCTATTGAGGAAGGTCGCGATTTCTTGTAAAGTAAGCCAAGCAAGTGTTGTGTAGAAAAACAATCCTTTGATGATTTAGATAACATAAATGTCTCGAGTGTTACAACTCTGCCTTTATAGCAGCACTCCATGCCTCAGGATTTTCAGGAATTTCATAAGGAGTCATAATCTTTTAATAAACTCTATATCTGAGGTTTTTTAGATATATTATCATACGCGATTTCAAGCAACCATAGTTGTCTCCATTAAAATATGGTGCTCTAACCATCGACATTCCTTCTCTTGTATCAGTCATGATGCTCTGTTGTATAATCCTTAAATGCTTCTAGCTTTCTAAGGCTCTGTCAGAAGTTTCTCCTTTGATACCAGTTGTTGGATCTGAATCTACAGATTATACATAAGAGGGGGGTGAATTGTATCTTTTGCAATTTTTTCAATAAATCTTCTTTTGAACAAGTATTGTCCTTTATAGTTTATCAGATTTGATTGTACAGCGGAAAAAGTAAAAACAAGAACACAAAGATGTATAGTGGTTCGGGGAACAGAAAGCCCCTAGTCCACTCCACCAATGCTCTACTCCACGAGCTTGGTGATTTTCACTATCTGGTCCTCTTTTCCACAGACCAATTCACAACTGAATACAGGCAGTTGACACCTTTACAATCCAAGGAAAAACCTTCTAGTTCAAACACGAACCTACACAACTTAGAACGATAAGCTGTTTACTCTAGAAAAAAAACAAAATTTCAGAAAGAAATTTCCGGTTGATCTTCACAATTGCAACCGAATGCAATTGACAGTAGAGGGATCAAAGTCTCTAGAAATATTGATCTTCAAGATGAAGCAGTTCTAAGTTGATCCAGTTGTAGTAGATATAGATATATAGTTCACAACCTCAACAGTAGTAGATCCACAGAAGATATTCGATGTAGAACAGGTGAATCTTCTATCAAGTTCCTTCTTCTTGAACAAACAGAGTTTTTACGCTCCTGTTAAATTAGTAGATCAATCGTGAATAGTTGCAATATCTTTTTTCCACCTTTTTAAATAATAGATCGATAACACCATTCCTCTCTTTTTTGTGTTTCAGAGAGAGAATATATAACAAAGAATATCTCCTACACATTTTGATCCATAAAAGTCACCTTCTAATTCGCGATATTCAAAATTTTGAATTTACAGAGAAGTCGTAACTTCCCTTAAGACTCAGCATAAAAATCTAATTTTAATTCGATCTTATATCCATTAATAAAATGGCATTGAATCAGTCAAAGTTGTAATTTAAAAACGACTTTAAATCCGGCTTGAAATCCGCCCAGAAATCAACTTACTGATCGTTTTTACATAAAAACCATCTCCCAAAAATTCTGATGCCAAACTTAAGGTTGATGATCTGGCTTCCAAACGTAGGGTTAATAACATAATCTTCAAAAAAAGGGTTAACAATGTAAAGTTGATATCAAACATAGGTTTGATCATCCATACTGTTTCTTCATCATTCAAATATATGGTAAAAGATTCATACTTTTACTTGATCCATACTTTTCAAGAACGTATGGTTGTTTACAAAAGTAAGGTTGATGAACCATACTTTTGAAAAATAAATGTAACCTTTATAATTTACGTACGGTTCTCCTTCCATACATTACTGATAACCAAAATGTAGGGTTCCTTCCTAACATATGGTTCTTCTTCCATACTTTTCTGAAAACATATGGTTGTTTAACCATACTTTTCTCTTATCTCAAAAAGTATACATGCTTTTCATCCTTAGGCTGTTTTATCCACGTAGGGTATGAACCATGATTCCAAAACGCACTAAAACAGATTCCACGCTATATTCATCTACGCAAGATGTGAACAGTGTTTCCAGAATGCGCTAAAATAGATTCCACTCTAAGAAATAAATTCTTGTTATTTCAAGAGTAAAATAAATTAATAACCTCCTGCAAAAATACTAAGTAAAATCATTAGAAAATAATTAAGGGTATTTGTGAGCATCAAAATTATCATAAAGAGAGAGAGTATTATTTTCAAAAACTTCCCCCCCTTTAAATAACATTAATACTCATTGTTGAAAACAATACATTTCTCAACAAAACATACCTTAGAAAAGGCCAAGGGATCAAGGCCAATCATATGTGATCAATACTACTGAAGTTGATGCTCTGAAAGATGTGGTGGTAGGTAATTTAATGGTTTCCTCAAGTATATCCAATGATTTATTTGATTATGGATCATTACATTTTTTATATCATCCCATTTTCTAAGAAAATTACATATTTACAATTTGATTTAACAAGGGAGTTGTCAGTCAAAACTCTTATGAGAAGTATCATTGCAAAAACTTTTTGTGATCGTTCCCCATTAAGGACAATGAACATTATTTATCTGCTGATCTGATCATCATACCCATGATTGAATTTGATATAATCATCTGTATGGATTGGATTTCAGACCATGATGCGAAAACTTATTTCAAGAAGAAGGAGGTTAGAATTCTCAATGATGATAATAAGTACCTTATCTTTAGAGCAGAAACATCTCCATTTGATTCTAATCTAGATCCACCCCCAATAGCTCCACTAAATTCAATTATTGGAGAGGGTGGGAATTAAATAAATATGGATGAGTAAGAGAATGTTCTAATAGAGAATTTACCTATTGTTTAAGAATATTTTGACGTGTTTCCAGAGGATTTACTTGGACATCGTCCAGAATGAGAAATTGAGTTTTTCATTAATTTAATTCTTGGTTCAAGGCCCATATCGGAGACCCCTTATAGAATGGTCGCTGTGTAACTAGTCAAACTAAAGAAACAACTAGATGAATTGAGTAATATGGGATTTATTCACCCTAGTGTTTCTCTATGGGGAGACCATGTCCTTTTTGTTAAGAAGAAATCTGAATCTATGAGGTTGTGCATTGACAATAGGGAGTTCAATGCTATAAAAATAAGGAACAAGCATCCCCTACCTCGTATTGATGATTAATTTGACCAAATTCATGGAGATCAATATTATTGAATGATTTGCCTTCGATATGGATATCATCAGTTGTCTGTGAAGAAGGAATACATTCCCAAAATAGCATTTCGAACCAGGTACGGGCATTACAAGTTTACAGTAAAGCCTTTTGGATTGACTAATGCACTCTCTATCTTCATGGATTTAATGAATAGAGTTTTCAAGGAATATCTTGATAAATTTGTAGTGTTATTTATTGATGATATATTGGTATACTCAAAAATCAACAAAGATCATGAAAATCACTTACGCACTATTCTGAAAACCCTCATAAGAAATGAATTATATAAGAAGTTTAGAAAGTGTTTATTCTAGTTTCAAGAGATTTATTTTCTTGGCTATATTCTCTCTAATGATGTAATCTCTATTGATCCTTAAAAGGCCTAGGAAATCCAAGAATGTCCAGCACCGATTACTATAATTGAGGTACGCAATTTTATTGGTTTAGCAGGTTATTATCGACATTTCATCCATAATTTTTCCAAGCTGGCTAACCCATTAACCAAGCTCACACATAAAGGGATTAAATTTGTTTGGAAAAAAGAGTGTGAAGAATATTTTGAATAACATAATATAAGATTAGTTAATACTTTTATCTTGAATCTCCCATTAGGGAATGATGGGTTTGTTATTTATAGTGATGCTTCAAAGAAAGGAATTGGTTGTGTCCTTATAAATAATGATAGAGTTATTTCATATGCATCACGATAGCTAAATATTCATGAGAAAAACTATCCCACTCATCATCATGAGTTACCAGTTTTAATATTTCCTCTAAAGATATGGAGACACTATCTCTATGGTGAAAATGTGAAATTTATACTTATTATAAGAGTTTTAGGTATATTTTCTCACAAAAAGAACTCAACATGAGGCAAAGGAGATGGATTGAACTACTCAAGGATTAGGATTGCACTATACACTACCACCCAGGGAAAGAAAATAAGGTGAAAAATTCTTTGAGTAAAAATGATCATGTAGTTTTGAACAAGATGAGAGTTGAAAGGGATCCTATTTTCATGGATTTAATAAATATGGATATGGGAATTACCATGGAAGGTGAAACATCGATAATTTTCCAAATGTTTTCCTACCCATATTTACTAGAAAGGGAAAAAAAGTTATCTAACTGATGATGA
The DNA here is from genome assembly GCA_963277665.1 of Viscum album. NCBI lineage: Eukaryota > Viridiplantae > Streptophyta > Magnoliopsida > Santalales > Viscaceae > Viscum > Viscum album. Next base: position 402,395,206 of record OY728130.1, read on the forward strand.
GTAGTTTCAAAAGAATATTAAAGTTGTAAATGATGGTATATTTAGTGACTTAGTTCATATATGAAGATGGAATTTTGAAATTTGGGAAGATACATTTTGTTCCTGATATACCTGATCTAAAAAGGGACTTGTTGGATGATGCTCATAGATCCAATTTCTCTATACACCATGGGAGCACCAAGATGTATAGAGATTTGAAAGAACATTTTTGGTGGGACAACCTGAAAATAAAGATTGCTGATTTTGTTTCAAGATGCATGGTTTTCCAACAAGTGAAAGCTAGAAGAAAACACCCTAGAGTAGTCATACAACCTCTTCCCATAACTGAGTGGAAATGGGATGATATTACAATGGACATTTTCATGGTGCTACCAAATACTCCTAGAATGAATGATTCAATATGGGTCATTGCTGATTGTCTTACCAAGTCAGCACATTTTCATACTATAAGAGAAGATTTACCACTTGAATGTTTAACAAGAATATATATTAATGAATTTGTAAGAGTTAATGGAGTGCCCCTATCGATTATTTTTTATTGTGATCCCCATTTTACATCAAGATTCTGGAAAACTCTTTAGAAATACATGGATACTGAACTTCGTTTAAGCACTTCCTACCACCCTCAAACTAATGGACAATCAGAATGGACTATTCAAACCTTAGAAGACATTTTTAGAACATTCTCACGTGACTTTAAAGGTATGTGGGATCAATATTTACCTTTGGTAGAATTTTACTATAATAATAGCTTCCATTCAAGTATTCAGATGACATCATATGAAGTGTTATATGGAAAGATATGTCACACACCAACTTTTTTTCATTATGTTGGTAAAAGAAAACTCAAAGGCCCAGAACATGTTGAGGAAATGATGGAAAAGGTGAAGGTTATCCAAACCCACATCAAATTAGCTCAATGTTGGAAGAAGTTCTATGCTGATAATGGAAGGAAGGATTTGGAATTTCAGGTAGGAGATCATGTTTTCTGGAAGTTATCTTCATGGAAGGGAGTTATATGATTCGGTAGAAGGGTAAATTAAGTCCCAGGAACATCATTCCTTTCTAAATTCTAGGATGAATTGTGGTTTTAGCTTACCGTTTAACAATGATGCCAAGTCTCTCCAAAGGTCACGATGTGTTCCACGTATCACTGTTGAGAAAATACATGCCAAAAACAACACATGTACCAACCTATAAAGAAATTCAATAGTAAGCTGATCTGTCTTATTGTCAATATCCTGTCAAGATTATTGATACCAGAGAACATGTGTTGAGAAACTGGATGACTCGTCTGGTAAAAGTTCTATGGAGAAACCATAAGATCGAAGAGGCAACGTGAAAACCAGAGGAACTTATGATGAATAACCACCTGAATCTTTTTGTGCGGTAGTATTATAGAAATTTAGAGGATGAAATTAATTTAAGGAGGGAACAATATAATACCCCAATAATCCATGGTACATTTCCCTTGGAATAGTGTAGTAGCTTGCGTTGTACGCAACTTGGAGTTTTAACACACCATGACCAATCAAACTAGCAATTATAAATAGTAATAACCACTTTTTGAAATTTTAAAAAAATTATTTTTCAAAATGGACATCATTATTGAATTTGGAATATAAAAATTAGCTTAGGGTGGAATTTTGGAATTTTTCTAAAAACTTTCAATTTTTGATGAATAGTAAAAAAACACTGTGTTATTGGCTAAAACTAACTTTTTATTTAAATAGTTATTTATTTATATTTATTTATTTTAGGTAAAAATAAATACATAATACCAATATATGTTCAATTTAATTCATTTGATTCATTTTATAATAAGTTTAGATATATAAAAATTTTATTGAACTTTTTACCATCTTTTACCCACCTCCTAGGAGCATTTGAAAATTTGAATAAAACTTAATCTTACTGCTTATATGAGTAGAATTTCAAAAATCTGAGAGATAGAGTTAATATCATTAAGTAAAATTTGGTTTAATAAGATGATTTTTTTTGGTGAATTATATCTTTTGACTTTTATTTACAACGGTTAAAAGTACATAGGGTAATTAAGGGTAAAAATGATATCATAATTACACTAACACATATCCTAATTCTAGTTGATAACTATAATTCAACGAAAAACAACTTTAAAAATAAAATATGATCCGCTTTGTTCCACTTTGATTAGATTAGGACATTTATTATTATTTTATTTAAAGAAGAGTTAAAAGAGTAAAAATCAAAGTTTGATAAATAAACCATTTTAAATATAGGATTACACAAAATTTCAGTTCGACTATAAATATTAATTATAAATCTAAAAAAATTTCCTACATAATGGTATTTTATTTATAATTTTTAGACATTAAATAATTTAATATATTTATGACACAATGATGATGCCGTAATTACATTATTAATAAAATATTAAAATAATTGATATTATAATTATCCAAATAATTATAAATTTAGAATTATGATGAATTTCACAAATTTTATAGGTTAATATGACATTTTAGGGTTGGTTATATATATTTTATTTTAAGTGATAATGTTTTTATGGCTTTCAAAAAAATCAAATACTAAATAGTGTCAAAATTGACATAATTGAGTTTTGAAACTAATACTATATTATTAATTGATATAATATTCCTAAAAATAAAATGATCAGCCTAAGACATATATAAGGTTATATATATTTATAATGAACCACTTGGGGTTCTCTTGGAAGTTTATATTAAGTTTTTTAACCATATAATATAAAATTACAAAGAGACGTGGTAAATGTCAAACTATTTAACTACGAGTTAAATCTAAAAGATAAGGTTAATATGGTGACCTAAACGAATATAAAACCTATTTTTGATAGTTTTTCAACCCATAACCACCTTATCATCTAAATAAATCATTTTTGAGCCATTATAAACCGAAAATGGTTTTATTATAAAATAATATTTCAAGCTTTTCCTAAAGTGACCCTCACCTCTCTTATAAAAGGGTACATCCCCTTCTCTTAATTTCACACCTCCAATGCCATTTTTATCTACCAAAACCTTCCCAAATATACTTTAATATATCCTCCCTTAAACCTAAAGGCCTTAATTGGATCATAAATCCACCTTAAGGAGCCCTTTTTGTTAACGAAAAAGGAAACACTCAAAGAAGAGGTAATAATTTCCCCACCCGCTTTCAAGTTCTTTTCTTCTTCCACTTCCTCTTTCATTATTGTTTCCATACCCAAATAATAAATCTATTACCTTCTTCATACTTTAATGTTTTTATAAATATGTAAAAACCATATTCATTATTATATCCATCCTATAAAGGACAGAGTCACCATATGTGTGTACAAACGACTTACCATCTCCACGTTGTGGTGCAGTTTGTTATTCAAACACTTAATTATTTGGATGGGCATAATAATGAATATAACTAATTTAAATAATAAATATAAAATTTTAATTATTATTTATATATGATATACCATCCAATTACATATGATTTCACCATCAATATAATGATATTGTTACTCGTGTGTACGTGCGGATTACCATCTCCACTAACGCGATGAGATTTCTTTCCCCGTCGTAACCATTCAGAAATAATTTTTATTTGATGGTTAAAAATAATGTTTAAGAATTTAATATTATTATGGATATGATTCAAATACATCCTATCTATAACAAACATGACTTATGTAACAAAACATATAAAGGAAAATGAATCATTTAACGCTCGAAACGACGATAATAGTAAAATATTATTAACAAATAAATATTAGAAGATCATATATGATATCATATTTAGGTATATGGTTAATTTATATTTTAATAATAATTATTTAACTATTATACAGGAGGTTAATGTACCCTTTACCAAGGAAAAGTACAAGGTAAGTTTTAATTTCACAATCTTTTTATTATCCGAGGTTGTTTTTACGTATGTATCTACTGGGACCTCTTTATCATCCACATCCATGTTTTCCTAAAAATGTATTTCAAATTTTTTTTAATATTTAATAAACTATTTTTTAAAGTCATTTATACCCTTGTTTTACCTTATATGTTTTGAAAAGAAGCTTTCCGTCATTTTCCAAACAAGGTACTTTATAACCTTTTCGACAAAATTAAGGGAAGAATGTTTTTTAAATTTATACAGAGGGTGTGACTATTTTCTGCTATTATAACATCATCGAAGCTTCTCTTACAATATTATAATAATATTTTCAAAATAAATGTTTTCTTTTATAATTATGTCTCTTAAATTATTTCAAAATAGAATGATATATTTCTCTCAAAAAGTTCTGATTTCATCTATGTCAACATCCTTTGATAAAATTTACACATGGTTAAAGTTGATTTATTATGATACCAATATTCTATATTGTATTTAAGGTTTTGGGATATGTTTGAATGTGGGTGTGTTATTTTTATACCATTCAAGGTTTATGGTTAATGTATTGACATTTCGTATGCTACATTTAATACGAATGTTTATGTTATATTTCAACCTTCTCATTTGAGGAATGTATTGGACTTAATATGCGATGGGTGGGGCCCGTTATAGCTCCTTGGTGCATCAGTAGTTCTAATGAGACAATTAGATGTGAAGTTGGCCAAGGCCTTTCCCAATTTGATATATGGTTTTGGTTGAGGCCTTAATCATTTTTAGACATCTTGGTCGATGCCAGAAAAAAATGTTTCAAAATGTCCAGCATTATACATTCCCTCATTATGAAAATAACATTGATGGTTCATGTGGTTAATTGTCTATTAGAATACCCAAGACTATGTTTTATTAAGGAATTATTTACTCATCTCATATTCATTCTATAAAGTATTCATGTTTATTATTTGTAAAGGCAAGTCTTTTCAATTATTCACCAAGAATAATGTTTATATTATCTTCCACTATATTCCATACACAAACTGAGCATTTGAGATCACCCATTTCTTATGTTTCATTTTCCCAAAATTTGAAGAAGTTAGTTGTGATTGAATTGCTAGAATATCTAGGAGGCTTGGATGTCATTGATGGAACAAATTAGTGTTGTATTTATTTTCAAGTTGTAATGTTGAACTCATGTATGTATCTTGTTTCCAAGAATACTAAACAGATCGATCCTTCGGAACTTGATTCCTTATATCAGGATAGTGTTATGTAATAAAGTATCGACTCTGGGTAATTGGGGTCAGGGAATTACAAAAAATTATGATTTGGGCTTTAAAAACTATTTATAAAGTAATAATAATAAAATGAATATATATTCTTTATTCTACACAAAAATAATTCACATAATCATAATGCTTGGGTCTTGTAACAAAACCCTTTATAAAACCCACATAAGACCTAAGGGTAAGGTGTGCAAGGATGACAGACTCCTGAGGAGGCTCAAATAACATCGCTTGGGTGGTAATCTCTATCAACTTCCACTTCTCCTATAAGCGGTTCAATTCAAGTTTAATGTGTTGATTCTTATCTTGGGATTTGTTAAGAACGAATCCCAACGATGCCACCTTCTTTCCGAGCTTTGAAAAATGGGCTTCGTACAGAGAAATTCTACTGAATGAGGCCATCAATTCCTTTGTATTAGTAAATTTCATTTGTTAAATCACTATACTTATACTAATCATGTGATCACTATTCAATGACTATATTAGCAACGGTACAATTCTTAATGGTATTTTAAAATCCAAAAACATAAAACTAAGGAATTTCATATGTTTTATATAAAAAAATTTCATAATAAGACATTCAATTATATCAAGAGGAATTTTCATTAAATGTTTGGGTTGTTACAAAATAGGAAAAAGGACAAGGGGAAAGGGACCCATCCCTTGTGCATAGATCGAGTTTATGCCACGCCTTAGAAAACCCCTGTTGTGGACTCAACTGTGAAATTGTAATTTCAATCTAAGGATCAATTCAAGAGTTATAAAAATTCACACATATAAGAATAATTTATATTTAATTAATTAATTATTAAATTTTCTGTGAAATTTTTATCAGCTTGGAACTCTCTCAAACTCGTTCCCTTGGGTAAACACCCTATTCTAGGATCAACAGTGTAACTGACCAAATTTTTTGAAATGAAATTCTTTTTTTATATGTGTAAATTTCATATTAAGTAATTTATTTTTGAAAAAAGCGTGAAATAACTTGGTTATATTGGATAGTTATAGCCTTTCAGATTTAATAGATCATTAAGAAACATAATTGTTGATAATATGGTCAATTCGTAATGACAGTTAAGACTAGTATATATTAAGTGTTATGATAAAAACCAATTGAAATAGATAGGGAAGAGATTTCCTCAACCAGTAGAATCATTCTATATGAAGCCTATTTATCTGAGATTCAGAGGGAGATGGAATCAATTGTATTTTCCATTGACCTAGTCCAAGCTGAGATTCAACAACTAATTAATAACTAATACCATTTATAGGAAATGTTTAAAGCTTACCAAGCTCACAACCCAAACCATGTTATCCAAACAATCTCAAAAAAATTGTCTACATCACACAACTTTCCATTAGGTCATACGATGGGGTAATAAAGGGATGTGTTTCTAAACTCTAATAGTATGAATTTTATATTTTTATTTTTAATAAAACAATGATAATATGTTTTATTATTTTATAAATGATTAAATAATGAGTTTGATAAAAAATAACATTTTGATATGATGAAATAAAAATTGTATATTTGAAAAATATATAGTTTCAATCAAGACACACTTTATGATGAATTCAATAATTTTTTTTAAAAATGTTATCTTAATAAAATATCCTTATAAAATAATATTATTAAAATATAAATTATAATATAATTTTACAAAGTCAAATGTACTTTTTGTAAGGGTCATAAATAGTTATAATCGTAAAAATATATATTTCTTCAATAAATGGGGATTTTTTATTTAAAGTGTAAATTAGAATATTTATAGAATTATTAGTAAATATTATTTCTAAAATAAATATATTTAAATTATCTAATGATTAATTTCTTATAATTTTCTACGAAAATTTAATTTATAAGTAAGATTTAAATATAGTATAGATATATAGTATGTATTATGACATCATAAAATATAAAAAGTGATAATATAAATACTATAAGGATGATACATGGCCAAAATTATGTATCCCCTTTAGAATAATTTATTTTTAATTTATTTTATTAATTTTATAAACCCTTAATGACACCTCAAAAACCTATATTATATATTAAGGTTTTAAAATTAATTCTTTATTAACATGACTCACATCTACATCACCTGGAGTATTATTTTAATAATTTCAGTTCTTATCTATATAAAATATTTACAACCACTCCTATGAAAAAAAACAAGATAAAACCATGGGAAGTTTTTTGGTTTTTATAATTTTATCATATAGATTCCAAAACCTATGTTTGTAAATTAAAAGAAAAATCCTCTCTATTTTTTCTATAAAACGCAACTCAAGATATCATCCCTATTCACTAAAACCCATTTTATAATGAATTTACTTTTAATTTCTTTTTCTATATCCCTCCCAAGGTGTTCCCAATCTCTTAATAAGGTCCTCCCAAGTTTTTAGAATCACCCTCTCTAGGTCAGGGATCTTCTCCTTCACCACTTTTTCAAGAACCTCCTTTATATTATAGAATTTTATTAAAATTTTATTTTGTTTTAATTTATTTCACATATTCATATTACTTTAATTATGAATTTTGTAACACCCCAAGATTTCATAGTGTGTTATTTCTTCAAAATAATTCAATAACTTGCACTACACGCAACACCGAGTTCAATCACACCATGAATTACAAAAAAAATTTCCATTCAAAAGAGGTTATGAATAGTATTATCTAAATTTTAAACTTTATATAATCCTTATAATTTTAGAATCCATATTATGAGTTTCTTAGATATAATGCAAGAACAAATTCATTTTCATTATTGCACTTTTATCAACTTTTAATAGTGAACCCTTTTTAAATACAATATTTTAAACTTTTTGACTAAATGGGGACATCAAAAAAAAATGAAACATCCCAAGCTTCCACGGTACGCTTTCCTTCGAATAATGCGATAGCGTGTGTTGTACGCAACCTCGAGTTCTAACACACACCACAACTAATTAAACTAGCCGTTGTGAATAGTAATACCTACTTTTTGAAATCATATATATTATATATTTCAAAATGGACTTCATTTTTGGATTCGGAATATCGAAATTAGCCTAGGGTTAAATTTTGGTACTTTTCGGATAACTTTCATATTTTGATGAATAGTGAAAATTACTAAATTTTAATTAAAAACAACTTTTTTAATCAAAATAATTAATAGTGATAAATTATGAATTTGAGTGGTTTTAAAGAATATTTAGAATATATTTTTACCATTCAATTTAATGTTTATCATTGAACATAAATTTACAATTAAACCGAACATAAACAAGTGTCAATCTTTTGATAGTTATTATCTCTTAAAAACACGCTTTTTGTTTTGACAGCGGGAATTAATTTTAAATTAATTTCTGCCACTTCTGTGTTTTGAATTTAGGAAAATGGATTCCATATTTGGAATCAGGATGTTCAAATTGTGTAAATAGGTAACTTTTATTTTTAGACATTTTGAATAGTTACTGTGGTAAATATTTTATTTACCATGGTTAAAGGGTAAATCCGGTAAATAGGGGTTAAAAAATAATATTATAATAATAAAAAATTACCCTAAAACGTGTCCTAACCTTATTGGTGGACACATACCCGACCATGGGCATCCTTTGGTCAATTTGGGGACCCCTTGGAGCCACTTGTATGTGGTAGGGACACTTTATATTAATAAAGTTAAAATAAAAATAAAAATGGCATAAGCTTACATCTTTTAGAAGAACAATTTTTACATAGGGTTATCCATGTTGGATTTTCGATTATAAATATTCATTAGAAAGCTAAAACGATTTCCTACATAATGATATTTTATTTATAATTTTTAGACATTATATAATTTATTTTATTTATGACACAATGATGATGCAGTAATTACTAAAATAGTGAAAAATAAAAATAATTGATCTTATAAACACCCAAATAATTATAATATGAAACTTTTAATGAATTAAACTAATTTTATATGATAATATGATATATTAGGATTGATTTAATTGACTTTGTTCGAAGTAATCAATCTGTTAGGAGTTTCACAAAAATCAACTATTGAATAGTGTCAAAATTGACATAAAAGAGTTCTTAAAACAAATATTATATTATTAATTGATATTAAATTCCTAAAAATATAAGGTTCGGCCAAGAGACTTATATTATGATAGGTTCCTCATTAATGGACCACTTGGGGGTCGATTGGATGTATATAGTAAGTTTATTAATCATATTATATAAAAATACAAAGAGACATTGTAAAAGTGAAACTAATTAACTTAGAGTTAATACTTAAAGATAAGGTTAATATAAGTACCCAAACCTGTCTAAATTCTATTGGATGAGTTGTTTTCGACCTATCCACACCTCATCCTTTGAATAGTCAACTTTGGAGCCATTGGAAACCGAATATGAATTTATTATAAATTAATATTTCTAGCTTTTCCAAAGGTGCCCCTCACCCCTCTTATAAAAGGGCACTCCTCCTTCTCATTTCTTCACACCTTCAAAGCTTTTTGGTTCGGCCAAACTCTGCCCAAATACTCTCCCAACATCCCTCAATACAACCTAGAGGCCTTAGTTTGATCAGAAAGCCAACCTAAGGAGCCCTTTTGATCAAATCAAAAGGAAGAACCCGAAGAAGAGGTAATGATTTCACCACCCTTTTCTAAGTTCATTTCTTCTTCCACTTCTTCTTCCTTTGTTCTTACCATTCTGAAATAATAACTCCAGTATCTCACATATACTGTGATGTTATTATAAATATGGTACAATCATATTCAGTATTCTATCCACCCTTTGAATAACATGTCACCATACGTGCGTACGTACGGCTTACCGTCTCCACGTCGTGGTGTAATTGTTATTCAATATAATATTATTTGGATGGGTATAATAATGATGTGTAACTCATGTAAATAATAAATATAACATGTTAATGATTCTGTATATATGATATACCATCCATTTATATATTATTTTAATATCAAAAGAATGATATTGTCGCTCGTGCGTACGTACGGACTACCGTCTCCACGAACGCGATGAGATTCATTCTCCATCGTATCCATTCAAGTATAATTATCATTTGATGATTTAAAAATGATTTTTAAGGACTAGATATCATTCTGGATATGAATAAGATACAACAACCATGGCTTATGTAACAAAACATATAAAAGAAAATGAGTAAGTTAACTCCCGAAACGACGATAATTCTAAGATATTATTAACAAACCAATGTTAAAAGATCATATATGATATCATATTAATATATATGAGTCTTGTATAATTTAATAACAACTATTTCAACATTATACAGGAGGTTAACCTACCCCAACCAAGGAAAAGTACAAGGTAAGGGTTATTTCACAATCTCTTCATTATCCGAGGTTGTATTATACGTAATAATCTACTGGGATCTCTTTATCATCCACATCCATGTTTCTTCGAAATGTATTTCAAAACATTTTTACTATTTACAAGAATATGGGTTAAAGTCATTTATACCCTTGTTTGACTTTTTATAAGAGGTTTATAAAGGAATCTTTCCGTCGTTTTCAAAACAAGGTCCTTTTTAACCTTTTCGACAGAATTGAGGTAAGAATGTTTTTTTAACTTATACGGCGGGTGCGGTTATTTTACGCCGTTATAAAATCTTCAAAGCTTTCCTTACAAGCTTATAAGAATATTTTCAAAGAAAATGTTTTATTTTATATGGATCTTAAATGATTTCAAAATAAAAGGAGATATTTCTTTAAAAAGAATTTTGATTTCATCTATGTCAACATCCTTTGATGGATTTTAAGATTATTTGAAGTTGATTTATTATGATACAAAACTTCTATATTGTATTGAAGGTTTTGTGATATGTTTGACTGTGGATGTGCTATTTTTATACCATTCATAGTTTATTGTGAAAGTATTGACATTTCGTATGCTAGTTTTAATACGAATGTTTATGTTATGTTTAAACCTTTTCATATGGGAATGCATTGGACTTAATAAGTGACGGGTGGATCCCGCTATAGCTCCTCGATGCATCGGTAGGTCTCATGAGACAAACTAGTGTCTTGGCACAAGGCCTTGACAAAATCTTATTTGTAGCCTTGGCACGAGGCCTTGGCTATGTGGTTATGATAGTCTGGCATTATGCATTCCAACATTATGAAAGTGGTTATTGATTTTTGCATGTGATTATTCGATTAGTAGAATATCCATGTGAATAAGTAAATGGCATTATTTCATTTTACTTTTGCCATACCATGTTGAAGTTCAATTTTAAAAGGCTTTTGTTTTAGTAATGCATTGCCTTAAATGTTTATTCTTATTTATGAAAGTTTCCGCTATATTGTTATCCTTACTGGGCATTTGAGCTCACCCCTTTTCTATGTTTTATTTTTCCCAGGTAGTGAAGAAGTAAATTATGAATGACTTGCAGGGATATTATGAGGGGTTAATAGTGTGGATATGAAGACTTTTTTGTTGTAGTAGTTTTTCACTTTGAAATGTAATGTAAAACTTTATGATTATATCTAGTGTTTCCAAGGCTACTAAACCAATCGGTCTTTCGGGATTTGATCTTTCTTGTGATCATGCCAATGTTACGAAGTAATGCACCGACTCTGGGTAGCTGGGGTCGGGGCGTTACAGTTGGTATCAGAGGAAGTTTAGTACAAACCTTGGAAGCTAGATTTAGATAAACTCTGATTAGAGCACGTAGACCTAAGATGAACTTTGAAGATTAGTATAGAAGAACTTCCTAGAATTTTGGTATTGTAGAGATTTTGTGAGTTTTCCAAGCAATACATCCCTGTCTGGATACGAGCAGGTAGAAGCGGCTCTGGCACAGATGTACCTAGGGGTAAAACCCGAAAACACCGCTTTGAGCTAGACTCGAACGGGAACTGGTGCACGACAACGGGCCTTGCTGCACTCTTGGTTACGACACTCCCGGGGGATATGCTTAGGATAACTCTCATTTTCTTTACAAATCATTATGAAGGGTTTATGAGTATATACTTCCTCAAAGAAAACATTCTTATGATTATGGATTATATCCATAAATAGTTCAATTTATGTTAAGTGTTTTATAAGTATGGGATTATGTATTTTGATTCATAAACTGATCTAGTTTATGCCATTGTTTAGAAATGGCGCCCAGTAGAAGGAATGAGAACTCCGGAAATGCACATGATCCAAAGAGAAGGAAGGATCATATCTTTCATGGTCTTAAGCTAGAATTTATAAGAGAAATAGTCTCCCATGTATTATCATCATATGAAGAAATAATATCATGTATTGATAAGATAAGTAAAGAGATTACTGAGTCCTATGGCTTTGAAGGGAAGCAAGAGAAGAAAAGGATAAAAGATAGAAAGATGGATAAAGGGAAGAGGGAAAAGAAGAATTTTCCCATATGTGGTAACTGTGGAAAGAAACACCCTGGAACTTGCCTGAAAGGAATGGGTGTTTGTTATAAGTGTGGAGGAAAAGGGCACAAAGTACGTGACTGCAAGGGTAAGAAAATGGTTTTAAATGTACAATGCTTCATTTGCAAGGAGTTTGGACACTACACGAACCTATGTCCTAGTCATCAGACTATGCCGCAAATGCTGCTATTGGATAATAATCAGGTTATGATACTACCACAGATGAAGAGGAATGATTAGAGTTCTTATGTTGATTATGTCATTTGAGTGTTGTATCAACAATGTACTTGTTATAATAATTATGGAGTTTATAAGGATTGTACTGCAGTACTATTTCATTAAGGACTTGAGATTGTGTGGAACAAAGAAAAGTGACTCAATAGCAGGATAAATTTTTGGAAAATATATGGTTGAGGGAATGATAAATCATAATATAGTTCTGATACTGAGGTAGTGATTTTGGAATAATATGTGATTGTTTTGGATAAATTATATTGGATATTCTTGACTACCCTGGAACTGATTAATGATTTGTATATTCCATCATTGTTGGGGTTTAAAACATTTTTGGATTAATGAAGTATATCCAGCTTTCTATATGGAATAAGGGAGCATGAATGTAATCAATAAGGAATATGGTAATTCAGGATGTTTCGCTGTATTAAAAGAATACATGATGAAGGTATTCATATGCTATTACGGGGTAAAAAGGTTCTACATTATGTTTACCTTACTTATAAATGTTGGACTGTGAGTTTGGATAGAAGTATTTTGGATAGTTCTAGTTTGGATTATTTTGGATTGCCATAAAAGGACAACCCGGCGGTCGGGCGGCAACTCGTCGCGTCCGGCAAGGCTGCGAGACTTGAACTCGCAACCGAAGGGAGACAAGGGTGTATCACCTACCACTGGCCCACGAGATGTCCTGGATTAAATAATGTAGTTTTTATTAAAAGATCTTGTAGATGAATTATAAATTCGTTTATTTTGGAACCCTATACGAATAGTGTAAATAGAATATTTACATTCTATTATCTTTTAGAGTGAAAGATGAGTTTGTGGTAGAAATTTATTAATGGATAAAACTCTAATTATAAAGTAAGTATATCTCCTTATGATCTTATCCAATCTCATAAATAAATTCCTCAACATTAATAAAAGGAACTTAGAACAAAAATGTTGTCCTAGATGGTACCTTAAATCATCACTAATTTATGGCTTTGGGATTTTTGGCCTTTTCATAGCCATGTTCTCTACCACTCTCCATCAGATAATTGATGGTTAGATTTCTCCTCCATATCCATATTTTCCTACATGGAACCCTAGTATGTGTTATGTTCGGCAATCTTCATACTTTCCACCCTTTGTTTAAAATAGAGGCCTCATTAATTAATTTTTCGATGTGGGATTTCAACTATGATATTTTGAAACGTCAAAAATGTGTTATCATAATACCCTATGTTTTGTTGAACCGATGGTATTTCAATTCATCATAGATTGATGAATTTAAGGACCTCAATTTTACACTTGTTTTTGATTGATGACCTCAATAAATACCTATAAATATTTACGTTTTCCCTCCAATTATATGTCTCTAATTGCCACCAATGTTCTCCTAATCGAGATCATAATTTGGTGGTGACCCTTTCATTTCTCTTTTCCTCATATTAAGACTAAATATTAGTAACCCAATTTCCGATGTGGGTTTTCCCACAAAGATATTTTCTATTTTCAACCTTTTATTTTCGAAGAACAATTTCAAATTGCGAGGACGCAATTTATTGAAGGAGGGGAGAATGTAACACCCCAAGATTTCATAGTGTGTTATTTCTTCAAAATAATTCAATAACTTGCACTACACGCAACACCGAGTTCAATCACACCATGAATTACAAAAAAAATTTCCATTCAAAAGAGGTTATGAATAGTATTATCTAAATTTTAAACTTTATATAATCCTTATAATTTTAGAATCCATATTATGAGTTTCTTAGATATAATGCAAGAACAAATTCATTTTCATTATTGCACTTTTATCAACTTTTAATAGTGAACCCTTTTTAAATACAATATTTTAAACTTTTTGACTAAATGGGGACATCAAAAAAAAATTAAAATGAAACATCCCAAGCTTCCACGGTACGCTTTCCTTCGAATAATGTGATAGCGTGTGTTGTACGCAACCTCGAGTTCTAACACACACCACAACTAATTAAACTAGCCGTTGTGAATAGTAATACCTACTTTTTGAAATCATATATATTTTATATTTCAAAATGGACTTCATTTTTGGATTCGGAATATCGAAATTAGCCTAGGGTTAAATTTTGGTACTTTTCGGATAACTTTCATATTTTGATGAATAGTGAAAATTACTAAATTTTAATTAAAAACAACTTTTTTAATCAAAATAATTAATAGTGATAAATTATGAATTTGAGTGGGTTTAAAGTATATTTAGAATATATTTTTACCATTCAATTTAATTTTTATCATTGAACATAATTTTACAATTAAACCGAACATAAACAAGTGTCAATCTTTTGATAGTTATTATCTCTTAAAAACACGCTTTTTGTTTTGACAGCGGGAATTAATTTTAAATTAATTTCTGCCACTTCTGTGTTTTGAATTTAGGAAAATGGATTCCATATTTGGAATCAGGATGTTCAAATTGTGTAAATAGGTAACTTTTATTTTTAGACATTTTGAATAGTTACTGTGGTAAATATTTTATTTACCATGGTTAAAGGGTAAATCCGGTAAATAAGGGTTAAAAAATAATATTATAATAATTAAAAATTACCCTAAAACGTGTCCTAACCTTATTGGTGGACACATACCCGACCATGGGCATCCTTTGGTCAATTTGGGGACCCCTTGGAGCCACTTGTATGTGGTAGGGACACTTTATATTAATAAAGTTAAAATAAAAAGAAAAATGGCATAAGCTTACATCTTTTAGAAGAACAATTTTTACATAGGGTTATACATGTTGGATTTTCGATTATAAATATTCATTAGAAAGCTAAAAAGATTTCCTACATAATGATATTTTATTTATAATTTTTAGACATTATATAATTTATTTTATTTATGACACAATGATGATGCAGTAATTACTAAAATAGTGAAAAATAAAAATAATTGATCTTATAAACACCCAAATAATTATAATATGAAACTTTTAATGAATTAAACTAATTTTCTATGATAATATGATATATTAGTATTGATTTAATTGACTTTGTTCGAAGTAATCAATCTGTTAGGAGTTTCACAAAAATCAACTATTGAATAGTGTCAAAATTGACATAAAAGAGTTCTTAAAACAAATATTATATTATTAATTGATATTAAATTCCTAAAAATCTAAGGTTCGGCCAAGAGACTTATATTATGATAGGTTCCTCATTAATGGACCACTTGGGGGTCGCTTGGATGTATATAGTAAGTTTATTAATCATATTATATAAAAATACAAAGAGACATTGTAAAAGTGAAACTAATTAACTTAGAGTTAATACTTAAAGATAAGGTTAATATAAGTACCCAAACCTGTCTAAATTCTATTGGATGAGTTGTTTTCGACCTATCCACACCTCATACTTTGAATAGTCAACTTTGGAGCCATTGGAAACCGAATATGAATTTATTATAAATTAATATTTCTAGCTTTTCCAAAGGTGCCCCTCACCCCTCTTATAAAAGGGCACTCCTCCTTCTCATTTCTTCACACCTTCAAAGCTTTTTGGTTCGGCCAAACTCTGCCCAAATACTCTCCCGACATCCCTCAATACAACCTAGAGGCCTTAGTTTGATCAGAAAGCCAACCTAAGGAGCCCTTTTGATCAAATCAAAAGGAAGAACCCGAAGAAGAGGTAATGATTTCACCACCCTTTTCTAAGTTCATTTCTTCTTCCACTTCTTCTTCCTTTGTTCTTACCATTCTGAAATAATAACTCCAGTATCTCACATATACTGTGATGTTATTATAAATATGGTACAATCATATTCAGTATTCTATCCACCCTTTGAATAACATGTCACCATACGTGCGTACGTACGGCTTACCGTCTCCACGTCGTGGTGTAATTGTTATTCAATATAATATTATTTGGATGGGTATAATAATGATGTGTAACTCATGTAAATAATAAATATAACATGTTAATGATTCTTTATATATGATATACCATCCATTTATATATTATTTTAATATCAAAAGAATGATATTGTCGCTCGTGCGTACGTACGGACTACCGTCTCCACGAACGCGATGAGATTCATTCTCCATCGTATCCATTCAAGTATAATTATCATTTGATGATTTAAAAATGATGTTTAAGGACTAGATATCATTCTGGATATGAATAAGATACAACAACCATGGCTTATGTAACAAAACATATAAAAGAAAATGAGTAAGTTAACTCCCGAAACGACGATAATTCTAAGATATTATTAACAAACCAATGTTAAAAGATCATATATGATATCATATTAATATATATGATTCTTGTATAATTTAATAACAACTATTTCAACATTATACAGGAGGTTATCCTACCCCAACCAAGGAAAAGTACAAGGTAAGGGTTATTTCACAATCTCTTCATTATCCGAGGTTGTATTATACGTAATAATCTACTGGGATCTCTTTATCATCCACATCCATGTTTCTTCGAAATGTATTTCAAAACATTTTTAATATTTACAAGAATATGGTTTAAAGTCATTTATACCCTTGTTTGACTTTTTATAAGAGGTTTATAAAGGAATCTTTCCGTCGTTTTCAAAACAAGGTCCTTTTTAACCTTTTCGACAGAATTGAGGTAAGAATGTTTTTTTAACTTATACGGCGGGTGCGGTTATTTTACGCCGTTATAAAATCTTCAAAGCTTTCCTTACAAGCTTATAAGAATATTTTCAAAGAAAATGTTTTATTTTATATGGATCTTAAATGATTTCAAAATAAAAGGAGATATTTCTTTAAAAAGAATTTTGATTTCATCTATGTCAACATCCTTTGATGGATTTTAAGATTATTTGAAGTTGATTTATTATGATACAAAACTTCTATATTGTATTGAAGGTTTTGTGATATGTTTGACTGTGGATGTGCTATTTTTATACCATTCATAGTTTATTGTGAAAGTATTGACATTTCGTATGCTAGTTTTAATACGAATGTTTATGTTATGTTTAAACCTTTTCATATGGGAATGCATTGGACTTAATAAGTGACGGGTGGAGCCCGCTATAGCTCCTCGATGCATCGGTAGGTCTCATGAGACAAACTAGTGTCTTGGCACAAGGCCTTGACAAAATCTTATTTGTATCCTTGGCACGAGGCCTTGGCTATGTGGTTATGATAGTCTGGCATTATGCATTCCAACATTATGAAAGTGGTTATTGATTTTTGCATGTGATTATTCGATTAGTAGAATATCCATGTGAATAAGTAAATGGCATTATTTCATTTTTCTTTTGCCATACCATGTTGAAGTTCAATTTTAAAAGGCTTTTGTTTTAGTAATGCATTGCCTTAAATGTTTATTCTTATTTATGAAAGTTTCCGCTATATTGTTATCCTTACTGGGCATTTGAGCTCACCCCTTTTCTATGTTTTATTTTTCCCAGGTAGTGAAGAAGTAAATTATGAATGACTTGCAGGGATATTATGAGGGGTTAATAGTGTGGATATGAAGACTTTGTTGTTGTAGTAGTTTTTCACTTTGAAATGTAATGTAAAACTTTATGATTATATCTAGTGTTTCCAAGGCTACTAAACCAATCGGTCTTTCAAGATTTGATCGTTCTTGTGATCATGCCAATGTTACGAAGTAATGCACCGACTCTGGGTAGCTGGGGTCGGGGCGTTACAAATTTAATGTTCTTATATACCCTTTAAATCTCATTAAACTCTAACATGAATCATTATGTACCCCAATTATGCTGCTGAAATTATCATGCGATTTTCAAAGCCCAAAATTTGTATAGAGAATACCCATCACCATTTCCACTAAAGGGAATTCACATAGATATAACTACAATTAATTGATTTGGTAAATTCATGTATGTAACCCAGAATGCTCAATCATGGGATTTTAAGTGTTAAAATACAATCTTATGTTGTATGCTCAATGTGGCACACCTGCATGTACATGATATGAATGTGATGGGTGGGCATGAACTTGTATATCCCTATAATTTATCAAGTAATGGTTTCATATAATGATATACCATTAAATTCCATTGTATTTTATCATAATAACAATATTTTATGATTCCAGGGTTGTCATCTCTGACTTATGTTTATATATTCACATGTTGCCTTTGTGTTATAATCCTTTATCATGATTCGATGTTCCATTTTATAATTATCACACCTCTTATGTTACCTTTATCTTATTATTTTCTCACATGTAATGCTTTACATTATTCTATGCTTTAATTATTCCAATAACAGGCTTTATATCCCACCCCTTTCTTATATACACCACCAGGTTACCCCATACAGTTTTAGAAGAGCAATAGAGTTTTTACGAAATCTTTTGGAGTGTTTAAATAATGATTTTGTACTTATGTTTAAAGTTATTATTATATATACGTAATTTCCAAAAGATAAAAGGCCTCATGAACATCTGTGATTGTATTAAGTGTAACATTGTGTAATCAATTATAAATTAAGGTGTATTAGAATATTGGGTTTCACAGTTGGTCTTAGTAAATAGAGCAGTAATTTTAGGGGATTGGGATTAGAAAGCTCTATTAAAATCATTAAGGATAATACTGAACATAGTAAAACTTACCTAAATTTTATTAAATTTTAGAGAACGTGGTTTTCAAAAAATTACATCCCTATCTAGATAATACAAGTTGATATGGAACTGGAACATTTGTTCCTTGTGGTAATAACCTCAAAAAGGGCACATTAGGCTTGACTCGATCATCACATAGTGCATGAAAAAAGAGGCCCTGCCCCAAACCTGTGTGAAAACTCCCAATGGATATAATTTTGAAATTAGAAAGCTAATTATAAACAATTATTAAGGGAATCAAAATACCCAAAAGATTTTCTATTAGGAAACAAATCAAGAATAACTTAGATTGAAACTTAAAAATTCATATGTTAAGTAATATATGTCATTTATTATTTATCCCTCCAATTTTAATGGTTACCCTTCAATTTGTTTTAATAATATAAAACTTTTCATTCCCAATTTTCCATTTATTTTAGTCAATGGATGGAAATAGGAGAAACTAAGTCAATAGCCAATGTGATGGGTAATGTGATGATTTTCCAAATAAGATGCCCAGCCCAAGGGGACAATGAGTTGGGAACTTTAGTACATTACATTCTAAATTTACATAATATTTGAATAAAAATTTCAATTAGGTGGAACACCCACATATCCATAAGAAAGGGAAATTATTAATTGATACCTTTATGCAACAAAGGCCTCCAAGAAGGAGAAGGCCATTATGGTTGTTTATTATATGGATAGATAATATAATCTATAAAAACTTGATATTTTTTATATATATTTTTGAAAAATTTAATTTCTTCGACAGCTTGTGATACAAGTGACATCGAGATTAAACGAACTATTGTATACTATTAAAATATTACTATTTAATTTTATTGATATCCCCTCACTGTTAAATTGGTTGGTATGAATATGAATAACTAAATTATTAAAAAAATATGTCTTACATATGTATTAAATTAATTCATTAGTTATCCATTAATTATAAATGAAAATAAAATTCATTTCAAAATAAAGGAGATATTTTTTCTAAAAAACTATTTATTTGTGCCCAAAGTTATTTATATTAATAAATTAAATTAATCACTATTAGTGAATTATTATAATGATATTTATATATAATATATTCAATAAAAATTTATAACATACATATAATTTTTTTTCTAGGCATGGTATAAGAACAAATATAATTTTAGGTTTAAAATGTATTTTTCAAAAAATGGGTTTTATTGAATCTTGTACACTTTTTTTAAATGAATTTCTTTTACTTATATAAATTATATTTCGAAATATATATTCCTGATTTGGAATCAATATGTTCAAATTTGGTAAATAATTTATATTTTTTTGTATAAAATGAATAGTCACCATTGTAATTTTTTGTCACCCAAGTAAGGGTAAAATGGGAAAAATATGATTAAAACTCAAGATAAGATTTTAAAATTTATCTAACACTTTACTTTATCCTATTGGATCAGTTGATCTCAATAATTTCCATAAAATACTTGAATATATGGTCACATGTTTCCATATTTATATTATTAAAACCTTCATACAAATTTAAGAAAATAATTAATACAAAATGACACTCTCTTGACTTTAATATATCTAAAATTTTTACATATGTATTAATGGAGTATAAGGTCATTTATAAATGATTATTTTAAATATTAGTTAAATAATATTTTCAAAGTAATTCATTTATAATTTTTAGTAATTAAATAGTTACCTTAAATTCATACGCAATACTGAAACAGTATATATTAAATTAATATAAAAATAATATAAAAGACTTTATAAATATAAAAAGTAATAAAATATAAGTGAATTATTATGTTCCATAAATGTTTTGGAAAAATTCAAAATAGTAGAGATGTTTGAAAAGATAATATTCAAATTAAATATTTTTATTGGTGTCTTTAAATTCAAATTTAATGAATAGATCCAAAATTAACATTAATGGTCTTTTATAATAAATAATATTTTATTACATGATTTAAAGTTCATAAAAATCTTATTTTTATACAATTGAATTAAATATAAATGAAAATATCATCCATGATCCAATTATTTATCACTTTTCAATTTATGGTAACATTTTTTACCCTTTAATATTGAAATAGTTCTTATTATTGTGAGGGACAAAATGGAAAATAAAAGGGTTAATAAAATTGGTAATGTTTTAAATGAAATAATTGCCTGTAAAATTTTAATTTTATGGATTTATCTCAACTATATCCACTTTTTATTTGAATTCAAGTCCATTTGAGGGATTTTTTCTTGAAAAATATTTTAATATTTTATGAAATTACATGTATGTCCTCTCTATCCCTTATATAGGGACTCCCCTCCTTTCTCTTATTTACACTAATTTGAAACTTAAGACTCAAAAAACCATAAACATTTACTCTGTAAACTTCACTAAACACATTCTATAGGTTTTGGTCTCCCCAAAAGACCATCCTTATGGTCCTTAAGAGGAAATCCAATACAATTCTTTCAAATAATAGGTAATCACCTTAACTGATAAATTTCTTCTCACTTACTCTTTTAGCTAATTTAAATCTATGGTATTTATCATTAAATAATAACTTAAGTATTATAAATATTTTTTATTTTTATTATTGTTATTAAACTTCCATTAAACATCCTCTTTCCCACCAAATTTGAAATGGAAGTATCGCTTTTGCGTACATACAACTTACCATCTCCATGTAGTGATGCAATTCATTTTTCATCCACAAATTTTATAAATTGGTATTATGGTGGATTTAATCTATATATATAATAATTATGACATAATTGTGATTATATAATGGTAATATTATATCTTTATTCTTACTTCCTAGTCTTTTGGAAAATGATAATGTCACTTGTGCATACGTCCGGACTACAACCTCTAGGAAACGCTGCGATACATTTTTCATTTACGCCTTACATTAATGGTATAAATGATGTATTTGATGAATATATATGATATATATGAAACTATAATTATTATAAAAATGTATATTACAATATATATTTCTTTTTATTCATCCCTTGAAAAGTCAAAACAACATTCATGCATACGTATGACCTACTATCTCCATGAATGGTGTAATACAATTTTATATTCCTAATTTTATGGATAAATATATATATATATAGATATAATATATATAGTACCATTATATCATTATTAACATTATATATATTATGGAAATATTATCAAAGTACAAGGACCAAAACTACCGAAACGAAGCGGTTATAATCCAAAATAGTGACTTTAATAAGGAATTGTTAATAAACGGGTGATAAAATATTTTAAGTAAATAATATATGGTATGATATATGATAATGGTAATATAATATATGGCATTATATATAATATATTTCAATAAAATATTATTATTTATCTATCAATAATCTAAAAATTTTCTTATCGTATAGTTATATCTAAATATTACACATTTTAATTTAATTTTAAACTCTTAAATTATTTAAGAAAAAAAATTAAGTAAAATTGACATTATTTCTCTCTTAGGATGAAAATCCTTTAACTTGCATGTTTATGTTTTCTAATAATGTTTTAAATAACATTTTTAATATTTTCCAATTATTTTTTAGTCATTTTTACCCATGTTTTTATTTTTTTAAAATGGTATAAAATTAATACTCTTATTATTTTCCAAATGTGGTACTTTTTACTACTTAAGAAAATGTTAATGAAATGATTATATTAACTCATACATCATGAACATATTTTATGTCCATCGTAACCACTCAATGAGTTAAATCCTTCTTTATAATTTTAAAATGTTATTTTTAAATAATGTTTTTTGATTAATAATTGAAAAATATACATTTTAGAGAAGTTATTTCAAATAGAAATGTGAATTTTCCACAAAAAATGTATCAACCAATATTTTAAAATAATTTTCCATAAGTGATGACAACCTTTAATGATTACTAACCTTCATGGGGGATATAATCCAATGAAACCATATTTATTAGTTCTCTGGATGGTTTATGATTATGATTATAAATTAGTATGAAAATTATTTATTTTAAATGATTTAAGATATGATAAAATGATGAAATGTTTCTGAATCCCATTATTTTTTCATGGATTATAATAAAACAAATGTTTAGTGAATTGTGAATACTACGATGGTTTGGGGAGTGAATCCAGTCCACTGATAGTCTTGGAAGTGAACCTTGAATAGTATGAAAATTATTTCCAATTATTATGTGTATGCCAAAAATATACATCTTATGAAAATTTTATGCTCTCATGGATTATGTTTTTTTAATCCTTTGTGAATCATGTCTTAATAACTACCAAATATTTATTCCACAAAACAATATTACAATCAATGATTTATAGGGTATGGTTTTCAAACTTTATGTAAATATTATCATTCCCTTGTTCTCATTTTTTCTTATGTGATCATTGATACATCCCTTTTTTACCCTTAATAATTATCTATGCTCACCCTTTCTTATGGATCCTTTTCCTTGAGTTATGAAAAATGATTTAGGTATGATATGTATGAGAATTTATATAGTTATAAATAAATAAATCATAAATGATGTAGTTATTATGAATCATTTTTTTATGTATCCATGTTTCAAAATATATTATCACTGTAAGATTATTTTGTGTATTGTTATGTAATTTAATGAATATTCATCTAATAATATTTAATATCTATATATGATAGGTATGGGTCTTTATAGATTATATGAGAGAAAGTTTTAGTTTTCTTTGGAAACTATAATGAGAAAATATTACTGAGATCCCTAGGGATATGTCTATGTTTAGGATAACATTGTAAAGTTTAGGTAATGATTCTGGATGAACTATGTTAAACCTAATGTGTCATAGATTGAAGAGAAGTCATCTTGATTTATAAATCCTATAAATAATGTATCATGATCATGTGGTTTTCAACTATTATTATTGTTTCTTGTGCAATGTTTTTTGGTTTTAGTCAGTAGATGGAACATGAAGGAATTGTGTTAATGATGAAGGTGGTGGAAAATGAATTTATTTTACTCCTAAGAAACAAAATATTGTGGGAGGTGGAATGAAAAATATCATTGTTATGGTTATGTAAATTTCTCAAGATATTAATCAAGTTGGGATTCTAAATCAAAAAAGGATGGAAAATGTTTTTTTATTCCTTAATTTGGTAATTCTACCATTATTTCAGTTGTTATTTTTATCCACTAGTAGCTGAGAAATGGATTAATTCTATTGAAATAATATTTATTATTCTCCAATTTTTAAACCAAGAAAAAATTATTTTGTTTTTCTATCATTTTAAAGGAAAATCATATCAATGGTGCACTCATATAAAGAATATGATAAAATATGAATAAATTTACTCTATGGAGTGGGATGAGTTCAACTGTTTATATTTTAATAATTACATTTGTGACGTCCCAGATCTGGGTGTTGCCCAAAGGTGCCCTAAACATGGTTGGTCGAATTACCTCAAGAGCATTTCCCCAAATGACAGAGGCTAATGACAAAAAGTGAGGGACAATGTGTGATATTGGAGAATCTATTCCCTCATTTGTTGATTATATATATACAGTAGAAAAAATAGTAATCAATAGTAGAAGAAGTAATACCAACAAAAGTAAACAGAGTAAGACTCAAAGTAAATCAATAGAAGCCATATCATATATATAATGATTCATGTCATATGTGTCTAGGTAAATAGACAAAAAATTCACAATTCTAGAAATACAATATGATCTAATACAAAATAAAAACATGTAAACTCTAATTGCATCACAAACCATAGCTTGGTCTCATGCTTTCCAGCTCCCACTTCAATCAAGTGCCAGATGAGGAAGGGTTCTTACCTTTATCTATGCCTATAACCATATAATCTAATTGGGTCCCAAACATGAACCAAACAAGGTGTGAGATGAGTCCCAAAATGTAAAAAAACAAGATTTATGGCCAGCTATCAGTGAATATATATAGCAGGTAACATGAAAAAATTAAGCAAATAAAATAGGAAGTACTCAAAAGTAAACAATCCTAGAGTTTTAAATTACTTTAATTTTCATTTATTATTCAATGAAATGAATCATGTGAACCTTTGGATCTAGTCTAAGCTCTGTATCCCCATTTGTAATATTTACAAAACAGATGTCTCATAAGACCATATAAACAGTTATGTAAGACTGAGTATAAGCTTGTGCTTTGGCTTGGAAGACTCATCACGATCATTAAATAATTTATAAGAAACCCTCTGGGAAAGGTCTAACAGTCTAACCCATTTGGTTTAACATTGCACCAATAAATTATAAATGACCACTTTGGTATCTCTCACAGTTAATACCCCAGAGTCAACATCACATCAATAAATTATAAACAGCATCTTGGGTAGCTCTCACGGTCAATACCCCTAGGTCAATCATAATATAAGGTAATTATGAACGACCTCCAGATTAGCTCGCACGGTCAATATCTTGGGTCAACATCATGTCAATAAATTATAAATTACCTCTTGGGTAGCTCTCATAGTCAACACCCATGGGTTAATCATCTACACTAAGGCTCTCACAACCCTTTGTAAATAATATGGAAGTCCACTCAGTCTTATTGGTCCAAGGCTCTCAAGGTCCATTGGAAAAATAGTACACATATCATATCAAGAAGCTCATGTAATCTAAAACTATTACAAGTCTAAACATTAATATTTCTTATCACATGCATTTAATATAATAAATAAAACTTCATCCTAATCAACCAAGGCATGTGAATCAAGGAAATACTAACATACATATTAGACCTAATAGCCGTAAACAATCAATCAATGGATACACACCCATGGGATGTCCCGTAAAAAATGTATCCAATTTTACACATAAGAAACACCCCTTATCAATTAAACAAACCATATAATTTAATAAAAATAGTTAAATTTCAAATCAATCAATACCCCAATCATGGATATGTGGCTCTTTTAGCATATATAACCCAAATATGAACAACAAAAGTAACAAACCACCTACCTCAATGTCATATAATCGATATACTTAAACGTAGAACTTTGAATCAGCCTAGATCGTCATAGATCTAAAAAAATATTGAAAAATTCCCAACCATGAATAATTCACGAGAGATGAATAATCCATGATAAAAGATCTAGATGATTCGGGAACTTACCGATTTGATTCCAATGCACCTGATAGTGTCTCAATCGGATATCGGATGGAGAATCTTGGGTTTAATATTTGTTTGTCATTCACGTGTGCTCCTATACAAAACACAGGTTTAAAAATTCATTTGAAAACATGATACGTGACCCAGATTTGATATATAAAATAAAAGTAAAAGTACATGATGTGTTATTTAAAACTATAGGCTGTGTAGTAGCATTAACCATTCACTAACTTACACGGACTTTCAGGTCACCACACGACCATGTATTCAGCCATTGCACAGCTAGAACATGATTGTATGCGGCATGCATGGTACACGACGTGTACTCGGGAGTACCAGATGTGTATCTAGAAAAACAATTTGTTCTTTTTTTTATAAAAAACAACCAAAAATCAAGATCTATACCTAAAAAAAATTTAGGTTCTTATAAACATCCCCAAATAAACCAATTCATCCCTAAATTTCGCTTCCAAGGGTGGTGAAGAAGAATATACAAACAACTCTGGCCACTGCGATCGTACTCCGGCCTCCCTCTCCCATGTCTTTTCTTATACTTCGCCATCCTACAATAGAGCCCGTACCAAAGGGACATACTGACCATGGATAACCTTCATGTTGCGATACATAATCCGAATAGGTTGATCCTCGATGGATGCATCCACCTCTAACTCAACCTCCCCAGATTAAAAAACATGAGATGGGTCTAAAAAGTAACGTTTCTACTAAGAAAAATGATAGACGTTGTGCATATCCGGGTACCTATGAGGTAACTAAAACTGATAGGCAACCGTCTTGACTCTCTCTTAAACCTAAAAAAGGATCAACATATCTTAGTGAAATTATCCCCTCTCTAATAATCATTCTATGTCTCAACCTCGGTGTGACATGCAGGAAAACCTAATTTCTATCCTCAAACTCTAGAGGTCGTCTCCATATACCAGCACAATATTTCTAGTGAGACTGTGTAGTAGCCATCCACTTCCAAATAATCTCCACATGCTCAGTGGTCTCCTGGACAAGATGAGGTCCCAACATATCTGCCTCTCCTACCTCCAGTAAACATAGGTTCGATCATCCGTACCTACCATATAAAGCCTCATAATGTGTCATCTTAATAGTCACTAGAAAACTACTATTGTTGGAAAACTACAATAGGGGTATGTGTCCCTCAAAAGAGTCCCCAAATTCCATGGTGAATGCTTGAAGAATGTCCTCCAAAACTGGAATCGTTTTCTTATGCTTTCCATTTTTCTAGGGATGGTAAGTTGTTTTTAGAAGTACCTATGTACCCAAACCCCTTTGTAGTCCCTTCCAAACACAAGAAGTAAATTGGCCATCCCTATCTAAAATGATGGAGTGCAGAGCCCCATGAAAAAACACTATCTCTCTAATATAAATCTTTCCAAGCTCATCAGCATTGAATGTTCCATTGATTGGAAAGAAATGTGTGACCTTGGTGATTCAATCAACAACAACCCATATAACAGCATTTCGTCAAGGTGACCACGATAAACCTGTCACAAAATCCATCATCAAATCATTCCACTTCCACTTGAGAGTGCTTAACTACTGTAATACCCAATCCAGTAATTGATGCTCAACCTTCACCTACTGATAGGTGGAACATCTCATAACAAAACCAGTTATATCCCTCTTCATACCTGGTCACCAATACTGACGATGTAGATCTCAATACATCTTGGTGACATGAAGATGGAATGCCCATATTGATACATGAAAATATCGCAATGGATCCTCATGTATGTTAGTTGACACCCATACATGCCCATGAAAAAGAAAAACCTCATCCTCACTTACTATCCTCCCAAGAGTTGGGTCCTCACCTGACACACTCTTCTATAGGACTAGGCCTTCATAATCTGTAGCTTCCTCATTCACACTCGATCTAGAAGATTAGAGGTAACATCTATATAAGAACAAAATGTCTACCCCTATTTGTCATGAACCACCAAATTCATCTCATTGAAGATGTCCATAAGTTGCCACTCACTACTGGACTCCTGAACGACATGCATCTGAGTCCTCCTACACAATGCATCAACAACTACATCACTGTTACCAAGCGTATAGGCAAGATCAAAGTAAATATAATAAATGTACTCAACCCAGATTCACTATCTCAAATTCAGATCACACTAATTAAAGATATACTATAGGATCTTGTAGTCATTGTATACCATAAATTCTCTCCTAAAAGACAATGTATCCCACAACGCAAATCTTGAACAACTTTATATAACCCGAGATTATGCATTGTGTAATTCCTCTCATGTTCCTCAACTACCGGGACCTATACGCAACAACTCCTACCCCCTATATAAGCACATATCCTATCCTGATACCTGATGCATCACAGTAAGAGGTGTAACTCTTACCCAGCTCCGAAAAAATCAGCATCGGTACTAAATTCAATCACCATTTTAGATCCTAAATGGATGAATCCTAGAAATTTGTCAACAAATACTTAGAATCCTTATTAGTTAGGCCCATCAATGGTGGTGTTAGGATTGAAAATTCTTGAATAAAGCATCTGTAGTAACTAGCCATCCCTAGAAAACTCTGTAACTCAAAGACATTCTCCAACTTCTCCTAGGAAACTACTGCTCTCACCTTCTCTATATCTACTAACACTCTTATATATAATATTACATGACCCATGAAGTGAATATGATCTATCCAAAAGTGTCACTTTGAGAGCTTAGCATATAACCGTTGATCTCTCAGGGTACATAATATGATCTCAAGAAGGATGGCATGGTTGTTTTGTGTTTGTAAGTACACCAAGATATTGTCTAAAAATACTAACACAAAAGAATCCAACTAAGGATAGAACACTTGCTTCATCAGTGCCATGAAGACTATTAGCGCGTTCGTGAGGCTGAAAGTCATAACCAAAATCTCGTATAGACCATACCTGCTTTGAAAGGATGTCAAAGGTTTATCTGATGGTATAATGTGCAACTGATGATAACCAGATCTCAATTCAATATTTAAGAACACCAGGGCTTCTTGAAGTTGATCAAAAGGATCATCAATCCTCAAAAAGGGATATCGATTCTTGACTATAAAGTTTTTCAAATTCTGATAATCCACAAAATGTCTAAGGGCATCATATACATTATTATAAAAAATGAAAAGTGAACCCCAAGGAGAATTTCAGGGTTGGTTGAGACTTTTATCTTGCAACTCCTCTAACTGCTTCTTGAGATCCTACTACTCAAGTGTAGCCATCCTAGAATGATGAATGGACACCGATGTTTCTCATGGCACAAGATCAAAAGAAAAATATACCTATCTCTCTAGAGTTAAACCTGAAAATTCATCTAGAAAGACATCTATAAAATGATCCACCACTGGAGGAAAGTCCATCTATGAGGTCCCTTGGTCATCCAGATACTGACTTACAATCCTGTCTATAATTCCACTAAACCCATTATGCTCGGGTCTAGCTCTGCTCGCCTGGACATGCCATTCACCCTTGTGTGGGAAAGATCTTCCCTCCAGTTATGTGAAACTCACCCTATTGTGATGGCTGTCAACAAAGGCCTAAAAAAGACTAAGTAGTCCATTGCGAGAATGAAATAAAAGCCTCTAATCTCTATGATATATATATCCCACAAGAAGTGATACCCACCAACCTCAAGAGGGAACTCTTAAAACTAACATACACTAGAAAAACAATTCCCAACAGTGTGACTATAATCATAACATCATAAGAAGTAAAGATACAGATCCCAAGGATCTCCATAAAGACAACCAATATAAAACTATGGGAAACCCCTATATTAAAAAGTGTAGAAGATAAAACTGAGGCAACTAAAATCGTACCTCTATCTATAGAGGGTCCAGGATACTTATCCTTCTTAATCTATTACATCGCAAAATTCTGACAAGTATCGTGACCCTATGACCCTACCTAGATACCCTGAGCTGGTCCATCCTGTTTTCATTGAAAACATGTTGTCTGGATACCACAACCACAATAACCTCCTCACCCGGAATGTATTGATGAACTCCAGTTCCTTGAATGATGAGAAACTAGTGGTCCTGCTTCTGAACGTAGAGTCATAATAGAACCCCTCTTGCCCACTGCTAGTGATAACCTAAATTGAATTTTCTCGAATGCTAGTTGTTGTCGAGTAGTAGTTAGTGCCAAGGTGGGATGTTGGGGAAACTATGACCTCATTGGAAGAGTATATATATACAGTGGGAAAAAAATAGTAATCAATAGCGGAAGAAGTAATATGAACAAAATTAAATAGTGGAAGACTAAAATGAAATCAATAGAAGCCATGTCATATATATAACTATGCATATCATGTGTGTCTATAAAAACAGCAAAATAGGTCAAAATGCTGGGAATACAATACAATCCAATTCAAATTAAAAACCAGTAAACTCCAATATCATTGCAAGCCTAAGCTTGATCTCATTCTCTCCAACTCTAACAGCAATTAAGTACCTGAGGTGGAAGGGCTCTTTCCCTTATCTATACCTACAACCATATAATCTATTTTGGCCCAAAACATGACCCAAATTTGGTGTGAGACAAATCCTAGTAGGAAACCACCAAAAGATCTATGCCTAACTATTATTAAATATATATATTAGGTAATATGATGAAATAAAGGAATATAAAAGGAAGTTTTCAAAAGTAAACAACCCTAAAGTTCTCAATTATATTCAATTTCATTTATTATTCAATCCATTTAATCATGTAAACCTGGGGCTTTAGCCTAAGATTTGTATCCCCCTATGTAAAAGTAACAAAACAGATGTCTTAGAAGACCGTCTAAATAATCAAGTAAGATCACGCCCAATATTTTTCTTCAGCTTGGAAGACTTGTTGCAATCATTAAATCATTTATAAACAACCCTTTGGGAAATCTCTCACGGCATAAACACTTTAGATTGACATAGTACGAATAAATTATAAATGAACTCATGGGTAGCTCTCATGGTCAGTACCCCTAGGTCAACATCACATCAATAAATTATAAATGACCTCCTGGGTAACTCTCATGGTCAATTCCACTTTTTCAATAATAGCACAAGGTAATTATAAAATACCTCTTGGGTAGCTCTCATGATCAATACCCTAGGGTCAACATCACTTTAATAAATTATAAATGACCTCCTGGGTAGCTCTCATGCTCAATACCCCTTGTTTAATCATCTATACCAATGATCTCATGGTCCTGTGTATAAAATGTAGAAGTCCCCCCAGTCTTTTTGTTCCAAGGCTCTCACGGTCCATTGCACATATATTATCAAGCACCTCATGTAATCTAAAACTATTACATGTATAAACATTCACAATTCATATCACATTTATTTCATACAATCAATCAAACTCCATCCTAACCAACCACGGTAGGGAAATCAAGGAAATCCCAAAAGACATCCTAGACCAAATAGCCATAAAAAATCAATAAAGGGAAACATACTCATAGGGTGTTCCATAAACATGGTATCTAACCTTACACATAATCAACAACCCTTTATCAATCAATCAAACCATAGTAGGTAATAAACATGGTGAAATTCCAAAGGAAGTGATACCCCAATAAATTGTATGTGTCACTTTTAGAATATATAATCGAAAGACTAATAATGAAAGGTAAAAACCACCTACCTCAATGTCGTATGATTGATATACTTGAACGTGTGCCCTTTAATTGTCCTAGATTGGCATAAATATACAAAAATATGAAAAAATTTCAACCTTGAATAATAAATTAGAGAGAAAGAATTGGGAAGAAAGGATCTAGAGGATTCGAGAACTTATCAGTGGGATTCTAACACACTGAATGGTTTCTAAATCGGACCTCGGAGAGAGAATCGGGGGTTCAATCTTTGTTCATCATTCCAAAGCACTCTTGTATGAACATAGGAAGAAGAAGTAAATTATGAACATGAGATTTCACCCCTCTCCAATATATCAATTATAAATAAATGTACATGGAATTTTCCTTTAAACCAGACGATGTGTAGTGGCCATAATTTGCCCCAACGACGATGTATTTGGTTGTTACATGTCAAGAACATGGCTATACGCTGCATTCTAGGTACACGACATGTGCTCATGAGTACACATCATGTACTTAGAAAAACATATTCTCTTCCTTTTTTCTAAAAAATAATCCGAAATCAAGATCTGTACCTAAAAAAGAAGACCCAGGTTCTTTCAACATTAATTTTATTATTTATACAAAAATGGAGAAGTAATTCCTTGTCTAAAGAAGAAGGATGGTGAATCTATTAGTACCTATGAGAAGAAAATGAGAAGACTTGTAAGTTTAGATTCTAGTATTTTCATCCAAAGTGAAGGTAAGTTTAGTTGATTCTTTAGTGGCTTAAAACCAAGTCTTTTAGGGTTATATCAATAAGAGGCATCAGTAAATATGAAGAAATATTTTGTTGTGATATCAAGGTGGAAATAGATATTTGATTCACCTATACATCTCATCATTTTTATAATAAATAAAGTTGTAATTCAAAATAAATTCTAAAAATCATTGTGAAAGAAGATGAGCTTTATTTTATGCTAGAAGTGTGAAAGGAAACATAGTGGAAATTATCTTAATAGGACTCATAAATTTTATAAGTGAAAAAAGGAAGGTTATAGGTAATCTAATGATATATTTATGGGAATAAGTTCACCAATTCTGGAGGAAAATCACCAAAAAATACACCACCTACACTCCAGTGTATCAAATGAAAATAGTATGGGAATTATGAAAACTTGTGACCAAACATGAATGTCAATTTTGAAGATCAATGTCTAAAACCTATTCATCCAAAGATAAATTAAAATATCATGTGATAAATATTTTTGATATTTATTATGATAAAACAATGTTGAAAGGTACACTTACCATTAACTCTAAAACTGTTAATGCCTTATTTGATTCTATATCTACCCACTCATTTATATATGAGAAATTTTATAATGGTATCACAATACCACCTCAATTATTAGTTATTTTAATTAAAAGTGAATACCCTTAGGATATAATGATCACATATCAAGTTCATGATTCTTCTCTAAATTAGGTTTATGTGAATTTGAATCCTATAAATCTCATTTTTCTCTCTCTAGTTGAATTTGATGTAAATTTGGGAATTTAATATATTTATTTTCATAAGTCCCACATAAATTAGTAAGGGAAGTCACATTTGATATTCTAAACCAACCTATGATCATTTATTATTGTGATGATAAATATTAACTTCCAATGTATGTTCCATTTGTTGTATGGGTCCTAATTTCTATTCAAAATTGGTCTTTATCTTGGATGGTTGGGGGGAAACTCAACATCAATGATATACCTATTTTGTGGGAATTATTTGATGTATTTCTAGAAGAGATACATATTATTACACCGAATAATAATGTATAGTTTCGAACATAACTCATACTGATAACTAAAACTATTTCAAAGACTTTATATTGAATCGCTCTGATTGAGTTGCAATAATTTAAGAATAAAATCTAGTAGAACATGATATGTGATTTATTAGACCATGTACTTCACCTTGAAGTTCACATAATCTTTTTTAAGAAGAAAGATAGATCAATTAAACTGTTCATTGATTATTCAAAAATTAACAATATCATTATAAAAAATAGGTATCATTTTCCTTTTATTGATGACTTATTTGATCAACTATGTGAAGCTCAATACTTTCCAAAGATTGATAGTCATTATAAATACCATCAATTTTAGAAGTTATTGAACTTTGGCCAAACTAACCACTATGACTAAGATCCATATTTTTCCTCCTTTGGATGTATATTATTGATGTTGTTTGGATATTTTAACATGAATATATAATCCACTCACCATGTGAACTTTATAGGGATCCAAACCCATTTAGAAAGATTAATCTGAGGACAATTTCAAAAAACTATAAAGAATATTATTCAGTTCAGATGTGCTTAAATAAACATATACTGGATAAGGGATTGTGATATATAGTGTCGAATCAAAGAGGGTTATGGGACATGTTCTCTGGTTGAATGATATGGTTATTGATTATGCCTAATGATAAT
Source organism: Viscum album (assembly GCA_963277665.1). Classification (NCBI taxonomy): domain Eukaryota; kingdom Viridiplantae; phylum Streptophyta; class Magnoliopsida; order Santalales; family Viscaceae; genus Viscum; species Viscum album. Next base: position 402,429,793 of record OY728130.1, read on the forward strand.
TGAAGGTTCATGAGGTAAATTAACCCAACATACAATTTTTATTTATCTATTGTAACTTTTGTTTTAAAAAAATTAAGGAATTATATTTATTGAGAAATATGTGATATATATACTGATCATAAAAATTTAAAGTATATATTCAATTATAAATTGTTATATATTCTCTTAATAAAATTTTTGGAGTTGTTTAATGATTATGATTTCTTAATATATTACCACTATGGGAAAATGAGAAAGGTGGAAGATGATCTGAGGTGAATGGATCAAGTTGGATTATATATGATAAGGATCCATAAATATCAAAAATTTTCACATTTCTAGTGGATAGATCATTAAATATTAAAGAAATGTGTTTAATATTATATTTGTAAAAAAAAAATTTCAACCATATATCAATGTAAGGATGAAATAGACGTAGAAGGAAGATGTTGAACTGTATAATAAGGTTAGAATTTTTCTTCAGTTTAACCTTGATTATAATGGAATGATGTGGTCTAGGAACTATTTATGTGGTTAGTCTATAGAATATTTGAAGAAGTAGTCATTGGATGAGGCCCATAGTGCATAATTATCTACTTATCCTGTAAGTAATAAGATGTATAGAGATATGAAAGAGTATTTTTGGGGGGAAAACCTAAAGATATATATTTCAAAGTATGTATCTTGGTGATTGGAATGTTACTAAGTTAATCATGAGAGATTGAAGTCTAATTTGATGCCACAACCATTACCCATACTTGAATGAAAATGCAAAAACAACACCATTGATTTTTTCTTACGACTCCCCAAAATTAATAATTTCCATAATCTTATTTTGGTTTCATTCAATTTCCTATCAATTTCATAACCCTTAATTGTTATCATAGAGCATATATATCTTTATCATATTTATAGTAGTTATATTATGGAAGTGTAAAGGTTACATGGACTATGACATTATATTGTATATGATAGGGATATTTGGTTTAGTTCTATGTTCTGGTGAATTCTTTAATAGACTTTGGATTCATAGATATGTTTTAATATAGTGTATCATTATGAAATAGATAGTCTATCTAATAAAACCATTCAAAACCAAGATGATATATTGAGATATTTTTCTATGGATTCTAATGGTATTTGGGATCAACACCTTCTTCTAGTCATGTTTTCTTATAACAATAACATTCATTCATGTATTTAGATGTCTCCTTATGAATTACTATATATAATATAGTATATAACTCTAATCTTCTTGAATAAGTTGGATAAATAATTCTATTGGTGTCTTTGCTATCTGAGAAATGGTAGAAAAGGTCTGGTTTATTAAAAACCATATCAACGTAGATCATAGTCATTAAAAAAGTTATACTAATAATTTTTAGCAATATATAGAGTTTAAGGTTGCTGAGAAGGTGTTTCAATGAATTTCTTCATGAAAAAATGTTATGAGAGCAGGAAATAATGTAAATGTGATCCCTAGTTATTTTTTACCCTTTTATATTTTTGATTGAGTATGGATGGTTGCAAATAATTTGTCACTTCCATCAAACCTCTCTCAAGTTCACAAAGTATTATATGTATCTCTACTGAGGAAGTACAAACCTAATTCATCAACTAAACTAAAATCATAGGTTGTATAACTAGATAATGATATTTCCTATGAATAAAGTCCTATATAAATATTGAATCTTATAGATACATATATATACGACACGACTACTCACCTAGTTAAATTTCTGTAGGGGAATCATAAATTATAAAAAGCAACATGGGAACCTGAGGATGTGATCAAACAAAGATATACTAAATTATTTTTATTAGAGTAATAGAATTTCCATGGTGAAATTTATTTTAACGTAGTTATATTGTAACAACCTTATATTTTATGATATTTTTATTTTAAAATAAATTTAATTTCTTCAATGGCATGAAATACACGCAACATCAAGTTTAAATGAATAGTGATATAATATTAAAATATTATTATTTAATGTGACAATTATCACATAGCCATTATATTAGAGGGTATTAATAGTACTAACTAAATTAGGAAAAAAATTTGGTTTACATATGTATAAAATTAATTGGTTATTAATTATTTTTAAATGAAAAATAAAATTTATTTGAAAATATAGATGTTTTTCTTAAAAACGGTTTTTACAAATGTAATGTCTTTTTATATTCATAAGTAAAATTAATAACTATTTGAGAATAAGTTTTTATTAAATTTATATATTTTAAATTCAATCAATTTTTTTAACATTCATATATATTTTTTTCAATTCATGGGATAGGAATAAATACAATTTTATGATTAAAAATTAATCCTTCTAAAAACGGGGTTTTCACGTTTTGCGCACTTATTTTAAAAAGAATTTATGAAAAATATGGAAATTTAATTATGATAAATTGATTACATATTTTGAATTAATACGTTCAAATTTATTAAAAGGATCTCTTTTATTTTTGGCCAGTATGAATAGTAACCAATGTAAATATTTGTCACCTCGATAAGGGTGAAATGGGTAAAATATAGGTAAAACATAGGTATAAGGCTTTAAAAATTTTCTTAATCATTAATTCATAATATTTTATGAGTTTAGTTTATATATTTACATATAATATATAATATATGGTCATTATGTTCCATATTTCTTTGATTATTACCTTTATATTAATTTAAGGAAATAAAAAATAAAAAAATTCACTCTCTTGACTTTAATATCTATAAATATTTTAAATAAGGATAAAAAAAGATAAGTTAAGTTATGGATTTTTATTTTAAAGTTAAATATTTTTTATCATACTGATTTATTTCTCATTTTTAGTAATTTATAATTTACCTTACATGTCTACGCAACGCCAACACTGTATTTATTCAATTAATATAAAAATAAAATAAATTATTTTAGAAATAATAAATTTAATACAATTGTGTGAATTATTATATTCCATGAATGTTTGAGATAAATATAACATATTAGGGTTGTATGAAAAAATTATATTTCAATCCTACAATTATCTTGGTGTATTTAAAGACTAATTAAATAAATACTTCTGAAATTGACATTAAAGATACTTTATAATAAATATTACTTTACTAAATGATTAAAAATAATAAAAATTATTTAATTAAGATAACTAAAGGAGATATGGTCTAAAAATAAACCATTGTACATTAACGAACCACTTTTTCTATTTAAGGTGACATTATTAAAACTTTAAACATGAAATCGTTGTTTCCACGATGAAGGTACAAATTGGTTAAAGGAAAGGTTAATAAAAAAGATAAGATTTTAAATGGCACAAGACCTATCTAAATTTCATTTTATGATATTATTTAGAACCTAAAATATTTTTATTTCAATTAATTTCCATTTTTAATAATATTTCTTGGGAATTAATGTGACATCCCGACCTGAGATCCACATAACCCATGGCCTGAGCCTGTGGGTCACCTGGCCTCAAGTGTGCCTCCTTGTACACTAGAGGATGTTAACTAAGAGTGAGGGTTTAAATTTGTTAAATTTGGAAGATTATACCATCATATCAGAGTATCATAGTGGATAAAAAAATATACAATCAATATTTTTAACACCCCAATATTTCATAGTACGTTATTTCTTCAAATTACTTCAATAACTTGCGCTACACACAACCCCGAGTTTGAGTGCACCACAACTTACCAAACTAGTCGTTCCAAACGTGGTTATGAATAGTATTAACTTAATTTTGAATATTATATAATCTATATAATTTTAGAATTCATATTATGTGTTTTTTAGAAATAGAATAAGAACAAATTCATTTTTTCAGATAAAAGAAGTATTTCTCAAAAATTGTAATTTTACCGCCTTTTATTGGAGAACCTTTTTTTAAAACCAATATTTAAAACTTTTATATATTTAATTTAATGAATTAAATAATTATTTAGTATCGGTACATAAAAATTTAGTTTGGATAAATTTTTGGTACTTTTCAAATAACATTCATATTTTCATGAATAGTGAAAAATAATATGTTTTAATTGAAAAACAACTTTTTTAATTAGAATAATTTATAGTGTTAAATTATAAATTTTAATGATTTGTATGTATAATTAGATTATATTTTTTCCATTTAATCCAATTTTGTTCATTGAATTAATTTCACTTTGAAATTATACATAAACACGTGTCAATCTTTTGATAATTATTGTTTCTTAAAAACACGCTATTTGTTTTGACAACAGAAATTAATTTTCAATTAATTAATAACTTCTATTCTTTAAATTTGGTAAAATAGAAATAATTTTTTAATTCAAAATACCTAATATATCTTAGGTAGAATTTTTGGTATTTTTCTAAAAAACTTTATTTTTTGATGAATAGTAAAACCACTTATAAAAAACTGAATTTTACATTTAAATGAAATTTTACCACTTATGTGAATTGAATTTTGAAAATCCAACATACATGGTTGTTATTATTATGTAAAATATGGTTCAATAAGATAAAAATAATTTTTGGTGAATAGTAACTTTTGACTTTTATTTACAGCGGTTAATGGTAAATAGTGTAAATTAAGGTAGAAAGAATATTATAATAATACAAAATTACTTTAACACTTTTCCTAACCATATTTGATAAGTCATTGCTGACCATGGTTATCCTTGGTTTGATTTTGGGTCCCCATAGATCCACTTAAGAGTGATAATGCCACTTTATTTTAATTAACTTAAAATAAAGACAAAAATGACATTAACAAATATCTTTTAGTATATCAATTTTTACATAGGGTTATATAAGTTATATTTTCAACTATAAATATTCATTTAAAATATAAAATTTTTTCCTACATTATGGGATATTTATTATAACTTTTAGACATCAAATAAATTAAATTATTTATGACACAATAATGATGCAGAAATCACCTCATTAATAAATGATTTAAATATATAATATTATTAATATTAAAAAATATCCAAAACCTGTAAAATTATTATTAGATAATTTTATTTCTAAAATGAGCCATATTATATTCGTATATAATGAGTTTTGGACCTTTTGAAACGAAAGATAAGTTTATAATAAAATAACATATTCAAACTTTTTAAAAGAGCCCCTCGTCTCCCTTATAAAATGACACCATTTATAACTCATTCCTCACACTTATCAAGCCCCTTGGCTTTTCCAACCCCTACCCAAAAAATCTGTCAAGATCCATCTCTTCAACTTAGAAGCCTTACCTTATGCAGAAGTCACTTCAAGAAGTCCATTTGGTTCAAACCAAAGGGAGTTACCCAAATTAAAGGTAATGGTTTCTCTTAACTTCTTTTCTTTTATTTTTCTTCTCCAAACCCTAAACAATTTTTATTCCATTATTTTATAACAACACCAGTATCCTCAATATAATATTACATTTTTATGAGAATTATTTTAACTACACTTACACACACCTCCACATAATGGGTAAAGAACATATTGTTTTTCTGTTTGAAAAACTAATGCCTCACGAAATGATGATTGTTCAATTATATCCTACTGCCTCCCATAGTGGCCATTAAAATGAAACTATATTTATATATGATATATATTATGTTTATGTTTTATTTATGCTTCTGTATTTTTTATTTATATCATTCCTTTATGGTTTCTATTGTGGGTAAAATGTGATAATTTCATTTGAGAAAGTGTGGACTACCGCCCCCTCAAAGTGATATGACTCATTAATTCCTTTTGTGGGACGTATAAAGGATGGATTTAATAATATTATATATTATATTATACTATAATTATAATATACCTATGTATAATTCTGTTTTAATTCTATTAAAATACAAAAATGAAATGAAATTAGTGTTCATGCGTACATACAGCTTACTGTCTCCATGAATGGTGTATTTCATTTATTTTCTCAAAATGTTATGTATTGTCATAAATACATATATATATACTGGATATATAATATATATATGATATCTAAATCATTTATACCATTATGGAGATAATGTATGTAACACCCCGACCCTAATTACCCAGAGTTGGTGCATTATTACATTACATTGGCATGATCACAAGAAGATCAAATCTCGAAAGACCGATTGGTTTAGTAGCCTTGGAAACACTAGATATATTCATAAAGTTTTACATTAAATCACAAAGTGAAAAACTACTAAAACAACATAGTCTCCATATTCCACACTCATATCCCCACATACTATCCCTGCAGGTCATTCATTACTTACTTCTTCACATCCTGGGAAAAATAAAACATAGAAAAGGGGTGAGCTCAAATGCCCAGTAAGGATAACAATGTAGCGGAAACTTTCAAAAATAAGCATAAACATTTAAGGCAATGTATAACTAAAACAAAAGACTTTTAAACATGAACTTCAACATAGTATGGAAAAAGTAAAATGAAATAATTCCATTTACTTAATCACATGGATATTCTACTAATCGAATAATCACATGCAATATCAATAACCACTTTCATAATGATGGAATGCATAATGCCAGACTATCATAACCACATAGCCAAGGCCTCGTTCCAAGACTACAAATAAGATTTTGTCAAGGCCTTGTGCCAAGACACTAGTTTGTCTCATGAGACCTACCGATGCATCAAGGAGCTATAGCGGGCTCCACCCGTCACATATTAAGTCCAATTCATTCCCATATGAAAAGGTTTAAACATAACATAAACATTCGTATTAAAACTAGCATACGAAATGTCAATACTTTCACCATAAACTATGAATGGTATAAAAATAGCACATCCACAGTCAAACCTATCTCAAAACCATCAATAAAATATAGAAGTTTTGTATCATAATAAATCAACTACAAATAAGCATAAAATTCATCAAAGGATATTGACATAGATGAAATCAAAACTCTTTTTAGAGAAATAACTCTTTCTATTTTTGAAATCATTTAAGAGTCATATATTTATAAAATAAAACATTTTATTTGAAAATATTCTTATAATCTTGTAAGGGAAGCTTCAGAAATTTTATAATGGTGGAAAATAGCCGCACCCACCGTATAAGTTAAAAAAAACATTCTTACCTTAATTTTGTCGAAAAGGTTAAAAAGCACCTTGTTTGGAAAACGACAGAAAGATTCCTTTATAAACCTCTTATAAAAAGTCAAACAAGGGTATAAATGACTTTAACCCATATTCTCGTAAATAGTAAAAATGTTTTGAAATAAATTATTAAGAAACATGGATGTGGATGATAAAGAGATCCCAGTAGATTATTACATATAAACAACTTCAGATAATGAAAAGATTGTGAAATAACCTTTACCTTGTACTTTTCCTTGGTTGGGTTAGGTTAAACTCCTGTATAATAGTGAAATAATTGTTATTAAATTATACAAGAATCATATACATTCATATGATATCATATATGATCTTTTAACATTGCTTTGTTAATAATATCGTAGTATTATCGTCATTTTGGGTGTTAACTTACTCATTTTATTTTATATGTTTTGTTACATAAGCCATATTTTTAATGGATAGGTTGTTTATTATTCATATCCATAATTATATCAAGTATTTAAACATCATTTTTAAATCATCAAATGATAATTATACTTGAATGGATACGATGGAGAGTGAATCTCATCCCGTTTGTGGAGACGGTAGTCCATACGTACGCACGAGCGATAATATCATTATTTTGATATTAAGATAATATATAATTGGATGGTATATCATATATACAGAATCATTATCATGTTATATTTATTCTTTTCATGAGTTACACATCATTATTATACCCATCCAAATAATAATATATTGAATAACAATTACACCACGACGTGGAGACGGTAAGTCGTACGTACACACGTATGATGACATGTTATTCAAAGGGTGGACAGAATAATGAATATGGTTGTACCATATTTATAATAAAATCATAGTATATATATGATACTGGAGTTATTATTTGATATTGGTAACAACAAAGGAAGAAGAAGTGGAAGAAGAAATGAACTTGGAAAAGGGTGGTGAAATCATTACCTCTTCTTCGGGTTCTTCCTTTTGATTTGATCAAAAGGGATCTTTAGGTTGGCTTTCTGATCAAACTAAGGCCTCTAGGTTGTAGTGAGGGAATTTGGGAGAGTATTTGGGCAGAGTTTGGCCTAACCAAAAGTCTTTTTAAGGTGTGAATAAAAGAGAAGGAGGAGTGCCCTTTTATAAGAGGGGTGAGGGGCACCTTTGGAAAAGCTAGAAATATTAGTTTATAATAAATTCATATTCGGTTTCTAATGGCTCAAATGTTGATTATTAAAAGCTTAAGGTGGGTATAGGTCGTAAAACATTCAACCAATAGAATTTAGACAGGTTTTGGGACTTATATTAACCTTATATTTAAGTATTAACTCTAAGTTAATTAGTTTCACTTTTACAATGTCTCTTTGTATTTTTATATTATATGGTTAATAAACAAACCATATACATCCAAGAGACCCCCAAGTGGTCCATTAATGAGACACCTATCATGATATAAGTCTCTTGGACGAACCTTAGATTTTTAGGAATTTAATACTAATTAATAATATAATATTTTTTTTAAAAACTCATTTATGTCAATTTTGACACTATTCAATAGTTGATTTTTGTGAAACTCATAACAGATTTATTACTTCGAAAAAAGTCAATTACATAAATTATAATATATCATATTATCCTAGAAAATCAGTTTAATTCATTAAAAGTTTCATATTATATTTATTTGGGTATTTATCATATCAATTATTTTAATTTTTCACTATTATAGTAATTACTGTATCATCATTGTGTCATAAATAAATTAAATAATTTAATGTCTAAAAATTATAAATAAAATATAATAATGTAGGAAATCTTTTTATCTTTATAATGAATATTTATAATCTAAAATAAAACATATATAACCCTATGTAAAAATTGTTTTTCTAAAATATATATGCTTGTGTCATTTTTGTATTCATTTTAACTTAATTAAAATAAAGTGTCCCTATCACCTACAATAGGCTCCATGAAGTCCCTAAATTGACCCAAAGATGCCCATGGTCGGAAATGTATCCACCAATAAGGTTAGGACACGTTGTAGGGTAATTTAGTATTATTATAATATTAATTTTTAACCCTTATTTACCGGATTTACCCTTAACCATGATAAATAAAATATTTACCGCAGTAATTATTTAAATTGTCTAAAAATAAAAGTTACATATTTACACAATTTGAAAATACTGATTCCAAATATGGAATCCATTTTTCCAAATTCAAAACACAGAAGTGGCAGAAATTAATCTAAAATTAATTCCCATTGTTAAAACAAAAAAGCGTGTTTTTAAGAGATAATAACTATCAAAAGATTGACACTCGTTTATGTCCGGTTTAATTGTAAAATTATGTCCAATGACAAATATTGAATTAAATGGTAAAAATATATGCTAAATATACTTTAAAACCACTCAAATTCATAATTTATCAATATTAATTATTTTGATTAAAAAAGTTGTTTTTAATTAAAAATTATTAATTTTCACTATTCATCAAAATATGAAAGTTATCCGAAAAGTACCAAAATTTCACCTTAGGCAAATTTCGATATTCCGAAACCAAAAATGAAGTCTATTTTTAGAGATATAATTTATAAAATTTCAAAAAGTAGGTATTACTATTCATAACGGCTAGTTTGATTGGTTATGGTGTGTTAGAACTCGGTGTTGCGTACAACACACGCTATCACATTATTCAAAGAGAAGCGTACCGTAGAAGCTTGGGGTGTTACATTCTCCCCTCCTTCAAATAATTTCGTCCTCGAAATTTCTAGAATACTTATCACATGAAAAGACTCGGGTGGTTCTTCATCATAAGTTCCTCAGGTTCCCACGTTGCCTCTTCCATCTTATGATTTCTTTCCAAAACCTTTACCAGATGCGTGGTCCGGTTTCTCAGTACTTGTTCTCTCATATCAAGAATATTGACAGGCTCTTTGCAATAAGACAGATCGGGTTCCAGTTCTAACTCCTCGTAGGTGAGTACATGTGTTGGGTCAGGCATGTATTTCCTCAACAAAGATACGTGGAACACATCGTGAACTTTGGAGAGAGCTGGCGGCATTTCCAATCGGTAAGCTACAACCCCAATTCATTCTAGAATTTTGAAAGGTCCGATATACCTGGGACTCAATTTACCTTTCTTACCAAATTGTATGACTCCCTTCCATGGAGACACCTTCAGGAAAACATGATCACCAACTTGAAATTCCAAATCCTTCCTTCGATTATCGCCATAGATCTTCTGCCTACTTTGAGATGCTTTGATGTGTTTTTGGATTACCTTCACCTTTTCCATCATCTCCTCCACCAATTCTGGACCTACAAGTTTTCTTTCACCAATGTCATCCCAACAGGTTGGTGTGCGACATCTCATTCCGTATAACGCTTCATATGGTTCCATCTGAATACTCGAATGGAAGCTATTGTTATAAGAGAATTCTACCAGAGATAAATATTGATCCCACATACCTTGAAAGTCAAGTGAGCAGGATCTCAACATGTCTTGTAAGGTTTGAATAGTTCGTTCTGATTGTCCATCCGTTTGAGGGTGGTAGGCAGTACTCAAATGAAGTTCAGTATCCAGGGATTTCTGAAGACTCTTCCAGAATCTTGAAGTAAAACAAGGATCTTGATCAGAAACAATCGATAGGGGTACTCCATGAAGTCTCACAACTTCATTAATATATAGTCTTACTAGACGTTCCAGTGGTAGATCTTATCTTATAGCAAGAAAATGTGCTTAATTGGTAAGACGATCAACAATAACCCATATTGCATCGTTCCTTCTAGGAGTCTTTGGTAGTCCCACGACAAAGTCCATCGTAATATTTTCCCATTTCCACTCAGGTATGGGAAGAGGTTGCATGACTCCTCCAGGCTGTTGCCTTCCAGCTTTCAGTTGTTGACAAACCGTACATCTTGACACAAAATCAGAAATATCCCTCTTCATGTTGTCCCACCAAAAATGTTCCTTCAAATCTCTATACATTTTCGTGCTCCCAGGATGTATAGATAAATTGGAACTATGAGCATCATCCAACAATTCCCTTTTTAGATCAGGTATATCGGGAACACAAAGTCTCTTCCCGAATTTCAAAATTCCATCTTCATACACAAAGTCTCTCAATCTCCCATCATTCATAGCTTTAATCTTCTTTTGAAATTCTTCATCATCAGTCTGAGAACTCTTAATCCGTTCTAGTAAAGATGGTTTGACAACCATTTGAAAAAGCATTGATGTTTCGCCTTCCCCGGTCATTCCCATGTCCATCTTCACTAGATCCATGAAAATTGGATCCCTTTCAATTCTCATATTGTTCAAAACTCCATGGTCTTTTCTGCTCAAAGCATCTGCCACCCTGTTTTCCTTCCCCGGGTGGTAGTGTATCGTGCAATCATAATCCTTGAGTAAACCATGCCATCTCTTTTGCCTCATGTTGAGTTCTTTTTGTGAGAAAATATACTTCAAACTCTTGTGATCAGTATAAATCTCACATTTTTTACCATAGAGGTAGTGCCTCCATATCTTCAAAGCAAAGATCACATCTGCTAACTTGAGATCATGAGTAGTATAGTTTTGTTCATGAATTTTCAACTTCCGTGATGCATAGGCAATAACCCTATCATTCTGTATAAGGACACAACCAAGTCCTTTCTTCAATGCATCACTATAAATAACGAACCCATCATGCCCCGATGGTAGAGTAAATATAGGATCATTGAATAATCTTCTCTTCATTTCTTCAAAAAATTCTTCACACTCTTTTGTCCAAACAAATTTAACCCCTTTACGTGTGATCTTCATTAATGGGTTAGCCAATCGGGTAAAATTCTGGACGAAACATCGATAATAAACTACTAAACCAATAAAACTACGTACATCAGTTATACTCGTAGGTTCTGGCCATTATTGGATTGCCTTGGTCTTAGAAGGATCAACAAAGATTCCATCTTTAGAGACAATATGGCTAAAAAAAGAAATCTCCTGAAGCTAGAATTCACACTTGCTAAACTTCCCATATAATTCTTTCCTTCTCAGAGTATTCAAGATAATGCGCAAGTGATTTTCATGATCTTCGTAGCTTTTGGAGTATACCAAGATATCATCAATAAATACCACCACAAATTCATCGAGATACTCCTTGAAAAAACTATTCATCAGATCCATGAATACAGAGGGTGCATTAGTCAATCTAAAAGGCATTATAGTAAACTCGTAATTCCCATACCTAGATCGAAATGTTGTCTTCGGAATGTCTTCCTTCTTCACACACAACTGATGGTATCTAGATCGAAGGATAATCTTTGAAAAGTATTGAGCTCCATGTAGTTGTTCAAATAAATCATCAATGCGAGGTAGGGGATACTTTTTCTTTATTGTTATAGCATTTATCTCCCTGTAGTCGATACATAACCTCATAGATTCGTCTTTCTTTTTAACAAAAAGAACAGGGGCTCCCCACGAAGAAACACTAGGGTGAATAAATCCCTTATTACTCAATTCCCTTAGTTGTTTCTTTAGTTCAACTAATTCTACAGTGTCCATTCTATAAGGGGTCTTTGATATAGGCCTTGATCCAGGAATTAAATAAATGGAAAACTCAACTTCTCGTTCTAGAGGATGTCTAGGTAAATCTTCCGGAAATACATCTACAAATTCTTTCACAACAGGTACATCCTATATTTGAACATTCCTTTCCTCACCCACAGTAATTTCATTCTCTTCCTCCACAATAATTGAATTTAGTTGAGCTACTGGGGGTTGATCTAAATAAGAATTAGGTGGTGACGATTCTGCTCTAAAGATAAGGTGTTCCTTATCATTATCATCAAGAATCATAACCTCTTTATTCTTACAATAAATCTTCGCATCATAGTCCGAAATCCAGTCCATACCGGGGATTATATCAAACTCAATCATAGGTATGACGATGATATCAGCAGATAAAGAACATTTATGTCCTCTAATGGGGACTGATTCACAAAACACTGTTGCAATTATACTTCCCTTATGAGTTTTAACTGACAACTCCCTTGTTAAATCAAATTGGAAATATCTAATTTTCTTAGCAAGATGGGAAGATATGAAACAATGCGATGATCCAGAATCAAATAATGCATTTTCTAAACTTGAGGAAACCATTAAACTACCTGCCACCACGTCTTTCGGAGCTTCTACCTCAGTAGCAGTGATAGCATAAGCATGGCCTTGATCCCTTGGCCTTTTCTGAGGTAAGTTCTCCTGACACTTAGGAAATTCATTTGCATAATTCCCCATCTCCCTACAATTGTAGCACTGAACGTTGGTGGCTTCCTTCTTCCCCTTGTAATCACGAGCTTGGTGGCCTTTTTCACCACACTTGTAACAGACTCTCATTCCCTTCAAGAAAGTACCGGGGTGTTTATTCCCACATTTACCACAAGATGGATATTCAACCTTTCCCTTCTTCCCCTTATTCCATTCCCAGATTGATCTGCAGGTCTCTTCTTCTCTTGCTTTGCTTTAAAGTCATAAGACTTAGAGAATTCCTTTTTGGTCTTGATAGCACATGAGACAATGTCTTCGTAAGATGAAAAGGATTGTGAGACTAATGCTCGATGAAGAAATGGTTTTAACCCATCAAAGAAACAATCAATCTTACTTATTGGGTTACGTATATAATCTCCAGCATACCTTTCTAACCTTGTAAAGTTAGCCTCATACTTTGTGACATTCTCATCCTCCTTTTGTCTCAGACTCAGAAATTGCCTTTCCATATCTGCTCGATGGTCGCGAGGAAAGTATTTTTCTAAAAACAGATCTTTGAACTCTCTCCATTCCATATTTTATACATCATCATCTTCCTTCGTGTTTTGAATCAATGACCACCATTGATCAGCATCTCCAGTGAGTCGGTAAACTGCCATGACAACTTTTTGCCTTTCACTACTCCCCAAAGCTTGAAATATTTTCTCTAGGGAAAATATTCATTGCTCAGCTACTAAGGGATTTTTACTCCCATTGAACGTTGGTGGTTGTTTCCTCATGAATCGATCTAACATTGATCCTCCACGCTGCGGATCAGGGTGCTCCATACGGGTAAGGTTATTATTCATAACCTGAGTGAGTTGTCCCAGTATGGTGATTAACTGATCGGCACTAGTTGCATCACCAGCTCCACTATAATTATCTTGAGCAGGAGGGAAATCCCTACATGGAGTGCGTGCATTGATTCGGTTTCCATTTATTCCACTAGGCATCATTTATAAACAATGGCATAAACTAGATCAGTTTATGAATCAAAATACATAATCCCACACTTATAAAACACTTAACATAAATTGAACTATTTATGGATATAATCCATAATCATAAAAATGTTTTCTTTGAGGAAGTATATACTCATAAACCCTTCATAATAATTTTTAAAGAAAATGAGAGTTATCCTAAGCATATCCCCCAGGAGTGTCGTAACCAAGAGTGCAGCAAGGCCCGTTGTCGTGCACCAGTTCCCATTCGAGTCTAGCTCAAAGCGTTGTTTTCGGGTTTTACCCCTAGGTACATCTGTGCCAGAGCCGCCTCTACCTACTCGTATCCAAACAGGGATGTATTGCTCGGAAAACTTACAAAATATCTACAATACCAAGATTATAGGAAGGTATTCTATACTAATCCTCAAAGTCTATCTTAAGTATATGTGCTCTAATCAGAGTTTATCTAAATCTAGGTTCCAAGGTTTGTACGAAACTTCCTCTGATACCAACTGTAACACCCCGACGCTAATTACCCAGAGTCGGTGCATTATTACATTACATTGGCATGATCACAAGAAGATAAAATCTCGAAAGACCGATTGGTTTAGTATCCTTGGAAACACTAGATATATTCATAATGTTTTACATTACATCACAAAGTGAAAAACTACTACAACAACATAGTCTCCATATTCCACACTCATATTCCCACATACTATCCCGACAGGTCATTCATAACTTACTTCTTCACATCTTGGGAAAAATAAAACATAGAAAAGGGGTGAGCTCAAATGCCCAGTAAGGATAATAATATAGCGGAAACTTTCAAAAATAAGCATAAACATTTAAGGCAATGTATAACTAAACAAAAGCCTTTTAAACTTGAACTTCAACATATTATGGAAAAAGTAAAATGAAATAATGCCATTTACTTATTCACATGGATATTCTACTAATCGAATAATCACATGAAATATAAATAACCACTTTCATAATGATGGAATGCATAATGCCAGACTATCATAACCACATAGCCAAGGCCTCGTGCCAAGACTACAAATAAGATTTTGTCAAGGCCTTGTTCCAAGACACTAGTTTGTCTCATGAGACCTACCAATGCATCGAGGAGCTATAGCGGGCTCCACCCTTCACATATTAAGTCCAATGCATTCCCATATGAAAAGGTTTAAACATAACATAAACATTCGTATTAAAACTAGCGTATGAAATGTCAATAATTTCACCATAAAATATGAATGGTATAAAAATAGCACATCCACAGTCAAACATATCTCAAAACCTTCAATAAAATATAGAAGTTTTGTATCATAATAAATCAACTACAAATAATCATAAAATCCATCAAAGGATGTTGACATAGATGAAATCAAAACACTTTTTAGAGAAATATCTCTTTCAATTTTTGAAATCATTTAAGTGTCATATATTTATAAAATAAAATATTTTCTTTGAAAATATTCTTATAAGATTGTAAGGGAAGCTTCGACGATTTTATAACGGCGGAAAATATCTGCACCCGCCGTATAAGTTAAAAAAACATTCTTACCTTAATTTTGTCGAAAAGGTTAAAAAGCACCTTGTTTGGAAAACGACGGACAGATTCCTTTATAAACCTCTTATAAAAATTCAAACAAAGGTATAATTGACTTTAACCCATATTCTCATAAATAGTAAAAATGATTTGAAATACATTTTAAAAAAGATGGATGTGGATGATAAAGAGATCCCAGTAGATTATTACATATAAACAACCTCAGATATTGAAGAGATTGTGAAATAACCCTTACCTTGTACTTTTCCGTGGTTGGGGTAGGTTAACCTCCTGTATAATAGTGAAATAATTGTTATTAAATTATACAAGAATCATATACATTCATATGATATCATATATGATCCTTTAACATTGCATTGTTAATAATATCTTAGTATTATCGTCATTTCGGGTGTTAACTTACTCGTTTTCTTTTATATGTTTTGTTACATAAGCCATGTTTGTATTGGATAGGTTGTATATTATTCATATACATAATTATATAAAGTCCTTAAACATCATTTTTAAATCATTAAATGATAATTATACTTGAATGGATACGATGGAAAGTTAATCTCATCGCGTTCGTGGAGATGGTAGTCTGTACGTACGCACGAGCGATAATATCATTATTTTGATATTAAAATAATATATAATTGGATGGTATATCATATATAAAGAATAATTATCAAGTTATATTTATTATTTTCATGAGTTACACATCATTATTATACCCATCCAAATAATAATATATTGAATAACAATTACACCACGACGTGGAGACGGTAAGCCATACGTACGCACATATGGTGACATGTTTTTCAAAGGGTGGATAGAATAATGAATATGGTTGTACCATATTTATAATAACATCACAGTATATATATGATACTGGAGTTATTATTTGAGAATGGTAACAACAAAGGAAGAAGAAGTGGAAGAAGAAAGGAACTTGGAAAAGGGTGGTGAAATCATTACCTCTTCTTCGGGTTCTTCCTTTTGATTTGATCAAAAGGTCTCTTTAGGTTGGATTTATGATCAAACCAAGGAATCTAGGTTTTAGTGAGGGAAGTTGGGAGAGTATTTGGGTAGAGTTTGGCCGAACCAAAAGGCTTTGAAGGTGTGAAGAAAAGAGAAGGAGGAGTGCCCTTTTATAAGAGGGGTGAGGGGCACCTCTGGAAAACATAGAAATATTAGTTTATAATAAATTTATATTCGGTTTCTAATGGCTCCAGTGTTGGTTATTCAATTTTTAAGGTGTGGATAGGTCTAAAACCATTCAACCAATAGAATTTAGACAGGTTTGGGTACTTATATTAACCTTATCTTTAAGTATTAACTCTAAGTTAATTAGTTTCACTTTTACAATGTCTCTTTGTATTTTTATATTATATGGTTGATAAACATACCATATACATATAAAAGACCCCCAAGTGGTCCATTAATGAGACACCTATCATGATATAAGTCTCTTGGCCGAACCTTATATTTTTAGGAATTTAATACCAATTAATAATATAATATTTGTTTTAAAAACTCTTTTATGTCAATTTTGTCACTATTCAATAGATGATTTTTGTGAAACTCATAAAAGATTGATTACTTCAAACACAGTCCATTAAATCAATCCTAATATATCCTATTTTCCTATATAATCATTTTAATTCATTAAAAGTTTCATATTATATTTATTTGGGTATTTATAATATCAATTATTTTAATTTGTCACTATTATAGTAATTACTGCATCATCATTGTGACATAAATAAATTAAATTATTTAATGTCTAAAAATTATAAATAAATTATAATTATGTAGGAAATCGTTTTATCTTTCTAATGAATGTTTATAATCTAAAATACAACATATATAACCCTATGTAAAAATTGTTTTTCTAAAAGATATATGCTTGTGTCATTTTTGTATTCATTTTAACTTAATTAAAATAAAGTGTCCCTATCACCTACAAGTGGCTCCATGAGGTCCCAAAATTGACCCAAAGATGCCCATGGTTGGACATGTATCCACCAATAAGGTTAGGACACGTTTTAGGGTAATTTAGTATTATTATAATATTATTTTGTGAACCCTTATTTATCGGATTTACCCTTAACCATAGTAAATAAAATATTAACCACAGTAATTATTTAAAATGTCTAAAAATAAAAGTTACCTATATACACAATTTGAACATCCTGATTCCAAATATGGAATCCATTTTTCCAAATTCAAAACACATAAGTGGCAGAAATTAATTTAAAATTAATTCCGGTTGTTAAAACAAAAAGCGTGTTTTTAAGAGATAATAACTATCAAAAGATTGACACTTGTTTATGTCCGGTTTAATTGTAAAATTATGTCCAATGACAAAAATTGAATTGAATGGTAAAAATATATTCTAAATATACTTTAAAACCCCTCAAATTAATAATCTATCAATATTAATTATTTTGATTAAAAAAGTTGTTTTTAATTAAAAATTTAGTAATTTTCACTATTCATCAAAATATGAAAGTTATCCGAAAAGTACCAAAATTTCACCCTAGGATAATTTCGATATTCCGAATCCAAAAATGAAGTCCATTTTAAGAGATAGAATTTATAAAATTTCAAAAAGTAGGTATTACAATTCATAACGGCTAGTTTGATTGGTTATGGTGTGTTAGAACTCGGTGTTGCGTACAACACACGCTATCAAATTATTCAAAGAGAAGCATACCGTAGAAGATTGGGGTGTTACAATGTAATTTTTACAACATGGAAAAATTGCAATTATAACATGTTCATGTTTGACTCATGTTCCGAACATCGATAAAATATCCAATATGAACTCTAATAATTTACTAATTGTTATTGCAAGGTAAAAAGTGATATAAAAGGAATAATAAAATTTAAAAATGTTCTTAATAAAGTATAAATTAACTTAAATTTTTTATTCGGGAGGAACAAGGAATATACAAGAACATTAGGACTTGAGGTAAGGGGTTTCTTATCTCACTTTTAATTCTGTGAGATTTCCATTGTTCTCCACTTATAGCATGTGGTGTATTGTGTACTATCATTTGATATATATTATCATGAATATCTCTATATTCATGGTATTTTGTGAATTTTTTGGTGGTTATTAACTTTTTTTCATACGACTTGATTTATTATAATGTGGTAAGGGTTAATTCTATAATCTCTTCATTATTTGAGGTTGTTTATACGTAATTATCTACTGGGACCTCTTTATCATTCACATCTATGTTTTATTTTAAAAATTTATTTCAAAATTTATTTACTATTTAATATAAAATGTGTTAAATTAATTTATACCCATATTTTATATTATATGTTTTTGAAAGTAATCTTTCTATCGTTTTCCAAACAAGTTACTTTATGAATTTTTTGACAAAATTAATGTAAGAATGTTTTTTTAACTTATACGGCAGGTGCTTCTATTTTTCACCGTTATAACATCGTCGATTCTTCCCTTACAAGTTTATAAGAATATTTTCAAAATAAATGTTTTCTTTATAATTATGGGACTCTTAAAATATTTCAAAATAGAAAGAGATATTTCTCTTAAATAGTTTTGATTTTATCTATGTCAACATCCTTTGATAAATTTAACAATTGTTTGAAGTTGATTTATTATGATAAAAATATACCATATTGTATTTAAGGGTTTGTGATATGTTTGACTATGGATGAGTTATTTTTATGACATTCATGGTTTATGTTCAATGTATTGACATTTTGTATGCTAGTTTTAATAGAAATGTTTATGTTATATTTCAACCTCTTCTTAAGATTAATGTGTTGGACTAGTATTCTTTGGGTTGGGGACTGGTAAATGTAAGCCCTCTAGGTTGGGGTCCGATTACAGCAGACCCACCGGGTTGGAGTCTGGTTATAGAGGATCTTTGGGTTGGAGTCTAGTTACAGAGCCTCTCCGGGTTGGAGTTCGATTACAGAGGCTCTCCGGGTTAGAGTCTGGTTATAGAGCCTCTACGTGTTGGGGTCCGGTTACAGTTTTCCCCTTGGTCATGGCATGAGGCCTTGATGAAGAAATTAAAGTATGACATTACACATTCCATCATTATGAAAGTGGCTATTGATATTGCATGTGATTATTCGACTAGTAGAATATCCATGTGAATAAGTAAATGGCATTATTTGATTTTATATTTTCCATATTATGTTGAGGTTTATGTTTAAAAGAATTTTTTAGCCTAATAAATTGCCTTAAATATTTATACTTTTTTATGAAAGTTTCTGTTACATTTTTATCCTTACTGAGCATCTAAGATCACCCCATTCTATGTTTTATTTTTCCCAAGATGTGAAGAAGTATTTTAGGATTGATAAGCAGGTTTAAACTAAGGGATTAATGGAATTATCAAAGGATCATTTATGTTTTGTATTATTTTCTAATGTGTAATGTAATGTTCATGTATGTAATATATTTTCCAAGACGGTTAAACTGATCAGTCTTTTGGGACTTTATTCCTTGTAATCAGGTCAATGTTATGTAATAATGCACCGACTCTGGGTAACTAAGGTCGAGGAATTACAGTTGGTATCATTGGAAGTTTAGTTCAAGCCTTAGAAACAATATTTAGATAAACTCTGATTAGAGCACATTATCCTAAGACAGACTTTGAGGATTATTATTGAATAACTACCTAGAATTTTGGTAATGTAAAGATTTTTCAATTTTCCAAGAAATACATCTCTGTCTAGATACGATCAGGTAGAGGCAGCTCTGGCACAGACGTATCTGGGGTTAAAACCAGAAAACACCGCTCTGAGATAGACTCGAACGAGAACTGATGCAAGACAATGGGCCTTGATTCCCTCTTTGTTATGACACTCCTGGGGGATATGCTTTGGATAATTATCATTTTTTTACAAACCATTATAAAGGGTTTAGGAGTATATACTTCCTCAAAGAAAACATTTTTATTATTATGGATTTTATCCATAAATTGTTCAATTTATGTTAAATGTTTTACAAGTTTGTAATTATGCATTGTGATTCATATACTAACCTAGTGTATGTCATTGTTTATAAATGGTTCCCAGTAGATGGAATAAGACCTCCAGCAATATGCATAATCCAAAGAGTAAGAAGGATCATATCTTTCATTGTGTTAAGCCAACATTTAGAAAGGAAACAGTCTCCCTCATATTATCATCATATGAAGAAATATTATCATGTGTTAATAAGATAAGTAAATAATTTTCTGAGTCCTATGGCATTGAAGGGAATCCAAAGAAGAAAAACATGGTAGAGAGAAATATGGATAAAGGGAATAAGGGAAAAAAGTATTTTCCCATATGTGATACTATGGAAAGAATCACCTTGGTAAATGCTTGAAGGGAATGAGAGATTATTATATGTTTGGAGGAAAAGGACACCAAGTACGTGATTACAACGGTGAGAAAAAGGTTCCAAATGTACAATGTTTCACCTGCAAGGAGTTGGCACACTACACAAATCAATGTCCAAATCATCAGAGTATACCTAAATGATGCATTTGGATAATAATATAGTTATGATATTACCGATGATGAAGTGGAATGATTAAGAGTTCTTATGTTGTTATTAATGTATTGTGTTATTTGAGTATATTATTAATGATGTACATGTTATATGAATTATATAGTATATAAGGATTGTACTACAGTACTATTTTATTAATTCCTTGAGATTAGTATAACCAAGAAAAGTGACTCAATGGAAATTTAAACTTCTTGGAAAATACATGGTTGAAGGAAAGACAAAACATTAATATCGTCCGAATACTAAGGTATTGATTTTTGGAAGAAGAGATGATTGATTTGGGTAAATTCTATTAGATTTTATTGACTACCTTGGAACTAATTAATGGTTTATTTATTCCATCATTGTCGGAATTTACAGCATTTTTTTATATAAGGAATATATCTTGTATTCTATAAAGAATAAGGGAGGATGAATGTAATCAATAAGGTTTTATGGTAATTCAGGGTGTTATAGTGTTTTAAAAGAATACATGATATAGGTATTCACATGTTATTACATGAAAAAATGGATCTTCATTGTGTTTACCTTCCTTATAAATTTTGGAATGTGTGTTCGGACAAAAGTATTTTGGATAAGACTAAAGGTTGGAATTGATTAAGTTTGAAATAGGATACTATTGTTAACTTTAAATGATTTCTTGAGATTATTTTTGGATAGTCCAAAAAAGGACTACCTGGCGGTCGGGTGACAACCCGTCGCGTCCGGCAAACCCTTGAGACATGAACCCATAACTGAAGGGCGACAAGGGTGGATCACCTACCGCTGGCCTACATGATGTCCTAGATTGTATAATGTAGTATTTTTAATGGTCTAACAGATATATTATAAATTAAGTTTTTTGTAACCATATAGAATTAGGATAAAAATAATATTTTTGAATTCTATTATCTTTTGGAGTGAAAGGTGATTTTGTGGTAGGAAATAGTTGAAGGATGAAACTCTACTTGTCAAGTATATATATATGTGTGTATATATGTATATATATTCCTCTTCTTCTATGAATAAATTAATTCTTAAACATTAGGGAAGAGATCTTAAAATCAAAAATGTGTTATCCTAATACCTTATGTTTTGTTGAACCGATGATATTTTAAATCATCATAGATAGACGGCTTTGAGGCTCTAAATTGTACACTTGTTTGTGATTGATGACCTCAATAACTCTCTATAAATATTTATGTTTTTCTTCCAATTATATTTCTCTAATTTCCACCAATGTTCTTCTAATCAAGATCATAATGTGGTGGTGACTTTTTCATTTCCCTTTCACTCTTATGAAGACTAAATTTTATTAAATCAATTTCCAATGTGGGTTTTCCACAATGGAATTTTTCTATTTTTAACCTTTTATTTTCAAAGAACAAATTCAAATTTCGATGATGAAATTTATTGAAGTAGGGGATAATGTAACACCCCAAGATTTCATAGTATTTTATTGCTTCAAAGTAATTCAATAACTTGCGCTACACGGAACACTGAGTTCCAGCGCACAACAACTTAACAAACTAGCCATTCAAAAAGTGGTTATGAATTTTATTAACTGCATTTTGAATATTATATAATATATATAATTTTAGCATTCATGTTATGTGTTTCTTAGACATATTATAAGAACAAATTCATTTTTTCAGATAAAAGAAGTATTTTTTTAAAAATGTAATTTTACCGCCTTTTAATGAAGATCCTTTTATTAAAACCAATATTTGACACTTTTATATATTCAATTTAATGAAATTAAATTCTTCATTAGAAGTGGGACATAAAAATTTTGTTTCAATTCATTTTTGGT
The DNA here is from genome assembly GCA_963277665.1 of Viscum album. Taxonomy (NCBI): domain Eukaryota; kingdom Viridiplantae; phylum Streptophyta; class Magnoliopsida; order Santalales; family Viscaceae; genus Viscum; species Viscum album. Next base: position 402,452,955 of record OY728130.1, read on the forward strand.
ACTTTTATGATAACTTTTATATTTTGATGAATAGTAGAAAATACTCTGTTTTAACTGAAAACATATTTTTTCAATAAAAATATTTTATAGTTTTAAATTATACATTTTAATGATTTTAAAGTATAATTAGATTATATTTTTACCATTTAATACAATTTTGGTCATTGAATTAATTTCACTTTGAAATTATACATAAACAAGTGTCAATCTTTTGATAGTTAATGTTTCTTAAAAACACGCTATTTGTGTTGATAACGGGAATTAATTTTAAATTAATTAATACAACTTATATGTTTTTAATTTGGTAAAATAAAAATCATTTTTTAATTAGGAATATCAAATATAGCTTAGGCTTAATTTTTGGTATTTTTCTGAAAAACTTCAATTTTTGATGATTAGTAAATCCACTTAGTAGTAGTTAAAAAACTGACTTTTTCATTTAAATGATATTTTACCGCTTCTGTGAATTGAATTTAAAAAATCCGACATACATGGTTGTTATTATTGATTAAAATATGGTTCAATAAAAAAAATTTGGTGAATAGTAACTTTTGACTTTTATTTACCGCGGTTAAAGGTAAATTGGGTAAATTAAGGTAAAAAAATATTATAATAATACAAAATTACTTTAACACTTGTTCTAACATTATTGGATGAGTCATGGACTACCATGGGCATCCTTGGGTATATTTTGGGACTCCATGGAGTCACTTAAGATTGATAATGACACTTTATTTTAATTAACTTAAAGTAAAGACAAAAATGACATTAACAAATATCTTTAAGTATATCAATTTTTACATGGGGTTATGTATGTCATATTTTGGACTATAAATATTTATTGGAAAGAAAAAAATAATTCCTTATGGTAATTTTTTTATAATTTTTAGACATGAAATAAATTAAATTATTCATGACACAATAATTATGCAGTATTCACCTCATTAATAAATGACTTAAATAAATAAGATTATTAATATTTAAAAAAATACAAAACCTGTCCAATTCTTATTGGATAATTTTATTTCTAACATTAGTCATCTTATCTTCGAATTAAATGAGTTTTGGACCTTTTGAAACCAAAGATAAGATTATAATAAAATAACATTTTCAAACATTCCAAAAGAGCCCCTCCTCTCCCTTATAAAAGGACACCACTTCTAACTCATTATTCACACCACTCAATCCCCTTGGATCATCCAAAACCTGCCCAAATAAGCTCTAAAGATCCATTTATTTCACTTATTAGCCTTACCTTAGGCAGAAGTCACTACAAGAAGTCTGTTTGGTTCAAACCAAAGGGAGTTTCCCAAATTAAAGGTAATGGTTTCTCTTAACTTCTTTTCTTTTATTTTACTTCTCCAACAAATAAAATCCTTTTATTCCTTTATATTATAACAAAAATAGTATCCTAAATATACTAGTATATTTTTATGATAATTATTTTAACTACACTTACACACACCTTTATATAATGGGTAAATAACATATTTTTTCTGTGGATGGAAAACTAATGCCTCACGAAATGATGATTGTTCAATTATATCCTACCGCCTCTCATGGTGGATATTAAGATGGAACTGTATTTATATATGATATATATTATGTTTATTTTTTAGTTATACTTCTTTTTTTCCATTTATATCATTCCTTTATTGTTTCCATTATGGGTAAAATGCGATAATTTCATTTGAGGAAGTGTGGACTACCGCCCCTTAAAAGCGATATGACTCATTAATGCCTTGTGTGGGTTGTATAAAGGATGTATTTAATGATATTATATATGATACTATACTATAATTATAATATATCTATGTATAATTAGGTTTTAATTCCATTAAAATACAAAATAGAAATGAAAGTAGCGTTCATGCGTACGTACGGCTTACCGTCTCCATGAACGGTTCATTTCATTTCTTATATCTAAATGTTATGTATTGTTATAAATACATTAATATACTTAATATATAATATATATATGATATCTAAATAATTTATATCATTCTGGAGATAATTGACTTTTTACCACATGGAAACATTGTAATTATAACAAGTTTATTTTTGACTCATGTTCCGAACATCGATAAAATATCCAAAATGAACTGAAATAATTAACAAATTGTTATAGTAAGGTAATAAGTGATATTAAAGGAATAATAAAATTTAAAAACATTATAAATAAAGTATAAATTTACTTAAGTTTATTATTCAGAAAGAACAAGAAACATACAAGACATGTCGGACATGAGGTAAGGGGTTTCTTATCTCCCTTTTAATTCCGTGAGATTTCCATTGTTCGCAACTTATTTCATGTGGTGTATTGTGTACTGAAGTTTGATATATATTATCATGATTTTATTTATATTCATGGTTTTCTATGAATTATTTGGTGGTTATTAACTTTTGGTCATGTGACTCAATTGATTACAATGTGGTAAGGGTTAATTCAACAATCTCTTCATTATCTGAGATTGTTTATATGTAATTATCTACTGGGACCTCTTTATCATCCACATCCGTGTCTTCTTAAAAATTTATTTCAAAACATTTTTACTATTTAATAGACAATTGGTTAAATTCTTTTATACCCTTATTTGACCTTATATGTTTTTGAAAGGAACCTTTCTATTGTTTTCCAAACAAGGTAGTTTATCACTTCTTCGATAAAATTAAGGTAAAAATGTTTTTTAACTTATGTGGAGGGTGTGTCTATTTTCCACCATTATAACATCATTGAATCTTCCCTTACAATATTATAAGAATATTTTCAAAATAAATGCTTTATTTATAATTATGTGACTCTTAAATGATTTCAAAATAGAAAGAGATATTTCTCTCAAATAGTTATTATTTCATCTATGTCAACATCCTTTGATAAAGTTTACACTTGTTTGATATTGATTTATAATGATAAAAATATTACATATTGTATTTAAGGTTTTGTGATATGTTTGACTATGGATGAGTTATTTTTATTCCATTCATGGTTTATGGTTAAATTGTTGACATTTTGAATGATAGTTTTAATATGAGTGTTTATGTTATATTTCAACCTCTTCTTAAGATGAATGTGTTGGACTTGTATGTTCCGGGTTGGGGACCGGTAAAAGTAAGCCCTCCGGGTTGTGGTCCAGTTACAACAAACCCTCTGTGTTGGAGTCTGGTTACTGAGGCTCTCTGGGTCGGAGTTTGGTTATAGAGGATCTTCGGGTTGGAGTCGAGTTATAGAGGTTCTCCGGGTTGGAGTCCGGTTACAGAGGCTCTCTGGGTTGGGTCTGGTTATAGTTATCCCCTAGGTCCTGGGATGAGGCCTTGACACAAAAATTAAATTTTGGCATTATGCATTCCATGATTATGAAAGTGGCTATTGATATTGCATGTGATTATTCGAATAATATAATATCCATGCGAATAAGTAAATGGAATAATTTGATTTTGTATTTTCTATATTATGTTGAAGGTTAAGTTTAAAAGGATTTTGTTTTAGTCTAATACATTGCCTTAAATTTTTATGCTTATTAATGAAATTTTCTGCTATATTGTTATCCTTACTAAGCATCTGATCATACCCCCATATATGTTTTATTTTTTCCAGGATATGAATACGTATTTTAGGATTGATAAGAAGGTTTAACCTAAGGGATTAATGTCATTATCAAAGGATTATTTATGTTGTGTTTTATTTTCTAATGTGTAATGTAATATTCATGTATGTAATCTATTTTCCTAGACTGCTAAACTGATCGGTATTTCAGGAATTTATTCCTTGTAATCATGCCAATGTTATTTAATAATGCACCGACTCTGGATAACTGGGGTCGAGGCGTTACAATATCAGAATTAAATATATAAAAAACTGAAGCAGAAAACTATGAAATCATAAAAAACAATTGAATAAGTTAGAAAGGAAATATATAAATTGAACCACCATTTACAATAAAAAATCATTTAAGGAAATTTCTAATGTAATGATGAATGTAATGATATAATAAAAAAGGAACATGAAGATATAGGTATGCAATCCAATAGTACAAAAAGACAAAATGGAAAAAAACAGCTCCTTATGCATCCCGAGCCTAAGCCCGATCCTCTACTCCTAAGCTCCAACTAGGTAAGAAAGTCAAAAACTAGTTGTAGGGGATTTTCCATTATAAATACCCACATAATGATAGTCTACATGGCTAAAAATGGTATCCCGAGTAGACTGTGAGATAAAAATCTCAGTAGGCCACCACCAATGGTGTCTATGGGTCATCCGAGTAGTGCTTGGAACTAAACATCATGAAAGTATAATAGAATAGTAGAATCAATACTTAAAATAATAACCAACCCACTCATGTTCCTCAAGGATACATGGTTAGTCTATCGGTTCTGCTCATGGATGGAATGTATGACCATGTCACTATATATATAAATAATAATATTATATATAATTTAGTTCTATATTGCATCCACCTATATGAACCAAGTGTGTGTGGATACCTAATGTTCATATACTTGGAATACTGGTGTTGGAATGGACCATGATGTAACCTAGTAATCCATAACTATTATAATGAGCCTAAAAGCTCACGAAATTGGGTACATTCCTTACATCCCAAGAAGAGTGGGAGACGTCCTGAAACAACACTCGTGACGGCGAATGAACCACCATGGGAACAATCTAATCATGGAAAGTGACACATAAATCCCAACGGTTGTATAGTATCATTGGTTTATTTTATCCTGATTAACACCCAATATAATGTAGTGTTATTTCCCTCCTATATCAACACCCCTTTACCATCGTACACATCCTCTATAAAGGCCTGTTATAATTATAACTAGCATGGGGAGTTGCAGCCCATCCGTTTCTTTTGTATAGACCATATATAAATAAGAACCATAATCATTATTATAACATAATACGCAAGAAATAGTCACTCATGCATTTAAATTTAACATCATCAAAGGCTTGGTCATATATATATATATAATTCAATACATGAGGCAAAGACCTCTTAATCATGTTGTTAGTAAATCCAAATCCCATTAAGTCATCAAATTTCCATTTAACTCATTCAATTAATTTAATGAAATAAAACCATCGTGAATTATCCATCATATACAATCAAGAACATTTAAAATAACCAACCCATTTATCTAATTAAGGCATGAAAATTTCATTTCAAAGGCTCAAGTGTCAAGTGAAGGTGTCAAGGGAAACACGTGATATGCCTACATGGGAAATTCTATATACAAAAGGATCAAAAAACTAAGAGGTTATTAGGGTTTCATTAAAAATTCATGTCTAGAGGGAAACCACATTTATAAACCAAGTTGTTATCTCATTTGGTTTTTTATGAATATTGAATCAATTGGTCAAAATTTCCAATTTCAAGTGGCACGCCCATAGGGTGACTATATGAGGTTTTTTCAATCCCCAATCCATAGAAAAAATATAAAAAATAGGTAATAAGAAGAAAAAGTTAATTATACATGAAGTAATTATTATATTAGATATTCTTAGAAAATTTTGACATATGGCATGATGTTATAATTATGAAATAACTGAAACTCAGTGGGAAAACAATGTGGCCACATACCTCAAGGCCATAGACAACTCCTCACTTATTATCGACCAAAAATTAGGAGTAGGTTTGAAGAGATCTGAGAAATGGTCTAATTCCCTGAAAATAAGGAATGTAACCCTATACTTAAATAGTGAAATGGATGGATACATTATCTTGGACAGGATTTGAGAGACTAGGGGATCTTACAAAAATGGATCCAATGCTTTTGACAGACAAGGAAATGGGCAACAAAGTTAGAAGTAGTCTCAATTCCAAGATTAGAGTGTTCTTGAGCTAAAGTAGAAGTAGGGCAAGGAGATAGGCGTTGTAGAAGGAAAGGTTAAATAGAAAAAGGTTTAATAGGAAATGTGGGGTGGGGTATAGCAAATTCACCCCAAAAAAGTGCATAGTTTAAGATCACAGTTAGTCAACTCGTTCACAAATCGTGCATGGTTGTCGGTAGAGAATGTCACCCCACATGATCAGGAACAAAGTTTGACTCATTGTGTGCAGATCGTGTGAAATAAATCTCTCCCGATTCTACAACTAGATACATAGTCTTGTTTCTTGGGTCACATGGTAGTAGAAAAATTGTGCAGTCCAGTCCGTTTTTCCCTTTTTGAATCTTTGGGCTCTGAATGATCCCCAAATGCACTTCTGACCACTGTGGCTAGACTAAACATCAATTTTTGGATAATTTGATGCGTTCCAATTGAAAAAAATATTTATTTGTATGTATTTTGAAAAGACGTGTCCTTACAACCTTCCCTATGTAAAAAAAACACATCCCCAGGTAGACCTTATGAGGGTAAAATGGTATTATCAGCAAAGAGTTCCAGCCACTAAAAACATATATCAGCATCCTACTCCCATTTTTCATTATGTACTTGATCGTGCTTCCATAGCACCAATACATGAGGAACCAACCTACCTCATAGTATCTTCACACTTTGATCAACAAGAAAGATGAGTTACTCTTCGAATTAAACATCCATATTCAATTTAACCTCATTGTGATGAAATACATGAGTCGAGTGTGGATAATATATGGAAAGCTGAGATACTTGAAATACATCATGCATTGATTGGTATTTCTGAGAAAGTTCCAACTAGTATGCCACTTGTATGCTCCATTTCTTAACCTAAAAGGGCATAACAAACCTTTGTGAGAGCTTAACCTTCTTCTAAATATGTCTATTCACTATCCTAGGTGATAGTCTCAAGAAAACCTGGTCTATGACCTCGAACTAAAGAGGTTATGGGCATCTGTTGGCATACGACAGCTAATTGGATTGAGCTACCAACATGCACTTTCTGATCAATTAAACATGCTCTATATTCTTCTAAATGTGATGTGGTCCAAGAATAGATGCCTACCTTAACTTTATCCAACATATAAGTGAGTGATAAGGCCTTCCATATAAGTTTTCTTAGGGATAAATTTTGATGGAATCTAGAAAGCTATTATTATAAGAAAATTCCATGAGGAGAATATGTGTCTTCCAGGAACCCCAAAATCAAATACACATGCAAGGTTCATGTCCTATAAAACCTAAATAGTGCACTCTATATGTCTATCAGTCTATGGGTGATAGGAAATTCTCATAAGTACCTGAATACCTAAGGCCTTCTTCAACACCTTCCATAACGGTGACGTGAAATGAGCATCTCTCTTAGAGATGATAGATTGAGGAGCTCCAGGAATACATACAACCTCCCTAACGTATATCCATCATAACTCTTCTAGAATTAAGCTCTCTCGCATAGGTATGAAGTCTGTAAACATCATAAAATGTTCAATGAAAACCCAAAATTCATCATTTCCATGAGGTGATATCAGTAGACCAGTCATGAAATCCATCGAAAAATTATCCCACTTTCACTCAATAATGGAGAACATATATAGAATCAGTGTCAATAATTAATGTTCTTCCCTTACCTACATACAGGCGTAACACTGAGTGATGAAACCAAAAATATCATATTTCATACGAGGCCACCAATAAAGGTGTCATAGATCCCGATACACATTTCTAACACTGGGGTGAACCACACATGCTGAGGTGTGGAATTCCTACATCATCTCCTCTCAGATGTCTATTGGGACCCATACATTCCCGTAAAACAACAATATATCATCCCTATACATGGTCCAACCTAAAGATGTATCATCATCTGAAACATTTTACCTCAGGAAAAGGACTTCAAAATATGATAACTACCTCATTCATACCCATTATAGAAGAGTATAAGTCACTATTAAGGTCGAAGGGAGAGTCTAACCATGGTCCTCCTAAAACTCAACATGCATATCCAAGAATAAAGCCATAGTCTTCCATTATCCACTATATTCCAAAACCACATGTTTATTAGTATTCCAACTCAGAGCACCATCTATTGAATACCCTTTTACAGGCATGTAGGTAAGCTCGATATCAAACGAAAGTTGGTAATCCAACCACTTATGTTGCAAGAGATTGAGATCACATTATGTAAAGATGTACTTGAGGATTTTTTTTATCAGTGAAAATTAAAGAAAATTCTCCATATAAATAGTGTCTAAAATAATTTAAGTCATAAACAACAGCAATGGGATCGAGGTCATGCATTGGGGAATTCCTCTCATGAGGAATGAACTGACAATACTCATACGCGATGACTCACTCATCTTGCATTATAACAGCTCCAATTCAAATACCCAATGTGTCACTATGTATAGTATAGATCATACTTGGATCAATAATAATTATTATTGACACTAAAGACAGTCTTCCATTCAACTCCTAAAATTTTACTTCACAAGCTTTTGACCATATGAATTTCACATCCTTATTTTTCAATCTCATAAGTAGTGTTGAAAGGTGTGATAAATACTTGATGAAGACTCTATAATATCTAAAAATTCATAATAAACCCATAATGTCAATTATATTCTTGGGATACTTCTAGGAAACTACCCCAATCACTTTCTATGGGTCAATTGAAACTCCTGACTCTGAGATAATGTGACTCTAGAAGTGGAATTTATTGATCCAGAAGTTGCATTTACCGATCTTATCATAGATCTAGATCTCCCTTAATGTATTCATAATGATCTCAAGATGGGTTGTAAGGTCATTTCTAGAGCATTAATACAAAAATATATCATAAAAAACAACCAAAAATAAATCTAGATATGAGTGGAAAACCTAATACATAAGATACAAAAAGACTACAGGTGCGTTCTTGAGTCTGAATGGCCCTACTAGGCATTCATAAAGAACATATCTACTTCTGAAAGCTATTTGAGGTATGCCTAAGGTCCTAAATAGTACCTAATGATAGAAAAACCTCATATCTATCTTTTACAACACTTTTTCTCCCCGAAGACGATTAAAGAGGTAATTTATCCTAGGAATTGGATATCCATTATTTATAGTGAGTTGGTTCAAACAACGATAATCTACATAGATCCTAAGGGTGCCATCTGAATTCTAGGAAAAGAGAACCAGTGAACCCTAAGGAGAAGTGTTGGGGAATAGAAATTTTTTAGCCTCTGCATGCTCGAACTTATTCCTGAGTTCTAGAATCTCCTTTAGTTCCATCATATAAGGAAGAATGGTCGCCAGGGATGCACCTAGAACTAACTCGATAGAAAAATATACCTATCACACTGAAGATAGACCTGATAAAATTTTAGGAAATATATATATGAAAGAATCCACTATTGGAGGGAAATAGTGGTTTGTAACACCTTTTCATTGAAAAAAAATACAAGTGATATGATTTACCACATTACCTAGCCTCTACTACTCGGGTCCTACTTGTCTCGTGCTGACATCCTATTCACCATTATATACGTGCTCAATAGTCAATGGGGATGTACACGTCCCCCTCCGATGATATAATTCAATATGGGACTGATAGGTAACTAACCAAACTATCCTGATGATTATTTCAAATCCCATCATGTTGAGGACATACATATTCCATATTAAAAGGTAACCACTTATCTCAAGGGGATAGTAACTATAATTAATAACACCCTATAAATGGATACCTAATGGTGTGTCTAGCATCATAACACCATTATTTTACTCAATATTGAAGACTAAACATTCCATAATATTCTGAGATATAAACAAGTGAGATTCCCTAAAGCATAAAATAAATTGGAGGCAACTAGAATAGTACCACATAAAATACAACTTTTGGTGCTCTGGACTTACAGTGTAGGCTATACTGCATATAAATGGTATGTAATACGACCCTAATTCACTGCCTGACTACCCTGATCAAGCCCACTCTGTTGTCACTAAGAATCATAATTACTATTGACTTTACCTTGAATTCCTCCTCGACCTAATCTACCAGTGGTATTCCAGCTACCTTCTTATCATGATTCTGCTAACCCTTACCTTGATCGAGTAGTAGTTGAAGATCCTATCTTAGTAGGAACTGGAGGAAATATCCTTTAGAAAACACTAGATATGGACCATCCTGCCATATCCTATGCACTCAATAGGATCTCATGGGCACTGAGACTTGATGTGTCTAGGATTCTCAAACTAATGGATGATAAGAAATCTCTCTTCATGAGAATAATATCTACTTCTACCTTTGTGAGTATTCTCAAAACACCTCTTTCGCACAGAAGAAGAACCACTGGAAGCCCTGGGTTTCGAACCTCACTAACTCTCACCTTCATCCTGACTCAAATTAATCTCTATAATAAGGGACTAGATGATTATTTCAGAAATGGTTCTCAACCTGAACACATTGACCTATTACCAGATGGCATAGACCAGCCCATCCTCAAATCATTTAGTGCTCAAAATATCATGAACAATTAGAGTAGTATTGAACCTTTGCAACTATATGAAATGGGTAGAGTATTTCATACCTGACATGATCTCATATCATGGGTTCATAAATTCTCAAGATTTTTCAGCCCTCGGAATCTAGGGAAAGAATTTGTCATAGAAGATGGTCTAGAAATCAACCCAGACCATATCTCTATGCTCACCATATTGGGTGATGATGTCCCACCACTTATATTCTAAATCACGAAGATATTAGCTGATAGCTTTACCCTATGCTCTGGAGGCATCTCCATATGCTCAAATATAAGCAATATGGTTTCAAGCTAAGAATCTGCAACATGAGGTCGGCTGCCCCCTAAAAGGTGGGAGGATGATGTTGCTGAAACATGAGATTAAAATATACCATGCATGGGGTAGGACAAACTACATCATTCATAGACTGAGTCATACATAGAAAACCCTCTCAGAACTAGGAATAAATGCCCATATCTAGAACTGGAGGAGGAGACACATGCGGCTCTACATGATGAATCATTGGAGAATCACAACCCTCCACCTTAGGAACATGGTAGTCACCACCTTTAGGGCATGTGATTAGAGAACATCATGGAAGTATAATTCAATAATTCCAAACATATTCCTCAAAAGACATTTAATCAAGTATAAAAATTGTATAAAGATAAATAGGATTGGTGTAATTCTTTCCTATTGATATGACCACATCTCTCTTCCTACTTCCAAACCCATGTCTAGTTGGAAGAAGAGACTATAACTAGTCATATGAATATAAGAGATACTCACAACATACTACTAAGGACGAGTTGAGGCCCAAGTCTCTGTGGAGGATTTATACATGATTGTTGATCATTATTTATAATTCATATTCATTTGAATTTGTTCTTGTTTAAACCTGTTTGACCATACTTCACATAAATGGTTAAATCATATAGTATACCACTTTTGATCCATAAGGCTTCATACTCTTTATGAAACAAAATATGATATTCAATCAACTCACACCATAACATGTTCCATATCGTGTGACTGATGGTCCATAGCTCAATGTTCCATAATTGAATTCTTAAGGTGTTTTCTTTAACCTGTTTAAAAAAACATTTTCAGGTTAAGGTAGGAACTTTAAGTATTAATTATGTTTTCTAATCCATATAAGAATTATCTATACAATTCAATAGATATCAAGGAATAATAAATATACAATAGAAAAATGCATGCTGAAAATAAACGGGACATGAAAAAATACATGGAATATTCGTCTTAGTGTACCTCATAATGATGCATGTAATGAATTTCCCTCATTTAATTGGGAGACAGTAAAGAAATCATAATTTCAATAACATAAATATCAATAACATCAGAAACCAAGTTATCTGCCCAATATTGAAGTCATATCAATAGTAATAGGAAAAATATTAATAATAAGTATAATTCAGGACACTTAGCCTTTACCCCATACATTGGTTCGCAATGCCCATGCATGGATTATGGACAAGTTAAAAACATTCATAATCTATAGTTTATTGTCTCCAAATAGTAAGGAATGAGATTAAAAACTTTTATACCACTTTTTGACATCCCATCTTGGGATCCACTTAACATATTCCCCTAGTAGGTCGGTCACTAGACTCAAGCGCACCTCCATGTATAATAAAGGCTTCGACTAGTAGTGAGGGTGTAAAGGTGGTACAATAGGGGGACTATACACTCATGTATGAGTATCCCAGTGGATACAAACGTATACAATCAATAGTGAAATCATAATATAAACAAATATAATCAGTAAAATGAAACATTGTAACAAACAACTGAATTAGTAAGAAGTGAAAGATTTGAACTGAACAATTGATTACAAAAAAATCATATAAGGCATTGTTTAATACATGGATGTATGGAATTATATAATACAAAAGTAATAGGTAGATATAGGCATGTTATCAAATAGTACAAAAATTCAAAAAGGACCAAATAGCTCCATATGTATCTTGAGCCTACGTTCTATCGTCTAATCCTAAGCTCCAACTAGGTAAGCAAGTAAATAACCTATGATAGGGCCTTTTCCCTACCCAATACCCACAGAAAGATAGTCTTCTCGTGTACCAAAGGCATCCAAAGTAGGGTTTGAAATAAAAATATTAGTAAACCGCAACTAATATTGTATATGTATAATTTGAGTAGTGATCGTAACAAAACCATGTACATGTATAACATAATAAGATAAACAATACAAAAAACAATAACTAGCCTTCACAGGTTCCTATAGGACAATTGGCATGTCTACCTGCTGCATCTCATTGATGTAATGTTTGATCATGTCACTATACATATAAATAGTAATATTATATATATAGATTAGTTCTATATTTCATCCACCTATAGGAACCAAGTCCATATAAATGCCTAATGGCCATATATCTAGAATACTACTACTGGACTAGACCAGGGTGTAACTCAAGAATCCATAACTAGTATAATGAGCCTAAAAACATGAAATTGGGTATATTCTCTACATCCCATGAAGAGATAGAGAAGTCAAGAAAAAATACTCTGAATATAGATTGATCCTCCATTAAAACACTCTAATCATGGAACATGGCACATAAATCACAACCCCCGTATAGAATCCCTGGTTCTGGTCATCATTCTCAAAACCTATTGTAAGGGAGCGGGATTTCCCTCCAGGATCAACACCAATTTTCCAATGCACACATCCCCTATAAAGGTGTATTATAATTATAACTAGCATATGGGATTACCTGAAATCCATTTATCTCATAAATCTTGTATACATAGAATAGGCATAATCGTCATTATAACATAATACATAATGTATAACCTCTTATGGGTTTTAATTAAACTTTATGAAATGCATGGTCATATATATATTATTCCATACATGAGGAAAATACCACTCAAGTATATTGTTAGTAAATCCAAATCCCATTAAATAATCGCATTCCCTTTTAACTCATTCAATTCATTTAAATAAAGGAAACCATCTTGAACTTGAAATCCTATATAATCAAAAAAATATTAACAAAACCAACCCATTTAGTTTTTCAAGGAATGTAAATTCCTTTTCAATGTCTTAAGTGTCAAGGGAAGGTGTCAATGGAAACATGGAATATTCCTACTTGGGAAATTCCATCTACAAAAGGATCATACACCTAAGAGGTTATTCGGGTTTCAATAAACATTCATGTCAAGATGGAAATTATTTTTAAAAACCAACCCTTTATCTCATTGTGAGTTTCAGGCATTTTGAACCAATTGGCCAAAATATCTAATTTCAAGTGGCACACCTATAGGGTGACCATATAAGGTGCGTTCAATATCTAATCCATACAAAAAGGATCAATAGACATGAAATAAGGTGTAATGATCAATTATTCATGAAGGAATCAACAAAAAATCGATAATTAGAAAAGGTCAGACTATGGAATGATGGCATAATTATGAAACAACCAAAACTAGATGGGAAAACAATTTGACCACTACGTCTAGGCCATATATGACTCCTCGCTCAATATTGACCTCGTATTCATAGTAGGTTGGAATTAATATGAGATAAAATACAATTTTATGAAAATTGGGCATATGATACTACACCAAAATATCGCAATGGATGGAATGTTTAACTTTGATAGGAGTTGATAGACTATGAGAGCTTATCAGGTTGAATCCAAGGATTCTGACAAATTGAGAAAAGGACACCTTGTCTAATTGCCTAGATTAGGGTGTTCTTGTGCTCAAAGAGAAGGAGAAAGAGGTTTTGGCCACTAGATAAGGAAAGAGAAAATATAAAAATATTAATAGGTTAATTGGTGGAAAAGAGTAAATTCACCCAAAAAAACAAAGCACGTGGTTTAGGAGCACAATTAGTCAAACCATGCACAAACCGTGTAGGTTTTTCTACAGAGAAGGGAACCCCACATGGTTAGGTGCACTATTTGACTAACTATGCATAGACCATGTGAAAGGGATCTCCCCAAATTATTCAACAGGAAAAATGGTCTTGCACCCTGGGTCACACAATTTCAGACAAACCCTATGACCCAATATATTTTTTCCATTTCAGAGCTTTGAGCTTCGGATGAGCCCCAGGTGCACCTGTTCCCTCCATGAATTGATTAAAAATTAATATTTGGTTCATTGAAGGTATTAAAATTGAAAAACTAATGATCCATACCTTCATTGAAAAGGCATGTTGTTACAATTAATTTATTATGTTTTATTCTTTTAATAAATTTCATGAGTTTCATCTCCCTCCTTTATAAAATTACATGCATAATTTCTCTTTTTTACACTACTTTGAGCACTCTAGCTCCAAAACCCAACCAAATTTCATTACTAACGTCCCAATAAATTTTCTAGAGTTTTTTTCTCCCAAAAATACCAACCCCATGGTATTTAAAAAGATATCTAAATCAGTTCTTTCAAATAAGTGGTAATCACCTTAATCATTCACTTTATTTTCATTTATTATTTTACCACCAAAAAATATGTGGTATTTATCATAAATTAATAACCTTAGTATCATAAATATAGATAAATAAAATTATAATTCTGAAAACACCATTATCGACCCTCTTTCCCATTAAATGGAAAGTGAAATTATCACTTGTGCATTTTTACGGCTTATCGTCTCCATGTAGTAAGAAAATTCATCTTTCATCACCATATTTTTTATATATGTATTATGATGGTTTTAATATTTATATAGGATATCTATGACATAATTATTATTCTTTCATGATAATATCATATCTACATTCTCAACTTCCAATCTATTGGTAAATGATAACACCGCTTGTGTGTACGTGTTGACTACCACACCTACATAGCGATGTGATTTTTTTCATTTACAATTTACATTGAATGTAATAAGGATGGATTTGATAAATATATATTACGTATATACTATATTAATTATTTTTTAAATTGTTATTATTTTTTACATTTATTTCATTCCATCAATAAAACAGTTAAAACTACATTCATGAATATATCTAGCCCACGATCCCCATGAACGGTGTAATTCATACACCGAGAACAATGAATTTAATATTGAATTGTCAAAAAACTTGTGAAGAAGGTCATAATTAAATAATATATGGTATTATATATATTATTATAGTTTGGGAATATATTTATAATAAATAATTATCTATTATACAGTATTTTCGAACATGTATAAAGGAAGTCAGTCCAGAGGTAAGTGTTTTATTTTAAAATATCATTATTTATCAGGATTGTTAAAGTTTAAGTTATAATGATTAATTATCATGATCTATCTCTCAATAATCCTATAAAATTTCTTCCCCTCTATTTATTTATAGAAATTACATATTTCAATTTATTTTTCCTCTCTTTAAGAAATCAAGAGACCAAAAGAATGTTTTAAAGTAAAACCCGATTTATTTCTCTCTTCATTCGAAAATAATTTCTCTTCTATTTTTTTGTTTTGTAAAAACGTTTTCAATAATGTTTTTACTATTCTATAATTATTATTTAAATAATATTACCCATTTTATTCCTTTTTAAAAAAATTAAAAGGTATCGTATTATCATTTTCCAAAAGCCGTATTTTCGTCTTTTGATAAAGATGTGAAATAAATCATTATTTAACATATACAACATGAATTAAATTTAACAACATCATAAATGATCAAGGAATTAAATATTTCTTTAAAATTTTCAATGGTTATTTTCATAAAATGTAATATTTACAACAATTTTATATTTTAAATAAGTTATTTCAATGTAAAAAATGTATTTTTGTTAAGAAATGTCCCAGGTGATCTTTTAAAATAATTTTCCATCAAAGATGACATACATTGACGCTTCCCAAACTTTACTATGGATATGTTCTAATGATAGGATCCTTATTAATTCCTTGAATGTTTTATGATTATTTTTACAATATTAGTGTGAAACTCATTTCTTTTCTATTGGTTATACAAAAATGAAATGATGAAATGTTTATGAAACCTAGTTCCTTTTCATAGGTTAAGATATGATGAATATTTTATGATATTTTTGAACACATATGTATGTATTTAATTATGTGATTGGTTGTCTTGGAATTATATATTCCTCCAATTTATTGGGTAAAGATGGCTTTTCCATGAGATAAATAGGACTGGAATGTGGAGATAACCAGGTTTAGTAAGGTACTCTATCCACTTTGATAGACTTGGAATTTAAACTTGAATATTATGATGGTGTGTGGAGTGAATGTAATCAACTATTATAGTATTGTTAGTGAGCCTTAACTTCTATAAAAATGATTTCCTATCCCTATATGTATGCCACAAATCTATGTATTATGACAATGTTATTCTCTCATGGATTATATTATTTGATTCATTCATGACTCATGTATTAAAAACTACCAATATGTATTCCATGACTCAAGATTATGATATATTATATAATGGTTATGGATTAAAAATGTTAAGCTAAGGTTCCCATAACCTTATTCACATGTTATTCATATGTGATCATTGATATCTCCCATATTAACCCTTATTGAGTATCTGAGCTCACCCATTTTGATGTTTCATTTTCCAAAATTTATGAAGAAAGGTTTAGGGTATGAAATATATAATAAGGGTGGTAGTTATGAAGAACAAAGTTAGAGATGATGTAGATATCTTATGAACCAATTGTTAATGTATCCAAGTTTCCAAAAATACTACACCTATACGATTCTGGCATGTATTTTTAAGTTATATAGTGAGTATTTATCTAATAATATGTAATACCAATATATGAAAATTATTGGTCATTATACGATAAATAATGAATGTTAACCCAAAATATAAATCTTGAGTAAGTGATTGAAGTGATAGATTGAAATGAATTCCAAAAAAATCGATAAATATTTTTTTCACACACATTAACTTAAAATGGAGAGGTATTTCTTTGGCCACATGTAAAAGGATGAATAATCCATTAGGGAATATGAAAAAAACTTCACAAGACTTTCACAATACACCTCTAGCTTTTTCATCACCCCAAAAGTAATGTTGACAACTTCTTTGGTGGGATAAATCTAATTATAAAAAATTATTTGGAGATTTAAGACTTTGAAAACCATGAATAAATTTTCTAATGTTCCCTTGAATTCAAAATTGAGATAATATAATCTCAAGGGTCCAATGGTTCATGAGATAGGAAGTCAAGGATGTATTTTAATTCTGCTGGTTTGAAGGATAAATATCATGGGATAAATAATGTTTAACATCCCACTTTTCAAAAGTGTGGGTTGAGGAATATTGTAAATTTCTTAAATAGGACAAGGAAATTCTTTAGGTGCACAAAATAAGGGTTCCAAGATAGTTATTACCGATGGGAGAAACCCAATAATGTGTTGTAATAATGTAATTCTCCAGTCAACCCCCAGCCTATTCCTTAATGTTCTACTACATGAGACTATGACACTACGGGAATCAATGCACTAAGTAACAGTTTTTCAATGAAAACTAAAAACAACAACCTCTATGGCCTAGAGAGAAAGGTATTTCTTATACCATCACTACTTCTGAGTTGGATCCCAACAATTAAGTGGTTAAGGTTATGCTAGTTATTCATTCAATGATAGAAAATTACTCTTTGATTTTGGTTCTATTCATTATTTCTAGTCATTCAATTTTTTTATAACTATTCAAATTCAACCTTAAAACATGGAATTCAATTTACTAGTGAAGATGGAAAATCGTTCAATTATTATATCCCAATCATATATCATATTCCATATCAAAATTTTTCATCTAAATTTCCCATAAAAATTTCTTATACTACATTTAGTTGAAAGTGATGATATTTTGATCATGGATTGTATTTACTTGTATATAGACAACATAGATTGTCGAGAGTAGGAAATCACCCTCTATATCAATGATCTCCCTCTGATTCTATACAAGTGCAAGGAGAAGGCTGAATATCTTTTGGTATCATCATCTCAATCATGTTTATTATTTATTTTTATCCAATAATATCTTGATTAAATTATTGATACTAAATAAAAGGTTATACTTGATGACATTCCCAATGTAAAGTGATTTTCTGATGTGTTTCATGATTTTTTTTCTCTTTCTACTAGCTTAGAGGTTAATTTCTCAATCAAACATATACATACATTTTACCATATCCAAGGTTTTAAATAAAATGGACACTATTTAACATCACGTACGAAGGACAAAACTATCAGAGAATCTGGGTAATGGGATTATATTCCTAAGTGTTTCTCTATGGGGTACATTGATCATTTTTATTAGGAATAATGATGGTTCAATGCACCTTTTCATTGATTATTATGATCTCAAAATAATCATCATAAAAAATTTCATTTTCTATGGATTGATTAATTCTTCAATTAGCTACAGGGAACCCAATACTTCTCCAAGGAAAATCTTTGATTGGAATTGTATAAAGTAAAGGTGAATAAGGAGGATAGCCCCAAATATTTATTTTTCTAAAAGTACTGTTAGTTCATAGTGATTCCAATTGTTCTTGCTAATGCTCTATTTATCTTTATGAACTTAATGAATTAATTCATTAGGGATTATCTCAAACAAAATTGTGTTAGTATTTATAGATGATATTCTTATCTACCCTAAAATCAAGGTAGAACATGAAAAGTATTTGAATGTTATACTGAGGGCCCTGTGGAAAGAAAATTTATATGCAAAGTATAGTAAATGTGAGTTTGGGATAAAGAATGTGACATTACTGGGGTATGTTATAACTAGAAAAGGGAATTATATGTATCCCTAAAAGGAGAGCCAATTAAAGGATTCTCAAACCAACATCTGTGATGGAAATCTATAGTTTACATGGATTAGTTGGGTACTATCATCAATTTTTGAGAAACTTCTCATAATTTTCAACCCCACTAACTAATCTAACCTGTAAGGGAGTCAGGTTTGTCTTGAATGGAATTTAATTATTAAATATTTAATTTATATGATAATAACTACACTCATACTCACATTACCTACTAGTGGGGAAGGATTTGTGATCTAAAATAGGGCAACTAAAAATCTTTTGGGTTGTGTAATCATTGAAGATGATAAAGTGATAGCTTATTCCTCCCACCAATTAGAGATTCATGATTATAAATACCTAATGCATGATATAGAATTATTTTCAGTGATCTTCACATTAAATATTTGGAAAAAATATCACTATGTGGAGAGGTGTGACATATATACAGATAATAAAATCATTAAGTATATATTCACACAAAAACAGATCAATATTCACCAAATAAGGTGGGTAGAACTGATCAAGGATTATGATTGATCAATCCTTTAACATACTGGGAAAGAAATAAAGTGAAAATGATATGAGTATAAAGTATCCCACAACCCTATCTATGATGGGTATTGTAAGGTATGCCATCTTCTTGGACATGTTGAAGATGGATGTGGGAATAATAAAAGGATCTTCATCTTACCTTTCATAAATAAATACTAAACCATTTATTCTCAAGAGGATCATAGATGCCTAAAAATATTATGAATTTATATATAATTTTTTTTGTAAAAACCCTAACTCTAGTATCCTAGATCCATTGGTTACTTTGTTACATGCTCATTAGATACAAGTATTCCCATCCCATATCTTTGAATAGTTTAGTAGTCTAGAATAACTAGATAGAAACTGTATTCCCATATTGTATTGGAAATATAAAATACCTATCATAAAGTAATTCTTTTAACCTTTATGTTATTCATAGTACCCTTCTTTATATCCTAGAGAAAATAAAAAAAAATAAAAAGGTGAGCTCAAACACTCATTAAGGGTATGTGTATAGCAGAAGATAATAAAGCATGAATAATATGGAAAAAATAAATGATGGTAAAAATAATACATATAAATAATAACCTGAGAAGGAGAATAATTCATGCATATAAAATTAATAATCACAAGTAAATAAATAACTAATTTCATAATGAGGGAATGAATAATGTCAGACATCTAAAACATATCGTCATGGATTTAGCCAAGACATCTGAAAATAAATGGGCATGGCCTTAGTAAAAACTCAATCTAATTTGTCTCATGAAACCTACTAATGCATCAATGAACTATAGTGTTCTCCTACAATAACTTACTAGGTCCAATTAATTCCTCATATGAATAAAAAAATCTTAATCAATATGTCATGAAAATATATAACTTTCAGTATTGGAATAACTATTATATAGATTATCATTACTTTCCCCAGTCTAGAGATTAATAAACCATACAAATAAATATGTTGGATGGTATCATTAGATTATATCCTCAAAATAATATTCAACAAAGGATTTAAAAATATATGGAAATACTTTATAGAGATTACTCGATTATTTATTGTGGAAAACACCATTTTCACTTTGAAAATAATTTTTTTACAAATAAAAAAACTTTTCACATATTAAAGATACCATTTCCTTTTGACAGAACTCTAAAAACATATAAAAGAAGATTCAAAAAATTTATCATTCATAATAGTGGTAATTTTTTTCATGGAATAAGAAAGGAAGAGAGTGCTCCTACAGTAGAATTGACTGGTGCCTTTTTAACATTCATGGCATCTAAACATTCTCAGATTCCAAAGCTTATCATCTTATTTGTGCCCTTTATTATCACTCAACACTTTGAGTGGGTCTTTTCTCAAAAATTAAAAAATGTGGCCACTTCCTATATTAGCATGGATGGTCTTCTCTTCCTAGGTATCATCAGGCTATGGAAACTTCATGGAGAAAAGAAACCAGAGCATCTTATTGGTAGTTCTTCATAATAGGTTGCGACATATTAAAGGTGATATTAAGGATTGGTTTTGAAGTCTAAATTACATATATCATTACCTAGATATTATTAGTGTGTAAGTTTAGCATATGGATATAGAAAATTAAGATGATTTGGAGGATCCTCTTTTCTATAATCTTACTATAAAGAAGAATGATTTGGTGTTAAAACTAATAGAATATTAGTGCATGATATGTGAGTAGTCTATAATAAATTAGTTTAATGAAGAAGATAGGAATACTTCATGATTTAAATATTGCATCATTGAGATGTGGAGCATTTTCAGACTAAATATCCATATGAAATATGGTTCTAACTCAAATGACCGGGACTTTTTGGAAGCTACGGAAGAGTTTCCAATCAAAAATATTCTATCAAGTACAAACCCTTGAATGAATCGAAGTTACCTGGGAGGTATTATAGATATTGTAGATTCAATTCCCAGATTTCTGAACAACAATATTTACTTAATGTTAGAATCTATACTGGATGAGCAGGAGATTCATGATGTGGTTCTCAACCTCAACTCGACTAGAGATCCTAGGACTGATAGTCTTCACAATTTGTTTTATATAGAGTCTTGGGACCAGGATAAAGATCATATAGTGAAATAAATACAATATTTCTTCAAGGAATGTAATATTCCCCATAGTTCTTGTTTAGTAGATTTAATTCTTATATCCATGTGAAAATACATGTCCTCCCTAAATCAGTATAGACAGATCTGTCTATGTAATTTTCCATATAAAGTTTTGGCAATGATTATCAATTGAAGGACCTCTCCTCATATTCAAAATAGGATTTCCAAGGAGTAACAAGGATTTGGGAAAGGTTGGTCCATACAGGGGCTATATACTTGGCCCAAGAGAATCTTAGTTATCTCAATAAGAAAACATAGGGGTCCAGTATAGCCATCGAGCTATACATGGAAAAATATTACGATAGGGTGGAGCAGTCTTTCATCACTAGAGAGATTTCTAGCATGGGGTTCTTAAATGTGTTAATTGATATTATTTTTTTCTTCTTCAGTTATCCCAAGGTGTCCATTGTTTTTATGGGGATTATTTGTGGTTTCTTCAAATCGGTAAGGGGCCTAAGAAAAGGTGATCCTATTTCCCCTAGCATTTTTATCATGGTGAAAAATTTATTTAGTTTCCTTATTAGCATAAGAATTTTGGAGGGTAGTATCCTTCATTTTAATTATAGAGTAAACATAATTTTATTATCTCATCTAATGTTCACTGATGACACAATCATTTTTATCAATGGCAGCAAACTCTATATGGGGGGTTTTAAAAATGCTATCAAAAGATACAGTAAGTGCAGAGTATTATTAGTGAACTAAGGAAAGAGAAGTGCATTTATCTTGAACAGGTTATCAACAAGGAGATCCAAATTCATCATTTATAACCTAGGATTCAATAGAAGGGGTTTTCATATTTATTATCTCGAGACATCAATTTATTTTTGTAGAATTTGCGTGGATCATTTTGATAATCTGGTTGAAAAAATGATCAGAAAGATATCAAAATAAAATAATCATTTTCTATATTTTAGTGCTAGATTAACCCTTGTAAATGGTATTTTATCCTCCATAATAATTTATATTCTTTCCTCCACAAAGGATCCTCCCCATTTTCTCTCGACTATAAAAACTCATGACAACTTTTGTTAGGGGTGCTCATGTAGATAGAATACACCACTGGGATTCTTGGGATTGTATTTCCAAGACTATATGTCTGGGGGATTAGTATTAGAAATATCAGAGATGTTATGGATGGAATTCATACAAAGCTTTCTTGGGATGTGATTAAAGGCTGATCTTTATGAGGTTGTTATTCTAAAGAGAAATATGGAGATATTCTTGGGTCTCTGAGTGAATGAACATAAATCATGTGGTTATTGATTCATGAAATAATCTAAGTGCTTGATAATCATGTATTCTGGATTTTGGGGTGGGGGAGATAAGATTTTGTAAATACAACTGGGCAGGAAGAAAACTCTTCTTCCCAGGGTCTCCCACCCCAGACTTCTCCATCAGTCAAGAGAGTCGCCTCCCTACTTTTACTCAGGTAGTGATTGATATTAATGAAGGAAGAACATTAAATCTTATTGATCCTTCAGATCTCTAGACAACTATATCTTCATTGATTCGGTATTTGGAACTTTCCTTAAGAAGGACTTCTGAAGAGTGGTGGCACCACTAATAGTTATTTATGTTTGGGGAGAGGTGTTTGGGTGAAAAAATATTATGGTCAAATATGTTTCCCTTGTGTGTCATGTTAGTAATAATGATCTTTCTAGAGATGATAATATTAAACAATTGGGTATCCAATCGGTGTCCCAGTGCTCATGTTATTCCAATTCTAAGGAGAAAACTATTCAACATCGGTTCTTTGAGGGACAATCGGTGAGGTATGTATGGATCATTTTTGGGAGCTTCACTAGTATCATATATTATAACTTTTAGGCCTCATACTTTCTTAAATATTGGTTCCAAGTGGTGGAGAAGAATCATAAGGAAGGTAAATCCATAGCATGCATCATAGATGTAGGGTGTTGGTGTATCTGGAAAGCCAAAAATAGATCTTGGTTAGAGGTCCTCTCCAGCTCATGTGTGGCCATCACTGTAAGGATTCAAACCTTATTTATTGATCTGGGAAAAATATTCATGTACTGGGAGAATTATCCCTCCATAAAACCATTTTTAGGTTCCAGTGTGTCTATACATGCACCGTGCAGACCCCCTGTTGGTATATAGTTCAGGTGGCATTCTCACGCTTCTAGGTTCAAACTCAACACTAATGTGTCATGTATCTCTGGAATCATGCGGGGGTGGTATCATCTGAGACAATAGAGGATACACTATCTTTTAATTCTCATCCCACTTTTGGGATGGAAGTTTTCTATAGGAAGAAGAAAATTCTTTATGTGTCGGCCTTGATTTTTTCAAGTGGAGGAACATACCCCTTGTAGAACTTTAAATTGACTCTTAGGTTATTTTTAAGTCTCTTCAAGGCCACTTATCTACCCCATGGTCAATAATACATTGACGTAAAATGAGAATCAATTATATTAATGAAGGAATAAAGGCTAAACACACATGGAGGGAAGGAAATAGGGTGACTGACTATCTTGCATCCAATGTTATAAAATAAAATGACCTATCCTGTTTTGATAACATATGGTACTAACTGTATGGTGGTGAAATCATTTTTAAGGGGGATGCACTCAGTCTTCATTTCTATAGACCCCCATAGTCTCATTTATCTTTCATTCCAAATATTTTAAGGGAACCCCTATATTCAATAAAAAAATTTATTGTGTGTGTAAGTTTTTCTCATAGTGTATAATTTTAAAAAACATTTCTTTTACACTTCTGGTAAATTCAAAAGGGTACCTCATTCAGAAAACAATAAGAATATTCTTTTCAAAAATTTAAAATATTTCAAACACATATAAAAATGAATTTAATAAATAATTAGAGGATATAAAAATATTATTTTAAAAATTTTAAGAAAATATGTATATGGAAGAAAATATTACCCCTGTAGTAAAAATCTTGGGTAGTGATGAGATTTTGAAATAAACCCTTCACTCAAGTTTTCATTACATTATATGCATCAAAAAATCATGTATAATAAATATATATTTATTATAAATCTATTAGAAAACTATACTCATATATATCATACCACATATGATTTACTTAAAACAGTTTATCACTCATTTATGAACAATCTTTCATTAAAATAATTTTTCATGCTGGTAAATGTTGCGTTTTTTATATGTGTTTTGTTTCATTAGTTTTAGTCATCATACTTTGATCATGGCTAGATATTCTATATAATAGAAATAATGATATAAATATCATATGTATTCATTATATTCATATTTATAATCCTCAGTAAAAGTTAGAGTTAGAAAAATAAATTACATTGTTCCTAGAGACGGCATGTCATACGTACATATGAATATTGTTTCTTTTTTTCAAAGGATGGAAAGAAAAAAAATTTAAATAATAACTATCATTTCGAAAACCATAATTATAACATATAAATCATATATATTCATAAAATACACCCTTATTTCCATTTTTTCAGAAAAATGTTGATGGTTTTACCTGACACTCAGTTGGGGGTGATTGAGGGTGGTTTCATAGCTGTTTCCATCTGGATTACCATTTTTGTCTCTAAAAGAAACTCTCAATGGATCCCAATTCCATGAAAAGTAATAAAACTAATTTCTAAAGGTAGATTATCATCTAGGGATTGAGACCAGTGATTCTTAAGAACTCACATTGGTCGATAGGATGGGAGTTCGGACTCATCACACCCTCTTGGGGGTAATTATTACATATTTCAGTGATATCTTATAGATTTAAGATATGATCATGAATATCTTACAGATTCTAATCAGTGAATGGATAAAAAAATAAAATGATTGAGTGTTTCAACCTTCTCTATGTAAATGGAATTATATTTATGATACCATCTATATATATCTGATTTTCCCCACCAATTTCCTATTATTGATTATAAATGGGTAACTTCTTATATTTTGAAGATGTTTCACCAAGAACTCTTGATTTTAATGCCATCGTGGGAGGTGATTGGTGTTTCTAGGCTGGGATTTAACCTTTATTACGTGTCTTATGTATCCAAATTATAATAGGAATCATACCCCATGTAGTTCATTTATGTCCAAGATGAGTAGTTTAGAATCACGAAGAAAAGAAATATACGAGGGATCTTAGGAATCATACATGGATCTTGAGCTTTAGGAATAATTAATATGTATCTTGGTTATGAAAATAATTAGATTCATCATAGTTAAATATTCACTCAACCCTTTGATGAATGGTTATAGAAAATTGATGCTCGTCAGAATTATTTTCCTGAGGTTTAGCTATATGGGAATGCCTTTCGGACTTACATCAAGGTGGATGAACTTGTATGGGGATAGTAAAATCATGTCACATAATGGAGATTAAAAACTTATGTTTACATAGTTGGGGAAAATTTATTATTTTATGGATATGATCATTTAGAATCCCTAGTCCAACATGAGTCATGCTCTATGTGAGAAACAAGTGATAGAAAGTTATCAAACTTATCATATATGGATACGAGATTTATACACTGGGGAGGCCCTATATTGAGTGTTTGATATGTAGGTTGGGCCTTAGGAAGGGGTCCTACATATCCTGTTTATAGAAGGAATTAGATTCTTCATATTTTAATTAGCTTCTCAATCCATTGATGGATTAGAGAGTACAATAAACCCATATGAGATTTTGGGTCCACTGGGTTTGAGTGTCTAAGATATTGAGGTAGTTGACGCATGCCTATCGTGGGGTGTGAAAAAACAATTTTTATATTCCCTAACTGTATTCTAGTTATTAACCCTAGTATGTATCATGAATTGAAGTGCACACAAAATAGTTCTTCACTTCTAAACTAGGTTCAAAATGCAGTGTTTCAATAATAAAATGATTAAAATAAAATTAGAAATTCGAATGATTGAAAACTATGATATTAGAAGGGTGATTATGTTAGGGTCATTTTCCCAATTTTGATGTTATCCTTGTTAAATTAAATTCAAACCACTTTTCTAAGTTGATTAATATGAGATTACACAATCATTTCCTCTCGCTTAGTGAAATTATGATGGTGATAAAAAACCATACCAAGATCTCAGTTTGGTCTACACTTTTTCCATGTGAAAAAGAGTTGTAATGAATATCATCAATTGACTTGGGAAATACCCAATAGAACCTTGTTTATCCCAAATAGTAATAATCATCCACTACCCCTTTTACTTGTACTAATTATTGTAGAGTACTTCACCACTAATCTCTAGTATATTCCATCGTATATAAATCATAAATTAATGGAGGGAGATTAAGATCATTTACCAAATAAAAAATCAATAAAATAACTAAATTCTAGAATGATCACACATGATAATAAAATCCATGATATGAAATTAAAATCAACTTTTAATAAGAAGGAAATTTCATTCAATTATGTTTAGGAACTCAAGAATCACAAAATAAAAAACCAACCCTTTCTCAATCACTCAAAATTTTTACCCCAACAAGCTAAGGGTAATAAAGATGAATAGGGAAGAAGAATTCATAATAAATAAATGGAAAAAAATAAATAAAAGATATAAAGTCTAAAATTTCCCCTTTTTGTGTCCCGAAAGGAATGAGATGGAATGGGATGCTTTGAGAGGGAGGAGCTCCCCTCCTTTTATAGGAAGATTTTTTCTCCTAAATTTTATTGTGTTTTAGACCAAGTTAATGACCTCTTAACGCATATCACCCTTCATTAATGTTGTTCATAAATATCTTGGCCTTCACCCCTCAAAATTCCAGTGTATTTGGACATGTATTTAAAGACTTATTCCCATTTTAATATGATAATTTCTTATGTCCAGTCAGACTCTCCAAATTGAAAACATTCAGATTATAATGCCTTAATGACCATGGAAACAGAAAAGTCACACATCCAAGCATTCCTAAAAGATGTTCCAAAACTCCTTTCTCATCCACACACCATATTTCACAATAATTGGGCCCACCATGGACGATTTAAGGACCCAACACCAAAAATAGATAGATCGGTAAACTGTTTTCATTGTCCAACTTGTAATCTTATTTTAAGCTTCATATGGTTGATACAACTTTTGGTTAAGAAGGTTTAAATGAGTCCCTAGATGTGGGTAATCCTAAAAATAAATAATTTCACAATTTGGATTAATATATAAAATATTATGGCCAAAATATATAAATAATTTAAAACTATTAAATATCCAAAATGGGCCATTTTTATTATTAAGCTCAAAATACCACCAATATAAAAAAATGTGGAAATTTCTCTTAAAGTAACTCTTTATTGGGATTTAAAAAATTTATATTAAATGTAAATTTATTGAAAATATTTTCTCTATCAATTACCCCATACTAAATACGTGGATTCCTGGACAATTAAACATCAAAATTAAATCAAAACCAAATCCAAAACACATACCCATGAGATATACCAAATCCACAACAAGAAACAAAAAGATATCATTCCTAATCAAAAACCATTATTTCACGTTCTCCATTTATATAATTTAATAAATTTTTTACTTTATTTCTTATCAAATTCACACAAAACACCTACCTCGTTTGAATTTTCTCTTATCCCACACATGTAAATGTTCAACAAGGATTTTCTCATTCAAACTCACACAAGAGTTTCTATATACTTGATAAGTTCCAACATCTCCACATTATGAGAGTCAAGGAATGTTTTTTCACATAAATACATTTCAGGGTTGTTCTATGGATTTTAGTTGGTAGGATTTATATGTTAAAAAATATGAGGCTAATAAAGGAGGGATTGGCTCTTTTTGAAGAAAAATTGAAAGATTCTAATTTCCACTCAAATATGGTATACCTCCCTTACCCTATATAGAAAAATAGATCCATAATCATGAAAAATCAAGAAAATTTCACACTTTTTAGCATTTCAAAATCTAGAATTTCTTCTCAAACACAGTTTTTCCTGAAATCTCCAAATAGGCCCAACTTTCTTTCTCCTTTAGTAGTTCTAGAAAGGCACAAATTATTTTATCATGAAATCTCTAGAAAGGCACAGCTTTAAACAAAATAAATTATTCAGTTGAATCATCAGCTCTTCAACATTCAATTTTTCACCCAAAGTATCACCAAATGAGGTAGTACATTGCATGACATCTTCCCCCACACTTAACTTCAACTAGATCATGAAGTTTCAGTTCAAGAACAGGTTGGATATGGAAAATTAGCTTGTAATGTGGATAACCTCATAGGTTTTTCATTGTTTCTAAGGGGTAAAATAATTAATGTATAAGGTAGGCCATAATAAAAATGATTCTTTTGAAAAGAGGTATTTAAAAACAAATAAATGCCTCAATAATTTAAAACACAAGTACCTCGAACCCCCAAGTTTTTATAGGATTAAATCATATTCTTGTTAGATAAATCATGGCCTTGTTTTCTCAAGAAATGAGTTGAATGTATATATTATAACAAAAATTGTAAAGAAGCCTCATAGGAAGGTGATTTCAAAAATAAAGATACTGATATGTGGTATGGGATTTAAAAATCAGAGTAATTTCCATGAAATTCCAAAATATTTTAACATGAAACAAATTCATTTCTATATTCATTTAATCTCAATTTCATGGAATATATTAGTTCACTCATTGAAATGGGTTTCAAAAATGGAAATTATAATCATTTTAGCTCAAAGGTTTTGAAAATACACTAAATTTTAAAAATAAACACCCAAATATCAAAAAAATAAACAATTGTTTTTTATAAAAATAGTAACCCAAACAATAAATTAAAATCCTAAACAAAAAGGGTGACCTCCCCCACACTTAAATGATGTAGTGTCCTCAGTGCACTGAAATGTATTGAACATGTAAGAATATTTTAAAATGAACCACAATAAGCATGAAAATGTAAAAGAGTGGTACGACCTGATGGATTTTATTAATAAAACTATTAGAGGAGTGTGATCTCCCCTATTAGCTCTAATTGTAGGGTCCTAAATAAATTCCTCAACCTGTGATAATTAATTGTGAATGGATACTTATCTCTATCCTTTTTAAACTAAAAAACACCAATAATATATACATGAGTAACTATAAATGGATCCTCCCATGTAGAATGTTGTTTACCTAGAATCAAACTGAGTCTTGAGTTTAATAACATCACTTTGTCTCTAGGATAAAAGTCTTTCAGTTCGATCAACTTATAATGGGATAATCTTCTCCTTTATTTGTAAATACATTAATTTTCAAATGCTTCCATTATAATTTACTCCACCTCTTGAAAGTTCATTCTTCTTTCTTTCCTAGCACTTTCAAGGTCCAAATTCATCTTCCTCATAACCCAATACGTCATATGTTTCAATTCAATAGGTAGGCGGTAGCTTTTCCCATAAATCATAATATATGGACTCATTAATTCTAGGGTTTTTAGGTTTTTCTATAAGCCCATAAGGTATCTTCCAAACTTTGGCTCCAGTCCTTCCTATTTGGATTAACATACTTTATCAAATTTCCTTCGATTTCCCTATTGGACTCTTCAACTTTCCCATTAGTCTGTGGATGATAAGAAGTTGATGTTTTATGATGAGCCTCAAACTTATTAAGTAATATATCCATTATAAAATTTAAAAAGTGAGTCTATTATATCATTTATGATGGATATAGGCACTCCAAACCAACAAAATATGTTATCCCTGACAAAATCACAAATGACATTAGCATCATCAATCTTTAGGGCTTTTGCTTCCACCCATTTGGAAACATAATCAACTGCAAGAACGATATAAGAATTTATAAATAATATTGGGAAAGGTCCCATAAAATATATCCAATAAAATTCAAAAATTTCACAAAAATTTAGTAGATTTTAAGGCATTTCTTTTATCTTTGAAATATTTTTGAAAGCTGATATTTTTCACACATTTTAAAAAAATCGTGAGAATCATTAAAATGGGTGGTAAAATAAATTCAAGATTATAAAACCATCCTTGTTATCTTTTAGTTACAAAGTTTCCTCTTTAATATAAAGTTTTACAAAACTCAATGACATATTTTACTTCACTTTCAGGAAAAAAATATTTTTGTTACTTGATCATTGCAAATCTTCCCAAGAAATGGATCATCCAAAATGTAATACTGAGATTCAGATCTCAGTGTATGAATTTAGTGAGAATTGAAATGAGATGAGACCTGAGATGTTACCAGATAATTGACCATGTCAGTATTTCAAGGAACTTCTCTTTCAATCAGTTACAACTGCTCTCCTAGAATTTGATCATTCAGCGGGTTTTTTTCTGGAATTTCAATTTCAGCAGTGTTTGGCAGTCTACTTAAGTTATCAACCACTTGGATCTTAGATTATTTATTGTCCTTGATTTATATATTGAACTCCTATAGTATAATCATCTATTTCACTACCCTTAGTTTAGCATCAACATTATTCATCATGTAATTAAGAGTTTCATGATCAGAAAACAAAGTGATTTTAATTCCAAACAGATATGATCTAAATGTTTATAAATAAATAAAATTCTAAGAAATAATTTTATGTGGTTGGGTAATAGTATTGGGAAACATATAGGGTTCTCAAATCATATTAAATGACTTATGGCCTACCCCAAATTTTTTGATAAATAAATAATCCAACTGCATATTTGGAAGCATCACAAAGTATCTCAAATGGTTCTTCCCAATTTGGAAATTTCATAATGGGTGGTGAAATCAATATATTCTGCAACTCATCAAAGGAATCCCTAAATGAAACATTAAAATAAAAATAAGTATCTTTCAAATTTAATCTAGATAGAGGTAGATAAATATTATTAAAATCATTGATAAACCTCTTGTATAATCCTTCATGTCAAAAAAAGATCTAACATGTTTCACACAAGTAGGGTAAGGAAACAAATTTATCACTTTAATTTTTGATTTATTCACTTAAATTCCATTTTTGGAAATGATATGAAAAATTAAAATTCCTCTCTAAACCATGAAATGACACTATTCAAAATTCAAAATGATATTTTTGTCAATGTAGGTTTTCAAAAAAAAATTCCAGAATTTTCAAATAATGATCAAAAGAATCTATAAAAACTATTAAATCTTCTAAGAAAACATATAAGAAATTTTCAATGATATCATCAATATATACATACCATAGACCTCTGAAATGTACCTAGAGCATTACATAATACCAAAGGGACATGTAAATGTCATCTTCTCTTCATCCTTATGAACAATGGGTACCTAAAAGTAATCTAAAAATCCATCCAAATATTAATAACGAGTTCTCCCTGCCAATCTCTATAACAAATGGTCAATGAAGGGGATGGGGAAATGATATTTCAGAGTGACCTAATTTCATTTCCTAAAATCAATGCACACTATCTAATTATTTTGAATTCTCATGGGGATTAACTCATTATTTTCATTCATCATGGTGGTCAGGCCAGTTTTATTAGGAATGACATGAATGCGCCTAACCCACTATGAATTTGAAATGGGATAGATGATACCATATTCCAAGATCTTCTCGCTCTCATTCTTTTGAACCTCTATCAAGGTGGGATTAGGCATCCTTTGGGGTTGTCTAATAGGATTGAAATCCCTCTCAATATAAATTCTAGGTGAGAATATTTGTGGGTTTATTCCTAGGATATAAAATAAACTCCACCGTATTGCTTGGAAATTCTCTATAAAAATCTCAATAAAAGATTTTTCTTGGGTTTTACACAGAATATTATCAATTATCACTGTTAATTACTCTCTCTCTCTCTCAAAGGTAAACATATTTCAAATCATTAGGGGTGATTTTAATTCTAGTTCAGGGGGATGCTCAAGGGATGAAACTAAACTAATATTTACCACTTCCAACGGTTGGACCTCTTACACAAAAGAAACCATATCATATTCCTCATCAATAAAAAAATCATCAATTAAATAATATTTTACCTCTTCTTCCAACATAAAATCATAATATATAGTGTTTTGGGATTACACGTGTCCATTAATAGAAAAAATCTCTCCAAATTCTATGAATTCATGGAACATACATGATTCATCAATGGTTTTTTTACCAACATCAAGGGAGAGTTTTAAGAGGGAGTTATCATTTGATGGGTGCCTCATGGATTCAAAAATATTTAAGTAGACAATGCTATCTCCAAATTACATGGTGAGTGTACCTTCATGGGAATTGATAATGGTTTTGGCTATCTTTAAGAAAGGTCTCCCCAAGATGATGTGTGAGTGTGAAGGGCTCAAATATTCTTCCATATTTAACACATAGAATTCAGTTGGGAATAAGAGATCTTTTAATTTCACCAAGACATCCTCTATAACTCTATTTGGAAAAATATTGGATCTATTTTCAAGCTAGACCACTATAGTTATGGGATTTAGGTATCCCATATATAAATAATTTTATACTGAGTGGGGTAATACATTAATTGAATCACCTATATCACAAGAAGAATTAAAGAAATTTAATGAACTAATGGTTCATGGAATAGAAAATGTCCTTGTAGATTGACATTTTTTTGGAATCTGTGTTGTGATAAGGGCTAAGACACTTCTCCCAAGTTAATTTTTTCATTCCCATGAAGTCTTCTCTTTTGGTGAAAAGATATTTCAAAAATATTGAATTCCTTGTAATTTTTTTGATTGATTCAAGTAGGGGATATTGATTTCCGCTTCCTAAAAGTTGTATATAATTTCTTTTTGAAGCATTTATTCATATAATTTCTTTGATTAAATCATAATTTATAGAAATAGTGGTGGTAAGTATTTATTCTCCCTTTTTGGTCTTTACCTTGGTGTTTCTTCTCTATTCTTTTGTGGCCTATCCTTCTCATCCTCTTCCTTTTCTTCTTATTGGTGGATTTTCATAGGATTTTCATAATTTTCAACATCATTCTCCCTTAGAACATGTGGTATTATTTCAAGATCAAGCTTCTCTAGAGGTGTGATTTATTTTCCACTTCTTATTATGATTGTAATGAAAATCTCTTTAGTATTTGGGATTGTTTGTAAGGAGTGTTTTCTTGGGATTTTGGACCTGATTTCAACAAGACTTCCCACAATGTATGCCATATTATAAACCTTATCTTCTAGGCCATAATACATGGATTGTATCTTTTCCAAATATGGTTTTCTTATAGTGGACAGTTTATCATATGTATTTATTTGGAATGGAGGTGTCTGAAAGGACGGTTGTTATTAGAAGGGTTTTTATAGGATTATTTGAATGGAGGGGGGTTCTGGTATTACTGCTGCTGGTAAGAAGGTTGACTGGGTAACTAGTTTGGATTGAATGATCCCATCTAGTTTTTTGGTATTTATATACTTTATGGGCTTGTGGTTAATGCGGTTGATTTTGTTGGAATTTTATTGGTTGGAAGGTCGCATCACAGTATTATTTCCCTTATATATCAGGGCACTGGTCAATATGATGAGTGGAAGAATAACATAAACCACATACTTGAGTTGAATCTTGTTGTCTATTTTTTGAGTTACTACTATTTGATGACCAACCATTCAAGGTCATCAACTTTGGTTTCAATAAATGTAGATGAATCAATGGTTTTTACCTCACATATCCCCATGTGCCAATACATCTTGTCCCAAATTGTTGCGAGTTTTGTGCAATCTTATCAATAAAACCTCAAACATTATGAGGTGACTTGTTTATATGAGCTTCGCCCGAGGAGGTTTCTAGTAGATTTTTATCATTGTCAAGAATTACATGGTATAAGTACGCAAGTAATTGGTGTTCCTTCATTTATTGATGTGGGTATCTGGCACAAATCTTTTTGAAATGCTCCCAGTACACAAAGAGAGTCTCTCTGGTTGATTTTAGTATGATTTAAATCTTCTTTTTTATTGAAGTTCTCTTGGATGTGGGAATGTATCTTGTCATGAATCATATTTTGAAATCCTCCCAGTCACCAATCTCCCATGTTTTTAGATTTTACAACCATTCTTTAGCTACTTCTTTATGTGAGAAGGGGGATTCCCTCCATTGAAATTGGTCTTCAGGTGATTCTCTTGGCTTGAATCTTGACCATGTGAAGTTATATTATTTCATGTGCTGATTTGGGTATTCTTGTTCAATACCATAAAATTTCATAAGGATGGGAATCATATTGAAACATAATTCAAAAATAATTTGGGGCAGTAGGTGCAATAAGTGTGTCATTCCTAATAGAAAATTGAGGTGTGCATAGATCGTGCAAGGATTGGTTAGGATTTCCATCCATGATTTCAAGTTCAGTGTGAACACTTAGAGTTTCACTTGAATTATAGAGGTTTATTTCTTCAAAATAGTATTGAAAATTTTGTTTTCATTGTTTGTCTAGAGTTCCTTAAATTTCAAGATAAAATTGATTTAAATGATCGGTTGAACTATGGGTCATTTAGTTTTGAATTTTTTTTTTAATTAGCACGGCCTCTCCAGCAACGAAACCATGTTTTATGCCTACCTATCATAAGGCAAGGAAAAAAAGAATTTTTTTAGTGCAGCATAGAGGTTTACCAGGGTCATCTCACTTGAGGAGCATTCTCAGTTTTTCACTCACTTAAACAAATTCAACTAAACTAATTATTTTTTATTATTTATATGAATGAAATGGAATTTATGAAAATATATGAAATGAAAAAAATGAATTCTAATTAATATGAAATTCTAAACAGAATGGAAGTAGTAAATAATTGAAATTCTCATGGGAGAACTTTTAGGGAGCACCTCCATCAGATAGCTTCGAATATTCTTAGTGAACACACTCTATTGTATGTGTTCACACCTCAGTCTACCCTAGTTATGAATAAAAAACCCACTTACTGATCACCAATCACACCCTTGATCAACCTCATCAATCGAGGAAAAATGGTTGTAGTTTATGAAGTTAAACATTAGACAACCACAGTGAGGATTACAACCACTATTAATTATCCTTAGAATTAAAACAAAGAATATTAAAAACATGGTCTCAGGTTAAAGATCCCAATTAATCCCTTGGGATATTCCTTGAATCGGTTACTCATGATCATGAGTATTGTAATTCACTATTTTGAGATGAGAATAATAAACGATGGTGGATGGGAGGACATAGAAATAAAAATAATGCATTAATTTATTATAAATATAAATTACATTTTAAAACTAAATAAAAAATAAAGAAAAAAATAAATTATGAAGAAAAGGGGAAGATTTGTGGACAGCCTCCATCAGTGGAGATCTCCTCCTTGGTTCCTTAAAGGAATAGGATGGAAATGGATTTATTTGAGAGGTGGGAGATCCAATCCTTTTATAGTAAGAATTTATCCTCTATAATTTGGTGTCTTTAACACTTAATTAATGATATAATAACTCATTTATCCCTCAATTAATGTAATTCTTAATTTCCATTTCCATCCACACTCAAAATTTCATAGTTTTTTGAAGCTTGGTGAGGGAGTTATGGCCTTTTTACACCAATAATTTATTCTGTCTAGGAAGATTCTCCACATTTCACATATATTTCACTAATGACCATGAAAACGGAATCATGCATTGTTAACTTCATAAAATGTATTTATCATTCTCTTGTACAGACACCTTCCAAATTTCTGTATAATCAGCAACTTCATGTATTAGTTATAAATTTTTTATTAGAGGTTTCTTTTTTTGATTAAATTTACATGAATCATCCTTCCGTTAAGATCATTAAAAATAAACATTAATTGATTCAAAACAACATGTAACTTAATTATTGAATGCTTAATTGAGTCTCGTTTCATATTCAGGTGGAATCACCTCAATTTAAGTTGTGTGGACTAAGTTGTTCTTCTGTTATGTTAGTGGGGTACACATTGCCCGCCCAGATAATTTTTCAACTTCATTGATTGTTTATGACCTCTATATTCTCTAATAATCCCCTCATCTAGAAGAAAATGTTAAAGGAAATAAAATAATTATTTCAAAAAATATAATCTCTCAATTTGGAATTATATTTTTAAGGAAATGAGAAAAATACCCTTGATGTAAAAATCAGTCAAAATCCAAAATAAATCACTTTTCATATTTTTTTTCAAAACAAATCATATATCCAAAATTGATCCATATAATCTCAAATTTTTAAATGTTGAGAGTTAAAACAATTAAAATTTCTAAAAAACTTGGAATTATTAGCTCTATCAATTCCTCCACATATAAACTGTGCTTGTCCTCATGCATAAAATCTCAACATGGAATTCAAAGGACACCAATGATACCAATATTCAAATTCCAAAGTAATAAAATTTAACAATTTTCAATGTCATATAAAACTTTAAAAAATCCACCTAAAATATCAATTTAATTTCCCATTTTTTATAGAAACAATCAAATCTTGCATTATATTTTTCCCCTTTTAAGAATGACGAAACTTCTCCTTTCATTCATTCAAGCACATTAATTCATTATTGTTAAACATGAAATATCATGATTTACCTCACCTTTTAATCATTCCTCTCATATCTTATGATATTAATCAAGTAAAGTTATGCTCATATCATGAAAACATTCTCTTTATCAATAATCTTGTAAAATAATTACTTTCTCCACATTGTAAAGAAAAAAGGTGCATAAAATCATGAGGACTTTCAATAAAGGATCAAATGACTACGAGGCTTAAGGTTGGTAGAATTTGATGCATTAAAAATTAAGGCTCAAGGAGAAATATAATCTCTTATATACAATTCATGATATCAAAATAAAAATTGTAATAAAGTTCCTTTCTTAAATGTAGCAATACTTACTTCCCCCAAAACTCAAAGTAAGGTCATGATCAAGTAAGCATAATGAATGATTTTTTCACCATCTTAGTTTTTTTGCTTTTGTATTTTTTCAAATGTAATGATTATATCAAACCTCACATATATCACCAAATCACATATGATCAAAATATTTTCAGTTTGAAAAATGGGGATTCATAATTTTCCCAAATCACAACCCATTTTTCTCATTTTTTGAAGTTTTTTTTTCATTTTTTCATTTTTTTAATTCAATAGGGGAAAACAATGATATAAAAAGAATGATTCTAAAACATTTTTAAATTCCAAAAACATCACCCCCACACGTTTTCTTTATAATTTAAATCATCTCTTCAACCATGAATCTCTTCACCCCCACACTTTAACGTTAAAATATCATGAAAATAAAAAGAGTAGGGTAGGAATGGATAATAATATCTTCAAACATGGTTCATCCTTATAAATTACATTTATGGGCTCAATGTGATAAATTAAGGATTAATGTAAATGTGGTATTTATGGATAATGTATTTTCAAATGATGCCTAAATCATTTTAAATGTTTTTTTACAGTCATAGCTTTGACAAGTTGAAATGCAATTTCTGGCAGGTGACATGTCCCAAGATCACTCAAGAAATATTTTCAAGATTAAATAGGAAGTACCTGGTATAGAAATTTTCTTGGGAATGAGACATATGATATTTTTGAAAATCACTCATGTAATGATCAATAATAACAAATCATTTCACATGAACTTCAGAAATTTAAATCTAGAAAAATGGGTGAGAAAGTTCATTTACATAAATTAACTAATTCCCTTAAATAATGAGTCCCGATTTAAATATATATGCTTCATTTCAATCATTTGATTCTCAATTTTACTCATTAAATCTCATTAACATTGAAATATAAATAATGGAATCACTAGATTCCCATGAAACTCAGTTCACCAAGATAAGTCAAGTAAAGCATTAATTCCAGTGTGGGCATGCAATTCTTATTATTAATGATCAGAACATGTTTTGGACAAAAAAATTAAAAGTTTTTAATATTTTAAAAAATAAAAATGAACTCCCTTTCTAAATAAATATTTGGTACTCTTCCTCTAATGCTTGAAGATTCATTCTACCATTATGATCCTACAAAATAGAAATAACTCAATTAATCACAATTATCGTTTCGTTTAAACTCAAAATGAAAAGAGGGAGTGGGTTGTATGATGGACTAATTCTGATTACTTAATTTGAAATCTAAAATCTTAATATTGAAAATGAAAGTTCTAAAAATAATGTAAAGGATAAATCTTGGTACGATCCCCCAAGTGGGCTATGAATTTTTACTCCCTCCAGAGGGAAGTACCGGCAGTTATGAAAAGTCGGATGGTTCTTGGGGATTCTTTGACAAGAACCACCACATTTGGATTTTCCCATCATCCTCTTATTCTTCTCTATTGAGGAGGAATCCATTTATATATTACACTATATCCAACCCATTTACAATTTCATATAACCATCATGGAGGGGGTAGGATGAAATATAGAACCCTATCCTCATTTGTTGTTACTTTTGCAACGTCTAATTTAAAATATTTTTGTCACTCCAAATGTGATGAATGAAAATAATAATCATATAAAGATTCAAAATATAAATTGAAGTATTAATTTCAAAACAATCCCTTTTAATTTGGTAAGATTTTAGATTTTTTTCTTCTGGCAGAGCCACTAGGATATCTTCTTGTACACCCTCTGGTAAATGTTCAACTTCTCTATGGAGCTCCAAGTGTTCCTCAACAGGTGCATCTTCTTTTTCATCATCTTTATCCAGGGATTATAATGATTTGGTCGAGTATAAATAATAAAAATAATTAGGATATATACTCAAATTAGTTTCAACAAAATTAAGAGATTTATAGTTCACGAATGTACCATATCCATTAGTTGGTTTGGATTTAATATCCTCTTCAATTAAAAGTGCCTGTTGGAGTTTATCTTCACTAGATGGTGGTAGGTAGTCAGGCTCCTCCATATGTTTTTCAAATTTTACCTCTGGTGTGTTTTCTTTATCTTCCAGGGCCAGAGAGATATGAAATGGTGGTGAATGTTCTTATTTTCAAGGATTATATAGATCAACTATTTCCTACATTCTTTCCAGAACTTATCCAGTTCATATTGTTCTCCCACATGTAGCTCATCATGTAACTCATTTTCATCAATCTCTCCATGAAATGGTTGAGTGAGGTAGAATGAATCCTCATGAATATACACATTTACCTCTTTTGGTTATTTAATTTCAATGATGTGGGGTAAAATTTCGTCCACCACTACCTCGGGTTCTTTCTCTGGCTTAGGTTCAGGTTTCTCTTGGGCAGTATAGACATATTCTGATAACCTTTCTATTATACTCTTTAATCCCACTATGGATTCTTTACGTTTATTGACATGAGCTATATTGTACTCTAAAACAACTTCCTCTTGTTTTTGTTTCACCTGTGAGCAATCATTCCATGCATAGTAATTGTAGTACGGATACATCCTGGACATTTTTCTTTTTCTTTTTTGTTTTTTTGGGTTTTTTAAAGAAAAATGAAAATCTATCTATGACATGAAAATATAAAAATATAAGTAAATTAGTAATGGGATCCCAGGAAATGGTTCTATGTTTGATGTATTCCTTTTTTAATGAATGTTAAAACAATTTTTATATTCTCTAAGTGTAGTTTGTTGATTAACCTTAGAAAGTATCTCAAAGAGGAGTGCACAAAAAAGAGTTTTTCACTTTTAAAATAGGGTAAATATGTATTTTTTCAATGATAAAATGATTTAAATGAAATTTTAAATTCAAATGATTGAAAACTATGATATTAGAAGGGTGATTAGGTCGGGGTTGGTTTTCCAATTGTAATGCTATTGTTGTTTAATTTAATTCAAACCTCTTCTTTAGAGTTGATTAAAGTGAAATTCTAGAATCATTTACTGTCACTTACTTGGTGAAATTATGATGGCGATATAGAAAACCTTACCAAGATCTTAGTTTGTTCTACTCTCCTTCCATGTGAAAAAGAGTCACAATGAATATCCTCAATTGAATTGGGAAATACCTGATCAGTTCTGTTTTATCCCAAATAATCTAGAAAATCCACAACCCCTTTTACACGTACAGATGATTGTTGAGGACTTAACCACTAATCTATGGTCTATTCCATCATATATAAACTTGAAATTAGTGGATGGAGATAAAGATCATTTACCAATGAAAAAAATAAATAACGAAATTAAAATTCAAGAATGATCTCACTTGATAATAAAATCTTCTATATTAAATTGAAAACAACTTTGAAGAATAAGAAAATTTCAGTCAATAATGGTCAAGAACTCAAGAATCACAAAATAGAAAACCAACCCTTCCCCAATCACTCAAAATTATTACCCCACCATGGTAAGGGTAATATAGATCAATGGGGAAGAATTAGGATTTAAAAATATATGGAAAATAAAATAAATAAAAAAGATAAATCAGAAAAGTTACACTCCTTGGTCTCTCGAAAGGAATGGGATGGAATGAGATACTTTGAGAGGGATTATCTCCTCTCCTTTTATAGGTAGAATTTGTCCCCCGAAATTTGATGCTTTTTATCCCAAATAAATAACCTATTCAGGAATTTAACCCTTCTTTAATGTTGTTCAGAAATATATTTTCCATATCTCATAAAAATTTCATCAGATTTGGACATGTATTTCGAGATCTATGCCCGTTTTACTCTGATAATTTATTTTGTTCAGTTAGACTCTCTAGATTGAAAACCACCAGATTAAAATTCATTAGTGACCATGAAAACAACCAATTAACAGATCCTAGACTTAATTAAATATATTCTAAATATCCTTCCTCATACACCCACCAAATTTCATTTTAATTAGGTCCACAGTGAATGTGTTAGGGACCCAACAACAAAAATAGACAAATCTGCAAACAATATTCATGGTCCAACTTGTGAAATTTTTTTGAGCATTCATATGATTGATTTAGATTTTGGTCAAGTATGAAAAAACTAATAAATATATTTATGGAATCATAAAAGAAAATAATTTCCCAATTTTTATTAATATAGGAAATTTTATGGCAAAAAAACAAAAATAATATAAAAATATTAAACATCCAAAATGGTCAATTTTTTACGATTAAGCTCAAAATACCCCCAATATCATAAA
This sequence comes from Viscum album, assembly GCA_963277665.1. NCBI lineage: Eukaryota > Viridiplantae > Streptophyta > Magnoliopsida > Santalales > Viscaceae > Viscum > Viscum album. The sequence goes on from OY728130.1 coordinate 402,494,696, forward strand.
ATGTTGAAATGTCTCTTAAAGTAACACTTTGGTGGGATTTAAAACAATTAAATTAAATGAAAATTTATTTAAAATATTTGATCTATTAGTAGTTACCCAAACATGGATCCCAATTTGAAGATATTTGACCCTTACCCTCTAAAGGATAAAGAGTAGGAACCGTGTGTGGTGAGTTGAGCACATATGGATGACATGGGGATGCCATAATACCCAAAGTACTATATGAGTATCCATTCCTTTCACATTATGTAAACTTGTCATATGAAAGGGTAATTTCAAACCAAAGACTCATGGTTTGGGCTTTATAATGATCAAGGGAACATGCCCAAGTACTCCTTATAGGCAAGGATGACATATATGAGGGTTTCCACCTAACATGTCTATAGTGTCTGACTGAAATGCCCTGATTTTTTTCTTGACAAATTAGATAATGGCTAGATGTGTCCTAGTTATTTGAGGACATGTCGGAGGATGGTGGCATGATCTAACTGACATGCCTTGGGACTCTTTGTGTCATCGATGCAGATGAATCCAAGGGTGTCGCATGATCAACGCTGACATGTCGGGGATCTATTGTAGGATCTGGATAACTTGTATGAAAGACTCCTCATGGATTGTTCATTATGTTCTAAGGACTTTTCATGACTTGGATAACATCTCTTCAGGACTCTGTAGAACTTTTATGACATGTCCATAGGAATTTATGTGACTTGGATAACATTTCAGGAGGAATTTGTGCGACTTGGATAACATATTTTGCGCATTATGATATGATCTTACTGACATGTCGGAGAGCTTCCACATGATCTGGATGACATGTTTGAAGGAATTAATGTGGCCTTCCGATAGTTATTTAAGTCTTCTCATGACTTTTTTGACATGTTTTTAGGAATTCACATGACCAGGATGATGTGTCTATATGACTTCTTATGACTTGGAAACATGTCTGAAGGACTTTTGAGGACATGAGGAACATTCTTGTTTGTTTTTTCATGATCTATATGGCATTCCTGGGTGTTATCTCTTGATCTGGTAGACATTATCTGGTGTTTTTTCGTGACTAATTAATGGGTCACACAAAGATCATGACCCCATCACATGAAAATAAATGTATCCATATTCAAGAATGCCTTATATCTTTTTCAACCTTAATCGCATAAATGCCTCAATAGTAGTTAGGAATTGGCATGTGATACATCACACAACCAAGTTAATGCATAGAATCTCATATTCATTATATGAATGATTCACTAAATTTTTCACATGATCAATAGGGTGATCACACAAATAATATATGTTTCTGACGCTTTCCCCGAGGCCGCAAAATCGTCTCTCTGCCTGCCATCTAGCGCACCGATTTCTTGTTTCCTCACATTCCCACTTTACCAAGGAAAGAAACATTCATTAGTTTCATCTACGATGTCTGATCCTTGATATAAAGAGGATAATGGGATATCATTTCCTTCTTCAATGGATTCCTCCTAGGAGTTCATTGCCCAGTCCAGGTCTCCCTCGTAGAATTAAGTAATGTTCATGAAACTCACTCTTTTTGTCATATCTAGGTGGAAACTGGTTATTTATGGTGTTTTTTTCTCGACAGTCCAGCAACTTTCAGACGTAGGAGTTATAAGCATTGCTAACTTTGAGAATATCTAGATGTTGGGTAGATTGGGAACCTATAAATTCTTCCTCTTTTGGAGGGAATCTCATTTGTGTGGCATCTTAAGTACAGAACACATGGAATTTTGTGTCGATAATGAGGTAATTAATGTTAAGGGTGAAAATATTATCGGGGTTTTAAACTCAGTAATCCCATGTTTTTTTCATGGGGTAGGGATTATATATCAAGAAACAAGTCTAGCATATTGTGGATATGGACATAGTTTTAATGTTCTCTGGGGAAAGATGGTGGAGTGTGTCCCAAAGAGGGTAGATTTCAAACAAGGATGATGGATTTTGTCCACCCAATGGGGATAATTTCACATTGTTTTATGGATTGTCTCCCCTAAGGACGATAATTACACACTAGGGTTCATTTTTTGTATCCCCCTAAGGGTGATAATTTCAGACTTTGATGATTGATTATGTACCCTAAGGGGGTAAATTCACATTGGGACATGAATTGTGTCCCCACAAGGGGGGTAATTTCACATTTCATAGTGTTGGGATTGAACCTCAATGAGGAATATTATGTAAAATATTTAATATAATGGCATCAAAAATCATGTTGATTAGTGTCGTGGTTTAAGGACGTGTGACAGGACTGATCCATGCAGTTTAACGTTATGAGGTAAGGATTATCATGTCATAGAAGGAGCATCAATGGGGGATGGTGTGGGGATTATGCATGGAATCTTCCTATTGTGGGTTTCATCCATAGTAACAGATAATGTTTCATCGCTTTATGATCATACATGTGGAATCTTGTGTACATCACACAGGTTAAGGTTACAATTTCACATCATGTTTTGATGACATTTTTGTGCAGTTTAATTTCATGTGACAAGGATATTTAGCTAACACATTTTACATCATGGATATTAGACATTATTGAGACTCACTCCTTGAGGGTGACCATATCAAGGTGGGAAGAAGATTCGTTGTAAGAAATCACACTACTACAAAAACGGGCTTTATTAGTGCTCAAAACAGGCTTTATTAGAGCTAAAAAAGCGTTGTAAAGCTTAGTGCTGATAAATGGGGGTCACCTTTATCAGATCTTTTTTAGCGCTGATAAAGGGATACTTTATCAGTGCTAAATAAGAACTGATAAAATGCACATTTATCACCTCTAAAAAAGCACTGATAAAGGATCATTTTATCAGCTCTCTTTTAGCACGGATAAAGGCTTCCTTTATCAGCGCTGATAAATGTGGATTTTATCTATGTTTTTTTAGAATTGATAAAGGATTCTTTTATTATAACTAAAAAAGCACTGATAAATGCCCTATCTACTACAAAAAAGAATTCTGCAGCAGCACACCCAAACCGAACCTGTAAAAAATTCAACCTCTTAATAAGTACAACCATACAAAAATAACACATAAATCATAAGCTAATTACACCAAGTATATCCATACACCATTAAAACATAATTCATAAGTCAATTAAATACATAAAGAATTATATTCAGAAATCAAGGGGTTGGGAGGCTGTTCAGGGGTTTGGGTGGCTATCTAAGGGGGGTGGGGGTGATCCAGGAGGTTGGGAGCTGTCCAAGGAGGGTGGTGGTGTCCATGGGGGGTGGGGTGTCTAGGTGGTGGGGTGGTGTTAGGGAGGGGGTTTCCAGGTGGGGGGGCACTCCATGGGGGGTGTCCGGGGGGTGGGCTAGTGTCCATGTTGCCAGGGGGGGATTTCAAGGGGGTGGGGGTTCGGGGGGTGGGGCAGTTTGAGGGGTCGGTGGGGCTATCCAAGAGGGGTGGGGTGGTGTCCAGGAGGGTGGGATAGGGGTTTCTGGGGGGATAGGGATGTCCAGGGGTGGGGGTGTCTAGGGGAGTGGGGGTAGTCCAGAGGGTTGCTGGGGTTGTCCAAGGGGGGTGGGGTGGTGTCCAAGGAGGGGGGTGTCCAGTTGGGGGTGTCCAAGTGGGGGGGGGAGTTCTATGGGGTTTCCATGTGGGGGGGCTATCTAGGGGGTGTGGGTGTCCGGGGGGGGTCCAGGAGGTTGGTGGGGCTGTCCAAGGTGGGTGGGATGGTGTCTGGGAGGGTAGGGGTGGTCGTCCATTGGTGGGGGTGTTTAGGGGGTTGGGGGTATCCAGGTGGTGGGGTGGTGTCAAGGAGGGGTGGGGTGTCCGGGGGGGTTATCCTAGGTGGGGGATGACTCGTACACGTAAAAATGCACTTGTGGATTTTTCTCCTAAAGGATCAAGGCAATCTGAATGTGTTTGGTCAGATTTCCATAGGTCAGTTGTTTTTTTCACTTAAAATTGTGTTCATTTTAAACAAAAGAGAGACACATTGAGTGGTAACGGCCACACCATGCTTGGAATTGAGGAGGGGTTGACTCTTACACAACCCCAACGCACCCGTGGATTGTTCTTTAAAGGATCAATACAATCTGAATGAGTTTGGTCGGATTTCAGTAGGTCAGTTGTTGTTTTCACTTAAAAATATGTTCATTTTAAACAAAAGAGAGACCCTTTGAGTGGTACCGGCCACACCGTGCCTCCGATTGAGGTGGGGATGAATTTTACACATCACAAAGGACCTGTGGATCGTTCCCCTAAAGGATTAATACAATCCAAATGCATTTGGTCCAATTATTGTACCTCAGTTTTTGTTTTCACTTAAAAATTTGTCCATTTTAAACAAAAGAGAGACCCTTTGAGTGGTGCCGGCCCTGGCCACATCATGCCTTGGATTGAGAATTTAATGAACCATAAACATTAAGAAGGACCCAGGTATCGTTCTCCTAAATGATTAATACAATCCGAATGCATTTGTTCAGATTTCCGTACGTCAGTTGTTGTTTTCACTTAAAAATCTATCCACTTTAAACAAACGAGATACCCTTTGAGTGGTGTCGGCCCCACCAAGCCTCGGATTGAGGTGGGGATGACTCATACACATAAAAAAAGACACTTGGATCATTCTCCTAAATGATCAATACAATCTGAATGTGTTTGGTCAGATTTCCATAGGTCAGTTGTTTTTTTCACTTAAAATTGTTTCCATTTTAAATAAATGAGAGACCCTTTGAGTGATATCGGCCACACCATGCCTCTAATTGAGGTTGGGATGACTCTTATGCATCAAAAAGGACCTTTGAATCGTTCTTCAAATGTATCAATGCAATCCTAATGCATTTGGTTGGATTTCCATAAGTCAGTTGTTGTTTTCACTTAAAAGTATGTCCATTTTAAACAAAAGAGAGACCCTTTGAGTGATACCAACCACACCGTGCCTCAGATTGAGGAAAGCATGACGTTTACATGTCCCAAAAGACCCTTGGATCATTATACTAAAGGATAAATACAATCCTAATGCTTTTAGTCAGATTTCTGTAGGTCAGTTTTTGTTTTCACTTAAAATTGTGTCCATTTTATACAAAAGAGAGACCCTTTGAGTGATACCGGCCACACTGTGCCTCGTATTGAGGTGGGGATGACTCTTAAACATCACAAAGGACCCTTGTATCGTTATCCTAAATTATCAAGACAATACTAATGTGTTTGTTTGGATTTCCATATGTCAGTTGTTGTTTTCACTTAAAAATCTGTCCATTTTAAACAAAAGACAGACCATTTGAGTGGTGTCGGCCACACCGTGCCTTGTATTGAGGTAGGTATGACTCTTACACGTCACAAAGGACCCATGGATCATTCTCCTAAAGTATCAAGACAATTATAATGTGTTTGGTCATATTTCTGTAGGTAAGCTGTTTTTTTCACTTAAAATTGTGTCCATTTTAAACAAAAGAAAGATACTTTGAGTGGTACCGGCCACACCATGCCTTAGATTGAGGCAGGGTTGACTCGTACATGTCCCCAATGCACCCGTGGATTTTTATCTAAAGTATCAATACAATCTGAATGAGTTTGGTTGGACTTTCGTAGGTTAGTTGTTGTTTTCACTTAAAAATCTGTCCATTTTAAACAAAAGAGAGACCCTTTGAGTGGTACCAGCCACACCGTGACTTGGATTGAGGCGGGGATGACTCTTACACATCACAAAGGACACGTGGATTGTTCTCCTAGAATATAAATACAATATGAATTCATTTGGTCAGATTTTGGTATGTCAGTTGTTGTTTTCACTTAAAAATCTGCCAATTTTAAACAAAAGAGAGGCCCTATGAGTGGTGTCGGCCACACCGAGCTGTGGATTGAGGTGGGGATGACTCATAAACATCAAAAAGGACTCGTGGATCGTTCTACTAAAGGATCAATACAACTGAAATGCGTTTGGTCATATTTCTATACATCAGTAGTTGTTTTCACTTAAAAATATGTCCATTTTAAACAAAAGAAAGACCCTTTGTGTGGTTCAGGCCACTCAGAGACACGAATTGAGGTGAGTATGAATCTTACACATCAAAAAGTATCCTTGTATCATTTTCCTAAAGGATTAATAGAATAAAAATTCATTTGGTCGGATTTTCATAGGTCAGTTGTTGTTTTCACTTAAAATTGTATCCATTTTAAACAAAAGAGAGACCCTTTGAGTGATACCAGACAAACCACGCCTCATATTGAGGTGGGGATGACTCATAAATGTCAAAAAAGACCGTGGAAAATTATCTTAAAGGATCAATACAATACAAATGTGATTGGTTGGATTTCCGTAGGTCAGTTGTTGTTTTCACTTAAAATTGTGTCCATTTTAAACAAAAGAGAGACCCTTTGAGTGATACCGGCCGCACAATGCCTCAGATTGAGGCGGGGATGAATTTTACATGTCACAAAGGACCCCTGGATCATTATACTAAAGGATAAATACAATCCGAATGCTTTTGGTTGGATTTCCATAGGTCAGTTGTTGTTTTCACTTAAAATTGTGTCCATTTTAAACAAAAGAGAGATCCTTTGAGTGATACCGGATACACCGTGCACCAAATTGAGGCAATGATGACTCTTAAACGTCACAAAAGACTACTGGATTGTTCTACTAATGGATCAAGGAAATTGAAATGCGTTTTGTTGGATTTCTGTACGTCGGTTTTTGTTTACACTTAAAAATCTGTCCATTTTAAACAAAAGAGATACCCTTTGAGTGGTGTCGGCCACACCGTGCCTCAAATTGAGGAGGGGATGACTCTTAAATGTCAAAAAGTTCCCACGGATCTTTCTCATAAAATATAAGGACAATATGAATGTGTTTGGTTGGATTTACGTAAGTCAGTTGTTGTTTTCACTTAAAATTGTGACCATTTTAAACAAAAGAGAGACCTTTCGAGTGATACTGGTCACACTGTGCCTCGGATTGAGGCAAACATAACTCATACAAATCAAAAAGGACCCAAGTATTGTTATTATAAGAATAAATACAATCCAAATGCGTTTGGTTGGATTTTCGTAGGTCAGATGTTGTTTTCACTTAAAAATATGTCCATTTTAAACAAAAGAGAGACCCTTTGAGTGGTCCCGGCTACACCGTCCCTTGTATTGAGGTGGGGATGAGTTCTAAATGTCACAAAAAACATGTGGATTGTTCTCCTAAATAATCAATACAATACTAATGCGTTTGGTCAGATTTCCGTACGTCATTTGTTGTTTTCACTTAAAAATCAATCCATTTTAAACCAAAGAGAGACCCTTTGAGAGATGTCGGCCACACCGTGCCTCGGATTGAAGTGGGGATGACTCATACACGTCATCAACACACTCATGGATCATTATATTAAAGGATCAACACTATCTTAATGTGTTTGGTCTGATTTCTGTAGGTCAGTTGTTGTTGTCACTTAAAATTGTGTCTATTTTAAGCAAAAGAGAGACCCTTTGAGTGGTACCGGCCACACTGTTCCTCGGATTGAGGTGGAGTTGACTCTTACACATCCCAAATGCACCCATTTATCATTATCGTAATGGATCAATACAATTCTAATGTGTTTGGTCATATTTTCGTAGGTCAGTTGTTGTTTTCACTTAAAAATATGTCCATTTTAAACAAAAGAGAGACCATTTGAGTGGTTTCAGCCACACTGTGACTCGGATTGATGTGGGGATGACTTTTACACATTACAAAGGACTCGTGGATGGTTCTTCTAAAGTATCAATACAATCCTAATAGGTTTGGTAAGATTTCTGTAGGTAAGTTGTTGTTTTCACTTAAAATTGTGTCCATTTTAAACAAAAGAGAAACACTTTGAGTGGTACTGGCCACACCATGCCTCAGATTGAGTCAGGTATGACTCGTACACATCTCTAAGGACCCGTGTATGGTTCTCCTAAAATATAAATACAATCCGATGATTTTGGTCAGATTTCCGTAGGTCAGTTGTTGTTTTCACTTAAAATTGTGTCCATTTTAAACAAAAGAGAGACCCTTTGAGTGATACCGGCCACACTGTGCCTTGGATTAAGAAAGGTATGACTCTTACACGTCACAAATGACCTGTGGATCATTCTCCTAAGAGATCAAGACAATCAAAATGCGTTTGTTCAGATTTTCGTACAACAATTGTTGTTTTCACTTACAAATCTGTCAATTTTAAACAAAACAGAGACCCTTTGAGTGGTGTCGGCCACACCATTCCTTAGATTGAGGTAGGGATGACTCGTACATGTCACAAAGGACCCATGGAAAGTTCTTATAAAGTATAAATACAATATTAATGCATTTGGTTGGATTTTCGTAAGTCATTTGTTGTTTTCACTTAAAATTGTGTCCATTTTAAACAAAAGAGAGACCCTTTGAGTGATACTTGCCAAATTGTTCTTCGGATTAAGGCAGGGTTGACTCATACACATCAAAAAGGACCCGTGGATCGTTCTCCTAAAGGATCAATACAATCCTAATGCGTTTATTTAGATTTCCGTAGGTCGATTGTTGTTTTCACTTAAAAATATGTCTATTTTAAACAAAAGAGAGACCCTTAGAGTGGTCCCGGACACACCGTTCCATGGATTGAGGCGGGGATGACTTGTACAAGTCACAAAGGACCCATGGATCATTCTAATAAATTAAAAACACAATATTATTGTGTTTGGTCAGATTTCCATACGTCAGTTGTTGTTTTCACTTAAAAATATGTCCATTTTAAACAAAAGAGAGACCCTTTGAGTGGTGTTGGCCAAACCATGCCTCATATGGAAGAAAGGATGACTTTTACACGTCCCCAATGCACCCATGGATAGTTCTATTAAAGGATAAACACAATACAAATTCTTTTGGTCAGATTTCACTAGGTCATTTGTTGTTTTCACTTAAAATTGTGTCCATTTTAAACAAAAGAGAGACCATTTGAGTGGTACCGACCACACCATGCCTTGGATTGAGGAAGCGTTGACTCCTACAAATCCCCAATGCACCCATGGATCGTTATTTTAATGGATAAATACAATCCAAATCATTTTTTTTAGATTTCCGTAGGTCAGTTGTGGTTTTCACTTAAAAATTTGTCCATTTTAAACAAAAGATAGACCCTTTGAGTGGTACCAGGCACACTGTGCCTCGGATTGGGATGGGGATGACTCATACATGTCACAAAGGACCCATTTATTGTTATAATAATATATTAATACAATATGAATGTGTTTGTTTGTATTTACATATGCCAGTTGTTGTTTTCACTTCAAAATCTGTCCATTTTAAACAAAAGATAGACCTTTTGAGTGGTGTCGGTCACACCGAGCCTCAGATTGAGGCCAAGATGACTAATACACATAAAAAAGGACCCATGGATCTTTATCCTAAAGGATGAATACAATCTGAATGCATTTTTTCAGATTTCCCTAGGTGAGTTGTTGTTTTCACTTAAAATTTTGTCCATTTTAAACAAAAGAGAGACCTTTGAGTGATAACGGCCACACCGTGCCTCAGATTGAGGTAAGAATGACACGTACACATCACACCATGCCTTTTATTAAGGTGGAGATGACTCTTATAGGTCACAAAGAACCCATGTATCATTCTCATAAATTATCAAGACAATCAGAATGTGTTTGGTTAGATTTTTGTAAGTCAGTTGTTGTTTTCACTTAAAATTGTGTCCATTTTAAACAAAAGAGAGACCCTTTGAGTGATAACGGCCACACTCTGCCTTTGATTGAGGCAGGGTTGACTCATACATGTCACAAAGGACCAATGGATCATTCTAGTAATTGATCAATACAATCGTAATGTGTTTATTCAAATTTTTGTAGGTCTGTTGTTGTGTTCACTTAAAAATATGTCCATTTTAAACAAAAGAGAGACCTTTTGAGTGGTCCCAGACACACCGTGCCTAGGATTGAGGTGGGGATGACTCTTAAAAGTCACAAAGGATCCATGGATAGTTATCATGAAGGAACAATACAATAATAATTTGATTGATCGGATTTCCATACGTTAGTTTTTGTTTTCACTTAAAAATCTACCCATTTTAAACAAAAGAGAGACCCTTTGAGTGGTACCAGCCACACCGTGCCTCAGATTGAGGAGGAGATGACTCGTACATGTCCCCAGTGCACCCATGGATAGTTCTATTAAAGGATAAACACAATAAGAATTATTTTGGTTGGATTTTCATAGGTCAGTTGTTGTTTTCACTTAAAGTTGTGTCTATTTTAAACAAAATAAAGACCCTTTCAGTGGTACCAGCCACACTGTGCATTGGATTGAGGTGGGGTTTACTCGTACACATCTCCAATGCACCCGTGGATCATTATTTTGAAGTATCAATAAAATCCGAATGTGTTTGTTCAAATTTCGATAGGTTAGTTATTGTTTTCACTTAAAAATTTGTCCATTTTAAACAAAAGATAGTCCCTTTGAATGGTGCCAGCCACACTGTGCCTCATATTGAAAAGGGGATGACCCATATATGTCAAAAATGATTCATGTATTTTTCTCCAAAAGGATAAATACAATATGAATTCATTTGGTCGGATTTTCGTATGCCATTTTCGTTTTCACTTAAAAATCTGCCCATTTAAAACAAAAGATAGACCTTTTGAGTGGTGTCGGTCACACTGAGCCTCGGATTGAGGTAGGTATGACTCATACACGTCCAAAAGGACCCATGTATCATTATAATAATGGATCAATATAATTATAATGTGTTTAGTCAGATCTACCTAGGTCAGTTGTTGTTTTAACTTAAAATTGTGTCCATTTTAAACAAAAGAGATACCCTTTGAGTGATAACGGCCACACCGTGCCTCGGATTTAAGAAATAATGACTCATACACTTCACAAAGGAGTCGTGTATCATTATAATTGAGTATAAAAACAATACAAATGTGTTTGGTCAGATTTTCGTAGGTCAGTTGTTGTTTTCAATTAAAATTGTGTCCATTTTAAACAAAAGTGAGACCCATTGAGTGATATCGGAAACATCGTGCCTTGGATTGAGGCAGGGATGGCTCGTACACGTCATGAGGGACCAGTGTGTCATTATACAAAAGGTTTAATACAATATTAATGCTTTTGGTCCGATTTCTATAGGTCAGTTTTTTTTCACTTAAAAGTGTGTCCATTTAAAAAAAAGAGACCCTTTGAGTGCTACCGGCCACACCGTGCCTCAAATTGAGTCGAGGATGACTCATACATGTCAAAAAGGACCCTTGGATCCTTCTACTAAGGTATAAAGATAATCCTAATTTGTTTGATCCGATTTTCGTATGATAGATGTTGTTTTCACTTAAAATTGGGTCCATTTTAAACAAAAGAAAGACCCTTTGAGTGGTACTAGTCACACCGTGCCTTGGATTAAGGTGGGGATGACTCATACACATCACAATGTACCCATGGATAATTATCTTAAAGTATCAACAAAACCTGAATTCGTTTTTTTGGATTTCTGTAGGTCAATTGTTGTTTTCACTTAAAAAAATTTTCCATTTAAAACAAAAGAGAGACCCTTTGAGTGGTACCGGCCACACCGAGACTCAGATTGAGTTGGGTATGACTCGTACAAATCAAAAATAACATGTGGATCATTCTCCTAAAGGATCAAGACAATCCAAATGCATTTGGACAAATTTTTGTACTTCAGTTGTTGTTTTCACTTAAAAATGTGTCCATTTAAAAAAAAAGAGAACCTTTGAGTGGTGTCGGCCACACCGTGCCTCGGATTGAGGTGAGGATGAATCATAAACGTCACAAATGACCCATGTATAGTTATCATAATAGATCAAGAAAATATGAATGTGTTTGGTCAGATTTTCGTAAGTCAGTTGTTGTTTTTACTTAAAATTTTGTCCATTTTAAACAAAAGAGAGACTCTTTGAGTGGTCCCGGTCACACCGTTCCTCGGATTGTAGCGGGGTTTACTCGTACACGTCCCCAATGCACCCATGGATCATTCTACTAAAGGATTAACAAAATCCAAATGTGTTTGGTTGGATTTCTGTACATCAATTGTTGTTTTCACTTAAAAATCTATCCATTTTAAACAAAAGAGAGACACTTTGAGTGGTTCATCATTCTTGAATGTTGTTGGTGCATATCATCTGTTAAAATAGGAAATTGACTCATTAGATAATGAATGTTTTATTTAATAACAATTAAAATTTTCCTACAAACATTTACATACAACAATGTGTCATTTTTTTATCCCCTTAACCCCTCTAAAAAATGACTGCCAATTGTACACATCACCAAGTCAGATCTTCATACTATTTGTATACAATCTGCCACCAGGTATGAGGCCCACTCGTTTCTGAACACATCTATATCATCTTGTGAGTATGAGCCTTTTAGTAAGTCATAGTAGTATTGAAAATATAAAAATAAATAATTATTAAATAAATTAAATGAACTTGTATTTTTTTTTGAAAATACATCTTTAGGGATGCTAGTTTGTTCACGAAAAACGATCTCTTTCATAAATTTACAAATATAATAACCTCAATCACTATAGTTTTTTTGTTTTAGACACTACAAAAAAAATTGATCATTAGGAGAATAAGTAACTTGTGTTTAGATGTGTTTGGATAGTGATATTTTATTATATATACCCTGATATTTGTCCAGACGTAGTACTTTCTCACCACCTTATGCTTAGTTTCTGTCCTCATTCCTTTTTTTAGATGATAATGATACCACCCTATCATAATAGAATCCTCAGTAAAATATAATATAAATTTTATTACATGATTTTGAGACCTAAAATGAAGGATATAGTGTCTTACAGATTCAAAAACTCCATCATGTGTGGTCGGTTTGATGGATATCCTTTCTTTGAATCCAGAAAATAAATATTTGAAGTATCCAAGTTCACCGAAATTAGCATCCAATGTTTCTTAATATCACAAAAAGGAATAAGTAATAAAAGAAGTGAAAATATAATTGATATTCTTTAATCATAAAGTTTTACCCCTGCATGGTTGGTATTAAGAATAGTCTGTCATCTGTAGTCTTGCTTTCAAATGTTCTCAGCAAGCCATTCACTATTTCATTCTTTTTTGAGAAGAGTAAGACAGTGTTTCATTATTTTATTTTATATTATATTAAAGAAATAAATTCATAATGTTACAAGAATTTCATCCTAGATCACAGCCTTCATCCTGAACACAACATGGTGCCATGAATCTATGTCAATTGGCACGTGTTGCCGAGTGACAACTCCAATGTAACTGCTAAACATAGCCATGTTGGGATTCAAATTTTGGCCTTTTTCATTCCATCCGACATCAAATTTTATGCCTTTTATCTTTACCTTAAGAACTTTGGCAAACACCATCAAACTACAACGCACCTGTGTTTTCTGCGACGTTGGTCCTTAATTCCCGACCATTTCATCGATATCAACATCATCTATATGTTCATCTGAAATGGTAGAAACTAAATGTGCTGATGGTTGTTGGAACTCAACACTAGGAGCAGCAGGAGCTGCAACAGCAGGAGTAGCAGTCATCGTAGTAGGAGTAGTAGCAGCCGCAGCAGCAGCTGCTTGATAGACTTGTTCAGCCTCATGGTTAAAAGCACCAGAATGTGCAGAATACATTATCTCCAAATGTGGTTGAACAGTTAATTTAGATTACATAAATTTCATAATGATAATATAATAACATGAGATAACAAGATTTATATTAAAAACATAACATAACCTTATTATTGAAATCTCTTTTTTTCAAAGGCTGAAGGGATTTGAAACCTCTATCAATTATCCAAATCCCTTCATTGGTGTCTCCTCTAACATAAAAAAATCATCCACATTGGGACCGCTCCTAAATGATTGTGATGTACCACTGAAAGGATCATCCTCAACTAAATTTTCATCAGAACCTTCATTAGTTTTGACGATAATCGAACAATCAACCACTTTCGGTTTGCGGGATTTGGAACAAAAAAACTTGTACTGCTTGTGATTCCATTATAAACTGTTCATCTTTGTACCCTTCTTTACTAAAATCAACTTTCACAAATCCCCATTCATCTATTTTAACACCACTGTTGTTATCAACCAATTTACATTAAAAAATCGGCAAGTGGAAGGTCGTATAATCCAGCTCCCATATTAGTTTTATAATGCCAAAGTATGACATATTTGTATAAATTGGATTTATGTCCTTACTACCAGAAACATTCAACACATCAGCCACTACTGTAACTCCAATATTTTTCATGGTACTATCTCCATCATGTTCATATATATAGAATGTATAACCATTAATTACATAACCACTGTAAGATAATACATACACACTTGGTCCAGCGGCTAGCCATCAAAGTCGTTCTAAAATTGAATTTGAATTTTCATCCAAATGCTTAAAAATATGGTCCTGAAACAATCATATAAACTCTTGATTATGTGTATTTGATAACCATTTTTCATCCCTTGATGGATTCAACTGCCTAAAAATTTCTTTGTGAGTTTCAATATATGGAGCAACCTCCCAACTATTATACAAAACATAAAGGTGGGCCTGCTCCTGATCTATAATACTGATTATCACAACATCTCCTCTAGAAATTCCATCACCCTCAATGCATCCAGTGTGACAAGATTTCAGGAGACCAATGCATTCAACATCAGATAGGTATTTGATAAAAAATTCAATGGCTTCCTCAAAAATATATCACTCCACTATACAACCCTCTGGCCAAATTCTATTTTTGACATACCCTTTCAAAAGATTCCTATACTGTTCAACAGGATACATCCATCTATAGTGCACAGGACCACAAAGTCGAATCTCTCTCACCAAGTGAATCATCTAATGAATCATCATATCAAAGAATGTTGGTGGGAAGAACATTTCTAATTCACATAATATGATGACAATTTCCTTTTCCATAGCTTGCAATTTCGCAGGGTCTAAAAATTTGCTACATATATTTTTGAAAAAGAAACAATGTTTGGTTAATGTATGATGCAAATTCTTGGAAAAAATGCAATGTAAAGCTATAATAATTAGATCTTGCATCAAAACATGGTAGAAATGTGATTTCAAACCTTTTAACTTCAAATCATTCATTGACACAATGTTCTTGATATCTGATGAATAACCCTCTGGAACCTTTATACCATTGATGAAGTTGCAAAACTGATATCTTTACTCCCAAGAAAGAGTATAAGTAGCTGGAAGAAGAAAAAATCAATTTTCACCCTTCACAGGATCCAACTCTTCTTGTATTCCGATGTCAACCATGTCCAAACTTGCCTTAATTTCATCCTTTGTTTTTTCAGGGGTATTTAGCAATGTTCCAATAACACTGTCACATTAATTTTTTTCCACATGCATCACATCAAGAAAATGTCTGACGTATAAACAATTCCAGTGTGGTAATTCAAAAAAACTAATCTCTTTTTCCAACTGATTTTCGTAAGGTTCTTAGAAAATGGTTTACCAAAAATAGTGTTCACATCTTTTAATTTCTCAAATAGCTGATCTCTTGTTAGTGGAGACGTTGTTGCGTGTTGTTCTGAACTTCCATTGAATGATATCGTACAAGATCGGTACTTATGCCGATGAGGTAGAAATCTACGATGTCCTAGAAACACAGATTTCAATGAATGTTTCAACCTAATTGATTATGTATCTTCTACACACATGGGACACACTTGAGTTCCTTTAATGCTATAGCCTAACAAATTTCCACAAGCAGGGAAATCATTTATTGTCCCATACAACATCGCTCTAAACGTGAAGTATTCACTTTTATAAGTATCATACAATATAACACCTAAATCCCACCATAACATCAAATCCTAGATCAAAGGAGACAGAAAAACATCAATATCGTTACCTAGTTGTTTTGGTCCTGATATAAGCATAGATAACATGATGAATTTCCACTTCATGCATAACCAGGATGGCAAGTTATAATTTACCAACATAACAGGCTATGTACTATGAGTGCTGGTTTGAAAACCCAAAATATTCACTCCATCTGTAGATAAATCAAGACGAAGGTTTCTTAGATCTTTTCCATATTCAAGATACTCATGATCAATTTTCTTCCATTGAGTTGAGTAAGTCAGATGACATAATTTCCCATCTTTATTTCTTTTATTTCCATGCCACGACAATTTTCTTGCAGTTTCTTCACTTCAATATAGACACCTAAACCTTGGATTGATTGGAAAGTACCATACAAATTTCATAGGATTGGATTCATATTTCTTGTATCAAGAAGCACCACACATTGGTCATTCTGGAAGTGATTTTTTCTCCTTGAGAAACAATATACAGTCTTTTGGGCATGCATGTATTCTTTCAGAAATCATACTCATCGAGCATAGAATTCATTTAGCTTCATATGTCTGGCTTGGGAGCCCATTATCTTCTGGGAGAATTTCATTCAAGAGATAAAGTAGTTCAATAAAACTGACATCACTCCATCCATTACCTACTTTCAATTTATACAACTTCAGTACAGCTGACAATGTTGTGTACTTAGTGCAACTAGAATACAATGGTGTCTTTTCACAACTCTTTAACTTCTCAAACAATTTTGGAAAATCACAGAGTTCATCTTCAATTGTATTTTTCATTTCCTCAATAAGATATTCATCATCATTGACATCTATAATCACATCCCCGATATGATCTTCTTCATTATACATATTTGTATTCACATCTGATGATCCATAAAACACAGTTTTATCCCATCCAGTAGCTACATTATCTTTTTCTCCATGTTTATTCCAACATTTATAACTCTGATCTATTCCATGACATATCAAATATTCTTCCAAATCCTCTGGAGTAATTAGTCTAGAATAACAACAATGTAAAAATGGACAAATGATTTAAGAAGGATACTTTTCATGATCCTTTGCAAACTTGATGAACTCTTTCACTCTGTTCTCGTACTCTATTGTCAAACGATTAGTATCCATCCAATATTTATTCATCTTCATCCTATTTGAATCTCAAATATTAGTATTTAGGGTTCATGTACACAAAACAAGACTTCCAAATATAGTATAAGAGAACCACTTATAAAAATAGAGATTAATAGAGCCTAACTATTTCCAATAAAGATTTGGAAATCAAAATAACTAGGAAAGACTCCCCATCAAAATCAACACAATTTTCAAACACAAAGGGGTTCATGAGGATAATCACTTGTGTAATAGATGGTAAAACTCACACAGCATCATTCTCTATGGATCATCCTCCTCTATCAGGTCAACCCTTCTATGGTCAACTAGTCCATCATTTTATACCTCACCAACCAAAAATACATATGGATGAAAACTAGTATCTAACTCTATAAGTAAAGAAAAGATTCTCATAATCTCTACAATATGGAATTCATTAAATATAATTACTTTAGATTCATTATAGTTTCCTCAAATCACCCTAATCCAAACATAAGAATAATCAAGAATCATACATCTACCACTCCTAGGTCTCTACCCTACATTCAATATAATCATGCCTAAATGCCCATATATCCACACATACACATGTCACAAACACATAAAAATCCATATCCACATCAGAACCAAAGTACCCATATGGATTTCAATCAGGTTACTCGACTCAAGTGTTGGTGTGTAAGAAATAATAAGAAAATATAATAAGTATATAGTCACACATAAATCTCAAAATGATGTTAATAATCCAATAAACCCAAGGTATCATTCCATCTATCAGAATACTCTGAAAGAGACCATATGCGACAGTAGTCCCATGTGGTGAAGGTTCTTGAGGAGGAAGGGGAAAACACGCACCAATCGGGGATTGAGGTCAGGTCATTGAGGTTGAAGGTGGCCCGATATTCCTACAAGGGTTCATTCTATATTTCACAAACCATGTCCTGGTACCCTAGGATGTTAACCAACTGCTAGTGGAAGTGAAACTGTTCCTAATGATCATGCCAAGAAGAAATGGAAACCAATACGAGGGAGTGGTTTGAAATACCTCAAGCAAGATGGAAAAACATGGTATTTGAGAATTGGTTAGTGTCTTTCATGTTTTCTAGACACCTATCCAATAGACTCCATAAGAGGTGATGGCCCCTGCAGTTGTTTCACCATGTGAAACTATCACCTGAGAAGCTGATATCAATGAGGCCCTTCCCAACCATAAACTGAACAAACTCCATGATGGACTTCCTCTGGAATCGGCTTATACCATTCATTTCCTTTGGGTTGTAAATGAAATTAAAGTCTCCCCCAAAGAACAATGGATGGTGGCTAGGATCGAAGGTATTTTTTTCACTCCATAGATATTCCATTTGAATAGGGTCATAGCTTCCAAAAACAAAATTCATAAGGAAGGAAGTGTCACCATTGGAAACTTTGGTAGTGATGAATTGATTTTAATCTTGAACAGTCTCAACAACATATTTATTGTGCCAAAATACCCATTTGTGCATGTTGGAGGGGTCAGAGTGTAGAAATCCATCCAACATAATCTTCTAGAAGAATTCTATGATTATTATAGGGTTTTTTGTGTTATTTGACAACAACAACAATGCCATTATGCTTTTTGATTTCTATAGTGAGGAAGTCTGATTTAACATGGGTAATATGACCGTGATCATTATATATGAAGATAATAATGATGGGTAGTATAGGGCTCTGGCATTGGATCTAGAGCTAGTAGCCTTATTGAAGTGGGGGGATGATCTCTCACTAAGGTCCCTTGAATTTGAAAATGTTCATAATCCCTTCTAGTTAGTAAGATTCATATGAGTGGTAGATGAGGATCCAAAGGGGAAGGGAAAGGACGTGTAATAAAACTTGGGGGTTGGTGAGGGAGTTCTCTATGGATCCATAAGGATTTGGAGCTGGATGACAGGCTCGGAGCCAAGGGAGACATAACAAACACTGCTAGGAAGGGGCCTGGCCACTTCAGAGAAGCAGTTAGTAACTTCAGTGAGGGAGAAGGACAGAGATGGAGGTTGGGGTGGCAAGGCTAGAAAGCTTTGTGGTCTGGGCATCATGACATACAAGTGCACTACCAGACAAAGTCACTTAGATTGCATAAAGGAAAGAAGGGGGTAACCCCTCGAATAAAATATGGTTCATGCATTGGATGAACCAGAAATGCGTCAGAACCGGGTGGTGTTGTCCTTGAAAGAAAAGGGTTTTCCTTCATTCCTTACTTTACGGTAACATGGTGTTGGATCTAATGGAATCGATAATACCTAGGAGGAATCAAGTGAAACTTTAATCCACATGGGAAGGACCTTAAATTTTTCATAAACTTCACTATGATAGTGTAAACTCATTGATCACCATTAATGATGAGCATATCAATCTTTCCACCAATACTTGGTTTCCCAAGAGATATTTCACAAGAATAAACCATCCCTTTAGTCTGTGATATATGGATTTGAACTAAAAATCCAATATCCTAGTTATATGCTGCTAAATTATACGGTAACGTCTGCAGTGCATGATGTGAAACTATAAGCTTGCCTTGTGTGATAAACACGAGATACCTCATATAATAAATATAGGATGATTTATGTTAGAACTATGTGTGTATTTATTCCAAATCACAATAAGATATTTAATGATGTGTTGACCCTTTTTCTTTAGCCCGAGTAACAAATCCACCCCCTATGTTACAAGAATATGATGCCTCCTGTGAAAAAATAAGAAACACACTATGAATTAATAATATTATTCATCATGAGAAAATTATGTGATGATTCCAAAAAAACCCTCTTGGTCTCCTCATTTGGTGCAAACCCCAATTATATTGTTCCCACTATTGGGTTAAAAATATAAAATATATATATCTACTAATTCCAATCACACTCTTAGGGGGTTTAAATTATAATAAAATTCCCATATACTGTTCATAGGTTGTGATTCCCACAGGTCCTAATATGAGGAAGATAGAATGGGAAGATCAGTAGACTAGTTTCATGTTTGAAATCCTCAAAACATGATGTTAAAATGTAGACTTATCTAGTTTCATGTACATAATATGCCTCACATGATAAATATGATATGACATTTAGTCCAAGAAATATGAATTTAAACTATAAATCTTGACATCCTAGTTTCTTGATGAGAAATTTTGTGAAATCTTTGTCAAATCTATTCGACCTTAGACTACAAAAACTTTATACTAATCTTAAGACATTCAAATGCATGTCCAAATTCCTTTCCACATTTTCATGATGTAAAACTATGTAATGCCTTTATCCCCCACTCGAGAGAGAACCCCCTCTTGGTATTAGTCTCCAACCACACTTATTTTTATAACTACATATGAATTTATTCCCAATCATAGGAGATATGCATGGATTATTTAAACTAATATCTCAAGCCCAACTATTCCATTGATCATTTTTAGTGTTTTTCTCTTTTGGGATCATGTCCAACACCTTGTAAATGGTTCCCCTATTTAGTGTATTCAAACACATGATGGGATAACTATATATTGTTCAAGTCAACCCTGAAAATATACTCATGACCTCATTAAATCTTTGAGTTTCCCTAAATTTGGATCCTCATCATCCTATTTCATCTGAATGGGATCCCTATGGTAATGTTGTATGGCCTAAATAGGCTCACATCACACCTAAGTGAAATCCCGGATGGAACCCTGACAATAGATGGTGGTTCCCATGTTTCAAACATAGTGAGGGAACTTGGAAAAAATAGGATCTCCTACTACTTAGGCACACATATTGGAAGGGCCAAATTTGGCAGAATGATTTTGGAACCAGTATTTTGAACATGTTCAATGGTCATCCTCAATCCATATACCTCTACTCTTCAATACAGACCATCAAGTAGATGATTTACTTCTCTACGTTATTTACCCACACAAGTGTAACTATAACACCATTGGTATTACACTTTCATGACCCATACACATTGATGAGATATATAAAATCCTTGGGATTAAATTACCATGGTTTCTAGAAGAGTATGAGTAATAGGGGACCCAAAAAACATTGCACACCTCGCCCAGAAACGCGAAGATCGGGGGTGGCGGCGGTCCGACAACATGAATATTGAGGGCAGCGGAGGTCCGTCAACGCGAATATCGAGGGTGGAGGAGGTCCGGCAACGCGAAGATCGGTGGTTGGTGGAGGTTTGGCAACACGAATCTTGGGGGAAGCGGAGGGGAGTCACAGGGTTTCAGTACTGCGAGAGCATTAGGTTGCAATAAAACGAGGACATTATGCAACTGATTTTATAAAATATGGGACTACGGTTTTATCAGCGCTAAATTTTTAGTACTGATAAAGGTAGACTTTATCAATTCTTTTTTAGCGCAGATAAATCATTCCTGTATGGGAAATAATATTTTAGCGCTGATACATGCCTTCTTTATCATCCCCTTTTTAGCGCTGATACAGGGTTACGTTATCAGCGGTTTTTTCTTAGTGCTGATATAAGGTGGCGCTTCCCTTGACCATTTTTGTAATATTGTCACCACCAAGACAGGTTCATAGTTTCCCTCAAATATTCCTCATATAGGTCTTATATGACCACCGTACATGTTCCTTTGGGAGGGATATGGAAGTATCACTACTGTAGAGGAGTGGAAATCCGGAGTTCCAACATTCTATTACCTATATTTAAGATCTATAGGAATTAGTATACATATTATTAGGAGCACAAGGTAGGAAAATATTTTCATTAGATTCATTGTAAAAGTTAGGTTGATTACTAGAAAGTTATTGCGCTAAACTTAAATATATTACACACAAGTAGACTTGGGTGATCCATGGGCTCTAGAATAAGTACAACACATAGATTTTGAGGGAATGTTTGTGTGAATGATTTTTTTGTGTGAGTATATCAGTGTTGTGTGAAGTAATATTTTATTTTATGAACACGGCCAACCTTACAAGGTGCTGCGTGAGGTATAAGAGCTGCAGGGCCATAGGCGCACTACTCATCAAGGAGCTCTCTAAGCATTAGGGTCTCAAACTGAGGTTGAAATGGTGGATTCACAAGTATTTGTTGCACCCCCACCTCTTGAAGGGGAGGGTTTCCCTTAGAAGATTCTATGGGAACAGGCAGAGGGATCTCTGGCTATGATGCACAGAGCCATGGAGGCCCTTTGATACAATTTGAGGTACATGATGAAACCAACCATTTATGCATCCTTTTTAATACACTGGGTAGCATGGGGGATGTTGGGGATGACCTTGAAGGTATAGAAGCTATGAAGGAACCTGACTTTGGAAGGGATTGATCTACTTGAGGTGGGGATTTCTAGGATTACTACTAGAGTATGCTTCCATGAAAGGATTACAAACCTTGAAGGTATGGATGATTTTTTAGGCTAACGTGGGGCACCCAATATTACCACCAATTCAGTTCACGTGATTTTTGGTGGTGATAATGATCTTGAGGTGACAACATCCACCAAAAAATCTGTGAAGTAGGCCTAAGTTAGTGGAAAAACATATGGCACCGGTGATGAAGATTTATAGAGATTCACTTCTGATCAGATGAATTTCTAGGAGAGTGGTGAGGTCACCCTTGTGGATGACAACTTGACTGGGCTACTATTTGAAAAGGTAATCCTTTCTTGTTAACTCATTTTCCTATTCCATACCTTCCCCATTTTTAGAGGCTTTAAATGATATTTTCTCATGTAGGAAAATGTTGAGGGTGAACAAGGGGTCCCAATTAGAGGGGAAAAGGGTGCCCCAAAAGGTTTCAGTTGGAACACCTCAAAATCTGTGTTTGAGGCTGATAAAAACAAAGTGCATGATGAGGATTTCGTACCGGTAGTCTCAAAGCCCATGGTCATTCCATTTATCTACGAGGGACCATGCCTCAACATTCTGATTCTTATGTCTAACATGGACAAGGAAAACCATTTGGGGTGACTTGTCATCGAGATCCATATACCTCTATGAAAGGAGAAATCTCAACCTTCTTGGATGATTTTAAATTTCCACAAATCTATTGAATTTATTGGATCAACAGGTATTTGTTTTCAATTTTCACCAGTCTAGAAATAAGGGGTTTTTTGGCTATTGAAGTTCCAACCAACTTCGAGGGGTTCCCTATGGTGAAATTACTTATCAAAACTCACAAATAAGACCTTTCCCACATACTATATTTCTATAAGTATTTTAACCCTACATGAGACACATTTTCCTGATCTATCATCACTGGTCAAATTAACTAAATTTATTTTTGTTTTAATATAGAGCATGATAGTGTGTTCTTAGTAGAAGGATGCGGCTGCAAAACCCAGGGCGTCTCTTTTGAGTTTTGTATTAACTCTTGGGGAGACATTCATCCAAGAGGATATGGCCCTAGTATAGGGAAGGAAACATGTAATGGATGTGGGTGATGCTTCCAGATAGGTATATCTCATTGTTGATAGAGATGGTACTACCAACAAATGGTCGGATGAAGATATCCCCCTCTTGAAGAAGATTGCTCCCATATGAGATAATCTCTAAGGTGGATCATGCTACTAATATTCTAAATTATTTACCATATTATGAGTATATGACACCTGAGGAATTAGAAGACACTATGTATGATGTCACAAAATAAAATTGAATCATCTGGTGAATAGAGTTAAGGAGTGTATGAAACATTATTACCCACACTTCCAAGCCATACTAGGTGAGTCAGATGGGGTCCTACTATCACTGGATATGCAACCTGGGAATTGGAGGGGTCGACACTTGTAATGGTCCATGACTACCTTGATGACTGTGTGTATTCATAAGGTAAAAAATTTGACATCACATGGAACAATGTGAAATTTTATGTTACCAGGAAGCTTTAAGAGGTCAGACTAGAACTTCAATTTCTAGAGGAGCACGTGAACGAAGGTGATACCCTCATCATTGACCAAGAAGAGATCATTAGTAAGTTGAGAGCACAACTAGAAGTGTTCTAGGATCTAATAGAATAATTAGTATCTCAGATAGTTGATTACCAAGCTGGGTAGGTCTATGTAAGGATTAGGGATTGTAATATCCCATGTTTTTGGAGTGGGTCGAATTCCTCATCCATTTTGATTTTTACTTTTTTGATGTTTTTTGGGTAGGAAAACCTCTATATTGATTATCATAACATAAAACATGAAGTAGGGGTGAATGGAAAAATGTGAACCTCTATAATTTTTAGAAGAGGGATCCACACACCTTATGCACATTTTGGGAAAACCATGCGTAAACCGCATGGTTAACCGTGCTGGTCTTGGATATTAAGTAGAAAGAGTCAAACTATTTATCCACGGTTTTTCAAACCATATAGGGAAACCATAAAATCTCATTAAAGCGGTGAAATTAATAAACTAAACCTACTCCCTTTTAATCTTTCTCATCCATTTTCCCGTCCTCCACCAATGAACAAAAGGAGCTCCATCTCTCATTACATCCTCTGCTAGGTGTTGAGATAATTCTTTCATATGGACTCCATTTCTATATCTTTCTATAGTGTTGGATATATATTAGTAATCCCTTGAATCATCTTGTCTCTATTCTTCTTTCCATCTCCATACAATGTGCTAAATCAGTGTGAGTGGTTTTACCCTGTTTTTAGAGTGTTCATCTAAAATGTTGATTTCTTCCAAATCGGTTCAATTTAGAGGCTAATATTAGATGTGTGGGAATCTACCAAGCCTACATAGGTGGTTATTATCTTTATCTATAATTTCTCAAGTGTTTTTTGGGCACATATTTTAGTGCACCATTCGGTAGTCTGAGTGATACCCTATAACTCAAATGGTTTGATTTATTTATTTAAATTGAACCCATTAGATTTTCCTATAGGCATGCTCCTCTATTCTAAAAGTAATTGAGGCTTAGTGAGAGGTTGGTCCTTGGGAAGTTGAGTTTTCGGAATTTATTTATTTAAATTTATTTTCTCAATTAAATTATATTAAATTGTTTATACATATGAATTTCTTGGGATGAGATC
Source organism: Viscum album (assembly GCA_963277665.1). Lineage (NCBI taxonomy): Eukaryota > Viridiplantae > Streptophyta > Magnoliopsida > Santalales > Viscaceae > Viscum > Viscum album. The sequence continues at coordinate 402,519,612 of OY728130.1, forward strand.
AATGGTATCTTGATGGGATCAGCCAAAAGAATTGAGATGGCATTGGCCATATGGACTGAGGAGATAGGATATTCAAGTAGAATGTGGCCCAATATATATATATATATATATATATATATATATATATATTCTAACTGATGTTGATCACTAGTTGGGTGACATGGACATCATTTGGTAAAAAGGTAATCAGGTTACGGTCTAGGCTCATGTGACATTGAATGGTGATAACCATCGGTTTTAGAATCATATTCGGGGCAGAAAGAGGTTCTAGAATAGCATGGCATGTGGACTTACATAGTGATTCTCAATTACCCAAGTCTTCTAATGATCCAATTGGAGTTATCTTTATATAGTATGAATCAGATATTCAGCTGGTTTTGATGAATCATATGGGTAGAGGACTTCATTAAATGTGGTTAGTGAAATAGAGAGATTTGATTTTTATATAAACCCATAGAAATGGTGAGGATCCATCAGATGATAGTGTTGATATTGTATGTTGGGGGTTGAGGCTCATTGTACCAGAGTCCATTGGGAAAGAAATTATTTCGGGGGATGAACATCTTCATTCCTCAGTACATCTTCTAATGAACTAGTGATGATATTACTTAGAGGACATGTATTATCTTGTCTTAGGATTTCAAGATTTGATCCAACATGTGCTTTCGATTAGGGATCCAAGGGACCAAGTATTTATCCTTTGGGAATCCCTCAGGATGTTAGTGACTTGACATGGACACAAGGTTTTGGTTGGAACATGGTGTTGAGCGACCTTACTAGATTTCTAACCTGAAGGTTCACCTAGAATATTTACAATGGGGAATGCCTTAGGCTATGAGAAAAGGATCATATCCTCTACAATTATACCAAAAATCACTAAAGTAAGTTAATTGCTTCATCAAGGTTTTTGAGCATGAGGAAAAAAGATTTTTTTTGTGTATATTCAATGCCTCCTTTATGTATCTTTAGTATGAACCTACTTAATCTCATATGTAATATAGAAACACATTTCTGGTATCCTATTGAGATTATTTGTCACTACCTACATGGGACCTTACGGTGCATGTAGACTTTATGTCTTTACTTTCTGTTAATGGTTCACACTCTAGGGATAGACCTTAGTGATGGTCTATTTAACATGGGATGGATGGAAAGGGACCTTATGGTTCCTACATCATCAAGAGTTTCTAATTTGTTCTTTTTTTTATTGGCATGATTATATATATGTATATACTATGGTCATCCATTGGAGACACTTATTTTTATTTATATGTATGAATTATTTTCATATACATGCTTATCTACCAATTTTATTATTGGATTGTTTATTTATTCCATTTATAATGTATATTATTATTCTATTATTGTACGATATTTCTTGTGCTTCCACCTTGTGTGGGTTACTGGTCTGGGTTTGGTTGTTCTCTTTTTTCATTACATACTATAAATTTATTTGGACCATTATTTCACCATCACCATAGCATATAGTATCCCCACTATCACCCCTTTACACCCTTGCAACTAGACGGAATCCATTGGTGTATAGGGAGGCACACCTAAGGCCAGTGGCACTTGACCCTAAGCACTGTTTGGGTGGATAAATGGGTAGGGGTACTACAAATGGTATCAAATTAGTTCTTGACTGGGAATTAGTAGTAGCTTTCAGCTGACTACTAATGATATCATGTGTTTTTATTTTCTATTGGTCTTACTATTTGGTTTATGGTAGACTGTAGATTAAGATGTATTCATAATAGGATTTTGAACTCGTGTGTGGGTACCTACTTCCCCATTCTTGGGGGACGTACCAAGTTTCAAGGGGTGATAATGGGTATTATCGTTTTCTCATTTTAATGTTGATTTTATTTCAACCTCGAGTGGTGGACTTGGATGTGAATTGTTATCTATTATGATATGTGACACTTGACCAAGTATAGAAAGGGAGTAAATTTTGAACCTTGTCCGGGTACGGTAAGGAATGATTGATTATGATTTTATAGTCACATAGTATGTTTATAATATATATGTTCATGTTTCATGATAGAAATTTCTTTTTATTGTCATTGGGGACTTGGATTGTCCTAAGAGGTGTTGGGTTGTCAAAAGAGTTAATAATGGACTCTAAGCAATGTCTTCTTGCAAGACTCTCTTTGGTGGAATCTTACTCAACTCGCCCAGGCAAGTGGACCCAAAGAAATATTTTTTTAATATGTAATATATATATATGTGTGTGTGTGTGTGTGTTCCAGGATCTTATACGAATAGGTATGAAAAATTAAATGAGTCGATTTTTATCACGAGGTTGGGTGATGAGGTTTTAAGTTTGAAGAAACATTGTTCATCAGAATGGGCATGGATTAATGAATATGTGGTACTTGGATTTGTTATGTGTGGGTAAGGGGCCATGAGGCTAGATTTCATGAGACATGGTTTTGATAGGGGATGTTGGGGGTATTGAGTTGACATTGTCTATTGCACCATTCCCTATATAGGTTGTGTGTGTGTTTGCATGTTATATTGGTTTTCTGACCATGTATTGGTATTTAGAGGGATAAAACTTAGAGATAAACCAATGGAACCTCATGTAGGTGGTGACTTGGTGTTGTAGGAGCACATACAAGTTGAGACCCATAAGGGTGGGGATGAGACCCCCAGAGGTTCAGACATGGCATGATCTGTAGGTACAAGATCTGGTATAGGCTTAGGTTCAGACTCCAGTGTAGGGGGGCCATCTTCTAGATTTGACATACTTTGGGTCGTGTCTTGATGAGAATATTAGAGTTATCTTGGTACATGTCATATAGGGTATCCATAGGGGATCTTAGGGAGAATACCCTTCAATGGAATACCTAAATTGAAAGTTAAAGTCATAGAACCCACTGCTATTTTAGGGAGAGGGTTGACCACAGGAGGATAATAACTAGATTGAGTCAATAAAGATGGTCTTTGAGAATCTAGAGACACCTCTATTGCAGAAGATAAATCTTGCTACATATATTCTAAGAGGAACAATATAGTGCAAGTGGGAGGTGCAGGTCTAGGCAGGCAGACATGATGGATTGTCTTGGAAGGACTTTGAGGCCAGGTTCTTTGAGCACTTATTCCTGGATAAGGTGAGGGTAGATATCACTTGGGAGTTCTTGATCCTACAACATCGAGGCAGTTCCTTCATAGACTATGTGGTAGCATTCATCGAGTTGTCTCGATTCTCACCTATAATAGTGACCGACGACAACTTGAGGTTGAGGTGTTTTGAAGATGGATTACCACACACCATTCGGGTGTAGGTAACCATATTTAGGTTGAACTTACTTTATATATGGGGACTCAGGAACTCATAGATGATGGAAACCTGACAGAACGGTCTTATTCCAGTCGGGTGACGGCATCATATGACTTTGGTGGTGACACATTAGATAGCAGGAATTGAGGTCAAGAGTGTTTCCAGTAGGGTATTCAGGCCAAGGACTCGGGAAAACCACCTTAGAGTGGGTCCTTGACCGTGTTATTCTAGTACATGTCGTCGGTTCATGTGTGGACACAGTGAGATTGGGCACCAAAGGAGATCTTATCATGTGGTACGGTCAGGCATCTTGAGAGGTTCTATAGTATTCCTTCTTAAATAGGTATAAATGAGAGACCAGGGGAAACTCAGGGTTATGAGATCAGACTAGGAACAGTACAAGGTGACAGTAGTTAATTTTAATCTATACATGGGAATCGTGGTAGAGATAATAAGACCAAGAATGGAGTTAGTGGCTGGTGAAAGGTGTAGCAAAATAGAGATGTCAGACTTCAAGAAGTCGAGCACTAGGTCAGGTGAATGCAGTGGAGATACCATGTGTTGAGAAGGTTTGGGAGCCAGTTTTAGTAAGATGTACATTGTGGGCATAGCCACAGTTATTTTTTTGGCATGATCATTTTAGAGTCATGTCTTTTTTGGGTGCATGAAGTGAATGTGATGTATCTATGGACTAACCAGATGTTGGTCAGTAGGTTTTGATCAGTTTGGATGTGGTATATATATATATATGAGGTGTGTCGTACCAAGATTGTTTGTGATCACTGTTGGGTGAATTTCTTTTGAGGTGTGTTCACGTCTAGGCATCGTCGAGATATGGGGCTTATGGAGGTGTGAGGAACCTAGATAGATTTTGGGCATCTGTTGAGAGAAGGACTTCGTTGGTTCAATGTAATACAGGGACACGATGTGGTAACTGAGGTGTCATGGGATTCTGATGGGTGTTAGGTATAACATGGGAGCCCCTGATGAGGTGCACGAGTGATGATTCATAAATGGAGGACATTGATTCCAGATATAGACATTAGCCCATCAGATTTATTTTTATTTTTTGTTAGGGATTCAAATGGGGTAGGTAACTCCTAAGGGGGGATCCCCCATGAAGTAATTTACCTCTTCCATTTTTATTGGGGTAGTTATGGTTAATTTTGATGAAATGGGTATATTTGGTATTGTCTCATATTTATGTTTTATTGATCGGGAATGTGCTATGTTAAGGTGGGGATATTGTAAAATTATGGGATTTTGGAGCGGTTCAAGTTCCTCACACATTTTTATTTTGTTTAAAATTTTTGTGGGTATGAAATCCACTTTCTTGACTATTAGAGCTTAATTCTAAGAGTTTCTATCACCCAAGACCTTGCTTTTAGATGAGTCTTAATGCTCAGAAAGAATCTTGGAGTTTTCATTCAGTCTTGGGCACATCAAAGGAAAAAAATAAAAACTTTCTAGAGTGTACATACTAAGGAACATGGTTTGGAAAAATCGTGTGGCCTCCACATAGAAACTCTCCACCCTCAAAATACACTAAGAATGTTTTTGTAAACCGTGCAGGAGGGGGCGCACAACCATGCATGAACCTCTATAGTTATTAGAAGAGTTATTTGTTTGGCTTGTAGATGGTTTGGTCACACTATGGATAATATGCATGCTTAGTTCCACTTATCCAGTGGCTATACATGGGCTCATCATGGTTTTTCAAAATAGTGATAGATAATAGTGAGAGGCTAGGATCTTAAGTAATAGGATCCACATGGTTTGTGCACAGTTTTTCAAAAAGATTGGGAAAACCATGCAAGCTCTTTAAAAGGGTGGAATTACTAAACTACATCTATATTTATTTAATATTTATCCCCCCTTTCCTCTTCCTCCACCCATGTGTACAAGGTGGTCCCTCTCTCATTTATTCCTCTTCCAAGTGTTGATGTAATTTATCTATTTGGACTATATTTCTTGATATGTCTACGGTGTTGGATCCTTAATAGTAATCCCTTGAATCTTTTTTCCTCTCTTATTCTTTTCCCTCACCATAAGGACACATAAATCCATTTGAGTGGTTTTACCCTATTTTCAAGGTGTTCATCTAAAACATTTATTTCATATGAATTAGTTCAAGTTATAGGCTAATATTGGACTTGCATGCATATACCAATATAAGGTAGGTGGTTCCAATATTTATTATTGATTTCGTGATAATTTTGGGGGAGATTATTTTAGAGATATATTTGGTGGTCTGAGCGAGACATTATTAATCAAATGGTTTCCTTTAATTAATTAAACTAAACTCACTAGAGATGCAAATGGTCATTCTCATTAATTCTAAAAATGGTTGAGTCTTGGTGAGAGGCTGGACCATGTGCAGAATAGGGTGGGGCATTGATTTATTTAAATCTAGTTATTAAATATAATTATATTTAACTATTTATACAAATGAATTTATTGGGATGAGACCCATGGGATCATGATGGGCTCGGCCTGAGGATTGAGATGGCATTGGCTATCTAGACGGAGGTGATATGATCGTCAGGTGGGTCATGGCCCGATATATATATATATATATATATATATATATTGGATTTATTTTTATCACTTTTTGGGTGAAAAAGCCGTTGTTGAGGTGATAAGGTCATATAGTTATGGTCTAGGCTCATGTGATTTTGGTTGGATATGACCATCAGTTTTAGTGACACGGTCACAGGTGAACAAGGTGATGTAATTTTGTCTCTTAGGGACATCCTTATGATTATTTCTCATAGGTGTTGGCCAATTCACCCATTGGAGTCATGTGAACATAATATAACTTAGATGTTGAGGTGGTTTTTCCCATTCGTGTGGGTATAGGTATATTTTAGATTTGGATTCAGGAACTTGATGGAGGTTATTTCCTTAAAAATTCATGAGGACAATGAGGAAATATCAGATGAAAGTGATGAGATTATCAGTTAAGGGATGAGCCTCATCATAATTGAGTCCTTTGGGGGAGAATTTATTTGGGAGTATGGACATCATCATTACTTGGTAGGTCAGTTGTTGATACCATGGTGATATTACTTGGAAAATATGTATTGATGTGCCTTAGGACGTCAAGATCGGAGCTGATGGGTTCTTTTATGAAGGTGTTCAAGGTACCAAGTTCTTATTGTTTGGGATGCCTTCGGGACATCGATGAATTGTCATGGAAAAGAGGTTTCAGTTGGAACATGGTGTTGGGTGACCATACAAAAGGTATAACCTGAGGGTTCACCTAGAGTATTTAATATAGAGTATTCATTATGGTATGAGATAAGGATTCTTTCCTTTATGGTTATACTTGTGATGGATGAAGTAGGTGAATTGCTTCCACGTTTTTGTAGTGTACAAGGGAAGAAGATTTATTCTTGTGGATATGAAGTGCCACATTTATTTATTTTTATTATGAACCTTCTTAATCACAGATGTAAGATAGGAACACATTGGTGTTGGCCTTCGTATATTCATTATCACACCCTGCATGGGCCCTCCGGGACACATGTAGAAATTATGGTTTTACATTCAGGTAAAGTATGTGGATCTGAAGCTAGATCATATTGATGGGGTGTTTAGAATGGGATCAATATAAAGGGACCTTGAGGTTTATTTATCAGGTAGAGTTTCTATTTTTTTCTCTTTTTGTATCAACATGCTTATATATGTATGTATTGTTGTTAGACATTGGAGAACCTTATTCTTATTGATATGTATGACTTGTTTTGATATACATGCTTATCTACAAATGGTAATTTTTATTTATTCCAATAATATTTTATATTATTCTTCTACAAGTGTATGATATTTATTATACTTCTCCCATGGGAGGGTTATTAGCCTAGTGTCACTAGTTCCTTCCTTTCTACTGCATGATATATATATACATAGAGAATTATAATACCAGTACCATAGGGTATAGTCTCCATAATATCACACTTTACTCCCTCTATTATAGTTGGTAGCCTTTGGTGTATGGGTAGGCATACCTAAGTTCATTAGTACTCATCCCTAAGCACTTTTTAGGTGGATAAATGGGTTGGATAACTACAGGGATGATGAGATTTTCCACACATATGATGATGAGGTGGTAAATCTCATTAGGTTGCAGTATGTCCTTAAGGCAATACACCATTAGCTGGTTGGGTTGATGCACTTGATCATTAGAGCAGATCCATAGGGTGGATTTTTTCTTGGAAAAAATTAAGGCTCCAGTATGTTGATGAATCAAGAACTTTTTAATTTTATTTTAATTAACTCCTTATATGCATGGATGTGTTTCTTTTTTCTCATTACATTTCCACACATAAATCACACCAACGAAACAACCAATGATCAATACCTAAACCCATAGGAGTCCTGATCGATGTGAGAAACAAGGTTTGACCATTTGATTTCTCATTTATATGATAGTTTCATAGAATGGACATTCACTCATGGTCTGAATTTTTTGGTTGACCATTGAAACTATTCAAGATAAGAAGGGTTATGGTTGTAGAATGGGCCTCTCTGAATAATTGAATTTCTTTTCTCAGTGTGCACTAGTTCATGAATGGGGAAATTCCAATGGTGTTGTATTCTACAGAAAAAAATAGAATATGAAGAGAGTGAATCGAGTAGCCCCATCTTTTAACACAAAGGGATTGGCATGATGATGGAGGATAACTACATGTCATGTTTAAAATATAGTATCCACTATCGTTTTTTAAGGATAGGTAAAAACACATGAGGGTCAGCTGTTGAACATGTTTGAAACATGTGACCTATCTTAAAATGTATTCTGAATTATTTTGAGGCATGTTCTCAAGAAGATAGGTGATTGAGTGTGTCATGGGACCATTCCATCAAGGGGGACTATTAAGATGTGGATTACGATAGGGATCCAAGTCAAGGGATATGTGAATCATTGAGATGAAGTAATGGAATGCTCAAATGGACTAAAAATTAATTTTTTATTTCCAAACACTTTTAAGGGAAAGTGAGAACCCATGACATCAAGGCTTAAACACAAAAAAAGTCTCCACCATTCCAAAACTCAAGTTCAAAAACAATGCTCTCCACAAAAGAGAAGCTCCTCCTGGTAACTAAAAACCAAAAAGTCCAGCTTCTATTGTCTCATCATAGCACGGCTAGCTGACCCATGCCAAAGAGCACAGGCATGGTACCGATGGTCAAATCCATACCCTCTCAATCATCGGATTCTGAAAAGCCATGAAACAGTGAAACCTCTTTTCCCTGAACATCATCTGAAGAATCTTTTTGTAAGAAAACATTGCAGAATCCCTTGAGCTCATTGGGTAGTCATATTGGTCTAAAAAAATGGTCAAACTTGTCTTCTTAGAGGGTTTTCATCCTGAATATCGAGCAATGGTCGAAGAACATGAATAGTGTAGAAGGTGATTGTAACCAAATAGGGAAATAGAGTTCTCATTCAAGTTCCTAAGATGCTTTTTAGTTTAACTTCATCAAATTAGGATGATGGACACACAATTTAACTTCATATGGTGAGGATAGTGTACATGCATTTTAACATGATATGGTGAGGATGATGGATCTCACAGTTTAACATCATGTGATTGGAACGTTGTACATGAAGTTTAATTTCATATGGTAAGGATGATGTATCACATCGTTTAACATCATGTGATTGGGAAGTCAAGTAAAATAGTTTAATGTCTTGTGACCAAGATGTGGGCCTTAGAGGGGATGTCTGTAGTATGAGGGAGAGATAACCCAACATGAAAGAGGATCCAAGGATTCCCCATCACAAAAAAAATCTTAGAGACATATTACACATAGTTTAAGGTTGTGATGAATGGATCGTCGAGTGATCATCCCAAAATGACATGTAGGGAATGACAAAGTGACGAAACAATGTGAAATGAGGGCCAAGAAGGCTTGATGTAGCATAATAAATACTTGAGGAGACTTGCACACAGTTTAAACTCATTGATTCTTAGACATGGGATCCTAGTTTAAGGTCATAGAGTTTGGATAATATTGTAAAAAATTTAAATACTTAATTCTTAGACCTAAGGAGGGTCACTTTTAAAAATGTTATTTTGATACCAGAGGATTCAAAAACAGTGAAAATGGTGTGCCAAGGAGGCCTGATACCGATAAAAATAATCTATGTATAGTCACACATAGTTTAAGGCAGTGATTCTTGGACCATAGGGTTGTCTATTTCAAAGGTATTTGTGCATGGCATTGGGAAGAGGTAATCAGACAAAAAATAGGGGCCTAAGAGGCCACCTAATTCTAAAAAAAACATCCCTGAAGAAACAAACACATAGTTTAAGGCCAAGATACTTAGACCATAGGGTGAGGATCCTAATATTATATTTATAGTGTGGTGGAGTGACAACCCAATGTGAATTGGAGGATAAGGAGGCTCGACACTAAATGACACATTCCTAGGATGACTGGAACATGGTTTAATGTCATGATGTTTATACTTGGGATCCTAGTTTAAGGTCTTAGAGTTTGGACCAATCGAAAATGGTTTAATGTAATGATTATAGGTACAAAAATGGGGATTATATCGAAGGAGTGTGTATATAATTTATGGGAGGTTACCAATCATGAATTCGGCTACAAGGAGGCTCGACGCCATGTAACACATTCCCGAGATGACTGATATATAGTTTAAGGTTGTGATTCTTGGACCTAGGCTCCTAGTTTAAAGTGGTAGAGTTTATACCAATTGAAAATAGTATAAGATAGTAAGTCATGGATCGTATGGGTTTTTTTCATGAAGGAACATGCACATCATTAAATAATGTTTACCTAACATGAAAGGAGGGGCTTAGGTGGCACCCAATGTTGCACAAAACATCCACGAGATAACTTAAACATAGTTTAATTTCATGTTTCTTAGTCTTGGGATACTATTCTAAGGTCATAAATTTTAGAACATGGTTCACTCATTCATATCAACTTGGATTAATGAAAACAACCTCTAAAACCCTAAGATCCCATGAGCTATGATTGATGTGAGAAACAAAGTTCGGTATGGAGTTTTAGTTATCTAGAAATAATAACACACTGAGGGGAGAAGGAGATCGGCAAATATCATGTGGGAGATCTTGACTTTTGAGACCTAAAAATTTAGAGTGAATGATTGATGATCAGGTAATAAATTTTGACTATATTCAAAACATAGTTTCTATATCTACATTAGTTTTAAATGGGGTCAAAATGTGGAATTGACCATTGATTGAGTTCAAAATAGGAAAGATTCTATTTATTTCTGAATATCCTTTGAGGTGTGAGCCTAGGATGGTTGGTAAGATGGTGTGGCATAGGACCATGTCTGTTCGGGAGTCCATTCAAATTGGGAAGATGGTGATTATCCACATCGAAGTAAGAACTAAGTGTGGTAGTTGAAATGGGGAATATCCTAGATGGAATAATGAGTTCCATGGGTGTTATTTCACTATGTTCTTGAACTAACTAGATGTACATGATAGTATGATAGTATCAAAGATAGAGTAATGGGGAAAGACCCCAGGATGGATAGAATGTAGGGCTAGGATTGAGAGGAAATATCTGAGTATCGCTACATATTCCATGAGGATAAGAATCAAGCCACATGTGGTTCTGTAGAACATCATGGTAGGATATCAACACTGGAGGATTGAAATTGTCTCTAATAAGGATATATAATCATCCCACATTAGGATATGTGACATCCTGGTTTTTTATGGGGTAATATTTTTTATTCATCCCATAATTATCATATGGGGCATCCTAGATTTAGGTGGGGTAAGATCGTAGTTTAATTTCATGTGATAGGGATGTTGGTTTAGTTATTCTTATATTTATCATATTATTCTTCCTTGTTTTTTAAGGGGTAATTTTGTTTTATCATCCCATAATTATTTTATGAGGGATCCTAATTTTATATAGGGTAAGACCATAGTTTAACATCATGCATTGGGGATGTTGATCTTTCCAATTTAACATCGTAAAACTCAGACAATGGTTTTAGGTAGTTTAAAGTCATAAATCTCATACTATAGGAGAGGTTTCCGGTTTATGGTCACATAACATGGACCAATTGGGGTATGATTGTATTAAGGGGGTTTTCATGGCTTGAACGAGTGATGACCTTATGTGAATGGAGGTCCAAATAGATCCTTTTCCACAAAAAGATTAAAAAAATATACCATAAGTAAATATTATGTTTCAGGGGAATAAAATACTCTATAATGAGTCAATTAAGGGAGATGGAACCAATATAAAAAATCCAAGAATCTCTATATATCTCATGAGGATGGGAATCATGTTGTATATATATCTAGAAGGCAACACTATAGGATACCAACACTAATATTTTTTTCCTCTTGAATAAGGATATTGAATCTTCCCATACATTGGATATGAAGAATCCAAAATCTATGTGGGGTAAGGTTATAGTTTAGCATCATGTCCTGAGGACATTGGATTTTTTTCATCCTATATTTCTCATATGGGGTATCCCAGTTTCATATGGGGTAAGGCTATAGTTTAACTCCATGTGTTGAGGATATTGACGAGGCTTATGCCTTGAGTTGGATGTTAATTTCTTATTCATGTCATTTCATTAGGAAATATTAGCCTGTTAATAGTCCAAGGAATATGAATGTAGATTATACCTGAAGAGGAACCATATGGGTGAATTTTTGGGTGATAGAAACATGGGTAATTTTGCTGTGAATGTTTTGTTGGACATAGAGATAGAAGGTCTAGGAATAAATACATATCCCATGGGAATAGGAATCAATCGATGAATAGTTCTGGATCGAGGTGGGGGAATAGTCTTAATGAAATTACAAGGAGGAAGAAAATCATGAAAATTAGGGGAGAATGCACATAGTTTATGGTCATAATTCTTAGACCATGGATCCTAGTTCAAGGTTGTCCAGCTTGGACCGTGGGGGTGATTTTAGGATGTTAATGTGGTGAAAAAGAGATCAATTATAATTTGAAAGAAGAAAAGGAGTATCTATACAACAAAAAACAATCATGAATTCATCTTCACATAGTTTAAGGTTATACATACTAGACCATTGAAAAAAAAATAATGTCATGATGCTTAAACTATAGGAAAAAACTTGAAGTCATGATACTTAGACTATCAAAAAAATAACAATACACAATGCTTGTACTATGGGGGTATTTATTCAAGTAAATCATGAAATAAGTATAAATTGACATGAAATTGGAGAATATAGGCCTAGATTCCAAATAAATATGTAAAAAATAGGCATATATTTTAAGGTCGTAATTAGTGGACAGTGGGAAGTTTGGAATATAGTTTAAAATCATAATTCTTGGATAGGGATGAAATTTGTCTCAAAGGTATATGTGTGAAAAATTAGAGCTAAACCTCTTTTTGAAAGGGGGATACAAAGTTACATGTTCCCATAAATACCTTGACATAATCTGCACATAGTTTAAGTTCATATTTCAAGAAACATAAATGGGTCTATGGGGAAAAAGGATGATGAATTTGCATTGATACCCTAAGATAGGATGTCTAGGAATAAATATGTATCCCATGAGGATGGTAATAAATCCACATGTTGTTATGGAGAGAGGAGTGGTAGGATACTGTCTCTAGAAAAATGGGTAACCCACACAGATAAGGTAATTGAGGCATCCCACAGTAGTTGGGGGATCTCATGCTTATAATGTGGGGTATGAATAGTTAATCCTCATGTGATGAGGTTTTTTGTTTTTTGGTTATTTTATATTTATTATATGAGGAATCCCAATCTCATATTGGGTAATATTTTTTTCCTTTTTTGATCAGCCCAAACTAATCTCACATAAGGCATCCCAGTTTCATAAAGGGTAAGTGTAGACACCTTGATATGTGTTGCATGAACTTCACCACAATTGAAGATGAATTTCCATGTGTCGAGACACAAAATGAACTCAACTAGACTAAAAAAGTTCATGGTGCAACTCTGCATTTTTCATGGGGGTCAGTGACGTTAGCGAAGGCATCAGCCCAAAGGGACGGGACCATAACCCAACCCTGAGTACAAGTAGGGGTGTGGGGGTGCAGCCCTCGTGTTATGGATAAATTATTTGGCTAAGTCCCTAAAGAGGCGCCCTAGGTACCTGCACACAAATACTTACGCACCACCATGCTGGAGCTGATTGAAGTAATAATTTTGGCTAAGTCCTCAAGGTGTCTCCCTAGTCTATCCAAATCACCGGCGGCATGCAAGTATAATTGGGCACCACCAATTTGGCACGCAGTCACTTGCGCGCCACAAAATGTCACGCAACCAACTTGCACACCCAAAATCCTTTCACCTAAGGTCTTGTTTTTGCCTATAAATAGACCATTGGTGACCTCATTTGTATGGACGAATTTACCTGAAGCATAATTACTACTCTGATCACCCTAGTACTTTGCCCCAGTCTTCTAAAACATTCAAGACATTTCATCAACACCTTGAGTGGAGGATTTATGGGATGGTCATTGGACTTATGTCCTTTTAGTTTTTGAAAACCATAACACTTGGGAATCTAAAGCAACTAACCTCCCCAAATCAGAAATGCTTGCAAATAGCCCATTCCTCCTATAAGAACTTGAGCGCCCCACTTCTGAGATCACCTATGAATTATCTTGAAGGCTTGAGAAAGGTCTCGCCCAAGTATTACCATACAGGTTGTCTGTCGCTTAAGTTAACATCAAGTCACCCAAGCCTACTTGTGTGCCCATACATGTGCGCCCTTACCTACTTGGGCGCCCCGATTTGATTCACTTACACTATTCATAATGTAATCCATCAATCCTTCTTCAAAATAATTCACGGCAAGGATTCTTTTTCCTTGGATCCCTTGTTTTAAAGGGATTCTGTTGAGACCTTAACCAAAACCTCCTAACTTATCAAACATTTGGGAAAGGAACATCAGCGTGTCTCCTATTTGGGTTTGTATTTCCACGTTTAGAGGTTTCCCAAATTTTTTCACAATGGGGTTAGGGTTCATGAAATGTCTGTGGGTTTGTATATCCATTGTCACATGGACCTTTCTCCTAGAAAAAGTGTTGGGAAGTTCCCGGGTTGGAGGAGGGTTGGGACCTAGCCTCTCCCTCCTCGAAGAGATGACCCAAAACCTCAGGTCTCTGGTAGGGGAAGATATGGTTCATACCTACTTTTCCTTTTCAAAATAAAGGAGAAGTCTCCCAGCCATACCAGGATCAATTTTAGTGAAACCAGTTTGGTGTAATCCCCATGTTTTTCTTGCAGGAGGTAGAATAATTTCTCCTCCTCTGTTCTTCGATTCCAAAGACCAAAGGGGAGACGGGCACAAGGACTTTCATTTCCCTTTCCCTCTCCCATTGGGCTTTGTCACCATGGGAATCAATCCTGGTGTAATCCCCCAAACTTCATCCCTTCCTCCTTTCATTCGACCATTGTCCAATGTAAAGTGAATAGAGGGAGGGCTCGTCACCCCACACTCTTCCCGGGTTGCCTCGACCTCATTCACCTTGGACACCATAGGTGCGTACTCTTCCACCAGGGGAGGAGGAAAAATTTGAAAGTGTGAATGCATTTGTTGAATATTTGAAATCCTCTTATTTCTCAAACTGGGCATGACTCACGTGGGCTTAGAATTTTTGTTTCCTCATATAATTTGCACAATTGAAGGAATTATGAGAACTATGATTTTTGTTCAAACAAGGATACTTAGGAAGCCCTTCCAAGGCCCAAGATCACTAGAAATCCTCTTCAAGAATCCAACCCTAATTCCTTTAATATGGGCATACTCATTAAGGATAATCCCAAAAATAAACCTTTAAATAACCAATTCATCCTTTTCAGGAAGTAAGCCCAAACTCATTTCTCTCAAAGAACTATACTCTCTGATGATACTGAACAAACAATGAGAACTCTGATTCCTGTTCAAACTAGGATACATAGGAAGCCCTTTTAGATCCTGATCTCACTAGACATCCTCTTCTAAAATCCAACCCTAATTCCATAGATCTAGGCATCCTCCTTAGGGGTAATCCACTAATTAAACAATTGAGTCATCAAGGCATAATTTTTATGAAGTAATCCCAAACTCATTTCTCCCAATGGTCTATAATCTCCTATGAGACTAATCAAACTACGTGGGATTTGATTCACATCTATATGGGATACGTAGGAATCCTCCTTGTGGTTAAAACCCAATACCCTAAATCAACCCTGTTCTCTTTGGGCCACATTCCCAACAGGGTCTGGTTCAACTTGGAGACTCATATTCTTTACAATGTTCATTGGTCTGCTTCAGAATAAGTCCCACGCTATGTTTTTACTAAGCACCATACGATTTGATTTCCATACCACAATAAATTAAACTATATGACTATGTCCCTATCACATGACCTTAAAAGCATATGATGTTTCCCATTCAGTGGCACCGAACTATGGGGGGTTTGATTTCTTTTACAAGGATACGTAGGTAGCCTATTTTATGGGTAGGGTCCCAAAATCAAACCAAACCTTCATCTCCCTAGATGAAAATAAATTCCAAAGTGCCCCACTGAGTGTCTTAAACCCCAGTATCATCACAATGAAGATTAAAATAATCTCTATGTTGTATATTAGAGGATACCATTGAGGGAAAACCTCTAATTCCGATGGATATTTCAATTAATGAAGAACCATGAATGAATACTGATGATTCTAAATTTTACACATGTTAATAAGTGATTGTAAATTCCAATGGAAACTTATGTTATGATTGTTTAATTAATAAGGATTCATGAAAATATCTTAAATTTACAAAGAGATTCCCGGAGTAGACAAGAATTTCCCCCAAAAGGGTGTGATGAGTCCGACCTCCAATCCTTTTGACCAATGTGCATTATTAAGTATCATAAAGTTCAAACTTAATGAACTCCTCCATTTGGAAAGAAGGTTCCCTTTATAAAACAAAATATGGGATGTTTCTGGTTCCATGAATAAATCCAATGGAAACTGAATGAAAACAGTGATTCTTAAAACTAGAACACACGTTTTGAGAAACTATGAAATGGTAAGATCAAAGTTTAATGGCATGAATCGGGGACATCAATATTTGTATTTTAAAGTAATAAAACTCATACTATGGTTCTAAATAGTTTAAATCCATGTATCTTTTAATTTAGAGGATTCAAATAGTTTAAGGACATAATGATTAGACCATGAATCTGAGTTTATGTTCGTTGAGTTTCGACTGGGGTTACTGAAGTTTAAGGTCACATATCTTTGACCAATTCAAAATTGTTTTAGGTCATAATGTCTAGATCATTATTTATTTTTTCATTATCACATAATTTTCCAATTATGCATCCTAATTTTATATGGGGTAAGATCATAGTTTAATATTATGTTTTGGGGATGTATAGATTTTTAGTTTAGAGTCATACAACTCAAAATATGATTGCTAATATTTTAAAATCATATTTCCAGGACTATTGGGGTTGTAAATAGTTTAAGGTCATAATTCTTGGAACATGGTTCTTATTATAAGGTATTATAGTTTAAACTAGGGCTCCTATGGTTTAAGGTCACATAGATTTGACCAGTTGCAAGAAGCTTGAGGTAATACTACATAGACCAAGGGGATCCTCACTTTAAGTAATGTTTGAGGGATTTGGTATTGATGGGAGGTGTGATATGCTATGTATACATGGTGATCAATGAGTATGATCCATTTAAATATAACTTATTGATTTATTAAGGACTTTCTAACTAAGGTTCCAACTTCAGTGTATTTATTTTGAGTTTCACCAACATTCTGTGAGCCAGTACCATATCACCCCAGAGGAAGGAGTAGAGGTGAACCTAGTTATTGAATGCTCTCATTGTCTTATCTGGATGCCTCTCCATGTTATTCAAGGTCTAAAGCCTATATTTTTAGTGATTACAACTCATATAGATAGATTTATTCTATTCAACTTAGCATCTTCTATCATAAATAGATGTTCTAATTGATGAAAACTGAATCGATATGGGAAAGGCTTCCTATGTTCCATAAACCATGGAATATGGGGTCACATGGGTGGAATTATGAGTAATCAACTTATAGTACTAGAGGTCATTGGGAATCTTGTTAGGATAACACATTTGGTTCTGGAAAACCATTTTCTTTAGGATGTTATAAAGACATTGTGAATTCATTGATCTACCCATTTTCCAATTCATAGTAGTGAGAAGTAGGGTTGGACAATATGTTGTACTTTTCATATAATTTATTCAACTCAGAATCTCATAATTTTTTTTATATGTGAGAATATGGTGAGAAAATCCAAATTATTGGATGATATTGGTGCTCATGAACTCTATCACAAACTAGGTTTTGACTTCCTTTAGTGGAACCACTCATTTGGAAAAGAAATCAGTTGTAGTAAAAATGAACCTACATTGTTGAGCTGTCACTAGTGGGTATGTTACCATAATGTTGAGTCCCCATATCAAAAAGTTATATGAATATATGTTGGTGTGGAATAGCTTTAGTGATTGATTCACAAAATTATCATGGATCTAACATATGTGGCATCTCTTATAGAACTAAATATAGTGGTTGACTATGGTGGGATATAAGTAACCCAACCACTGAATCTATTCGAAGAGCTTCAATCCTGCCTAATGGGAACCATAAGATCTAGAAATAACCTTTTTCATAACCTGAGGTATCTCATCTCCTTTAATGAAACAGATGATAATTCCACCCAACCCATGTCTTCAGAAGGTTTTATCTATGTTAGTACCACTCTATAGGGTTAAATATAAAGCTCGTGAAAGGATTTTCTAACACTAAACTCGGTCTTGAGAGAAAATTCCATGCTAGAGAAACTCAAAAAGTGGAGTTATCCAATCAGGCATTTCCTCTACTATAGGATGATAAAAGGTCTGTACCATAGAATTACCAGTATCCAACTAATTTACTCACTAGTTGAAATATCTGGATATGGTGGGGGATATAACCCTCTAATGTAGCATGGGAATGGAAAGTTTTTCTTGATCTGGTTTTGTGATAGATGTTTCCAACCTTTCTAGGGCATCATCTTGACCATTTTTCGATTTAGGGATATGAGTTACCTTCAACTGAGAAGGAAATTGGTCCATCGGCTGATGGGTTCACTCTAGTAAGGGCACAAGATCTTGATTTCTAAAAAAATATTCACTTGTGATATATTTTATAAATAACTCGATGTATCCATTCATATTTAAACATAGGAAATCAATTGTGATGTTAATATTGAGACTAGCGGTGAGGTCCTGATACTTTGAATCTTTTTAGTGTATTCAGGATTTTTGAGGCACCATAAAGATGAATTTTCCAATACAATAAATCCTAATCCAATGAAATAATGGTTGCATCTCAAAAATCAATGTCCAGGTTCAACTCTTCGGGTTTTGGGTGTGTGTCTTGGATATCTTCAAATTCCTAGATTTTGATGGACTTATACAGTAAAAAACCTAATGTAAAATTACTAGAGGATCACCACCTGGAGTTCTAATAATCTTGTTAGCATTTGTCGAATGAGTATATCCTTAACAGGTCCACTCGAGTCACCATTTGTATCTCATGTGGCTACAAATAGTGTCGTAGCTTCTAGGCTGTAAAAACCAGCGTGAGGAAACTCTTCTTGATGGAGGAGTATTTGGAATTTATTTTAATGATCCTATCAATGAGACATTATAGGCTATTTTCTCAAACCTTGTTGTTTTTTTGGTTTAAAAGAGTGTCAAGGGACTATTCCTAGGTGGTCATGTAATGGATCAAAGGATTTCTCGAATTGGGTGGCATCAGAACCAGACATTGTAGAAGGTACTACATGATATCCTCAAAGGAAGTCTAGAACTCCACATAAAACCAATAAATGGTTCCCTTCTTTACGAACATCCACAAGAGTCTACACATTCAAGTAATATTTTCAATAAATCATTATATGTTGCCTAGGTGGCCTTTGAGGCTCTATAATTCAAGAAGATTGCTTGGAAGATTCATTTGATTGATGGAATTGATCTTCTCTAAGTCAATATTGGTACCACTATATCTTATGATGAATTTGAGATACTACCCAATGGTAACCCCGAATGCACAGTGCAAGTTGTTCATCATCTAGATTCGGAGTGGAGGAATCCAAACACTTTCTCAAGGTCCTTGAGATGGTCCTAACACTGGTAGGATTTGACCATAATATCATCCATGTATAACTCCACCAATATCCTGAGAATTATATTAAATATTTGGTGAATGTAATACTAATAAGTGTATCCTCCATTTTTTAAACCAAAAGGCGTCACCTAAAAGAAAAAAGTCTCCTACAACACCCTAAAAGTGGTGGACTCCTCATACTAAGGGGCAATTTATATCTTATTATATCATGAGTATCCATCCAAGAAGGGAGGTCCTAGATCCTTTTTGTAGCATCAATAAATATCTTTTCCACTTCAATGGGAAAATCATCTTTCATACAGTGGTGGTTGAGATCTTCAAAGTCGATACAGACATTAATCTACTATTCTTCCTAACCTAAACGTTGTTGAATATCTATTTGGGTTACTAGACTACCCTAAAAAAAGTTTTCTTTGATAAGATCATCAACTTTAGATTCGACCATAGCACTTTGATAAGGGTTAAATTTTCTAGTAGGTTTTTTGAACTCCCAATGACTCGATTGGAGGCCAAGATGATGAATGCATACCTAAGGATCTATCCCTAGCATCTCATCATAGCTCCAGGTGAATACATAAGAATAATGCTTCCAAAATTCTACATACTAATGATAATCCTTTAGATACATGGTTTCATAGATAAGTGTCATCCTTGGATCTTCCTCAGTACCAAGGTTTATCCAGGTTAACTCATCAAAGGTGGTGGAGATACACACCTCAAACATGGGAGGGATGTCTTCCGAATCCTCTTTGTTATCTAGGGTAGGATAATCAAAGGTAGGAGGAGGCCCTTCTAGAACATTCAACCTAGGTGAGCATTGGTGTCTACTCAAACGGACACAAAATCCTCATTCAGCATTTCCCACTCTCTTGAAACTCTGGCAATAGAATCTTCCAATCCAATTCCATCCAACCTCCAACTATGAGGTTTGTTTTTCATGTTGGGGAAATGGTGATGAGTTGACCTCCACCGAGTCAATCTTATTCTATGTAACATGTGGTAATGTTGTGTATTGGTGGAAATTGGGTGAACTCTTTAATACCTCATAAGAGTATGGGATTCAAGTATCACTTGGGTCTACATGGTGTTGGAGTATAGGTTAATCTATGGGTGACCATTTTTATTGGAGTCACTAAAACCCTTTTTCATAAAGATAATGAAACAAACCCCAATTCTTCCATTGTGACCACTAACATATGAATTATGAGAGTGAATCTATCATTAGAGTCTACCCATGGAATGACTACAATTCTCATCACCTCATTAGGACCACTGATGTGCCCAACCATATCATTTTGAAACTACTTTCCATCCCTCTAATAGTAATAGAAATCCAAATAGTGATATGTTTCTGACACTTTCGTCATGGTTCTTTCTATGTGTTTTATGGTGTGATGTTGGCATGCATTGTTACCTTGCATTCCCATTTTCCAAATGTAGGACGCTTTCATTACTTTCATCAATTTTTTCTTCTCCTTGATTGAAACAAGATGATGAGATATCAGTTCATCCTTCTTAGTATCCCTCCATATAATTCATATCATAGTCTAGGTCTTCCTCATAGACTTAAGTATGTTCATGGAACTCATTTCCAGTTCAATCTCTTTATTGACGTCAGTTAATTATGCCACTTTTGTCTATACAATCCAAAGGCTCTTGAAAGGGAATCAACCACCAATCAGGGGAGTTTTCATGTTGGGAATTATTGGCATGTCTACATGCTAGAACATTGGTCACCTATGTTCTTCCTCATATGAGGGAATCTCATGGAGGTATCTCAGGTGTGGAACCGGAGGCATCCCATGTCGATCATGGGGTATCTGATTCCAAAGTCATATCTTCCAAGTATTTCACGTCATCAATCCCATTATTAGTATGAGGTATCATTATGATCCAATCTATGAGATTAAAGTCCTGCGTAGATAGAGTGAGAAAAATCATAACTCCCCATGGAGGCAGATCAGGGAGGGAATCCCTATGAGGGAACACAAGAAATATTTACCAATGGATGGATCAGAACACCCCATAGTGGAAGTTCCTAGGAGGTGTGTCCCATAAAGTGAATATTTCACACTGTGAAGGTTGATCTAGGCACCCTTGGGGGTGTATCAGAGAGGTGTACCCATAGGAGGGCACACCACGTTTTACCATTGGTTGGGATTGAACCTCATGGAGTCATCCTACTTACCCTTATTTGGAGGAAGTGATCAAAACCCATGTAGTTTGAGAGATGGTGTGGGGCATACACATTGGAGCTACATGAATGGTTAGCATGATTTTATAGTGATATTTCATCTTGGGTAAAAAATAAAGACTGATTATTGGTGGATTAAATGGAATGGATAGGGTGGATGACGTGTTGGGTGTTGGGCATGAAGCTCAGGGGAGCTTCCTACATATATCATTTGATTGGGAATCAAAGTCTACATAGTTTGATAGGGTAATTAGGGATTAATATTGGGGAGGATACCCAAGGAAATAGAACATATGGTTGGGGGATTACTCTAGGAGGTATTCCCATTGATGATGGACAGGTTTCATGGTCGCTACTAACCTCTAAGACCGCATGATTCATGCTTAGAGTGAGGAAAAAGAAGAAGTAGTAGAACTGACATTCATGATTTGAAATATATGCCAATGAGAGATGGTGTGGGGCTTACACATAGAAGCTAATCATGGAAGATCTCATTCCATCCGAGGAGGACCTCATTCCATGTGAGTGGGTCTTATGCATGGAAGCATCCCGGGGTGAAAATCCCAAAGGGAGAGGGACGAGGTATTAAGAGTGCTTGTCCCCTCCCGAAGACTCATATTCGGCGGAATCAAAGAGGATCATGAGTGATACCTCCTCCAAGAAATTATAGAAGCTTAATTTTTAATGGATTCCTAGGAGGATGTCATTTCATGTGTGCTGGATGTCATTTCTTATGGGGAGAATCTCATTTGGTGTCACAAATACATGGGGACATCTTGGATTTTCCACATAAGGTGATATCATATTTTAACATCAGGTTTTGAATACGTTGGTGCGAGGAAATTTTATTTCATGAAGATCATATGTGGGGGGACCATTCCTCACCCCTTGGTCTTACATAACTGTGGATCACTCATCCTTAGGAGGGTGATGACTTCAATAATTCTAGGATGGAATAGTGTGAAGGAGTGGTCACTCACGAGGTATTCCTTAGCATCCATATGCTGAAATGAAATGGGGGTTATTGTACCTATACTCAAAATAAAAAGGTAGGGAAATTCATGTATAATGGGAACATTATACATCTCGTGAGGGACCAGGAAATTGTTGTGTGCAAACTTACAGGTTCATGTCTAAGAGGTGTGCTCAAGAGATGAGGGTTGCATATAAAAGAGGCTCAAACAAGGTGTTTTGACAAAATTACTATCCATGGAGCATCATGTAGGGGGTAAGTGTAAGAGGGGGGGTTGTGCCCAAGGCCAGGTATGCACACACTTTTGGAGTGGTGCACATAAGAGAAAGGTTGTGTGTAAGTGGATCACTTTCATAGACATGGATTAGGAAAAAATAGATTGGGTGAGGATTAAAAAACTATGGGTCCACTCAAGGGAGGATCCATAGTGAACCTTTCATGAAAGATCTCTACCATGAGGTTTCCATTATTTTGCGATGTCTTAGAAGACATAGTCTTATGTATAGTAGAGTGATTCTTGGAATTTTGGAGGATTAAACTGAAGAAGGGGTGAACTTAAATATATAGATGAAACTGTACCTAATGGCACATAAGAATTTGGGAATGCTAATAGGTATTCTATGTAGCAATTCCAAATGGATAGTATTTATTATTAAAGGGATGATATGGACAGAGACCCTCAGTTTCCTCAGGATCAAAGGGTTGTATCAGACAAGTAGATTTTTCTAGGCTTGATAACACAATCATAGAAGGACTACCTGATGAGTGACTACCTTTCTCTATGGAAATTCAAGATACTGGATGAAACGATCAGTCCATCTCTCATGGTTGACTCAACTCGATCATGGTTCACATGTGAAGATGATCTCCCATGCTATAACATCAATGTGCACAGACCCATTTCTAGGGATCATAGTGAACTTTCAATATATGTAATGAATTAGAGGACCAGGATAGTCAAGGGGGATGATCCAATAGTAGCAGAGTTCCTAGTCCATTATGCCATAACCTTCTAGAGAAGCATAATGGATAACAATAAGGGATGTAATAAGGACAAGGATTTTTAATTAGGAGTAAATTTCACTAGTGAATGGGTGTGGGTGTACTGGGTGTGCCACATGTTCCTAGAGTATGGGGTGGAACTACTCAACAAAGGGATTTATGAAGCAGTGTGGACATCGTAATCACATTTCTACCATCAATAGAATCTAGTGATAGAGCTCCTAAGTCATTGGTCCCCAAAAACAAATATTTTTCATACCCACCGTGAGGAAGCTGAAATCAGCCTATGGGAAATCCAATGCATCAGAGGCATCCCGCTGGAGGGATTATACTACAATGAGTTACTGTCACCACAAAATACCTAGGCAGATCACTAGAAGGCCCCAATATTGAAATGAAATATCCAAGACGTGGTGAAAGAGAATACAAATATAAAAAACATCTAAAAGTAAATCACATTACTAGCAATGTTTGATTTCTTCCTTAATATGGATGATAAGTTAAGGATGATGGTCTAGGGAAAGTAGTATCTGATCACATAACATAGGGAAAAGGTATGATCCTACAGGCTGGTCCTGAAGGAATGATAGTTCTAGAAGTGGGGGTACATCATGGAAGGAGGCTGGGACCTGATAGTTCACTATACTACCTTACTTTCCACCTTTCTGATAGGGTGGTTTGTTCTAGTGAAAGACACTTGAATGGGAATCCTACAAGGAACACTAGTGATGGCGGTAATCTTAACAGTAGGGAATAGGGTCAACCTAGAAGTACCATTGCTGGCTAGGTTTTATAGTAGACTGGGTATATTTTCATGGGGGAATTCACCAAGAAGTATTTGTGGACCAATTTAGTTCTACGTGGTTTGATCACAACACATCTTTTGGGTTATTACTTCCCAAATTCCATTATTTCTCTGGATTTTGGTCCACAAAAATCACAATTAAACATTATAGGGGTCCAGCCGATGACACTCGATGATGATGGGATCAAACTTTGAATCAGAAACCAAAAAATTGACAAATTTCACCCCTTCTGGGCCTTATTTTATCCCATGGTGGAAAACCTATAAGGATCATGGGATAAAAGGGGGTACCTGCTAATCTTATAAGGTGGGTTGTTGGTGGCTCTAATCGACATCAATATTCTATGTGGGTGTATGTGTTGTACACTTTCTCCTATAAATTTGGATGCCTTCGATGGGTGGTGAAGAAAGTATATTCGGGGGTCTATGAAAAGAGGAACCCATGTATTCTTCTCCAATTATGGTTCATGCTGATGATTGTGGAATCTAGAAAAACCATCATGTTTCTGTCGACCAATGTGGATGTGGGCCTATCGATGCGATATGCTGAAAACTAGGGGGCATAATATTTGGAGGCAATCTTGCAGACATGCATTTAGGTAATTGAACTAGAGAGCACTGGTCTAGAGTAGTGAGGAAGCTGGTGGGATGCTTCTCAAGGTGCAATTCAGACCTCCAAGCCAGTTCAAATGGAACCATGATGGTGGGGACATCACAGGGTGTGGCTGCACCTCTACCGACAGAATGGGGCGGTCTCGGATGTGACCTCAGGGGCTAGTGAAAGATGACCCTAGGAAGAATTTGAGGTACCTCTTGTAACCATCTACTAATTTTATCTTATGTTCCATTTGGTTCCCCTAGAAAATATTGTGAAAATATTTAATGACAAATGACTTATAGTAGAAGCTGAAGTAAGATTGAATTGACTTTCTAGAATTCAGGCCCATTCAAGTTAAATATAGGATGAACATCTACTTGAGGCATGTGTACCTAACAACCATGGAATTTTATGCATTCAAACATGGGTAGTATAAGTCAACCCCACCTTGGTAAATTTAATTATTGGTTAAGAGCCATATCTAGAAGAAGAATCGACTGAGGAAGAAACCAATGAGGAAGAAGAAGAGGAAGAGGTATAATATAGGGAATACCAGTGGATGGATTCTCAACAATGGAGTCCTCTGGAGAGTGGTGAGATCATGGGATCCAATGAAAAGTTGGCCACGTATCTCATGGTAATCTTAACCCACTCATATCTTTCTTTTATCATTTCCTTTCTTAACTCAAATAAAAAACTGGAACTTATCTCGTATATGAGAATCTAGAAGTTGAGAAAGGTTTTCCCACTATATGGGTGAAGATTTTAAAATGGGTGAGGAGAAGCATTCCTTAGGGCCTAAACCTAGAGCTGAGACAGGTGGTGACCCGATCATGGTTGAGATGGCTAGTGTGGGCCTACCGAGGAGGTTAGGTTAGAAATCTTAGAACCCCAGGTTCTTTCTATCATCTATGGGGGGCCACACCATGATATCCCTACTGTGGCACCCATTGTAAGAGAATAAGCTCACCCAAGGTAACTTATAATCAAAATTTCTCCCCCTCATTGTAAGATCATATTTTGAATCATTTGGATAAATTGGATTTTCCTGAAGCTTTTTCATTAAAAAATTTCTTGTTCCATTAAGCTTCTACCATAAGGACACAGGGGGAACTATTTCATTGGGATTTTCATGCAAGAAATGGGTTTTAGTCATAGGGATACCATTTTCACTTTCCCAGAAGATCACAATGGTCCCTCATATGTAGTTGGGTACATACCTGTTTTCCAAAGGTTGGTGATCATCTAGGTTTTTAGGCCAAGTGAATCTTGCGGACTTGAATTTGTCGGGAGGATGGGTGGTTAGGCTCATCTCACCCTTTTGGGGGAAATTTTTTCCTACTCTAAGACTCTCTTATAGATTTAATATATATTCATGAAATCCTTCCCAGGCCCTGATATGGTACTAGTTACCCCCGTGTCAACGATTTGATTACAAACAAGTATCTATAGGAAAAATGGTGTGAATATCATGGGTTCTATATCACTCTCTTATTTAGTTATGATGCTTTGGGTTATTTCCATGTTCAATCAATCTAAAGTTTATTTCCATCTAGGGATTCAGTTGGTGTGTTTTGTATGGGATTTAACCTCTAAGGAATCATGAATATCTTTTGAAACAAGAAAAAAAACACATAGTTCATTTGACATAGTTTAAGGTCATATTATTGGACCCATCCATGTAGTTTTACATCATACAGTCATGATGTGGATATCAGGCTTGAATATCAAGGAGGTATCCTACATATCAAATTTATGAAAGGAATCAGAATCTATGTAGTTCATGTGGTGGGCATTTATGCCGTGAGAGATACATAATTTAGAGGACCTATGTGGGACTTACGCATATGATACTTTCCTAGATTTTTTCTTCAAGAATATTTTCCATTGAACATAGATGAGATATAATCAGGCTTACATCCCAAAAAATTCCTAATTGGGGGAATTATCATCATGCTATTGGTATAATCATCACTAGTATCTAATCTCACATGATCCATGCTCTGTGTGAGAAATAATAGATAGTGATAGATCGGACATATTTCATGTGATCATATTCAAATGGGGCTTACTCATTAAAGATTCTATTTCAGTTGTATGGTTTCCTATCTCATGGAGAATATGGTATGGAAATTAGGCCTTCGAAAAGCATCCTATATATCTTGGTTATGGAAAGAATCATATTTCTCATCATTCACTTATCACTTAACCCACTAATGGACTAAGGTGGATGATCACACTCAGAAACCTTATGGATATCCTCAAGGTCTTAGAGATGCTATTGAATTATGCCAATATGGGTGCCCTATCAATCATGGAAAAGTTTTATTATGTCGTAATTCGATGCTTATGCACTGAGATTGCCTGATTGGTTGGGGCTTAAACTCTATGGCCATCCAATTAGTAGGGGTATAGACTCTGAGGCTTCCCATCGATATATTCATATTATGTTGTTGATCGGGGCTTATACTCTAAGGCAGATTGATTGGTTGAGATATATTATATTATATCGGTAGTTGGGGATTATGCACTGATAAAACCCAATTGGTATACTCATTCTTCATCCCCTAGAGGATTAAAGAGAGTTGATGGTAACTATGAGAGGTATGCCCGAGAGAATGACCTTGGTAGGTTCACATGAGTGCATGGCCCAAACTCATCAAGTACACATCGCTTGTAAATGAGGAATGCAGCCAAAGATCCATGGTCGGGGTCTATATGGAATGTGTCCAATTAGGTCTGCCTGAAAAAGTGGGTACTGCATAATGGATTTTCTTGAAATGTCTTGGATGTCTGGTATACATCTCTTGATTGTATACTCGATATGTTGGGGTATTAAATTTTACATGGAAGAAACATCCAATGGTGTATGCCTGAATAATTAACATTCCCTAGATGTCTTCATATGGGTGAATCAATCATGTCCTATGTTCTTAACATAACCAAAGTAGGCATGTATGGGGTCTCATGCATGATTAATTGACTTTTCTCAGATTCCTTTTCATGATCAAAGTAGACATGTCTGGGGTCTAGATAATGATCAACTAGCTTGTCTTAGATTCCGTCTTATGACCAAAGAGGACATGTATGGGGTATTCTACATGATCAAGATGACATAACCATATGTTGTCACATGATTGACCTGACATATCTTATAACTATTACATTTTCATATGGACATGTCTATGGAAAGTTTCATGATCATTATAACACGTCAATTACTCTTTCAGATGATCAATGTCCATTTTTTGGATGTTCTTCATATGAACAAGGAAGACAACCCTAAGGTGCATCACATGATTGGTATGACTTGTTGCAGACATGTCAAGGGGATTGTTGCCTGATTGGATTTTCTTGTCTTAAAATTGTCACATTGGTAATGTCTCCATGTCAATGGTATATCACATGATTGTTCTGACTTGTCAAAAATGCCTTGTGAGGCCATCCTAACTTATCTTGTGACAATGTATACATGTCAAAGGTCCATTTCCAGATCAACCTGACTTATCCATGGGTATTTTTGTGACAACGGTGACATGTCAAAGGGTTTCCTCAAGATCAATTTGACTCATACAAGGATTATATTGAGATCAACTTGGCATTTATATGGTTTCCCTAGGACATCACGAGACCATAGAAGGGTCCCACAATCGTGTTCCATTAAACTATTCGTGCGATGGGGTCTCATGGAAATTTTTAGAATCTTTCATTTGTTTTAGTTCCAAAAAATGAATATTCGAAGGGATTATTCCCTATGATAAATGGTATCAATCTTGTGAAATGGGGTTTTAGGATATTGGGTTCATTCCACTACTTCATATTGTGTCCCCATTGTAATGTGTGGCATCCTCTATGGTTTCTATGCACATGTCAAGAAGTGTACACATGATGAAACTGTATGGGGGATCCTATTCACGCGACTCATATGTACCCATAAGGGGTCTTATGATGGATTATTTGACCATTAATGGGTTTTTTTGTTGAGGTTGCATGTACTGGAAAATGCATACAATTTCATAAAGAGGGTCCATGACCCAAGGGTCACACGTCCTCTCTAATTGTCTTTCATGGATGAGGTGTCTCTAAGACTGAGAAAAGGGGAACCACAATATCAATGGTGATGATTTTTATTGAAGCAGACACACCTACGACCACATGAGGATAATCCAAATAACAAGAACGAATGTATGCACGATCGCTGCATGGAGATATTTCATGAATGGAGAGCCTATATTGTGGTCCATATTCCTCGTCTGACCAAATTAGGGGTGAAACCCCATGTAATCATGAGTCTGTGAGAGTGATTCATGCCCATTAAAGACCTTTGTTTATGAAGTCTGGTTGTCATCGACATAGGTTCTCATGATGGCCTCTACCATCATGTTAAGAATCTATATGGTTGTTTTCAGGCCAAGACATCCATGTCTAAGGTTTCATGATCATGGTATATTTATGAGACATGGGTTAGAATCTCTTTTGGTACATAATTTCTGGCACCATTATAGAAATTGTACATATTCAATGGCTTATATTATCGTGTTTCATGAGGTTGCATCACTCATGTGATTGTATGACCCAAGCGAAGGTTCTTCCAAAGGTCTTGTTGGATAGTGTAGAGGGTATGCATGATGCAGTTGTCTTCATGGGTGATGACCTTCAATTCATTAAAGGTGCATGTCTGCAGCTACTTCAATGAAAAGATCACACGTGATCTCATGATCCTAAGGGAATTACATGAAATAGTTTCACTTCACCTTACAACCGGTTGACCAGGAATGAGGTTTGCGCAATAGGTACATGAATCTATAGGAGTTCTCAATAGACTATATATAACTCCTCTCAAAGTATTCACATGAGGTTATGTGATTGTGTGATTCTATGGTGATCACATGATGAGTTTGTGCAAGGATATCTTGTAGTTTCTTCTTAGTAAAGGGGCCCCATATTTACTTGGAGAATATCTTTGGTAATTATATCCACTCCACTCTTCCCCTCTACCTTGATTATTTTCAATATAGCCTTCTCCCTCTCCCTTTTTTGAGTTTTTTTTCAAATGAATCTTAGTATATATAGGCCGTGGGAGGTTGAATGTGGTGCCACTTTTCATGAGATGAATTTTTCATTTCACCAACGTGACAGTGGTGAAGATCTCTTCACATGATCATTTCATTTGATCATTTGATGCCTCTGTTTTTCTTATGTGTCATCACATGATTTAGAAAACACAGATTTAATTCAAATGGAAAATACATCGGAGATGGAAGTTGTTCATGGTCGCTGAAATTATTGTGAAGTCCCATTTATTATCCTTAATTTGGTCACATGATCAAGGGATGATCATGTCATGCATTCAACTCCCATCAATGACACTGCATGAACTAGAAATATCTGAGTTAATTCAGATGGGAAATACATCATAGGAAAAAGGGGTTCACAATTGATGAAATTATTACGACATCTTTAGTGTTTGTCTTCGCCTTGGTTGCATGACCAAAATATGGTCACGTGCCATCTTTGAGTGTATGCAGGTCTCTCATGGAAGCTAGTGGTGCATGTGCATAGATACTACGGTGGCATCTATTGGTTATCTGAGAATTGTGTAGATATTAGAGAAGGTATGAAAATGGAAGCGATGAAGAGCATCAAGTGATCATGAAACAATCTTCAAGCCTCCATGTCGAACTAGCATCGCAGGAGAGCAATAGATGAGAAGGATGTTGAATATGGAGGTCATGCCGCGCATAAGACCGATGAGTTCTAATTTACGAGGTGAAGGATCCAAAATGATGGTTTGGTTAAGCAAGAGGCGTGATCAGATGGCATGGATCATCATGAGGCATGATCAGAAAGTCTATATTAGATATCCATGAAAAAATATCACCGACATCAAAATCTCATGTCCCCTTTATTTCGTTATATAATCCATCATGTGGCATCTTCTAGTTCAAGCTGGAAACAGGGTCAGCACCCACACCATAAGCATGGCCTCCATCCCATGAGCCTTGACCCACAAATTCTATGCACAGGTCTAGGTGTTCGAGAACCATTGGCTCTATAGATGGGGCGGGCAGCCTCTTACAGAAGCTGTGATTTATCGCTGGTCTGCTAGCTGGCTCAGGCCGACTCCCACTACTCATGGTCAACCTCGGGTCCCACATGGGCCTATGGTTTAATTGGCCTAGCTTGCTAGTGGAAAGCATTATTTTTTGATAAGGGAAGTAATAATAACCCTTAACTAGTAATGATAAAATATTAGTAGAATATAAGAGTCTTAAATTGACCTCCTCAAATCCCAAGCCTTTATGTATTCCATTTTCAAGTATTACTCCATGTCCCTTGAATCTTTTACAGAAAAGTGTGAAATGAAAAACTTTTGGTGCCAACAATAACTAGTGTTTATCATCGAAATAACCAATGTTGAAGGGCCTCCCGTGGTGGAATTACCAATGGTGACTCAAGAGCTCAACCCAGTGGTGCTTAGCTTTAGTAAGTCATTACTTTCATGGATCCCTACCTATTATTCATGAATCAGGTTGATTGAGGAGATTTAATCCCATACAGTGCTTCAAAAACTGCAATCCTGGAGACTAGTCAAGGCTGGTGAATCCATTGAATCTCTTTTGATGGCTACTCCTATTCACTATTATCCATTCATCCAAGACGATCTGGACTTTGTGGTTTCAGATGAACAGGAGGTTGCCGCTGCGAGTGCTGCCACTAGTAGGGAAAACTCAAGGCTGATAGGGGTGAGGTTTCTAAAGATGAAGAATCAAAAAAATATCGAAACCCCCATGATATAGATCACATTCCCTCAGAGAGGATACTGAGGAATGACCTGATTTTGAATTCCTTTCCACATTTCTAGAGTATGAGCCCACATATCTTGAAGGGATGGATAACTCTGATCCTGATGTGGATGAATAAAATCATTTCATCCAGTATAAGGAATAGAGGTTCATCCAACGCTTCATTAATAAAACCCATGATCCATAGTTGTTGCGCCAGATGGGATCCATTCATTGTTGACTTTGCATATAGAGGAGAATACAGATGGGTGTGTTGTCTTCTTTAGAACAAAAACAGAGATCATTAATAATATGAGAGATCAACTAGAAGCATCTGAGAACCAAATTAAGTTGGTGGATGCTCAAATTTATGGTCACTAAGATGAGTGGGGCCGAGCAAAGGAAATAACTAATGAGATTTGTTTAGTGGCCATGGATGAGGAAGCGGATCTTGGAAAGAAGCAGCAAATCTTGGAGGCCATGTGAGAATGTCTAACACAGTTGAAGTGATTGATCACTAGGGTGGAGCAGTAGAGGCTATTTTTCCAAAACTCATGAGTGGATCCAGCATGTGGATGTCTCAGCCATGGAATGACTTTCTATAAAACATTGATTGCATTTAAAAATATTTTATTCCTTATTTAATGACTTTACTTCAAACATATTTTTAAAAAACAAATGAACAATACCTAAGCTCACGTGGCTCATGATTAGTGGGAGAAATAAGAGATGACCACATAATTGTTCACTTTGTATGAGAGTTTCATATAACCATCAAATACATTGGGTTCATTATAGTTTATTGGCCATCAGGAGTGTTTGGTCCAAGAGAGGTTGCATCTAGAGAATATGGCTCCAAGAACAACCAACTTGCTTCCCCAATGTGTGTTAGTGCACATATGGGGTAACTCCAAGGTTGTTGGATTATACTCAAAAAAGGGGATTAATAAGTTTGAATCATAATACCCAATATCTAGAACACACAAAGAGTGGAATGGTGGTATAGGATAACTGCTGACTATCTTCAAAACATATTATTCATATCATTAGCCTAAAATGGGGAAAACCAAACAAGGTTTGACTAATGAACATGTTTAAAACATGAAACCTATCTAAAAAATGTCATCAAAAATCTTTCAGTTCATTTCCCCAGGATGGTAGGTGAGCCAAAGTGGCTTGAAACTAGTCCATTTAGGGTTGCCAAAAAATGTTATAGAGGATGAGGATCTAAATAAAGGGCACGCAAAGCATGGGAATAGAGTGATAGAATGTTAGAATGGCTTCCAACACTCTTGGAATTATGAAACCATGGCTTAGAAAAGATTTTTGAAAGCATATTGGTATAAATGAATATATATACCACCTTCTAGGGGAGAATAATTTCAAATGTCAGTGAAAATATAGAATGTGAATAATGTGGTAGATAACCAGCATCGGTAAAGGACCTCTAGGGAGAGGGAATAAAGAGGTTTTCAGATTCACATCATGAAACCGGGAAAAATATACCTAAACTTTAATGTCACACGATGTGAAAAATTTAAGGTATAGTTTAATGTTGTGTGATCAGGATACATACCATTGTTTAAAATCATGTGATCGGGACATTGCACATAGTTTAAGGTCAAGATTCTTGGACCATGTCTAGAAATTTAAGGTTGTGTCGCATGGACTATAGGATCCAAGTTCAAGGTCATAGATTTTGGGTCTGGGGAATTCCCAATATGGGCTTACATAGAGTGATTGAATGAAAAACCCAATGTGAATGGGGAGTGAGGCGGCCCATCACTACACCACATATTTCTAAGAATTCCCACAAAATTTTAAGGTTATGGTTGCATGGACCTAAGGATAATATAGTAGAGTGGAAAAGAAGGTAATTAAATACTTTCAAGGTTTGGATAATGGAACGACAGGTGAGTAAGGATCGATTATTGGCCATGTTTGAAACACAAGGACCAATAACGCACCAGTGATGAATGGGATGATCAAACGAAAAAAATAAACCATTGAAAAAGTTCGAAATATATGATTTTCTATCATCCACTAGAGATCCATTAGGGAATTGGACTAACACAGGAGGTGAGTCACAATTTCATGATCCCATCACCATTAGGGGGTTCATCTATATTTTAATGATAATGAAAATCTAAATCAAGAAAGACTTTAAGTGTGGAATGGAGCATATCCAAAAGTGGAATTCAAACCTAGATAATTCAAGTAGTTTAATGTTTTTTTTCTTGGAATAAGAAAAACAGTTTAAATTTGTGTCACTTGGACAATAGAAGATACAAATAGTTTAAGGTCATGATGTATATACCATGAATAAAAGGGGTTCTCAAAGATATTCATACTGTGAGAGAGTTAAAAACCTAATGTGAATGGTCTAAATAGGCCCTGGACTATATAAAAGGACTCTCACGCTAGTTGACCATATTTTTATAGTCATATGGTCTGAATAGTAGGGTCAATTAGTTTAAAATTGTGATATATATACTAGGAAAGAGATAATTTCTAGGCTATCTAAGTGGTATGGGAGAAGGAAAACCTAATATAAATGGATCCAAAGAGGCTCTCCTACAATTTAAATACCTTTTAATAGGCTATGTACAGTTTAATTTCATGTACATTTACCATAATTAAGGATGAGGGGCAGATGTTTTGAAGGAACTTTTAGTTGGGACCAAAGACGAAATGTATGAGCATCACTACTTATCCCATGTGGATGGGAATAAAGCCCACATAGTTCTGGAACATAGTGTTGTAGGAGACTGACACTGGTTGGGGAAATCCTCTCTAGCAAGGGAACAAAAGCATCCCATGATTATTGTGAGGCACCCTAAACTTTTTCATGGTATGGATGTAGTTTAACATCATGAATTGTGGATGTTGGATCTCAGTTTAAGTTCAAAGAGTTTGTACCATGATGGATGGTATATCAAATGGGTATACATAGTGTGATGTTGTGGAAAACCTAACATAAATGAGGACCAAGGAGGCCCTCATGTCATAAAAGGGGCATAAGGGAGAAAATCAAAAGTTGAATTTGTGGATGGGCATAAATAAAACGTGTATGGGCATCACTATGTATCCCATGAGGATGGGAATCAAGCCACACATAGTTCTAGAAAGAGATCTCCCTGCACAGGTATGACCCATTTAATGGTATGGGTTATATTTTTTTCTTTTTTGTTGTTGTTTTTTTTTTGAATAGTTGGACCAAGATAGAAAATTCGGGCATTGCTACATATCCTATGTAAACATGAATCAATCCATATGTATTTCTTCAACATGTAATGTTAGATGACCAGTACTAAATTAAATGTCCTCTAAGGAGATAACATAATGGTGTTATGATGTTGTTTTTCATATAGTTAGGATGATAATTATTATGTGGTTTAAATACATGTGACTAGGATGTGGTTACTATGCAGTTTATTATCATTCGGCAAGGATGATAATGTCATATTTTAAGGTCATGTGATAAGACCAATCCATGAAGTTTGACATCATGTAGTAAGGACACTGTTTTCTGTTCATTTTATCATTGTACTGCTAAGACAATAATTGTAATGCAGTTTATAATAATGAAACTAGGACATTGGGGGAGATGTTTATCGAGAGGAAGGTGTATGATGTGTCTGTTATAACCCAATATGAATAGGATCCAAGGAGGATTTCAACACACCATACACTCTTAAAGAAGGCCTTTACAAAGTTAAAAGTCATTATTATTGGACTTGAATTTCTAGTTTGAGTTCATAGATCTTTGACCACGTGCCCTATTTAATGTCATCTTCTTGGGATGTAAAAATCATTATGTGAAGTATTTTTGAGGAAACTGGAATTGGTTGGATGAGTGAAGTGCTAACCATCCATGTTGAGCAAAGAGTACATATCATTGGGATAACCCTTGTGAATGATGTATGGTCTCTCCCCATTGGGTTCCAAGTTTGGTGGCTTCATTCCCAGTATCATTGGAGTTTGGATAGCCAATATTGTATCACCTTGGAGGAGAGAGTGGAGAAAAACCATCTTGTAGAATGACTAGATATTTTTTCTCATGCCTCTCCAGATTGTTCAAGGCTTGTAGACTATTTTCATTATGGGGTTAAATTTTAAATAAAAAAATTTGTTTATCTTTTATAAAACCTTATAATCATAAAAAGGGATTATGAGTGATGGTAACTGAATCTCAATTGGAATGACGACCTCTAATTGGTATACCATTGAATATGGATTCACCAGTGTCGAATCATGAGTCAATATATGATAATCCCATAGGGTTTTTTGGATCTTTTTTGGCCAACTCTTCTTTTTATCGCCCACCATCATCAATATAATGATAGATAGGGTTTTTTAAATGACTTTATTTTCCCATTTTCCTATGCTTGGTTGCAGGAAGTTGGTTGGACTGGATTTTTTACTTAGAATACTAAATTTTCAGCTCAACTACTCAGAATTTGGTGTTGTTTTCAGTGAGAATTCCATGAGGGACTTAGAATCAATAAATGATTTCAGAACACCCAAATTCAACCATTGATCAGGCCTTGACTTCCTTGAGAGAAAACTCTTCTTCCCACATGGAAAATAAATCAATATCAGTCAAAATGAAATTTTTCTAGAAAGATATTGATGGTGGATATGGTTCCATGACATCGAGTCCCAATACTTAAAAGGTACAAGATTAATCGCTGGTATGGAGGGTCTCTAGAGGCCAATACACTAATTTTTCAGGGATTTGACATGTGTAGAACCTTTTGGAAAAATTGATAAATTCATGGATCATAGTGGGATAGAAGTAGACCAACCTTCGAATCCGGTGAGAGAGTTTCAACCATGGATGACGAAAACCATAAAAACCAACATGGAATTCCTACATGAACTAAGGGATGTCATCTCCTTGCATACAATAGAAGATAATTCCATCAAACCCATGTCATTATAGAGTCTTACCAATGTTAGGACCACTCTAGAGGGTGAACAATGTTGTGTGCCGAAGGATTCATTCTTGTTCAGATCTGTACTCATCGTGATGGAGGTACTCAATTAAAGGAGTTGTCTAGTAAGAGGATTTTACTACTTCCAGGAGGGGATATGGGGGTACAGATGTGAAAACACTAGTATTCATGTGGTTTACCTATTGGAAATCATCATCATATGGAAGTATGGGAGTGATAAACCATCAATGCCCCACATGAATAAATAGATCATCCTAGTCAGGATCTACAAGAGACAGAGCTAATATTACCAAGGCATCGGCTTTCCCACTCTATAATCGGGGAACATTATTCACCTCTAGATGAAAAGGGAACTAGGCAATTAGCAGGTGAGTACACTCTAGATAGGGTGTGATCTCAATCTTCCTGATGATATAGTAACCATTTATTTGATTGATAACCAACTCTAAGTATCCCTTCACATGTAAGTGGGGAACACCAATCTCAAAATCCATATCAAGGCCAGTAATGTTTTCCTGATACCATGCATAATTATTGGTTAAATCATCTAATTGCACAAATGATTATGGAAGGACAACTTGTGTCTGTGTGATAAAGAAAATCCTCATGCATACTCTATTGATCCTGGGATAATTGAGCCTTCTGTCGATTGGACTCCAAGAGGCACCATATAAATTCAACTTCCAGCATGGCATAACTTGTTCCACTGAGAAGATGTCCTTGTCTAGGAATTCATGATCCATGGGACTGTTTTGTTGGGGCCAGATGGGTGGATAACAAGTCTTCCAATGCCTGACCCTTGATTGATTTCCATAGAATGAACCTGGCGTCAAACAGCTAAAGGATAGCCACTCAACACTCCATTATTCAAATCAATTTGGGTAAGTTAAGGATATACCTCAGTGAATCCACATAGGGTAAAAATTGTATCTCATGATGTTCCAAGTATTTTCACAACTTCTTTTCTGTGAAAAGCAGTGTTAGGCATCTATTCTTGATAAGAGAGTATCTAGAATTTGTATCTAGGAGCATGCAACTGATATAGTATAAAATATTTTTTGTCCCTTCATTATTCTTCTAAGAAATCAGGGAATCAAGGGATCATTCCAGGGAAGTCACATAGAGGACTGGAGGCTTCCCTAAGATGGGTTCTATTAGAACTAGAGTTTATAATAGATACTGCTTGATTTCCTGGAATGAAACCTGACACACATCATCCCATTGGTAGAAGGTCCATTTTTCATGATCCTATAAAAGGGATTGCACTTTTTGGCCATATATGCGATGAAAAAGTGTATGTAGGATAAGTGGAATTGAAATCCTTGAAGCTCCCAAAGGATTATTGAAGGAGGAATATTGTTGATGGAATTGATCTTGTCTAGGTTTATTTCAATGCTTATGTTTCTGAAAATTAATCCAATAAATTTTCAAAGGTAACCCAGAAGTCACACTTTAAGGGGTTCATCTTTAGCTATTGGGAGTAGAAGAAAACAAACATATTTAGATTTCGTAATTGGTAGAATCTGAATAAATTCTTGAGATATATTATATGGTTTTAATTATAGAGATATTTAACCACCAAATCATTTATATATAATTCCACTAATGTTTTGAGGATTGGTCTAATGATGTGATTCATGGCTCACTGATAGGTGGCTTCTATATTCTTCAGATCGAAAGGCATTACATGAAAGCATAAGGTTCTTTGTGACACTATGAAGGTGGTAGAATTATCTTATTTTGGGGCTATTTGGATCTGATTTTATCTGTATTATCCATCCATAAAACAGACATCTTGTAACCCATCTATGGAAACGATCAATAGCTCTATCACCGGAAGTGGAAAAATGTATTTTGGACTGTGGTGGTTGAGATCTAGGAAGTTGATACGGACTCTGATTTTCCAATTATTCTACCAGAATGGGAAACTTTTGGTGAGCCACTTGTGTTATTAAAAATCCATAACAAAGTTGTCTTTGATGAGTTTATCAACTTTTTCTTCGACAATGGAGTAATGAGATGGGTTTATTTTTTTGGGAGGTTTTTTGAAACCATGATGACACTCCAGGAGGGAAAGACAATGGATAGAAAACTGAGGGTCTAGTCCTTGCATATCTTCATAGATATATAAAAACACATCAAAATGTTTCTCTAGGAAATCCACATAATAGTTCCTCTATGGACATGGATAAACTAATCATTGTTGGCCTCAGATCTGTCTTAGTGTAGAGATTCACCTAAACCATCTCATCGATGGTGGTGGAGACGAACTATTTGAATATGGGAGGATCATCTTCTAAGTCCTCTTCGTTGTCTGAGGCAGGGTGATTAGTGGTTGGAGATGGCCCATCAAATCCCTATGATTTTTTAGGAACACTAGTACATTCATGGGTGGTTATGTAATCTCGGCTAAGGAATTATTGCTCTGCATAACCCATGGATATATTAGTTATAATAACCCTACTCTTTATTTCACATTTAAACATCGTTTATTACATAAAATTACACATAATACAAACTGTAACATTGAGAGTTCTTGTGTATTTGGGAAATTATGTACATTACAGAAGAACATAAAACATGAAAAACAACATATTTATTGAAAACTTCTTTAACATGATCAAAACATTCCTTCGTACATAGCACTATATGGGATAACCTGAGGACATACATAAAAAAATGGGTAAGCAATAAATACTAGTAAGGTAATACACAAGGAATAATATGAAGATGAAAATGCATGTTTGAAAATAGGAATATCAATAGATCATAAAAGTAACATTAATAATAAGGCATGATATAGCATGATAATCATAACATGGGAAATGTGGCAACAACTTAAAACACTACATCATAAACATAGGTCATGTTTAAACCTGAAAATACATCATGGTGGATAAAGTACCATAAAGGAATCAAGTAAACCCCATATCCCAACATGAAATATCAGGATACAAACCATTACCCAATTCATTAGAGCACTATATAATCTCGAGCACACCTATCACTTTCATTTCATTCTCATACTTAAGTGTTCCACATACATCAATCAGCATGGATTCATTCATCATCATAATTTTTTCAAAAATGAAAGAGTGTGGAATTAATACATTTAATTATAAATTAAAATAAGTATATTTGTATAAATTTGAAGACCCATAACCGAATATGA
The DNA here is from genome assembly GCA_963277665.1 of Viscum album. Classification (NCBI taxonomy): domain Eukaryota; kingdom Viridiplantae; phylum Streptophyta; class Magnoliopsida; order Santalales; family Viscaceae; genus Viscum; species Viscum album. The sequence continues at coordinate 402,559,564 of OY728130.1, forward strand.
TCATCGTATTCACTACACAATTGTTTTGGAACAGAAAATTGTTGTGCAATTTCGGCAGTATAAAGACATCGCATAAAAATTCCGGAAGTGGGTTGATGAGGGATAAAGGGGTATATCATAATTTATATATGAAATTTACTATAATATGGACATGGAAATACATTTCCTAATGTAAGTAATTGGGAAAATAAGGGCTAACATAATAAAGAAACTTGAAGAAAAGGGAGAAAGGAAAAAACCCTTACTTTAATGTGGGACTCTAAAGGCTTGGGAGTGGATTCATGGAAGCTTGGGGTGCCTTGGGAGGACCCTAGGGAGTGGAGGGAAGAGTTTTTACTTTTTATAAGTAGTAATAGGGATGATAAATGTGGTATTGGTTGGGTTTATATAGGAAAGGATGTGGATTTCTTTATTATCTAGGTTTTGGGCTCTATAAAATAAGATAAAATAAAAACCAAAAACCATACCATGTTTTTTGCTCATGGGTTATACAAAATTGGAGTGGTTTATATTATTTTGTGATCCCAATGGGCGAAATTATAAAAAAAATACTATTGGTGATGTGGAGTTGAGTCACACTCTTAAAGAAATGATTTTAAAATCATAAAATATATTATAACTTTTGGAGGACTCATAATGGATTTAAAATATAAACAAAATAAACTTAAAATAAAATTATTTTAAATATAAAATATATATTTGTCGTTTTATCATATTTATATTACTTATTACATCAATTTTGGGTCATTTTTATGTCATAAAACACAAAGTATATTTATACGGTATTTAATTTTTACAAGAAAATCTGATTGTCCCGAAAAATTATGAAAAAATAACTATTTGATAATTTTGACATTTTAATTCCAAAAATAATATTCATTATATCTAAATAATTTTATAAATATTTGAGTTTTCATTTTTAAAATAAAAACTACGATTTATTGAAAATGATGGGTTTTTTATAATTACATTTTTTGAACCCTGATAAAAAATTACATTTTACTTCGTAAAAATTATATGATCATTAATATTTGATAAAAATTATAATATTTTATAAAAAAATATTTATTTTAAAGATACATTAATTCATAAATTCATTAATTGAATTTGATTATTAACCAAAAATAGAATTTGTGATTTAAAATCATTTACAAAGTAATATTAATAGGATTAAAATATATTAATTATTTTATAAAAAATAATTTCCATATTCCTATTTATTGGATCTTGATACATATACCTTTAATACACCAGCATATTCCCTAAGAGTGAGGTGCACAATGGGGGGGCTTTCATGGGGTCGTTCCGCAAACATGGTCAGGGCCGTGATCTCGATGAGCTTAAACTTCTACCATAAATGGTTTCTCTCATGCTTAAGCTGTTGAATATAAAATTTGGTTTGGGCAAGGCAAAATCATATAAATTTAATCTCCCATGAAATCTCTGATAAATGGGATTTATAGGGTACAATCCTACTATTTGAGGTCATCACTTCCTTCGTCTGTGTCAAAAGGATTTGTTAAAAACCCTATATTTATACTAGTCATGTGATCACTATTCGATGACTATATTATCAACATTAATGACAATTAATGGTCATCTAAATATAATTCAATATAATAAAACAAAAATAATTACTTGTGTTTTTCATAACCATAATACATTTAATAAAATAAAAAGGGTGAATTTTATTCATAACAGTTCTGGTCATTATTATCTTCCCCACATAATAAATTTATTCCTCGAAATATTCTTTTCCCACACTAAAATAGATGGGGGTAACTCTACTACATCACCTCCTTTGGTTCCCACATTTCCTCTTCAAACTTGTGGATTCTCCACAACAATTTTATGAGGGGAATTGTCCTATTTCATAGAAACTCTTCTCTATGATCTAATACCTTCATCGGATGATCATTATAGGAAATATCAGTATCCAATGGTACCACCTCTAGATTGAGTACATGTGAGGGTTCGAGTGTGTAATTTCTCAAGAGGGATACATGGAATACATAATGTACTTGGGATAGGTTCGATGGGAGTGTTATTTGATAGTCCACTACTCTGATGTGATCAATGAACTCAAAAGGTTTGATGTACCTTATACTAATCTTTACCTTCTTCCAAAATATCTTCACTTTATTCCATGGAGATATGAGGAGGAATACCATATATCCAACATCAAACTCCTAGTCTCGTCGATGATTTTCATCATAACTCTTCTGTGAAATCTGAGTAGTATTGATGTTTTGTAGAATGCTCTTACCCTTCTCCAACGTTTCATCACTTATTTAAGTAACAAGAAGTTTTGGTTCCCAAAATTCATCCCAGCATGACAGTGTTATGCTCCTATTCCCATAATGGGCTTCATAGGGGGCCATTTTTATTCTCGAGTGGAAATAGTTGTTGTAAGAGAAAAAATCCAAAGCAACATGTTTGTCACATCTTCCTTTGAATTATAGAGAACATGATCATAACATTTCTTCCAGTGTCTGAATTGTCTACTTAGTTTTTCCATAATATTCAGGATGATAGGTCATTCTAAAATTCAACTCAGTATTTAGATCATAGTGAAGACTTTCCAGAACGTGGAGGTGAATAATATATCTTGATCAGATAAAATTGATAGTGTTACTCCATTTAGCCTTACTGCTTCTTTGATGTATATCAGTGATAGTTGATCCCATGAGAAATCCTCTAGAATCTCTATGAAGTGTGAATTATTTTTAAGATGATCCATAAAAACCTAGATATCATTGATTCATTTGAATGCATTCAGAAATTCGATGACAAACTCCATTTTGATGTTTTCCCATTTCCATGTTGGTATGGGTAATGGTTGCATCATCCCCTTATACTTCTTCCTTTCAGAATTCACTTTCTAATATACAAGGAACTTTTATGTATATTCATTGATCTCCTCCTTTTGTTGTCCCACCAATAGTTCTCTCCGAGATATCAATACATCTTTTTGTTTCCTGGGTGAAAAAATAAAGTCTAACTATGTGCATCATCCAATAGTTCCTTCTTTAACTCTGGATTGGATGGAATACATAGTCTTGACCCAAATATCACAATTAATTATTCATTAACATTGAACTATGAGTATTTCCTTTTCCTTATAGTTTCCACTTTCTTATGAATCCCTACATCATATTTTTAAGTATCTTTTATCCATTACAAATGATACAATTGAGAAATCATTTATGAAAGGATTCATTATATTCGTTTATTTATGATTACCATGTCTACCCTCTTTAAATCCAAGATGATTAGAACTTTCTCAATTCTCATCAATGAAAGAATTTTTGGGCATTTTCTACTTAGAAAATATGCCACATTATTTTATTTCCTAGTATGTTAGTAGATTGAGAAGTCATAATCCTATATGAGATATAACCATATTCATTAGATCATATTAATCTATTTTTTTGTGAATATATATTTTAGGCTATTGTGATCTGTATATATCTCACACTTCTCCCCATAGAGATAATGCCGCCATATTTTAAATGAAAAATCACAACTTCCAACTCTATAACTTGCAGGGAATAGTTTTGATCATTAATTTTCAACTATCTTGAGGCATAGGAAATGACTTTTTCCTTTTTCATCAACACACAGCTCAGTCCCTTCTTCGAAGCATCACTGAAAATTATGAAAAGTTTCCCACTTGTGGGCAGTATTGGAATAAGGGCAGTGATAAGCCTTTTTTCAAATCCATTAAGAATTCTTCACATTCCTCATTCCCAGAAAACTTGACTCCATTTTCATTTATCATGATAATAGGGTTTATAAATAATGATAAATTTCTCAAAAATCGGCGAAAATCGCTAGCTAACCTAAGGGAAATATAAATATCTATCACAGATGCTGGTATCGACCATCCTTAAAATGTTATTATCTTTTAAGGATCCATATATATTCCATTTTTTGTGATTATATTTCCCATGAATGAGACTTCTTTCAACTAGAACTCACACCTGCTATAATTTTCATAGAGATTCTCCTTTGGAAGGGTCTTTAGCATAGTGCTCAGATGCTCCTCATTGTCCTCCTTGGTTATTTTGTATATTAGAATATCATATACAAATACTACCACAAATTTGTCAAGGAAATATATAAAGACTCTATTCATATAGTCCATGAATATTTCTAGAGCATTGGTGAGTTCGAATGGAATCACTATGTACTCATAGTTCCCATACCTTGTACGAAAAGCGATCTTTGGGATATCTTCCTTCTTCACCCTTACTTGATAATATCCCGAATGAAGATCCACCTTGGAGATGTAGTTTTTTCGATGTAGATAATTGAAAAATTCATAAATCCAATGCATATGATACTTATTCTTTACCATTACCTTATTGAGCTCACAGTAATCCATGAAAATGTTTATTAAAGCATCTTTCTTCTTAATGAATAGGACCAGTGCACCCAATGGTGAAGCACTTGGGCATATGAACCCTTTATCCATTTTCTCCTGTAGTTGTATATTTAGATCCTTAGGTTAAAAAACATTCATTCTATAAGGATTATTGGATATTTTAAATTCTCTAGGTATAATCTCAATGTAAAATTCAACCCCTCAGCTAAGAGGAAGACCAGAAAATTCCATTGGAAACACGTCAGTGCATTCCCTCACAACATGAGTGTCTCCAAGGATGGTTATTTTCTTATACTAAATCATTTGAGCTAGATTTACTCTCTCCTAGGTAAAATAATATTCACACATGAGATGAGGGTGAAAATAAGATTCAATCTTCTCCGTGAAATTTTACAGAACCTGTGGTTGATTCACAATGCGAAGAGTGATTTTCTTCTTCCATAAATTTATTTTGGATCTATATAGTGAAATTAAATCCTTATAAAAAATTGCATCAAATTACAACAAAGGGAGTATTATAAGGTTATCTAGGAATTTTATCCCACAAATTTTGATAGGTGAGTATTTATATACTCAGGATATAATAATTTCCCAATTATCCATTTTCGCTGACATCTTTACTTCCATGCTTTGTGGTGCTGTTTGAATAGTTCTACTAAACTTTTTTGATTTAAAGTAATGTGTAGAAATGAAATAAAAAATTAAATTCTATATTATTGAATGAAAAAATAGAATACCTATCACAATTTATTTTTTTGGATCCACCATGGTGGTCAATATAGAAAAAGATCTCCCTTATTTTCTAATAGGTTGTTGGATACCTTAAAAAACCCTTGTCTTAGTGCACTGGTTCGCAAAGTGCCATGGTTCCTTGCAATTTAAGGAGTGAATAATGCATTTAGGGTTGAAAAGAGAATTCATTTCCTCTTTTACATTGGAGGGTTTCTCTTATCAAAAATAATTTTCCATGCTCCCTTCTCTTTTGAACCTAAATCATTTTTGTGTTCCCCTTAGCCAATTTCAAGGGTGATTCTTTCTGTGCCTTTGAAAAGTGGGATGCTGAAATTTCTTAGCACGATTGGATTTATCCAAAGGACAAATATAATTACATTCCATTTTTTTCTTCTTATCCCCATGATTCCCTTAGGATTTGTTGATCTCCATTATGACTTTGGGGGAACATCTCACAGTCTCCTCATAGCTATCAAAGTCATGGATCGTCAATGATTTGCATAGACTAGGTTTACCCCACCAAAGAAGTGGTGAAACATGCATTCGATGGTCACACAAAATTTGAAGGCATATAATTAATGTCTTGTGATGTTTTCATCATATTACCTGATAAATTTGTCATTTTTTTCTTAAGTGTAAGGAAATACCTTTCCATTTTAAGACAGAGAGTGTGAGGAAAATATTTATCGAAAAACATTTTCCAAAATTCCTTCCACTCTATTTTTTTGATATCTTTCATGGTCTTAATATTCTATATCAATGTACACCACTGATCATATCATCCCTCTATATGATAAAAATCTAAGAGAAACTTCTCTTTTTCAGAGCATTTGAGGATAGAGAAGATCTTATCAATGGAGTTGATTCATTGTCCCATGGTTAAGTGATCTGATAATACATTTAAAGTAAGAGTCCTTTGTCTCATCATTCTATTGATTATGGGATGTTATATCTTGGGGGGGGGGGGTTATGATCCTCCTGATCCAGGTTTCTATTCATAACCTGAGTCAATTGAGAGATTATTTTCATTATGTGAGTGATTCCTTCTCCTATCTTGTTTGAAATATCATTGTGGTAGTCATCATATTGGTCCTTTTCATTAGTTGTTAACATGATTCCACCAATTACCGACCATTGGATAGAATAAAAGGAAAATTAGGGAAGAGTATTATACAATATTAAACACATAAAGTAGAATCCAATGAAAATAAAGGGATAACTTATAAATAACATTTATCTTCTTAACTTATGAGTTTTTAAGCTTCAATCTATGTTATCCATGATCTATTTCTTAACACATATTCTTATGGGATTTTTTTTGTTCTCATAATTATGGTTCTTAATAATCTTATCAATTTACCAAATCATATCCTCTAGGAGTGTCAAACTAGGTGCACAATAAGGCCCATTTTTATGTACCAAATTACCCAAATTCCAGCTCAAAACATCTTTTTGGAGTTTTAATCCTAGGTACATTTATGTCAAAACCACATCCACTTATATTATCCAAATAGGGATGTATTTTCTTGATAAACAAATTAATATATACTAACCAAAATTTTGGGATGATTCCTTATACTTATTCTTATCCATAAGTCTTTTTCTATAGTTTTCTAATCCTAATCCTAAAAATAAATAAACCTATCCTCTTATACCAACTATAACAACCTTGCTCTTTATCTCACATTTAAAAATGATTTATTACATAAAATTACACTTAATAAAGCCCAAAATATTGATAGTTCTAGTGTATTTGTGAAATTAGGTACATTAAATAACAACTTAAAACATGTAAAACAACATCTTTATTGAAAATTTATTTAACATGATCAAAATGTTCCTTCATACTTAACACTGCACGGGGTAACTTGAGGACATACATAATAAAGGGGTGAGCTATAAATCCTAGTAAGGGAATAAACAAGGAATAAAATGAAGAAGAAAATAAATATTAGAAAATATCCATATCAATGGAGCATAAAAGTAACATGAATAATAAGGAATGATATAGCATGACAATCATGACATGGGAAATGTGGCAACAACTTAAAACACCACATCATAAACATATGTGAAAGATAAACCAACAAGACAATAGGGTGGACAATATGCCATAAAAGAATTAGGTAAACCCCTTATCCCAATATGAAATATCATGATAATAACTATAAACCAATTGATTGTAGCACTATATAATTCTGGGTGCATTAGAGCACTATATAATTCTTGTGCACCTATCAAATTAATTTCATTCTTGTGCTTAAGTGTTCCACATAGATCAATCAACATGGTTTCATTCAACATCATAATTTATACCACGATCAAGGAGTGTAGAGTAAATAAATTTAAATCCCCAATCAAAAAATTATATGTGTATAATTTTTAATAACCATGATTGAAATTGGGCATGGTATTCACTACATAATTGTTTTTCAATGAAAAATCAAGGTTCAATTTCGAAATAATAACGGTGTAACATAAAAATTTATAAAATGTTTTGATGAGATAGAAAGGGGATATAATTGTTTTTATATAAAATTTAAAATAATATGGACATTTAAATACATGTCCAAAATAAAGAATTGGAAAAAGAAGATGTAACATGATAAATAAACTTGAAGAAAGAGGACAAAGGAAAGAACACTTAATTGAATGTGTGACTGCAAACGCTTGGGTGGGGCTTATTAAAAGATTCAGGGACCCTTAGGAGGACTAAAGGGAGTGTATGGAATATTTTCTACACGATCCAAGTAGTTTTAGCGAAGATAAATGTGGTCCTGGGTGGGTTTATATAGGAAATCATGGGGATTTGTTTATTATTTAGGTTTTTTACTCTACATAATAAAATATATGAAACCAGAAACCATCCCATGGTTTATTCCATGGTTTCAAAAAACATTGGAGTGGTTTAAATTATTTTATAAGCCCAAGGGCCTAACTTGTTAAAATATAACAATTGGTGATGTGGAGGTGAGTCACACTCTTAAAGAAATTATTATAAAATCATAAAATATATTATAACTCTTAGAGGATTCATAATGGATTTAAAAAATAAAAAAATAAACTTCAAATAAAAAAAATTAATGTAAAACATATATTTGATCTTGTATCCTATTTATATTACTGATTACATTACTTTTGGGTTATTTTGATGTCATAAAACACAGTGTATATTTATACGGTATTTAATTTTTACCTAAAAATTCAAGTGCCCCATAAAATTATGAAAAATTAACCATTATATAATTTTTACATCCTGATTCCAAAAATAATATTCATTTTATCATTATAATTTTTTCAATATTTTAATTTTTACTTATAAAATAAAAACCGACATTTATTGAAAATGATGGGTTTTTTTAAATAACATTTTTTGAACCCTTATAAAAAATTAAACTTAACTTCATAAAAATTATCTGATAATTTATATTTGATAAAAAATATTATTTTATTGAAATATTATTCGTTTAAAAATCTATTAATTCATAAATTCAATGATTGAATTTAAATATTAACAAAAAATACAATTTGTGATTTAAAAATGATTTACAAAGTTACAATAATAAGACTAAAATATATTGATTATTTTATACAAAATAATGTACATATTACTATTGATAGTTTCTTGATACATATCCATTTAATAAACCATCATAGTCTCTAAGATTAAGGTGCATGATGGTGGGGCTTTCATGGGGTCTTTCAGTGAACATGGTTTGTGTATTGATCTTGATGAGATTGAACTTCTCCCATAAACGGTTTCAATCATGCTTGAGTTGTTGGATATCATCTTGGACTTGGTTAAGGTAAATTCAAATAAATTCTACCTCCCTATGAACCTATCATAATAGGGATTCATATGGTATAATCTTACTAGTTGAGTCCATCACTTTCTTTTTCTATGTTAAAATGATTTGTTAAAAATGCCTATATATATACTAGTCATGTGATAACTATTCAATGACTATCTTATCAATGGTAATAATACACAATGTTTGTATAAATATAATGAGATATAATAAATCAAAATAAGTGCATGTGTTTTCTATAACCATATGATATTTAATTAAATCAAAAAAAATATTCAGAACAGTTCAGGTCATTATAGTAGAAGTCGACCTGATTTCATTAGGCCTTCGACCACGGTTTCCATGATTGATGTCAAATAAGTTGTGTTAGGTTAGTTCCTAGTGAATCAACTCAGTCCCATAGTATAGATGAAGGTGTATTTGATTGGTTTCCATTTGTAAAACTTCTCAACACTTCATAGGGTTATAGATAAAATAGTGGTCGTGTGCTCAACCTTATTGTTTTTAACTTTCTTTTCGTTTCCCTAATAATAGTTTAAAATAGTCTAAGGATGATTTATTACCATGTAGCATGTCTAATTGAACATTGAGGGATTACATGAGGCATTGTTGACATGAGAAAGGAGATTCTTCATGAATATGGAGCCAAGGCCTACCCAAAAACGCATTATATGTGGAATTCTATGACACAACCATGAATTATGTGTTTTCTACCAAACCATTGAACTTGGTATTCAAATGGATTTTCCAAATTGTATTATCTTGTACATTTCATAACCCTAAATCTTCATATCAGAGGGACTCAAATTTTTCAAAGACAATCCCAACTTGCAGAGTGTAAGGATCGGGATGAGATTTATCCTTGAACCTGTGTTAACAAAAAAAGTGTACTATCATGCTATTGAATTATCCTATGATGTACAATGGGTAGAGGTTACCCTATATGAGAGAGCCCACATCTTTTCTAGAGACTAAGATGATAGTTTTTTATGTTTCTAATCCTACTTCCTTAGTATAGAACATATAGGTGGCCACAACCTCTGTTTCGAACTGGAGGGGGATTCTCAAGGATTCTATAAGGGTATCATGATTCTCTTTTGGAATGTGGAGGGACTCATTGATCAATATCTTCAGATGAATTCTAGAGTGGTGCTTCAATATATCGTACTTAAGGGCCAAATTCACATTTCTACCCATAGGGGGATTCTCATTGGAAGAAGGCATGGTGGTTGTTGTTGGATGAACTAGTGGATTATGTACGGTGCTAGAAATTTCATGTTACTCATTAGAAAACTTGCCTGGAATAACTATAAGATGATCATCAGCTGGTTAAGGCCTAGAAAAACTGGATGTGGCTGATCATGATGAAGTCACGAATGTTCTTCCTGACCGAGTAGCATGTTCAACAGTGGTGGCAGATCTGATTGAAAGGGATGAGAGGACTGTGCCTAATGAGATATGCACAAAACCTATTTTCTAGTATTGGTAGCATGTATAGCTTGGATCAGGGAACCAACCTAAGAATTGTAATGATTCACATGTCCTTAGCTCATTCTCTGGAAAAATCAACTAGAGAAAATATGGAATATTTTTTTATTCTTTCCCTTATCAGGGACCATATATGGGTCAATAAACTTGATGGTATTTATAGATTCATAATCTTTCTCATCACCATAGGAGTCTTCCAATAATGGATGAACTCTGGTGGTGATTATCATCTCGGTATTCATGAAATCTTGAAGAGTACAGGGTGGCTTTAGTGCCAGTAGGGTAATTTACATTCCCTTATGTCATTGGTTTCTACTTCTATGAGGTGTGGAAAGACTTTACATGGATGTAGAAGAATCTATCTAAGAAGTCACAGAAACTACAGGTGGCTCAGGCTTGACAAAGTAGGCACGGATTACACCATGGGTGTGAGAAACCGCTCTACAGGACAAGCAGTTTTCATACTTCTAATTCCCATAGTTGTAAATATTCTACGATTCATTGGATCCTTCATTATCATTATTGAGCATAGTAGAGACACATTTATCCTACTCCAGGATAGAGACTAATCTAACTACACCATTTTCCACTTACACTTAAGAAAAATATTTGAACATGTAGCATTACATTATGGTATGTCAATGGATTCTATGGTAAGTTCAGTGGCCATGGAGATTTTTGAGATCAGCCTCATGTGGATCCCTATAATCTAGCAGTTTCAGAACCCCTAATCCATGGAACTGAAAAAAATAGGATCCTATGAATCCTTGAAGTAGTAGGCCCATTTTCTCCTATCTGAGAAGGTAGGCCTGGGATATTGGACCTGATAAGGGTATGGATCCTGATAAGATTCTAGAGATATGTTTCCTTGTCTGGGTAGTTCATCTTGATGAGGCAGTGCTTTCTGATTCAGTATTGGGTGAGGCTAAGCCTGGGGTAGTTGCACTCGACAAGGCTATGCTTTCTGAGGTTACGCTAGGTGAGGTTGTGCCTGTAATAGCTCTAGTATCTCTGGAATCCATACTTGTACTAGATTGGACATCTCTACCTTGGTGATTCTTCTTGCAGAAGCTAGGAGAGTCAATGGACATGCTTGGTTGGCATATTGGAAGGCTTCCTCTAGGAGTTAGGCCTTATTAGAGAAATCTCAACATCCACCTCGGATGTTTTCAGTGATGAGGAATGGAGCAAATCATTATTGACATTCCCCATGCACATTTTTAGCATATCCTCTTAAGTTAGTGGCATATCGAGGGAATATGTGAGGCCTATCCACCGAGTGAAAATATATGCAACACACTCATATATAATTTTATTGCACTTAAATAGGTCATCAATACAAATCTTATAGGTGGAAGAACTAAACTGGAAATAAAAATACCTGTGGAGGTCTTCCCAACTAGTGATAAACCCAATTGGTAGCTGGCTATAATAGAAAAATACAGTCCATTACATGTTTTTATGAAACATCCAATCTTGGAAGCCCCTTGGTTTTTGTAATTCCAAACATGGGTCTCTATATTGATATGAAGTGATCTAGATGTTGTAGTAAGTTACCCATATCATTTAAGGGGATTAAGGTGGGATTATAGAAATCTGGGGGTGCTCCCACATTATCCCCCAATTTTGGATACATTTTTCCATCTGCGGGGATTTCCACTTATCGTGTCTCAAGGGATTTGAGGTGAGTGATGAAAGCAGCCATAACTTATTTGTAGGGATTCTTTTATTGATGATGATTTATGTCCATCAGTGCGTTGATAGGCTCATCAACATAGTAGGAAGGCTCAGCAACACACTGCACGACCTGTGTGGTGGCTTGATGTGCGAATTGATGAGTGGATTGATGCACAATTTGATTTGGGTTTTGAGGAAGGTTATCACTTTTATTAGGTAGATTTAGTGACACATACCATGGTCATTTTACAAAAAATCTATTCTCCAACCTATTGGGATGCATGGGATTACCATGATCGATCATGTGTAGAAGGCCGAGAAGCACTTTTGGTTTCCCCTGCTGCCCTAATAGAGGAGGAACATGATCCTTTCAAGGATTATGATAGACCGAGTCCCAATATTCAAGGATATAAATAAGGATATCATTAATGAACCTCCTATAATCTATTATTTTATAGATCAAGTCATCTATAGAGGTATTGACCTCTGTCTTCTACGTAACATTGGATGGGTCTTAGGACTTAGATTTCATGATTATCTCTTTACTCTTATTGGTGTCCAGATGAGTGGGAATGAATCCAAGGGCTCTCCAAGGCTAACTACTTGCCTTTACAGGTGTGTGAGGACACCAGTATGAGGTTCCACCTGATATTACATTAGTCCATGTGTGGGTCCACTTCGTCAGACCCTACACCAATGTCTTTTTCTTTGAGTAATCCCAGATCATTCATATTCACTATGAATATACCTATAGGTGGATCTTCAATATCCCTAGGAAATTTAGGCTGCCATAGGATGGGATTGAAGTGGATATCAGTGCATTACCCACATCCCCTGATCTGTATGTGTTGAGATTCCTCTCCAATGATTCTATATAACACTATGAATCATTGAACACATCTTTATTGGAGGGTCTGGTGGTTTCCAGGTAATATAAGGTTATGATCCACAAGGAGTGATACCAACTAAACCATGCGACATTGCTGATAAATGTCACCAAATGGATTCTAAATATTTATTTAGACCAACTGATGGTCATAGAGTTGAAAACAAGTTTCCCAAATGGTCCTATAGATACACTTGACCTCATCTTGGGTGAGTGACTGCAAAATGTTGAAGCTGGGAACCATGTTCATCCAGAACCCCAAATACAACTAGTCAGTGTCTAGATTTTCCCACAAGATTCCTTTTTCAGAAAAAATCCTTGTCTCTTAGTTACTTTAGGATCTGATGGATGAGATCTGAGAAACTAGTGGTAGTACTGATGTGGATTTGTGAACCGGTGGACTAGCCAGTAGAGAGGCAGCTGCATGAGATGACTTATTGCTACATGTTGGATCATCTCTCAGGGTCAGTGTTGACTACATCATCGTGTCCTTTTTGGAATCAATGCTCTCTATTTCCTCTTTTTTGGGGGAAGAAATGGTCATATGTTGGTCTACCAGATGATTATCATCTACCAAGATCTAGAAACAATCCATGTAATCTTTGGTAGAGATAGAGGACAAAAATTGAGATAAAAGGTGTGACTACACCATGAGAACCAAGAAGGGATCAAAACCTCCCCCATCCCACATGTACCTGTTAAGGTATTTAGGAATTTTATTAATCTCACCTACCGGGATGATGAACTTCACCTTTCAAAATTTTGTCCCATAAATTGATACAGATGACTGGGGTGAAGGATAAATTATCAAATCACATTTGGATTCAAAATCTGGGAATTGAATGAGATTGAAAATGAAATGGAACTTCTATGAGTTTTTCATTTGGCTAAAGTGGTTCACCATTCTACCCTATGACAGTTCTTTATGGTAGGGATGCTTTTAGCATGGGGTAAAACTTTGTGATGATTTGTGATAGATCAGGGAGGGCCTATTATTTTACAAACTAGGATATATGGAGGGCCTTTATATCAGTTTGTTTCAAAGTGGGGAGGACCTATTCTTGGATGGATATGATATTTGGGAGGGCCTTCACTCTAGATGTTAATGTAGCAGGAAGGACCTCTGCTTTTTTGGTGAGAACATGGTAAAGACATCCATGATGACTAGTAAAAACAATATGGGGAGGACCTCTATAATTATGGGTGGAAGCACAAGGAAGAAATTCATTCAAATTGAATTGGACATGGAAGGTCCTCTATGATGACTGTCAATATAGTGGGGAGGACCTAAGCTTTTATTAGTGTTGGAGCGGGCATGACCTCTACTTCAGTTGGTGGAAACATGGGGGGGACTCCATTCTGGTTTTCTATTACATGGAGAGGACCTCTATATTGGCCACTAGTTATATGGGGAGGGCCTATGTACTGGTTGTTGGTGAAGTGGTGAGGACTTCCGCTTGGATCGATGTTGGAGTGGGGAGGACCTCTGCTTGAGATGGTGGAAACATGGAGAGGGCCTCCATGTTAGCGGTTAAAGGAGTGAGGATAATGTCTTCTTGATCCAGGAATGGTATAGCTAGGAACTTTACATTTAAGATATGTTATATTAAGAGTACCTTCATATTAGGAACCGTAGGCATGGGGAGGACCTTTGTACTAGATGTTGACTAAGCAGGGAGGACCTCTACATTGATCAATATTGGGAATAGAATGAGGACATCCATGTCATGTGTGAGGGTGGGGAGGACCTCTGCTCTAACTATAGATGGTATAGGGAGGGCCTCCAGACTGAATCACATCATCATAGTTCAGTCCATGATGGCTGCTGACTATGGTAGTGATTAAAGGGGTCAACCCAACTGTACTATATTATAGCTGGGATCTTGATTCCAACTGAGCATTGATGGGTCCCTGCTCTATAGTAGTAGTGATCTGGAGGAGTGCCTCAGTGGTGGAAGGATCCATTAGAGATGTGGAAGATGATTCTTCATGACAGTAATCCTTCTATGTTTGGGCCCAATGTTTGTGTTGGGTCATCCAAACTGGGGCCGGAAGAGAAGGGGTGTATCTCACCGGATCCTAGGTTAGAGAGAGAATTCATTATTGGTGTTTAAGGGGCCTATTGAAAATCCCTCCTTTGTGGATCTTGGGAATGAATCACATCCATGTTGACCCTGGCATCCCCTACCTTATCATCATATGAGAACGAGTCATATGATCCATTTAGGGAGAGTCTCTCAAAGCGGTTTGTTTTTAGAGTGGGGAGTAGTGGATCCCAACATGGCCCTTGGGGTTAGCAGTTTTGGTAAGACACAAAATCCTCCAGGTCCTAGCGGGCCATATCACTCATGGGAATGACCCCCTCCTACTCATATCATCATATGAGGGTATCCATCACCCTCTTATAAATGGTTTCTGAGGGTGATACGGGTGTGGGAACAAAGTAGTCATGTTCATGGCTATATGCGTGGAATATAAAGAGTATTTTGGGAATTTTTTCACTAATATTTCTATTTCCCTTGTATCTATAGGTGAGGGGAAATTGGTTTCCTTTATATTGGGTCCTGCAAAGAAGAACAATTCTACTGTCAATATGGATACAAGGAAAGAAATACCCAATGCCTCAACATCCTACAATCTTCCACGGTTGGAGAGAGAGGTCCACATTGATAATTTCATAGACTAGAATTCCTAATGATTAACTGTAGTAATTTCTAGTGAGTTCCATGTCAAGCCCATAATTTGATTTATGGGACCTAGTGTTGGATATCTAGATCTGGTGAAATTTTTATCTATTAATGTCTCAAATTATACTAGTACCTAGGTTAATAAGAAGAGTTTCATTTTGGGTTCACCATGGTTCTCGTTGTGTGCATTATAGTGCCAAAATTTCTGGAAAAGTTTCCCCACATTCTGGATTTCCAAAGGTGGAAAACTCATCACATTCATTGGTGATGTATTCTCCTTAGTCCAAATGGTTTGATGTGATGTTGGTTCCTCCTAATATAGGTCTCCCTCATAGAGTTAAGTATGTTCATGTAACTCATTCTCAGTTTCATATCTTCATGAAAGTTGGTTAATTACACTACTTCTGTCTGGACATTCCAAAGGGTCTTGACAGGGCATAAACCTTTGGTTAGGTGAGTAGTAACATTGTGCATCATTGGCATATCTGGACACTGGAACATTGGTCACATGTATTCTTCCTCATTTGGTGGAATCTAATTGAGGTATCTTGGGTACGTAACCCGAGGAATCCCATGCCAATCCTGGGGTAACTAATGCTAAAGGAATATCCTCCACAGATTTCATCACATTTATCCCATGATTATCATGAGGTAGCATTATGAGCCAAGTCATGTGTTTAACATCTTGTGGGGATGAAGTGAGAATGATCATAATGCCCCACGAAGGTGGGTCAAGGGGCTTCATCCCTAGGAGGGATCATATGAATGATTTACTGATGGATGGATCAAAACACCCCATGGTGGTGGATCCAGGGAGTTGTGTCTTATAAAGGTAATATGTCAAAATGTAAAGGTTGATTTGGACACCCTTAGGTCTCGATCAGGGAGGTGAACCCCTAAATGGGGGAACCACGTTTTACCATTTGTCAAGACTGAACCTCAAGGAGGCATACTATGTACCCTTCTTAGGAGGCATGGATCAAAACCCATGTAGTTCAATAGATTGTGTGGGGATTACACATTGGAGTTTCTCAAATGGATGGAATGATATCACTTGGATGTGGTGTCCCAGGTAAAAATATAAGGATGGATTATGGGTTTATTATATGGAATGGATAGGGTGGATGAGGTTTTGGATGTTGGGATTGAATCTTAGGGGGGATTCCTATGTATCACCATTGGTTGGGAATCAAAGTCCATGTAGTTTGGTAGGGAAATTAAGGATTACTTCTAAGAAATATGTCCATTGAATTAGAACAATGGTTGGGGATTACTCCTGAAAGGATTCCCATTGAGGATTGATAAGCTCCATGGTCACTACTAACCTCTATTCCCATGTGATCCATGCTTAGTGTGAGAAACAAGAGGAATCGGTAGATGTAACTGTCATGTCGTGAAAGATTCACTAATGAGAGATGGTTTGGGGCTTAGGCATAGAAGATTCCCATGGAGGATCTTATTCCATGCATAAAGGATCTCATTATATGTGAGTGGGGCTTACACGTGGAAGTGACCCACGGGGACAAATCCCAAAGGGAGAGGTTTAGGGTATTGAGAGTGCTTGTCCCCTCCCTGAGCCTTGTATCTAGGGGAGGAAAATATAATAAAGATTTCCACTCCTGGAAAAAAAGGATGGGAGATTACTCCAAGAAATGATTCCTAGGAGGATGTCATTCCTTGTGCAGAGGATGTCATTCCATGTGAGGATTATCTCATTCGGTGTCACTCATACATGAGGACATCCATTACTTTCCACATAGGGTGAGATCTCATTTTAACGTCACGGGTTGAGGATGTTGGTTCTAAGAAGTTTTATGTCATGTAGCTTGGGCATGGGGGACTCACTCCTCATACCTTGGGCTTATATAACGGAATCTCATCCACCCTCAGGTGGGGGCAGCTTAGGCAATGCAAGACTAGAATTGTGAGGAGGATTGTTCACTCACGAGGTCTGTGTTATCATACCTATGCTAAAAATAAAGGGTGTTGTAGTACCTATGCTGAAAATAAAAAGGTAGGTAATGGAATTTATAAGGTACACATGGGATGTCACATGAGGGACCAGTAAATTTCTACAAGCAAACCTAGAGGGTGGCGCACAAGAGGTGGATTCAAGAGATGATGGTTGCATGTAAAATGGTTAAAACACATTTTCTTACAAAATAACCATCCATGGAGTATCAATGAGGGGGTGTGCACAAGAGGGTGTGCTTGTGTGTAAGGCCATGTCTATGTACACTTTTGAAATGGTTCGTGTAAGGGTGAGGTTGCACACAATTTGGTCCCTTGCGCACACCAAATTTAGGAAAAAAGTAATTGGGTGAGGATTACACAATTTTGGAACCACTTAAGGGAGGACCCATAGGGATCATGTCATGAAATATCTCAACCTTGAGGTTTCCATTATTTTGGGATGTAACAAAAGACTAGGCTTAAATGTAAAAGAGTGACTCTTCGACTTCTAGAGGATCGCCCGAAAGAAGGAGGTGCACTTCAATATATAGATGAGCCCTTCCACAATGGTTCACAAGATGTTATTCATGGAATAGTTCTTCCTCCCATCCATGATTTCATCCATGGAGAACAAGCAAGAAAAGATCTATTTGATGTCACATTGGACGTGAAAAGGGTTTGATGGAAATTGTCTTTCTTATGTGCAAAGGGAACCACTCACGTGTAGCTTACTTGGAAGATTTGAGTGTATGTGATGGAAGATACATGTTTGATGTCACATTGGGCATGTAAGGGATTTTCCCGTAGATTTCAATCTTGTGCGCACTTCTCAAAAATTGTGTGTGCCTTCCCTCATATTCTCAAGATGTTTCATTGAGTCCAATGGTTCCTTCAGTTTACCCAAATATGAACCGTTTTGGATTTTTTTAGAATTTGGTTCCGACATGGTCCACACAAGAATCAAAGGGGGACACATCACCTTGGAGAACCCATAATCAACCATTGATGGAGTACTTGAGACACAGAACATGTGAGGAGTGGACCATTTCATGAAAATGAAGCCATGGTCTTCCTAGCAATGCGTTGTAGGTAGTATCTTGCAAGAATACCATGAATTCGGTGATTGATACTTTGAAAAAAAAACTAGGTATTGATATTAACCTTTACACATGGTTTCTTATCACTCTTGTAAAACCCATAAATTATAAGATTACAGGGAATTAGATTATCTTATGTCAGTCCTAGGATATTTTGTTTTCATTTTAGGATGAGGTTGATCTTGGAACTAGTGTCTAATAGTTAATGGTGGATTAAAATTTCATTGAAATAGTATGTAATGTACATTGTTCTTATATTACGCTATATTATGATTCCACCTTCTTCATCAAAAAATGAGATGATGGCTCAACATTTTTTTCTTGGCTTCCTCTACAAAGTAGGCCTCAATGAAAAATACCTCAACTTAAAACTAGATAGGGTGTTTCAAGTCTTCTGAAAGAGCCTCACACATTTCCTTTGACAAGCGTAGATCATTAAGGATAACAATACTCAAAGTTATGATAGAGAGTTGCTTAAAACATCATATTTCCACACCAGGGGAATAATTTAGTCATATAGGGCCCTTCCTTGGAAGGGAGAATATCATATGAAGTGGGATAAACCACTAAGGTCTGGATAGTGATAGAAATATTCGGTTGATGGCTATCATTCCTAATCTGAAAAACTACAAGCTGATCGTTAGTGTGTTAAGGTTTGGCTCTGGTGAGCCACGGTTGATCATGATAAGGTTGCAGCTGATTTGGATGTTCAACTAACACAATCTGCTATGGAGGTGTACCTGGTGGAGTGAAATGGAAGGGATGTTCTAGATATGTTCTATAAAAGGATTTATATCTGGTCTTATTGGAATGAATGTCATGGTTTGAGGAACTAGACTAAGTATTCTGGTGTCTCAGGCATCCTCTACCCTTCCTTTGAAAACGTCAGCTAGAGAAATACGAGGGGTTTTCATAGTATTCCTCATTTTCAGCTATCTTGAAGAAGTCCCCTAGATTAATAGAATTAAAAAAAGAGTACTCTTGATAAACATCAGTGTGTTATTCTATGTTTGGGATGACCCTAGGCACATCTCCTAGAGATGGATTTGGTATCGATGGGGTACTCTAATTTCCCTTGCATTGTTAATAACTTTTTTTTTGAGATTTGGAAGGATGTCACATATATATGGAGGCAATAATCATAGGAGTCATAGAAACCAAAGTAGGTTCAGGATTACTCAAATGAGCATAGATGATACCATAAGTGTGAGATACTTCCTTGAGAGATAACTAGTCATTATATTTATCAAATTCATGGTTGGGATCCTGTTGACATTCTCTATAACCTAAAATGTCAATATCAGGGACAATGAAAACATGTATCGCATGTATTAGAACATCTTCCAAGTTTATTAATCCATAGTACACTTTGAATTGGACCCAATATTTTAACACAAAGAATTATTTGATCATGTGTATGAGAATCATGTGATATGGGTAATGTTCGGTATTGAAAGTGAGTCTAGCATCTTGGGACCTCTTATACTTTGGAAATTTCATAATTCCCTTCTCCAGTACATAGATGAAACAATACATGACCTGAATATCCCTAAAGTAATAAGTCCTTTTTCTTATACCCAGGAAAGGCGCTATGGGAATCTGGCCTTGATGAGGGACTAGAGACATATTCTCTCATCAAGGCAGTTCCCAGTAGGGTTGTGCGAGGTGAGGCTATGAAGGGTATGTATGCACTTTGTGAATCTCTTATGGAAAATGATTTCATGGGAACACTAGTTTAGGAACCTCTAAATGAAAATCAGTGACTACATGTACCTTTTCAAGTTTTCTCACAGGAGTTATAAGGGGTAATGTGTGTGACTATTGTCTAGTCCGATGTAAGGCTTCTTCTATACACTGAGCCTTTTTAGATAATTCCCAAAATACACCAGGTTAGTTCTAGGATATTATGGTAGATACAAATTCATTCCTAACATTCATCAAAAACATTTCTAGTATATGTTTCTGGGAGAGTGGCATATCGAGTGAGTATGTGTGTCCTTTCCACTAGGCAACAAAGTTAGTGACTTTCTCATTAGGAATATATATTCACTTGAAGGGATTGGTGATGCTTTTATTGGGCATGGTGAAATTTAACTAATAGAGTAACTATCTATGAAGGTCCTCCTAATTGGAAATTGAAATGATGGGTATCTTTTATACCAAACAAATGCAGCCCGGTTGAGAGTTTGGAAAAAACATCAGAGCATGGAGGCTTCCAATTTTTTTGGATTTCCCAGTTGTAACGACCCTACTATTTGACCAATGTATGGATAATTAGTTTTTATTTTTGAATGTCTTAAATGGTCATAATAAATCACATAATAAATATAAGGAGGTTACATGAGCATCTGAAGAGTTTTTGTAGTCTGAAGATCTGAAAAGGATAAAACATGTTGGGCCGCACAGTTTGTCTCCAACCGTGCAACCCTGGCGCACGACCATGCAGTTAGATGAAGAGGGTGTCCATAACCCTTTTTCAAGGTCTAAGCATGGTGATAGAAACTATGCGTAAAGGCCATGAAATTTTTCCAGAGAAGAATTGGGGTGTGGACGGTTCGGAAAACCATGCACAGAAACCATTTGATCCAATTTTAAGGAAAAATGATCATTTTTTACTCTATATTTTAAGTTTATTTTTCCCTTTTCTTCACCCATTTGAGCACAGTATGCCCTCCATTCTCCTTGACCTCCAAATCTCATATCCTCCTTCAATCTTCTATTGCTTCTTCATCCAGTTTCCAATCTTCAGTCTGTCGGCAGTGTTGGATACCAAGAGGTAACGCTAACCTCATGCTATCTTCTTCATTTTCTAAATTCCTCCATCGGTTCAGCTATTTAGAAGAATAATCTTTTGAAATATTTTTTGGGTGTTATAAAAAACTCAAATCTACTCCAACCAATATCGAATTTGTGTCTAATACTTAGTGATTCATCATCTACAACCATAAGTTAGGTGGTCCTGTCATTTTCCATTTTTTATTTGATCATTCCACAGTTAAACTCATTGTGTTGTGGGACAACCTTTGTCGAGATCCTAAAATGTGTTGATTTTTTCATTTATAAATAACCCAAAAGTGGTGACTTAGGTTAATTTATTCATGTTTAGGGGTTTCATTATCTCCCTTTCTCAGTACGGACACCCAACTAGTGTTCCACCCAAATTTTCCATTTTAGGCCAATTTTAACAAATTTTCAATTATGGTTTATGGATTTTGGAATGGTTTTTAAATGATGTGGACTTTTTATCACATGGATTCCAACAAATCAAAAACACAACAAGGTTGTTTTTACCTATATGGCTTGGAATTTCCTAATTGACTGGGTGACTATTTGACTTGGCATTTTTCCTTGATTTGAGCATTTGTAAATAGAAGTTCCCTTTTAGGAAATTGGAATGGGTGACTTGTATAGGTTGTCTAGGATTATATAACTAGAAACCTTATAAATGTTATGGATTAAATGGAATGGATTAAGGGATTTCATGGCATCTCCCATGTCATGTTTTTTCATTAAATGTATTGCATTGTAATTGCTTGTTTAATTTTGTTTCTTTAGAAAATGGGGATGACCTTGTTTGTTTAAGGTTCAAACATTCCAATCGGTTTCTAACGGGTTTATTCCTAGAACCAGAAACATCCAATGATTCTATATCCATTTGGACCTACTTTCCAAAGGTAGGTTCTCATTAGTTGTGAAATGATGAGTCTTAAGAATTTTCATGGGTTGAGAGGATGGGAGGTCAGGCTCATCACACCTTTTTTAGGGGAATTATTAACTACTCTCAGACTCTCTTATAGATTTAAGTTATGTTCACGAATCCTTATTAATTCACCAAGTATAAAAATGAGTTTTCCTTTAGATTTGGAAATCAATGATTGATATGTTTGAGATTTAGAGAATCTTTTATATGTATTTGAGGTTATTCATCGATATAGAATCATCCATATTTATTAGAGATTATTAGTCAATGGTGTATTTCAACACATTATATAGAAATCTATTGGTCATTAAATTCTAACCATACAAGTTTTAAATCCACTTAGTGGGGAACTTGAAGTTTATTGTCATTCAGAAAGACGTGGATTATTTCAGAGTTGGGATAGTACCCGCAGATGGGCTACCTACGTATCCTTGTTAAAAAGAAAGGAATCAGAACCCACGTAGTTCGATAGGAAGGATGCAGTTTAACGTCAAATTGGATGGAAATAAAATTAATGAAATATGGGCTTGGACCTTATAAAGGAATCCTACGTACTCTAATTTAAAGGCAGAGATCAAATTCCACATAGTTCGGGTGAAGAAGTGTGATGTTTATGCATGATTAATGGCCCAAAGATAGATGTCGTAATTACTTTTACACTCTAAGCTCACGTGAGTCATGCTCAGTGTGAGAAACAATAGGTATTAGTAAAACTGACGATTACGCCACGAAAGATGCAATCATAAGAAATGATGTGGGGTGTACGTATGCATGACTTCTCAATAGCAGGGTCCATAAAGGTATTTGTACTTTATGGAGATTTGGGATTTTAACCCAAGACTTACTCTTAAAAATAAATCCTAATTTAAGAAGGACTTATGATTGGTTTTTATTCCTGAGAAGGAAGCCCAAATCAAAAGAAATTAAGACTGGGGCTTACTCCTAAGTAGGATTCCCAAAGTCAAAGGAAATTATGATTGGGGATTACTCCTAAGGAGGATTCCCAGGAATATGGAACTTGGGGCTAACTCTGAAAGAGGATTCCTAGATTAAATATCTTCTTATCTTTAAGGATGAGGTTGAATGAATTAAATCTCTAACTTTAATGGCATAAAGTTATATAAATCATGAGGTTTTGAGAGATGTTCCATAGAATTCCTTTCAGATAAAGAAGACAACAAAGGAACTAGGCCATAAATGGCTTTGAAGAGGGTTTTGAAGTCTATCTTTGAAGAGGAAAGGTGGATTTTAGGAAAGGAAGTGACAAGGAAGGATGCGCACAAGTTTTCTTCTAGCACAAACCTCCTGGTCATGCAAGTATACTTGCACAACAAGAGTCAACTTGGGTGACAAAGAATCCATAAATTTATATTTGGGCTACATTTAATTGGATCCCTTAGTATCATCCCTAGACACTTTCATAAGGGTGGCACACAAGTTCCCTTGAGAGGGAAATGCGGCATGCAAGTTTCTTCACATACTTTAAGGGCTAGACACTTAGGCGCACAAGTATTGATTATTTCTAATACTAAGGACTTATTATTTCTCTTTAGATCTTCCATTCTAGGTAAAGAATTACCTTATAAGTGTTAGAAAGACTTCAGACAAAGACTTGGACGATCAGAGCTTGAATCTGAGTTTTGGATTTTTCATCCCTCAAATTGGGGGCCCACAGCGGGTATTTATAGGCCACCTGAGGTTTGGGTGAAATTTCACTTAGGGAACGCAACTGACTTACACACCTCATATCTAGAGCGCAAGTGACTTGCACGCTTTAATGCCTTTGAAATATTTGATGAATCTTTCATCTTCTTTGCTCGATGTATTTCCCTTAGTCAATCATTGAACTCTATGATGGAATGGAGCATCAAAAAAAGTCCCCCCTCAGAGTTGGATCTGAAAAAAAAGGAAATAGGGTTTAACTCTAAGGTAAAGGAGAAACCAGGGTCATGAGGTGTGCAAGTTTGACGCGTGTAGGTTACGACGTGTAGGGGTACAACCTCACCTATAAATATGGGCGCCACTCTCACAAAAATCACCTGGCTTCCAAACACTTATCACTCCAGTTGCGCATGTGTCTTTTCTTTTTGCTCGTTCGTGCTTCTTTTCATTGCGTCACGCTTCCTCGGTATGTTTCTGACTTGCACACCAGTACTAGCGTGGTACAACTTGTGATATCGTATTAGACTTGCGCGCCAATATTAGACTTAAGCGCCATAATTACTTAGCCATTTTTTCAATTTCTTCACAAATTTTATGAAAAATCAACTTTACATTAAAGTTAATTATTTGATCTTTGTGTAGATTCAATGGCTCCAAGGAAGATTGGATCAGCTGATGAATTGGATAGAAAAAGAATTGATGATATGATGAAGATCGTTGGCCATGAATATTATGATATATGTGACAACACTCTCCCATATTTGGCCAAGTACTTGAAAAGTATCAGGTTAATTTCCCACAGAGAATTTACCTGCCTTTATATGGCAATGGTCATCTACATGGAGTCAACATTCCAGTTGCAAAGAATTATATTCCTCATTCCTGGTTTCAGACTTGAAATAATTTCGCTTCAGCAAATGTCTCAGTTGCAGGCTCATTTGTTAATGTTGGGACAGTGGAGAGGGCATTCATAATGCATCATAGCCCTTGTGCCCCAGATCTAAAACCCCATACGCTCAAGATGCAGCCGTATGTTTATCCCTATATTTTGGTTATGATGTGCATTAATAACAGCAACAATGGTGTGAAGTTTTAAATTTTTTCTCCATGCCACTTCCTTGCAGATATGAAAATAGAAAACCCATGGGCTAATATGTTTTCCACTACTGGTTGGTGGAGAGAAGACTATCATGATATTAGAAAAATATCTAAAAAGAATACTCTCTCTAAATGTCTCTTTACTTCCAATGCTCCATTATCAAATCCAATAATCCATCCTCCAGTTCTCTTGGACAGAAACATAGTCACTGTTTGATCAGAAGAAAATCTTCTCAAACCACACTCAAGAACATTTTTTTACAATTGTTCCAAGAAGAGTTGGTATCACTGCATCTCTTATTGTATCAATTTGAATGAATGAATTCCAGGTGGCCACTAATGAAGCTCAGAATGGAGTAAATCAAATGAAGAGTTATGTTGAAAGCCTTTTGTAATTCTCAAAAAATAGAAGAGACTCCAATATGTGGATATCCTTCTAACTCTTGTACATCAATGAAAAATTCTTTCATCTTCAATCATTTGTGCCTACATTCTCTTGATACTTTCTTTAATTAATTTTACCTAATACAATGGGCCTAGTAAGAATAGTTTTATTTTTTCTAGTGTGATACAAACAACCCCAAAAACATTGCATCTTTTGTTTCTCAATATTGCCTAAATCATACAATATGTACATTTAGTGAGCTGGGACTCAAATTTGGTTCAGAGTTCCTTTTAAAAGTTCCCAATTTAATGAGTACCTTGCCTTTTTTTTGGCAGTTTAATGTCATGCATGTCGGACATAAAAAAGGATAATGTTTAAAGGTCGAATAGCTTTGACCGATTGGATTAAAATTGACTCAATTCCTTGATAATTTGTTTGAAAACATATTATCACATTCAAGTATGGTGGAAAACATGTAAACTATGACCTGAGAAATTTTTAATATGAGGGATGATATTAAAAAAGGGCTTAAAGTAATTAAGGGAAGTATTTCTTAAGAGTGAAGTTACAACTATTTGACAAACCCGTTAGGGGGTTGAATTATGCAGGGCCACTTACGGGAATTGGCTGCATAGTCAAATAATAGCATCTTTTAGATGACAGATCCGTTATGTAGAGTACTTATGCAAGGCCACCTAAGGGAATGTGTTGTATAGTCAAGCAAAATAACTCTCAGAAATTTTACTTTTCTATTACTAAAAATCCAATGGAAGTTTATGGAGATTCAAAATTTCCAAATCATAGAATTTACTGTATGGAGTGGGGTACTTGAATATGGAGAGGATATTCCTAATCAATATTGTTATAAAATTGGATGAATGTCACTCTTGTGAAGGTCTGACCCAAACGTAGGGAAGGGAAATATGAACCATAGACTTAAATACTTTTAGATCATGAAAAAGAGTATGGGAAAAATATGTTAAGGATGACTATTTTTGTAGATCCCTACATATTGTCATTATGTCAAATAGGGACAAAAGTGGTTTTTCTCCCAAGAATGAAGTTACCACTATTTGAAAAACTCTTTAGGGGCTTGAATTATGTAGGACCACTTAAGGGAATTGGATGCATAGTTAAATAATAGAATCTTTTGGCTGACAGGTCCGTTATGTAGACAACTTATGCATGGCTTCCTAAGGGCACGTGCTGCATAGTCAGGCAAAACAATTCCCGGGTATCAGACATTTTGTGACCAGAAGTCTAGAAAATGGTTATGGATATCTGGAAGTATTTAAGGTTAGGAATATGACACATGAAAATGGGTATTGTCTAATGCATGAAGGAGATACATAGAATAATGCTGACCATAATCATGTTGTGGATGGGTCCTGAATTGAGATGCTGGACTTCATGACATATCTCATTAGAATGAGAATCAATCCAAATGTAGTTATTGAAATATAGTTTAACAACATGTGGGAAGAGAGTGTAGGAGATCTTAGTTTAGGGTCATAGAGCTTAGACCATAATGAGGGAGACACATTGTGTGTTTTATAAACCTAATATGAATGAAGACCAGGGTTTTCATACCACATTCATGTTTTCACAGTGGGGACTTTTCAACCAAGGGACTAAAAGTGGAATTTGGGGTTAGTCCCAATGACTTGGGGCTGGATTTGAGGGATACCCGACATACTTATGTATCCCATAAGGATGGGAATCAATCCATACATAGTTCTTGAAGTACCCTCTGTACAGATTTGGTTCGTACAAGTAAAGGGTGAAAGGGGACTTTAGTGCAATGATTGTTAGACCCAAGATTAATGGTTTTGGAATTTCCATGTATGTACGAGTCCTTGGAATATGACATGGTAGGAGATCAATGTCAATAATTATTACCTCTCAGGTGAGGGTGTCAAATACTGTGGTAGTTTATTTTCATACAGAACAAAAGTACGAATAGTTTAGGGTCTTATGCATGGACTGATGCTGCATAGTTTAGTGTCATGTAGCTAAGACATATTGCTATGTAGTTTAATGAATTGTAGTGAGGGGAATGGGGGAAAGAATACTTTAATTTCATATAGCATGGACGATGGTGAACCAATGTGAAGATATTGTTTTCGGGCTTGGACCTCAAGAGGTCGCCTACATACCCAGCCTAGAAGGCAAGGATCAAAGTCCCCATAGTTCAATTGAAAATGAATTAGTGATCGAGTTGTACTTGAGGACAACGACCTAAAAATGGTGTTGTGACTTAAACATGGTTAGCGGCCTAGAGAGGGTATTATGGTTGAACTTTACTCTATGATCACATGAGTCATACTCGGTGTGAGAAACAAGAGGTAACAACAACTCTAATGATGAAAAGTTTAACGTCATGTAGGACATATAAGGAACTAGAGATAGGTTAATGTCATGTTGGACAATGGGGGGACCATGCAGTTTAAAGTCATGCAGTAAGGACTAAAGGGACCATGCAGTTTAAAGTCTTGGAGTAAGGACTAAAGGGACCATGCAGTTTAAAGTCCTACAGTAAGGACTAAAGGGATCATGCAGTTTAAAGTCTTGCAGTAAGGAATAAAGGGACCATGAATTTTAATGTCTTGTAGTAAGGACTAAAGGGACCATGCAGTTTAAATTCTTTTAGTAAGGAATAAAGGGACCAAGAAGTTTTAAGTCTGGTAGTAAGGACTAAAAGGACCTTACAGTTTAAATTCTTACAGTAAATACTAAAGGGACCATCCAGTTTAATGTATTGTAGCAATAACTAAAGGGACTAAGATGTTTAAAGTCTTGTAGTAAGGACTAAATATGTATTTTTGTTACAGAAAATACTTCTTCTGAAATCTAGCATTGGTTGGAGTCGTGATGAGTTCTCCATCCATTGAGATTAAAGAATAAGCTCCATTGGAGTAGACCTTATGTATTGAGTAAGGTCCTTACCACTTTTACTGAAGCTTGGGAGGTTTCTTTCCTGGTATCATTGGTGTTCTGAGGACCAATACAAATTATCCTTGAATGAATGAACAGAGATGAACTTTGTTTTTGAAAGCCCATGCTATTCGATTATGATAGACTTCCAAGTGGTGCAGGGTGCAAAATATTTTTTCAACTAATTGTTCCAATTCATCCAATAACTTTTGAGATTGTTCAACTATAGATTACTAATCACAAATGGCTACTCTGGGAAAATATAATTGAACCTAAATGGTCAAGACTACTTTTGTTCCATATAATAATGAATATGGAGTTGACTGCATAGCAGTGCGGGTGGTTGTCCGATAAGCCCATATAGCATGAAAAAGTTTATCAGGCCATGATTTCTTATCTTTATCCACCATCTTTTGCATTATGCTTGAAAGATTCTTGTATAAGTCTACTATTTGTCCATTGGCCACTGTATGATACCGAGATGAAAGATTGGATTTGATGTTGTATTCTTGATACAACTTCCTTAACTCGGATGAACAGAAGTTGGTTCCATTTTCTATCAATATGGTATGAGGGACACCAAATCTGGTAATGATGTTGGACTTGATGAAGCTAACAATGATTTTAGAACTAACATCTTTGGGAGGTATTTTCTCTTACCATTTAGAAAATAATTCAGTAGCAGTAAGAATATACTTAAACAGCTTGGATGTAGCCAAATGGTAAGGTCCTACTACATCCATTCCCCATGGGGCAAATGGCCATGAGTGTTTAACTGTAAGGATAAACTCTAGGGTTTTATGAATAAAATTGGCATATACATGGAAAGAATGGAACTTCTTAGTGAAATCAACACAATATTCTATCATTGAAGGCCAAAAGTATCCAAGCCTTTGAATTAGATCGATAGTCTATGTCTAGACTGGTGGGCACCACAAAATCCTGGATGTACTTCTTTCATGACAACCATTGCCTCTTCACCATCAATACATCTAAAGAGAATTCTATTAAAACCTCACTAGTGGATAATTTTTTCTAGGTGATCTAGGCTATTATAAAGAGTAAAATTGACCACATGTCACTGGACTTGTTCTTTCTTGACTCTATCAGGTGGGAGTGTTCCATTTTGAAGGTATTCTCTGACAGGTGTCATCCATCCTGTAGTATGACTATATGGTTCAGAAATGGGAGAGATTTCATTGATTTCCTCTGTTCTGATTTGAACAAAATGTGAAACTACATGATGGTGGTAAATACTGATGATTGTTTTGTCCTGATTTGGATCTTCCGGAGCTATGGCTACATTAGCTAGTGCATCAGCTCAAGGATTTTGTGATCGCGGGATATAATAAATTGTCGGTTCTGAAGGAAAATCTTCCATTAACTCTCTGATGTAATCACACAAAGGGATTAACTCTTCTTTTCTGATGGCATAATCTCCATTGACTTGTTTTATTACTAAATTTGAATCACCTTTTACCTTTAAGTGATTCACCTGTGCCTGAAATACCAATTCTAAGCCTATGATGAGAGATTGATATTCTAATTCATTATTTGTACCGCCTCCCAACAATAAGAAGGAATTGGGTAGCAATGCCTTTTCTGGGGAAAAAAGAAACATTCCTAACCCAACTTTTTTGAATTTAGGATCTTCCAATTTCTTCCCTATTGTACTTCGGGAAGCACCATCAAAGTACATTTCCCTTGTTTGAGGATTATCTGGAATAGAAAATAATTCCTCATGAGGAAGTTCAATATTAAAATATGTATCTTCTACCGATGGGTGTTCAGCAAGGAAATCGTCCAAATCTTGGCCCTTTATTGCCTTTTGATACACATACTAGACATCAATCTGCTGCAAAATAACTTCCCACCTTTCCAGATATCTTATAAGCATTGAATGACTACGGATAAATTTGAGCGGGTTATTGCGAGATACCAATTGGGCTTCATGATGTTGTAGATAGTGTCTCAATTTATGAACTACAAATATTAATTCTAGACATCACTTTCCAATACTTGAATATCGATTTTATACCTCAAGAATTGTCCGACTAGGATAGTAAAGGTTGTTTTCATTCCCAGCATCATTGTTTTGGGCAAGTAATACATCCAATGATCGCTCTAAAGTTGTTACGTAGAGAATAATTGGTCTTCCTTCAATAAGTGGCATTAATATCGGTGGACTCATGAGATATCTCTTGACAATATCAAATGCTTCTTGAAATTCTATAGTCCACTGGTAGGTGACTCCCTTCTTCATTAATTTGGTGAAGGGTAAACACTTGCCTGCCAAATTGGAAATGAAACGCCGAATATAGGCCAAGTGTCCTTGAAGACCTCTCAATTCTTTCAAATTTTGAGGAGGTGATGACCTAAACCATCGTAGAAGTCGGTCAAAGTTTAATATTTATATTCCTACTAACTATAGTATATGTGGCAAGCAGGGTCAAACCCACAGGGAAGGTAAATTTGGCCACTACTAAACTAAAAACATGGGAAACTCCACTGTTGTCAGCAGCGGAGTGGTTTTCCTAATTTTCACTTTTTATAATTTTTTATCTTTTATTTTTTTTATGTTTTTATAAACTGTAAGAAAACCACACATATTTTTTTGTATTTTTTGCCTATCCAATACTGAAACAGAGAACAACTGAAAATAAGATGCAATAATGAAAATAAAATGTTGATACAAGACAAATAGAAAAGCACACCCAGTGATTGTTCTAGTATACTGGTTTGAATTTTTTCTCCTAAACATGTAAAAGTACCGCTTCATACCACTGAATAAGCTGAATTACCTCCCTATCTAGGAGTCAAGCCACATAAATTGCACAACTTAGAGTTCACTACTCCAATAAGTACAACTCTAGAAATATTTTTTTAAAAGGTCAACAGTAAAAACTCACCGTAATTACTGGTGTTTTCATTAAAAGTTGATTACTTAATAGATGAATCCATAAAAAAACTCGCCAAATGATTATAGAGTATTGAAAATTCAGATTTTTTGGTATGAATCAGATTTGTGTAATTAGAATCGACCTCGCCGATCAATTCTAATCACAGAAGAATTTTTTAATGAAGAGGTTGAAATTGATCACCAGTAGAACAAGAATTCTCCGCGAAATATAAATTTAGCTAACTAATATATTTTTCATTATCACAAAAGAAATGAAAAACATTTCAAAGAAATATAGTATAAGAGTTAAAACAAAAGGGAGAAAGAACTCTCTGAAGATACTCTGCTCCTCTGATCCTTCGACTCCAAGACTGCAATGCTCTGGATCAGAGAGAAGCTCTAGAATCTTCAATAAGTCCCCAGTGTATGAATCATAATGAGCATCCCTCTCAAATTCTGCTGCATTATTTGCTTTAATAAATCATGATGTCTTCTGCTGCTTTTCATCGCACGTCTTCTACCAACTTCAAAAATTCTTCACCCACGTACTGCAAAATGCACGTTTTTTCACGACAAGAACGTCACGCTATATTTTCTCACGTAACTCTTTAGGCAAGATATTTGTATGTATCTGGACGTTTTCCCATCTCTAGAATGAACCTGTGAAGTTAGAACAGAAGAATAAATAAATAAATACCTAAAGAAAGATAAATAGTTATTTTTTAGAGTTAAGTATTAAATTACTCATTAAAAATTACCTAGGGTTAATTGATAATTATTAACATTTAAATTATTTATACTATTATCCACTAAAGAATACTATGGTAAAACATAATTTAATTAAAAAATTATTAGATTAATTAGGTTAATAAATAAAAAAACTAAGCTATTAATTTTATCCATTTTGTTTAAACTATGTTATTAAAAATTAAGAACATAAATAATTAAGATAATATTTTAAATTGTATTAATAATTTAATTATTACTATAAAATAAGTTAAATTGTTAGATTAATTTGTTAATAAGTTAATTTTAATTTAGTAATTAAAATTATTACTTAAGTTTTAAATATATTTAAATTAATAAGTATATTTTTAAAGTTTATTTATAATTATTAAAAATTATATATTTAAACTATAAATAGTAAATTAATTAATTATTAATACTTATTATTAAGTTAGTTTAATATTTTAATTTAAAAGTTATCCATTTATAAAAATTATAATTGTTTTAAATAATTACTTTTATGAATTAAATTATATTATTTGACTTTTAAAAGTTTACTTTGTTTAACTTTTATTTTCTTCTCCTTTGTCTTTTAACATTACTTTAATTATACCTTTATTATAATATTTATTTTTTATTATTATTTATATTTTACATATATATATATATATTTGGTTATCCTCTCCCCCAATTCGACGGAACCCTAGGGGAAGTGGGGTCTTCATCCTCCCGAAGGTTTCGGCGACCTCCTCCACAGCTCCACGGTGACGCGGCATCACTAGTAGCTCGAGCTCCCATCACCAGTGAGAAAGGGTAGCGACAGCTTGAGTTCTTCTTCAGAGTCGGACCATACAACTCCTTCTCATCAACCCAACAGCGCAACGGACTCCTTGCTTGGATCTTGCTCTGGCGAGATTTCAACATAAATGTAGTAGACCTCGACTTAGCATCAAGTGGCGGGTCGGTGCAACCTTTCTCTTCTAACAGCAGTAGCGCAGCAAAGCAGGACAGCTCGAGCTCCTCAAAAACCGATGCTGCAATAGTGCACATCAAATCGTCCCTCCTCCTCAGCTCAAGTGGCGGACCAGCAGGTTACCTCCCCTCCTCCACCCAGCACTGGCGCACAACAACTGAGCTTCCTCCTGGTGTGGCTCCGGGTTACAGCGGGTGATGGCTCAAAGAATGGTATATGAGAAACACCGGTGTGAGACTTATTTTATCAGCGGTGATGGAAGTTGAAGTTCCCAGATTGAATCATAGAAACAAATCAGATCTTCAAAGCTTCTAGATTCTGCAAATGGTTGCATCAAATCTTCCTTCGATCTCGCTGTGGCTCGGAATCATGGCTCCATCGGCAGTTACTCACAAAACAGCAACAAGAAGATCAGGAGGTTAATTTCAGAACTGGATAATAGATTTTAGAGATATTGATTTGTTTTGTGAATTGACTCTTCTAGATGAGAATGAGTCTGAAATTATGTGTGATGGTGATGAAGAAAATGGGGAAAGACAGTGTCTGCAGTAGGGTGGGTGATGGAGATATGGGTAAAACAATGGTGAAGCTGAGAGCAGTATTGAGACGAGGAATAAACTAACGGTGGAAGGGAAAAAATCTATCGGTGTGTGGGTGACACCGATAAAGGAAAAGGATCGGTGAGTTACAACTCTCCGATAGTAAAAATAGATGAGAGACCAAAAGTGGGAAAATAATAAACTATCGGTGAGTGTGTGGAAAAATGAGAGACCGGGTAATGAAAAATTGTGAAACTGAGAGGAAATTTTCAATCGGTGAGTCATTGACTCACCGATAAAAGAAATAAAGATTGTTCGTATCAGAACAAAATAAAATAAATAGAATGTGGAGTGACAACTCACCAATAGTTCAAAATAAATGAGAGACCGATAGATAAAATATAGAATAATCGGTATGATGTGAAACCAATGGAAATTTTAGGGGATCGGTGTGTCGATGACTCACCGATAGTTGAAAACAAAATCCGAACTCATCGATGAAAAAAATAAAAGTAGGGGAGAAACTGCGAGACTGATATATGCGTCGGTAGCAGTGGAAAAGGGGGAAACCGACACCATTAGTTGAAATAAAAACATATCGATGTCTGAAAATCTGATGGCATAAAATAACAACTCACTGAAAATTAAAATAATAAAAATTAATTGACGCAACGTGAAACTGATGATGATTTAGTATTTCGGTAAGCCATTGACTCACCGATAGATGAAAATAATATAAGACGCCACAGGACAGAAAGAAATAAATAGTATCGGTGAGTGTGTGAGACACTAATGAAAAGATAAAAAATCGGTGTGTCACAAAAAATATTAAGAAAATGAAACCGATGGAAAGGATCAGCGCGTCGCAACATCGGTGTGTCATGAGAGATAGATTGTGTTTCGAAGTAATCGGTGAGTTTCCACTCACCGATAGTATTAAAAATCTTCAGTGTGACAAAAGATCGGTTTGACACAGCATCAGTGCGACAAAACATCAGAGCCTCACTCACCGATAGTATTAAATTAAAAACATTAACAATAAATATTAATTTACAACAAATATTTGAATGAATGAAATATTAAAAACGTCAAATTAATTAAATTGTTAAAGACTAATTAATTATTTGTAACTAAAAACTAACCAAATTATCTAGAAAACTAAAAATAAAAGAGACTAATTATTATCTAAGAAAATAAAATTTAAGATTAATTAAAAAAATGTCTAAACAAATGCAGAACACCTACAATTAATTAACTAAAAACAATTAATTGCAATAATTAAAATTAACTACAGATATTAAATGAAAAAGTTAATTAGTTAGGTGATAAAATGAAACTCGACATTAATAACATATTAAATTAAACTTATTTACTTAGAAGAACAATTGAACCAGTTCAAAAGTAAAGTTAATTTATTTAAATAAATCAGAATTTAATAGTAAAGTCTTAAATTAAAAACTGCATTAAATTAAAGAAAATAAAAATGAATAATTAATTAATTAATAGACATTTAAAATTATTAACCAGATTAAGATTATTAAACTAAAAAGTAATTTAATATATATAATTATTAGATAGACAATAAAAAAAGACTAAAAACACGTATTTAATTATAAAAAATTATTAATTAAGAGTAGTGATAAAATTAAAAAAATGCCAATATTTATTAAAAAGTTCCAAAATAATTAATTAAATTGATAAAAATTAAATAGAAGATGTGGAAAAATTATGTAAAAATAGAACCACATCAAATTCCACCACACTTAAGCATTGTTTGTCCTCAAACAATCCAATGTTTTATTCTCTTTGAAAAACAGTAAATTGTATTTGATTTAGATCAAACTGTAACTTGTCCAGCACTCAAAATAAAGGACAAAGCGTAACAGCAGGACTTTGGAAAATGATTTACTCTTATGAATATTGCCTATAACAAATACTCAAGGTTAATCAAGAAATCTATGAATCATCAAACAATGAAGATGTCATGCCTCATATTTGATACTACATAGTGACTCACTTCAATCCAATCTCAGGTTGTAAATCTAAGAATGACAGGAGATAAAACATCAATGGAATTGAGATCTTAACCAAAGAACTTTGTACATTGACTTTTTCACCTAGATTCCAAAAAATAATTATTTTTTTGTGAATCACCTTAAAGATACAACCTAAATGATTTCCATATAAACCATTTGACCCCTTCTTCATCTAGAGTTCATCATTCCCCTCACCTTAATGAGCTCATTTTTTACCGTAGACACTTTATTTATTTATTCCCAAGCCATGTATCATGTGATGAGCACTGTGAAATGCACTTATTCAAGGTGAATAGAGGTCTTTTAGTTAACATAAATGAACCCAAAACCTAGGATCTCAGAGACTCACTGTGGGACCCCAGATGCCCAAATTACTCCAGTTTCAAAAGATTTATATAAAATTCATTTACCTTGACTAATTAAATCAATTACTTTTAATAATTAAAAAATAAAAGAGGCCTCTAGAATAAAAATCAAATTTATAGTTCCAAAGGGTATGATCATAATCTCATTAACATGTGACCCAAATCACTTCAGAAATATTTCCTAAACCGAATTTCCATCAAATCACCAAGTAAGATCACTCAGCAATCATCCAACGTCATCAATATTAGGCTCAGAGTAGTTCTTAACTACCAGCAAGGAACGCATCCTAAGGCAAGACCCAATTGAGTACAATATAAAGCCTAAAATTATGCAAGAATTTTGAAAAACATTATCCATTTTTTAACAAATAGTTTGAAGTTGTAGTGGGAATTGATGGGCTTTCAATTAAGAAAGTTTAGCATAGTCAAGAATTGACCCCTCCCCCACACTTAAAACCCAACTTTGTCCCCAATGTTGACTTCTAAATACTGAGAAGAAAAATTTAGCAATTAAGGTCAAAACAATTTTTCAATTAAGTAGATATATAAAATGTATAAAGGGTCTCAATAGAGTTCAAAAATATTGTTTTCCACAGCGAATAAATAATCAACAGGTTCATTAGCAAGTGTATGCATTAACATTTAGTCCAATGCAATAGAAGGTGTGGGTGCACAATTAATTGTGTGTAAGAAAGTTTAGCAAAATTTATTCAGTTAGATATTCACTAAAGTAGAAAATTTTCATGCCAAACATCACAACATTAATCAGATTTAAAATACTGACAACATGTACTCCCCCACACTTAGTTTCAAATAGTGAGAAGATTATTTCATTTTTTAAGAAAAGTGGCACATGAAAAATTTATGCTTACACGTTGACATACATCAAAAAAATTATATATAATTTATGCAGAAGATATTCAGAAATTATGTAGCAGAATTTTTTACACAAGAAAAAGAAAAACATCCATCAGATTTTATCATTAAAGTAATAAGGAGCAGAAAGAAGAAATAGAATTTAACAGTAAAGTACTTCCCTGAATTAATGTTTTTTTCGTTAATCCTCTAATTTGGGAATTCCACTCCTTAGTTAACAGCATCATCATCCTAAAAACAAAAATCATGAAAACTAGGAAACAAAATTTCCAGCAGATATAGAGCATACAGAAGGCAACAGAGAAGAACTTTATTCAGTACCAAATAGTACAAAAATGTAAACAAAAGATTCTTGGGTTGACTCCCATGAAACACTGATTTTAAAGTCTTTATTTAGACTTTATTTAATTACAAATTTTTTTTAATATCAAATAAAAAAATCATGGGTTGCTTCCCATGCATTGCTAGATTTATAGTCCCCAGCCGGTCTTCATTCAAGAACAATTTTCAAGCACAGTGAAGGCAGCCAAGCCCTTTGGTTGACCCTCAAATTAAAGTTTCAATCTTTTCCCATTAACCAGCATGGGTTTATTTTCTTCACCAAAAATTTCCACAGCTCCATTCTTCAGAACTCTCACTAAAGTAAAAGGTCCAGACCACTTGGACTTAAGCTTTCCAGGAAAGAGTTTGAGTCTAGAGTTAAAGAGGAGGACCTTCTGTCCAGGTTTGAATTCTTTGTTTTGAATGGTAGAATCATGAAAGATTTTAGTCCTCTCTTTATAAATCCTTGAATTATCATAAATCTCTCTCCAAATCTCATCAAGTTCACTCAGCTCAATTAATCTCCTCTCACCAGCACTCTTAAAGTCAAAGTTTAGAGCCTTAACTTCCCAATATGACTTATGTTGCAACTCCACAGGTAAATGATAGCATTTCCCAAAAAGAAACCTATAAGGAGACATACCTATTGGGGTCTTGAAAGCAGTTCTATAAGCCCATAAAGTTTCTTCCAACCTACGAGACCAGCCCTTTCTAGAATTTGACACAGTTTTTTTAAGTATTTGTTTAAGTTCCCTATTTGAAATTTCTACCAGTCCGATGGACTGTGGATAGTAAGGATTACTGGTTTTTTGAACACAACCATACTTCTCCATCAAAGCTTTAAATTTATAGTTCTTAAATTGTGTTCTATTTTCAGTGATAAAAGTTCTTGGGACTCCAAATCTTGTAAATATATTCTTTTTGACAAATTTTATTACAATGTTTGCTTGACTGTTGGGCAGTGCTACTGCCTCAACCCACTTTGACACATAGTCTTCAGAAACTAGAATGTACTCATTCCCAAGAGATGATGGAAATGGACCCATGAAATCTAAACCCCAAACATAAAAAATTTCAACTTCCAAAATTCCTTTTTGGGGTATCTCTTGCTTTCTACCCACATTACCCAGCCTCTGACATCTGTCACTACCAACCACAAAACTCCAAGCATCCTTAAAGACTGTAGGCCAACAAAAACCAGATTATAGGACTTTTTGTGCAGTTTTCTCACTACAATGGTGACCTACCCAAGGAGAAGAATGACAACTTTCAAGAATAGGAAACATCTCTTCCTCAGGTATAAATCTCCTAAGAATACCATCAGCACATCTCATAAACAGTAATGGATCTTCCCAAAGGTAGTACTTAATCTCATAAATGAATTTCTTCCTTTGATTATTGGACAGATTTTTGGGAATGACACCTACTACAAGGAAGTTGGAAAAATCTGCAAACCAAGCAGATTGCCTGATTGACAAATTGAGCAGCATCTCATTAGGAAAGGAAGAATTGATCTCCCTTGGATTAGTAGATTGGGTGTAAGGTAATCTAGACAGATGGTCAGCAACTATGTTCTCAGCTCCCTGTTTGTCCCAAATCTCGAAATCAAACTCCTGTAATAGCATAATCCATCTAATCAGCCTGGGTTTTGTTTCCTTTTTATACAACAATTATTTCAAAGCATAATGGTCAGTGAAAATGATGACTTTTGAGCCTAATAGATATTGTCTTAACTTCTCAAGAGCAAACACAACATCTAATAATTCTTTTTCAGTGGTGGTATAATTCTTTTTGGAATCATCTAGTAATCTGCTAGCATAATAAACAACACACAACTTCTTATCTATCCTCTATCCAAGGATAACACCTACATCCATGTCACTAGCATCACACATAAGTTCAAAAGGAAACTTCTAATCTGGAGAAATAATTATGGGTGATGAAGTGAGTTTTTCTTTCAGCAAATTAAAGGATTTCAAATAGTTTTCATTGAATTTAAAAGGTGCATCCTTTACCAGTAAGGAACACAAGGGCTTTGTGATTTTAGAAAAATATTTTATGAAACACCGGTAAAAACTGGCATGCCCTAAGAAACTTCTAACACCTTTAACATTTTCAGGAGGTGAGAGTTTCTGAATAACTTCAATCTTACCTGTATCAACTTCCAAACCTCTCTTTGACACTTTATAACCCAGCACAATACCTTCTGTGACCATGAATTGACATTTCTCCTAATTAAGAACAAGGTTGGTTTCAATGCATCTCTCTAAAACTAACTCAATATTTCCTAGACAAGTATCAAAAGTATTTCCCACAATGGAAAAGTCATCCATGAAAACCTCAATGATTCTTTCAATCATGTCTGAAAATATAACCATCATACACCTTTGAAATGTGGCTGGAGCTCCACACAACCCAAAGGGAATCCACATGTAGGAAAATGCTCCAATGGGGCATGTGATAGTGGTCTTCTCCTGATCCTCTGGAGCAACAGGTATCTGGTTGTAATGAGAAAACCCATCTAGAAAACAGAAGAATTAATTTCTAGCAAGCCTCTCAAGCATTTGTTCTAATAATTTCATTGGAAAATGGTCCTTCCTAGTGGTTTCATTCAGCTTCCTATAATCAATACAGACTCTCCATTTTGTGGCTTTTCAAACTTGGACTTCTTTATTCTTTTCATTTTTAACAGCAGTGAAACCTCCCTTCTTGGGAAAACCTGGACAGGGCTGACCCAAGGACTATCTGAAATGGAATATATCATTACAGTGTCTAACAGTTTTATTACTTCCTCTCTCACAACTTATTTCATGTTAGGATTTAATCTTCTTTGACACTCTACCCTAGGATTATGATCTGGCTCCATAGGAATCTTGAGCATAAAAAATGAGGGACTAATACCCTTGATATCAGCTATTGTCTAGGCTTTGGCAGATTTAAACTTTTTCAACACATTCAAAAATCATTGTTCTTAGTTTTCATTCAATTCAGCAGAAATTATTACAGGTAGAGTGGAGATCTCACCCAAAAATGAATATTTAAGATGGGCAGGAATGGGCTTCAGTTCAAGGTCAGGTGGTTCTACACTTGAAGGAAGAATCTTTGGCCTGGGAGGTCCAAGATCTTCAACATATTTCTTGTAAGGAGTATTGAAAGATAAAATATTTTCAATTTCAAGTTCAGATTCAAAGATAACAATGCTACTGTCCAAGGTGGGCAGTAAGTTATCCAGATTTTCCATATAAGAATTCAACATCTTCATGAAGGAAGAATCATCAAGTTGTCTTAAAAATTATCCCTTAATAATATCAAAGTTATCAGAAGTATTGGTGCTAACAGAGACATACTCAGATTCACTGAAAAAGTTCCTAAGTTCAGAAACCGAATATTCTCCTACAGCAGAAACTAGACAGTTTTCCAGTTCTGGAAAATTTTCAAGTTTTGGTATTACAGCAGAATTTTCAACTTCACAAATAGATTCACAAATATTTTCAGCTTCACAAATGTTTTCTTCAGCAGAGGATTGTTTTTCAGATATTTCAATAAGTTCAAGTTAATTTTTCTAATAACATTCAGCTTCAAGGAACTCTATTTTTGAGCAGTTTTCAGAATATGTTGGTTCCTTAATGTTTTTAAAA
The DNA here is from genome assembly GCA_963277665.1 of Viscum album. Taxonomy (NCBI): domain Eukaryota; kingdom Viridiplantae; phylum Streptophyta; class Magnoliopsida; order Santalales; family Viscaceae; genus Viscum; species Viscum album. Next base: position 402,600,432 of record OY728130.1, read on the forward strand.
ACATTGAACTCTTCTTCTTGTTCACCAATTTTGAATATCAGCTGACCCTTTGAAACATCAATAACAGCACCACCTATGGCCAAGAAGGGCTAACCCAAGATGATGGGCACCTCTTGACCACACTCTATATCCAAAACTAAAAAGTCAGTAGGTAGAAACAGTTTCCCAACCCCAACTATCAAGTCATCTACCCTACCCACAAGATGAGTGAAAGATCTATCATCTAACTGCAGAATGACCGTGGTGGGTTGAAGATCACCTAACCTCAACTGTCAAAATAGTGAGTATGGGAGAAGATTAATTCTAGCACCTAGATCGCACAGATAGATGAGCTAACCAGAATTTCTTAGAGTATAAGGGATGACAAAGCTACCTGGGTCTTTCAATTTTTGTGGGATTTTATTTTGAAGCATAGCACTGCACTCTTCAGTGAGGCTGTAGGTAGTAAATTCTTCAAGGGTATTTTTATTTGAAACAATTTTCTTAAGAGATTTCAGATAAGATGGGATTTGAATTAAATCTTTTATGAAAGGTATGTTCACTTGTTGCTTGGACAGAAGACCAAGGAACTGAAGAAGTTCAGCCCTGGAGTTACTTTGAGGTTTTAGTTTCTCAGGGAAAGAGATGGGTGGGGTATAATTTTTCAGAACAGTGGGTATATCCCTCATCTCTTCCATAAATTTTTCTTTTCCTTTATTCTTTTGATTTTGAAGAGAGGTTTCAGTTTGAGATCCATGTGAGAGGTTCAGATTCTCATCATTTTCAACATTTTTCTATGAATTTCCAGACTGTGAACAAAGCAGATTTTCATTTCCATATTCAAACAGTTTATCATTTTGGGCATTTTTTACAGTTTTTTCAGCAATAGTTTGATTATTCAACCCACTCCTAGTAAAAAAAGCCATGATTTTCTCCCTAGGATTAAGTTAAGTTGTACTAGGCAACCTACCTTTATCACTAGAAGTAAAATCTCTAGCTAATTGTCCTAACTATGTTTCCATATTCTACATTCTCACATCATTTTACATTTTGTCTGATTGATATTGATTTTGATGCTTATTAAACTATTCCATGTACTTTTCCTCTTGTGAATTAATTTTATTCAAGATTTGATCCAGTTTAGAAGACATTTGATTATCACTACTTCCTTGAACATTGGAAGCCTCAACCCTTTGTTGATTTTGAATGTTTGGTTTTGGTTGGTTCTGATAATTAGGGGAAGTGAATTGTTTGATGATACCTTGATCTTTCCAGGACAGATTTGGATGGTTCCTATAGACATGGTTGTAATTATTTGAAAATGGATCTTATTTTTGAGGAATCTTAGGACCATAATTAACAATGTTTGAGTTTTCAGATTGTTGGGCCGTTAAAATAGCATTGGGACAAAAAAATTCAAGGGGCCCATACGTTCCACATTGAATACATTGTTTTCTAAGTGACTGATACTGGTTGTGGTTTTCAACTTGATTAACAATTTGTTTTGAATTCTGGTTCATTAAGGTTTGAAGTTGGTTGGTGATTTCAGCCAGTTGACTTTGAGTATCAGCTCCTGAACCAGTATTAACATTCTTATTGACTCTCTTTCTTCATGAATTATTATGTTGAGAATTAAGGGCCAAGTTATTGAAAATTTGTCTCAACTTCTCATCAGTATTATCATTGTAATTACCCCCATCATCTTGATCCACTATGTACTGACCAGGGGAGGATATACCTTCATAGAAGGTGTCCATAAGAAGATGAGATGGGAGTTGATGATGAGGACACTGCCTAATTAGGTCCCTAAATCTATCCCATGCTTAATGGAAGGCTTCTCCATCCTCTTGGTAAAAAATAGTAATCTTAGTTCTCAATTGACCTTTTAATCTTTGGGGATAAAATTTCATAATAAAAGAGTTGTAAACTTGATCCCAATTCTCAAAAATGTTCTCATCTAAGTTAAAAAAACAATTTCTCGCATTCCCTTTAAGGAAAAAAGGAAAAAATCTCATCCTAATCTCATTATATGTAAGTCCTAACAAGGGAAGTTGCTGGACATTGTTGTAGAAATATCTAATGAAGTCTAAAGATTCCTCATTAGAAAGCCCATGGAAAGGAGGCAACAACGAAATGTGTGACTATTTTAGTTCATAGTTTCGAGCTCTAGGACTAAGCCTAATTGATGATGGGTTACTTGAAACATGAGGAAGTTGAAAATCCCTCATCCTAGTTCTTCCATTCTCTAAAGGTTCATGTCGGTTTTGGAAGTCTTTATGTACAAGAACTCTATTTTCTATGTTTTCCATTTCAGATTTGCTTCTATTTTTCCTAAGATCTGTGAGATATTTGTCTAACTTAGGATTCAGTGACTATAATTTTTTAACAGTAGACCTAGTGCTCATGAAATATGTGTGTTGTGAGGCTTAATCACTAATAGTGATTATTGGTTAACAGTGAACATGCAAATTTTTTACAATTTTTAAAGTTTTTCAATTTTTTTTTTAAATTTTATATAAGTGTTTTTTTAAATTTTTTTAGTAAGAAATCGATCATGCCTTCCCCAGAAATGGAACCAAAAACTTGAATTAACCGTTGTTGAATTTAGTCAAAGTTTAATATTTATATTCCTACTAACTACAGTTTATGTGGAAAATAGGGTCGAACCCACAAGGAAGGTAAATTTGGCCACAACTAAACTAAAAACATGGGAAATCCCACTATTGTCAGCAGTGGAGTGGTTTTTCTAATTTTCACATTTTATAATTTATTATCAATTAATTTTTTTATGTTTTTATAAACTGTAAGTAAAACCACACATATTTTTTTTGTAATTTTTTTCCTAACCAATACAGAAACAGAGAATAACTGAAAATAAGATGCAATAAATAAAATAAAATGTTGATACAAAACAAACAGAAATGTACACCCGGGGATTTCTCTAGTCTACTGGTTTGAATTTTTTCTCCTAAACATGTAAACGTACCAATTCGTACCACCGAATAAGGCGAATTACCTCCTTTGCCTGGATTCAAGCCCTGGAAATTGCACAACTTAGAGTTCTCCACTCCAAGAAGTACTACTCTAGAACGATTTTTTGAAAAGGCTAATAGTACAAACTCACCGTAAGTACTGAATTTTTCATTACAAGTTGATTACTTAATAGATGATTCCATAATCAAACTCGCTGAATGATTATAGAGTATTGAAAATATAGAGTTTGTGGTATGCAGCAAATTTGTGTAATTAGAATCGACCTCGCTGATCAATTCTAATCACAGAAGAATTGTTTAATGAAAAGGTTGAAATTGATCACCCGTAGAACAAGAATTCTCCCCGAACAAGAAATTTATCTAAATAATATATTTTTAATTGTCACCAAAGAAATGAAAAAAAATTCAAAGACACGTAGTACAAGAGTTAAAACAAAAGGGAGAAATAACTCCCCGAAGATACTCTGCTCCTCTGCTCCTTCGACTCCAAGACTGAAATGCTACGGATCAGAGAGAAGTTCTCAAATCTTCAATTAGTCCCCGATGTGTGAATCAGAATGAGAATCCCCCTCAAATTCTGCTGCTTGCTTTTCTTTAATAAATCATGTTGTCTTCTACTTCTTTTCACCGCACGTCTTCAGCCGACTTCAAAAATTCTTCACCCAAGTACAACAAAATGCGCATTTTTTCGCGACAAGCCCATCGCGCAATCTTTTCTCACGTAACTAACTTCGGGAAAGATATTTGTAGGTATTTGGACATTTTCCCATCTCTAGAATGAACCTTTGAAATTAGAACATAAGAATAAAGAAATAAATCCATAAAGAAAGATAAATAGTTATTTTTTTAGAGTAAAGTATCACATTTCTCGTTAAAAATTACCTAGGGTTAATTGATAATTATTAACATTTAAATTAATAATACAATTATCCCCTGAAAATTTCTATGGTAAAACATAATTTAATTAAAAAATTATTAAATTAATTAGGTTAACAAATATAAAAACTAAGCTATTAATTTTACCCATTTTTTTAAAACTAAGTTATAAAAAATCACGAACATAAATAATTAAGATAATATTTTAGATTGTATTAATAATTTAATTATTACTATAAAAGAAGTTAAATTGTTAGATTAATTAATTAATTAGTTAATTTTAATTTTTTAATTAAAATTATTACTTAAGTTTTAAATATATTTAAATTAATAAGTATATTTTTAAAGTTTATTTATAATTATTAAAAATTATATATTTTTAATATAAATTGTAAATTAATTAATTATTAATACTTATTATTAAGTTAGTTTAAAATTTTAATTTGAAATTTATTCATTTATAAAAATTATAATTGTTTTAAATCATTACTTTTATGAATTAAATTATATTATTTGACTTTTAAAAGTTTACTTTGGTTAAATTTTATTTTTATTCTCCTTTGTCTTTTAACTTTAATTTAATTATACCTTTATTATAGTCTTTATTGTTTATTATTATTTTTATTTTATATATATATATATATATATATATTTCTTTTGGTTATCCTCTCCCCCAATTCAACGGAACCCTAGGGGAAGGGGGGTCTTCTTCCTCCTGAAGGTTTCGGCGACCTCCTCCACAACTCCATGGTGACGCGACATCTCTAATTGCTCGAGCTCCCATCACCTGTGACAAAGGGTAGCGACAACTTGGGTTCTTCTTCAGAGTCAGACCATATAACTCTGTCTCATCAACCCAACGGCGTAACGGACTCCTTTCTCGGATCTTCCTCTGGAGATATTTCAACATAAATGTAGTAGACCTCGACTCAGCATCAAGAGGCAGGTCGGCACAACCTTTCTCTTCTAACAGTAGCAGCACGACAAAGCAGGACAGCTCGAGCTCCTCAGAAACTGACGCTGCAACAGCGCATGACAAATCAACCCTCATCCTCGGCTCAAGCAGTGGACCAATAGGTTACCTCCCCTCCTCCACCCAGTGCCGGCACACAGCAACTGAGCTTCCTCCGGGCACAGCTCCGGGTTACAGCAGGTGATGGCTCAAAGAATGGTGGAGGAGAAACACCGGTGTGAGACTTATTTTATCAGCGGTGATGGAAGTTGATGTTCTTAGATTGAATCATAGCAAAAAATTAGATCTTCAAAGCTTCCAGATTCTGCAAATGGTGGCATCAAATCTTCCTTTGACCTCGCTGCAGCTCAGAATCAAGGATCCATCAGTAGTTACTCACAAAACAGCAACAAGAAGATCAGGAGGTTAATTTCAGAACTTGGAAATAGATTTTAGGGATAATTGATTTGTTTTTGTGAATTGATTCTTCTGGATGATAATGAGTTTGAAATTGTGTGTGATGGTAATGAAGAAAATGGGGAAAGACGGTGTTTGCAGCAGGGTGAGTGATGGAGATATGGGTAAAACAATGGTGAAGCTGAGAGCAGTGTTGTGACGAGGAATAAACTAATGGTGGAAGGGAAAAAATCTATCGGTGTGTGGGTGACACCGATAAAGTAAAAGGATTGGTGAGTTACAGCTTACTGATAGTAAAAATAGACGAGAGACCAAAAGTAAGAAAATAATAAATTATCGGTGAGTGTGTGGAAAAATAAGTGACTGGGTAATGAAAAATTGTGAAACTGAGAAGAAATTTTCAATCGTTGAGTCATTGACTCACCGATAAAAGAAATAAAAAATGGTCGCAGCAGAACAAAATAAAATAAATAGAATGGTGAGTGAAGACTCGCCGATAGTTCAAAATAAATGAGAGACCATTATATAAAATATAGAGTAATCGGTATGATGTGAAACCAATGGAAATTTCGGGGGATCGGTGTGTCGATGACTCACTGATAGTTGAAAACAAAATCCGAACTCACCGATGAAAAAAAATCAAAGTGGGGGAGAAATTGCAAGACCAATCTGTGCATCAGTAGCAGTGGAAAAGGGGGAAACCGACATTGTTAGTTGAAATAAAAACATATCGGTGTCTGAAAAACCGATGGCATAAAATAATGAATCACCAAAAATTAAAATAATAAAAAGTAATTGACGCGACGTGAAACAGATGATGATTTAGTATTTCGGTAATTCATTGACTCAACGATAGTTAAAAATAATATAAGACGCCACAGGATAGAAAGAAATAAATAGTATCGGTGAGTGTGCGAGACATCGATGAAAAGATAAAAGAATTGGTGCGTCACAAAAAATATTAAGAAACTGAAACTGATGAAAAGGATTGGCGCGTTGCAACATCGGTGTGTCACGAGAGACCAATGGTGTTTTGAAGCAATCGGTGAGTGGCAACTCACCGATAGTATTAAAAATCTTCGGTGTGACAAAAGATCAGTTTGACACAGCATCGGAGCAAAAAAACATTAGAGCCTCACTCACCGATAGTATTAAATGAAAAATATTAACAATAAATATTAATTTACAAAAAATATTAGAATGAATAAAATATTAAAAAATTCAAATTAATTAAATTCTTAAAGACTAATTAATTAATTGTAACTAAAAACTAACCAAATTATCTAGAAAAATAAAAATAAAAGCGACTAATTATTAACTAAAAAATAAATGTTAAGATTAATTAAAAAAATTTCTATCCCAAAGAAGAACACCTACAATTAATTAACTAAAAACAATTAATTACAATAAAAAAATTAACAAAAGATATTAAATGAAAAAGTTAATTAGTTAGGTGATAAAATGAAAATTGACATTAAGAACACATTTACTTAAACTTATTTACATAGTAGAACAATTGAACCAGTTGAAAAGTAAAGTTAATTTCTTTAAATAAACCAGAATTAAATAGTATAGTCTTAAATTAAAAACTGGATTAAATTAAAGCAAATAAAAATGAATAATTAATTAATTAATAGACATTTAAAATTATTAACCAGATTAATATTATTAAACTAAAAAGTAATTTAATATATATAATAATTAGATAGATAATAAAAAAGGACTAAAAACACATATTTAATTATAAAAAATGATTAATTAAGAGAACTAGTGATAAAATTACAAAAAATCCATTATATATTAAAAAGTGCCAAAATAATTAATTAAATTGATAAAAATTAAATAAAAGATGTGGAAAAACTATGTAAAAATAGAGCCACATTAGGTGACATAACAAGGATTGGTTTTGTTTTCTCAAGATCAACTTCAATACCACGATGGCGTACAACAAAGCTGAGAAATTTTCCTGAGGTTACCCCAAAATCACATTTCAAGGGGTTCATCTTCAAATTCTATTGTCTAAGTTTGTGGAATATTATTTCCAAATTATCCAATTTATTAGAACATTGTCTGGATTTAACCACAAAATCATCCACATAACATTCAACAAATTTCCCTAAAAAGGGTTTGAAGATATGGTGCATGGAACATTGATACGTTGCACCATCATTTTTCAGGAGAAAGGGAATTAACCGATAGCAAACCACACCTTGAGGGGCACAGAAAACTCTAGACTCCTCATCCTCTGGGGACATTCGTATTTGATTGTACCCAGAATAACCATCCATGAAGGAAACAGCTTTTTATCCAGTTGTTGCATCAATTAAGATTTCTATGATCAGAATTAGAAAAACCATCATTGGGACAATGCCGATTAAGATCTATGAAGTCAATAAAAACTCTAATTTTTCCATTCTTCTTTTTCACAGGGACAATATTAGCCAAAAATTTGGGATATTGAACTTCTCTGACAAAGTCAGCCTTGATATGCTTATCCACTTCAGCTTTAATTTTGGAGGCATAAGTTGGGTGTGTTCTTCTTGAGGCTTTCTTGAATACTCGATGTTCTTCTAGAAAACTCAAACAATGAGTAGAAATATCATGATCAAGCACTAGAATCTATGTATAATTCCAATCAAATACATCTTGATTTTTCTTTATAAATGAAGTATACATTTCTTTCTCTTCAAGAGTCATAGCTGCACTAATTAAAGTGGGGTGTGGATCTTCTTTTGTACCCAGATTAATTTCTCCAAGTTAATCCACATGGGTAGAGATACCTTTTTCAAATTCTATAGGAGATTCCCTGAGATCTTCCTCTTCTTCTTCAATATGTGTTACTTCTTTTGTTTTTAATTTCATAGTAGACAATGAAGAAGAATTTCCATGATCAGAGTAGAAGTTAAAATTTGATCATCTTGAAGAAGAGGCTACCATTTCTGACTCTATTAATGATGAAGGGTCTTCCTTGGGTAATAAAGAGGAGATTATGGATTGAAAATCGACATCATCCTTCATCTCTGACATTGCTATAACTACTTCTGGCATGGTTGATGAGGTATAGAATTTCTAGATTTTAGTGGATGAAATAAAGACATCTCCATTTGAGCTTTCATCATTTTTTGGTGACTCAAAAAATTTCTCCCATGTTGTCTTGCTCAATTTCCATAATTTACATTATGGATGTTTCCATAAGAGTGTTTGGATTTGGTTCTATCCTTTCAATTTGACTGATAGGAAACACATAATCTGTACTCACATGTATGAATGGGTTTACTAGAATCATTTCCACACCATATGGAGCATTAATTTTGGTGACCTCCTTTATTGTGGATGTCTCCTTTACCTCCATGTGATAGAATTCTACCTTAATGTATTGAGATTCACATGTTTTGAATGGGGATTCATCACTATAAATTTTCCCAATTTGACCATTAAAACAATATTTGAGACATTTATGGTATGATGAAGGTATAGCCGCATGTTGATATAGCCAAGGTCTTCCAAGAAAAATGTTGAAGGCTGCGTCATGATGAACAACCATGAAATATGAATTAGACACAAGGTCTCCAAATTGATTTCTCGGTGTAATCTTGCCTAGAGGTTCTTGTTCATTTTTATCATATCCTTGCAACATCAATGTAGAAGGAGATAAATCTGATTTGGTGAGGCCCAATCGACTAAATGTACGAATAGGGATGAGGTTGACTCCTGAACCATTATCACTAAAAACTCATCAGATATCTACATCATTGACCATTCCAGATAAATACAAAGGTCTAATATGTCCATGCACAACATCATATTCATCATTATCTCTAAAATATATCAATGCAAGGAATTCTTCAGGATCATTCTCTATATGGTAGACTTCAGCTAGATCAATTTCAGTTTTGAATTCTTGAGGACTTGACAAAGCCTCAATGAGTGCCTCCCGAAGATCCTTTGATAGATTCAAGGAAACAAAAATTGATAACATGGTAGGTACATGGGCCAAATGTTTCAAGACATCATAATTTTGGTATAAAGGTCTGTGTTTCCCAACAAAAACATCTGGTTTTGTAGGTGCCTTAGAAATTGATTCTTTGGAAGTAGATACATCTTGTATCGGGGTAGGAGTTGTAAATACTCCTGGATTTGTCAGATTAGACCGACTAGGTCTATTTATTTGCAGAGAGGAAGAAGGTGTAACCTCTAACCAATCCTTCAAAATAATTGTTCCAGGATTGAATCAACCATGTGTGGAATAACTTTATTATTCTTGTTGAGCCCGTTTAAGGGCTTTTCCATGAGTTTCTACTGCATATACAGTTCTAGCAAGGGTAGGATTGGAATAGTGGATTCTGAAATATCCATGTCTTCCCCTATATCCTAGACCTCTGGAACTCCCTCTAATTCCTCTGTCTGATATAGGGAACTCAGGCTCATAGAGATTGAAACTATGAATGGAATATGGATCTGTTAAGTGAATCATTTTAACAGAACCAAAGATCAAATCTTCATCTGATGAAGACTCTACTTGATGAACCATTTTAGGTTGTACCCTTTGGTGGGGCAGTGCCAGTTCTTTTGAAGCTGATGGAATAAAATTTTCCAGAGTCAAAGATAATTTAGGCATTGACACGAACTCATCTTCTTCTGACTGCTCTTCTTTCTTCAAATTATGCCACCTTTTTTGAAGATTTTTCTTCTGATGATGGGGGTTTCAATGTGGCATTCATAGCAGAAGACACAATTGGTTGATTCAATTGTGTTTGTAAAATGGAATGAGTTAGATTGGTCATTTTCCTGACCATCCAATCATCATATTTCTGCACATTTTTGCTTCTGACTTCATGCCACTTGCCTTCTTCCTCTCGATCAATAGAAGTAACACATGCTACCTGGGCTGATGAACGTTTTAGTTTTACTTGTCCCGACTCCACCATTTTTTCAGAAGGTCTTTGAACACAAAACTCTCCTTAATGGGATGCCCCAACATCTGATGAAATGGGAAATATTTGGGAAGGTCATCATCTCCTTCCTTGTTCAGAATTTTAGGCCTTGGCAACTAAAACAAATTATTTTCTACAGCCAAAATGAAGAAACCTAGAACTTATTCATTTAGGAAAGAATAAAATTTGTTCTTTAACTCCTCAAATTGTTTCTGTCTTTGATCTCATTGATCATATTGATGAGACGACCTCTCTTTTTAACGCTCAAGAGGTGGAGCCCTTCGATAATATGAAGTTTTTGAAGTGGAAGTAGGTACAGATGCTTGTTTAAGTGTAAATATATCAGTCTCTAATATCGCCATTCTCCTTCCTGGAGCTGATGGCATTACATGAGTTTTGGCCTTAGTCTCTATAAGAGAATCTTCGATCTGTTGAGCGACTGAAGTAAGGTCACAAAACCCTCCTATATATTTCACATGGATCAATAGTGTGCGTAATTCATCATGAAAAGTTTCCACACATATTGGAAAAAATTATTCTTGAAGGAGTTCTAAAATTAAGGAATATGTTAATCCCTTCCATCAAGTAATGAAATCTGAAACTCTTTCATTTTACCTTTGCTTACAAATTTGAAGATCAAAAACTGTCATCTTTGTAAATGTTGAGCTAAATTGAAGAAGGAATCATTGACGGAGATCTTTCCACCCGGTAATTGACCAAGACTGCAAACTTGTATACCAGACAAAAGCAGGACCTTGTAATGGTGTACTTGTAAAGGAGGATATTCTTGATCCATCCCAGTAACTGTAATGAATTCCCTTGACTGAGTGAATCTAGTACGCTTAGGAGGAAGACTACCTTGAAGTAGTTCTGCAGTCAACCTCATTAACTCCTTAATTTTATCCTCTTGTTGTGCGAACCTTTCCTCTAATGAGAGTGATTGGCCTTATTCAGAGGTAGGGCGGGACATAACATGACTTTTAACCATTTCCTTGGAATGTTCTTTTCTGGAGTATGGAAGGGCATTGCCTGAAAGAATATCTTGCCTCTAGGAAGCCCTCTGGCTTCTACTATGCACACCTTCTTTATTTATTTCTGTGTGTACAGCCTCTTGAACAGGAACTTCTTCATCTGATTCCTTTGAGTGAACCTCATGTTCTGGGGGATCAGTAACAACTACATTGATGACATTTATCAATTCATAATGCTTTACATTCCTTCTATCAGAATTTCTGTGATATTGTCTTCTTCCATGACCTTTATGAGACATTTCCTTTTGTTGAGTTGATCCCTCAGGAACTTTTTGATGAACTATAATTTAGAGGGGATCTCCTGATAATTTGGCTTTGATTTCCTATTGTTGATTCTTCCCTAACTGAGAGAAAACTGACTTTCTCTAAGGAAGAGATTGAGGATTTGAAAAATTCCCCAATCCGGAGGACTGGGGCTATTCCTGCTTTTCCTGCTCAACTCCTTGAATCCCATATGTTGATCCCAAGGGTTGGTATAAAAGAGTCCCCAGCCTATCAAGTTGAGGTGGCACTTGAGTTGCTACATCTGAGACTTTCTTAAAATAACTCCTGATTTTGCTGATTTTAGTCTGAAAATTAGATAGATGCATCATCCGACATTCACTCAAATCACCTGGCTCAAATGACCATTAAATGATATCTGACACCGCTGTCACCTGATGATGCGCATGCTCTAAACGAGAAGCCTATTCGATATTCTCATTTGCTTGACGTAAGAGTAATTTGACAAATTTTTCGTTATATGCCCAATTTTGGGAAGAAGTAGTTGAGGCCTTCTTTTGTGCAAGCCTTTGATTACACAAAAAACCAATTGGCTCTGGCCGGCCATGGGCAATAACATTGCATGGGACCACTTTTGGCGGGCATTGTTGACTAGAGAGTACAGTGAAATGCAGTGCCCTATGAACACCCCATCCCTTGATATGAATACCCGATGGGGCATTGGTAATTAATTGGCGCAACCTTTTTAGTGCACCAAATCATGCACGCTGAAGGGATCTCTGCTGCTTTTCAACATTTGGATATCGGGAAACTGAGAGAGATGCCAAATAAATTTGGCGTGGTAACCCTTCTATTATCATAACATGATTTTTATATTCATTATAAGATAATATTTCTCTTTTAAATGAAAATGAGTTTTCCACATGTTGAGATGAACATCGTGAATACAATCTTCAGTCAACATTTCTAGAATATCATACTGAGAGTCATCTAAAGTCCAAAACATGACTGGTACATAACCTTTCGCCAATTATTTTATCATATTTAGAAATTAATCCTTATCATTCGATGAAGATTCTTCTACCTGATTAGACCAAAGCTGGTGCTTCTTTGTTGCTTTATCAGATTCAATAAGATTGGTAGAGAATTAATTTATCAAGTTAGAAGTTGAATGACCCAAGGGTGGTTTGTAGAATGACCTACACCCCAGGCTATCTTCTGATTGAGAAATTATTTCACCTGTTAGAGGTAAAGCATCAGACATGACTTGATTCACATTTTCAAGTGCCTCAAGATAAGAGGGATTTCTTGTTATTGCATTGTCCTTCGAATAATTTTCTAGGAAATATGAATTACTACTGCGGAGAGGAATTATTCTTCTAAATTCATCATCATGTGGAGGACCACCATGGTGGGTTACATCAAAAGATGAAACCTTTTTCTCCTTGATCGTCTGGCCACGCAGAGGGTTATCATGGCTCTCATCTAAAGATTATACATTGAGATCGACCAAACTGTCATGAAACAAGCCTTAATGAGGAAGTATCTGATGAAGACCATCAGAATTATTGTTGTTATTTCCGGAATTTGAAAATGAAATAGTAGAATCTTGAGTTGCAACAGATAATTGTCTGAGGGCTTGAAGAACTCCAGCATCGAGCAAGGCCTTATTACAGATTGGCTCTTGATTTCTCGAATGTGCTGGATGGGTCTTTTCATTAAACTCCTTCTGACTCACTTTGGAAACCACTTTTTGACGAAAGTGGTTATTATGGGCAGGTATATGTGCCTGCTTAGGAGAAATGGTTAAGTAAGGATGATTATCTCCATTCAAATCGGGTGTATATGCCTGACTTGATTGTCTGTATGACATGGGGGGGGGGTATGCCCCACAACCCTCCTGGACTAGGACAGAGGTGTGTATCAGTTCTAGAGTGATATGTTGATGAGTCACTCCACTGATAGAGATATATTTAGGATTCCTTCCCTGTGATGCTGTTGAAGTTGTTATAATATCCTGACAGGCATCCAGAATATGGGCAGGGATTTGCTTCTTCTCTTTTACCATTTTTAGAATGTCGTTGGGTACTTCAGCTGCCAGAATGGGGATATACTTCCATTATATGCTTGGAGTAGGTGTGTATTCCTAATCCTGTCATCATTTTCCTGTTACTTAATTCTGACAGTACTCATGTGTGGGGGAAGAAAATTGTGTCTACTTCCTGCTTGTCATTGGAGCTTTCTAATTGATATATCTGGGTGCTACCAAACGAGATTGTTGGTTAGCCTGATGAATTGCAGGTGTACGTGCCTGATGATTGTTCTCCACCATAATTAATTGGAGAGTTGCTTTGGTTGTAGTCAGAGGATCCTTCTGACTAGATGATGCATTATAAATAGGTGTATGGTAGGATTGGCGTGTTAATGCCAGATGAGTCTGTTGGGCCGTAACATCAGGACAGATGGGTGTATATTCCCACTCGTTTTTTTTCCATCAAGTTGGATTGATGGACTTCTCCAGAAGGGGAAGAAGTAAGAACTTGATTTTTGTTTACCGAATTTCACCTCTTCCGGTTCGTCTTGCATGCTCGGGTCTGAGGAACCTGAGCTAAACCCCAAAAGGCGATACCATCATCATGTTGGGGGTGCACTACCACATGATTCTGTCAGCGATTGTTCATGGGAGCCCTCAGTAAGGACTCTTGTCTTGTTGAATTAAGGCCTTGAGTGACCTTCTCATTCACCTCCCCATAATATGGTACAGACTGTTGATTGCGTTTCGAGGATAACGACCCGAAACGGTTGGAGATGGTGGTTGTCACCACCTACTTCTTTACAACTGGTCGTTGCTGTCCGAATAATCAGGGTGAGTTTTTAACTTAGATGGATTGTCTTGGATGAGCACATATGTTATTTATTGCTTTGTTGGCCCTCACATTATATTAAATAGGGGCCTAACAAATAGGTAAAACATCATTTAATTTGGTTAAGGATTTAGGTCGGATTCACCATTTTTTTTTCTTCTAGAAATGGCAATGACCTTGTTTGTTTAAGGTTCAAACTTTCAATCAGTTTCTAATGGGTTTCTTCATAGAATGAGAAACATCCAATGATTCTATATCCATTTGGACCTACTTTCCAAAGTTAGGTGCTCATTAGTTTTGGACCGATGAGGCTTCAGAACTTGCATTGGTCGAGAGGATGGGAGGTCAGGTTCATCACACCCTTTTTAGGGGAATTATTACTTACTCCGGGCTCTCTTATAGATTTAAGTTATGTTCACGAATCCTTATTAATTCACCAAGTATGAAAATAAGATTTCCTTTTATATTTGGAAATAAATTATTGATATGTATGAGATTTAAAGAATCTTTTTTATGTATTTGATATACTTCATCAATAGAGAATCATCCCTATTTATTAGAGATTCATATTCAATGGTATACTTAAATACATTATATATAAATCACTTGGTCATTATGATAACCATACTAGTTCTAAAGCCACTCAGTGGGGCACTTGATGTTTATTGTCATTAATAAAGACATGGATTATTTTAGAGTTGGGATCTTACCCACAGATGGGCTGCCTACGTATCCTTGTTAAAAATAAAGGAATCAGAACCCACGTTGTTCGATAGGAAGGATACAGTTTAACGTCACATGGGATGGAAAAATAATTAATTAAATATGGGCTTGGACCTTATAAATGCTTCCTATGTACTCTACTTTGAAGGCAGAGATCAAAGTCTACGTAGTTCGGGTGAATAAGTATAATGTTTGTGCATGATTAATGTCCCAAATAGAGATTTCATAATTACTTTTACACTCTAAGCTCACGTGAGTCATGATCAGTGTGAGAAACAAGAGGTATCAGTAAAACTGATGATTATTCCACAAAAGATACAATCATAAGAAATGATGTGGGTCTTATTTATGTATGACTGCCCAAGAGCCGGGTCCATAAAAGTATTTTTACTTTATGGAGATTTGGGATTTTAACCCGGGACTTACTCTTGAAATGGAATCCCAAATTAAGGAGGACTTATGATTGGGTTTTTATTCCTGATAAGGAAGCCCAAATCAAAATAAATTAATATTGGGGCTTACTCCTAAGGAGGATGCCCAAAGTTAAAGGAAATTATGATTGTGGATTACTCCTAAGGAGGATTTCCATGAACAGGGAACTTGGGGTTTACTCCTAAGGAGGATGCCCAGATTAATGATCTTCTCATCTTTAAGGTTAAGGTTGAATGAAGGAAATATATAACCTTAATGACATAAAGTTATGTGAATCACGAGGTTTTGAGATATTTTCCACATAATTCGTTTCAGATAAGGAATCCAACAAAGGAACTATCCCATAAATGGATTTAAAGAGGGTTTGGAAGGCTGTATTTGAAGAGGAAAGGTGGATTTGAGGAAAGGAAGTGACTAGAAAGGAGGCGTGCAAGTTTGGTTCTGGTGCACAAGTCCTGGTCATGCAAGTATACTTGCACGACATGAGTCAACTTGGGAAATAAAGAATCCATAAAGTGATACTTGGGTGACTTTGAATTGGAGCCCATAGTATCATCACTAGAGACTTTCAGAAGGGTGGTTCACAAGTTCCTTTGAGAGGGAAAGGCAGCGTACAAGTGTATTCACTTCCCTTAAGGCCTAGACACTTAGGCACACAAGTATTGATGAGTTCTAATACTTAGTACTTATTATTTCTCTTTAGATATTCCATTCTAGTTAAATAATTACCTTAGAGATGTTCGGAAGAATTCGGACAAAGACTTGGGTGACCGGAGCTTGAATCTAATTTTTGGATTTTTTGTCCCTTAAATGGGGGGCCCATAGGGGGTATTTATTGGCCACCTGAGGTGTGGGAGAAATTTCACTTAGGGCGCGCAAGGGACATGCGTGCCTCATATCTGGCGCGCAAGTGACTTGCGCGCCCAAGGCTGGCATGCAGGTATACGTGCACACTTTAATGCCTTTGCAATATTTGATGAATCTTCCCTCTTCTTTGCTCGAGGTATTCTCCTCAGTCAATCTTTGGACTCTGTGACATAATGGAGCATCAACAACTTGAAATTTTTTAAGATGTTTTTTCATTCATTTCATAATGTGAATGTCTTTATCTTTGGTATTCTTGTGAATTATGTTAAATGTGGGTGTTAGGAACATAGCCCCATTCCATTATATTAAATGTTTGGGGTAGGCATGGAGCCTTATGTAATTCTGTTAAATGTGGGTTGTAGGCATATAGCCCTGTGCCATTCTGTGAAATATGGGCAGTATGTATATAGCCCCATGCAATCCTTTGAAATGCGGGTGGTTGTCTTATAGCCCTGTTCAATTCTGTAAAATGTGGGTGGTAGGCATATAGACTCGAGACTTTCTATCATAAGAGGGAGGTAGACATTATAGCCTTGACCCTTTCTGTACAATATGTATTTTTAATAGGTGTTATACTTAGTCATTGTTAGAATTGAGCTAAATAATGTAGTCCTGCCTGCTATCCTTTAGGAACCAGATTGGGAGGGTAATTATTTAATTCTCTATTACTTTACTTTCCTCCCAATATCTTTACACTGATTACTTAAGAGAACCACTCACATTACACATAGACACCATTGTCGGAGTCCTATTAAGATTTATCTCACACACTATTCGGTCTACCTTTGGCACCCGAGAATATTTTTTCCCTACAGGTACAGATAGAGGAAATAACCACTCTATAGGTTGTCGACTCTTACTTAGATGGTGTTTAGGAGTAGAGGACCAGGCTTAGGCTCGATATCCTATGGAGAAGCTTTTTTATTTTGTTTAAAATTTTCCTTGTGTACTTCTATGCATGTTACCAAGTTTTTCTCCGATATTGTACTTGAATTCCATGCATGTATACTTGGACCAGACACTGCCTACGCGGCATTTTTTATATTATCAGTCTTCCGCTTTATTTGTTATCTAGACTTCCATTGTTTACATATACTGAGTTTTTTATGCTTCCATTCTTGTATGTTTTTATTACACCACTGTGTACTATGACATAGGGGTAATGTCTCCCTGCTGATTTTATCGTTCAAACCCCCGCTGCAAGTCAGAAGCCCCAGGCTTATGGGGAGACGCGAGGGGGTTCATGTGGTCAACCGGGCCCAAGGAATAGGTTACATGGAAGTCGATTCTGGGATGTCACAATGTTGTATCATATAACATTTATTTTCTTGATTTACTATTTGGTGTAAATATATTGGATATTGGGAACACATGGGACTTGGTCATAAGACGTTCTTAGGCATCGCGGACCCACATATGGGGTAAGGACTAAGTTTCTCTAGTGATTTCTATTATTGATTCTATTATTACTGTTGATATCATCTCACCATTGGCTTATTCAAATGTCTTGTGGTGATGATATTGAAATTGTGATTTAATTATTTGAGCTGATGAGATGAGGCTTATGTGTTAGAACATGCATCACGATAGGAACAATATGAATTGGCCCTGAATTTTTTCATGTCACATTTAAATTTTCAGAGAGAATTGTCTATTGAATATTTTTGTGTCTTATTATATATATAAAATTGAGCTGACACTTTTCTGTGGGATTTGGATCAATCTATGGTGGGACTAGTGGGTGCCACTCTTTGATTCATAAGGTGTATAAACCCTTATGGATCGAAAAATGGCATTCCAACTAGATCAAAAAATTTATGAATGACATAATCATATGTATAAGAACAATTTAAAATGAAAATGACATCCAAGTGAGTGTCATATTTTGACTCATAAGGTGTATGGGCCTTTATTGATGGAAAAATGACATATCATTGGACTCAACAGTTTAAAGGGACATATAATTTGAGAACAACGTTTTTACTCCTGCCTAAATTAGAGAATTTACTTGAACCCAACCTTAGTAGTGGGTAGGGGTTCTCTTCATTCTTATAGAATATTACGGTATGTTCCAACATCTATACCTAGCTTTAGAATTAGGTAGAGTGGCATGTTCATTATTTTAGGATGGATTTTGTTTTTATCCTAGTTTCTTAGATTCTTTACTATAAAGTGTTAAATATCTTTTGAGATGTTTGTTTTCCATTATATCATTATGCCGACATAAAATCCTTTATTCGTGTGCCCTGAAGGTAGCGACGACCATGTTCCTAATGTGTTAGGATCTGTGATGACATTTATTTTTTCAGATGAGCCACCTGTGGTCCCTCCTCCAATACCCTAATTGGGTGCTGATATCTAGTTTTGAGAGGGATTCCTGTATATGTTGCAGAATATGAAATACATAATGTGACATACCCTGAGCATGGAAAAGTTGACGTGTGAGTTCCAGCAGCAACATCCTCCTACTTTCCTAGGGGATGGTGAACCTTTTATGACGTAGTCCTAGATCGAGGCAATCATTTCTGTGTTTGAGAACATAGAGACTCCTCGAGATAAGAGGGTCAAGATATCTTCCCATATGATACATGAATAATCCAAGAGGTGGTGGGATTTCATCATTACAGTTGGCTAGCATAGAGAAACAGTTTAGGCTAACCTCCATATGGTCTTTTACGACTACTTCCTTCACCAGACTCTAAGAGATGATCAAATTAGAGAGTTCATGAATTTGCATCAGGGGAACATGTCATTCATAGATTACTCACCTCATTTCCCTGAGCTTCATAATTTCTCTTCTTCTCTAGTTGTCGATGACCTTATGGCTACTTTGTAATTTGAGGGTGGGCAGCGTTATTCCATCCGATCATAGGTCAACGTCTTCAGGATGGTGACTACTTCTGATATCATCAACCATGTCCAAATTACAGAGTAGAATCTAAGAGATACTGAGGGTGCAAGCTAGGGAAGTTCGGCACCAAAAACTTCTAGTGGTTCTTTTTCTTGGAGAAAGTGACATTTTGGGGAATCTTGAAAAAGTAGTGGTGGTCAAGTTCCTTCCACTTGAGTTTCTTCTATCTGTCACCAGTGTGGAACACCAGGGCATTACCAGATGTAGTAAAAGTGAGATTCATTTGATTATAGAGGCTATGTAAGGATGGGTCACCTCCACTGTTTCTGTATATTTCTCCCTCCATCACCTATTGAGAAAGGATCTGCTCTTACCACTCAATCAAGAGTGGGGTCAGCAGGATAACAACAGTCCTGAATCTGGAATACCACTGGTTGATCTGGCCGAGGTGGTGGTCAAGGAAGAAGAAATCAGATGTATGATACTAAGTGCCAACAGAGTCGACCTACTCAGGGTAGTCAGTTAGTGACTTAGAGCCGATAATTACATACAGTTCATCCAACACCATAAGATCAGAGTGTCATACCTTCTACTATATGAGGTACTATTCTAGTATCCTTCACATTAGTATCTTCTTTGTTTAATAAAAGCGCTTCTCAATCATTCATGTCTGAGGGTAATCAATGAGAATTTGGGTCTCGATGTTGATATTTATTATGGAGTAATGATTCTAGATACACCCATAGGTATCCACTCAGAGGTCATTCACCATTTTTAGAACTGTCCCCTTAAGATAGACAATTACCTTTTCGAATGGAACTTGTACATTCTCAAGATGACAGATTTCGATGTAATCCTCAGGATGGGCTAGTTAGCTCCCTATAGAACCCATATTGACTACTGTCATCAGTGGGTAAAATTGACATCACCAGAGGGAATTACACATGAACATAATGGAGAATGGGATGTTTGTATGACATGAGTAGGACCTGAATAGCAGAGGCTGGGTAGTGTTATGACACAGGTTCTCAATCTTTATCTTAATGATAAAGGGTTATCACCTACCATTTTTTCTCCTATAGTGGAGCGCTTTAGAGACATTTTTTCTGATGACTTCTTTCGTCTACCTCTAGAGTGAGAGGTAGATTTTACTATTGATCTGGTTCCAAGAGCAGCACCTATGACCATTCCTACTTATAGGATGTCACTTAAAGAGCTTCTAGAGCTTAGAAATCTATTGCAGGATATGTAGGAGAACAGTTTTATATTCCCCAAAACTTCTCCTTGGGGTTCACTTGTCCTCTTTTCCAAAAATTCAGATGGTACACTTAAGATTTTTTTGGATTACCATCGGTTGAATCAACTAACTATCAAGAATCAGTATCCCTTGCCTAGAATAGATTACCTCTTTGATTAGATTTGAGAAGAAAAGGTGTTTTAAAATATAGATATGAGGTTGGGTTATCATCAGGTGCATGTCAGGACTTCAAACATACCATTAACATCTTTCAGGAGCAAGTATGGTCTTTACAAGTACCTGGCTATGTCATTCAGACTTACTAAAACACCTTCTATATTTATGGAACATAAGAATCACGTTTTCCAAACTTATCTAGATTCATTTGTGGTTTTATTCGTGGATGACATCTTGGTGTATTCTCGCTTGAGACACGACCATGAAACCCATTTTGAGATCATGATAGATAGACTAAGAAAGAATCACCTCTTTGCTTAGCTTAGTAGATGAAACTTCTGGATCGATAAAGTCCACTTCCTAGGTCATATCATCTTAGAGTCAAGAGTTTTGGTTGACCCAAAGAACGTGAGGGATATGGTTTCTTGGGAGCATCCCAAGAACATCTTTGAGATCCAGAGTTTCTTGGGAATTTCTTGATACTAAAGATGCTTTATTCAGGATTTCTCATGCACTGAAGCACCACTTATAGTCTTTATGTATAATAGTGTGAAATTTGAATAGTTAGAATTATTTGAACCATCCTTTCATGAGTTTAAGGGAAGAATTACTTCAGCACCGATACTAATTCTGCCAAGTCCAGGTAGGGCTTATACAATCTATTGTGACGCATCAAGTATCGATCTTGGAGCTATTGTGATATAGGACAAGAGATTTGTTTCATATAGTTCTCATCAATTGAGGCCTCATGAGTGGAATTACCGGATCCATGGCCTTGATCTTGTTGTAGTTGTTCATTTATTACGCTATTGGGGACACTATTTATTGGGAGAGCATTTTGTGGTGTTCACAGAGCATAAGAGCCTCAAATATATCTTTACACATCGGGATCTGAATCCTAGGTAGTGTAGGTGGGTTGAGTACCTGCAATATTTTGATTTTGAACATGCGTACACTATAGGGAAATGGAATTCAGTAGCTAATGATCAGAGCCAAAAGGCATAGACACAAGCAGTTCAGGAGTCCAGTGATGAATGGAAGCTTATGGACTTATTCTCAGAGATTCTCATTAAGGTTCAATAGGACCATATTTAGAGAACCCTCTCATATTTAGAAGGGACGTATACTCTTCTGTAACAAATAAGGTTGAGACAACTATCTAATTCTAAAGGTGTTTTCCTATGGGAGAGTGTCTTGGATGACAACACATATTCTGTTTGGAAGATCAATGAGGATGATACTCTTCTATTTTATGGGTGTTTATGGGTCCTAATAGACATCATAGAAGATATAATTTGGTATTTCCATGCCTCAGTGTGGACAGTTCACCCTGGTGTCACCAAAATGTACTGATATCTATGACGTCAATATTGGTGGCCCAACATGAAACATGAGATAGCTGATTTCATTACACAGTGTTCCACTTGCCATCAGGTGAAGGTGGAACGCTAGTGTCGTGCAGTAATTCTTCAACCATTGTTCATTCTTGATTGGGAATGGGATGAAGATTTTATGGACTTTTTAACTGGACTACCCAGATCACCTTGTGGAAACGATGCAATGTGGGTTGTCATTGACCTTTGACTAAGGTAACACATTTCTTACCTGTGTGGGAGACCTTCTCTATTGATGAGTTGGGAAGACTATATTTCATGGAGGTGGGGATTCTTCATGGATCACCTCATTCAATTTTCTTTGATGGGGATTCCCTTTTCACTCCACAGTTCTGGTGGGGGTTGCAAAAGGCCATGGGTACACAGGTACTTTTTATCATAGCCTATCACCCCCTAACCGATGGGCAGACAGAGCGTACTATATAGGTGCTTGAGAATATGGTTTTGGCATGTATTCTTAACATTGGGGGATCTTGGTATAAACAAATTCCCCCCATCACGTTTTCCTACAAAAAAACTTCCATGATACCATTGAGATGGATCCCTATGAATCCTTGTATTGTAGGCCTAGGCCCTCTCCACTGTGTTGGTTGGATGCAAGGGAAGAAGCTATCCATGGGCCTCGTCTCATGCATGAAACATAGGATTAGGTCCAACTGATTCAGAAGAATATATTGAAACCTCAATATAGAAAGTATTCTTATGTGAACAAGTGTCAAAGACCTATTGAGTTTGAGGTCGGAGACCAGGTTTTCTTGAAAGTGTTTCCTAGGTTGAGGTATAGAAGTATTTGGAAGCAGGGTAAGCTATCACCAATATTAGTTGGACACTTCATGGTTGTGAAGCGGATCAGGTTATTGTCTTATCGGTTATCACTTACTCAAAGATATAATTCAATGTTTGATGTCTTTAATGTATCTTAGAATTGTTGGTATTATTCAGACCCATATCATGTCTTTCAGCCTGATAAGGTTGAGCTGGATATGGATGCTTCCGTTGAGAAGTATCTAGTTCATATTTTTGATAAGTGTGTGAATAAAATTTTAGGTTGGTTTGTTCTTCTTGTATGGGTGCTATGGAAGCACGGCCAGGTACAAGATGATACCTAGAAGCAGGAAGCTGATGTACGATCACAATGGCCAAAAAACCTTGCCGACAGTACCTCCTTACCCTCAGAAGGACAAATCGGGGGGTGAGTTTCTATAAGGAGGGGAGGTTCTAAAGACCCTACTATTTGACCAATGTAAGAATCATTAGTTTTTTTATTTAATGTCTTAAATGGTCTTAATAATGTCACCTAATAAAGATAAGGAGATCATGAGAGCATTTGAGGAGTTTTCAGAGACCAATGTTCTAAAAACGAGAAAACAGGCTGGGCTACACGGTTTTCCTCCAACCGTACGACCCAAGAGCATGACCATGTAGCTGATTGTAGAGGGTGACCAAAAACCTTCTACAGGATCTACACATGATTATGGAAACCATGATCAGAGGTAGTGTTATGTTACTAGAGAAGAAGTGGGGGTTGTACTGTTTGCACAATTTTGTAAAACCGTGCGCAGAAACCATGCGAGCCAGTTTTAAGGAAAAATGATCATTTTACCCTCGCTCCTTTATGTTTATTTTTTCCATATTCTTCTTCCCATTTTCACACATCAGTACCTCTATTCTCATTAAGCTCACACGGCCCCCTCCTCCTTTAATCATCAATTTCTCCTCCAGTCGACATATGATATTCAGTCCATTAGTGGCCTTAGATGCCTAGAGGTAAGGTTAACCTCATGCTCTCTTCTTCCTTTGGTAAATTACTCAATATGTTGTGCTATTTAGAATCAGGCTCTTTCACCCTATTTTTTGGGTGTTAGATGGAAACTCAAATCTACTCCAACCTACTCTAAATATAAGGCTGATAATCAGAAAGTCTTCATCTACATCCCTAAGGTAGGTGTTCCCATCATTTTCTATTTGATATTTGGCCATTTCTTAGTTAAACTCATTGTGTCGCGAGACAGCCTTTACTGAGATCCTTAAATGTGTTGATTTATTCAGGTATAATTGACCCTATATTGATGAATTAGGTTAATTGATTCACGTTTATGGGTTTCTGTATCACCCTTTCTTAGTATAGACACCCAAGGGGTGTTCCGCCCAAATTGATCATTTTTGGCCAATTTTACCAAAAATGTCAATTATGGTTTATGGCTTCTAGAATGGTTTTTAAATGATTTAGTCTTTGTCTCACGTGTATAATGACCAATCCAAAACACCCCATGGGTGTTTGGACCTATATAGATTGGAATTTTAAAAATGACCATGTGAATATTTTACATGGTCTTTTTCATTGATTTGATCCTTTGTAAATAGAATTACCCAGTTAGGAAAATGGAATTATTGACTTGTATAGGTTGGATAGGAAAATATATCCTCAAACCATATAAATTATATGGCTCAAATGGAATGGATTAATGTATGTAATGGCCTCTACCAATATTTGTTTTATCATTAAAGGCATTGCATAATAATTACTTGTTTAACTTGAAATGTTGTAAGATGATTTTCCTAACATTTAATAATGTGAATGAATTTATATTTTGTATGCTTTTTCATTTTGTTAAATGTGGGTGGTAGTCAAATCGCCCCATTCCATTCTGTTACATGTGGGCAGTAGGAAAATAACCCTATGCCATTCTGTTAAATATGGGTGGTATGGATATAGCCCCATTTCATTATGTGAAATGTGGGTGGTAGGAATATAACCCCACACCATTCTATAAAATGTGGGTAGTACGCATATATTCTTGATCCATTCTATCATAAGAGTGTGTTAGTCATTATATCCCTGAGCCTTTCTGTATAATATGTATTTTTACCAGGTGACATGTAAGGACCCAACCCCAGTTGACAATAGCTGGTGCCTTATTTTATAGCATTGGAATATAAACATGGAATATGCATCCTGAAAGACTAACTAGTTTAGTATCTTTTGGAAACAATATAAAAACATGAGTTCAACATTCCAACTTGAAAAGAAAAACAACACAAAAGTTCCATTGGGAACAACCACAACTCTATGAGTATCCCTACAATTCAATCATAATATACCTATTCAGGTCCTGAAAAAATGAAACGTAAGAAAAGGTGAGCTTAGATGCTTAGTTAGGGTAAATAATACAGTTTAAGATAACATTAACAATAGACATGGTGAAAAATTGAAAACTCATGCCTTTAAAAAAAATTGAACATAATATAGAAGGAATATGAATAGAGTGAATATTTCCATAATAAAATATATTCATGGGTATTATACTTTCAAATAACCACATGAAATATCAATTTTTAGCTTCATAATGAGGGAAATGCATATGTTAGATATTCTGAAACTTATCATCAAGGCCTTGACCTAGAAGTCTCAAAATTATTAAGGCCTCAACCAAAACCACATCTCAAGAATGGGAAAGGCCTCACCCAAATCCAAGTCCATTTGTCTCATGAGACCTAGCAATACATCGAGGGTATATAGTGGTCCCCACCCATCACATAATAAGTATAATTCATTCCTAATATGAATGGGGATAAACATAAATAGTATATAATTTCATATTCAAACTAACACATGAAACGTAAATAACTTTCCCGGAATATTAAGCATAGACACTAACCATTCAGACTAAAATGGTGAATGGTTTTAAGATATCACATCCATGGTCAAACTAATCATAAAAAATTCAATAGAATAGTAAATATTATATCATAAATATTAATCCCAAAATAAATAATAATCAATATGATTTTTGAAAAATAATTAGATACTCTTATGAAATCATCGACTAATTCTTGAGATAAATACACTTTTACTTTGAAAAGAAAAGTTCTTTTGGAAAAATATTTTTATAAAACTAGAAGTAAAGAAAGGTGGTATTTTCATAATAACATAAGTGATTTTATATAGATAATTTTTGCTGAAAATATATTATATAGGGCCCTTGAAAATAGGAATGAGTTTTAGAATTTCCCTTGAAATAGTCTTGTTTATCGGGAAGGATTTTTTAAAGATCTCTTTAAAACATATAACTCCCCATAAATAAAGGTATGATTATGGTTGGAACATATATATATAAAATATACATCAAAATTATGAGGATTACGTTTGAATAAAAAGGAATTTAATATAGGTAAGTAGATAATAAAATTAACCCAAATGAAAATTCAGGTTTGGGTGGAAAACCCATACCTTAAGTCTGAATGATCCACTCATGACCTTATAGTCCTAGAATAAGAAATTAGACTCATTAATAACTTAATTATGAACCTATTAGACATTTATATAGTTTATCATAATTTTTTTGTTCATTTATGTCTTTATTGATAAGTTAACATATTGAATTTCGTCATTCCGAAGTGTTTGTTTTATAGACTTCAATAACTTGTTCACTTGTTTTTGTGTAATGGAGATCATGTGGAAGGGATGTAAATATTCAGAATTGAATTTACATATTATTTATGAAAATAAATATGTGTTAATGGTAATTTAAATCATTTGGTTACATGGCATTAGGATGAATCATTATATTAAATATTAATGACATTCACTTAGATTATTTTGGCGGTATTTTGATTATTAGGAACTATTTTAGTCATATGATTTAATATTTTGTACATATACTGGTTCATGAAAATTAAATAGGATATAATAAAAATATTATAGTATGTTTCAACCATAATAAATGTTTCATGTCCAGTAATGAATGATAAATTGGAGAATGAAACTTCATCGTCCATGATGATTATAAATTGGAACCACACAGACGATAATTTCATTTATAAAAGTTATAGAGAGAGAGAAAGAAGATTGATAATGGTTATTACATTAACATGTTATAATTGAAGTATATATATGATACTATAGTTATAATGATGAATTTGATAGTGGAGTTTAGGATAGAATAAGAAAAGAGGATAAATTGAAATGAAACTAAATGAAAAAGAAATATTCATTACATATTGAAATGACCTCCTTGATAATCTCATTAAAAGAAGGGGTTTTGGTCTTTTAGAAAGACCAAGAGCTCTTGGATGTGAAGATTCACTAGTTAAGGGTATTTTGGATTAACCTTTAGGAGCTTCAAGGAATAAAAGAGTGAAGAGAAGAGGGACTAAGGGGGGTTATAGTGGAGAAGAGGATTGATTTGTGAATATCTTATTCTTTATCATTTTTATTTCCCTCAAGACAAACAATAGTATTGATTCATGTGAACCATAATAGTAATAAGTTAATGTGAGTTTAAACTAAGGGTTCTTATATCATCCATGATGAAAGGAATAGTAAATTTAACGGATAATGTATATATACAGTAAATTACCGTATTTTACTATTCATCAAAAATTCAAATATTTTAGAAAAATCCCAAAAATTCACCCTAAATAGTTTTTAACATGTAGAATTCAAAACTTAAACTCATTTTTTGAAAATAATTTTCTAAATATTATTAATTTAATTTTTAAATATAATAATAGTTTATTCAAAAAACAACCATTTTAAAACTATAATTCATTTTATATCACATTAAAAATTAATCAAGATCTCATTATCTTATAACCATAATAAAATAAAATAAAATTATTATTTACTATTCATAAGTGTCTTATTACTATTCATAAGGGTATATTACTATTCACCAAAAATTAATTTTGTCTTATTAGAATCTAAATATTTTACTGAACGTAACTGTGTATGTTAGTTTTTGAAATTCGAATCATAGTGGTGGAAAAAATTGTGTTTATTGGTTAGGTTATAATAGAGTGGTGTTTTATAGAGACTCAATGTTTCATGCATTCAATATTCATTTTCAAAACCTTGGTTTGTTACATTCTCCCCTCCTTACAAAAAAATTTTCCTCTAAATTCATAGAATCTTACCTCACAAAAAGATTTGGGTAGGTCATCAGTATAATATCCTCAGGCTCCCATGTTGCCTCTACGATTTTATGGTTTCTCCAAAGTATCTTTACCAGTATAGTTGTCTGGTTCCTCAACACTTGTTCATTAGTGTCCAGAATTTGGACAATCTCTTTACTATATGATAAGTCAGGTTCAAATTATATACCTTCCGAAGTGAGGAAATGCATTTAGTTTGGAATGTACTTTCTTAATAGTGATACATGGAACACATTGATTATTTTTGATCGGCTAGGTGGCATAGCCAAATTATATTCAATATCTCCAATTATCTTTAGAATTTAAAAAGGGACTATATACCTAGGGATCATTTTCCTTTTCTTCTCAAATATTATAACACCCTTCCATGGAGATAATTTAAAAAAACATGATCTACCACTTGAAATTCCAAATTCTTCCTTCGATTATCATAATAGATTTTTTGTCTGTTTTGAGCTTCTTTGATATGGCCTTGAATAGTCTTTACCTTCGCTGTTGTTTCCTTTACAAGCTCTGGGACCACAAGCCCCCTTTCTCCATCTTCATCCCAATAAGTTGGTGTACGAAATATCTTTCTGTAAAATGCTTTATATAATTCCATTTGAATACTTGAATGGAAACTGTTATTGTAGGAAAACATTGATAAAGGTAGATATTGATCCCACATACCTTGAAAGTCAAGTGAATGTGATCTCAACATATCCTCTAAGGTTTGGATCATCCTCTATGATTGCCTACTAGTTTGAGGGTGATAAGTAGTACATAAACAAATCTCAGTATCCAAATATTTATGAAAATTTTTCTAAAATTTCGATGTAAATTGTGGATCATGATTATAATCAATTGAGAGAGGTGCTTCATGAAGTCTCGCAACTTCATTAATATAGAGTATTTCTAGGATGTCTAGTGGAAAATCCTCCCTTAAAGATAGGAAATGTGCATATTTCATAAGTTGATCCACAATTACAGATATCACAGCATTCATTCTTGAATTTTTGGGAAATCTGTTGAAAAACTCCATGGTGACGTCATCCCATTTTCATGTAGGAATAGGTATAGGTTTCATGAATCCTCTGGGATATTATTTTCTGGCCTTCACTTATTGACAGACTAGACATCTTGATACATACTTCACGATTTCGCTCTTTATGTTATCCCACCAGAAATGTTCCTTCAAATCTCTATACATATTAGTGCTACAAAGGTTTATGTAGAATTTCAAACTACGGACATCATCCAATAAATTCCTTTTTAGCTCAGGTATAGCTATAGCATAAAGCCTCTTCCCAAAATTCAAAGCACCATCTTTACACTCAAATTCATCCATCTTTCCATATTTTGAAGCATTAATTTTCTTTTGAAGGTTCTTGTCATTATGTTGAGAACTTTTAATCCTTTCTAAAAAAGGTGGTTGGGAAACCAAATGAACAATTAGTGATGTTTCACCTTCTTTGATAATTCCTATACCCATCCTCACTAGATCCATCTATAAAATATCCTTTTCAATCATCATTTTGTTGATAACTCTATGATCCTTCTTGATCAATGCATTATCTACCTTTTTTGCCTTTCTTGAGTGGTAGTGTATTGTACAATCATAATCCTTGAGTAGTTCAAGCCCTCTCCTTTTCCTCTTGTTGAGTTTTTCTATGAGGAGATATATTTTAGACTCTTATGATCAATATATATCTCAAATTTCTCACCATAGTGATAATGTCTCCATATCTTTAGAGAAACGATTACCTCTAATAACTGAAGATCATGATTATGATAGTTTTTTTCATGAATTTTTAACTACCTTGATATGTAGGTGATAACTCTATCATTCTGCATAAGTAAAAAACCAATTATTTTCTTTGATGCATCACTATAGATCACAAACCCATCATTCCCTGATGGTAGATTTAAGATTGGAGAATTCATTAATCTCTTCTTGAATTCTTTGAAACATTCCTCACATTCTTTTATCCATATTAACGTAACCCCTTTACGTGTAATCTTGGTCATTGGGTTGGATAAACGGCTGAAGTTCTGAATGAAACACTGATAATAACCTACTAAACCAATAATAATATGTACCCAGTTATGTTTTTTGGAGTAGGTCATTCTTTCATATCCTTTTACTTTATAGGATCAATAGATATTCGATCCTTGGAGACAATGTGACCAAAAAAGGAAACTAATTAATGCCAAAATTCACACTTTCTAAGCTTCCTATATAATTCATTTCTTCTAAGAGTCTTCAGAATAGAGCTCAAGTGATTTTCATGATCATCATAGATTCTAGATTATACCAAGATATCATTAATAAATACCACCACAAAGTCATTAAGATATTTAATGAAAACTATATTTATTAGATCCCGGAAAAAAGAGGGTTCATTAGTCAAGACAAAAGGTATTGCTGTAAACTCGTAATGCCAATACATAGTTTGAAATGATGTCTTTGGAATATCTTCCTTCCTCACATGAAAATGATGATATCTAGATTGAAGATAAATCTTCAAAAAATACCGAGATCCATGAATTTGATCAAATAAATCATTAATTCATGGTAGGGGATACTTGTTCATTATTGTTATAGCATTTATCTTTCTGTAGTCAATGAAAAGCCTTATAGATCTATCTTTCTTCTTAATGAAAAGAACAAAGGATCCCCATAAAAAACACTAGTGTGAATTATTCCTTTATCACTGAATTCATATAGTTGTTTCTTTAGTTACACTAACTCTATAGTGGCCATTATATAAGGGCTCTTTGATATGGGCCTTCAATCGGGAATTAAGAAAATGGAAAACTCAATTTCCCACTCTAGAGTATGTCCAGGTAAATTCTTTGGAAACACATCAATATATTCGTGAGCAATCGGTACGTCCTATATATGAATATTCCCTTCCTCACCCATAGTTATTGCATTCCCTTCCTCCCCAATAATTGAATTCAGTAGAGCTACTAGGGGTGGATCTAGATGAGAATCAGATGGTGATGTTTCTACCCTAAAGATAATGGATTCCACATCATACTCCTTTATCTTGCAATACATTTTCACATCATGGTTTGAAATCCAATCTATACCGAGGATTATATCAAAGTCAATCATGGGTAGGAAAATAAAATCAATAGATAAAGAATGTTTATATGACATAATGGGGACTTCCTAACACAACTTTATTGCAATGATACTTCCCTTAGGAGTTTTTACTGAAAAATATTTTATTATATCAAATTTAAAATATCTAATTTTCATGGTAAACTAGGAAGATATGAAATACTGAAATGATACAGAATAAAATAAATCATTGGATAAGTTTGTGGAAATGATTAAAGTACCTTCAAAAACATCATTATGAAGTTCAATATTAGCAGTTGTGATTGCATAATATTGTCCCTACTCCCTTTTCCTTTTCTATGGCATGTTTTCTTGATGATTTGTAAAATTAATATCATCATGTCCCATCTCTCTACAATTATAACATTGAACATTAATATATTCTTTATTCCCCTTGCAATCACCAACAAGATGATATTTATGTCCACATATGTAACATACTACTTTTCTTTTTAAGAAGTCACCAGGGTGTTTCCTTCCACAATTATCACATGGTAAAAATCCAACTCTTCCATTCTTCCCCATCTCCTTATTTCCTTTATAGAGTTTTCAACAACCCAGTTCTTCTCTTTCTTTCCTTTAAAGTCATAAGACTTATAGAATTCCTTTTCATTATTGATAGCACATGAATCTATATCTTCATTTGATGAGAAACTTTGGGAGGCTAATTCCCATCAGAGAAATGGATTTAGGCCATCAAAGAATCAATCCATCTTTCTCTATAGATTTTAATGTAGTCCATAACATGTATTGTTATCCTTGTGAAGTTAGATTCATACTTTGCAACATTCTCATCTTCCTTTTGCCTCAAATTCAGAAACTATATTTCCATATCTGGATTCCCCATACGGGTAATGTTATTGTTCATAACCTGAGTATGTTTTTCCCGTACAGTTATAAGTTTCTTCGTACCAGTCGCAGCTCCAAAGCCCACATCATTATCTTGCATCAAAGGGAAATCCCTACATGTGATATGTGTGTTCATATGGTTTCCATTTCTTCCACTAGGTTCCATTTCTAGATAATTTCATAAACTAGTTTAGGTTATGAATCATAATGTATAATCTTAATGTAGAAAAATAATTTGGATAAATTTAAATACTATGCATGGACAATTCAATAATCACAAACATGGTTTCATTGAGGAAAAATTTACATTTAAATACTTCATAGTGGATTGTAAAGAAAATTTTAATTATCCTAAGCAAGTCCCCTATGAGTGTCAAATCAGGTGTGTAGTAAGGCCTGTTGTCGTGTACCGGGATACCCTAGTTCAAGCCCAAAACTCCATGTTAGAGTTTTCACGCCTATGTATATTTGTGCCAGAACCACATCCACTTGTTGTATCCAGACAAGGATGTATTTTCTAGAAATATCCACATAATCTATTCCTTACCAAAATACTAGGATGTTCTCGTATGTTTTTCCTCAAAGACTCTCTTATGGGTTTGTTTCTTAATCTATGTTTTCTAAATCTAGTTTCCATGTTTTCTACTAAACTTCCTCTGATACCAACTGTAAGGACCCAACCCCAGTTTCCCAGATCGGGTGCCATATATTATTACATTGGAATATAAACAAGGAATATGAATCCCAAAGGACTAAGTAGTTTATTATCTTTTGGAAATAATATACATATATAAGTTCAACACTACCATTAGAAAAAAAACATAAAATTTTCATTGGGAACAACCACCACTCTATGATTATCCCTGCAATTAAATCATAATATACCTCTTCATGTCCTAGAAAAATGAAACACAATAAGGGGTGATAATAGATGATCAGTAAGGGTAAATATTATAGTGGAAGATAACATAAACATTACACATGGTGAATAATTTAAAACACATGCCTTTGAAAAACATGAACATAATTTAGTAAGAATATGATATAAGTAAATATTGCCATAACAAAATATATTCATGGGTATTCTACTAGTCAAATAACCACACAAACTATTATTTTATAGCTTTATAATTATGGAAATGAATATTTTGGAAATTCTTAAACTTAAAATCAAGGCCTTGTCCATGATGTCTAAAAATGATTAAGGTCTCGGACAAAACCATATCTCAAAATGGGAAAGTCCTCATCCAAGTCCATATCTATTTGTCGTATATCAATGCATCGAGAGGCTATAGTGGGCCCAAACAATTACATAATAATTCCAATTAATTCCTCATAATAATGAGGATAAACATAAATAATATATACATTCATATTCAAACTAACCCATGAAAGGTAAATAACTTTCCCCGAACATTAAGCAAAAACACTAACCATTCAGAGTAAAATGGTGCATGGTTTTAAGATAGCACATCCAATGTAAAATTAATAATAAACCATTTAGTCAAATATGGTAGATTATATCATAAATATTAATCCCAGTAATACATAATAATCTACATGAGTGTTGAAATAGATGTAGATACTCTTAGGAAATCATCGAGTAATTCTTGGGATAAATACTCTTTTACTTTGAAAAGAAGATTTCTCTTGGAAAAATATTTTTATACAACCATAAGTGAAGTAAAATATTATTTTCATATTAAAATAAGTGATTTTAAAAATATAATTGTTTCTAAAAATATATTATATAGTTCCCTTGAAAATAGGAAAGAGTTTGAGAATTTCCCTTGAAACAGACTTGTTCATCGGGAAGTATGTTGGAAAGATCGTTTTAAAAAATAATAATACACATAAATTAATGTATGATTCTGGTTGGAATACATATATATAACATTAACACCGAAATTATAAGGATTATATATGAATGAATAAAAATTTTATTGAGGTAAGTAGATAATAAAATTAACCCGAATGAAAATGGAGGTTCAGGTGGAAAACCCTTACTTAAGTTTGATTGTTCCACTCTTGACCATGGCCCTAGAATATGAAATTAGAATCACTAATAAATTAATTAAGAAAATAGTAGAAATTTATTTAGTTTATTATAATATTTTCAGTTCATTTATGTCTTTATTGATAAGTTATAATATTGAATTCTGTCATTCTGGAGTGTTTGTTTTATGGATTTTCATAATCGGTTCCCTTGTTTTTATATAATGGAGTTCATGTGGAATGGATGTAAATTTATATAATTGAATTTAAATATTATTTATGAACATAAATAGGTGTTAAAAGTCATTTATATCATTTGGTTACATGGTATGATGATGAATCATTAGATGCAACATTAATGACAATCACATAGATTATTTTAGCGGTATTTTGATTATTTGGAACAAGTTTAGTCATATTATTTAATATTATGTAAATATAATGATTCATAAATACCAAATAGGTTATAATACATATATTATAGATTTTTATATAAGAAAAATTGTTTAATTTCCAGTAATGAAGGATAAATTAAAGAATGATACTTCGTCATCCATGAATGTTGTAAATTGGAATCTCACGAACGATGATTTCATTTCTAAGAGAGAGAGAGAGAGAGTAATAAGATTGATAATTGTTATTACATTAACATGGTATAATTACATTATATAGATGATATCAAAGTTATAAGGATAAATTGGAAATATAATTTTAGTATATAATAAGAAAATAAGATAAATTGAAATGAAACTAAATGAAAAAGAAGGATACTTTACCTCTTTAAATAACCTCCTTGAGAACCTCCTTAAGGGAAGGGGTTTTAATATTTTAAAAGGAACAAGAGCTCTTGGATGTGGGTAGTGACTAGGGAAGGGTATTTGGGTAGAACTATTAGGATCTTCAATGCTTAGAGTATTGAAGAGAAGAGGGAGTGGGGGGCGTATAGTGGAGGAGAGGAGTGATTTGTGAATATCTTATTCATTATTTTATTATTTCCCTCAAGAAAACCAATATTTTTTATTCATGTGACCAATTATAGTAATAATTGAATTTTATTTTTAACTAAGTGTTCTTAAATCATCCATGATGCTAAGAATATTGAATTTAACTGATAATGTATATATATGGTAAATTACTGTATTTTACAATTCATCAAAAATTCGAGTATTTCATAAAAATTCCAACAAATCACCCTAACCATTGTTCAATGTGTAGAATTAAAAAATAAACTCCATTTTATTAAAAACAAAATTATAAATATTATTAATTCAATTTTTAAATAAAATCATAGTTTATTCGAAAAATAACCATTTTAAAACTATAATTCATTTTATATCACATTTAAAAATTAATCAAGATCTCATTATCTTATATCCTTAAGAAAATAAATTAATATTATTATTTAAAATTAATAATGGTCATATTAATATTCATATTAATAGTCATAAGGGTATGTTACTATTAAAAAAATTAAGTTTGTCTTATCATACTTTAAATATCTTACTGAACGCAAATGTATATGTGAGTATTTCAAATTTCAAATCACAGAGGTAGAAACAAATTATGTTTACTTGATAAGTTATAACAATGTGGTGTTTTTTAGAGACTCTTTATTTTATGTATTCAATATTAATTTTCAAAACGTTGGGGTGTTACATGACATGCTCATACATTTCTAGCATTAATCTGAAGTAGGTAGACCCACCAAGTATCCATTAGGAACCAAAGTGTGATGGTAATTGTTTAATTCTATATTGATTTAAATTCCTTATAGTAGCTTCACACTGGTTACTTATGAGCACCACTCAGATTACACATACTCACTATTTGTGGTGGACTACTAAGATTTATCTCACACCCTATTTTGGCCGCCTTTGGAACCTGATCATACTGTTTTCCTATAGCTATAGATAAAGGAAAGCACCTCTATACAATTTGTTGACTCTTGCTTAGATGGTATATAGAATTAGAGGACCAGGCTTAGGATCGAGATTCTATGGAGCATATTGTTTTTACATTTGTCCTTGTTTACTAGTACTTTTATTTCCTTCTTTTATTCCCATATTGTACTATCATTCCATGCATGCACACTTTGATTAGAAACTACCTATAATGAAATTATTATATTATCAGTCTTTTTTTGTATTTGTTATCTAGTGTTTCACTGTTTACTTATTGTATCTATTGTTTATGATTCCTCTATTGTATGTTTCTATTAAACTGTTGTGTAACTTGATATGGGGTAAAGTCTCCAAATTTATTTTATCATTCAAACCCCCGCTGCAAGTATACAGCCCCTGGCCTATGGAAAGACACTCCAGGGGCCATGTGGGAATGGGCTCGGGGTACGGGTGCGTGGCAGTCATCTTTGAGAAGTCATGCCAACATTGGGTTTCACCTTAAATAAAAATGGTCTAAGTTCTTAATTTGGTCACTCATGACATCAAATGGGGTGAATCTATGGTTACCATACTATAGTGGTTCTCATACATTGTCCACCCACACGTCGTATGGCTTTCTGTTAGGTGGTATTTCCACTTGTCGTGTTTTTGAGGCCTTGAGGTGAGTGGTGATAGTAGCTATCATGACATCTTGGTATGTTTATCTATATTCCAATGCATTCATAGGATCATAAACATAGGTAGTATAATGGTATTGATTTAAATGTAGATAATCATGATACACAGGCAAGGTCAGTTAATCATACCTCAACCACTTTCTATAATTCTTGACTTATTCCCTAACTAGATATATGAGGCCACAAAGTTTGAACTAAAGAGTTTTGATTGAGGATTAATAAGTACCACGCCGTAGGAGAGATGGGGTACCTTAATAAATTTCTAGGATCTTGGTGTTTCTCAATAATGAGGTCACTAGTAATCCTTTTGCATTCCTCGAGCTACTGTTGTAAGGAAACTACCATGGGTTCTGCCTATTCCTTTGGCACAACCTCAGATGGGTCAGAAGGATCAACATTCCCCTTTCCTTTTTCAACATACAAATGGATAGGTGACAATGTCTCATTTTGGGGGAATTATGAGTCCCATTACCTATCTATGATTATGAGTGAGGACACCTACTAGAGGGTCTACCTAGTATTGTGTCTCCCCTTGAAAAAGGTATTCCCTGTTGTGCCTTACATCGAAGACTTTTTTCCTCCAATACTCTAGAAGGTTGGTGAAGAAAATATTGACCAAAGAGGTAGGCATAATGGGATCCTCATCATTGGAATGTCGATCAGACTATTGGTCATATTGATGTTATAAGATAGATCTGAAATAGAGGGAAGCATACTACCCTGTTCTATAATCTATACATGTAGAGATTCCTCTTCAATGACCGAGTATAGAAAATTAAGGCTCTTAAAATAGTCCTTCAAAGTGTCTAGTAGTATCCATAATTCTTAAGGAACTGAGAAACTATGATAACTATGATCTCAACCTTCTTTTATTGTTGGTTGATGGAATAGAAGTACTCATGGATCCCTGGGTAGGCCAGTTACGGATAAAAAATGTAGTGAAACATCTCTAATATAATCTGTAAGAATAACATTTCCTCATCTATGGTGAGGGACTTCTGGATTACAAAGTCACAATATTCTAGTGGCCAAAATACCACTTATACTGGGTCGGAAACCAGAACCTCCTACATGCCCTCTTACTCGGAAGAAGGGTCCTACACTTTGTTGGCCCAAGCCACGGTTAGCGCAAGCTGAGATATGAGTTCATCATTGAGATAATCTATCCTTGTGGATGATCTATTACAATATGGTGTTTTGTATAGGTAAAATATCAATTGCACAGTGGGGCGTATCTTGGAGGTGGATCCATCTTCAAGATCATATCCATGTAGGATTGGGTGTTCACCACTGCATCATGTGAAAGGGTGATGATGTTCATATATTTAATAGTGGAGTGATATCCATCATTTGAGGGTATTAAACCATGCCCTGAAATCTCTCCAAATTCTTTTGTGCAGGTAGAGAGGGGGAAAATTGTTGCTGACGGAGATAGTTGCATGATGAGTCCCTGAATGGGGGTCAGAATGTCTTCCACCTGCATGTATATATGGAAGGATTTGGGGATATAGTTTAAATAATCTTACAGAATGGGGAGACTCAATTACCGAGATTCTTCCCTAAACTCTAGTATCTAGTTTTAAGTATTCCTTATTGATTTTTACATCACCTTGTACTTTAAGAGTTCAATCATGACATGATACTTCCCAAGGTTCTGCTTCTAATAGCGAGTGACTTCCCTCCTTCCTCAAGATGGTTCTTTAGAGTAGGGAAGGTCTTTTCTCATGGAGGTATTCTGTGCTAATTAGTGTTATAGTTGGGAGGCCCTCCTATTTGGTTGATGATGGAGTGAGGAGGACCTCTTCTTTGGTAGGTGATAAATCGAGGAGGACTTCCACTTTATTTGATGATGGAGCCGGTAGGACCTCCACATTGGTTGGTGGTGGAATAGAGAGGAATTTTTTATTGATGGATGGGAGAATTTTGAGGAACTATATGATTTTTTATAGTGTTATATGGATGACCTATGCATTTTATATTGATAGCATAGGTTGGACCCCACCTTTGGCTGATGGGAACATGGGGAGGACCTCTAGGTTGACCTATGGAAGCATAGGGTAGACCTATGTACTAGTTTATGGGGATGTAGAGAGGGACTATACACTAATTCTCCTCATCACAGGTCATCCCATAATTGCTTTCATAGGTTTTGGTGACTAAGAGAGTTAACTCGGACAGCTATAGAGGTGGCTGGAGTCTTGAACCTATGTAGGAAAAGATGGATCACTATTCACTAGTTGTAGGGATGTGGTGGGATAGGCCAGTGGTGGAAGGGGCCATAGGTGTTGTATAACATTCCAATTGTAAGGAAGTGTCATGGGTCTTCTCGATGTCAGTGTCAAGTGATTTGAATTAGGTATTGAGGAGTGATGATGAAGTCAACCCGCTCTTCAGCCTATAGTACCAATCAGTGCTGGTGCTGATGAGGCCCAGTGGGAGACCTCATAGGAAACTCATGAGTGGTAGTAACTGTAGGTGTGGCTTAAAAAACCTTTAACTCCTCATCATAGGGGATTTAGTTATATGATAACTCTGGGGAGTGTCTCCTAAAGTGGGTTTCCATCAGAACGAGGGTGGTTTCCCCCTGTGTATCCCTTTAGTGTAGAAGTATTGGTGAGGCGTCAATTCCTAGAGGCCCAGGAGGGCCATATTCCTAGTGTAAATGACCCCCTCATTCTCTTACTAGATAACTAGGGGTAAACCAACCTTCTCTAGATGATGTCATAGTGATATTGGGAATGGACCCCTAGAAGTTGAAGGTAAGTTCGAATTCATGGTAGGGGTGTAGCTGTGTGGGATTTCTACTTTAATGGTTTCCCTACCACAATTCCTATGAGTTCAAGGTTATTGGATTCATGTATCCTGATTCTTATAATTCATGTGGATCTATCTATCAATATAGGTATAGGGAATTTTATTCCCAATTCCCCAACAATTTCCAATCTTCCTGAAATGAAGTAGGGATCCACGCTGATGATGTCGTAGACTAAGGATTCCCAAAATTAACTACCACAATTTATATATGACTTTCATGATAGGACAACTATTTTCTTGGTGTGGACTAGTGACGAATATCTAGATCTGGTTACAAAAAAAATACATTGGTGCCCTAGAAACTACTTGTCCCCATGTTTTAGAGGAATAGATTAACACCGGGTTCACCATTTCTATTTCTACCATTTTTTTTGGGGATGTAGCGCTATCCCTCCACTTGAAATTTGCATGATACATTATTGTTTACACGTATTCCTACTTTACCAAGGTGGTTGGATTTCATCAATTTTATCATAAATTTAACCCACTTGATCGAAATGGGTTGATGGGATGTCAGTTCCCCCTTCCATGGGTTCCTCCTTAGAGCTTGTTTCTTAGTTTGGTTCTCCCTCATAGATTTAATTCATGTTTGTGAAACACATTATCAATGCCATATTGAGGTGGGAACTAGTTAATTATGTTTTTTATATCATGATAGGGAAGTAAGATTTTTCCATGTGAGGTAGAATAATTCGTAATTTTGGGAATATATAAATGTTGGTTAGATTGTGAACCTGTAAATTATTCTTCTTTAGGAGGGAATATCATTTGTGAGGCATATTAAGTGAGGAACCTAAGGTTTCCTTGTCAATAATATGGTAATTGACACCAAGGTCATAATTATTCCAAGTCTTTTTACCTCATGAATCCAATTTTTCATGGGGTATAGATTTTGGATCATGTAACGAGTTTACCATTTTTTTTGATATGGGCACAGTTTTAATGTCTTGTGGGGATAGATGTTAGATTATGTAACTAGGAGGGAATATTTCACACTTGGATGATGGAGTGTTTCCTTCCAATAGGTTAATTTCACATTGGTTGTTGGAGTGTTCACCCAAATGGGGTAATTTCACATTAGGATTAATGTAGTGTGTCCCCCATGGTGGTTAATCTCATACTTGGATGATGGAGTGTACCCCCCCCCCCCAAGGGGGATAATATCACACTAGGTGATAGAGTTTATCATCTGAATGAGGATAATTTCACACTAGATGGTGTCACGATTGAACCTCATGGAGGCTTCTTATATACCCTGTTTAAGATACAAGGATAAAAACACATGTATTTTGATTTTTCAACATAAGGTCAAGTGATAGGACTGATCCATGCATTTTAACATCTTGTGGTAAGGAAGATCATGTCACAAAAGGATTCTTAATGATGGATGGTGTTGGGATTAATCCTGTAAGAGGCCCATTATAGGTTTCATCCTAGGTGGGGAAGAAGGTAGCATCCTGTAAAGATTTTATCTGGGGAATCATGTGTTCATAACATAGGATAAGGCTACAATTTAACATCATGTGATTAGCTCATTGTCATTTAGTTTAACATCACGTAATAAGGACATGAATCTAGGAAATTTTAAGTCATGTAGCTTGGAATATTTTGGGGCTCACTCTTTAAGGGGTACTATGTCAAGCTTGGTGTACCCCTCTCTCTTGGATTTTAATGATCACAATCACTCTTATTTTGTTTTAACTTGTTTTCAAGTGTTTTTGTTGATAGGCAAAAGGTTGCCAAGGAGTTGGGCCAAGAAGGACTGAAAGTAGACTCTCTGAGTCTACCGGCCAACCGGTGGATTCCCACCGGCCAGCCGGTGGTCTCTGGCAGTAGCAATGGTTTCTGTCCAGAGCCACCGGTCAGCCGGTGTGATCTCCCTGGCCAGCCGGTATTGTCACCAGCCAGTCGGTGGCTGACCACCGGCCAGCCGGTAGAACCGGGACAGAGAGCTTTCTCTCTGTCTGGATCACCGGCCAGCCGGTGGCTCAGGACCGGCCAGCCGGTGGACCACCGGCCAGCTGGTGAGACACCACCGGCCAGCCGGTGTGCCCAGTCAAACTAGTCGTTGGGCTTTGACCAGACATGTACTTTTGACTCCCAACGGCTCCGAAGGCCTCTCCAATGGCTCCGAAGACCCCCAACGGCCATTTGGGTGTTCCTCTCCTATAAATAGAGGACTAGGAAGCCCCAGAAAAATAAAGTAGCCCACGGGAACATTTTTCGATCATTTGGCGAACCTCCGACGCATTCCTTCAAGGATCCCCACATGCTCCAACTCACTTCCACAACCAAGGAGCACCACCATAGAAGCTTGGGAGCGCTCTTCATCATCACCAATCAATCCATTGGCGCCCAAGACTTCTCCTCTTTACGGTTTTGTTTGTTTTATCATTTTGAGCATTATTTTGAGTTTGTGCATACAAACCCTTCTTTCTCTCATCCTCCCTTTTTTTGGGTTTTCACACCACCTTCAAGGTGTGAAGAGGTTAGTCAAGCCTTCCCTGTAAAAAACTTGAGTCATAGGTGAGCTAGCCTTCACTTGTAAGAAGGCTAGTGGGTTTTTTGCTACAACCAATAAAAAGAAAGTTGTAATAGGTTTCTAGGCTGCCTTTAAGTCTAGTGGGTTTCTTGCTACAACCATTAAAAAGCAAGATGTCGTATAAATCTCTCAACGGTTGAGTTGGGAGCGGAGACGTAGGCTTGGGATTTAGGCCAAACTCCGTTATCATTTTCGTGTCTTGCCTCTTTTATTTCCGCTGCGCTTTAACTTTTTCTTAAATTGTTAAACTTTTTTAAAAGGCAATTCACCCCCCCCCCTCTTGCCATCACTCTCCGTCCCAACAATTGGTATCAGAGGTAGTGTGTGTGTAATACCTTAACCGGTTTCAAATTCAAGATCCATTGTGATGGCTTCATCTTCTTTCGCCCCCGAAGGTTATTCATTGGGTCGTGCTCCTTTTTTTGATGGAACCGACTATACCTATTGGAAAACCCGCATGTCTACTTTTCTTAGAAGTATAGGTTATCTTATTTATAGAATTGTCATGCATGGTTACTCTCTCTCTTCTCCCGATGAATCCAAATGGACTCAAGCCGATATTAAAAATTTCGAGCTTGATGGCAAAGCCATAAACGCTCTTCATTGCGGCCTTGATCGTAATGAATTCAATCGAGTTTCCACTTGCACTTCATCTCATGAAATCTGGAAACTTTTAGAGGTTACCCATGAGGGGACCAACAAAGTTAAGGATACTCGATTGGATATGTACCGTCAAGATTTTGAGTCTTTTACCATGCATCCATCTGAAAATATTACTGATATGTTTACTCGCTTTACTGATGTTTGTAATGGGAGAAAGTCTCTTGGAGATGATGGTCAAGAAGATCCTTTGGATATTACCAAGCT
Organism: Viscum album; assembly: GCA_963277665.1. NCBI lineage: Eukaryota > Viridiplantae > Streptophyta > Magnoliopsida > Santalales > Viscaceae > Viscum > Viscum album. The sequence goes on from OY728130.1 coordinate 402,643,069, forward strand.
CATGAGCACCGAAAGTCACGGCAATTCCAGAAGCGAAGAATTTAAAAGAAATGCCGGTCGAAGAGCTCATCGGATCCCTCATGACTGACGAGATCACCATGAGGAGGCAAGCTGAAAAGGAAGGCAATCTCATCAAAACTCCAAAGAACATCGCCTTCAAAGTTAAAAAAGAAGAAAGCTCCTCCTCCTCATCTTCTTCCACTTCAAGCGGCAATTCAGAAATCGAGAACCTTTCCCACAAGATGCACAAATTCATGAAGAAGAACAAAAAGAAGAAATCTCGCAAGGCTCGAAAGGAAGAACTCGACGAAAAATCCGAGCTCGAGGTAATATGCTATGGGTGCGGCAAGAAAGGCCATTATAAGCCCGATTGCCCACTCCAAAAGACAAGGGCCAAGCAAAAGGAAAAGAAAAAGGCATTCAAGGCCACTTGGAGTGATAGCTCCTCATCCTCCTCCTCCTCAAAAGACAACGGTAAAAAATGTCTAATGGCATTTCATGAGGTAACCTCTTCCGACTCCTCTTCCTCTTGTTCTTCCAATTAATTCAATCATTTATCTTACGAGGATCTCCAACATGCGAGAGATCAATTGGAGGAAGGTTTTCACGAACTTTCTTCCAAATTTATTGCTTTAAAAAAGAAATTCAAAATTCTTTCTTCCGAAAAGGATCAACTTCTCAAAGAGAAGGAATACTTGTCCCTCAAGATCCAAAACCTTCCCGATGTTGATTCTATGGAATCAACAATCAAGGATTAAAGGAAATCCCTAGCTAAGTTCACCGAAGGTGAACATAACCTTTCGAAGCTCCTTGGTTCCCAATGCATATCTAGAACCACCCAAGGGCTTAGCTATTCCAAGCAAGCTTCCTCTTCCCATGCTCCTACTATTTTTGTAAGGGGGAGCTCCCAATATAAATTTTGCAACTATTGCAAAAAGATCGGGCACTTAATTTACGAGTGCGACTGCAAAAATGCCCGGTATGGAAGGCCCAAAACCATTTCCTTTAACGATGAATTTCATAGGAGAAGACCCGCCACAAGACAAGTTTGGATTGAAAAATCCCTTTTAGCGAGTCTCTCCGGACCAAAATTTGTCTCGGTTCTAAAATCCTCTCCCTGGTGATTTGTTGTTTTTATTTAGGGGGAGTTAGGATCGTTTAAGCCTTTTTGCGTTTTTCTTTCAAAACTTTCAATTCAAAACATTCAATTCAAAACTTTCAATTTAAAACTTTCAATTCAAATTTCAAAAATTTCAATTGGTTTAAAATCTCTATCTTGTTTTTCAATCCTTTCCTTCAATCAAATTTTATGCCCCGTGCTATTTTGATAATCACAAAGGGGGAGATTTCCTTGGTTGATTGGGAGAGAAATATTTCTCTCATGCTTGGCTTTACTTTTCAATTTAACCTTTAAAGCATGCCTTTCATTTCAGTCTTTTACATTGCTTGTTTTGGTGATTGTGATCATCAAAATAGGGGGAGATTGTTGTACCCCTCTCTCTTGGATTTTAATGATCACAATCACTCTTATTTTGTTCTAACTTGTTTTCAAGTGTTTTTGTTGATAGGCAAAAGGTTTCCAAGGATTTGGGCCAAGAAGGACTGAAAGTAGACTCTCTGAGTCTACTGGCCAACCAGTGGATTCCCACCGGCCAGCCAGTGGTCTCTGGCAGTAGCAATGGTTTCTGTCCAGAGCCACCGGTCAGCCGGTGTGATCTCCCTGGCCAGCCGGTATTGTCACTAGCCAGCCGGTGGCTGACCACCAGCCAGCCGGTAGAACCTGGGCAGAGAGCTTGCTCTCTGTCTGGATCACCGGCCAGCCGGTGGCTCAGGACCGGCCAGCCGGTGGACCACCGGCCAGCTGGTGAGACACCACCGGCCATCCGGTGTGCCCAGTCAAACTAGCCGTTGGGCTTTGACCAGACTTGTACTTTTGACTCCCAACGGCTCTGAAGGCCTCTCCAACAGCTCCGAAGACCCCCAATGGTCATTTGGGTGTTCCTCTCGTATAAATAGAGGACTAGGAAGCCCCGAAAAAATAAAGTAGCCAACGGGAACATTTTTCGATCATTTGGCGAACCTCCGGCGCATTCCTTCAAGGATCCCCACCTGCTCCAACTCACTTCCACAACCAAGGAGCACCACCATAGAAGCTTGGGAGCGCTCTTCATCATCACCAATCAATCCATTGGCGCCCAAGACTTCTTCTCTTTACGGTTTTGTTTGTTTTATCATTTTGAGCATTATTTTGAGTTTGTGCATACAAAGCCTTCTTTCTCTCATCTTCCCTTTGTTTGGGTTTTCACACCACCTTCAAGGTGTGAAGAGGTTAGTCAAGCCTTCCCTGTAAAATACTTGAGTCATAGGTGAGCTAGCCTTCACCTGTAAGAAGGCTAGTGGGTTTCTTGCTACAACCAATAAAAAGCAAGCTGTAATAGGTTTCTAGGCTGCCTTAAAGTCTAGTGGGTTTCTTGCTACAACCATTAAAAATAAAGCTGTCGTATAAATATCTCAACGGTTGAGTTGGGAGCGGAGACGTAGGCTTGGGATTTAGGCCGAACTCCGTTATCATTTTTGTGTCTTGCCTCTTTTATTTCCGCTGCGCTTTAACTTTTTCTTAAATTGTTAAACTTTTTTAAAAGGTAATTCACCCCCCCCCCCCTCTTGCCATCACTCTCCGTCCCAACAAAGCTGGTAATAATATTCATCATAAATAATCCCCACTATGGTAGGTGCACATTTTCCTTAAATATTACACCTCTATGGATTATATTACCACCACTCATGTGGTTTTTATTAGGGAATGGCATTGTAATTTCTATAGAGTAGTGCAATTCAGGGGTCCTGATGTTAGCGTACCTATTCTTTGGAGCTATAGATATTTGGTTACATTTTCTTATGAGTAAAGGTTAGGGTAATGCATGCACTATAATCCTAGGGAATGTCAGGTTGGGGTCTAAAAATTTGTTTCATGTAACTATAATGTATTTCATACGAGTAGAGTTGTGATAGACATGGGATACAACACATTTATAACACATGGATTTTGATAACATAGTTTCATGATATATTTGGAGTTGTATGAAGATTAGGGTTGTATGAAGGTAGATTCTCTTTCATGAAACTTACAAACCTTAGGAGGTGTTGCGCTAGGATCACAATCATCAACCAAGTAATGATTGGTCCTAGAGGAGGTATATCATGTTTATTCTCTACTTTTAGGGTCTATAGTTTTTTCTATTTTTTACTATTTCAGAATAGGTGGTTTTCATGAATGATAGTGTTTCTTCATCAACTATAGAGCCTCTTCAAGGTATGGGGTGAGGTTATATTTATAGATGATATAGTCAGTTGATGGCATGAACCTTCAATGTGCATAGAATATGGTTGTTTGCTCCTCAATTTTCTATTGGGTATAGTCCACACAATAACCTCATATTTACATAGCCTTTTTCACACAATTTGATGGTCACACAATGGGTTTTCATGAAACAAACCTCTTTTGAAAACCCATTCCTTGGGTGTCGAGGGCCTGACCACACAACATGTGGGATATAACATTACCTTTCACACACAACTATATGTTCATGAAAATGTTGGTATCCCATGAAATTGTATCTTTCTATTCACGTGTTATTTGGAAATTATTTCAAACATAGTGGTATCCATAGAACTCATCTTCTATTAGGGCGCTCAAGTCCTTTGTGCGTGGAACCACATATTTTGACATAGATTTTTAATATTTCACAAAAACTTCTCCTCATCCCCATAATGTTCTTCTTATAGTGTCTCACACATTCTATTATTCCAAATATAGTTGTTTTTATTGAATGAAATTTTTTCAAAACCAATAATATATACATGTCACATAATCCCTTCAGTCATTCCTCGAGTCTACCTGGTGGAAGCCCCTTGGGATTTCATGGATTTATACTATGATAATTCTTCAATTATTTATGGGATAACATGTGTTTATTTTTTATAATAAGAGGGTGAAATTAATTGGTCTTTCCACCCTAGATCTATTTCACTTCACACAATGTGTATATCAAAGATATGGGCTAGTGTTGGTGGAGAACCACACATTTTTCATGAATGTTCAACAGGTTAACCAGGTAATTGATTAACCACAAAATTAGGCTTATATTTATTGTTAATATATATAATATCCATATGATTTATTATTCATAAACACCATTTTAGTGCATTTTACACTTTGAACATCAATTCACATTATGATTGTATTTCCTTCTTAAAATACACTATTATGTGGTACATTTTTTAACATCATTTAAAATAACCTATGATCTTGATTTTATTTTAATATTTCATTTTCAGGTTTCTAATTATATTGGGAAAAATTCATACTTGTGGAGTGTTGGAAGATTCACATTGGAAGACCACCAAAATGGGATTTCATGCAAACAAATCTAGAGAAGGCAGATTGGACACCAGCCCACTGATGAGAATATGGCGCCCAACATATAGCCCTAATGAATCCCAAATATTGTGGTATTATAGAAGACATATATTGTAACAAATAATTTTGCAAAAGTCAGTGAAAATTAGGTCCCAAAGGTGGTTATTAAGGCATCCAAATTTAGAGATAAAATTCTTGGCCAGATTCTACAGCCCAGAAAACAGACCACTAATTTAATCATATCTCAGCAGCCACATATTAATTTGGGATGAAATTTTTCATAGATCTAGGAGACATCAGGATATTCACGTTTGTCTGCTATGGCACACTCCAATTCTTCCATATATAAGTCCATTCAGATGCGTCTGTCCGATGGATGAAAGATGACTACCACCTCGGGTCAAGGGTGGAAAAATCAAGTCTCCCTCAACATTCCTCCCAACTATGGCCTAACACAATTGATTTAGGAGACTTTTACTATTGTAGGCCCGACCTGAGGATTCAAAAATTCCTATTTAAGGCAGTGGTGGTGGAGGAGTTGATCATCTTTTGAACTTTCTTTCATTGTAATGTTATGCTGCGATTTTGTTGTCTCAAGTTTGTCTTCCACATGTAAGTTGCTTTAATTCATCCTTTCTTCTTAATAAAGGTTCTTCTTCTCTTATTATTCTATTCTTATCCATCTCAATTTTATACCGTTGTCTCATTGTGTGAATTTATTCACACCAAACCTTGTGAAAGTATTCACACAAAGGTGGAGTGATCATTTTCTTTTTATTGTTTTCTTTACTTCTTCAATTCCTCCCTCATAAGTCTACATCTCGGTTACTTTGAATCCATAACATCAATGGAGGGATTACCCACTTATGGGTTGATCCAAGGGAGATAAAGGGGTTGTATTGGATGTTATTTATCACCCCATTAATGTCTAATCACTTCTTTAATTGATATTTTTATTTGATGATTTTTAAACTCCATCGTCCTTGTTGAATTTAGGGTCCCATACTTCAAATGCTAATACGAACCTTTAACTTGAAGTGCTCAAAACTTTGATCCTTAAAGTGTATATGTGATTAGTATTAAAGGGTGTAGTTATTAAACCAGTAAGTGATGATGTTTTTTGATCTTCTTAAATAAACCCATCTCAAATATATGAAATTGAAATCATTAAAAAAGGAATTTATCCAATCCACCCCAAGCGATAACCTAGGATCAACTCATTATCTTAAATTAAATTAACATAAATCTATTATTGATACCTTAAATCAATATAAAATAAACCCATGTTGGGAACTTCATATCCAATAACAATCTGTAGAATGTACGTGTCTGTAGGTTACTTCTTAGGCCTCTGAGGATTCGATAACCCAAGCTAAACTACAAGGACCGTTCTACCTTCATATCTTCGGTAAATTTGAGCGTGAATAAAATTTTGGAACCTTTGATGGGGACCCAAGTAATTCATCTCAACACCCATTCTATTCTCTTCCATTTCTTCTATTCTTATCCAAGATATCTTATCTTTTCTGTTTCACGTTTTGTTTTCTTTTGGCACATGTCTGCCTACACCCGTGATCAATCAACCCGTCTAGTTAGGGTGGAAAGTCCTAGGGTTGGTGAGCCAAGTGAACCTAGGGGATTGTTTCCATTATATTCTAATCCTATTGATATTTTAAATTCCAAAATTGAGCCCATTTTAATGTAAGTTCTTTAGAGAAACCAACTCATAAACCCGGGTGGAAACCAAAATGGGAATCCAAATGAGACAGCCCCAAACTTGAGGAATGCGGTTGATCAAACCATGAATGACTACCTCACACCTGGCTAGACCAATGCATTAGACACAATTACCTAGGACATTATAACTACATCTTTAAACTCCATGTCTTAAACCACCTTCCCACATTCCATGGAATGGAGTCCGAGATGCCCTACCTTCATGTTAATGAGTTGAATGACATTTTAGAAACCATGTGTCCCCCACATCAACTAGAATCATCTAAGATGGGGATATTTCTTTTTTATTTAGAGTATCGAGCTAAAAATTGGCTGAAAAAATTGAGACCATCATCCATCAAATCTTGGGAACAACTACAAATATAATTATACAAAAAATACTTTCCCCACCACAAAACAATTTCACTTAAAAAAAGCATCCAAAATTTTTTTGAAAAAGAGGGAGATTCATTCTAAGAAACATGGGAGAGGTTCAAAGAAACTCTAAACATGGTTCCACACCATGGTTTTTCTATTCCTAAACAAGTGAGAATGTCCTATGAAGGGTTGGGTCCGGGTAAAAACAATTCATTGACATGATGTGTAATGGAACCTTTAAAAAAAGCCTCAAATGATGCTTACGAGTATCTAGAAAGCCTTGCTGAACAAAAACAAACATTGGGAACTTCACCTTATTCTGAAAATCCCCAAAGAACTACTGAAATTCATAGACTTAGAGAAGAGTAAATCCATAGGGTGAAACTCACAGCATTCTCAAAAAAGGTAGAATAGATAGAACTTAGGAAAGTCCATGAAATCCAAACTGTAGACCCTGTTTGAAATATTTGTGACAAGCATAACCATAAGACAGACAAATTCCCAACCATTCCATCCATCAAGGATGTTCTTTAAAGAGTACCCCCAATGGAAGTAAATTCTTTGAACTTTCAAAACCCTCAATACCAAAACAACTTCAACCCAAGGTATAATGACCACCCAGGCTTCTGCTGGAAAGATAACCTAGAACCTAGCTAACCACAGGGACAAAATCCTTACCCCCATCAGAACTACCAAACCCATAACTAGTTTCAAACCCAACCTATCAATACCAACATCCACCAATCCATTTTCAACAAACCATCCCACCTCTAAAATATTCCATCGGATAAACCAATATTCTCAAGCCCCAACCCAACTATTCCACAAAGCCTACTACAACAACTATGCAAAAAAATGGAAAGGATGAACTCAGAAGTCTCTTCCCTAAAATAAGAACATCAAACCATAAAAACTGAAAAGGAACCCATGCCTACTCAGGCGGTACCAACCTCAACTTCAAGGGGAGATTCAAGTTATACTCAAACAACTCATGAACAACTAAAGGTTGTGACTGTGTTAAGAAGTGGGAAATAAATTGAGAAACCTGAACAAATAATTCAGAAAAAATGTGAAGCTTCATACTCTACTGAAAATTAAAATGAACCACAAGATCAAACTAAGGAAACTGATAACAATGTGAAATGACCAACTCTTCAACAAACAACCCCACAACCTGCACCATTTCCTCAACGCACGATGGGGGAAACCAAGCCTAAATTCGGTAAAACATTGAGGGAAATCTTCTCACAAGTCAAGTTGAGCATTCCCCTTGTCAACTCAATCCAAACCATACTTTCCTACTCAAAGTACCTTAAGGAATTGTGCACTTCTAAAAGAAAATTTTCACATAAAAACCATGTCCTTTTGGTAGCTAATGTGAGTACCACCATTCAAGGGACCATTCCTCCTAAGTTGAACGACTCAGGTTTCCCTTACATCAATGTTGAACTAGAAGAGATCATAGTTTTCAAGGCCTTGTATAACCTAGGTGATAGTGTCAATCTCATCCCCTATGTTGCGTACTTATAGTTAGGCCTAGAAGAGCTCCAACCCACATCTGTCACACTTCAAATTACTGATCGTAGCATTAGGTTTCCAAAGAGGATTTTAAAGGACGTTTTGGTAAAGGTTGAATACTACATTTACCCTGATAACTTCATTGTCCTTAACAACCATCCAAACTTAAGAAATAAGGAACAAACCCCAATTATCCTTGGTCGTCCCTTCCTTGCAAAAATCAACTCTGTTATCAGAGTTCGAAATGGGAACATGACCATCACCTTTGGAAACATGAGTCTAGACTTGACCATCTATAATGCAAGCTCCCAAATAGGGGATTATGAGGACATTCATGAAGTAAACATGCAAGAATAATTGATAATGAATCCATAGAACATCAAGGAATATTTGATGGATGTTTAAGTCAGGATGATATTCATTTTTTTGTTCACATGAAAGAAGTTTATCTCCTTAGTTTTAATAATTTTCAAATTTCTATTATAATGAAGTATTAGGTCCAACAATTAGTGAAACCTTTCAGGAAACCACTTTCATGGAGACCACTCCAACTTCCTTCCCTAAATTTGATCAAGACAATATAGTAGTTTAACCTTATACACGGGGGGTATCAATCCTATCTAAAACTCTAGGAAAAAAATTGATCTTAATCCAATGTCCCAATCTTCTGCTGAAATTTTGAACCAACCAGATCTTGAATTGAAGGAACTTCCAGTTGCACTCAAGTATGCCTTCTTAGGGGACAATCAAACACATCCTACTATCATTTATTCATCTCATAAATCCAATCATGAGACAATGCTTCTAAATTTCCTTAGGAAACATAAGAATTCCATTGGTTAGACCCTGTTTGATATTCTTGGGATTATACCACTTATAAAGACTCATAGGATTGTTCTAGAATCTGATTCAAAGCCATATCATCGACCTCAATGGAGACTAAATCCTAATATCATGGAGGTAGTAAGGAAGGAACTTTTGAAATTTTTAAAAGCTGGTATCATATAATCCATAGCTCATAGTGAGTGGGTCAGCCCAATCCAAGTGGTTCCCAAGAAGGCAGGAATCACAGTGATAACCAATAAGGATGGATATATTCTTCCAACTAGGGTGAGTAGTGGCTATAGAGTATGCATCGACTATTGGAAGCTAAACTCATTTACCAAGAAGGACTATTTCCCATTACCATTCATTGAACAAGTCCTTGAGAGAGTGGCAGGTCAGGCATTCTACTGTTTCTTAGATGGGTACTCGGGGCATAATCAAATTGATGTCTCCCTAGAGGGTCAAGGGAAGAATACATTCACATGTCCATTTAGCAGCTTTTCTTTCAAATGCATGCCCTTCGGGTAATGCAATTCCTGTAGAACCTTCCAGCGGTGCATGATGGGAATATTCTCAGACATGGTAGGGGATTTTCTTGAGGTCTTCATGGATGACTTCTCTATGTTTGGGGATACATTTGAGGGATGTCTGAGGAATGTGGAGAGAGTATTGTCAAGATGTGAAGAAAATAATCTAGTCCTAAACTGGGAAAAATTCATTTTCATGGTTAAAGAGGGACTAGTTCTAGGCCATCTGGTCTCAGATAGTGGGATTAAAGTTGATAAATCCATGGTTGACATCATTAATCACATTGCATCACCCAAAACGTTCAATAAAGTGAGGTATTTCTTTGGAAATGTTGGTTTCTATTGAAGATTCATCAAGAAATTTAGTTCAATCTCACATCCCCTTTATGAACTCCTAGTAAAGGATGCTCTATTTGTTTGGACAGAAAGTTTTGAGGGTTCATCCCCAACCGTCAAATACACTCTCACCTCTCCTCCCATTATGAAATCTCCAAATTGGAACATTCCTTTTGAACTTATTTGTGATGCCAGTGAATTTGTTGTAAGAGCTGTGTTAGGACAACATAGTGATAAAACTCCTTATGTCATTGCTTATGCATGAAAATATTTAAATGATGCACAAATCAACTACACCACTACTGAAAATGAGTAACTTGATATGGTGTTTTCCTTAGAGAATTTTAGGTACTACCTCCTAGGATCCCCCATCACTGTGTTCATTGACCAATCTGCACTAAAATACCTCTTCCAAAAATAAGATTCTAAGGATAGACTGATTAGGTGGGTCCTTATCTTGCAAGAATTTGACCTCACAATCAAGGATAAAAATGGTGTTCAGAATATTGTAGATGATCACATCTCTAGGATGGAATTCAAAGACAACTCAAATCACCTTTCTGTGTCTGATTCGTTTCCTAATGAACACCTATACTCTATGAGTGACTACCCTTGGTATGCTAACATAGCCAATTTCTTAGTTACAGGAGTCATTCCAAAATTCTTAGGGACTCAAGATCAAAGGAAATTCTTTTCTGATGTTAGAAACTATGTGTTTGATGATCCATAACCCTATAAGTTATACCCTAACCAAGTCATTATGAGGTCTGTCCTAGAATCTAAACAAGATTCTGTCCTTAAATTTTGTCATAGTGAGGCATGTGGAGGTCACTTTTCCTCTAAGAAAACATCTTCTAAAATTCTTTAGTGTGGTCTCTTCTAGCCCACCCTATCAAGGGAATCCTACACATTTTGTCAAAAATGTACCAAGTGTCAACAAGTACAGTTAATCACAAAAAGGAATCAAATGACACTCACTCTCATCTTAGTGATTGAAATCTTTGACTGTTGGGGAATCGATTTCATGGGTCCCTTCCTGAACTCTAGGGGATACCTCTACATCCTCTTAGCTATTTATTATGTCTCAAAATGGGTTGAAGCCATTCCCACCAAGTCTAATGACCATCATGTTGTGATCTTATTTTTTAAATAGAACATATTTTCTCGATTTGGAATTCCTAAGGCTATAATCAGTGACCGAGGAACCCATTTCTGCAACCGTCCATTCTCTTCACTCATGTATAAGTATGGGATTTCTCACAAGGTTTATACTACATACCATCCTCAAACCAATGTTCAACCTGAGTTAGAAAATATGGCGATAAAGAATTTTCTTGAAAAAACATTCAATACTTCTAGGAAATATTGGTTCGAAAAACTCTCAGATGCCGTTTGGGCATATCGTACAACATACAAAACCATCCTAGGAATGTCACCATATAGGTTGGTTTATGGAAAATCATGTGATTTACTATTTAAATTGAGCATAAGGATTTTTTGGAAACTAAGAAAATGCATTATGACCTCTCATTGGCTGAAATAAAAAGGAAATTAGATCTCAATGAACTTGAGAAACTTAGGATAGAGGCTTATGAAAATTCAAGGATAAAGAAAGCTAAAGTACAAGCCTACCAATCTCGAAATCTTAAATCCAAACACATTGTACTGGGAAAATATATTCTCTTATATTTTTCAAAACATCATTTACACCCTAGAAAGTTGAGTTCTAGATGGTCAGGTCCATACATAGTGCATAAGGTGTATCCCCATGGGGCTATTGAAATTCGAGATCCCACCAGTGGTCAAACATTTAATGTTAATGTTCATAGAGTAAAACCATTCATAGAACAGTTATAAAAACATGAATTTGATGAAGAATTGTGTGAACCTACCTTATATGATAAAAATAATTAATCAATTAGTGGTCGAAGTCGAGCTAGCAACATTAAACCAAAGCGCTTCACGGGAGGCAACCCATGGTTTTCATGTATCTAATATTTTTGGAAACATATTTATTTTTCAAATAGGATTAATTAATCATTTTTTATATTTAAAAATAAAAAAAATAAATATTTTTGATATGTTCTTCTATTATGAGTATGGATGGGTATGAAAGGGGAGGACCATATTCATCAGTGTCACGTGGGGTGATCCTTGAGTAATACCTTACCAAAAAATTTTAAAAAAAATACAACTTATCATCATTTCGTTTCATTTTTATGTGTTTTTAGGTTAAAATAAAAATAAAAATATATAAATAAAAATATAATAATAAAAAAAGGACACATCTTAGGTTGTGGGTCAAACCCCATCACAACTGGTGAATCCTCGGGGAATCGAACTTGGGACTGAGGATAGACAAGGGCATGCACTTACCACTGACCTACAACTTATAGTGCTTCCTTATTCTATAATATTTATATATATAATTATATTTCACGTTCTTTATTATATATATATATATATAGTTTTTTTTCTTTTTTTTCTTTTTTTTTCTACTAGGGAATTCTAAGAGTGACATCGGGATCAAGGGATTAAAAGGCAGCAACAAGAATTTCAACTTCAACCACTAGGTGACTTCATTCCATAATCCTCATTTTCAATTTCCTTTTTGAACTCCCATTCTCTGCCTCTTCCCCCTTCTAAATATTCTTTTCTTTAAACACTGGGGAGAGTGTTATTTTAAGTTGGGGAGGAGATAAAATAAAAAATGCTTTTGTATCAAAAAAATGAATGATTTGAAGAAAAAAATATGTGTAAATGGAAGGAAAAATTCCTTTAACTTTGAACATGGTAATACACATTTCACACTTTGAAACTGAATATCAAATAATTTAGCATGCCTTGATTTCTATTTTAATCCTTTTATAATTTCATGAGCATAGATTTTGGAAAGTGTGGTTGTCTAATGTGATATTTCATCGTTTATATTTTCATCCAAATAAAAAAAGATCACAATGCATGTCCTTTGGATAGTGGGGTATTAGTTTTAGTTAATGGGGTCCCCCTAATAAATAGCAGAGGTTTGGCGATCATTTTAGTTTTAATATGAGTATTCAATAAAAAAAATTAAAAAAACAATAAATCTGCGTGTAGAGCAATGAAATGACCATACGCGGGGCTTTCAGCACTTGGGGATCGTTACTCCATAGTTGTCTGGCCTAGAGTTAATAATTTTATCTCTATTTATGGTAATTTGAATTTGTTTTTGAATGATTTAACTCTAGATGATGCGCGAGTATCAGGGCTTCACTTGGTTCCCTAAGGTCTTTGAGCCTGGGAGTCATCGGCATAGTCTCGCTACACGGGTTGACTCTTTTGAGTGTAATTTCAATTACCATGGAAAAATTGAAAAAAACATTAGATTTTTTTTTAAATACTCATCTTAATATTGAAATGTGATTCCACCTAGTGCTTCCATCATTTCCCTCTTGAATAAAGATGAACCCCCATGTATAATGTGATGCACAACACATCATCACTCTTAATTGATATTGGATGAAATATAGCGATAAATTTGAAGAAATGAGTGGGCTTGGGATTGGGATCTGCATATAAAACTATCATGAATTAAAATATTTTGATGGTTTTTATGATTGTTTTGTATAAGGGTTTTTTGTGATCGTTGTTTATTAAAATATTTTTGGAAAAGGGAATTCGAATTTCATATTGTTGAGATATATTTTACTCCAGACAAGCAAAACTCAAGTTGGGGGTGTGATTAGCCACTAAATGAGGATAATATTTATTTTTAACATATATAATATTCATGAGATTTATTATTCATAAACACCATTTTAGTTCATTTTACACTTTGAACATCATTTCACATTATGATTGTAATTCCTTCTTAAAATGCACTATTATGTGGTACATTTCTGAACATCATTTAAAATACCAAATGATCATGATTTTATTTTCATATTTACTTTTCAGGTTTCTAATTATATTGGGAAAAATTCATAAATTTGTATTATTGGAAGATTCACATTAGAAGACTACCAAAATGGTATTTCATGCAAACAATTCTGGAGAAGGCAGATTGGACACCAACCCACTGATGAGAATGTGGGGCCCAAAATACAGGCCCAATGAAGCCCAAATTTCGTGGTATTATAGAAGACATATATAGGAACAAATCATTCTGCATAATATAGTGCTAATGTTTCCTCCATGGTGGTTATTAAGGCGGACCAATTTAGAGATAAAATTTCGGGCCAGATTCTGTAGCCCAGAAAATTAGCCCACTAATTTAATCATATCTCGGCAACCACATATCCATTTCGGACGAAATTTTACAGATATCAAGGAGACATACGGGATTCATTTTTTATATCTATGGACCACCCCCATTCTACTAAATATAAGTCCATTCAGACACGTCTTTCCATTGGATGAAAGTTGGCTGCCACCTCGGGTCAAGGGTGGAAAAATCAATTATCCCACAACTTTCCACCCACTTATGGCCAATCACAATTAATTAAGGAGACTTAGATGATTTGAAGCTCCACCCAAGGCTTAAAAAAATTCTATTTAAGGATGTTTTTTTGGATTAGTTGATTATATTTTGATCTTTCTTTAAGTGTAATGTTATACAATGATTTTGCTGTCCTAAATTTGTCTTCCACATGTAAGTTGCTTTAATTCATCCTTGTTTCTTAATAAAAGTTATTATTCTCTTATTATTCTGTTCTTCTCCATCTCACTTTCATATAGTTTTCTCAAGGGGTGAATTTATTCACACCAAACCTTGTGAAATCATTCACACAACGGTGGAGTGATCATTTTCTTTTTATTGTTTTCTTTACTTTTTCAATTCCTCCCTCATAAGTATACTTCCCGCTTCCATTGAAACCATAGCATAAATAGATGGATAACCCACTTATGGGTTGATCCAAGAGAGTATAAAGGGTCTTTACTGGATGTCATTTATCACCCCATTAATTTCTAATCACTTCTTTATTTGAGAATTTTATTTGAGGATTTTTAAACTCCATTGTCCTTGTTGAATTCAGGGCCACACACTTCAAGTGCTAATACGAACATTTACCTTGAAGTGCTCAAAACCTTGATCCTTAAAGTTTACAGGCGATTAGTATTAAAGGTTTTGGGTATTAAACCAGTAAGTGATGATGTTGTTTGATCTCCTTAAATGAGCCCATCTCAAATATAAGAAATTGAAATCATTAAAAAAAGAATTCATCCAATCCACCCCAAGCGATAACCTAGGATCAAAACATTATATTAATTTGAATTAACCTAAATCTGTTAGTGATATATTAAACCCATATAAAATCAACCCATGTTGGCCAATTCATATTAAAAAACAATCCATATAATGTACGTGTCTGTAGGTTACTTCTTAGGGCTCTGAGGATTCGATAACCCAAGCTAAACTACAAGAACTGTTCTACCTTCATCTCTTGGGTAAATTTGAGCGTGAATCAACATCATATTTGTGACACATGAAAAATAGAGACCACTTGATCACTATATTTTTACCATTTTTATTATACCCATGTCTTTACAAAGAGATTTTTTATAATCAAATCTAAATTTCAAAGAGACTTTTCAAGATTAGGCTAACATGTTTAGGATACTTCTTGGGAACAAGATGCCTATTGAAGAGGTTTTTGTGTGGTAAAATTTTCATGTAAAAGGGACTTATCAATATTAGGATGAGATTTTAGTGATTCTTCACTAGATAAATATACCTATCGAAGATGCTTTATTATAATTGAGGGAGGATTGTCTGGGTCCCTTTGTGATATCAATTTGGAATATTTGAGGACCTTCGCATGAAAAACAGTGCAACTCTTCTTCACATAAGGGTACTTAATTTTTCATATTTTATATTATAAGACCTATTATTCTCACCCATCGACAGTCTAGAAAGGAATCACGTGATCAAATGGTTATGTTTGAGATCCTTTACATAATGTAGGTGAAATTTTATTTTCCTTCATATGATAAGGTTTTCAAGTTAGTGGGGCTTTTGCGTGACAAATATAAGGATCCTACGGACTACAACTACCCTTCACATGAAAAACAATGTAACTCCCTTTTTCATGAATCTCCGTCCTTTTCCATATTTTATTTTTTATTTAAAAAATACTTATAGCATTTACCCAATGATTTTCCATCAAGACGCCACATGATCGGATGAACATTTCGGAGGGAATTCACAAGTTGATGATGATATACCTAAAGGATTTTCATGGAATGGATGACGTGACACTAAGGATATCATGTTATCATTGAACTGACCATGTGACCTTTTTAATCCATTCGCATAAAAGTAAGTTTAACTTCAATTGTGTGAATATTCCCCGCTTTTGAGGTTTTATTTTATAAGTGTTTGGGTGATTTTCAGACATATGTTAGTGGATAAGTCACATAATTGGAGGAACACATCTGATAGAGGATCTCATAATCAATAAGAGATTTTATAAGGGATTAATGGGATGAAGTGGGCTTTCTAGTGGTTCTTTGTATGTTCATAATGATTTTTTGAAGGATCTTCATGTAATCATTATCGTATCACATGGATTGCATAATCCAACTATGTGACATTACTAGGGTCATTCGATCGCATAAACTATTAGGGGTCACACAATTTTCATGATCCAACAACCAACTCTCCTTGTTTTCATATTGAACCTTTCTTCCTTTTTTATAGAAAATAATATTTATGCTTTGGCCATTTCCTTGATCCTAAAATTTTCAATGCTTATTTGGTGGGAGTCAATAAAATTCCCCCACATAGAATTGTATTCATTCAAAATAAAATTAATTTTATTATAACATAAACATAGATAACTTTTCTATCTACTTGAAAATATAACGGGATTTTATAACCACCAATATGAGAAATTAAACTCAAGGAATTTGAGTTTCTAGAATGGATAACCTCTAGATTTCAAATATGGGTAATATTTTTAAGGAATTGGGTTTCCCACAAGAATAAACATGTATTGAGTCATTTATACCCTAAATTGGAGAGTATGTTCACATTTCAGGATTGGAAAAGGATTGTCTTGAAAAGGTATTTATGGTTGGATCTAAGATAAGAGTCCTAGACATCACTACATACCCCAAGGGAATGGTATTCAAGCCTTACATGGTTTTGAGATGAACTCATGTGTCTATCAAGATCATGCATCGGGGATATAGGTTCATGGATGATGTACTCTATGAAAAATTCTCTAATGTATATCTGATTAATATGTAGATAAGGGGACATCATCACTTTGTGATGAATCATGGGTAGAGATCCATGTTCTAGTGGGGGAATTTCACGAATATGACTCTTGTACTAGATTTTAGGAAACGTAAAGTGGGACGCTCTAAGAAGTTTAGGGTCCTTCGGGATGGACCCAAACTCAAGTAGTTTTAATAAACGAGAGGATAAGGTAACCTTAGAAGGATCATAAGAAATAAATATTCACTTTAATTTTTTCCTAGGTCAGTGGAACTACAGATCATAACATTATTTTGTATAGGAAAAAATAATGGTCCCTACAAGCTTTTTATCATTATTATATTTCTAAAACTATTTCCTAGGATTCATAGAGGGAAATCTTAGATGATGTGGACTTAGATTATTCTTAACCCTCCATTTTATGGGTTTTCCTCATGAAAAGGTTTTGTCCTATTTCATTTTTTTTAAGTGCTAAATATTTCCTAGAACACACATAGTACATGTCTAGAGAGAATTGAATCAACTTTTTCTTGGGGTTCCCTTTTCGGGTTTTCAACCAAGAGGGAATTGTGCCTCATTAAATTGGCTACTTAAGGTCATAAAAAATATATTTTTTCTATATTTTAGGGTCTTATAGATTAGACCATATATTTCAATAGTTTAGGGTCTTTTATCTCATACAATTTTTTGTTTTAGTTTTGGGTGTTTTAGCTTGGACCATATATTATTATTATTTAGGGTCCTTTAGCTCAGAGCATCATTTTCTATAGTTTATGGAATTTCTACTTGGAAAATTGTTTATATATTTTATGACCTTTTATCTTGGGCCTTCAAATGTTGTAGTTAAGGTTATTTTAGCTCATACCTTCTACTGTTGTAGTTTAGATTATTTTTTCATGGACCTTCAATTAATGATAGTGATGTATGGGTATTTTTGAAGGGTTTGAGAACCATAAGTTATTGATGGGATTGTAAAAAATAAGTGTTCGTGAAGGGTTATGACACACTATATTCTTAATTAATATTTTAAAGAATGGATTTTCATGAACTATTCAAACACCCTATATTTTTACAGAAAATATGAATGATGGATATCCATGATAGTTCAAAACATTGTTCATCCTTATTGAGATTTGGTTCAATGTATAGTGAAATATTATGAATTTGGATTCCACATGAATAGTTGGAATCTTGTTTATGTTAATCTCATATCTAGGAGCATGAACTGATGAATATGGAATGGGGGAAGACATGTTTGTGATCATAGAAAAACACTGTAAGGTGATGAATTCTTTCACTGTTTTTCTAGGGAACATGAGGACTAGGGGTCCTTTACAATAAGGAATATATGACTCTAAAATATGGTTTATATTCCCCTATACCTGATCCCATAGGGATTACTTTCATGGTCAAGAAGAGGGGTCTTCTCTTCTTTCCAAGCATTGTGGAGGATTTTTGAATATTCAAACATCTGGATGATGATGCTGGATATAGAGAAAAGAGATATCCAAAAAGTTTTTTATCCCTATTTAATCTTAGTTTCTATTTGGGAATCTATATATCTATGTTATGTGGTTTTTAGTAATATTTCGTTGGCTATCAAAATTTTTAAGAATGGAATATCACATTTCTTCTTTGAGAAAGGGTACAATACACAGTGATGCAACATTGAGAATGTCATATCCACTTTAATAGTATGATAATAGAGATTGGGAATCATGGTCTAGGAATATTTAGGTTAACTATAAGAGGAAACCAATGTGTATATGACAACCATTTATAATTATTTATTCCAAAATTCCATACAGTTAGGACAATAACTCACTGGTTTAAGTGTGGACTATCCTTTGGGACCAAACATCCTCTTTGTACATGCTCTATGGCTTTGTGTCATACACTAAAGAATCATAGGGGGTCCCTTTAGATCAACCAATCCCTATTACCAGCTTTATAGATGGGAAAACCCATGAGAAATAACTTGAGGCTATAGAGTCCCAGGATAAGGGTATCAACTTGATGAATTATAGGTTTCATCTAAGACATTGAAGACCTGAAGGTGGATTATAGGGAGCATAAAATAAAAATTGCTTTAAGCACCCTAAAATTTAGATAATGATTCAAATAATGAGAAATCCCAATATAATTCACCTCACACACTTTAGTGTTTCAATTTCAGGTATTTTGGCCATTATGAAAACAAGTTCCCCAATCCAAGGACTAATTTGAATGATAATCCACAAAAACCTCTGAAGGAAAAGGAAAAAGGGAAAGGTTATGTTATCACAATGGATGAATTGAACTAATATAATTAATAAATACTTATACTCCCATCCTTATTTAGGAATTTTTTATGTTTGATTTTGTTTGAATAAACCCTATGAAAATCACATTGTTCATCATTTGGTGGTATTTCATGTGATTATTTTCCCCTACATGGATTATGGAATAATAATATCACATTTTATGTTTAATCAATAAAAGTATGGACCTAGGTTTCCAATGAAAATGTGTTTGGTATAAGATATGATATTATTTAAGGAAAAAAGGGTGAAATATATTTTAGAAGGGTTACAAGGTTAAACATTTGAGGATATTTTAGATTAAACATCATATGATGTTTTTGAAATTAAATTATTATCTCTCCACATGTGTATTTATGAATATTGGCTAACTTATCCTATCATTATTTATGATAAATATAGGTAGAATGAACTATCATTCAATTTATAGATATGATGATCTGTTAATTCTTTAGGAATGAAAAATTCATCATCATTTCTTCAAATAAGAGATGAAGTGGTATTTGAAAAAGGAAAAAAATGATGAGATTATGCTGAAATCAAGTAAGTATATCTCCCTTTGGAAATTATTAAAATTTTAGAAAGGATCTTGAACTAAATGGTTGTCTTGTTATCATTATTTATGTTGATATCAATGACCATTTTCAAGCCTCTTTAGGTAATGAAATTGATTTCTAACTTTCTCCTAACTATGTTCTCCATCACTATTTATCATACATTTATGGTCATATTTCTTTTCCATGTCCAAGTTTTCACTTCCCACCTATGTTCTCATGTGTGCAAGCTATGTAATGTGTTACTTTGGGTAACAGTTATGTTTCTAGATTTATTTTTTTTAAAGAATGATTTAGTGTTCATTTTTATGTTGTAGGTTTCTCTGAATGGAAAAATCATGTATTGATCATTTGATATACCATATGTATTTTGTGGGTAAAATTAATTTTAAGGGGGGGGGGGGGTAGAATGTTACACCCCGAGATTTTGTGAATATTTTTTACATTAATTTAATTTTTTTGATATTTTTCCTTTCAAGAAACGCAATATATGGCTTATATTATATGAATGTAATAATTAAAACTTTCATTTCGCATAGAAATAATTGTTTTGTTCTACACACAACACTAACTTGGCATTCATAACATGCAACACCGAGTTTCTACAAAAAAATCCTTTTATTCCTATAATTATTCAAACTAGATAATTATAATGTATATGTTAAAATTAAAAATTTGAATACAAATAACTACTTTTAAAATATTATTTATAATTATTTTATATAAATAAAACATAATGATAATGAAAAATATAATTTTTGATAAAGTCTTTATATGTTTAAAAATATTATTTTCTCAAATAAACTACTTTTCATGTCTTCTATAAAAAATAATAAAATTAATTTTAGAAACATTTAGAAATTTAATTTGATAAAATAAACTTCATTTTCAAATTTATAATTTTGAAATGGTCTTAGGGTGACTTTTTAGGATTTTTCTGAGAAACTTCTTTTTTGGATGAACAGTGAAAATACTGAATTTTAATTCAAAACTACTTTTTCAACTAATTTATTTTTGTAGTTAAATTATATTTTAATTTGGTTTTAAATTATAATTATATCAAATATATATAAATTAATTCAATTTAGTATATTTTAACCAATTTGACACTGAAATTGGATATAAAAACAAAGAAAACATTTGAATGTATTTACTTTAAAAGCACACATTGTCATCCTATCTGTGGGATTAAATTTGAATTACTTTCAACCACTTATGATATTATAATTTGGAAAAATGGATTAATTATTTTAAATAATAATATTTTATAATTTATAATAAGGTGAACTTAGTTTTTGACCAATAATATTAGTGAAAGTAATAAAATTAATTACAATGATTAGGGAAAAATTAAGCTTGACAAAGGACTAAACCTTAATATTAAGATACCAAATGAACTATCAACTTTTCCAAAAACAATTATTCATCCAGGAACATTCCATTATTTATTTGTTTTGTTTTTTATGTCTTTTTTAGGTAAAAATGTGTGTACACTTAACTTTCTTTCAAAAATAACAAGTGAGTCCTTCCCCCTCCCCCCATAAAATACCACCACCTCTCCCCCTTATTCACACATTTAAAAACACTTAGGTTTGGCCAATATCTTCCAAATAAACTTAAAAAAATCCTTACCTTTCTTCTTTAATCTTTAATAGTTGCATAAATAAATCCAAGCAATCCCTTTGGTGAAAACCAAAAGGAGTTTCCCAAAGAAGAGATAGCATCCTCCCTCCAGCTCCTCTATCTTATTTTTATTCTCCACCCCCTATACTCTTCTTATTGCTTGATTATAGAAAAAATCTTCAATATACTTATATGTTTTTATTATAAGTGTTCTACCTATACATACACATACCTTCATCTAATGGGTAAAAACATATTGTTTATGTGTATAGGGAACTACAGCCTCACAAAATAATGATTGTTCGTCCTTCCTTTACCACCTCCCATGATGGGAATTGTGATGGAAAATTTTTATACATGATATATATGATATTTTTTATTTATTTAATATTCTACAATTATTTTACAACACATATAATTATACTATCTATTTTCTGTAAATACGATAATTTCATTTGAGGAATTATAGATTATTGCCCCCTCAAAGCGATGTGATTCGTGCACACTCTACGTGGAATGTATTAAGACTGGGTTTAGTAGATTTATATGATATATATGAAATAATAATTAAACTTTAATTATATTATATATAAATATATTCCATTCACCATTTTTACATTCATATTGCAAAAAAAAAATAGAAACAACGTTCATGCGTACGTACGACCTATCGTATCCATGAACGTTGTATTCCATTTCATAATTACATATTATATAGATCATTATAATGAAAATATACATAATATAAATGATATTTATATCATATTTTACATTATATCCATCATGATATATGTATAAGTACCAAATATATTAAAAAATAATATGCGTGCGCAAAACAAAGCGAATATTACTTGAAGTGAAACCTTAATATATAATTGTTAACAAGAGGGTAACATAAAGTCATAATAAACCCATATATAGTATTATATATAATAATATGGTTCTATAATAGATTTATAATAAACTTGTATTTATTATATAGTATGTTATTTTGACTAAGACGTGATTCAATACATAAGGAGAGTGAATTTCATCGCACTTTTTATTTATGTGAGATACATTCTGTATTGAACACTAATTTATTTTGTTGAATTTATATAATGTCAAGTAATTTATTATATTATTATTTAACCTAAATTTATGGTTCTTTACACAACCATTTTATTATCTTTTTTCATGGGTTTTATGGTTAAAAATTTACTGAATCTGTAATGTAATTTTTTCTCAATTTGCCTTCTATGAAACACATGTTTTGTTATGCACATATGTTCTTTAATGAGGTGTATATGTTTAAATTTTAAATTTTATATCAAGAATATCATTATTATTCATCATATTTTAAGATTCATTTAATTTCATTTTCTTATATTTTGAGTATAATTCAAATTCACCAAGTGGTAAGAGTTTATTGAGACATTTTCATTGTCTATTGATATTGTTTATGATTATGCCTAAATTGATGAAATATTATGATAAATATCTCATAATAATTCATTAATTTAGATATACTACGTTTATTAATGATATATTAAAGTATTGGTACCGTTTTCCACTCTTTGTTACATATGGTGATTAATAAATTGTTTTTAATAAAGTATGGTTTTACCTATCTCTTCCATCAGAAATATATGTTACTTCAAAACCATGTTTTCTATGAAATGTTTCCAAAGAATACGCTACAATTATACTATTATATTTAAAATTCATTTTTTCCCATGATTTACCTTTTTAAACAAAAAAATAAAAAAAAAATGAACCTTCTTATCTATTTCCGTTCAAGGCACATTTCTAAACTTTTTATGGTTGAAAAGAAATGTTCGACATGTATTGATTTACCCACCATAATTCCATTGAAGCTTAATTTACAATATTAAAATATTGTTGTTTAGAATAAATTTTCATAATATTCTAGAAATTCATTGTTCTAAAGAGGTTTTCAAAAAGGTTTTATTTTTAAAAAATGCTTTAAATGATTTTCAAAAGCATCCTTTATTAGTTTTTAAAAGGTTTCATTCATATAAAAGGATTTTAATGATTTTAAAACGTGTTTTATAATGTTTTAATTTATTTTCATGGAGAATGATTTTCAAAATGTTGTCAAGGTTATTTTATAAGTTTTCAAGGAAGATGGTTTTCTAAAATATTTCAAGCTTCTTTAATAATTTTTCAAGGAATTTGTTTTTAAGATGTTTTCAGGATTTCTTTATAAATTTTCAAGTTTATTTTGAATATAATGGTTTTAAAAAGTTTTTATGGTTTTAAAAATTATTTTCTAAATAAGAAAATATATTTTCCTCATTAAATTTCATAATAAGATATTTCAAAATTATTTTCCATTTTAGTTGACATCTG
Organism: Viscum album; assembly: GCA_963277665.1. NCBI lineage: Eukaryota > Viridiplantae > Streptophyta > Magnoliopsida > Santalales > Viscaceae > Viscum > Viscum album. The sequence goes on from OY728130.1 coordinate 402,666,819, forward strand.
TTGGTGTTACTCATTCCTTTTTGGGGAAATGATCCAAATATTCCATTCATATTATTTCACAGAATGGTTTATGTATTGATGGAATGAAGTTTATGAAGCTCATTTCTTTTTCATGGGTTATATTTTTATGAAACTCGTTTCTCTTTCATGGGGTGTATTCTTTTGAAACCCACTTCTTTTCATAGGTTATGGTATGATGAAATAATTATGAAACATGTATCTTATTACACAGGTTATGAAATGATTACATGTTTATGATACCCATTTAATTTTATGGGTTATAAAATTATTATTTATGAAATTTTCTAACATGTATGTATAATTTTATTATGATATTGGTGGGACCTATATCTCCCTCCAATACATTGGGTAATGAAAAAATGTTTTATGAGTTAAAGAGGGTACATGGGAAGTCATCCCAAGACCTAAACAAGAGGGTACATGGGAGGGAACCCCAATCCCAAAACAAGAGACCATATTAATCCCAAAACAATAGGGTACATGGGTGGAAATCCCAAAACCTAAACAAGAGGTTACAAGGGAGTTTATCCCAAGCCTGAAACAAGTACATATGTTATTATCCCAAGATTAACATGTTTTGATGGTCTTGGTAGGTTGTCTTGACATATGATTTTCTATGTTTTTGTGAATTCCATATATCTCATGTCAAATTCCTATGATATGACCTTATGATTTATGTCTTATAAACTACCAATATTTATTCCATGATTCATGTTTAGGATCTTTGATATGTGGGGTATGATCTTATAATGTCATGATCATGCTCTCATTCCCTTATTATCTTTTTTATGCCTATATATCCCCCTTTTTTACCCTTATAGAGCATATGAGATCCCTTGTTTTTATGTTTCCTTCCCAAGGATATGAATACCTGTATTATGTATTGTGTTTATAAGAAGTTTTATAGTCCTGAAGAACCTAGTGGGAGGTAATGTATCTCACTCATGTATCATCATTTTCATTTCCATGTTTTCAAAGGAACTAAACTAATACATTATTTGGTAGTATATTTGTGCAATGTTTTAAGTATTCCAAAACAATATGTAATGTATATTTACATTAAGAATGGGTTGTTATAGTGACATTTTTATGATTTCACTAGTCATTTATAAATCTACCTTGATGCCATGGTGGCATGCCAAAAAGCCAAAAAAAATCCCTAAAGTTACTCTGAATGTAAATTTCCGAGGATTCATCTTTAAACTATGCTTTCAAAACGTGCTAAATATTCTTTGAATATTCATGAGTTGGTCACATCGCTATCGATGTTTGACTATTGGATCATCAATATAATATTCTTCTAATATCTTATTAATGACATAAAACCATGATGCATGGCACATTAGTAAGTAATGTTGTAATTCTTAGATCCAAATGGCATAAACTGATAGCAAAAGATTCCCTCAGGTGACCTGAAGGTAGTGACTTCCTCAAATTTAGGGGCCATATTTTTCTGGTTATACCCTAAATACACATCCATGAAGGAAAGGGTAGGTATGTAAGAAGTTTTATCAATCAAGATTTCTATGATTAGAAATGGGAAATAATCTTTCAAGTAGTGACTATTAAGGTCCTTAAAATTAATGAAAACCTTGATCTATTAATTTTTTATTTATAGGGATGATGCTGGTGATCCATTTTGGGTACTGAACTTCCCAGATAATGTTGGATTTGATCATTTTTTCAACATTTAATACTAAATTAGTAGCATGAGAGGGGTTCATCCTCATGGATACCTGCTTGAAACCTCCATGGTCATCGGGTAAGACTAGGTGATATGTCACCACAGTAATGTTCATCCTGACCATTTATGTATAATTCCATGAAAACATGTTTCAATTCTGATTTAGAAATTAAATATACATCTCTTACACCTAGATAGGGATGTAAGAACAAGTCAATATAGATCATGGGTCTTCTTTTACTCCCATATTCACCTTCATAATCTCATCGATGGTGGTGGATATGCCTTCCTCAAATATGGAGGGGTGTTCCTAAGGTTTCCATCTTCTACTTATATATCTAAGTCTGTGGAGGAATTTTAATACATGGTGGGGAATATTAGGGAATATCTTTCACTATCGAGGTAAAATAGGACATGTAAAGATACATTTTCATCTTAAACTGTCAGAGTGATCATAGAGAGATTATAGGGATTCTTGTTTTCTATTATGTTTCCATCGATGGTAGGAGGACCCTTCACATCCTAAGTTGTAGATAATTTCTTAGGGGAATCATCAATTTTTATAATTATTCTAGTGAATTATTGGATCCTGATAGGGCATTAGTCTTATCACCTTCTGAGGAATCCACTTCAACTGACATGACTACGATCACATAAAAATGATCCAATGAATTTTTTAGTTCACAATGACATACTGGGATTTAGTCTACTACCTCAATCATGTTTATGGGTAGCACATAATCACTATCAAGAATGATCCACAGATTTTCAAGGGTCGTCCCTATGACATTGGGAGATGTAACCTACATATCATCGTCCACCATTGGTTATTTTCATTCCTTCTAATAGAAATCTAACTCTGCATATATGGTTTTACAAGAATCTAATGGGGTTTTTTCACCCAGTAGTATGTTGACCAAGATTTTATTATATATTAAAGGTACCACTTTGTGGATATAAATCCACTATCATCTAATAAGAAATTCATATGATGTTTCTTGGTAGATAAGCATGAACTCGTCATTAAATGTAATATCCTCAAACTTATCCTTGACCTTGATCTTCCTGATAGGCCTCTAATCGCTATTTTTTCCCCTTGAATTGTTATCTTTGTCATAGATAAGTCCCCACTCTATATCCCAAACATTGGTGGGTTCAAATTTCAATGAGATTGATCCTAGAACAATTATCAACCATATCAATTTATATATTGACATTATTGAGTCTTCCTAAAACATAAAGGGGTATGATATGTCCCTGGATTACTTAATATTGATCTTGCTCAGTGAATGAGATGGTGATATGAAATTATAATGGCATAGTCTTCACTCGGTAAACCTCAAATAAAAAAAAATTCCATCTCAAACTTCTGTAGTCTCTGAAGATCCTCGATGAGTTTCACTTTAATTTTTTTTCAAAGATAGAGAGAATACATAATTTAGAGTTTTTATGGAAAACCATCCAACTATTTTAAAATAATATATTTTTGTGTAGGTGTTATATGATTCCCAATGTGGGGTTCACCTATTATGTGGCTCTAATGTTCAGGTGTTTGAGGTGGAAATTCCTAGTGCATGAAAAGATTTCAAAGGAGAATCTACACCAACTAGTGTATGTCATGTCACCCTTACCCTTTATCTGGGATGATCATATAATAGCACCCCTCTAGTTATTCATGTAAAATTACTAGGCTCAAATGATCAATTGAGGTCTATGAGGCATCTACATACTTCTATATGGATTTTCTATGTTCTTTCCCATAGTTCTCAACTGTATATATAGATTCCACATGGATTTGAATGAAATATTGGGTGTAGGCATCTTGTTTCATCCCCTGTATCCTAGGATTTTACATCATTGGCCTCCAACTCCTTGATCAGATATGAAAAACTCATACTCGGAGGTGTATCATCATCTAAGAAGGGATCTATTAATTTAACTACATTAACAAAACCAAAAATGATATCTTTATACAATTAGGGTTAAATTAGGGGGGATAGTTTCCATTCTATAGATGTTGAAGGAACGAAGCCTGAAAGAGTTAGATCTTATATAGGAGCTATATATGAGCCTTTATCTTATGACTTTTACTATGTATGATGATTAAATATGCCTCTAGGAGGAGTAAAAAATATATCCAACCTAGGTATCTTGGTTCCTTTTTTGGTTTATGAAGTTGTACTCTTAGGGTGTCTTGGTATCAAAAAGCGTATTTCAATTCATCTAGTTATTGAAATTCTTTCCATGACTAGCCATATATTTTTCCAATAACCCTCTTCTTTTATTAGAGTGATAGTTACACAAGACACCTGGTTTAGGTCCTTATTTAGTATAACCTATCTAGATTCAACCATACTTTGGAGGACTTCTTTAAAGACAAATTAGACCAAGATGGTGTGGACTAGCCTCCTATAGAAAAGGAAGTTGTCGATATGGTTAGTTAAGTTATTCTCTTGGGGTTTTCTATGATCTATTATCCTATGTATGTTATTTTACATTGATGAAAATAAATAACTAGGGACCTACTCATTTCATATGGAACACGATTTATTCATCCATTCCTCAAATTATGGGAAATGTTGATCTCATTATGCTTCTGTCCAAGTGAAATTTTGTTGCTAATGTTACTTGATGAGTGGAATTGAATGATTTGGGGCCTAACTAGAAGTTTAAATAGGTATTGACACTGGTTTGAATAACATTAATTTCTTCCTTACGAATCTTGTTTCCTTTTGTTGAGGGAATCATGAAAGATTTAGCTTGGGTCCACTGAATTCTATATTATTGTCATTGTGTTATCTCGACAAACACAAGTGATCCACCTAGATACTCTATGAGGATCAAATGTGTTTATATCTCATACCATGTATTTTCATCATAGAGTTCTATTAATTGATATTTCAAGATATGGTACATAGTGAATATGTTAAACATTTCTATTTGGTGATGAATTCTGAAACCCTCTCATTTTAATGTTTTTTTAGATTTTTGTGTATAAAAATAATTGTTTTCTTTAACATGAAGATTAAATGATAAAGAAATTGATGATGAAGGTCTTCCTAACCCATAAAAATCATTCTAGAAGGATTTAATACCAAACAAAGGCTAGCCCTACTAGAGTCTATATAAAACATCTCAGTTTGGTAACCTCCTTCTAATCTCATGGGTCTATCATTATGATGTATCAAGACACGAAGTGCATGAAATACTATTCTAAATCTACCAGACCTTCAAAGGATGAGAATATAGGATTTTTAAAATGGAAGGGGAAAAGTTTCCTACAATCATTAGGTATATGGATTATTTTTGGGCTTCACGGGTGTGAGCTACACTTTCCTGGATTCTGTTAGAGCATTCAGGGATTTAATGGAATTAAGGAGTTCTAGAGGTACCATTGTCTAGAACACCTCCCATATATAATGAGTGGGAAAGCCCAGATGAAGGGTCCTCATTTTCATATCCCACTGATTCTTGATCTATTATAAGACTAAATGATCACCTTGACAGGGGAGAGGACGTCTTCGTAATTGAGGAAAGTTATTATCATCCTCAACTTCCTCATTTATTTAGAATAATTTCCTGAATCTAGATCTGTCCTGGCACTCAAATGATTCTATTTAGGTAGATTAGATCTCTCTTTATATGTGGAAGGAGGTAAATTCAGGTCTATTTGAAGACAATCCTAGTGGGAATGTTTACCATCAATACTTCCTCATTGAGCTTTTTGGAATTCTGTAACTCATTCCCATATTGTGCCAATCATTCCTCTATAGAGGGAATCTTGGATCTTCTGGGAAGTGAGTGGGATGTAGCCACACCATTAAATTTATCCTCTATATTTTTCCTCCATGGATGCTCAAATTCATCATTTGTAGGTTCCGATTTTTGGATCCTTCACCGATTCTTTATACATGCAGCCTCAGTTTGTGCATCCAGATCACCTACCTCTCGTGACATGGTTTCTACAATACATCCTTTTGTGTTTATATCATAGTCAACATAATTTTTTTTGATTTATAGTGATGAAATTCACTAAGGTGTATCGTGAAATTTTATATATCCCATCATTATCGATAGAATATAGTGATGTTGTATTACTTACTCCTTTTTATAGTGTTTTATTGGGGTCATTTATCTAGACCCTATCCATATTTTACCATTTTGTCTTATAAAACTTCTAGTTTTTTATTTCATTTACAAAAAATTACTCCTATCTTTATTTTTGAATAGTGAACCTAATGGATTTTCGAGTCATTCCTGTCAAATTGGCCCCAAATAGAAAAGGTATGTCTTATGGTGGGAGAAACAGATGGGATATCAGCCATTGATATTTACCTCCCAACCTATATAAGATTTATTCCTTCACATGTAATGAAAATGATAAAAATGACCCATCCCCATGGGCTAGGGATGATTTAAGGCCGCTTTTCAGATCCTATTGTAAATGATTTGATTATACTAGTCGAGGATGTGATGGATCTCAATATAGACATTGAGATATAAATTCCCCTAGCCTTTTAGGCTGGGGTTGATCTATAGTTGCTACTGATTTCTCCAAGACCCCCTTAGGGTGTGATGAAATTAGTGGTATCTATTGAGATAAAAATTCCACATCCCTATGGGATAGAGTTGTTTCACATATTCCACTAATATTTCAAATATCCTCTTAGAGTTTAATGACCCAAGGGGTGGATGGGGGGGTAAAAATTCCCCTAGCCTTGTGGACTGGGTTTTCCCCTAGATGGCTATTGTGGAAGCTACAACTGCAATCCATTTAATTAGGAATAATTATACTTATGTATAATATGGGTGTAATGGTTTCCTATAATGGGAGTCATTTTTCTATGGGAAGCTATTAGGTAGTCCACAACATTGAATTCTATGTCTGAAATAAGTGCCCATTTCTTCGAGGGACCCATCTTAGGAATCTTTTGGTGGCCCTCTCTCTTGGTTTATGATGTCTTTGTGCCTTCAAAGTAGGGGAATCTCTTTGCATTGAAAAACTAGATTTTTTATTACCCAACACTCTGATTATTCTTATATCTATAACGTTGTAGTATTTCATATCAAGAGAACTTTTATGTTATGGGGACGAGGTGAAGTTCAATTCTCTATACTTTCCTCATCCTCGTATATGTATGTTTTATGGGGATCTATTAATCATTCAATGGAGAGTTATTATGATTTGGAGACAAACAATTTGTAGTTTTTTTCATGCCCTTCCATCCATGGGTTTTGGGCTATATAGAATTCATCCATGTTCATCTCACAAAAGAGTGTATTTCTGGTCTAGATATTTGCCTCATATCCTTGATAAGGGAGGTGTTTATCCTTCAACCACTAATGTGTCACCCACATGTTCTTGCATAAGTAAGGCGTGCAATCCTTCTCTAGCTCATTTATGGTCTCATGGTCAGAATTGGTGATGCTCCATTACATGGTTGGGAGGTTTTTTCGAAATAAATCTCTCTTTATATTCATGTTGGCCTCTTCTTAATTGGAATTATATTCCTCCACATAGTCAGATCATAGAGATTGTTTCTATGGGTTTCCTGCTGACCACAGTGAAGTACTGCTAATAGTTGATGAGGGACTATATACGGTTAACCCTAGTGTTTTTAGAACCTATATATACAAAGTTGTATTAGTTTTGAGCACATATATATACAAAAGAGTATAGGAAAGGATAGGATTTCCATGTCCATGAGAAATATCATCATGGAGAGATTGACCATAGTGGGTGTTAGGATTAGAGTCCACGCGATCTCTATTTTCACTACTGTGAGGAGAACTTTTGAAGTGTTGATCAAATTATACTTTATTTTAATATTATACATAACCTTGAGGTTTCTATGATATCTGTCACACAATCTCAAGGACAATAGCACTGAGCATATAAAAAATATGAGCTTCATTCTGTATCATGTACAAAATATGATTGCTTTCCCTTTGGGGTGGAGAAAGGATATGAGCCTAATAAATGATCATTTTGAAAATATATTGATAACCATTTGGTGATATAGGGATATGATCTCACTACTGAGAAGTTGTTGAAGTATTCTAGTGTGATTTTTTGTATCATTAGTAATATGAGCTTGCATGTTGGTGGTTACCTGGATATTCCAGTCAATACAAAATTAAGCGGTGGTATGTTACTAGATAAAATAAGAATTTCCCACAAAAATATATCAATGGACCTATGGAATGAAATAAGGGTTATGATCATACTTCTATATATCCTCTGAATGATACTACTACATTTTTTCATCAGTGGAAGTCAGGATATGAATCTGGAATTCATAGGCTGTTGGATTATTCTGAGTTTCTTAATCTATTCGAATATGAGAATTATTTGAGGAAATTTAATATTTTATTTATGAAACTTGATTTTAATGGGGATGTGATCCCAATATTGGGCCTTCAAAGTATTTCTTGGGTATTTTTTTCATTGATGCGTGCCTATCCTAAGGCATGTTCCAAACTAAACTGGTGATTCCAAATCAGAATGGGGATATGAGCCTAGTCCTTCACCTTTAGAGTATAACCCTTTTCTTTTCAACAGGAATGTGAATCTATCCTAAGTAATGTTCCAAACTGATCCAGTGATCCCTAGTTAGAATAGGGATATAATTCCAGTCCTATGCATCATCCTTCACAAGAATATTCTGATAATACTCCTGGAAAAGGGAAAGAATGTTTTCTAGATTCACTGTAGCCAAGTTTTCTTATTGATAATGGTGATATGATGCTTTGGCTATTGATATAGTGACATCTGCATGTCATTGCATCTGTACCAGTGCCATAATATTCTAATGGATATCTTTTTCTATTTCTATAATGTAGTGACACTTTAGAAAATTGTGTTAAGGAGTTTATGCTTACACATTTCTATCCTCCCAAACATACTGGAAGAAGTATTTTATTGAAGTAGGGATATAAGAACACTTATTTGATCCTTGTTCCATCAGAATATTTCTATGATATTAATTCATGGGGGAAGTCATATGTTCTTCCCCCATGCTTGTTGTGGCAATATGGAACGAGACTTGATCTAAGTGAGCAGGGATATGATCCTGGCCACAAGACACCACTGGAATATACTGATGTTATTAGTAATTAGAAGTAGGGATATGAGCCCACTTCTTTTAATATACATCTTTTTGTGACCCATGGGAACTCATTTGTACCTATTCATGAGTTTTTAGGGTGGGTATTTGTCAGGTGGTTCTATTAGAGGGAGACTGGGGGGCATTGGAAGGATGAAACTAGTGATGTGGTTGATAGGATCCAACCTAGGTAGCTCCTAAACCAGGATGGATCCAAAGTCAGCTCCATGATCCAACATCCTAATATATGAAAGGTTCTAATTTTTTTATTTTGTGTATAAGATTCTGAACAGATTTGTGGTGGTGATAGGTGCCTCTAGTTTCATCACAACTTTCCCTAAATGACATAGACTTGTTAACTTCACCATCTATAGTCCTCTATGTGTATCCGTGAATTTCTGGATCATTCCATGTTGGTTGTATTCATGAACCATCACATTCACCACTAAATGATGAAGGTGTCTGGTGGTTGAGGTTGTTTTGTGACCAGTGGAGGTTACTGTTATAGCTGAGGTTCCAGAACATTCACTTGTTGGAGAAATGATCTCATTTTAAGAAGATTGTGAGAGACATTTTTAAGGTCACAAAGATAACAAGGAAGGATTTCACCAATCAATTTATCATTTCAAGTTTCAAACATTCTCAATTAACTATGCACATGCAACACAATTGTCCTTTATTATTCCTGATTCAACCATTTTTTCTCACATGTACTTTTCATGGAGAGAATGGAAAATTTCATTAAATCCCAAATTATATTTTATTATTGAATCATTTCACATCGATTGTACCATGTTTTTCATAGGGAACATAAAATATATCCCAAATCATGGTCAACTAATCATTTTTATTATTTGAGAGATTTAAGATGGGTTCACCATTTCCCCCCTGCAAAATTAAATGTTTCCCCGAGTTTAGGAAACAAGATTAAAGATGACTATAATGATTCATTTTTTCTATCATTACATGATTTTACATCATGTTCACCATTTTTTCCAAAAAAATGTGGATGTTTTTTTTTCTGATTCTCAGTTGTGGGTGATTGAGGGTGGTTTCAAAATAACTTGGGTCGAGTTTACTATTTTTGTCTATAATGGAAACACCTAATGGTTCTCATATCTATGAAAAGGCATGAACCTACCTTATAAAGGAAAGTATCCAGTTTGGTTTTAAATATAAACCACACTTAGAACTCACATTGGCCTGGAGGAAGGGTGATCAGTCACATATCACCCTTTGGTGGAGAATTATTTTCTTTTATGGGGATCTCTGATATATTTAGGGTATGTTTTTTAATTTCATATAGATCCTAATATAGGATTGTTTACCCTAATAAAATTATTGAGTGTTGAATATTTCTACATGTAAAGGGGTAACTATTAATGAGACCATCTGTATGTATATAATTTTCTCATATGTTTCTTATTAGTGCTTAAAAATGGGTAGTTTCTTATATTTTAATGTAATATAACTAGGAACTCCTAAGTTTAATTCCTTCCAAGAAGGAAATTGTTATTTCTAGGATGGGATTAAATCATCATGAGTTGTCCTATGTATCCTGATTATAATAAGAATAAAGACCCACATAGTTTTTTAAAGTCAAGGATGTGAAATTTAATGTTATGTGTAAATGATGTATATAAGAAAACTTAGGCATCATTATGGAGCTTGATCCTTAGAAAGAATTCCTATATATCATACTTATTCTAGGAATACGAGTCATCATAGTTTTATCTACCCTCAACCCTATAGTAGATGGTAATAGATAATTAATGCTCGTAAGTGTTTTTTACCTAATGTTTAACAATATGTGAATGCTTTCAGAACTTACACCAAGTTAGATTCCCTTGTATAGGGGTAGTAATATCATGTCACTAAATTGGCCATACACACTAACGTTTACCTAGATGGTGGATATTTATGATTTAGTGATATGATAATTTCAAATCCCTAAGACCACGTGTGTTATTCCTGGTATGAGAGATAAGGGATAAGAAGTGATCAAACATTATATATATGGATATATAACTTATGAATTTAGGTGGGCCTAATGGGGTGTTTGATATGGATCATAGTCCTTAGGAAGGCATCCTATATATCCTTATAATTGTAGGAATCAGAGTCCTCATAGTTCAAATAGCTTCTCAATTTGCTAATGGACGAGGAAGAAAAATAAAAATAGAGTATATTTTGGGTCTCATGGGTTAGAGTTTCTAAGATATAAAGAAACTTACAATATGTTGGATTCCTATTAAAAGATATTTCAGTCTTACACATTGAAGGATAAAGTAGGAACCATGAGTATTTTTCTAAGAATGTCTGGATATCATGAGGATGCCATAATACCCATAGGATTATATGAGTATCCATTCATAATATATTATGAAAAATTATCATATGTAAGGGTAATCACCAACAAAAGACTCATGGTTTGGGGTTAAAATCGTTCAAGGGAATATTCCCAAGTACTTATACTATACAAGGATGGCATGGATGAGGGTGTATGATTGACATGTCCAGAGTGTCTGACTAACTTGTTAAGATTGTCTACCTGAAATGTCTGAGGATGTCTAAACATGTCCACAATGTATGGTAGAAATGTCTAAGAACCATCTCGTGATCTAGGAGAATTTTTTGGGTACTCTTCATGTGATCTATGTATATGCATATAATTTTGTCACATGATCAATATTGGCATGTTGGAGAGCTATTGCGTTATCTGGATGACATGCTAGGTGTAGAGACCCGAAGCTTGACGTACATGGACATTACATTACATTTGCGGAATACTTAGTACATAACAAAAACACACACACAAGGATCGTAATAGTTTAGTGTCTTTGGAAACTCGGAACGTAATCTTCTAATCGTGGTGAAAGATCTTCAACATCTCCTATAAAGATCTTCCCCTTTTTTTTACCTAAAACCTTTCTTTATATCCTGGGGAAAAGAAAACATAAAAGGGTGAGCTCAAATGCTCAGCAAGGGCAAATAAAGGAAATAAAAATCATATCATATCTTTATGAAAATCAAAACCTGCAAAAGAGATCATAATATCTTAACATGGAATAAATCATAGAAGTGAAAATGAGATCCCCATAATCATAACATAAAACTTGAAACTTTGTGGCATGCACACATAATCATGGAAAATCATTTCTTGTTAGTCATGACTCATTGCCAAGACTATCTTAGTGGACAAAGTCCCTTTCTGAACCGAGTTCACTCCTCGTTTCAGTCCTGTTTCACTGAACCGAAATAACCTTCCGTTCCAGCCATGTCTATCTCATGAGATATAAATCTTTACCCAATGAATTGGAGGGAGATATAGGTCCCACCCATCTTATAATGAATCCTTTCTTATGTGTGCCACATAATCATAAAACATACATCATCGCATAACACATGTAACAAAAATGGGATTCTTGAAACATCATGACATCATAAATCAATTCATATAAGATAAAGGAATTCATAAAAATAATTCCATCACAACATGAACAAATCAATTTAATAATAGGGATAAAAACAGAACCCTTTATTATCTTAGATGGAAAATCATTTTGATAAAACACTTGAACTCCATTCTTGAGGAAAATATCCTTTCTTCTTAAAAAACATTTTTCCTTTCATAACATGTCATACAACTTTAAAATAAAAGAAGTTGATTAAAAATAAACTTGAAAACTTTTAAAGGAAGCTTTTTGGAAACAATGTTTTAAAAATCCATTCATGCCGTATAAGTTAAAAAAAACATTCATCGTACTTTTGTCGGAAAAGTCAAAAAGTACCTCGTACGAAAAACGACAAAAGATTCCTTTCGTACATATTACTAAAAACTCACCGAAGGGTAAAAATGGATTTAAACAATTGTAGGTGGATGGAAATAATATTACATATTTATGAAACATGGATGTGGATGATAAAATACACCCCAGTAAATGCTTACGAATAAACAATCTCGGATAAAAATGAGATTGTGATATTTCCCTTACCTTATGTCCGACTTGCTTTGTAAGTGTCTGAACCTCCTGTATAATGATTTAAATCATGTTATTGACTTATTCCAGAATCATATTCATTGTTATGATATCATATATGGTTCACTTATGACATTATATTACCCGTTCTTTTGTAAATTCCATGTTAAAGAAGCGTTTTGGGTAAAATCGTTCCATTTATCGTAGGTGTTTTGACTTGTTGTTATTGACATTATTATTACTTATATCAGGATTTACTTACTTCCAGAATATAAAATATGATTTATATATCATATATATTCAGTATATATATATATATAATAGATAGATAAATGAAATGAAAAACATCGTTCATGGAGACGGTAGTCCGTACGTACGCATGAACGCTGTTTTCCTTTCCCTATTGCCTTGAATGGAAGTAAGTAGATGACATACATATATATATATACATAAATCCAGTAGCTTTATAATGTCATATATTTCATTATTATTTCTTATATATACTTTATAATCATTCTTAAATGGTTAACATGGAGAATGAATCTCATCGCGTCGTGGAGACGGTAGTCCGTACGTACGCACGAGCGATGATATCATTTCTATAATTATTGAATTGAATTGGAGTGGATTATACAATATATCAGAATCAATATGATGTTGTAATAACTATGTATAGTTATTCTTTACACCATTATACCCATCCATGTAAGGTGGTGGTGGAAAATAGATTACACCACGGCGTGGAGACGGTATTCCGTACGTACGCACGCGCGGTGATTTCTTTTTCCGTAGGATGGATAGATGGTGAAATAGGGTTGTTTCATACTTATAATAAAATATCAGTATATGAGGTATACTGATGTTATTACTTCATAATGAAACAACCTAATAAGAAGAAGTGGAAGAAGAAATAAAGATGAAAGAATTGGTAACGGTAATTACCTCTTCTTTGAAGTGCCTCTTTGAGACCTCCTCTTAGGGCACTAAAATTGGTCTTTGAGGAAGACCGGAACCTCTAGGATGTTTCTAGGGAAGTGGAGAAAAGATTTTGGCAGGGGTTGGCCGAGCTTGAGTGCTCAAATTGCTGTGAGGAGGAGGGGGAGGAGGTGTCCTTTTATAAGGGGGGAGAGGGGCACCTTAGGAATACCTCAAAATATTATTTTATATTAATGTCAAAATCGGTTTATAATGGTTCCAAATGGTCTTATTTAGAAGCTAAAGTGGGGATGGGTCGAAATCCTATCAACCAATAGGATTTAGACAAGTTTAGGTTATTATTTTAACCTTATCAATTATATTTAACTCTAAGTTAAATAATTTTACTTTTACCGTGTCTTTTTGTTTTCTTTCACTATATGGTTAATACACTTACTATAACATGCCAAAAGAACCCCAAATTGTATATTATTAATCAATATATCCTTATCTAAGTCATTTGGCCGAACCTTAGATTTTTAGGAATAAAATAACAATTAATAATATAATATTTGATTTAAAAACTATTTTGTGTCAATTTTGACACTATTTGATATATGATTTTTTTGAAAGTCATAACAGAATTATATGTTCGAACCAAGTTGATTAAATCAACACTAATACATCATAGTAACCTATAAAATTAGTTTAATTCATAAAAAGTCTTAAATTACATTCATTTGAGCATTTATAACATCAATTATGTTAATATTTCCTTAAAAGGGTAATTACTGCATCATCGTTGTATCAAAAATAAGGTAATTTATTTAAAGTCTAAAAATTATAAATAAAATATCATTATGTAGGAAATCTTTTTAGATTTATAATGAATATTTATAGGCGAACTTATCTTATGTATAACCCCATATTAAAAATGTTTTAGTAAATAAACTTTGATTTTAACTCTTTTAACTCTTCTTTGAATTAAATAATAATAAATGTCCTAATCTAATCCAAGTGGGCCTAAATGGTCATATTATATTCATAAGGTTGTTTTTGGCCGAATTACACTTATCCAATAGAATTAGGACATGTGTTAGGGTAATAGTAATATCATATTTACCCTTAGTTACCCTATTTACTATTAACCGTGGTAAAAAAAGTAAAAAGTTACTATTCACCAAAAATTATTTTCATCTCATTGAACCACATTTTAGTCCTTGATATTAACCGTGTCTGTCGGATTTTTGAAATTCCATTCATAGAAGTGGTAAAATTAAGTTTTATGCAAAATTCAGTTTTTAACCTACCACTTAGTAGTTTCACTATTCATCAAAAATTGATGTTTTTCAGAACAATGCCAAAATTTCTTCCTAAGCTATATTTCATATTCCGAATTCAAAAATGAAGTCTATTTTACCAAATTCATATCATGGAAGTTGCATTAAATAATTTTATAATTAAATCCCGCTGTTAAAACAAAGAGCGTGTTTTTAAGAAACAATATCTATCAAAAGATTGACACTTGTTTATGTCTAGTTTAAATGTGAAATTATATCCAATGACCAACATTGTATTAAATTGTAAAAATATATTCTAAATATACTTTAAAACCACTCAAATTAATAATTTATCAATATTAATTATTTCGATTGAAAAAGTTGTTTTTAACTAAAATTTAGTAATTTTCACTATTCATCAAAATATGAAAGTTATCCGAAAATCACCAAAATTTCACCTTAGGCTAAATTTGATACTCCGAATCCAAAAATAAAGTCCATTTTGGGAGCTAAAATTTCTAAAATTTTAAAAGGTGGTTATTACTATTCATAACTACTAGTTATAATAATATTTTAATAGCATATCGTTGTTTAGTGAAACTCGGTATTGCGTACTACACACGCTATCGAGGAAGGTCGTGATTGCGTGTAATGCAAGGCAAGTCAAGGATGTGTGTTGTTCAAGCTCCTTTTGGAGTAGCGTACAACACAAGACATTAGTGAAATAAAAAAGAATATTTTTCATAAAATCTCGGGCTGTTACATTCTACCCCCCTTAAAATGAATTTCGCCCTCGAAATTCGTCGGGGTTATAAATGGTTTACTATTCGAAAGTTTCTTTAATAGAAACCCACATCGTAAAAAGGAATACCAAAACTTGGCTTTAAAAACTAAAGTATGAAATGTAACGATTACCCAAATAAACTAATCACTGGGTTTCCACATAGGTGAAAATATGGATATGGAAGAGAAATCTAACCATCATGTTCTTATGGAGAGTGGTAGAGAACATGGCTATGGAAAAGCCAGTAATCACAAATCCATAAATTTGTGACGATCTAAGGTACCATCTGATTCATCAGGTATAAGAGAACTAGGACAACATTTTTGGTTTTCAAGATCATTTCCCTAAAGTTAAAGAATTTGAATTAGAATAAATACTTACTTTATTTTGGTACAATCTCACTGTTGTTCGTGCCATTAACAATTTCCACTTCATCTCTTAAATAAATGAAGTTGAATTTGTTATTCGTGAAGTGTTAGCAGATCATGTGATAGAATGACGGGTCATTCCATCTGTCTCAAAAGGTTAGCAAAATTTATATACATAAGTCGATCTATAGTGGGATTAATCATATATGGTTCCTGTAGAGACCCGAAGCTTGACGTACATGGACATTACATTACATTTGTGGAATACTTAGTACATAACAAAAACACACACACAAGGATCGTAATAGTTTAGTGTCTTTGGAAACTCGGAACGTAATCTTCTAATCGTGGTGAAAGATCTTCAACATCTCCTATAAAGATCTTCCCCTTTTTTACCTAAAACCTTTCTTTATATCCTGGGGAAAAGAAAACATAAAAGGGTGAGCTCAAATGCTCAGCAAGGGCAAATAAAGGAAATAAAAATCATATCATATCTTTATGAAAATCAAAACCTGCAAAAGAGATCATAATATCTTAACATGGAATAAATCATAGAAGTGAAAATGAGATCCCCATAATCATAACATAAAACTTGAAACTTTGTGGCATGCACACATAATCATGGAAAATCATTTCTTGTTAGTCATGACTCATTGCCAAGACTATCTTAGTGGACAAAGTCCCTTTCTGAACCGAGTTCACTCCTCGTTTCAGTCCTGTTTCACTGAACCGAAATAACCTTCCGTTCCAGCCATGTCTATCTCATGAGATATAAATCTTTACCCAATGCATTGGAGGGAGATATAGGTCCCACCCATCTTATAATGAATCCTTTCTTATGTGTGCCACATAATCATAAAACATACATCATCGCATAACACATGTAACAAAAATGGGATTCTTGAAACATCATGACATCATAAATCAATTCATATAAGATAAAGGAATTCATAAAAATAATTCCATCACAACATGAACAAATCAATTTAATAATAGGGATAAAAACAGAACCCTTTATTATCTTAGATGGAAAATCATTTTGATAAAACACTTGAACTCCATTCTTGAGGAAAATATCCTTTCTTCTTAAAAAACATTTTTCCTTTCATAACATGTCATACAACTTTAAAATAAAAGAAGTTGATTAAAAATAAACTTGAAAACTTTTAAAGGAAGCTTTTTGGAAACAATGTTTTAAAAATCCATTCATGCCGTATAAGTTAAAAAAAATATTCATCGTACTTTTGTCGGAAAAGTCAAAAAGTACCTCGTACGAAAAACGACAAAAGATTCCTTTCGTACATATTACTAAAAACTCACCGAAGGGTAAAAATGGATTTAAACAATTGTAGGTGGATGGAAATAATATTACATATTTATGAAACATGGATGTGGATGATAAAATACACCCCAGTAAATACTTACGAATAAACAATCTCGGATAAAAATGAGATTGTGATATTTCCCTTACCTTATGTCCGACTTGCTTTGTAAGTGTCTGAACCTCCTGTATAATGATTTAAATCATGTTATTGACTTATTCCAGAATCATATTCATTGTTATGATATCATATATGGTTCACTTATGACATTATATTACCCGTTCTTTTGTAAATTCCATGTTAAAGAAGCGTTTTGGGTAAAATCGTTCCATTTATCGTAGGTGTTTTGACTTGTTGTTATTGACATTATTATTACTTATATCAGGATTTACTTACTTCCAGAATATAAAATATGATTTATATATCATATATATTCAGTATATATATCTATATAATAGATAGATAAATGAAATGAAAAACATCGTTCATGGAGACGGTAGTCCGTACGTACGCATGAACGCTGTTTTCCTTTCCCTATTGTCTTGAATGGAAGTAAGTAGATGACATACATATATATATATACATAAATCCAGTAGCTTTATAATGTCATATATTTCATTATTATTTCTTATATATACTTTATAATCATTCTTAAATGGTTAACATGGAGAATGAATCTCATCGCGTCGTGGAGACGGTAGTCCGTACGTACGCACGAGCGATGGTATCATTTCTATAAATATTGAATTGAATTGGAGTGGATTATACAATATATCAGAATCAATATGATGTTGTAATAACTATGTATAGTTATTCTTTACACCATTATACCCATCCATGTAAGGTGGTGGTGGAAAATAGATTACACCACGGCGTGGAGACGGTATTCCGTACGTACGCACGCGCGGTGATTTCTTTTTCCGTAGGATGGATAGATGGTGAAATAGGGTTGTTTCATACTTATAATAACATATCAGTATATGAGGGATACTGATGTTATTACTTCATAATGAAACAACCTAATAAGAAGAAGTGGAAGAAGAAATAAAGATGAAAGAATTGGTAACGGTAATTACCTCTTCTTTGAAGTGCCTCTTTGAGACCTCCTCTTAGGGCACTAAAATTGGTCTTTGAGGAAGACCGGAACCTCTAGGATGTTTCTAGGGAAGTGGAGAAAAGATTTTGGCAGGGGTTGGCCGATCTTGAGTGCTCAAATTGGTGTGAGGAGGAGGGGGAGGAGGTGTCCTTTTATAAGGGAGGAGAGGGGCACCTTAGGAATACCTCAAAATATTATTTTATATTAATGTCAAAATCGGTTTATAATGGTTCCAAATGGTCTTATTTCGAAGCTAAAGTGGGGATGGGTCGAAATCCTATCAACCAATAGGATTTAGACAAGTTTAGGTTATTATTTTAACCTTATCAATTATATTTAACTCTAAGTTAAATAATTTTACTTTTACCGTGTCTTTTTGTTTTCTTTCACTATATGGTTAATACACTTACTATAACATGCCAAAAGAACCCCAAATTGTATATTATTAATCAATATATCCTTATCTAAGTCATTTGGCCGAACCTTAGATTTTTAGGAATAAAATAACAATTAATAATATAATATTTGATTTAAAAACTATTTTGTGTCAATTTTGACACTATTTGATATATGATTTTTTTGAAAGTCATAACAGAATTATATGTTCGAACCAAGTTGATTAAATCAACACTAATACATCATAGTAACCTATAAAATTAGTTTAATTCATAAAAAGTCTTAAATTACATTCATTTGAGCATTTATAACATCAATTATGTTAATATTTCCTTAAAAGGGTAATTACTGCATCATCGTTGTATCAAAAATAAGTTAATTTATTTAAAGTCTAAAAATTATAAATAAAATATAATTATGTAGGAAATCTTTTTAGATTTCTAATGAATATTTATAGGCGAACGTATCTTATGTATAACCCCATATTAAAAATGTTTTAGTAAATAAACTTTGATTTTAACTCTTTTAACTCTTCTTTGAATTAAATAATAATAAATGTCCTAATCTAATCCAAGTGGGCCTAAATGGTCATATTATATTCATAAGGTTGTTTTTGGCCGAATTACACTTATCCAATAGAATTAGGACATGTGTTAGGGTAATAGTAATATCATATTTACCCTTAGTTACCCTATTTACTATTAACCGTGGTAAAAAAAGTAAAAAGTTACTATTCACCAAAAATTATTTTCATCTCATTGAACCACATTTTAGTCCTTGATATTAACCGTGTCTGTCGGATTTTTGAAATTCCATTCATAGAAGTGGTAAAATTAAGTTTTATGCAAAATTCAGTTTTTAACCTACCACTTAGTAGTTTCACTATTCATCAAAAATTGATGTTTTTCAGAACAATGCCAAAATTTCTTCCTAAGCTATATTTCATATTCCGAATTCAAAAATGAAGTCTATTTTACCAAATTCATATCATGGAAGTTGCATTAAATAATTTTATAATTAAATCCCGCTGTTAAAACAAAGAGCGTGTTTTTAAGAAACAATATCTATCAAAAGATTGACACTTGTTTATGTCTAGTTTAAATGTGAAATTATATCCAATGACCAACATTGTATTAAATTGTAAAAATATATTCTAAATATACTTTAAAACCACTCAAATTAATAATTTATCAATATTAATTATTTCGATTGAAAAAGTTGTTTTTAACTAAAATTTAGTAATTTTCACTATTCATCAAAATATGAAAGTTATCCGAAAATCACCAAAATTTCACCTTAGGCTAAATTTGATACTCCGAATCCAAAAATAAAGTCCATTTTGGGAGCTAAAATTTCTAAAATTTTAAAAGGTGGTTATTACTATTCATAACTACTAGTTATAATAATATTTTAATAGCATATCGTTGTTTAGTGAAACTCGGTATTGCGTACTACACACGCTATCGAGGAAGGTCTTGATTGCGTGTAATGCAAGGCAAGTCAAGGATGTGTGTTGTTCAATCTCCTTTTGGAGTAGCGTACAACACAAGACATTAGTGAAATAAAAAAGAATATTTTTCATAAAATCTCGGGCTGTTACATTCTACCCCCCTTAAAATGAATTTCGCCCTCGAAATTCGTCGGGGTTATAAATGGTTTACTATTCGAAAGTTTCTTTAATAGAAACCCACATCGTAAAAAGGAATACCAAAACTTGGCTTTAAAAACTAAAGTATGAAATGTAACGATTACCCAAATAAACTAATCACTGGGTTTCCACATAGGTGAAAATATGGATATGGAAGAGAAATCTAACCATCATGTTCTGATGGAGAGTGGTAGAGAACATGGCTATGGAAAAGCCAGTAATCACAAATCCATAAATTTGTGACGATCTAAGGTACCATCTGATTCATCAGGTATAAGAGAACTAGGACAACATTTTTGGTTTTCAAGATCATTTCCCTAAAGTTAAAGAATTTGAATTAGAATAAATACTTACTTTATTTTGGTACAATCTCACTGTTGTTCGTGCCATTAACAATTTCCACTTCATCTCTTAAATAAATGAAGTTGAATTTGTTATTCGTGAAGTGTTAGCAGATCATGTGATAGAATGACGGGTCATTCCATCTGTCTCAAAAGGTTAGCAAAATTTATATACATAAGTCGATCTATAGTGGGATTAATCATATATGGTTCCTGTAGAGACCCGAATCTTGACGTACATGGACATTACATTACATTTGCGGAATACTTAGTACATAACAAAAACACACACACAAGGATCGTAATAGTTTAGTGTCTTTGGAAACTCGGAACGTAATCTTCTAATCGTGGTGAAAGATCTTCAACATCTCCTATAAAGATCTTCCCCTTTTTTTTACCTAAAACCTTTCTTTATATCCTGGGGAAAAGAAAACATAAAAGGGTGAGCTCAAATGCTCAGCAAGGGCAAATAAAGGAAATAAAAATCATATCATATCTTTATGAAAATCAAAACCTGCAAAAGAGATCATAATATCTTAACATGGAATAAATCATAGAAGTGAAAATGAGATCCCCATAATCATAACATAAAACTTGAAACTTTGTGGCATGCACACATAATCATGGAAAATCATTTCTTGTTAGTCATGACTCATTGCCAAGACTATCTTAGTGGACAAAGTCCCTTTTTGAACTGAGTTCACTCCTCGTTTCAGTCCTGTTTCACTGAACCGAAATAACCTTCCGTTCCAGCCATGTCTATCTCATGAGATATAAATCTTTACCCAATGCATTGGAGGGAGATATAGGTCCCACCCATCTTATAATGAATCCTTTCTTATGTGTGCCACATAATCATAAAACATACATCATCGCATAACACATGTAACAAAAATGGGATTCTTGAAACATCATGACATCATAAATCAATTCATATAAGATAAAGGAATTCATAAAAATAATTCCATCACAACATGAACAAATCAATTTAATAATAGGGATAAAAACAGAACCCTTTATTATCTTAGATGGAAAATCATTTTGATAAAACACTTGAACTCCATTCTTGAGGAAAATATCCTTTCTTCTTAAAAAACATTTTTCCTTTCATAACATGTCATACAACTTTAAAATAAAAGAAGTTGATTAAAAATAAACTTGAAAACTTTTAAAGGAAGCTTTTTGGAAACAATGTTTTAAAAATCCATTCATGCCGTATAAGTTAAAAAAAACATTCATCGTACTTTTGTCGGAAAAGTCAAAAAGTACCTCGTACGAAAAACGACAAAAGATTCCTTTCGTACATATTACTAAAAACTCACCGAAGGGTAAAAATGGATTTAAACAATTGTAGGTGGATGGAAATAATATTACATATTTATGAAACATGGATGTGGATGATAAAATACACCCCAGTAAATACTTACGAATAAACAATCTCGGATAAAAATGAGATTGTGATATTTCCCTTACCTTATGTCCGACTTGCTTTGTAAGTGTCTGAACCTCCTGTATAATGATTTAAATCATGTTATTGACTTATTCCAGAATCATATTCATTGTTATGATATCATATATGGTTCACTTATGACATTATATTACCCGTTCTTTTGTAAATTCCATGTTAAAGAAGCGTTTTGGGTAAAATCGTTCCATTTATCGTAGGTGTTTTGACTTGTTGTTATTGACATTATTATTACTTATATCAGGATTTACTTACTTCCAGAATATAAAATATGATTTATATATCATATATATTCAGTATATATATATATATAATAGATAGATAAATGAAATGAAAAACATCGTTCATGGAGACGGTAGTCCGTACGTACGCATGAACGCTGTTTTCCTTTCCCTATTGTCTTGAATGGAAGTAAGTAGATGACATACATATATATATATACATAAATCCAGTAGCTTTATAATGTCATATATTTCATTATTATTTCTTATATATACTTTATAATCATTCTTAAATGGTTAACATGGAGAATGAATCTCATCGCGTCGTGGAGACGGTAGTCCGTACGTACGCACGAGCGATGATATCATTTCTATAAATATTGAATTGAATTGGAGTGGATTATACAATATATCAGAATCAATATGATGTTGTAATAACTATGTATAGTTATTCTTTACACCATTATACCCATCCATGTAAGGTGGTGGTGGAAAATAGATTACACCACGGCGTGGAGACGGTATTCCGTACGTACGCACGCGCGGTGATTTCTTTTTCCGTAGGATGGATAGATGGTGAAATAGGGTTGTTTCATACTTATAATAACATATCAGTATATGAGTGATACTGATGTTATTACTTCATAATGAAACAACCTAATAAGAAGAAGTGGAAGAAGAAATAAAGATGAAAGAATTGGTAACGGTAATTACCTCTTCTTTGAAGTGCCTCTTTGAGACCTCCTCTTAGGGCACTAAAATTGGTCTTTGAGGAAGACCGGAACCTCTAGGATGTTTCTAGGGAAGTGGAGAAAAGATTTTGGCAGGGGTTGGCCGAGCTTGAGTGCTCAAATTGGTGTGAGGAGGAGGGGGAGGAGGTGTCCTTTTATAAGGGAGGAGAGGGGCACCTTAGGAATACCTCAAAATATTATTTTATATTAATGTCAAAATCGGTTTATAATGGTTCCAAATGGTCTTATTTCGAAGCTAAAGTGGGTATGGGTCGAAATCCTATCAACCAATAGGATTTAGACAAGTTTAGGTTATTATTTTAACCTTATCAATTATATTTAACTCTAAGTTAAATAATTTTACTTTTACCGTGTCTTTTTGTTTTCTTTCACTATATGGTTTATAAACTTACTATAACATGCCAAAAGAACCCCAAATTGTATATTATTAATCAATATATCCTTATCTAAGTCATTTGGCCGAACCTTAGATTTTTAGGAATAAAATAACAATTAATAATATAATATTTGATTTAAAAACTATTTTGTGTCAATTTTGACACTATTTGATATATGATTTTTTTGAAAGTCATAACAGAATTATATGTTCGAACCAAGTTGATTAAATCAACACTAATACATCATAGTAACCTATAAAATTAGTTTAATTCATAAAAAGTCTTAAATTACATTCATTTGAGCATTTATAACATCAATTATGTTAATATTTCCTTAAAAGGGTAATTACTGCATCATCGTTGTATCAAAAATAAGTTAATTTATTTAAAGTCTAAAAATTATAAATAAAATATCATTATGTAGGAAATCTTTTTAGATTTATAATGAATATTTATAGGCGAACTTATCTTATGTATAACCCCATATTAAAAATGTTTTAGTAAATAAACATTGATTTTAACTCTTTTAACTCTTCTTTGAATTAAATAATAATAAATGTCCTAATCTAATCCAAGTGGGCCTAAATGGTCATATTATATTCATAAGGTTGTTTTTGGCCGAATTACACTTATCCAATAGAATTAGGACATGTGTTAGGGTAATAGTAATATCATATTTACCCTTAGTTACCCTATTTACTATTAACCGTGGTAAAAAAAGTAAAAAGTTACTATTCAACAAAAATTATTTTCATCTCATTGAACCACATTTTAGTCCTTGATATTAACCGTGTCTGTCGGATTTTTGAAATTCCATTCATAGAAGTAGTAAAATTAAGTTTTATGCAAAATTCAGTTTTTAACCTACCACTTAGTAGTTTCACTATTCATCAAAAATTGATGTTTTTCAGAACAATGCCAAAATTTCTTCCTAAGCTATATTTCATATTCCGAATTCAAAAATGAAGTCTATTTTACCAAATTCATATCATGGAAGTTGCATTAAATAATTTTATAATTAAATCCCGCTGTTAAAACAAAGAGCGTGTTTTTAAGAAACAATATCTATCAAAAGATTGACACTTGTTTATGTCTAGTTTAAATGTGAAATTATATCCAATGACCAACATTGTATTAAATTGTAAAAATATATTCTAAATATACTTTAAAACCACTCAAATTAATAATTTATCAATATTAATTATTTTGATTGAAAAAGTTGTTTTTAACTAAAATTTAGTAATTTTCACTATTCATCAAAATATGAAAGTTATCCGAAAATCACCAAAATTTCACCTTAGGCTAAATTTGATACTCCGAATCCAAAAATAAAGTCCATTTTGGGAGCTAAAATTTCTAAAATTTTAAAAGGTGGTTATTACTATTCATAACTACTAGTTATAATAATATTTTAATAGCATATCGTTGTTTAGTGAAACTCGGTATTGCGTACTACACACGCTATCGAGGAAGGTCGTGATTGCGTGTAATGCAAGGCAAGTCAAGGATGTGTGTTGTTCAAGCTCCTTTTGGAGTAGCGTACAACACAAGACATTAGTGAAATAAAAAAGAATATTTTTCATAAAATCTCGGGCTGTTACACTAGGAGGGCTCTGAATGGCTTGGTTGATACATCAATAAGAGTTTTCATGACTTGTATAACATATCCGTAGGGATCCTCAAAACATTCCCAACATGTCTAGATGACTTCACATGATGTGGGTAACATTTATGGAGGACTTCATGTGACTTGGGAGATATGTTTGACTGTGGTCGCATGATCTGGCTGAAATGTCCATGATTTTCCACATGATCTGGCTTACTTGTTTGGATACATTCAGAGAAATTCCTATGAAATGGAAAACATGTTTGAAGGACTTTTCATGAATTTTCCTAAAAATATGGAGAACTTCTCAAGTCTTTTATAATAATACTGGAGGACTTTTCATGACTTGGATGACATGCCCATGCGTCGTCGCATGATCTGGATGACATGTATGGGTCATGTCATGTGATATGGATGACATGTATAGGTTTTGTTACATGGTCTAGATGAAATTTCTAGGTGTTATTGCATGACTAATTAATAGGTCATGTGAATTTCATGACCCCATTTCATGAAAATTAGCATATCAATCTATGTGTAAGGCCTCCATATTCTTTATCCTATATCACATAAATGCCTCAATGTTTTTGGATAATTGTTTGGATGAGAAGTTGTGTGGCCAAGTAGATAGGTGAAAACTCCATTGTATGATCTGGGTAGCATACCAAAATCCCTTTGCATGATCAACATGGTGATCACATGAAGTTTATATGCAGGTTTCATAAGTCATTCCCC
Organism: Viscum album; assembly: GCA_963277665.1. Lineage (NCBI taxonomy): Eukaryota > Viridiplantae > Streptophyta > Magnoliopsida > Santalales > Viscaceae > Viscum > Viscum album. The sequence continues at coordinate 402,692,916 of OY728130.1, forward strand.
ATGTTTACCTAGTGTAATACCTTTGAGATTGCATGGATTTCTAATCCAAGAATTATGATATTAATTTTGTGCTCCCAAGTGTGTGTTTTTTGTTGATAGGGAGGATTTTATATGCCTCACCACCCCATATATATGTCACTTTTCATGGTGTATATATCATAGATATGAGAATGATTAAGTGGATCATCACGCATTTCATGTGAACCAGCCATGGGTTCTCAATGGATTCATCTTTATATCACATGATAAATAGAGACCATAATATCACTCCATCATTTCCATATTTATTAGACCCATGTCTTTTCAAAGGGATTTCACATAACCAAATCAACATGTAAATGGGCCTTCGCAAGATTAGGTAGATATGTTAGGGAGTCTTTCCGAGATTAGGATGGATGTTGAAGAGGCATTTATGTGATAAAATTAATATGTCAAAGGGACTTCGTAATATCAGGATGAAATGTTAGGGATTCTTCATGAGATTAGGATGCCTATCAAAGATTATTTTACTTGATCTAGGGAGAATTATTTGGGTAACTTTGTGGGATCAAGTTTTCTCATCCGAGGGAATTCCCATTAAAAACAGCATAACTCTCCTTCACATAAAGTTACCACCTTTTAATATTTTGTTTTATAATCCCTAAGAGGATCTCCCGTAAATTTTCAATTAAGGAATCACATGATCAAATAAATTTTTTTCTGAACCATCACATTATTAAGGTTACATTTCCAGCGTCCTTCTCAGGATGAGGCCGGATTTTTGGTGGGGAATTCATGTGATAAATGGACTGATCATGCGATCTACATCTACCCTTCACATGAAAACAACATTTCTCCCTTTCACATGAAGTCCCAATATTTTTAATATTTTATTTTATATTTGAATCTAATTTTTACATTTACCCATTTATTTTCAATCAGGGAATTGCATGATCAAATGGAAATGATTGACAGCCTTCGAAAAATGAAAGACGCATACTCTAAGGTTTTCACATGAAATAGTTGACATGCCTCTAGGGATATCACATGATTTTTGAACTACAAATATGATCCATATAATCTGTTTTCATGAAAATAATTGTCACTTAAATCATGTGAAGCTTCCTTCTTTTTCATCTTTCATTTCATAAGGTCTTTGGGGGATTATAATGTGTATGTCATTTGACATGTCGCATGATTAGAGGAATTTATCTAATGAAGGTTTATATAATCAGGAAGATATGTCTGAAGAGATTTGTTTGATTAAGAAGGATGTATCATGGGGATTTGTATGATCCGAATTATTTTTTGAACGGGCTTCACATGATCATTATTGAATAATGTGGAATGCATGATATAACTACATGACATTACTAGGGTCATGTGATCATGTATCCTCTTGTAGGTCATGATATACTCATGATCCATCCGGTTACTCTCCATGTAGCCATGATACTCCTTTCATCCTTTTGTGGAGGAAATAATACATATGATTTAGATATTTCTTTGATCCTTAAATTTTCAATTTCATTTTTTTGGGCATCAACACTATCTAATTAAAACAGAAATGAAAAAAAATTACATCACTTAATGGAGGTGGCAGTTCACACATACACAAAAGAAATGTTATTGTATACCAATGAATTTGAAGGTGAGAAGTTAGATGGGATACAATAATTACAAGGATTTAATTATGTCATAATTATCATATATAAACATTAAACTCATAATAATAATCATCCATGAAATGTGGTTGTGTAAAATTACTTACATCACCACGTAGACATTATATGTCATACGTACGCATGAGATATACCTTTACTTCCCATTTGATGGGAAAGTGCATAGATAATGGTGATTTTATAATAATAGTAGTATTTTAGTATATTTAGGATACTTAATATATTATTTTATGATAACTACAATAGATTTTGATGAGGTAATGAATAAGTAAAAATAAAGTGATTGATTAAGTCGATTACCTCTCCTTTGAAAGAACTTCTTTAAATATCCTCTTAAGGGTCCTAGGGTTGGCCTTTTGGGATGATGTAAACACATATAATGTGGATAAGGATGTTTATAATGTATTTTGGCAGGTTTTGGGTGAGATATAATGCTCAATGTGTTGTAATTAAGTGATGGAGGAGGTTCTCTTTTATAATTGAGGTGAGGGAACCTTTGGAATTTCTTGAAAGATTAAATTATAATATAGTAAATATAAAGCCAAATTCAAAAAAATCATAGGTATTTTAACCGAGGATACTATATGGTTGAAAGATCATAAAATAATAAATCATTTATGATTTAATGTGGTTCTGAAACCTTACCGTTTTTGTTTAACCCCTAAATTAACTTATTTTAACATTAACCATAGAAACGTATTTTTCACTCTTAAAGGGTTGTAATTTTACATATAAGGTGACTATTAACTCATAAATGTAAAATAGAAAAAAAAAATTAGGCCATATAATATCCACTTTCTCTTATTTCAATATTTTTTATGATTTTTAAATAATTTAATAAAATATTATTTTGATAAGTTATCATTAATGTCAATTTGGATACTATTCATTTAATTTGACTTCAAATACATCAATTAAAATATATATTTCAAGTATAATTAATTTTCAGATCTATTATATGTCATATTCATCTTAGAAATTAATTGAACAATATATATTTCTCAAATTATGTCACTTTTAATATTTTTAATATCATTTCCTTGATTTTTCAATTAATTGAATAAATATTATATTAGTGGTGTGGAAGAATTAAAGGTTATTAAATAATAACTAAAAATTATAAATAAATTATCATTATTAATATAATTTCAATTTGTAAAAAATTCAAATTTATATACATTCATAAAATTTATGTTCCACTGTGTTGACAAATAATAGATAATAAAAAATAAGAGCGTGAAATTTTGTATCTTAATTTTATTTAAATATTATATTGGTCATTTTCATGGACAAGTTTCCATTAAACAAATTAATTTAGATAATAAGTTGATAATTTACTAATTACCTTCATCCAAAAATAATTAATATTAAATATTATGACCTTATCACTTAGTTTTAACAATTATTTACATGATTTACTCTTTACCGAGCTGATAAATTTTAGCATGGTTATTATTCATATTGACCAAATATAAAAGTGGCATATTTAAAAATCATGATCCTCCAAATTCCAAATATGGAATCCATTTTTTAGGAATCAATTTCTCTAAGTGTTATAATTTTTTGTTAAATAATTGCGTAAAACGTAACCAAAATCTCTTTTAGAAAATAACATTTTTAATCATAATACTATATTTATTATTTTGTCATGCCTAGTAAAAACTCTAGATGAATGTTAAATAATTATATTGAGTATATAATATTCACATTTAATTTAAATCAATCTCCTATATTGATCTATTTAATTTATTAATATAAATAGACATTGTGTGCACATAAAAAATTAATAAAAACATTTCCATTATATTAAAATGATTTTTTTAATAATAAAAAAATGAATTTATTTTATAATTTCATAAAACTTATAGTTTTAATGATTTATTTATTCTTATTTATACCCACCAATTTTAACTAGAGGGTTATAATGTTCATAAAATAATATTTTAATAATACTTTTTAGTTTGTTTAAATTCATTGTAGTGTGTGACACAAGCTATCAAAGAGATTAAATTTATTTAAAAAGAGGCATAACATAAAATTTTAGGGTGTTACATTCAACCTTCCTTCAAAAAAAATTCATCCTTGAATTTTCTATAATGTCACCTCATTAATAGATTTGGGTACTTCTTAATTGTAATTTTCTCAAGTTCCCATTTCACCTCTTCTATCATATGATTTATCAAAAATATCCTTGCCAACTGAGTCATATGATTATTCAACACTTGTTCTCTAGTGTCCATATTCTATATAGGCACTGTCATAATAAGATAAATCAGGTTCTGATTTTATTAATTTTGAAGTTAGGAAATTCATTTGTTCTGGAATGTACATCCTTAATAAAGACATATGAAATACATCATGTACTTTAGAAATGTTGGGTGGAATTTCCAAATGGTAATCCATAACTATGATTATTTTTAGGATTTCAAAAGTGATAATATACCTATAGTTCATTTTTCCTTTATTAATGAATCTTATAACACCCTTATATGGAGATACCTTCAAGAAAATCTTATCTCCCACTTGAAATTCTAAATCTTTCCACTAGTTAATAGCATAGCTACTTTTCCTGATTTTAGATTCTTTGATATGGGTTTGAATAGTATATACCTTTTATATTGCCTCCTCTAAAATTTCTAAGAATAAAAGCTTCCTCTCACCAACTTTATCCTAAATAGTTGGTGCATGATATCTCTTTCCATATGATGCTTTATATAGTTCCACTTCAATGCTTAAAAGGAAGATATTTTTTATAATCAAATTATATTAGAGATAAATAATAATGCCACAGACCTTGAAAGACAAGTGACAATGAATTGAAAATATCTTATAATGTTTGGATAGTCCTTTCTAATTTCCCATCATTTTGAGGATGATAAGCGGTTCTCAATTGATGTTTGATATTTATAACCTAATGAATAATTTTATATAATTTCAATGTAAATCATGGATCATGATCATACACAATTAAAAGATGTGAACCATGAATTATTACACCTTACTTAATATATATTCGTGCAAGGTTCTCTAGATGTAAATATTCACTTATAGCAAAGAAATGTGCCAATTTGGTGTGGTGATCCACAATAAACCATATTGCATCATTATTTCTAGGAATATTTAGTAACATAGTGAAATTTTTCATAAAATTGTCATCTCATTTTCATATAGGAATAGGTAGAGGTTGCATGACTCCACAAGCATGTTGTATATCATCCTTATCCTATTGAAAAAAATCATCTTAACACATAATGATCAATTGTTTACTTTATATTATCCCAATAAAAATGTTCCTTCAAATATATATACGTCTTGGTACTACCATGGCATACAGAGAAATTCAAGCTATGAGAATCATCTAACAATTAAATTTTTAGCTCAAGTATATATGGAATACATTGCTTCTTTCAAAATTTCAGAACTTTATCTTCATATACTATGTCTGAAAATATCCCATCATTTATATCTTTAATTTTCTTTCAAATATTCTCATCATTAGGATTATAGATTTCTATAATTCTCAATAAATTTGGTTTGGAAATAATTTGAAAAGGAATTGTTGTTTCCCCTTCCTTAATAATTCCCATATCCATATATACTAAATCTACAAACATAGGATCTCCATAAATCCCCATTTCGGTTAGAAATACCTGATCTTCCATGCTTAGAGAATCTTATACCTTATTTGACTTTCCTGTTTGGTAGTGTATTGAGAAAAAATAATCTATTGATTTTCTCAAGCCATCGCCTTTTCATCATGTTAAGCTTAATTTATGAAAATATGTATTTTAGACTCTTATAATCCATATATATTTTAGAATTTTTACCAAATATATATTGTCTCCATATATTTAGATTAAAGATTTGGGATGATAACTCAAGATCATGTGTTGGATATTTTTTTCCATGAGTCATTAATTACCTTGATGAATAGGTAAAAACATTATCATTCTAAAAAATGATTCAATCAAGTCCCTTAATCTATGCATCACAATATATCACAAATCTATCATTTCCTAATGGAAGATTCAAAATCAGAGAACTCCCTAATCATCTCTTAAATTATTCAAACAATTATTCACTTTTATTTTTCCATATAAACATAACCCCTTTATAAGTAATATTGGTTCATCTGTTATCCAATTCAAAAAAAATTGAACAAATCTCTAATAGTAACCTTACAAGCAAAAAAAACTACATACCTGAACTATGTTTGTCAGTGTAGGCCATTCTTTGAATACCTTTTTCTTCATAAGATCAACTGAGATTCCATCCTTAGAGATAATATATCCATGAAAAGAAACTTTTTGAAGTCATAATTCATAATTTATAAATTTCCCATATAACACATTTCTTTTAATAGTCTAAATAATGATTTGTGAGTGATTCCATGGTCCTCTTAACTCTTAGAGTACACTAAGATATTGTCAATAAATACTTCAAAGAAGTTATCATCATATTCCTTGAATAATATATTCATTTGATCCATCAAGACATAGGGTTTATTTTTCAATCCAAATGGAATTACTGTGAAATCATAATGACCATACCTTATTTGGGAAGATGTATTCAGGATATCTTCCTTCTTTACTCAAAATTCATGATACCTATGAAAAAGTTAACTCTGAAAAATAATTATCTCTGTGAATTTGATCAAATATTTCCTCAATGTTAGGTATATGATACTTGTTTTTTAACATAATATTATTGATTTCCCTGTAATCAAAAAACAACCTCATAGATTCATATTTCTTATCAATGACAAGAATAGAGGATCCCCAACTTGAAACACTAGGGTTTATAAATCCTTTTTCACACAGATCCACTATTTACTTATTCAACTCAACTAATTCCATTGTGTACATTCTATAGGGAGTATTTGATGTTAGTCTTGTATCATGGACAACATCAGGGGAAACACAACTTAATTCTATGTTGTATGTCCAGGTAATTCCTTAGGAAATACATAAATGTATTCCAACACAATAGTCACATACTCAATTGGAATATTGACTTTTCCATCCATATATTGTGTCTTCTCTTCTTCCCCAAGAATCTCATTCAAAAGATCTCCTGAGGGTGGATCTAAACATGAATTAGAAGATGAAGTCTCTCCTATAAAGATAAATAATTATACATATTCATACTGAATCATAATTTTCTTCTCTTTATAATATAATTTTTTGACAATGTTTTGAAATCCAATCCATACCATTGATTATATCAAAATTTTCCATATTTATAATAATAAAGTTAGTAATTACTGCATTTTTATGTGTCATAATGGGAACTAGATGACACCTCATTATTATGGTGAGACTTATACTGGGAGTCTTAATTGAAAACTCCCTTATAAATTCTCTATGTAAATATCTAATTTTCCTAAAAAATATAGAAGATAAAAAATATTCAGAAGATCCAGAATCAAATAAGTAATTGGATAAATTTCAAGGAATTAATAAATTACCAACTACAACATCTTCAAGAACATCAACCTTTATAGTTTTGATCATAAAATCTTAACCTTTATAGTTTTTCCTTTTTGAGGTGAAGTTATGTTTAAACCAAGTAAAATAATTTTCATAGTGCCCCCATCTCCTTAAAGTTGAATCAATAAACATTTTTAGTTTTTCCTTCCTTTGTAATCATGAGCACTATCCCATTTTTATCTAAACTTGAAGAAAAATATATTTCATTTTAAATAGGTACCAAAGTGTTTCCTTCCACATGTATCGTATGTTGTAAAATCCCCCTTTCTCTTTTCCCCATATCCATTTTTGTCTCTATCACCCACTTCTTCTCCTACTTTCTATAAATGACATAAGTCTTAGAAAATTCTTTCTTTATCTTGATATCACATGAGAATATGTCCTCATATGATGAGAGTGTTTGAGAAACTAGTTTCCTTAAAAGTAATGGATTTTACCCAAAAAATAAATGTCCAACCTTACTCTTTATATTACATATGTAATCTATCGAATGTATTTATAACCTTGTAAATTTGGATTCATGCTTTGAAACATTTTCATCTTCCTTTTTTCTTAGAGTCAATATATTTTTTTCATATCCTCTTATTGTTTACATGGACTATATTTCTCCAAGAATAGTCCCTTAAAATCCTTTCATTCCATGATTACTATTTCCTTCTAATCCATAGTGTTTTGAATCAATCACTACCATTGATCTAAATCCCCAAAGAGATGATAAAATTACATGAAAAACTTTTCCCTTTCATTACTTCAAAAATTTAGAAATATCTTCTCAAGGGAACTTATCCATTGCTCATATACAAATGTATTTTTAGTCCCATTGAATAATAGAGGTTACTGGTGAATGAAGCGGTCTAACATTGTGGCATAATTTTTTGAATTAGCATGATTATACAAAAAAATAATGTTTTTTGGTAATAACCTAAGTTAGATTCCACAATATGGTTATAATTTTTTTAGATCTAACTGTAACTCCATCTCCAACTTCATTATCTTTCCCAAGAGGGAAACCCTACGTATGTTATGTTCATTGATACGGTTTCCATTCCTTATAATGGGCTCCATTTAAAAATAATGGAATACACTATATGATGTTATAATAATATGAAATATAATGTATAATCCCATAAATAGTAAAACAATTAATATAAATTGAAAATTTCATTCATAAAAAATATCACAATCATAAACTTTGTTTCTTTAGGAATATTCTCAAGGTTCATCATAGGTTACATTTCCTTATATATGTTTTCCTAAATATAGTTCCCAAGGTTTTTACAAAATATTCACTAATAAAAACTATAAATATACCAACTCTAGTAGCCCATATCCATTGGTACCTTATTACATTGGCACTATATTCAAGTAATCGCATACCAAAGTACTGACTAGTTTAGTACTATAGAAGAACCATATACAAACATGATTCCCATATTACATTGGAAATATAAAATATATAGCATAAAATCATTATTCAAACATTGATGTTATTAATAATATAATTCTTAATATCCTATGGAAATTAAAACAAATAAAAGGGTGATCTTAGATGCTCCATAAGTATATGCATACAGGGAAAGATAATAAGGTATGGATAATATGGAATGAATAAATTGTCGTAAAAATAATCCCATAAAAATAATCAAATGAGATAGAAAATCATCTTTGGATTTTATAACAAATAAAATAATCACATATAAATAAATAATAGATATTATTGTGAGGGAATAAATAATATAATAAATAGAAAACTTATCGTTGAGGCCTAGTCCAAGACATGTAAAAATAAATGGGTAAGGCCTCATCCAAAACCCAATCTAGTGTGTATCATGAGACCTACTGATACATATAGTGTCCATAGAGTCCCTTACCCATCACTTACTAATTCCAATTCATTCCGCATATGAATAAACAATATAACTTAATTAACATGCCTTAAAAAAATAATTGTCTGTATTTGAAGAACTAGCTTACTAAATATCAATACTTTCCCAAGTATATGTGATCAAAAAACATCTATATAAATATCTTGGATAGTTTCATTAGATTAAATACTCAATGTAATATTCAATAAATTATGTTTACATAGATTAAAAAACATTAAATTAATTATAGTAATATTTATTGAGAAATTACCATTTTCACTTTGAAAATCATTTTTAATCTAAAAACAAAGCATATGTTACAAAAAAATTATTTGACAATAAAATTGTGATATTATAATATAATATACAATTTATTAATCCTTAATTTTGGTATGAAATTATATTCCTGTCATATAAGTTAAAAATATTCCTTTTACACATTCAATAAAAGTCAAAAAGGGCGTTATTCAGAAATTAACAAGAAGATTCCTTTAAAAAAATTAAAAATAGATCAAAAATAGATAAAAATGACTTTATATAATAATTTTAGGATATTAAAAATATTATTAAAAACATTTAGATAAAATACTTATATGGAAGAAAAGACTCCTCCAGTGGAGATAATCCCGAACAATGATGAGATTGCTGAATAAACCATTACCTCTGGTTAGAATTCCTTTATATGTTTCTGAACCTCCTGTATAATAGATATAGATTTATTACCCACCTATTATATAACTATACATATATATATATCGTACCTTATAATATTTACATGTAACCTTTTATCACCCATTTATTAAAAATATCTTTATTAAATCACTGTTACGGGTGGTAATTGCTTTGTTTTTCATGTATATTTTGGTTTTGTAGTATCGGTCCTCATACTTTTATCATGGGTAAATCATCTAAAAAATGATAATCATGATTTAAATATCATATATATTAATTATATACATATTTATAGTCATCTATAAAAGTTATACATAGAAATATTGTTACGACCCAATGCTTTATAAATGGAAATTCTCCTCTTTAAACCATGTTATATAATTACATGAAATGGACAACATAATGAACTACTATGTACTATGTGACCTCTAAATAGAACATTTTTACTTCTATTATTTAAATTTCAAAAATCTAACATACATTTTTGCAATCAGTAATATGTTTGGAGTCTGATGGAATAAACATAATTTTTGGTAAATAGTAACCTACCCTTATGAATAGTAACCTACCCTTATGAATATTAATATGACCCTTATGAATATTAAATTGTCAAATAGAATAGTAACCTCACTAATTATTTTATAAATAAAATTTAGGCATCATATAAGTGATAATATAACCATAGTAAAATTAATGGTATTTTTGTAAGTCATAAATAATTAATTACAATTAATTAATTAATTTAAAAGAAAATGTATGTTCCTAAAAGGTTTTCATAAATTAAAAATTCTATGTCTTATAGTTTAAATATAATTTTATAAGACCTTATGTAATTTTTGAATGCATTATAAAATCAATTATATTTTTAAAATTTGAACTTTTCAAGTAAATTATGATTTAAATTAAAAATTAAATAAATCATACATAGAAAATTATTTTTGAAATATGGAGTTCATTATTGGAATCTAAAAATAAAATAATTGTTATAGTGAATTTTTGGGATTTTTCTAAAATACTTGAATTTTTCACAAATAGTAAAATACGATAATTTATAATAAATGCTAAAACCTAAATTTATGCATCATGCTTAAGTCATGAATGATGTAAATGGCCCTTGGTTCAAACTCACATGAATATATTACTATTTTTGACATGGAATCATCACTATTTCTTGTCTTGAGGGAAATTAATAAACTAAGGAATTAAATATTATGAAAACCCTCCTCTCCTCCACTATAAATACCACCCCTCCTTACCTCTTATCTTCACTCTTATCAAGCCTTGTTCCTTGCATAAATTATTCCCAAATCTCTCCCCAAGCTCATCCCCCACGTCCATCATCCCTTGGTCTCATAAAAAGACCATATCCTCTCCCCTTAAGAGGCTCTCGAGGAATATTGATTCAACATGTATATTTTTCTTCTCAATTCTTTGATTTTATTTTCAAGTTATTTTCTTTTCTTTTCCATACTTACCTCTAATAATCCAAATGTTATAAAAAATACAATACCTTACATGTACTGTTATGTTTTTTTTTTGACAATGGAATATGTTTTTATCGTCTCTTCATTACCCTTATTTTATTTTAGTATTAAAGACACTATCCGAGATGTGTTAATATACTGAATTGAAGGATGATGGGTTTTCAATTTCCATTTTCGTCTTAAATTATGGCCATGAAACCATTTTCACAGTTGAACCAGACTATAACATATGTATTATGCTTCACCTATGTTTCTGTAATCTTTTTTTACACATGGTTTTGGTTTAAAAAATAAAACATGTTCATTGCGGTCAAAAACCGCCAATTAACCCAAAAGGTTGTCACTAACGTTTTACAAAATGATTAAACTTAAATCCAAGTAACCAAATTAAATTTCAACCATATAACCTTATATATGTTCAATAATAAAATATAAATTCAATTCTGGACAACCAACTTCATCATAAATGTTTATCCAAACATGAATATAAGTGAAACGATCATTAAAACCAAGTAAGCAAACCGACCCGAACAATGAAATTGAAGCTCATAACCAATCAAAATGGTTATAAATGAAATTAAAAAGATTATAATAAATATTTTTCATATAAAATAGGTTCTGTAATTATTAATTAATGATCCTAATTTTACTATTCAGGTCATTGATATCAAGTGGGGACCACTATTAGACTTAAGGTAAGGGATCCTCTCTATTTCACTTTTATTCAAGAATGTCCTATATGTTATTCCCTTTTATGTGTAATTACTAATTATGGGGTATGATTTCACATCTCCCCATACATCCCTCGTGATTTATAAAATATTATAAAACATTTTCTCTCACATTAAGCCCTCCTAAGTACATCAGATACTATGCCGATATACCGTAAGGGATTCTGCTCGAACCCCTATATTCCTTTAGGTTGATATATCCTTTTTTATCCAAATGAAGTTTTATTTTACATTTTTTCAACATATAAATACTGTTTATATTCTCCAAACTAATGTTTCAAGATCCATCCCTCATCCTATTTCTGTGATACACATGTTTTTAAGTGATTTCATCCTCTGTACTTCTCGATAAGAAAACTTTTTTAAGGGAACTTTCTGAATTCTCACCTGATTTTCAGTGCACTCTATCCTCTATTTTAAGACATAATTGTATTTATAAAATCATTTTTTTATTATGAAACCATTATTGGTTCACTTATTATTTTATATAAAATATGTTTCCCTTTTTTATTTTAAAGGTTCTATAGTATTTTCCTTAAAACCGCACAAAAATGTTTTAATGATAAAATTTCTTAAATACTTTTCTTACATGTTTTCACCTTTTTAGGACATCACATACCATAATAAATTCCTATTTTACCTTATTAATTTCCATGTATATTTTATTTCCTTTGTTTCATCGCCACATTTATGATACACCCATTTGTTATGATTTATGACATGATTGTGATACCCAATTCGTTCCATGGGTAACTCTTATGTTTATGTAAGATTAATTATGTATGATTATTTATGTGGAAACCATATTCCTGAAAAGTTAATATGGGTGTGCCCAGATAGTGCTCCAATTAATTGGTTAAAGTTGAGTCTCATGAGACATTATGTGAAACGGTCTTAGTGGTTAGTCTTGGCTTGTGCTACCATGTGCGACGGACTTGGCAGTTAAACTTGGCTTGGGCTACCATGTGAAATGGTCTTGGAGGTTAGCCTTGAATCATGATAAAGTCATGTTTTATGTTTCTTCCAAACTACTATTAATTCATTTTTTATCATCCCATGTTTATATGTTATGATTCTATATGTTCCATGGCTTTTTATATCATTATTGTATAACTTTTGAACCATGTGCTAAGGATTTTTTCTTATGTTTATTCCCTTACTGGGATTTTTAGCTCATCCCTTTTTTCTTGTTATCCCCAAGTTTTACTTTTAATATTTTTGAGAAAATTGGAATTTAGGGTCACTTTATGAATACTAAATAAAGAAATGTTATATTTATTTCCATGTTTTCAGTTTTATGTATCTGGTCTTCCAAGACACCAGACTTTATGATCCCTGGCTTGTAATCTGATGTATAATTATGCTTAAAATCATTTAATTTATATGTAAAATTTTAAGGTCACTATAATTGGTATCAGAGTATGGTCTAGTTATTTTTGGAGATTAGGAATAGATAACTTTAGTAAAAACCTTAAGGATGAGACTAAGTATAATAAAACACCACTAAATTTTTTTTAGTATAGAGTAAGTGGTTTCTCAAGAAAATACATACTGGTTTGGATAAAAATAGTTAGAGGTGGCTTTAGAGAAAATTTATCTAGGTGTAAAACATGAAAACACCACTTTTATCTAGACTCGAACAGGATCTGGTGCACGACAATGGGCCTGGCTACACTCTTGGTTGGACACTCCTAGGGGATATGCTATGGTAAATTCATGAGCCTAGTATAAACCATTCTAATGAGAATTAAAAATACCATAAGAATATAATTTAAAAAACAGATCAAGGATAAACTAGATTTAAACATAGGAAATCAAAAGTTAGGATATACTTCTCCTTTACTAGTTTATCCTCTTGTGTTCAATGTTTCCTTATTATACTAAATAGTTAAGTGTTTAATCCCACTAATTGTATTCTCTTTTTCTAAGTTAATGGTGGTAAATAGAAGAACATGTTCCAACAATCAATGTGATTGGGAATGTGAATATTTCCCTAATGATATGCCTAATATGATGGGAATGGGTGCTCAAAACTTCATGATAGTACTTTCTTAACTGTATCAAGTTATGAATAATAACATGAATCATGTGTAACACCCTCCTCTTCCAAGGAAGGATCAAGTTTCCATTGAATCCTTCATGGGGAAAAGTCATCCCATGTTTAGTGGATCTTCTGATCCCCTCTTTAGAGAATAGTGGATTAACTACATTGAAAAGATATTATCTTTCCTCTAGTCCTTAGAAGAAGAGAAATTCGTACTATCAGTCTATTGTTTTTATGGGGAAGCTAATCAGTGATGGACACTGATCAAGAATATGAAGCCCTGGGAGGAAATTGATTCCGTGGTATGGTATGAATTTAAGAAAATGTTTTCAATAAATATTTTCCCCTAAACCTCCATGTCAATATGGAAAGAGAGTTCCTTGGACTCAAGGAGAAGGAAGATGATTCCATCAGGGTGTATAAAAAAACTTTACAAGGCTTGAAAGGTACACTTATATCTTTATCTTGAACACTGAAAGAAAGGTGGATCTCTTCTTTAGCAGACTAAATCCAAGTCTACGAAAAGAATTGGAGATTCGAGGCTTTGACAGTTATGAAGAGAATTTTGGTTGATCCCTCAATGTTGAAATGATGATTGGAGACTCTCAGTGGTATCTTGGGCTCGGTGATAAGAAAAGGAAAATGGAATATAATGTGGTTAGTTTGGAAAATAAATTCCGTGATGGAAAAAAGCTTGATCATTCCACGAGTAAAATTTTCAGGAAGAAGCATCCTGGGAACTATCTTAAGGATATTAGGAATTGCTTCAAATATGGAAAGTTGGGATATATGGAAAAAAACTACCAACGGTATATAAAGAATCCTACTAACGTAGAATAATAAAGGAAGGTTCTTACCAAAACTCCTCAATTATTGTAGTGTTACAACAACAAGGAGGATGTGAATTATGAAAACAATTTCCCTAAGCCGAGGGTTGTCAGAGGAAATCAAAATAAATCTCCAAGGAAACAAGGAAGGTCATATGCTATCACTACTACAGAGGTGGAGATGAACAATGATTTAGTGATAGTTGTTCTAGTTATTCATTAAAGAGTATAAAAGATTCTATTTAATTCTGGTTCTACACATTCTTTCATTTCTTGAATGTTTAGTAGAACTATTGAAACACCACCTCAAAATTTGGAGAATAAGTTATATACAAGAATAGAGAATGGGGAAATCATTGTGTCCCTGGTTTACAAGTACTCCCCAATTAACATTTGTAGATTGAACCTACAAACTAATGTTATCATGCTTCCTTTAGTGGAGTTTGATTCTATCTTGGTAATGGAGTGGATATCTTTATATAAATCCAACATCAACTGTCGGGAATGTCAGATCACTCTTCACATCCCAAAGCATCCTCCAATTCTTTACAATAGCAAGGAGGTAGATGAATCATATTCAAAATCATTGTCTCAAGTGTGGATATTAATTATTTATGAGAAAGCATATATAGCTTAGATGATTGAGACAAAAGTGATAATCATGCTTGAAGACATGTCCATCATGAGGGATTACACTGATGTATTTCTTGAAGAGTTGCTTGGTCTTCCTCAAGATTGAGAGGTTGAGTTCTCAATTGAAATTTTTCCTGGATCTTTTCCTATATCAAAGACACCTTATATAATGGACACTGTAGATCTGGAAGATTTGAATAAGTGGTTACAAGAGAATAGGGAGAAGGGTTTTATATAATCGAGTGCTTCATGATGGGGTATGCCAGTCCTACTTTTTAAGAGGAAGGATGGATAAATGTCCTCTATATTGATTATCATAAGCTTAATAAAATCAAGATAAGGAACAAGTATCCCCTATCATAGATAGATGACTTGTTCTATTAGCTTTGTGGGCCAGTTATTTCTCTAAGGTGGACCTTCGGTCAAGATATTTCCAATTAAATGTTTGGGAGGAAGATATTACCAAGACTGACTTTAGAATGAGTTATGAACACTATGAGTTCATAGGGATACCCTAGGGAATAACTAATACTCTATAAATTTTCATGTATTTAATTAATATAGTATTTAGATATTACCTAGACAAATTTTCAGTAGTCTTTATCGTTGAAATTCTGATATACTCCAAGAGCAAGGAGAAACATGAGGAGTATTTGAATACTATGTTAAAGACTTTGCGAAGGGAAAAGATGTATGAAAAGTACAGTAAATTTTATTTCTCTATGGATGAAGTATCATTCTTGGGGCATGTTATCACCAGTAAAAGGATATCTATAGACCCTTCCAAGACAAAGGAAATTAAAGAGTGTCCTTGGACAACTTCTATAATAGAGATCTGCAGCTTTCTAGGTCTAGTCGGGTATTAATAATGATTTGTGAAGAACTTTTAATGATTTTCAAACCCAATGAACAAGCTTAAATGGAAGGGATTAAAGTTTTTCTAGACTCAAGAATGTGAAGACTACTTTAATGAGTTGAAAAAGAGGCTTATCACTGCACCAATACTCATAGTCCCTTCAAGTAGAGAACTCTTTATGGTGTACAGTGTTTCATAAAAGAAGGTCTTAGGATTCTTGCTGATGAAAAGTGATAAAGTAATAGCATATGCCTCAATTCAGCTTAAATCGATGGGAAAAACTATCCTAAGCATGATCTAGTGTTGGAAGTTGTGATATTTGCTTTAAAAATCTAACAACATTATCTCTATGGGGAGAATTGTGAGATATATACTTATAAGAAGATTATCAAATATATATTCACTCAAAAAGTGCATAATATGTGCCGGTGAAGATGGATGGATCTCATCAAGGGTTATGACTACTCAATCCACTACCATAATCGTAAGGAAAATTAGGTGGTAGATGCTTTAAGTAGAAAGGATCATGCATATTTATCAATGATGATAATTGATAATGATAAAATATTCTTACATTTGTAGAGGATGGACATGGGAATCATTAAAGGAGGAACATCATCAATCATTTCTCAAATTATTGCTCAGTTGAAGCTGATGGAGAAAATAAAGCATTCCCAAAGAAAAGATATGGAAATTATGAAAAGGGTGGAAGCTGTTAGAAATGGAAAATCATCAATGTTCAAGATTTATGAGGAAGGATTTGTAAGAATTGGGAAAAGATGATTTTTACCATCTGATTTAGAGATAAATAATGACCTTTTGAATAATTCACATAGCTCAACCATCTCTACTCACCCAGGGAGCACAAAGATGAATCAAGATCTCTGAGAGAACATTTGGTGGGACAATATGAAGAAAAATATTGTTGAATATACATCAAAGCTCCTGGTATGTCAATAAGTTAAGGATGAAAGAAATAAGTCTAAGGGGATGATGCAACCACTACCCATACCAACATAGAAGTGGGACAACCTCACCATGAACTTTTTCACTAGACTACCAAGGAAATTCAGTGGAATCAATTCTATAACGGTCATTATGGATCATCTTACAAATATAGGTCATATTATCACGATTTGATATGACATATCATTGGATCAAATTTCACAGATATATATCAAATAAGTGGTAAGGCTTCATGGAGTATCACAATCAATTATATCTGATCGATATTTGATATTCACCTTGATGTTCTGGAAAGGTCTCCATAATTCTCTAAGTGCTAAACTGAACTTTAGTACGGTCTATCATCCTCAAACTGATGGTCAATCTAAGTGAACTATTAATTTATTAAAAGATATGTTGAGAGAAAGTTCTATGGACTTCAAAGGAGGATAGGGCCAATATCTTCCAATGGTTGAATTCTCTTACAACAATAGTTTCTACTCAAGCATCCAAATGGATCCACATGAACACCTTTATGGGAAAAGGTGAAGAACGCCAGCGTGTTCGGATGAAGTCGGTGGGTGTATGATTCTAAGACCTTAAATGGTCGAAGAAATTGTGGAGAAGGTGAAAAAATATTCAGAATCACATCAAGGCATCCCAAATTTGACAAAATATTTATCTAGAAAATCATCGATGAGACCTTGAGTTCAAAGTTAGATACATGGTATTTATCCGCATATCTCCATGGAAGAAGGTTAGGAGATTTGGTAATAAAGGAAAGAAAATTCTTAGGTATATAAGCCCCTTAGAGATCCTTGATCTAGTTAGAGCTATAGCCTATCAACTAGCACTTCCACCTACAATGTCCAAAGTACATGCTATCTTCTATGTATCCCTCTTATGGAAGTACATACCAGATCCTTCACATGTACTCTCTTTAGTGGCGTTATAGTTAGAGGATGATCTTTCTTACGAGAATCATCCAGTGAAGATATTGGACCATAGAGATAATGTTCTATATAACAAGACTGCTCACATGGTCAAAGTACTTTGGTAGAACCAAAAATAATAATAGGAAACATCGGAACTAGAGGAATCAAGGAAGGAAAAGTATGTTCACCTGTTTATGGATTTGAATGTAAAACAAAATTTCTAGAACTAAAATTTCATAAGGGGGGAATAATGTAATGACCCAATTTTTTATCAATGGAAATTACCTTCTTATAACTACATCATATAATCAAATCAAATTCCAAAATAATGAACAACTAAGTATTATGTGACCTTTAAACATAATATTTTCACTTCTGTGATTTGAATTTCAAAAATCGGACATACACTATTGTGATTCGTAAGATGTTAGGATTCTAATGGACAAACATAATTTTTGGTGAATGGTAACCTACACTTATGAAAAGTAACCTACCTTTATGAATAGTAACATACCCTTATGAATATTAATATGACCCTTATTAATAGTAAATTGTCCAAAAGAATAGTAACCTAACCCATTAATGTATAAATAAAATTTAGGCATCTTATAGGTGATAATAAGACCATAGTAAAATTAATGGTATGTTAGTAAGTCATGCATAATTAATTATAATTAATTAATTAATTTAAAATAAAATTTATTTTCCTAAAAGGTTTTCATAAATTAAATAGTTTACTTCTTCTTATTTTAAGATAATTTAATAAGACCTTATGTAATTTTTGAAAGCATTATAAAATCAGTTATAGTTTTAAAATTTCTATTTTTCAAGTAAATTATGATTTAAATTAAAAAATAAATTAATCATATTTTGAAAGTTATTTTTAAAAAATGGAGTTCATTTTTTGATTCTACATGTCAAAAAATGGTTAGGGTTAATTTTTTTGAAATAGTCGGTGCCCTCGACCCAACTATTAAGTGTTTTTATTACCATATCGTGTATATAGTTAGCTATACATGATGTATTCTTACTATTATAGTGTAGAATTTTATATGTCCACTATTGAAATGGTAATTCCAATGATTAATTGTCATATCAAAAGGTTATAACAGATCCCAGGCTATAATTTGAACCTCTAGATACTATGACATTAATCTTAAATATATGTTCAATAGTCTAGATACATCTTACTGATTGGACACATTTGATGTTTGACTATCAGGTGCTGGGGGATCATAAGCATTGGGACTACTTCTCATGAATTTCACACTTGGTGATCTCTAATAGTGATAACATGAGGACTAACCCGCCAATAGGAACACCACATGTTTCGGGTGTCACTGGATGTTCTTATCAATGATCATGTGTAATGATCTCATGACTTAAGATCATTATCAATGCATGTCATGTGACTGCATGCTTTGATGCAAGACGAAAACCATGGAAATAAAGTTTTGGTGAGGTAGTTTTTGTTGGGTGTGTCATTGATGGCATGACATTGGTTGAATAGTCAAGAAAGGATTTGTCGCTACCGGTTTATGGAAGTAATATATATCAGGTCATGTCGATATGGATGAAAGTACCTTTATAAGACCATGGCCATGGCAGTCAAGGGTAAATCCATCTACTGAAATCAAAAAACAATAAATCAAGATAAGGGTGATGACACATGAGTGTGTCCTGCTTTATGATATATTAGTGACAAAGAGACTATATTACACAGTGCGTGTTCCTAGGTTGGTTGTCGCTGCTGTGAACATCCTTATCTCTTCAGTGGCCATGATGGGTTTTGAAATCCTGCTCCTGGTCTATGAATACTATTCACTACTCTCAAGATAAGGGCCTAGAGGGCCACACACAATAGCGTATTCAAGAATTGTCCATATTCAGTTGAATAGTAGTTTTGGGCATAGTGGGACCTGCCACAGGGTCAGAGATTTGTCCAAAGTTAAACGATCACCAATGCAATAAATAAATTCATATTATTTGAGTTTTGAATAATGAGTATTGAATTTATTTATTAAATGTATTTACGAGTTTTAAGTAACTACATGAAAAATATTAATTGACAAAAATTACATTATTCAATGTTCAACTAATATTTATGGGGGCGACGAGCCGAGTTAATGACTCAATTATTATCATGTAATATATTTTAATATATTATAAGTAAATTATAGTAATATTTATGACACAGTTTAGTACTAATAAAATTTCATTGATAGTGCGTTAAGTGTTCGGGGCCGGCGAGGCGATACCGGGTATTTTAATTATCCACTACAAATAGAAGAGGAGGGGATTTTTTCAAGTACTATTCAAGAGCTTCTCTCTCCTCTCCTCTCTCCAGTAATCTAGAGGGAGATTCTCTAGATCTATGGATCTTGGGTCAAGCACTCTATCTGGCATCACTAGTGAAGCAGGGTGGTGATCGTTGGAGCATCAAAGGTGTCATCGCAATTCCGCGCTAGCACCCAGATTATGACGAACGACGCACCTGCAAGTTCCTTTAAGTGTGTGTCAAAGATCTAGAGGAATTAGACTTTGGATTATTCAATTATAGATCACCAACGATGAGCAGACACCGTGCACAGATTCAGAATTAATCAAGGCATTTTTACAGTTTATTTTTGTGCTTAAAACCCTTCACACGAGATCCTCGGATTTAATCAGGCTGCTCTTCACCAATGTTGACAAGTTCAAGTTGATCGTCAGTGGAATTTTTTTAAAACCCACCTATTTGGGGCTTCCGTTTCACACTCGGTTCCTACAAATTTTTGGGTTTTTCTAAAATACTTGAACTTTTTATGAATAGTAAAATACGATAATTAACAATGAATGCTAAAACCTAAATTTCTGCATCATGCTTAAGTCATGGATGATGAAATGGCCATTGGTTAAAATTCATATGCACATATTACTATTTTTTCATATAATCATCACTATTTCTGGTCTTGAGGGAAATTAATAAACTAATTAATTAAATATTATGAAAACCCTCCTCTCCTCCACTATAAATACCACCCATCTTTACCTCTTATCTTCACTCCTATAAAGCCTTGTTCCTTGCCTAAATTCTACCCAAATATCTTCCCAAGATCCTCCCCCACTTCCATAATCCCTTTTTATCCTCATAATACCAAATCCTCACCCCTTAAGAGGCTCTCAAGGAAGATTGATTCAAGAGGTAAATTCCTCTTTTCAATCCTTTTACTTTCTTTTAAAGTTATTTTGTTTTCTTTTCTATCCTTACCTCTCCTCATCTAAATGTTATGGTAACTCTAGTACCTTATATGTACTGAAATTTTTTTATTATAATGTAATAATTTATTTTTATCTCTCATTTACCCTTATTTTATATTTGTAGTAAAGACACCATCCGAGATATGTTAATTTGCCACAGTCATGGATGATGGGTTTTCAATTTCCAATATTGTCTTCAATTCTGGGCCTAAAATGATTTCCATGGTATAGCCAAACCATAAAATATGTATTATTCCTAATATATGTTTCTATAATTATTTTTTACAGATGGTTTTGGTTTATAAAACAAAACGTGTTCATTGTGGTCAAAATCGCCAATTAACCCAAAAGGTTTTCACTAAAGTTTTATATAATTATTCAACTTCACACCCAATTACCAAATTAAATTTTCAACCATGTAATATTATATGTGTTCAATAATAAAATATAACTTCAATTATGTACAACCACCTTTATCATACATGTTTATCCGAACATGAATATAAGTGAACTGATCATTAAAACGAAGTAAGAAAATGGACCCGAACAATGAAATTGAACCTCATAACCAATCAAAATGGGTATAAATGAACTAAAAAATATTATAATAAAAACTTTATACATATAAAAGGTTTTATAATTATTAATTAATTAACCTAATTTGAATATTCAGGTCATTGATATCGTGTGGAGAACACCATCAGACTTAAGGTAAGGGATCCTCTCTATTTCACTTTTATTCAGGAATGCCCTCTATGTTAAGCCCTTTTTCGTGTAGTTACTAATGATGGGGTATGATTTATCACCTCCCCCATAATTCCATAATTATTTATACAATATTATAAACCCCTCTATCTCACATTAATCTCTCCTAAGTACACCGGACACCAAACTGATATACTGTAAGGGATTCTACCTGATCCTCCTATATTAAATCGGGTTTCTATATATTTATTATTATCCTAATGAAGTGGTATTTTAAATTTTTTTTAAACATATGCATAATATTTATTTACTCAAAGTAATTTTTCAAGATCCATATCTCATCCCCTTTCATGTATATACATGTTTTTATGTGATTTCATCCTCAATACTTCTCAATAAGCAAACTTGTTTTAAGGGAACTTCCCGAATTCTTACCTGATTTCAAGTGCACTCTATCCTCTATTATAATCCACCACATACTTCATAAAATTAGTCTTTTTATTATGAAAACCTTCTTCTTTAAGTTATGGTTTTATATAAAATATTTTTCCCTTTTTCATTTAGAAGGCTCTATAGTATTTTCCTTAAAAATGCACAAAACTATTTTAATGCTAAAATTTCTTAAATAATTTTCTAAAATGTTGTAAATTCTTAATGAAATAAAATACCATGATAAATGACTATTTCCCCTTATTAATTTCCATGTATATTTTATTTTCTTTATTTCACGGACACTTTTATGATATGCCCATTTGTTGTGATTTATGACATGATTGTGATACCAAATTTTTCCATGGGTAACTCTTGTGTTTATGTAAGATTTATTATGAATGATTATTTATGTGTAAAACATATTCATAAAAAGTTAATATGGGTACAACCAAAGATTTATCCAATGAAGTGGGTAAATTTGAGTCTCATAAGACATTATGTGTGACAGTCTTGATAGTTAGCCTTGGCTTGTGCTACCATGTGTGACGGTCTTAGCGGTTATCTTTAGCTTGTGCTACCATGTGCAACAGTCTTGGTGGTTAGTATTTAATTGTGAAAAATTCATGTTTTATGTTGCTTCCTCACTACTATTAATTCATGTTTTTATGATCCCATGTTTATATGTCATGATTCTATATGTTCCAAGCCTTTTGATATCATTTTGTTATGTCTTCTAACCCATGTGCTAAAGCTTTATTCTTATGTTTATTCCCTTACTTGGATTTTTTGCTCTTCCAATTATTCATGTTATACCCATGTTAGCCTATGAAGATGTATGATATCAATGGAAGTTAGGGGCTCTTTATGAAGACTAAATAAAGAAATGTTATATTTAGTTCCATATCTTCAGTTTTATGTACCTCGTCTTCCAAGACACTAGAATTTATGATCATTGGCTTGTACTATAATGTATAATTGTGCTTAAAATCATGTAATGTTATATTTAAAGGGATAGGGTCACTATAAATATGAATTAAATCGCTAATAGAGATGGTGGGTCGTACATATGCATGAACGTTTTTTTCATTTTTCGATGGATGGAAAAGAAGAAAGTTAAATAATAATTATCATTTAAAAAATCATTTTTATATCATATAAAACATATATATTCATCAAATATATCTTTATTAATATATAATAAAATATAAATAAAAAAACACATCGCTTTATAGAGGTGGTAGTCTACACGTATATATGAGAAACATTACAGTATTCTAACATATTAGAAGGTAAGAAGGTAGATGTTATATTAAAATTACAGGGATATAATTATTTCATAATTATAATATATAAATATTTAACTCATAATAATAATCATACATGAAATATGGTGTTGGAAAATTAAATTTATCTTTACATGGAGATAGTAAGTCGTACGTACACACGAGTGATACCTTCACTTCCCATTTGATGGGAAAGAGCCTGGATAATGGTGAATTAATAATCATAATAAAATTTCAGTATATTTAGGATAATTTATTTATTTTTAATGATAAATAACATATATTTTTATGAGGTAAATAATAAGTAAAAAAAGAAAAGGATCGGTTAAGGCGATTACCCTTCCATTGACAAAACACCATTTAATCTCCTATAAAGGGTTTTAGGGTTGGACTTTTATGATAACCAGAACCTCTATAATGTGTCTAAGTAATTTTATAATTCATATTTTTAGGTTTTTTATAGGTATAAGGCTCAATGTGGTGTAAATAATTGAGGGAGGATGTGCCCTTTTTATAATTGGGGTGGGGGAACTTTTAGAATTTCTTAAAAGATTAAATCTTAACAAAGTAATTATCAATAAAAATGAATACAAATGGATATGTATTAAAATATATAGAATTATATGTCTAAAATATCATACATAAAATTATTCATACAGGTAAATGTGGTTATTTGAAGCTAATATTTTAGTTTAACCCCAAAATTAACCTGTTTTATAATTAACCACAGTAACATAATTTTCACTATTAATGGGACATAATTTTAAATATAAGGTAACTATTGACTCATAAATGGATAATTGATGAAATTTTATACCATATATTATCCTATTTATCTTATTTCAATATTTTTCTGAGTATGAAATAATTTAATAAAATTATATTTTCATAAATTATCATTAATGTCAATTTTGACATTATTCATTAAATTTAACTTCAAATGCATCAACACAAAGTTTTATATATAATATAATTAATTTAAAAATCAGTAATTTGTAATATCAATCTAGAAAAATCTTGTAACATATTAAATCACTCAAATTATATCAATTTTAATCTTTGTTAAAGCATTTATTTACTTTTTCTATTAATTTAATAAATATTGTATTAGTGTTGCATAAGAATTTAAGGTAATTATATAATCACTAAATATTATAAATAAGTTTTTATCATGAATATGATTTCATTATGAAAAAAATTATATTTATATTTATTCATAATTTTCTTTTGTTCTTATGTGGATGTATAATAGATATTTAAAATAGAGTGAAATTTTGTAACTTTCTTTGATTTAAATATTATATAGGTCATTTTCATTGAAAAGTGTCCATTAAACATATTAATATATAGAATAAAGTGATAAGGGTTTAATTACCTCCATCCAATATGAATTAAGTTGAAATATTATGACCCTATCACTTAGTTTTTACTTATATTAACCTGATTTACCCATTACCGGGGAGATAAATTTTACCATAGTTAGTATTCATATTGACAAAAAATAAATAACCAATTTTCAAAATTTAAACCTACTGATTTAAAATATGGAAGAAAATTTTCAAGATTAATTTTCTATATGTTTTAAAAATTAATTTTTAAATAATTGTGAAAAATGTGATGAAAATCGATTTAAAAAAATACATTTTAAGCATAAAACGGGATTTATTCCTACTTTATGCATAGTAAAAAGTCTCAATTTATGTTAACATGTTTTATTGTGTATATAATATTTAATTTTAATTAAAAAATTATCCAATAGTATTCAATTTAATTTATTATGATAAAGTCACATTGTGCGCACATAAAAATATTTTTTAAGAGAAACATTTCATTTATACAAAAATTATTTTTGTTTTTATTAAAAACCAATGAATTCATTTTATATGTGTGTAAATATTACAAATTTCATAATTTATTTATTCCTAACAATGACCTCTAATTCTAATGCTTAGGCTATAACACTCATATAATAATATTTTAATAATAGATCACAGTTCATTTAAACATAGTGTTTCATGAAATGTAAGATATCGAAGAGATTAAATTTATTTAAATAGAGAGATACAATAAAATATATGGGTTTTACGAAGGTAGTGAATATTATAGATTTCAAAGTTTCTAAATATAGAGTTATAATTATAACACCCCAAACATTTTATGGTATGATTTTATTAAATGCATTCTATTCACAACCTATTTTTCATGAAGCACTATGTCTTTTTTGAATCAAAAATTTATAGGAGAAACTTATAAGTTATCCATTAAACATAAATTTTCCACTTCTATGTTTTGAATTTCGAAAAACGGTCATCTAGAGTTGTGACCAGTAAGTCATTTAGAGTCTGATAGTACCAACTTGATTTTTTATGAATAGTAACATACCCAAATGAATAGTAAAATGAATAGTAATATGACCCTTATAAATAGTAACTAATAATAATATTTTATTTTTTTAAGGTTATAAGATAATGAGACCTTAATTAATTCTTCAATGTGATATAGAACTAATTATACCATTAAAATTGTTATTTATTGAATTAACTATGATTTTATTTAAACAAATAAATTAAAAATACTTAAAAACTATTTTCAAAAAATGGAGTTCATTTTTGAATTATAAATGTCCAAAAATGATTAGGGTAAATGTTTGGAATTTTTCTAAAATACATGAATTTTTCATGAATAGTAAAAATACAATTTTGAGTTTTCAGTAGTTTAATGACATCATAATGATGTAATAAATAAATATAAAAGTACGGTCGAATTATGTACAGTAACTTATGAAATTAGGTGTCCCAAGTGGATAAAACCATGCACAAATACCATGGGAAAGCCCATGGTTTGTCAAAAACCACTAATGAGGTGTCCCTTTGAAATTATTAAACAATTACCTCTCTTTTTCTATAAATACCCACTCATCCATTCATTTTACTTAATTAAAACCCCCTCATACTCAACAATATGGTGTTCTTACCTCTCTAGGAGTCCTCCCAAGGTTTCCTTAATCCCCCAAGGTCCCATCATTCAAGATCTAAGAGTTACTCTACAAGGTAAGGTAATCCTTTATTCTCTTCTTTAAGTCGACACTTCTTTTATGTTAGCTATTTTAAATTCCTTTATCACATGTTAGGGTTTGATTTTATTTATTCTTCTTAATTTCATTTTTATTTCAATATGATGAGATACCCTTTTGTTCTCATCATTTCATTTAATGAAATTTTAAGTGACGATGTTAGGCTTCCGAATTTTCATAAGGGATCTCTCAACTTTTCTTTTATTTTCAAGATCATCCCTTTTCTTTTTCTCTTCTAACCTCCTCTATCCAAATGAACATGGTAAACTCCAGTATCATCTATATACTATAATTATATCATGTTAATGGAATAACCATCATCAATATTCTTACTCTCTCATTTTTATTTTTATAAGCGAAATCAATGACCATGAGGTTCCAATTTATAACCTTTGTGGATGACGGAGTTTTGTTCTTCATTTTCTCCTTCCATACGGGTCATGAAACCATTTTAATTGGTGAAAAAAATCAGAATATATTTATTTTATCTCATTAATGTTCTATAATCTTTACAAACTCATAATACAGAATAATAATACCAAACGAGTTCATTGTATACAAAACTGCCAAGCTAAATCCATGCATTTATCAAAAACATTTAACTAATGATTCATCCTAAATTATATAACTTATAATCATTATAAGATCATTTATATATATTTAATGTCAATAATAATATATATTAACAACTCTGGATATTTATTCATACTTTAAATGAACTTCTATTCATGAGAGAAAGTAAACGAATCATGAAAACCAGGTAAGAAAATGCTTCAAAAACAATAAAATTGAACCTCTTAAACCCATTAGAATGGCCATTAATGAACCTAATAAGGTTATAATAAATGAATTATATGTATAGTATGTTCTATAATTATTAACTAATGAATATAAATTTGATTATTCAGGTCATTAAAACAAATGAAGAACACACTCGAGAAAAAGGTAAGGGGTTTCTCATCTCACTTTCATTTCTGTGAGATTTTAATTGTTCGCCACTTATTTCATATATTTGGTATAAGTGTACTTAAATTTCATATAAAATAACATTATTCTATTTATATTCTTTTTATTCAATGATTCATTTTATGTTCAATCCGTTTTGGTCATATGATTTGACTGATTACATTGTGGTAAGAGACTTTGTCTCAACTTCTATTTGGTTGTGACTAACATTGTATGGTGCACATAATAATCCTTATGTGGTGTACCTACTACTCATTTGAGATAAATTTTCATTTGAAATTATATTTATATTAAATATCCATAATCTCATATCATGGATATGTTTTTTTTCAAAAGCATATACCATTTTACATACGATGTTTATATGAAAGTTATTTTAATTAAGGAAATACTAATGAATCTGTATACTCTACTCTATACAGATATTGAAAAGGCATATTTATCTTGTATTGAATCAATGTATAAAGAATTATTTGGACATTAAGTGGTGGTTGGGGCCTTCTATAGCCCCTCGATGCATCGGTAGGTCTCATGAGACAAATCAGTTGGTGACAAACCCTTCGAGTTTGTTTCCAAAAAATCAGACGGGTTTCTACCCATAGAACTAAACCGTTTTTATAGTATTATGGTTTCATGTTCCAGATACATGAAGTCCAATTAATAATCATTATGTTTATTCATTATCAGTTATTATTATTATCCATGAGTTTTTCACTATGACAAAATCTATGGATCCGATTTCATTCTCAGTTTATCAATGGCATTAGTTTTTCATTTATTCACCATTCCATATTGATTATGTTAGATTGAATATGATTCAATTATTATTGTATTATTGATTCCTCTATTTTTAACCCTTACTGAGAATTTGAGCTCATCCTTTTCATTGTTTACCTTCAACAGGTGACAAAGAAGAGATCATTTACTGAGTTCTTGTGGATGCTGTTTTTAGTTTTTGTTATGTATTGTATTTTGTAACTTTTTTTCAATGTAACTAGTGATATATCTATGTATCTAGTTTCTTCAAAACTAATAAACTGGTCCTTATTTCAGGATTTTTTATTCCTTCTAACCATGAAAATATCACAAGTAATGCACCGGATCCAACCTACAGGGGTCGGGGTGTTATAGTTGGTATCAGAGAAAGTTTAGTAGGAAACTTGGAAACTAGAGTCGGAAATATATAATAGGGAAAAATCCCTAATGTAGTATTTGAGAATTAATGTACAATAATGTCCTGTTATTTTGGTAAGGAATAGATTATGTGAATCTTTCTAGCAAATACATCCATGTCTGGATACGAGCAGGTAGAGGTGGATCTGGCACAGATGTACCTAAAAGTGAAAACTCTGACAAGGAGTTTATGGCTTGACCCGGGGTATCCTAGTACATGACAATGGGTCTTTCCTCACTCTTGGTTACAACAATCTTGGGGGATATGCTTATGATAATTCAAATTTTCTTTACAATCCATTATAAAGGAGTTTAATGTAAATTTTTCCTTAGAGAAACCTTTTCTATAAGATTAGTTATGCATATAATTTCAATCTATATTGAGTGATTTTCTATTTGAGATTCAATAAACTAATCCAGTGTAACCCATTATTTAGAAATGGCGTCTAACAGAAGAAGGGGAATCAATACTCGTGGGAAAGGTAGGTATCTCTCTACTAAGAAAGTCGACACAGTCAATGTTGGAGCAGATCAGATCATGACCATATTGGGACAACATACTCAGGTTGTAACAAATAACCATTCTACACCTACGTTAGATCATTTTATGCAGCAGAATCCCCCATCTTTTAGTGGGACTACTAACACAGTGGTTGCTCAGCAATGGATCAAGTCCCTTGAAAAGATATTCATGGCATTAAGATTAAATGAAAATGAAAAGGTAGTACTTGCAATATATTTTCTCAAGGGAGATGATGATCAATGGTGGTCCTTGATTCAGAATACCCTAGAGGAAGAAGAAATAGAAGATATGGAATAAAGGACTTTTAAGGAAGTATTCTTTGAAAAATATTTCCCTCATGAGCAATGAACTAAAATGAAGAGGAAATTCCTTAGCTTAAAACAAAGGGAATAATACAGTGTTGTAGTGTATAAAGATACATTCACAAGGTTGGCCAGGTATGCTATAGATTACGTACGTGACTCAAAAGACAAGAATGACCATTTCTTTGAAGGTATTAAACTAAGTCTTCGAAGGGCACTGGCTTCTCAATAATTTTCATAATATGATGAAATTGTATCAAGTGCCATCAAAACAGAGGGGAAATTTTCTAGATCAAATCTTTTCAATGGAAACCAAGATAAGAAGTGGTACTCTAAAAACAAAGGAAAAGGAGAAGCACCAAAGAAGAGCAAGAGAACAAATTTATTCCCGTTATGCGAGAACTGTGGAAAGAATCATCTTAGGAAATTCTTGAAATGAATGGGAGTCTTTTATAACTGTGGAGAAAAGGGTCATATATTTTATGAATTCAAGGGGAAGAAACAATTCAATGATATTCAATGATACAATTGTAGAGAAATGGGACACTATGAAAATGAGTGTCCTAAGCATCAAGGAAACGTGACTCAAAAAAGGCCAAGAGAGGAAGGGAGAGCCTATGAGATTACAACAGCAGAGGTTGAAATTCTTAATGACGTGGTGGCATGTACTTTAATTGTTTCCTCAAACTTAGCCAACACTTTATTTGATTCTGGATCATCGCATTCATTTATATATTCTCAGTTTTCCAAGAAAATTAGATATGTCCAATTTGATTTAATAAGGGATTTGTCAGTCAAAACTCCTAGGGGATGTATCATTGCAACCAAGGAATATAGACTAGTCCCCCTCCAGACACCAAAATGTGCTCTAGTTTATAACCTTATCATCGTACCAATGACTGAATTTGATATAATTCTTAGTTTGGATTGGCTGTCAAATTATCATGCAAAGATTTATTATAAGAAGAAGGAAGTTACAATTTTGGAAATGGTGTAGAATCCCTTGTCTTTAGGGCAGAAACTTTTCCACCTGATTCTTATCTAGAACCATCCCCAATAGCTCTACTGAATGAAATACTTAGAGAGGAAGATAAACCAATAACTATTGTTGAGTAAAGAAATCATCAAATTGAAGATATTCACATAGTGAAAGAGTACATTGATGTATTTCTAGAGGATTTACTTGGACATCCTCTAGAGAGGGAATTTTAGTCTTCTATTGATTTAATTCCTGATGCAAGACCTATATCAATGACTCCCTATAGAATGGACACTGTGGAATTAGTAGATCTAAAGAAACAACTAGATGATTTAAGTGAAAAAGGATTTATTCAACCTAGTGTTTTTTCATGGGGAGCCACTATCCTCTTTGTCAAGAAGAAATATGGGTCCATGAGGCTTTGCATTGATTACAGGGAAATCAATGCTATTACAATAAAGAATAATTATCATCTACCCTAGATTGATGATTTATTTGACCAACTTCAGGGATCTCAATAAGTTTCGAAGATTGACCTTCAATCCAGATATCATCAGTTGCGTGTGAGGAAGGAATATATACCTAAGATAGTATTTCAGACTAGGTATGGGCATTACGATTTTACAGTGATGCCTTTTGGACTGAAAAATGCACCCTCTATTTTCATGGATTTAATGAATAGATTTTTCAAGGAACATCTTGATAACTTTGTTGTGGTATTCATCCATGATATCCTCGTATAATCAAAAATCTATGAAGACCATGAGAATCACTTACGGGTTATTCTGAGAACTCTTAGAAGAAATAAATTATATGGGAAGTTTAGAAAATGCAAATTCTGGCTTCAATCAGTTTCTTTTCTATGCCATATTTTCTCTAAGGATGGAATCCTAGTTGATCATGTGGAGACAAAGGCAATCCAGGACTGGCCCGTGCCAACAAACATAACTAAGGTACACAGTTTTATTGGATTAACAGTTTATTATTGGCATTTCATTCAAAAATTTTCCCGACTGGCTAACCCGCTTACCAACCTCACACGTAAAGGAGTTATGTTTGTGTGGAAAACATAATGTATAGAATGCTTCGATGAATTGAAAATAAGATTGGTCAATGATCCGATTTTGACTCTTCCATATGGAAGTGATGGATTTGTAATATAAAGTGATGCATCAAAGAATGGACTGGGTTGTGTCCTTATGAAAAACAATAAAGTTATTGATTATGCATCAAGACAGTTGAATACTCATGAGAAAAATTATCCATCTCACGATCTTGAGTTAGAAACTATAATATTTTCTCGGAAAATATGGAGGCATTATCTCTATAGAGAGATATGTGATATTTATACGGACAACAAGAGTTTGAAATATATTTTCACACAAAAATAACTCAAAGTGAGGCAAATAAGATGGCTTGAGTTACTCAAATATTACTATTTTTCAATACACTACCACCCAGGAAAGGTGAATAAGGTGGAAGATTCATTAAACAGGAAAGATCATGGCCTTCTGACTCAAATGAGGATTGAAAGAGATCCTATGTTCATGGATCTATAGAATATGGATATGGGAATTGTTAAGGAAGAGGAAACATCACCCCTCTTTCAAATTATTGTTAAACCATCTTTACAAGAGAAGATAAATAGTTCTTAGTCTGATGATGAGAATCTGCACAATAAAATTAATGCAATCAAGGATGGGAGACTGGCTGACTTCGTGTATGAAGGAGTTCGGAAATTTGGGAAGAGTTTATGTGTTCCATCAGTACCTGATCTAAAAAGGGAACTATTAGAAGATTCTCATAGCTCAAATTTCTCTATAAACCCGGGTAGCACCAAGATGTATAGAGATCTGAAGGAATATTTTTGGTGGGATAATATGAAGTGATAAATTGCTGACTATGTGTCAAGGTGTCTAGTTTGTCAACAAGTCAAGGGGGAGAGACAACATCCCAAAGGATTGATGCAACCTCTACCTATTCCTATGTGGAAGTGGGATAAAATTACGATGGATTTTGTAACCGGACTACTGAGGACATCTCGAAGGAATGATGCAATATGGGTAATTATTGATCATGTCACTAAATCTGCACATTTACTTCCTATAAGAGAGGATTTACCACTTGAGTGCCTGAAAAGACTTTATATTAATGAATTTGTGAGACTTCATGGCTCACCTCTATCAATTGTCTCTGATCGAGATTCCCAGTTTACATCAAAATTCTATAAAATTCTCCAGAAGGCTTTGAATACTGAACTTCATATGAGTACCGCATATCACCCCCAAACCGACGAACAATCTGAAAGGACTATTCAAACTCTAGAAGATATGAAGAGGTCATATTCTCTTGACTTCCAAGGTATGTGGGATCAATACTTTCCTTTGGTGGAATTTTCATACAACAAAAGTTTCCATTCTATTATTTAAATGTCTCCATATGAAGCATTATTTGGAAAAAGATGTTGAACTCCAACTTTTTGGGATGAAGTTGGTGAGAGGAAACTTAGAGGCCCATAACTTATTGAAGAGACCACAAAAAAGGTAAAGAAAATACAATCCCATATTAAAGTAGCCCAAAGTAGGCAGAAGAGTTATGCTGACAACTGGAGAAAGGACTTGGAATTCCAAGTGGGGGATCATGTATTTCAAAAAGTATCTCCCCGGAAGGGTGTCTTATGGTTCGGTAAAAAAGGGAAACTAAGCCCCAGGTACATCAAACCATTTTGTAATTTTTGGAAGAATCCGAGTTGTAGCTTACCGTTTAGCGATTCCGCCAAATCTCTTCAGATTTCATGATGTGTTCTATGTATCATTGTTAAATAAGTACATGCTAGACCCAATGCATGTACTCACATATGAACAAATAGAACTGGAACTTGATTTTTCATACTGTAAAAATCCTATCAGGATTCTTGACACAAGGGAGAAGGTATTGAGAAATAGAACAACTCATCTAGTAAAGGTTAATTGGAGAAACTAGAATATAGAGGAAGCAACATGGGAACCAGGGAATTTCATGAAGAAGAACCACCCACATCATTTTGGTGGACAATATACATAAAATTTCAAAGGCGAAATTTTTGAATGAGGGAATAATATAACACCCCAAACATTTTATGGTATGATTATATTAAATACATTCTATTCATAGTCCATATTGCATGATGCACTATGTCTTGTTTAATCAAAACATTATAGGAGAAACTTATAAGTTATCCATTAAACATAAATTTTCCACTTCTATGTTTTGAATTTCAAAAAATGGTCATCTAGAGTTGTAACCAGTAAGTCATTTGGAGTCTGATAGAACCAACTTGATTTTTTGATGAATAGTAACATACCCTTCTTAATAGTAATATGACCCTTATAAATAGAAACTCATGATAATATTTTATTTTCTTAAGGTAATAAGATAATGAGATCTTAATTAATTTTTCAATGTGATATAGAACTAATTATACCTTTAAAATTGTTATTTTTCGAATTAAATATGATTTTATTTAAAATTTTAATTAAAAATACTTATAAAATTATTTTCCAAAAATGGAGTTCATTTTTTAATTCTACACGTCGAAAAATGGTTTGGGTAAATTTTTTGGATTTTTCTAAAATACATGAATTTTCATGAATAGTAAAAAATACAGTTTTGAGTTTTCTGTAGTCTAATGACATCATAATGATGTAATAATTAAATATAAAAGTATGATCGACTTTTGTATAGTAAATCATGACATGAGGTGTCCCAAGTGTCTAATTCCATGAGAAAATACCCTGGGAAATCCCATGGTTTGGCAAAAACCACTAATAAGGTGTCCCTTTGAAATTATTAAAAAATTACCTCTCCTTTTCTATAAATACCCACTCATCCACTCATTATACTTCATTACAAATCCATCATCCTAGAATATCTGGTGTTTTTACCTCTCTATGAGTCCTCACAGGGTTTCCTTAAGCCCCAAAGGTCCCATCCTTCAAGATCTAGGAGTTACTCTACAAGGTAAGGGAATCCTCCATTCTTTTCTTTAAGTCGACACTTCTTTTATGTTAGCTATTTTAAATTCCTTTATTTTATTTTGGGGTTTGATTTTTTTATTCTTCTTACTGTACTTTTGATTTAAATATTATTATATACCCTTTTGTTCTCATCATTTCATTTTATGAAATTTTAAGCGGCGTCGTTAGGCTGCCGAATTTTCATAAGGGATCTCTCAACTTTTCTATTATTTTCAAGATCATCTCTTTTATTTTTATCTTATGACCAACTATGTCCAAATGACCATGATAAAATACATTATCACCTATATACTGGAATTATATCATATTAATTGAATAACCATCATCAGTATTCTTACTCCCCCTTTTTATTTTTATAAGTGAAATCAACGTCTATGTGGTTCCAATTTATAACCTTTATGAACGATGGAGTTTTGTTCTTCACTTTTTACTTCATTACCTGTCATGAAACCATGTTAATGTTTGAACCAAATCAGAATATATTTATTTCATCTCATTAATTTTCTGTAATCTTTACACACTCATAATACATAATAATAATACAAAACAAGTTCATTGTATACAAAACTGCCAAGCCAAATCCAAGCGTTTATCAAAAACTTTTAACTAATGATTCATACTCAAGTATATAACCTATAATCAATATAATATCATTTATATCTCATTAATGTCACTAATATTATATATTAACAACTCTTGATATTTATCCACATTTCAAATGAACTTCCATTCATGAGAGCAAGTAAATGAATCATGAAAACCAAGGAAGAAAATGCTTCCAAAACAATAAAATTGAACCTATTAAACCCATTAAAGGGCCATGAATGAACCTAATAAGGTTATAAAAAATAAATTACATGTATAGGAGGTTCTGGAATTATTTATTAATGAATATAAATTTGATTATTTAGGTCATTAAAACAAACTAAGAACACACTCGAGCAAAAGGTAAGGGGTTTCTCATCTCACTTTCATTTCTGTGAGATTTTCATTATTCACCACTTATTTCATATATGTGGTATAAGTGGACTTCCATTTGATATAAAATAACATGATTATCTTTATATACTTATTATTCAACGATTCATTTTATGTTCATTGCGTTCTAGACATATGATTCGACTGATTACATTGTGGTAAGTGGCTTTGTCTCAACTTCTATTTGGTTGTGACTAACATTGTAAGGTGCACCTAATAATCCTTATGTGGTGTACCCACGGCCCATTTGAGATATATTTTCATTTGAAATTATATTTATATTAAATATCCATAATCTCATATCATGGATATGTTTTTTTCTAAACCGTATACCATTTTACAAAAGGTGTTTATTTGGAAAGTTATTTTAGTTAAGGAAATATTGATGAATCTGTATACTCTACTCTATACAGATATTGAAAAGGCATATTTCTCTTTTATTGAATCAATTAATAAATAATTCTTTGTAAATGAAGTGGAGGGTGGGGCCCGCTATATCCCATCGATGTATCGGTAGGTCTCATGTGACAAATCAGTTGGCGACAACCCTTCGATTTTGTTTCCAAAAAATCGTGCGGGTTTCTACCCATAGAACTAAACTGTTTTTACGGTATTATGGTTTCATGTGCCAGATACATGACGTCCAATTAATAAGCATTCTATTTATTCATTATTAGATATTATTATTATCCATGAGGTTTTCACTATGACAAAATATATGGATGTCGTTTCATTCTCATTTTATTAATGGAATTAGTTTTTCATTTATTCACCATGCCATATTGATTATGTCAGATTGACTATGATTCACTTATTATTGTATTCATGATTTTACTATTTTTAACCCCTACTGAGTGTGTGATATCACCGCTTTCATTGTTTACTTTTGACAGGTGACAAAGATAAGATCATTTATTGAGTTCTTTTAGATGTAGTTTTTATTTTTCTTTATGTATTGTATTTTGTAACTTTTTTTCAATGTAACTTTTGTTACATCTATGTATCTAGTTTCTTAAAGACTACTAAACTGATCGATCCTTCAGGATTTTTCATTCTTTCTAACCATTCCAATATCACAAGTAATGCATCGGCTCCATCCTTGTGGGGTCGAGGTGTTACAATAATATTTGGAACTCAGATATATTTTTTCCATCAAAACCAAAGATGAAAAGGGAACTTCTAGATGATGCACAAAGCTCATCCTTCCATATTCATCAAGTTATCACTAAGATGTATAATAATTTATAGAAAAAATTATGGTGGGATAACATGAAGAAGGATATTACTAAATTTTTATCTTGATTATTAATATCCAAATAATTCAATGCAAATGGTCAAATTATAAGGGAATTATACAACCATTTCCAATACCAATATGGAAATGGGAAAGAATAACCATGGATTTCATCATAGGACTCCATATGATATCTAAAGGTAATGATGTTTCCTAGTTGGTAATCGATCTCCTTAAAAATTCAAAACATTTCTTTTTTATAAAGAAATATTTATCTCTTTACCACCTATCAAATATATATATATAATAAGTGATAATACTTCATGGAGTTACACCCTCCATTGTATCTAAGAGGGAAGTAAGGTTTACCTTGTGGTTTTGGAGAATCATTCAACAATCATTGGATATAATGTTTAGTTTTTATACTAAATTTTACCCTTGGATGGATGGTCATTATGATAAAACCATTAAAAATCTAAAGGATAAGTTTAGATCCTATTCAATGGATTTCCAAGGATGTTGGGATCGACACCTTCGCCTAATAGAGTTCTCTTATATAAATAGCTTCAATTATAACATTAAAATGGAACCTTATGTGGATCAATATGGGAAGTGGTGTGGGACTTCAACATACTAGGATGAAATTAGAGAGTGGAAGCATATGGGACCTAGTCCTGTCCAACAGATGACAGAGAAGGTTCAAACCATTCAATCTCATAAGATATCTACAAAAAGTCAACAGAAAATATATACAAAATATCATCGATATCATCTATAGTATGAGGTCGATGATAAATTTTTCATTACTGTTTAATCATGGAAAGAATTCATGAGGATTGGGAAGAAGGGAAAGCTTATACCAAGATACATTGACCCCCTTGATATCCTTGATCTCATCAAATCTATGGCCTATCAACTAGAACTCATATTAAACCTATCTAAAATACATGACGTGATCCTTATATTTCTCTTTAGGAAGTATATATTAGACCCCTCACATATAATAAATCTATTTTTGGTAGTATTTAAGAATTATATTACATATAAGAAGTATCTAATGAATCTCTTATATCTTAGAGACAAAGTTTTAAAAAACAATACAACTCACTTGGTCAAAGTACTATAGTGGAACCACATATTTGAAGAAGCATCTTGGGGAATGAAATTTGAAATGAAACAAAATTACCCATATCTCTTTTAGTGTATGAAATGAAATTTTGAGGGTGAAATATCTATAGGGGTAATAATTTAACAACCTAAAACTTTAGTAAATTAAATTTACTTTTTAAAAGAATAAATTCCTTATTAAATAATGTAGTTATAAAAAACACATGAACAACTTTGGTTATTTTGGATATTTATAGCTTGTTGGATTAAAAATAAAATTAAGAATCATAACTGATGATAATATTGTCATTGTACAGTGACTATTAGTATTAGTATATTTTACTTTTACAATAATGTCTGATTGATATAGATGGAAGAAGTGATGTCCTCGATCTGTAGGATCATACCCTACGAATCCCATTTATCAAATATTTGTGGGAGATGGAATCAAAGAGATTTTCCCTTGAATAATTATAATCTTATATTAAATAACTAAAGCATGATAGAATCCTTTTGTTGGAGAAGTTCAATATTATCAAGATCATGGCCCAAACCATGGTCATTGAACCACTTTATAAAAGTATCATCATCGTACACCTTACCCATAGGGAAATAAATGGTGTAATAATGGGTTATGTATCAAGGCCCTAATAGTATGAATTTTCATGTTGTTTTTTTAATAAAATATTTATTATATTTTTTTATTACTTTATAAATTATTAAATAATGATTTTGATAAAAACAATTAGGTTTTGATATGACAAAACAGAAATTGTATTTTTGGGAAATATATAGCTTCAATCAAGACACTCTTTTCTATAAATCTAATAATTTTTTAAATAAATGTTATTTTAATAAAATATTATTTTGAAATAAGATTTATTTAAATATAAGTAATAATTCAATTTGATGAAGTCGGATGTAATTTTATAAGGGTCAAAAACTATTATTGTTGTAAAAAACTATATTTTTCAATAAATGGCGATTTTTTATTTAAAAGTGTAAATTCTCATATTTATTGAAATATTTAAATAAAATAAAAATTATTTTTGAAATAATCATGTCAAAATTATCCAATGGTGAACTTTTCATAATTTTCTGAGAATAGTCAGATTGTTTGGTAAAAATTAAATGTATTATAAATATACATTTTGTATTATGACAACACAAAATCCCAAAAGTGATCTAAAAAATACTATAAAGATTATAAATGACCAAACTTATGTTTCTCATATAATATAATCTATTTTTTAATTTATTTTTTTAATTTTATAACACTTAATGAATTCTATAAAACCTATTTTATATTTTAAGGTTTTAAAATTAATTCTTTATAAACATGGATCACTTCCACATCATAAAGGGTATTATTTTAATTATTTAGGTTATTATACTTATAAAATATTTATATATACTCCTCTTTGAAGTAAACCATGGTAAGGTTTGTGGTTTTTATTATTTTATCATATAGATTCCAAAACCAATGTTTATAAATTAATAAAGAATTCCCCTCTTTTTAACTATAAAATATCACCCAACCTCTCATTTATCATCACTCAGAACCATTTTATCATTAATTTTATCTACCTTTACCATTATATGTAACTTATAAGGTGTTAAAAATCTCTTAATAATATCCTTCCAAGTTTTTTAGGCACCCTTTCAAGGTAAGATATCTTCTTTTTCTCCTCTTTATTCAAGCAACTCCTTTATATTATGACA
This sequence comes from Viscum album, assembly GCA_963277665.1. Lineage (NCBI taxonomy): Eukaryota > Viridiplantae > Streptophyta > Magnoliopsida > Santalales > Viscaceae > Viscum > Viscum album. Next base: position 402,732,791 of record OY728130.1, read on the forward strand.
GTTTCAATCCAATTTATTATGTTGGAATATTCTATTAACATTAATATTCTTATCCTTATGATTTAAAAGTGATGATAGACCCATATAACTCTCATTAAACACTTCCATTAATCTTTACATTCCCCATTACACTACCAAACTTATCCTCATATTTTCCATGTCCAATATTTGTATAGTGAATACCCATCCTGATTTCTACTACAGGGTTTTCACCTAGATGTAACTATTATTAATTGATTTGGGAATGCCATGTATGTTATCCCCACTTTTTAATAATTTTATTAAAAGTGATAAAATATATCCTTAAGTTGTATGTTCCATGTGTCACACTTATGCTAGTATATAATATGAATATGATAAGTGGGCCTGAAATTATATAGCCCTCCAATTCATTGGGTATTGTTTTTATCTCATGAGATACCACGTAGGGTGTAAATGATTTTATTCTAAGAATGTTATGTTATAATGTCTCATTCGTTAACATTAACTTATTCTTATGATGTCATGTTTTGTGTTGTTAACACATTTCCATGTTTCCATTATGTAGTCATCTTATATCATGCTTCAATGTTCAAGTTTATAATTCACACCCCCTCTTATGTTACCCTAATATTCCTCATAAATCACATGCATTTCAATAAATTATGTTATTATTTTATTTTTTTCCTTTACTATGGTTTATATCTGATCCATTTATTATGCACATCCACTGGTCATCCCATGCATTTTTAGAAGATTAATGGAATTTTAAGGGGATATTGTGGAGTTTTTAAATAATGTTGTTGTACCCATGATTCATGTTTTTGTGAAACATACCTAATTTCCAAAAGACACTAGGAATCACAATATTCTAGTATTTTATTATGTATAACTTTATGTAATCAATCATGAATTAAGGTGTATTAAAATATGGGTTGTCATATACAGAATGGTCATAAATTTATTGTGACATCATCACCTAAGAGAAATTTTTATTTTTTCCATCGAAACCAGTTGAGAATAATAATTAAAATTTCTCCAGACCTCTCTCAAAACTTAATGGTTTGTTTCATTATAAACTCTCCACTATAATTATTATTACCCCAGAGAAGCCTCAGTGGTTAACCTGCTAATAAGCTCCCACACTGATCATCGAAACACCCATAGGAGTATCCAAATCATCACTACATAACCAAACACTAACTCCTATAAACCACACTCCCATTCTTATACACAATGACCACACATGGATGAATCAAAATAACACACTAACCATTTACCTTTCTTATTTCACCAGTAATGAAACCCACTACACTCAGAAACCCACATAAACACAGAGTACAATATCCAATGACTTACGGTACACTCCCCATCATAAGGCTTCACTTACATCACTCCTTGAATTTTATTTTCCTAAAACTCTCCCAAACACAATGGTCACATGTTCTCGTACGACCCAAATTCACAACCAGACTCACACCCACACAATCTAAGCCCCAACAATCCTAGAATAACATACATAACCCACTACGAAATATTTTCTCTCATGTTATTTAGAACAATTTGGAGCACCCTTGACACTCCTCTTCAAAATCAAGGCATCTCCCTTATGAAAAAGTTAACCACATGACCACCCATCACCCAGGCATCACTCCAAAACCATAAGTGCCTAACCAAACTCTCACCAAGCCACCATAAGTTAAACCAGAAAAAATTTAGGTTAGGAAACTAACCATACCAACCCTATCAACCCAACCACATAACCAAGATCACTCTCAGTGCGCTGAGTATCAAGTCTAAGGCAACCTCATGACTAACCACAAAACAAATTGTGGAAACTAAATCCTTAGGGTAACTCAATATGGTACCAAATATCTCTCAATCATTCTTACCATCCTCTATCCACCACCAAGGCATCCAAATCCCACACTAAATAACTGGGGTCTCCATACAACCTTTGACAAAGGGAATGCATTTCTAACCCCAAAGAAAATATCTTCATATGGTCCACATGATCTGTAATCAGTAGAAAAATACCTATAGTTAAATTAAATATAATTACACCATGAATCTATATAGGAGAACACTATATATGTTGATTTTGATACACTAAACAACTAAATCACTATCCTTAGTGAAGTCTCACAAAAAAATCATGTTTAATTTGAATCCTACATGCCTATAATGATGAATGTACACAGGCCTCTTATCAATGGGAAAAGAGATAAAAATAAATAAAATATAAATCATAAATCCAAAAGCTTGAGTGTGTTTTTTGATGCTCCTTTCAGTCACAGAGTCCAACGAATGGAGAAGGGGAATACCTTAAGCCCAATGAGGGTCACCCTTTGAAGAACATCAAAAATTGACAAAGAGATAAACTAGGAACTCATTTGGAGGGCATCATGCACGTATCCTGCGTGCCGCGCAAGTCACTTACACGCTGCATATGGTTCACGCAAGTCACTTGTGTTCCCTATTCCTATTTTTTTCAAGGTGCCAAGTGGCCAATAAATATCCCATTTGGGCCCCCCATTTGAGAGACGAGATTTTCTAAAACTCAGATTTAAGCTCTGTTCACCCAAGTCTCTCTCTGAAGTCTTCCGAACACTTCTAAGGTAATTTTTTTTACCTAGAAGGGAAGCTCTAAAGAGGAATAATAAGGCACAAATATGAAAAATCATTAATTCTTGCATGCCTAAGTGTCCAACCTTTATAGAAAATGAAGAAACATGTGCGCCGCTTTTCCCTCTCAAGGGAACTTGCGTGCCACACTTTTGGAAGCATCTAGGGATGATACTAAGGGATTGAGTTCAAAGTTTCCAAAGTATTACCCTAAAGATTATTCATCTCCCAAGGTGACTCATGTTGCTCAAGTATAATTGCATGACCAGGACCTGCATGCCAGAATAATACTTGTGCGCCTCCTTCATAGACACCTCCTTTCCTCAAATCCACCTCTCCTATTCAAGACATAGCCTTAAAATCCCTCTTTAAAGCCATTTATGGCATGGTTCCTTTGTTGGATTCCTTATCTGAAAGGAATTCTGTGAGAACCTCTCCCAAAAACCTCATGTCTTACAAGACTTACGTCACCACGGTTAGGGGTTTCTTGATCTTTTGATTTGGGCCTCCTTCTCAGGAGTAAGCCCCAAGTCCCAAGCTCCTTTAACATGGGAATCCTTATCAGGAGTAAGCCCCAGGTTAAAATTCCAAATCTCCATAAAGTAAAAATACCTTTATGGACCCTACTCTTGGGATTGTTTCCTAAGTCCTGGTCTTCATTTACTTGGGTCTTCATACATACGCAATCCCGACATCATATCTCATAACTACATCTTTCGTGGCACTATAGTCAAGTTTACTGATACTTATTTTTTCTCACACCGAGCATGACGCACGTGGTCTTAGAGTGTAAAAGTAATCATGACATCTCTTTTTGGGCCATTTAACTATACATAAACCCCATATTTCTTTTCTCAAACTACATGGACATTGATCTCTAACTTAAAAGTAGAGTACGTCGGAATCCTTTATATGGTTCAAGCCCATTTTTCATTAATTCTTTTCTATCCCATATGACGTTAAACTATATCATTTTTATCAAAATATGTGGGTTCTGATTCCTTTTTAACAAGGATACGTAGGTAGCCCATCTATGGGTATGATCCCAACTCTGAAATAATACATGTCTTTCTGAATGCCAATAAACATCAAGTGTCAAACTGAGTCGCTTTAAAACCAGTATGGTCATCATAGTAACCTAGAGATTTCTCTATATTATATTAAAGGATACCATTGACTAAGAATCTCCAATACATATGGATGATTCTCTATCAATGAAGAACCTCAAATACATATATAATATTCTCTAAATCCTATTCATATCAATCATTGATTTCTAAATGAAAAGGAAAACTCATTTTTCATGCTTGGTGAATTAATAAGGATTCATAAACATAACTTAAATCTATAAGAGAGTCCTAGAGTAGGCAATAATTCCCCCCCAAAAAGGTGTGATGAGCCTGACCTCCCATCCTCTCGACCAATGTAAATTCTCAAGATTCCTCGGTCTATAACTAATGAGAACCTACCTTCGGAAAGTAGGTCCAAATGGATATAGAATCATTGGGTGTTTCCAGTTCTACGAATAAACCCATTAGAAATCAATTGGAATGTTTGAACCTTAAACAAACAAGGTCATCCTTATTTCCATAAGAAACAAAAAAACGGTGAACTCGATGTGAATCTTTAACCAAGATAAAATGATGTTTTACTTATTTGTTAGGACCCTATTAAATTCAATATGCAGGCCAACAAAAAAATCAAACACATATGTGTTCATCCAAAATATGTAGTCTATCCAAGATTATCTTGATTATTTCTATTATATCTAAGGCAATCTTTTCCAAGATCTCTCTGCAATACAAAAATTGTTTTTTTAAAGTTCACACCTGTGAATGCCTTGGCTGCTACTCTTGCTGAATCCTCATCCGCTCTGAGGATGATATCACCTACTCAACATCTTCAACTCTGGGTATCGAATGCATTGGTAAGGGAATACTGTCAACACAGTACCATCCTAACTCTGGAGGCTGCTCGACAAGACCTCCAATTTAATAACTCACCCTAGTTGTCCGGACAGCAACGAACAGTGGTCAAAAAGCTGGTGGTGCCAACCATCGCTTCCAACCACTTCGGGTCATTATCCACGGAACACAACAACCAGTCCCTCCCATATTATAGGGAGGTGAATGAATAGGTCACTCAAGGCCTCAGTTCAAGAAGACAGAATCCCTTCCTGAGGACTACCACCATCAATCGCCACCAGACTCGTGTGGTAGTGCACCCTCAACATGAAGAGGGTATCACATCTTGGGGTTCGGATTCAGTCCCTCAGACCTGAGAACACAGGACAAACTGTCGGAGGTGAAATTCGGTCAATAGGGACCAGGTTCTTACCTATTCCCCCTCCAAAGAAGTTCATCAACCCAACTTGATGGAAAGAAATGAGTGAGCATATACATCAATCTGTCCTGATTTCACTACCCACCAGACTCGTCTGGCTGTAACACATCAATCCCGCCAGGCAATTCCAGCAAAGTACAATAGGTAGGCACATACACCTGTTTATAATTCATCATCCAGTCAGCAGGCTCGTCTGACTCCATCCAAAGGAGCTCACCAATCAAATGTGGTGACCACCTATAAACAGGCACATACACCTGCTTACACTCATCAATTCTTCCAGCAGTCTCATTTTCTAGTCTTGGAAGAATTTCATCAATCATATTTGGTGAATAAAAATCAGCAAGCACATACACTTGTAATTAATCAATATAACCAACAGTCTCATTTGGTAGCACCCAAATATGTCAATTGGAAAGCTCCAATGACAAGCAGGAGGCAGGCACAACTTTACGCCCCACCCATGAGTACTATCAGAATTCACTAATAGGAAAAGGATGACAGGAGGAGAAACACACAACTAATCCAATCATGGAATGGATGTATATTCCCATTACAACAGCTGAAGTCACCAAGTACATTCTGATAATGGTGATATAGCAGAATAAAATCCCTGCCCATATTCTGGATACCTGTCAGAATATTATAACAACTTCAGTGACATCACAGGGAAAGAAACATAAATCTATCCCTATCAGGGGAGTGACTCATCAACATGTCACCCCGGAGTAGATACACACATCTGTTCTAGTCCAGGATGGTTGTGGGGCATACTCCCCCATGTTATATGGACAATAAAGTCGGGCAGATACACCTGATTTAAATGGAGATAATCAACCTAACCTGGCCATTTTTCCTGAGCAGACACATACACGTGCCCATTATAACCACTTTCATCAACAATTGGTTTCCAAAGTGAGTAAGAAGATGTCCAATAAAAAGACCCATCCAGCATAGTTTAAAGATCAAGATCCAATCTGCAAAAAATCCATGCTCAATACTGGAGTTCTTGAGTACCTAAGACAATTTTCTGTTGCAACTCAAGATTCTACTCCCTCATTTCCAAATTCCGGAGGTAAGAACAATAATTCTAAAGATCTTCATCAGACACTTCCTCATCAAGGCTTGCTTCATGACAATTTGGTTAATCTTAAAGTATTTTCTTTAGATGAAAGCCACGATAACACTCTATGTGGCCAAAAAACCAAGGATCAATAGGTTTTATCTTTTGTTGTAACCTACCATGGTGTCCCTCCCCATGATGATGATGAATTTAGCTGTGAAAGTCCTCTCTGTAGTAGTAATTTTCATTGCCTAGAAAATTCTTCAATGGACAATGCAGTAATGAGAATTCCCTCTTATATTAAGGTACTTTCAAATGCGAAGCCATTCAGGTATAATACCTTACCACTAGCATGTAAAATACTTTCTCAATCAAGAGATATCCCTGGGTGTTGTTCATTCTCTGAACCACCCCTGGTTCATTCATCTTATAATTTGACAAATGAATTCTTTACCAATTATGTTGAATCTGATGAAGCAATAAAGAAGCACCAGCTTTGGTCCAATCAGGTAGAAGAATCTTCATCGAATGACAAAGAGGAAGTGCTGAATATGAGAAAAAAAACTGGAAAAAGGTGAAACACTAGTCATGTTTTGGACTTTGGATGACTCTCATTATGATATTCCAGAAACGTTGACAGAATATTGTTTTCACGATATTCGTCTCAAAATCTGGAAAACTCTTTGTCACTTAAAAGAGAAAATATTATCTTATGATGAATATCAAAATCATGTCAAGATAATAGAAGGGTTGCAATGCCAAATTGACTTGGAATCTCTATCAGTTTCCCGACATCCAAAGGTTGAAAAGCAGCACAGAGCCCTTCAGCGTTCATGCCTTAGCCCATTGAAAATGTTGTGCCAGTTAATTACCAATGCCCCACCTAGTATTCATATTAGGGTATGGGGTGTTCATGGAGTATTTCATTTCACTATTCTCTCTAGTCAGCAAAGCCCGCCAAAAGTGGTCTCATGCAATTTTATTGCCCATGGCTAGCCAAATTTAACTGGTTTTGTGCATAATCAAAGGCTTACCCAAGAACTGGCCTCAACTAGTTCTTCCCAAAGTCTGGCATATAAAGAAAAAGTTGTTGAATTTCTCTTGAATCAAGAATATAAGAATCTTCAACAGGCTTCTCATTTAGAGCATGAACATAATCATGTGACAGAGGTGTCAGAAATAATACAATCATCATTTGAGCCAGGATATTTGAGTGGATGTAGGTTGATGCATCCAGAACATTTCTGGACTAAAATCCGTAAAATCAAGAGGGATTTTAGGAAGTTTCAGATGTAGCAGCTCAAGAGCCACATTAGCTTATCAGGCTAGGGACTCTTTTAATCCAACCCTTGGAATCAGAAGATAGGATTTGAGGAGTTGAGCAGGAAAAATAGGAATAGCTCTATCCACCGGACTGGGGACTTTTTGAAATACTCAATCTCTCCCTCAGCGGAAGTCAGTCTTCTATCGATTCGGGAAGAAGCAAAAAGAGGAACGCAGATCCGAATTATCAGGAGATTCCCTTCAAATTACGGTTCATTAAGAATTTCATGAGGGATAAACCAAACTAGAGGTAATGTCTCATAAAGGACGTGAAAGAAGATAGTTTCGCAGAAGCACTGATAGAAGGGATTCAATGTGTTATGCATCTATAAATGTCATCAATGTTGTTGTCACTGATCCCCTATAACATGAGGCTTGCTCAGAGGGATCAGATGAAGAAGTTCCTATTTAAGAAGTTTTATACACAAAAAATGGATAAAGGAGCTGTGCGTACCATAAGACAGAGGGTTGCCCAGGGGCAAGACATTTCTTTGGGTAATGCCCTTCCATACTCTATAAAGGCACATGCCAGGGGAAATGGTAAAAATCGGGTTACATTCCTCCCTACCTCTGGAGAAGGCCAATAACTCTCATTAGAGGAATGTTTCACACAGCAAGAAGAAGAAATGAAGGAATTAAGGGGGTTAAATGCATAACTACTTCAAGGTAGTTTTCCTCCTAAGCATACTGGAGTTAATCAATCAAGGGAATTTGTTGCAGCTACTGGGATGGATCAAAAATATCCCCCTTTACAAGTACACCCTCACAGGTCCAATCCCATGGGTCATATGTGATAGCAACCAGCAATACTACCATCAGTGGCAGTACCAGTCGCCACACCCATCCAAACTCTAGTTATTACACCAGCTCAGGACCAAGCTCAACCAGATGTTTCTCAAAAATTAATGACTACAATTGATTCATTAAAATCTCGGTTGGAATCTATGGATGGAAAGCATGCACAAGTTCAACAAGAAAATAAATCTTACCCTGAATGGGTGGATGAAATCTCTCCCCCATCAAATTTTGTGAATACCAAATTCCCAATTTTTAATAGTTTGGAAGATCAAGAACAACATTTAACACATTTTTTTTCTCATTGTTATCCTATGATGGGAACTCCTTAACAAAAAGAAGAAGTTAAGATCAGGTGTTTTGTTCTATCATTATAAGGACCTGCTTTTGTCTGGTATACAAGTTTTCAATCTCGGTCAATTACCAGGTGGGAAGATCTCCGTAAAAGATTTATTCTTCAATTTAGATCAATGTTTCCAAATAATTTTTTTTTTATCTTACCAATTGTAAGAAAAAGGGAAATGAAAGAGTTTCAGATTTCATTACTTGATGGAAGGGATTAACATATTCCTTAAGTTTAGATCTCCCTCAAGAAGAATTGTTTCCAATATGTGTGGCAAATCTCCGTGATGAATTATGCACACCGTTGATCTCTGTGAAATATACAGGAGGGTTTTGAGACCTTAATTCAACTGCTCAGAAAATCGGAGACTCTCTCACAAATACTAAGGCTAAAACTCATGTAATTCCATCAGTTCTAGGAAGGAGAATAGGGAAAGTAGATATCGCTACAGTTACACATAAACAAGAACATGTACTTGCTTCCACTTTGAAACCTTCATCATATCGAAGGGCTCCACCTCCTGAGCGTAAAAAAAATGGCCGCCTCATCAAGATGATCAAAGAGATCAAAGGTGGAAACAGTTTGAAGATTTTAAGAATAAATTTTATTCTTTCTGGAATGAACAAGTTTCTGGATACTTCATCTTGGCTCTAGAAAACAATTTGGTTCAGTTTCCAAGGCCCAAAAGGCTGAACAAGGAGATGAAGACCTATCCAACTATTTCCCATTTCATCAGATGTTAGGGCATACCATTAAGGAGTGTTTTGTCTTCAAAGACCTTTTTCAAAAGATGGTTGACTCTGGATAGTTAAAACTGAAAGGTTCTTCAGCCCAGGTAGCATGTGCTACTTCTACTGATATAGAGGAAGAAGGAGGGTGGCATGAAGTCAAAAGTAAAAATGCCCAGAAATATGATGATTGGATGGTCAGGAAAATGATCAACCAAACTCATTCCATTTTACGAACACAATTGAATCAACCAATTGTGTCTCCTACTATGAATGCCACATCAAAAACCCCTACATCAGAAGGAAAATCATCACATAAGTAGCGCAATTTGAAGAAAGAAGAGTAGTCAGAAGAAGATGAGTTCATGTCAAAGCCTGAATTGTCTTTGACTCGGGCAGATTTTATGTCATCTTCTTCAAAATCACGAGCACCGCCCCACCAAATGGCACAGCCTGAACTGGCTAATTAGGAAGAATGTTCACCAAATGAAGAATTGATCTTTGGTTCTGTTAACATGATTCATTTATCATATCCTTATTCCAATGACAGCTTCGATTATGATGAGCCTAAGTTCCATGTATCTAACAGAGTAATTAGATGAAGAGACATAGGTTTAGGATACAGGGGAAGATGTGGATATTCAAGAAGCCACTATTTCAATCCTACCCCTGCTAGAACTGTATATGTGGCAGAAACTTGTGGAAAAGCCCTTTAGTAGGATCAACAGGAATAAGAAAGTTCTGCCACACATGGCCGATTCAGTCCTGAAATAGTTATTTTGGAAGACCGGTTAGAGGTTACACCTTTTTTCTCTCAGAAAATAGATAGACCTAGTCATTATAATCTACAGAAACCATGAGTGTTTCCAACTCCTACTCCGATATGATATGCATCTATTGCCAAAGAATCAACTTCCAAGGCACCTGCAAAACGACATTTTCCTAATGGAAAACGCAGACCTTTGGACCAAAAGTATGATGTCTTGAAACATTTGGCCCAATTACCAGCTAGGTTATCAATTATGGATTCCTTCAATCTATCAAAAGATCTTCAGGAGTCGCTTATTAAATCTTTTTCAAGTCCTCAAGAATTCAAAACTGAAATTACTGCTGTTGAGGTTTACCATATAGAGAATGATCCTGCAGAATGTCATTCAGTGATATATTTTACATATGAAGATGAAGATGGTGTTGTACATGGACATATCAGACCTTTGTATATATCAGGAAAATTCAATGATATAGACATCCAACAAGATTTCATTGATAATGTCTTAGGATTCAATCTCATTAATATTCATCCACTCCGTCGATTAGGCCTCACCGAATCTGATTTATCTCCTTCTACTTTGATGTTGCAAGGATACGATAAGAATGAAAAGAACCACTGGGCGAAATTACACTCAAAAATCAGTTTGGAGACCTTGTTTCTAATTCAGATTTCATGGTTGTTCACCCGGACACAGCTTTCAAAATTTTCTTGGATGACCTTGGTTACATCAACATGTGGCCATACCTTCATCATACCATCAATGTCTCAAATATTGTTTCAATGGTCAAATTGGGACATTTTACGGTGACAAATCCCCATTCAAAACATGTGAATCTCAGTATATTGAGGCATAATTTTATCACATAGAGGGAAAGAAAAAATCCACAGTGAAGAAGGTCACCAAAATTAATGCTCCATATGGTTTGGAAAAGATTCCAGAAAACCCATTCATACTTGTGAGTACATATTATTTGTTTCATATCAGTCAAATTTACGGGATAGTCCTAAATCCAAACACTCTTATATAAACTTTGATAATGTCAGTTACGGCAATCGAGCCAGACAGCATGGGAGAAATTGTTGATTTTCCAAGCAGTGATGAAAGCTTGAATGGATATGTATTTATTTCATCCTCTTAAATCCAGCAATTCTATACTTCATCAACTATATCAGAAGAATTTATAGCAATACCAGAGGAAAATAATGATGTCAATTCTCAATCCATCATCTTCTCTCTATCACCTTAGAAATACCCTTCATCATCAATAGGGTCAGAAATGGCAGCCTCTTATTCAAGATGTTCAAGTTTTAACTTCTCCCCTGACCATAGAAGTTATGCTTCATCATCTAATATACAAGTAGAAAGAGAAAAAGTAATACATATTAAAGAAGAATACGAAGATCTCAGAGATTCTCCTCCAGCATTTGAAGAGGGTATCTCTACCACTGTGGATGAACTCAAAAAAATAAATCTACTTACAAAATAAGATCCACGCCCCACATTAATTAGTATGACCAGGACTCTTGAAGAGAAAGAAATGTATACTTTATTTTTAAAGCAAAATCAAGATGTATTTTCTTGGAATTATACAAAAATTCCAGGTCTTGATCCTGATGTTTCCACTCATTATTTGGGTTTACCAAAAGAACATTGAGGATTCAAGTAAGCCGCAAGAAGAACACACTAAACATATGCCTCCAAAATTGAAGCTGAAGTTGACAAGCTTATCAAAGCTAAATTCGTCATAAAAGTTCAGTATCCTAAATGGTTGGCTAATATTTTCCCTATGAAAAATAACAATGGACAAATTAGAGTTTGCATTGACTTCAGAGATCTTAATCGGCATTGTCCCAAGGATGACTTTCCAGTTCCAATCACAGAAATCTTAATTTATCCAACAGCAATCTATGAAGATCTTTACTTCATGGATGGTTATTCTAGGTACAATCAAATATGAATGGCCCTAGAGGAGGAAGAGTCTACAGGTTTCATATCTCCTCAAGGTGTGTTTTGATATCGGGTAATTCCCTTTGGCCAGAAAAATGCAGATGCAACGTATCAACATGCCATGCACCATATCTTCAAACCCTTTTTAGGGAAATTTGTTGAATGTTATGTGGATGATTTAGTAGTTAAATCTAGACAACTTTCTAATCACATGGACGATCTGGAAATCATATTCAATAAACTTCGACAACACAATTTTAAGATAAACCCCTTGAAATGTGATTTTGGGGTAACCTCAGGAAAATTTATCAGCTTTTTTGTATGCCATCGTGGTATCAATGTTGATCTTGAGAAGAAAAAATCCATCCTCAGTATTTCACATCCTCAAAATTTGAAAGAATTAAGAGTACTTCAAGGACACTTGGCCTATATTCGGCGTTTCATTGCCAATTTGGCATGAAAGTGTTCACCCTTCACCAAATTAATGAATAATGGAGTCACCTACCAGTGGACTGAAGAATGTAAAGAATCATTCGATATTTTAAGATATAAAACTTGAGTACACTATTATTAATTCCACTTGTTGAAGGAAGATCACTTATTCTCTATGTGAATGCTTTAGAGCGATCATTGGGTGCCTTCCTTGCCCAAAAGAATGATGCTAGGAATGGAAACAACCTTTATTATCTCAGTCAGACAATGATTGAGGAAGAAAATCAATATTCAAGTATTGAAAATTTTTTCCTAGCATTAATCTTTGAATTTTAGAAATTGAGACACTGACAGCAACATCTTGAGGTCCAATTGGTATCTCGCAATAACCCGCTCAAATTTATCCTTAGTCGTCCAATGCTTACAGGACATCTGGCAAGGTGGGCAGTTATTTTGTAGCAGTTTGATATCTAGTATGTGTCTCAAAAGGAAAAAAAGGGCCTAGCTCTGGCCGATTTCCTTGCTGAACACCCATATATAGAAGATACATCTTTAAATATTGAACTTCCTAGTGAGGAAGTCTTCTCTATTCAATATAATCCTCAAACATGGGAAATGTACTTTGATGGTGCCTCCAGAAGTCCAACAAGGAATAAAATGGAAGATCCTAAATTCAAGAAATTTGGGTTTGGAATCGTGCTTATTTCCATAGAAAAGGTAGTGCTACCCTATTCCTTCTTATTGTTGGAAGGAGATGCAAATAATGAAGCAGTATATAAAGCTCTCATTTCAGGCTTGGAATTGGCACTTCAGGCACAAGAGAATCACATGAGGGTAAAAGGTGATTCATATTTGGTAATCAAACAAATCAATGGGGATTATTCCATTAGAAAAGAAGAGATAGTCCCTTTTTTTTACTACGTCAGAGAGTTAATGGTGGAATTTCCCTTCGAACTGACATTTTATTATGTCCCTCGATCACAAAATTCCCAAACTAATGCACTGGATATTGTAGCCATAGCCATGGCAGATCCAAATCGGGACGAAACAATCATCAGTATTGCCCACTGTCGTGTAGTTTCACCTTTTGTTCAAATCAGAACAGAGGAAATAAATTAAATCATTCCCATTTCTGAACCATACGTTCGTACTACAGGATGGATGACACCTATCAGGGAATACCTTCAAAATGGAACACTCCCACCTGATAAAGCCAGGAAAGAACAAGTCTAGAGACATGTGGTCAATTTTACTCTTTATGATTGCCCATATCACCAAACAATTCTCTACAAGAGAGGTTTGTATGGAATTCTCTTTAGATGTATTGATGGTGAAGAGATAATGGCTATCATGAATTAAGTACATATAGTAGTTTGTGGTGCCCACCAGTCTGGACATAGAATTTCTGGTCAAATATGAAGGCTTGGATACTTCTGGCCTTCAATGTTGCAATATTGTGTTTATTTCACTAAGAAGTGTCATTCTTTCCAATTATGTTCCAACTTCATTCATCAATCCCCAAAGTTTCTTCATACAGCTAAATACTCATGGCCATTTTCCACATGGGGAGTGGATATAGTAGGACCTTATCATCCAGCTACATCCAAGTAGTTTATGTATATTCTTACTACTATTGATTTATTTTCCAAATGGGTAGAGGAAATACCTCTTAAAGAAGTTAGTTATAAAGGCATTATTAGCTTCGTCAAGTCTAACATAATTTCCAGATTTGGTGTCCCTCATACCATATTGACGGACAATGGAACCAAATTTTGTTCATATGAGGTGAGAAAGTTGTATCAAGAATACAACATCAAATCCAACCATTCATCTCAGTATCATGCAGCAGCCAATGGAAAAATAGAAGATTTCAGTAAGACTCTTTTAAACATACTTCAAAATATGGTGGATAAAGATAAGAAATCATGGACTGATAAATGTTTTCATGCATTATGGGCTTATCGGACCACCACCCGCACTGATACGCGGTCAACTCCATATTCATTAGTATATGAAACAAAAGCAGTCTTGACCATTGAGGTTAAATTACCTTCACTCAGAGTAGCCATTTGTGATCCGTTATCCACAAATGAACAATCTCAGAAGCAATTTTTTGAATTGGAACAATTACATGAAAAAAGGTTGTGCACCCTGCACCACTTGGAAGTTTATCAGGATCGAATAGCACAAGATTTTAATAAAAAATTTCATCTTCATTCATTCATCCAAGGAGAATTTGTATTGGTCCTCAGAACTCCAATGATACTAGGAAAGAAACCTACAAATCTTGAACCAAAGTGGGAAGGACCTTATTCAATACATAAGGTCTACTCTAATGGAGCTTATTCTTTAATCTCAATAGATGGAGAACTCATTACAACTCCAACCAATGAAAGATTCTAGAATAAGTATTTTGTATAACACAAATACACCTTTTATTCCTCACTGCAAGACTTTAATCTTCCTGGTCCCTTTTGTCCTTGTTGTAGGACATTAAACTGCATAGCCCCTCTACCATCCAACATGATGTTAAACTGTGTCCCCTTTGTCATCCAACAAGATGTTAAACTGTTCGCCCGAGCTGCAAGATGTTAAATTACCAAGCACCCCATGTCTGTGACACATGACATTTAAACTGTGAAACAGTACCTTATACGTCTTACATGACTTTAAACTATGCATAATTAGGGTTGTTGTTACCTCTTGTTTCTCACACCGAGCATGACTCACGTGAGCTTAGAGTAAGCTTCAACCATAACACCCTCTCCGGACAGCTAACCACGCGTAATTCCCAACACCATCTTTGGGTTTTCCCCAAGTACAACTGGGTCACCAATTCATTCTCAATCAAACTACGTGGACTTTGATCCTTTCTTTCTAGGAAGGGTGTGTAGGAAACCTCCTAAGGTTCAATCCCAAAACCAATATCTTCACATCAGTTCACCTCCATCTCATACGATGTTGATCTGTGAAGCCCCCCCCCCGAAACAAATATATTCACATTGGTTCATCATCGTCCTTTCTATATGACATTAAACTATACAGTCCCCCACATTCCTCACTACAAGACATTAAACAGCACGACAATACATCCTATCTACATGACGCTAAACTATGCAGCATCGGTCCATGCATATGACCTTAAACTATTCACACTTTTGTTCTGTACGATAATAAACTTCAACAGTCTATGAAACCCTCACCAGAGAGGGAATCTTTATTGACATTGATCTCCAATCATGTTATATTCCAAGGAATACGTGCATACATGGAAATGCCCAAACCTTTAATCTCAGATCCAACCATCATTGCACTAAAGTCCCCTTTCACCCTTCACATGTACAAACAAAATATGTATAGAGGGTATTTCAAGAACTGCATATGGCATGATTCCCATCCTTATTGGATATGTAGGAACATTAAAGCATCCCACAAACCCAACCCCAAGTCTTTGGGCCTAACCCCAAACTCCACCTTCAATACCTTGGCTAAAAATTACCCCTGCGAGCACATGAATGCGATATCAAAAACCCTGTTCTTTATTCATATCAGGTTTATAACAAACACACAATGTGTCTCCCTCATTATGGTCCGAGCTCTATGACCCTAAACTATGATCACCTACGCTCTCGTCCCACGTGATGTTAAACTGTATTTCAAGAACTACGTATGGATTGATTCTTAACCTAATTTGATATGTAGTAAAGTATAGCATCTCAATTCAGGACCCAGCCACAACATGATTATGGTCATTATTGGTCTACATATCTCCTCTATGCATTAGAAAATACCCATTTTCATGTGTCATGCTCCTAACCATAAATACTTCCAGATATCTATAACCCTTTTCTTGACTTCTGGTCACAAAATGTCTAATACCCAGGAATTATTTTGCCTCACCATGTAGCACGTGCCCTTAGGCGGCCTTGGATAAATAGTCTACATAATGGACATGTCAGCCAAGAGATGCTATTATTTGACTATGCAGCCAATGCCCTTAAGTGTCCCTTCATAATTTAACCTCCTAATTGGTTTTTCAAATAATGGTAACTTCATTCTTGGGGGTAAACCTCTTTTGTCCTTATTGTTCTTAACGACGATATGTAAGGATCCACAAAAACAGCCATCTTTAACGTATTTTTCCCATAATATTTTTCATGATCTGAAAGTATTCAAGTCTATGGTTTATATTTACCTTCCCTAAGTTTCGGTCAGACCTTCGTAGGAGTAACATTTATCTAATTCTTTGACAATCTTGATTGGGAATATCCTCTCCATATTCATGTACCTCTCTCCATACAGCAGACTCTGTGCTTAGGAAAATTTTAATCTCCATAAACTTCCACTGGATTTTAGCAATAGAAAAGTAAAATTTATGAGATTTCTTATTCCTAACTATGTAGCACGTTCCCCTAGGTAGCCTGGCATAAGTATTCTACATAACGGTCCTATCAGCCAAAAGATGCTATTATTTGACTATGCAGCTGATGCCCTTAAGTCGCCCTTCATAATTAAACCCCTAATGGGTTTTTCAAATAGTGGTAACTTCACTCTTAATAAATACTTCCTCTAAGTCCTTTTAGCCCTTTTTTCATATCATCCCTCATATTCAAAAATTCTTAAGTCATAGTTTATATTTTTCCCCCACACTTGAATGTAGTAATATGTTTTCAAACAAATTATCAAGGAATTGAGTCAATTTTAATTCATTAGGTCAAAGCTATTCGACTATAAACATTATCCTTTTTATGGCCGACATGCATGACTTTAAACTACCAACAAAAGATAGGGTAGACATTAAATTTAGAATTTGTATAAGGAACTCTGAACAAAATTCGAGTCCCAGCTCACCAAACGTACATATTATATGATTTAGGAAATATTGAACAACAAAAGATGAAAATGTTGTGGGGTGGTTTTTATAATCCTATCAAAAATCAAACTATGCTTACTAGGTCCATTGGCTTAGGTAAAAAAATTATATATGTAATTAGCAAGAGATTGCAGGTACAAATGATTGAAGATGAAATGTCTTTTTCATTGATGCACAATATTAGAAGAACATCCACAGATTGGAGTATCTTCTCTTTTTCAAGTATTACAATAGGCTTTCAACATAACTTTTCATTTGATTCATGGAATCCTGAGCTTCATAAAAAGCCACTTGAATTTCATTCACTCGACCAGCTTCACTCCTTTCAGCTTGATGGAGTGACTTCTTAGCATCTATAATGGATTTCATACCATTTGTTTGGACTCATTCCAATGAATTGTTAAGCTGGTTAAGTTCCCCAATAATGGTATCTAACTGTTGACGAATATGCATCTACTGGAAAACTTTCTCCTTGATCTTATGCTTCAGCTCCTTCAGCTTTGTAGCATGATCAGCCTTAGCTCAGGACACCGTAGCCTCAAATTTGCCGATATTGGTCAACAGCCTCGCTCTGGTCAGATCTTGATGACACTTTTTCTCCTTCTCCCTCCTTAAGATGACTTGTTTCACCATGGTATGGATCTCTTGATATCCAAAACCACCAAGTCCCATCTTGACGAACAAGGATGACAGTCACAGGATCTTCAAAGACAGCTCTTCAAGAGTCACTTCCGATATGATCTTCCATATATTCTGTCATGCCTTGTGATGTGAGAATTGGAGTTCCTTTTTCACCCTTGGTACTTCACTTTCTACTCCCATTGGGGCTGAGGTTGAGGCTTCACCACTGGATCTAGCCACAGAAATTGGCGACCCTGCATAGTCAATTGAAATATTTTGTTAGTTTCAAAGGATAAAAAAAGTTCATTAGCAATATTGAAAATTAAGTATAGCCACAAATATTATCATCTTTTACCCAACGGTATATCAACAACATGAGAAAGCTCCTCCCCATATTTCCTAGCTTCAACAAGATTTTCAAAATGGGTTTCAGGAAGCTCTTCTGGGTTAAGCTCCACTTGAGCTAGCATCTCTACAATGATAGGGTTGTGTCTACCCCCTTCAGGCATTGACAGATAAACATCTCAGATGAAACTACACATTTCAACCAATCATGGTCAGAGATGTAATAAAAAAAATTTAACACAACGAAGGATAACACTCATGTCCAAAATCTTCTAAATCACATGGTAATTTAACATGATCTAAAATTTCTTCAAAAGATGCGCCATGTTTCATCATTTCATCCAGTGATATCTCATATTCCGGGTTATTCTCACCAGTGGGAGCATTTTACATGTCTTCTTGGTGACCCTCCTCCAGCGACCTCTGACCCCGAACACCTTCCTCAGAAAAAATTGCGGAGTCAGTTGCAATGGTCATCAAATATTCTGGTGCAGGTTTCAAACCTAAAGCATCAAAAAATGGAAGTTAGTTGATGACTTCATTCAAAATTATATGAATTATTGTTAATTTACCAGAAGAAGACTCCTCTCTCCTTGCAGTAGCAATAGTATCAGTACTGGGAACAGAAGTTGGCTCTACTTCTCTCGTTTCTTCAGGAGTAGTCAGGTCAACATGAATTTGCAACTATTCACCAGCAGCCTCCGTTGTCCTTAGAGGAGGTTATGTCCTCTACCTCAAAGGGGAAATATAATAATCCCCTGTAATCCCAAGAAGTATGAGCAATCTTTCATGAGTTAGGATTCATGACTATCTGAAGGACTTACCACTAGTGATGAAGAGTCTATTTGTGGACTTCTTCCTTCAATGCCTTTACTTCTTTGAATTTTTGGGTGTGTTGACATCATCACCTCAAAATATAGGTATTGGAGGTTGAAAAGCCCTTTCTAACTCCTCGTCCATTGCTTGCAGGCCTGGAGATACCTCACCCAGCTCGTGAGGAGATTCAACAGCTCCAAGAGCGGTGCCACCAGGGCTATACTACGATGAAGGAATCACAGTAGTTCCTTTCTTAACAAGCTGCAGGATGAAGAAATTAATTTCCTTGAGAAACAAATATTTGACTAAAATTAAGTTTCAAATCAAATAAAGAATTAAATTTACATCTTCAGGAGCCACGTAATCATGCCACTCCTCGTCTACTAAAGCACCAATCCCCTCAGTGGTGCCACGATTCATCATTTCCTTCACCCGCTTGGTAATATGAATGTAATCATCGATAGCATATATGAGAACTTCCAACTCTCTAATGTAAGCCCACACTTCATTGGGGTTATCCTCAAAGCGGATATCAGTAGAAGCCCAGAGATTCCCCACTCCAGGGATATGTAGCCCTTTGCATAATTCCATCCAGGAGGTTTCAGCATCCCAATATAAACTCTGCCATGTATGGACAGCCTCTGTTCGTAAATATTCAGCATGTGCACCAGAAGGCCGTGAAGAGGGTCCAACAATCTGGGACTTCAACCTCTTCTTAGCTCCTGCAATCATAGATAAAGGATAAGAAAATGAAACTTGTTGCTCTATAAAATAATAGCGACTAAATTGCCTTAGTGATATAACTCACCAGGAGTCGATGTATTATGTCTCTAGACTATGGCAGGAGGATTATATCTGGAATGAGGCCACTTTGTCGCATGTTGTGCCTCATCATCCCCGTCCTGGGAATCTGGTGAATCAACACCAGGTGAGGAACCTAGTGAATCAGCTCTGGGTAAGGAAGAATCACCTTCCAGATAAAGGGTTTCTTTCCTGACGGTTCCCTTTTTTGTCCCCACCTGAGGGACCAGATGATTTAGTACCCCTTTAGGGTATGACGCTACCCATTTCTCAGCATACAATGTAGTCAATTGACTTGCCGCTCCAGCAACTGTTAGACCAAACACTACCCCAGTTTTCTCCATAGTTGTCAGCAACCATAGTTATCGGGAAACCATTGGATGCTGCTCTGACCTGATCTGCACAAGAGGGGATACAAAAATTTGCTTCAGACACTTGAATTGGCATGAAAATCTATATAGATCATAGGCCTCACATATAATCTCTCTGTCAACTCTGGTGGCCAATACACCATCTCTACAAGCTATCATATATGACCTCAATTCCAGGATAGTTGTTCCATCATAAAAAAACCACCTGGTTGGTGGGTTTGTATAAGGAAAGAAATGAAATTCCTTGAACATGCTCATCCTCACCTTCAGATCATAGGAATTGTGGGACAACAGAGAAATTCTAGAAAATGCCTGCAGCGATGGCCTAAAAGAAATTCCAGGAACCTTTACTCCACTCTGTATAGCGTATGTCCTAATATGAGTGGTGATCCATCCCCCCAAAACATGGAATTCTCCCACTACTCTCAAAGGAAACTTACCCATATAGACATGGAGTAAGCTCCTGTGAATCTTCACCGAAATCGGGGTGGCCAACCCAACCATTTTTTTCTCATCCAACTTGGCTACACCAACAATGGTCCCTGGCCTGATGCCTCCCTTCGAATCCCTAATAGGAAGAAGATAAACACTAAGCCACAAAGCCAAAAATCCTGCCAGACGGATTTTCTCTGGGATTCTTTGATCCACTTCATACCCTCACATTTCAAATTCTTCGATTCTAGAGTTGACTAGAATGTTCTAGGAGCACCCGTCTTCTCTATTCTAGGACAACTGGTAGGGAGAGTATAGGTGGGACCCTTCTCCTTCTTCTTGATGAGAAACATATCCATCCACTCCTCTGGATGAATATCCTTTCTAGAATGAGTTTTGGTGGACTTTGAATTCTTTATCTTGTGGAAAATTTTCAACAACTCTCAAGCCAAATCCAGAGTCTTTTCTGAATCATTCCAGGTCACCTTGGTGGGGATGAATTCATCATACATGTCTCCGAAAATTGGAGCCCCTGAGATCTTGTAGACATCAAACAAGATGATTCCTAATTCTCCATGAGTCAGATGGAAATAATTGGTTTTTGGGATCCAGTGACTGATTTGCTCCAGCACAAAATTATCATTCCTGTAGACATATGTCTGCCCAGCCCAGACGGCTTCATATATTTTAGCTCCCTTCAGATCCTCGACAACCTCTGCACAGGTTTTTCGCACCCAATATACCCATATCCAATTTGGCTTCACACCTCCTCCAGGATGTAAATCCAAACTCTATTTCTATCCCTTGGATTGATCCATCTGAGAATTTCAAAAATTAAAGGGATAGCAATGCGGTTGTAGCTCAGGCTTGTGAGGCTTCAAATCTAGAGCACATGGGATATAATGAATTATGAATGCCTTCTCCACTATCCCAGAATTGAAAAATGATACTACAACTGAGACATTTACTGATGTGAAATTGGTGTAAGTCTGAAACCAGGATTGAGGAATATAATTCTTTGCCTCAAGAATGTTGACTCCTTGCAAATGACCATAGCCATGTAAAGGCAAGTAAATTCTCTATGGGAAGTTGACATGATATTTCTTCAAGTAATTATCAAAATATGTGAGAGTGTTATCTCAAATATCATAATAGTCATGGCCAATGATTTTCATCATATCATCTATTCTCTTGCTGTCTAACTCATCAGCTGATCCAATTCTTTTGGGATCCATTAAATCTGCACAAATATCTAACAGTTAACTTTTAAGTAAGTCTATTTTTATGAAATACTTGTGAAGAAAACTAAAAAAATGGATAAGGCATTAAGGCACGCAAGTTTGGTCAGGCAAGTTTGGGCGTGCAAGTATTTCCGCACAAATAATATCACACAAGTCAAAATACTTACTGGAGAAGCATGACAAAAAAAGGAGTGATCGACCGAGAAGATGCAAACACTTGCACGACGAGAGCTCAAAATATTTGAAGGCAGGATGGTTTGCGCAAAGTGACACCCATATATATAGGTGATCCTTCAACCCTGTGCCCCGGAACCTGCGCGCTGGAACCTACGCGCCAACACCTGTGCGCCGCCAAACCCTTTTTTCTTGTTTTTCTCATAGTCAAATCCTCTTTCCTTTTTCAGATCCAACTCTAAGGGGGGATTTTTTTATGCTCCTTTCCATCATAAAGTCCAATGAATGGAAAAGGGGATTACCTTAAGCTCAATGAGGGTCACCCTTTGAAGAACATCAAAAATTGACAAAGGGATGAACCAGGAACTCATTTGGAGTGCGTCGCGCACGTATCCTGTTTGTCGTGCAAGTAACTTGCGCGCCACATATGGGTCACGCAAGTCACTTGCACACCCTATTCCTTATTTCTCCCAAGGTTTACAATGGCCTGTAAATACCCCTGTGTTCCCCCCATTTGAGAAAGAGGATTTTGAAAAAACTCATATTCAATCTATGGTCTCCCAAGTCTCTGTCTGAAGTCTTCCAAACACATCTAAGGTAATTTTTTTTTCATTAAAGGGAATCTCTAAAGATAAAGAATAAGTCCTAAGTATGAAAACTCATTAATAATTGCATGCCTAAGTGTTCATCCCTTAATGGAAATGAATACACTTGGTCACCGCCTTTCCTTCTCAAGGGAGCTTGCACGCCACCCTTTTGGAAGCCTTTAGGGATGATACTAAGGGCTTGAGTTCAAAGTCACCCAAGTATTACCCTACAGATTATTCGTCACCCAAGGCGACTCCTGTCACACAAGTATACTTGCGTGACCAGGACTTGTGCACTAGAACAATACTTGCGTGCCTCCTTCATAGTCACCTCCTTTCCTCAATTCCACCTCTCCTCTTCAAGACAAATCCTTAAAATCCCTCTTTAAATCCATTTATGGCATGGTTCTTTTTTTGGCTTCCTTATCTGAAAGGAATTCTGTGAGAACCACTCCTAAAAACCTTATAAATTATAAGCCTTATGTCACCATGGTTAGGGGTTTCATGATCTTTTGATTTGGGCCTCCTTCTCAGGAGTAAGCCCCAAGTATCAAGCTCCTTTAACATGGGCATCCTTCTCAAGAGTAAGCCCAATGTTAAATTCCAAATCTCTATAAAGTACAAATCCCTATATGGACCCTGCTCTTTGGCTTCTTTCCTAAGTCCTCGTATTTATTTACTTGTGATGTCATACATACATAATCCCCACATCATCTCTCATAACTGCATCTTTCGTGGCACCATTGTCAAGTTTACTAATACTTCTTTTTTCTCACACCGAGCATGACTCACGTGGGCTTAGAGTGTAAAAGTAATCATGAAATCTCTATTTGGTACATTTAACTATGCATAAACCCCATATTTCTTTGCTCGAACTACGTGGACTTTGATCTATGCCTTAAAAGTAGAGTACGTAGGAAGACTTTATAAGTTTTAAGCCCATTTTTCATTAATTATTTTATGTCCCATATGATGTTAAACTATATCCTTTTTATCAAACTACGTGGGTTCTGATTCCATTTTAACAAGGGTACGTAGGTAGCCCATCTGCGGGTACAATCCCAACTCTGAAATAATACCAGTCTTTTTGAACGACAATAAACTTCAAGTGCCCCACTGAGTGGCTTTAAAACTAGTATAGTCATCATAGTAACCAAGAGATTTCTATATAATATATTGAAGGATACCATTGACTAAGAATCTCCAATACATATGGATGATTCTCTATCAATTAAGAACCTCAAATACATATATAAGATTATCTAAATCCTATACATATCAATCAGTGGTTTACAAATCCAAAGGAAAACTCATTTTTCATTCTTGGTGAATTAATAAGGATTCGTGAACATAACTTAAATCTATAAGAGAGTCCCAGAGTAGGTAATAATCCCCCCCCCCCAAAGGTGTGATGAGCCTGACCTCCCATCCTCTTGAACAATGAAAATTCTAAAGCTTCATTGGTCCACAACTGATGAGCACCTACCTTTGGAAAGTAGGTCCAAATGGATATAGAATCATTGGGAGTTTCCGGTTCTACGAATAAACCCATTAAAAATAGATTGCAAAGTTTGAACCTTAAACAAAAAGGTTATCCCCATTTCCAGAAGAAAAAGTGTCACTAAAGGGGAAATCATAATCACAACATTGAAAATCAATAACAGAAAACTTATACCCCGATAATATAGACTTAATATTATTAAAGGTGTTATTAGAGCACCTTTTTGATATCCATCCCAAGCTCTAACACTTTACTATTCCTCTTGTTTAGTATCCCCCAAAGAGTAAATAAAATGAAAAAATATATGTTATGCTATCATTTTTTTCAAGAACTGGACTAGGTCTATCTAACACATCACTTGGCCTTGCTTGTGACATGGCCTAAAGCATGCCTCTATATATTATAGGGGATGGTGAATAGAGATAATGGTATAAAGAGATAGTGATGATACTATACCATTAGATCAAAGTGTAGTAATAGTGTAAATAAACCAAACATATACACATCCACACACATTAGAGTGTGAAAAATAAAATAATTGAAAACTAAATCTTGCTATAATCAATGAAATGAGGGAACATAAAAATCATGGTCATGTTATGACACATCAACTGATCTGCCACTAGGCTGATCACATATACAGATGAGATGAAGAAACAAAAATACATAAGTCTCCACTACCAACTCCAAGTCATCATACCGCATACCTGGTCTTCATGATTGTTGAGCTTCTAAATCCATATTTTCAGACTCCACATGACAAATTTAACTCAATCATATAATGTTGGGTCTTAGACCCATCTAATGTGCATCCAATTCTCAACATTAAAGTAGACATAAGGTTATATATACACACCAAAATTCACATAAAAGGGGTGAGAAATAAATCTCATTAGGCCACCCCCAATAGTGGTCCTAATTTATATTATCATAATAAGTGTGTGCACATGGGATATAACCACATACTCAAATACTAACTCACATAAAAGTATACTAGTAAAAAATAAAAGGAAAGTGAGAAAGATAAGATAAATAAAGAAATGATAAAACTCAAGATCTAAAGGCACACAAGATTGGTCAACACCACTCCAGCATGAGAAAAAGACCTTAAAACACACTACTCATCAAGACACATGAACGAACAAGCACATTTTCCTAATTAAAAAGGATATCCAAGGTTTATATAACTTCAAAAGGAACAAAATTTAAACCCTAGGATCTCATCCTAAGAATCAAAGACAACAATGGAAACCTCTATTAGGATACATGACTCTAATAGTCCAAACTAAATTGGAAATAGGAACTATAGACCAGCACCAAATAACCTATCAAGATCCCAATAGTCTTGTAAAACTAGTGGTTCAATATAATCCAACCTGGGAGAACCATGACCATGATTCATAACCAAATATATGGATATTATACTTCCATTGCTAACAATCCCCTAGCATGAGAACAATGTTAATAAAGGGGGTGTACCCATCCAGATCATCCATTAGTTCCCTAGACTTTCCTAACACAATCCAAGCATTAAAAGAGAGAATCATATCAAACTCAGGTACAATTCCCAATATATAAATATTCCAAGGTTAACCTAAATGGGAATGACCCCAAACCCCTCAAACAATAATCCACAGAAACCCATGGGTCAACCAATTCCCAAAACCCGTCAACAACACTACAGAAAACACCAAACCTCTCAGGTTAAATAACTCATCAGAAACCATCATTGATCCTTTAAACCTCAAAAAAAACATGACACAATATAAGGATCTCCCCTATAGAATGTATAAACTCATTCCTAGATCATTATAAGGAACCTCAGTCAGCCTCTCAGCACACAACCAAGCCTTAAACAACACCAATCCCACAAGGGAATCGTCAGTATCACCATTCCCTTAATGGAATTCTAAAAGGTCCACTTAAATTCATCTCAATATCTACTCAATAGAAAATATTCGTACTCAGAACCTCATGGTACCACTTCATCCCAAAGTCTATAAGTTAACAAAA
Source organism: Viscum album (assembly GCA_963277665.1). Lineage (NCBI taxonomy): Eukaryota > Viridiplantae > Streptophyta > Magnoliopsida > Santalales > Viscaceae > Viscum > Viscum album. Next base: position 402,758,917 of record OY728130.1, read on the forward strand.
CCTCAAACAACGATCTCATCCAATAGACTACCCAATACTGCCTTGTGGGAATCTTCTAAAAGAACCTCAAACTAAGCCATTTTGAATTTCCTAAGCCAAGATGACCAACTATATCACAACCCTCACCTTGGTCTCACACCATATCTCAACTTGAAAAGAAATATCAAACCATAACCCTAGGGGAATCATTGTCACTAAACCTCTCCCAACTCAAAAAAATCTCTAATACACTATAAACACCATGAGTTCCTTTACATAATTAGCCTTAATGGCCCAAAATAATTAATTTTTATTGATTTTTGATAACCCACCTTTCAAGGGATGAGAGGGAACCATTACAAGGCTCATAGGCTCAAAGATTACATGGCCCATTGGCTTAGGAGATTACATGATCCACAAGGTCTTTGGGAATTCAACCAGACTATCTACAAGGAACTGCCCCTCCCCAGCATCTGCATCATGATAGTAGCTCTCCACCTTCACATGGCCGTCTGGCTAGGATTTTAAATTCTTACTATATTTTGAGAAACCAAGAAAAATGCATCCAAAGGGTGAGTATACAGTATGTACCTCATGTACATAGTGTGTACCTCTAACCATCATCCCTAGGAATATACCACTGCCCAACCTGGTGTGTACTTCCTCAAGTTCGCAGCGTACACTATCCCTTAATACTTTATTCTCCACATGGGATATGTATTAATATTCCCCACATGAGCTCAGGCCAAATACCATCCACAACCTCTGTCCATTTACTACACACAAGGTTTGGTCGTGTATCGTACATAGTCATGTGCCCTAATACGGGGTGCTAGTCTGAGTACCTCAGCCACACCCCGAGTCACCCTACACGCTTTTTACTAAACAGATATTCTATTTAGTAACAATATTATACCCTTATCCCAAAAATAAAAATAAACAGCGTGTGCTCACTAAACTACACATGTTGTAGAAGGATTTCCCAAACAAAAATCCCTTTTGACGCTCAAGAAACCCCAAATTATCCCCAAAAAACTCCACAAATACCCTCAAGGGGTCCCCCCAAAACATTAAAAAATGATTAAAAATGAAACAAAAAATAATTTATAATGATATTGATAAAAAAATAAGAAGGGCATAACTCAGGGAATAAAACGTTGAAGCCTTCAGTACGGACTCGTTCCAAGCACGCGCTGCACCTTGATCAAAGTTTAATCAAACTCCCTAACATGATACTCTCTCTTATCCCTCCCTTTATATATTAATTGAAGTTAACACCCATAAGGTATATAAATTGATGCCAGAATCCAAAGGGGGAAAGTATGAAAGTAAAATGAGAAAAATAAAATGAAAGAAAATAAAAGGGAAAATTAATGGAAAAGGGGGTTTAGGCCCGACCCTAGAAATCCAGAAGATTTTACAACTCATCTTGAAAAAAACCCATTCTAGACTGAACCATGGAGTTATAATTTGAATATGATGCTCCAATAAAAATATATCACTATTCTCAGAGACAGAAACAATAAATTTTTAATTAATTAAATATTAAATATTTTGTGAAATTATAACCAACTAGGAACTCCACCAAACTCCTTCTATATGATAAATACCATATAGTAAGACTAATTGTGTGAACATAAAATTATTATGAGATCATATAATAGGATAAATGACCATTATTTCCCTCAAAACCACCTAAGAGAAAAAATAAAATTTCTCCTAATATTTCTCAAAACATAATGACACGATTCATTACACACACCATGTATATCCATTTCCACATATAGAGGATAGATTCCTAAGGACATTTTTAAATATCGGTCGAGGTGTGTATCTTTTTCAAGAAATCCATATATTGTGTATTTTTTTAACCATGTGTCTATGAACCCCACCTCCCAACTCAACATTCTCTTTAGACATAGAAATTAATGAGTTTCATGGAATGTATTTCAATAAAATTATATTTACCTCATTAATTTTATATTTTCTTTTCCCCCACATCATGTCATGTGTATTTTTCCACATTATTTTCATTAAGTTTCCCTGGGAAACCATGAAGACTACATGGCATGTACACCAGCTACATGTCATGTAATCCAACAAATCATATACTAAGATAACCTCGTCAACGCATTCTGTATTTAAGTCATTTAATGAAAAATATGTGTCATTTATTACTCAAAATTGTGTGCATCCTATGAAACATCTAGGTGAGATGAACCTTAGTACATGATTTATACTTTTTTCTTATATGTCTTGGAACCATATCTACCATTTAGAACCTCCAACACTTCTTTGATGGAATCAAAAATCATTTTTCATGTGTTCTTAACCTTTTCAAGATAATATGAAACATGAAAGAGGAATATTAATATATTGAATAATGTTAATTGAACTCTGGATTAAAGAATAAGTAAATTAGAAATGAAATAATAATAATAAATCTTTATAATTGATCAATGAAATATAAATAATTATAAATTATTTTCTGACTTATTTGATACCAAAAAAGGTTCTAGGAATAAATGAATTGTGTATATGGTATTGGATAACTTATATTTTTATCATTATCAATGATAAAACTAAGATGTACATGATGAAGAACGACGTGACCAATGAAATTAGTTTCATTATTAATTGACCTGAATTCTAAAACCAAGAAGGAAATATGGTCACATATAACTTATAATTAATATATATTTATATATTAATAATTAACATGTGTTGTAATTATTTTTTAATTGATGAATCAGTTAACTACTCTTAGTGTATCATTGTTGTAGTGAGAGGATTTAAAGATATAATCCATCTAGCAGTGATCCAAATATTCTCTAAAAACCACAAAGCTTAACTATATAAATATTTGATTATTGGAACATAAGATTATAACAGTTTCATTGTTCCTAGTTGATTGTAATATAATTCTTAGAGGTATGAAGGAATTTATCTGGTTCTCTCTGGACTTGGGAGGGTGAAGGATAAGGATAATTCTCCATTCTTGAGAGCATTCTAGGATAGGATCTCTCTAGGGATTGAAAGGATTATCTATATACTTTTGTTCTCCACAACCACAACTAGGGTTGAGAATTTTATAATCATGTTTTAATAGAGAAAGGGTTAAAGAATAATAATTAAACATGGGACATTATCAATTTATTTAATCCCTGATGAATCCCATATCTTATAATAATATCGTTATTATTTACATGTCATGATTTATAATCATTCATAAATAATTATTATTAATTAATTGAACAAATAAATATTTATTCAAATAATATTTAGTATATAATTTCTCATTGGGATGTTAACTTGGTCTGCATCCTCTTTAATATTTATCAAGCCTTGAAAAATAAAATTTATTTCATTAAATTAATGTCGAAACTTAATTATTAAACTAATAGATAAATATTATATTCACTATAATAATGAATAAATATTTATTAAATATTCAATCACTTATTATTCTCTCAAATAAATGATAATTGAATATGTGTGATCAAATCGACATGAATAATTATTAAACCAGATATGATAATAATATTTATTCAATATGTTAAATTCAAATAGAATTTAAAAGAGGTTATGAATACACTTAGTGTGTAACCCACTTAGACCCTTTCGTAGTCAAATTATATTATAACTCCTAAAGTCCAAGGATAGCATCTAGAAACACACTAATTCACCCGTATATAAACAAGTTAAATGTTTTAATGATAATAACCACATGAGAATATACACTGTTTAATATAATACATTTTTTTTAATATCTCTAATCAACAGATTGTATACTAGTGTCAACAACCTATGTGCTTGATGTATCTTTATTTGAATTTCTATAAATGAACTTTATAACAGAATACCATGGTTATGGACATAATCTAGTAGTTCAATTTCCATTAAAGGGCATGGGATATCAAATTCCATTAAAGATCATAAGGGAAAAATCATTTCTTGCATTATTCATTAATAAATATAACTCAGCATGCATCCATCATACCCTACTGCCCATGATCATATGTCATCATGGTTTTTGTTAGTACATCAAATTGAACGACTAATACTCTTTATTAAAAATAATATTAAAATCTAAGAACCATTACATGAATTCGTAGATAGTAACATATAATGAAACACACAACTGAAGAATTTCTATATATCCATGATTTCATAAACCGTGGGATACTGAGGTGTCAGAATTTCCCTATACTAACAAATTTTTCAAAACTAGGGGTATAGCTGAGCGAAATTTCATAATACCCCCTGTTTAAGTAAACTGTGGGACTATATTTTTACAAAAATCTAATATACTCATGGTTCAATAAATCGTGGGTATAGATGCCTCTCGTACTATCATAATACCCATAGGTTAAGATAATAGTGGGTATATATTCCTACGGTTTATAGAACTGTGGGAATAGATTTTCACAGTAATCTAATATATCCACAGTTCAATGAAATATGGGTATAGATACTTCTCCCAAACACAACAGCAACTACCAACCTTCTTTCTTCTTCCTGCTTCTAGCTGTTACCAACCTTCCTGCTTCCTTCCATATTTCACCTATAAAAACAATACAGACTAGAATAGAATAAAAACTAGTTACAGACCAAAATTTATCATCAGACTAGAAAGAATCAAAGAACACCCCAAACATATCCAATACTAAACTTGCATTCGAGATAGATAATGTATAATGTAACGGGATGAACTTGGAACATTTTTACCAGATAAGTATTTATATTTAAGTCATCAATGAGAGTTTGTATAAATTATATTAATGTACTAATAGGGAAGATGTTCATAGTGGAAAGAATATTGATGTTCAAGTGGTGGTATAAATTTGTAGCTACAATACCATATGGGGTAGATATGTTTCTATGAAAAAGGGTGGATATCTGAGTTTGAGTTTAATATAACCAAAAAAATATTTTATGAAAAAATAAATTATAATTTGAAAAAATGTAATTGGAAAAACATGGTGCATAAATTTACAAGAAGCATTAGAGATGTTGTAACTAGATACAGAAGATTGTTTTTTTTAAATAAGTATTTAGAAGTTACAAAAATGTTTTTAAAAAGATAATCAAATGGGAGAACATGATAGATGTAGAAGGTGAATAATAATTATATCTAATAGAATTTTTTTGTAATGTTATATTTTGTATTTATCTTCAATTAAATTCATGAAAAAACAAACATTAATGACTCCATCCAATAGAAAATTCCTTGAAGTTTCATTAAGATGTGCTTTTTAACACATATAGTATGTTCCAAAGTATGATTAACTTATTGAAATATTAAAATATCATTGGTAGAAGTTTATTGTTCATATATAATTCAAATAGGGAAGATAAATAGTCATATAAATAGTTAATGTTCACTTGATAAAGAATTAGCACACCAGACACCCATATACCAGATAGAGTTTTTAAGAATTATTACATAAATTTTAAAATACCAAAAAAATATGATTTTTGTGATGATATGATCTATCATTATTTTTTATCTAGATTAGTTAGGGAATATAAGTTATTTCATTAATAATATAGTTAAGTATGTTTTAAGAAGGTTGTAGTTCTGAAGTTTTCATGAAACGTCAATAAAATTCTATAAGTATTAAGAACCATTTAGTGAATTGAGTTGAGTGGGAAATAAAATTAAGTTCTTTAATTTATCTCCTATGAGATTACCTATAAAAAGGGAATAAGTACAATATATATTCAAGTACTGTTTACAAATGTCAGAAAATATAAGTGTTAGAGAAAATGTATCATACATAGATACCAGATGAAGAGCCAAAAGATATAGTTTTGATCAATGTGTGTTAAAAAAATTAATCAAAGAAGAAATTTTATTGGTAATATTCAACATAAATATGATTAAGTTATAAAAAACCGAACAAATATTTAGTTCTGAGACATCATACATAGGTTTTGGTCAATGATACTAGACAATGACTGTATTGGGTAGAGATTATGAGAAGGTTGAGAGGTGAAATATTTTTATTCATTCGATAGGAATCAAATATCATGTGTAGGTAGTGAGGAAGAAAAGAAAAATAATACAATATAGATTTATAAGGAATACCAAATATACATATCATATAGATAAATTGTGGATAAAATTTTAGTGAGTCATGCATAAAAGGTTTCTATTTTTTTAAATAGGGAAAAAAAGGAAAAAATTTGTAACTAATGAGAGTTGGTAAAATATTTGAAACTTATGAGAGTTAGTATAATATTACCTACCAGGATATCGAAGTAATCTAATGATATTTGAATCATTATATTAACTCTTATAATATAATTAATTTTCATGGACAAACTGAAGAATCCATGGAAAATATGTAGTCAACCACACTAGGTGAAAACCTTGTACATATTTCATGCCTTGGTTTAATTTATTATAATTGTATGATTTTGTGTCTATTTTATAAGGTTTATAAGGATAATAAATCTAATAATTTACAAGGGTTAATTTCTAGAAAATTAAAATTGTATAATTTCACCACTTATTAACCCCTCCTCCCCTAGTGGTTCTCATGGTCATTGGATCAGTGTTCTCAGTGTTTGAACCTCTTAAGGAATTATTTTTTACATGGAACATAACCTGGATATAAGTTTAGGTTCTTGGGTGGATGGTCAGGTGGAGTTGATTGAACCTATAGGTAAATTCACTATAGGTGAAGCTCAATGGCAAGGATCAAAATATGGTGAAACATATGGTGGAAGGAGAAATGATCAAGTCTAGGTCCTGTAACATTTTGAAATCAATAGGGGGATACCATCTAGATAGTGAGGGGCCACTAGTATACCATTGTCCAAAAAAGAACCCCTCTATAGTTTCTGGACTCACCAGCCTATGGCTAGCTAGTGAGGCCAAGTTGCTAGGTAGTGGAGTCCCAGGTATCTCTTTATAACAAGGAAGTTGAGCATGATCATTACTTTACACGAATATGATGATAACCTCCTTCTATTTGGGGTAATCATACAAACCTAGTAAAAATTAAAAATCAGTATGATAGTAAATAAGAACAATCATGTCAAGTATTTATCAAGCCACATTCAAAGGACATGGTCCAAGTAGATGTATCTCAATAGAACCTGAACATTGTAGTGTCCTTAACTGCATAGATGGAAACTATGGAGGGGAAAGGCGCTACCATGCAACCCAAAAGAAATTTGTACCTTGAATGGTTGAATGAAAGTACCCCCATCCCAACTTCTGTAACCTAATATTCTCTAAACATAAATAGGAGAACCTAGCACTAAACAAAGTATGATAACAAAATAGAGAAGAACTTGTATTACGAACTGCAAGAAAATCAATTAATCCAATCATGAATGTCTGATATTTCATAACCATCTACATTACCTCATACTAACTTCAATAACATGAAAACAATTAATTATGAACCTTCATTTCAAATTATAATATTAATGAAGTATGATGAAATCTAATATTGAACTTGTATAACTAATGAAAATTGTGAGAAAGTGTGATAAAAAACCAAACTGAACCTACATTGTAAATGAAAATTGTATTACAAAAACATAACTAAAATTAAATTCTCATTAATAATGCTAGAAGTTTCTGAATTATGATAAAAAATAGAGATTAAATGATGTTAAAAGTTGCAATAACAATAATTAATCTGACCATGAATGTCCAAAATTATGTACCAATCGGCACTGCCTCCTTTTAATTTATAAAACATGAAATTAACACTATAATCATTATTATGAGATAGAAGATCAATAGAGTTAGCAAAAAACATAATAGAAAATTTAAAATAGAAACAAATAGAAATTATTTTACTTGCATATGGATTTCTATATGATTACAGACAATTTTATACCACATTGAAAAAATGATAACAAGTAGAGTGAAAATGTTAATTGGATCCTTGAAACAATAGTCAATTCATTATAAAATTCATCATCAAAATCCCATTAACATGATAATACAATAATTACAAAAAATAAAAATATAAGAAAAAAGGAAGAATAAAACCTTGATGATGAAGGTATGAGAACAGAAAATTTGGAACTCATTACTCATCTAAATCTCCATGGATTGTTCAGTTCAAAAAATCATCTATAATTCTTCAAAAAATGAAACCTGAATAAATTAATATTAGTTCACATTTATTCCCCTTTTAAAATAAAATGTGTATTTCATATTTCATATATACAAGACACATGTTCTATTTTGTATTCACTCATAATAAACATAATACATATGGCATGTTGTAAACAAAATGAATACCTCATATTAGAAATGGAATTCAAAACACATATATTCATATTTCATGTTAACAAAAAATTCATATTCAATTAATGAATGTTTCAATTGGACCGATGTATTATACCAAAAATAATCAAAGAACACCCCATAAAAATCCAAAAATAAACTTCCATTACTAATAAAAACAACAACAAAGTGTGATAAAAACCAAAACTGAACCTACATTACAAATGAATATTTTCATACCAAAAAATAAATAACATTAAATTCTGGAGCATATACTTTGGTTAGTGCTAGGTTTTCCTATATATGTTTACATAAACTAACTAATTCATGACATATATGGTCAATCAAAAAAACCCTCTTCTTTAACAATGCAAAGAAACCATGAATGGAGGAGATACACTATTCATGTGTGTATAGAGCTCATAGAGCTAAGAAAATAAATAAAACATTATAAAGAATATCAAATAATAAATTAGAATAAGAAGTTTAATTTCATTAGATGATATATTATTTTTGGTAATCATTGACATATAGAAAGGTGAGGAAACATAAATAGTGGTGAAGGAGAAAGTAAAGAAACAATATATATAACAAAAGAAAAATAATTTTAGAATGAAGAGAAATATGTTAAAATGGAAAAATAGATTCATGGATCTAGGAGAATATGAGGTTAAATCTATAAGGAGAGTTATATAAACACATTTGTATATCTATATACAATAACTCTCATGAAAAGAGATAAAAAAAAATATGAAAGATAAAGGTAAAATAAGTCCCTTGTTGGATGAAAATGTGAATAATGATCAAAAGAAGAGTCAAAGATTTTAAATAAATCTAGTAGCCAACATGTGGGGTGCAGGTTGGGAGTGAGGTGGTGTGTAGGTTGGGAGGGAAGGGTGCATATATAGAGGGGGTGCAGGTTGGGAAGGATCGGTACATTTTTGGTGGGGGATAGGTTGGGAGGGGATGAATTTGGGGAGGGAGGGGTGGGGGTTGCAGGTTGGGAGGGTAGGGGAGGGGTGTAAAGGTTTGGAGGGGGGACGAGTTGGGAGGGGCTGCAAATTGGGTGTGAAGGGGTGCAGGTTGGGAGGGAGGGGGAAACAGGTTGGGAGGGGGAGGGGTGTGTAGGTTGGTATGGAGGGGAAATATGTTGGTAGGGGTGGTGCATGCTGGGAGGGAGTGGTGCAGGTTGGGAGGGAGGGGTGTATAGGTTAGGGGGAGGGCTACATGTTGGGAATGAGGGGGTGTAGGTTGGGAGAGATGGGGGAAATAGGTTGGGAGGGGCTGAATAGTGGGAGGGAGGGGTTATGATATCGACCCCCTTAATAATCTTGGCACCTCTACCTAGGTTCCATTACAAGTCAAATATCGAAGCCCATTGGTATCCTGAAGAAAAGTCCCAAACATTCCTCTAACCCACACTTGGGTCCCATATCACATATCTAAATAGAGATCTCATAGCCTATCAATTAGAGGAAAAACTTCCCACCACATCTCATTCAGTGTTATAGGACTCTTATTAATCACAATTCTTTTCAATATCACACACCACCCTCAAGTGGATGTTCATATCCCACATGATACATTTAGAGTTCGTTTTTATTTGCTTAGGGCCCAATCCATCTCTCACATGCTCACTAGCCCTAGGATAATCCACATAGGCTTCATACATCTCATATCACATCCCAAAACCATCCAAGGAATCTCTCCATCCCAATATAACTCTCTTCCCTTAGAAACATAGTCTCCAGTTAATATAGTACAATCAAGTGCTTAAAAGCACTTCCCCAAGCATAGGAGGTTGAAATCCACCCTATATTTCTTCATAGTCACCTCATAAAACCTATTCATTTAACCTAAACCTATAGAACATTAATATAGCTGGAAACTCATGCATTATCACATATGTGGACTTGTATTAAAGGGACTGCGTACCTCCATCAAGAATTTTCCACCATCTCCAAGCTCTATCAATCCTTCGTCAATCTCGTCCATGCCCCATCCTAGCATGCACCTCCACTAGAGTTCATACCTTGAATCACATGACATAAATAATTAATAATTAATAATTTTAATAAATTATATAATTTAAACCAATGTGGAATAATCACCAAACAACTAACAAAGTACCATTGCACCACTGATACCTCGACCGACCACACCAAAGGGTTCAGAACACACCGTAGAACCAACTTAAGAAACATCCCTAACAAAAAACACTCAATAATTCACTTATTTAGTTTAATTTAATCCCAAATTATTAAAAAAATTCACAATTATGACACACCTCACCAAAATTGATAGTGGTGGCATGATGACGTCATCCCAGGATGACTTCTAAGTAAGGTGTATGAAACCCCATCCATTTTGGTCAATTATACCATGATCTAGTGGAATTGACATTGAATAAATAAATAAAACAAATTCAAATTAGAGGACAGTGAATTGGGGTTTAAACACATAGTAGGAATAGAAATAAAATACATGAGATCACTATTGAAACACACTAACCACCCAACCTTTCGTCAACGCTTCCTGAAACCCCCAATTCACCACTTGGTTGATAAAACCCACCCAAAAATATTCTTTTATGGATTAAAAACTCTCAAAATATTTTTTTTACTCCCAGTTCTAAAAACAAACAATCTAAAAAATAGAAAATTCAAATTCCATTGAGAATTTTACAACCTGTAATAATTTAGGTCCTTACACTCCTGGTAGTTCAGTTCGCCCATGGTAGCTCAACCTGTTCATATAATTGATCAAGATCCTTTGTAATGTTTTAAATAAATTAACCTCACATGGAATTTGAGTACCAACTAATATTGTGTAGAAATGAAATATGCATTATGTGAATAAGACTATGGAAACTAAACCATATGGTTATATCCAAGATACATCCCAAATACCTTTACATATAATGAAGATAAACTCCTCACCCGATTACCCATATGCATAACTAAGGATTCTAATGTTAGCTTTATGTAAATGTATAAGAAAATTTATGCAAAAATATTCAGAAGAAAATAATCATATGTATATCTTTTATTTTCAGCTTTAAAACCCGCACTATATTATCTATGCATCCTTATTTTTCATTATGATGTGTCAATTAACTCAATTGTGAAAGACCATATATTAATTCCACACCTACTTCCCTTACACACATAGGGTTTTACCCTTACAAGAATTCATTTGTATAAATCTCACCCTTATGAAGACATATACACAACCTTATGAAACTCCATACAAATGCCTTTTCATGGTGATGAATATTCTTAATTTACATGATTTGTGAATCAAGCACTCAAATAAGTGAAAAAATAATATCCATAACAATATTAAAACAATCCATAACATTTACGATCTACAGGAACTAAATATAAATTATCCATTCTCATCCATACTAGAATTCAATTCAATTTCTTAAAGTACATACATAAGTATCCATGCTAAGTCTAGAATGGAGGGGATTAATATCCCCACATCACTAACAACCCCGTACCCATCCCCATTCCCATCATCATCATCAGCAACATCGTCATCATCCTCATCACCAACAATAGCATCAGTAGCATCCTCACCACCAACAGCCCTATCTCCACCACCTTCATTGCCACTACAACCCTCATTAGCATCATTCGACGCATCATTTAAAGAGTGCATTGATGCCATATATGATTCAAAAGTATCAACATCCTCTAACAAAACCGACAAACTCAAAACAAATATAGCTTTCATGAAATGTCAAGTCATCATATTACTTATTTAATGCTCCTCTCTCGGGATGATGCACAAATAAAAACTAATAAAATATCAAATTCTTCATGCCACTTCTTTCATTTTGTCCATGAACAGTAGAACATTGACTCATCTCTCCATGGTGAAACCAAACATAATAGTTACTTTAAAATCCTTTTTTTCTATATGGTTGTGAACATATTCTCATCTTAACTATGGTCTTCCAACACATTTATATCATGTACACTATATACAACCTCCATATAAATCATTTTAAAATGAAAATTCTAAAAAAATATCCAAATTATTTTAAAACACGGTTGAAATCTGATCAATACGATAAATCCAATATTCTATAATAAGAAACATATTTATCTTCCAATCAATAATTTAAACCATAATTAAAAAAGGGATACATACTATAGAAAATGAAACTATTAGAACATAAAAAACTTAATATTTAATTCACATTTGAATTGAAATTGCCTTATTTTGTATCACCAAATTCAACCCTTTCAGTATGAGAGATAAAATTATTACCTCTATCCTATAAATTTATGATCAACAAGGTAAACCATAATGGACCAATAAAGGTTCTCATAAGAAATAAAAAATAATGAGTTTAAAATCAATAGGAAAATAAAATACTCATTATTACATTAATATCAAACACTAAATTTTACACACACCATGATTAGGGTTCTCATAAGAAATAAAAATGAGGGAAATTGAAGTGATATGTCTAGGGGAATCTCCCATGGGATTTAGGTAATGTCTCATGTATCAAATTCCATCGATTAATGTTTTGGATTCTTATGGAATACCCGCATTTTGTATTGAATGATTTTTTGACTGGATTAGATGTGATATATTTGGTAGAAATGGATCCATTGTAATATATGGGTTATAATACTTCCATTATTCAAAATTTCAAGGATATTTCCTTGAGTTTAGACTGGAAGAACGAATTTGGAAGAACGGAAAGGCTCACCCCTTTGTATTTTGTACAAGTTTTATTGATAGTTAATACTCTATTGATCCATGTGGGTTCTCTAAAATTATTATTCCCTTGGTTCCCATGGATATTTACATTGTTACCATTTACTATTTGACATGTACCATGCCTATAGAATCACCAATGATGGAAAAATTAGATACAAAATGATATTAAGTGTCATTTTAGAGACTGAGCATCCATAGTATTTTTATTACACTTTTAATGAAATTATAAATTTTTCAAATATTAATAATATAATAAATAATTTATTATTAAATCACATCTTAATGAGAAAAGAAATTCATTTTAATTTTAGAGACACCAATTTTGGAGTCTTACCGAGTTATAATAAAACCCAACACTTTCTACCATAGAATATGGGCACCTGAGCTGTTATCATTGTCATATTATATATTTAGATTTGGGAAAGCACCTCATGTTTTTAATTACATGGTTTCTAGGAATAAGCATGGGTGTTCGGTCCAGGTTGATACTCAAGACCATTTTTCATAGTTATCATAGTTTTATCTTTTGGTATTCTAGTTATATTATGACTACCTGATCTCTTGCAAAAATTTAATTTTTTATTTCATGGATTATTTTTATTATTTTTGAAACATTTTATTGTGTGATTAAAAGTATTATTTAAATATATTTATATTAGTATGTTTATTTATACTATTTTTGTAATCAAATATGCAGGTATTGTCTCCCCACCATACTACATGAGACCGTCACTATTAGTTAGTATCCTTACTCATATGGGAAGGCATTCTTGGGGTATTATATCTACCAATAGTCCAAGAATAAATTGTTGGTATGTGGTTGTGGGGCCTAGTAAAATTTTACTACAGTTTTTTTAGTCTTACTATTTTGGAAAGGTATAAAATAGAATAAGAATGTGCCGAGACAGGGTATAGAGCTTTTCTTTGGGACTAGCCAACCCATAAATGAGGAAAGTCCATGTTATCTAGGACTAAATTAATATTTATAATATTAGATTATATAATTGATCTAATTTAACCATAGGTGATACACATGAATATGAGGTGAAGGATTGATAGGATTCATCTCATAGAATAGTATGAAAATAGGGGGTGTTTAGGAATCTTATATAGCATGTAGCATTCTTATGCATAATGTAATTTTATTATTTATGTGAACTATGACTAGAGTCAGCTATTTCAAGTCTTTGAGAAAATTTATATGTCTTTTTTCATAAAAGTTTATGGTTTCATATTACATATCCAATCCCATAAATTATAAATGACATGTTCTATGACTACTTGGAGATATTATAAAAAGGATCTAACTAAACAAAATACCAATTATTACATAAATAAAGTTTTCCTAAAAAACATGAAATTGAAATATTATTTAGTTGAGGCGTAGTTATGGAGTTTTGGGTAAAAGTAAATGGTAATAGTGTATTATTATTTTCCTTAACATTATTATTATGAGGAACCGTCTAAAATAAAATTCAAAGTATGACATAAAAATTGTTTTTATCTATAATATTTAATTGAAATTTCATTTATTTAGTCCCTTATTGTAGAATTTTATGGTTAATATAAATTTTAAAGTGTAATGAAAATAATTGTGAATAATATATATATATATATATATATATTGGTGACATGGTGGGTAGTAGATGTTGACCCTATGTTTGGGTGGTTGTGGATATTGAGAGTGCCAGAGTTATGTGGTATCCCTATGGTGACGAGGCTCTAAAACAATAGTAAATTTTTATATAGGTAATAGCGTGAATGAGATTACTTTGAGATGTGTAGTGATTACTTGTGAAACTGTTGGTTTATGCTGGACCTGTGATTGGGTAGGTTGAAATTAATTTCAATAGGTGTTTGAAACATAAAAGTACGTATTTGGAAAGTTAAATTCCGTGTTACCATGAGATGGGGATGTGTGAAACCCATAGTTATGAAGAATGTTAGGCATAATGTGTGGAGTAGATTTGAGAGACTGGTTACTTATTTAGCATGACTTCAAGTTTGGAATTTAGTATATTATGTCTTTTGAAGGTAACCCTTCAAACTAGTTGGACATTTTTTAGAAACATTTAGGTGTGTAAGGAAAAAGTAAAAACTTTAGTTAATGATATCAATTCACAAAAAATTTATAATGTATTTCTGATAGGTGTGTTAGGTTACTTGGGTTCTTTGAGATAAGTACTTATGTGCTAGTTCTTTTATCTTTATGGATGGTTTCTGGAAGGGAAGTCTCATTCAGATTCCTAGCCTAGGTGACAACGGTACATGTCCAATAGAACAACTGTATTCATGGTGGAATGAATGTTTGGTTCCCATGGGTAATAAAACTATTAGTTGAGTGTGGGTTCAAGAATATGGAGATACCTGGTGATCTTGATAAGAATACAATTTGTGAGTTAGTGTTTCGATAGAATTTATAGTTTTCTGTGGAAAAGTGATTATGTGCATGGTCATATAAACTCAGGATGAGCTTTCAGAATAGTGGTGAAACTATTAATGAACTCTAGTTGAATTATAAAATGATGATATAATTATGCATTTTCATTTACATGGTTTGACAAGGTGAGACACCTATGGTTTTAAGAAAAAATAAAGGTGCTCTATGTCTGGTGAGATTGGAATATAGAAAAAGGAATGTATAATTTCTGGGACGTGTGGGGATAATATAGATTAAATGTGGGTCATTTGATCTTGGATATATTCTTCATGATAATTTTATGCATGAGCTTGTAGGTGCTGAGTTTGGATGTAATATTAGATCCACCCATGTGTGAAGATACAATATATTATTTCACTTGTGGAGTAGGATTACACTACATCATGAAAACTAGAACATGGAGCAGGATTGATCTTGAATAGACCTGATAGTTAAAGATTTCAAGGTTTTTAATGGTGTTGTGGAAGGTATGGACCCAAATATTTTTCTTTATAGTATAATATATCATTTATAGTGAAAAGGAAAGAACCACAAGGGTGTATTTGTGATCAATTAAGTAGGTAAAACTCAATAAAAGATATATGTGACTATAATATCACCAAATCTATCCACCCAATATATATTTGAACATTTAGAGGAAGTGTGTGGTATATGTTGATAATAATTTCATAATATTATGTATTCCAGACCAAAATCTTAGGATAACTTCTTTATGGTGTGAGAGGGAAAATTATTCTGAATAAAACTCTAGATATTATATGAAAAATTAAAGATGATAAGAAGGAAAATGAGGAACCTTAAGAAAATAAAGAGAAATTGAAGAAAATATTCTTGACTATTTTTTATAACCAACTATCCCAGGATAAATAAATGTAAAAAAATCAATATAATTTTAATGTAAAAGTAAAATAGGTGTCTTTACATGAGAAGGTTATAAATAGTTAGTATATATCACTAAATGGTGAATTGAAAACCAATGTGTAAAAGGTGTGAGAAAACTATGTGTGGAAAAAAACATTTCCTAACTATCCTACCAACCAAAGAATAATCTATGAAAATTATGTTGCAATAACAATGTGAGGAAGTAGAATTTATATCTAATGTGAATTCTTATTTATTAAATAAACATTGAAAAAGGGAAATTATGTAGTCAGCTCTTTGTGGCTCTTGATATAACAATAAGTGATTAGTTTAGAAATAATAAATAAGAAAGGATGAGAATAAAATCCAAAACTAGATGAAAATAATTGGGTGGGGACATCTCTAGAGGAGAGGGAGTCTATAGGGGGTTGGGGATGTTGCTGGAGGTGAGGAAGTCGAGTGGAGCTAGGGGTAGGGAGGTGGAGGCTGGGACATTGAGGAGGAGGTGGAGGCCTAGAGGTCATGGTCGAGAGTGGAGGTAGAGTTCGGTAATGGAAGGGTATGGTTGGGAAGCGGTGGTCATTTGGTCGTGAGGCAGATATCGGAGAGGGGAGCAAAGGGCTGGGAGGCAGAGTTCTGATGGTCGGGAGGAGGAGGTTAGGGAGGGGAGGGTTCAAGTGGGGGGAGAATGATGGAAAATATGAGTTGGGAGGGGAATCCTGATGGAGGGTTGGTATTGGGGAATTTTATACCCGTATTTTTTATAAAACCATGGGTATAGACCAGAAAAAAACACTTATACCCATAGTTTTTCTAAATTGTTGGTATAGTTTCATGGGGATGGACCCCTTTTCCAGTAGTGTCTATATTTATTTCCACGGGATTAATAATGTGGACATCTTCATGGGACTCTTCAAATTTATGATCATTAAAATTTGGGTTCTTAATGTATTCCTCAATATGTGTATGTCTGATTTCATCATATTCCTCTAAGACAAGGAAAAAATTGACCAAATCTGAAAATTCAAAAAAATAAGGAGTAGTAATCAAATTATAGTGAGTAGGATCAAAAAAGAATTTAAAATAAGATCATATCCTTGAGTTTTTTATGGTTCAATCACTTTCTTAGTGGTGATTTCATCTTGAGGTCGGATTTTAGTTGATAGAGGTAGGTAGTCGGGCTCCTCCATATTTTCTTTAAATTTACTCACTTGTGAGGCTTCCACCTCTTCTATGGATAGAGAAAAGTATAGTGGTATTGGATATTCTACTTTTTATGGAATGTGTAGATCATGTTTCACCTCATACTCATTCAAAAAAATTTCTAGTACTGTTTGATCTCTCATATGTATCTCAGTAGGTAAGTCTTCCTCGTCATGAATCCACTATTTCTCATCATACTCATCTTGGACCGAGTTCTTAAAATGGTCTGCCTATTGAGGGTCCATGAGTTGGGCCTCAACCTCTTGGATATCCTTTGAAAAGTTAGGGAAGAATACAGGTGACTCTTCTTAGACCTTGTACACTTGATAAAATTATGGAAATTAATGGTAGAAATTAATTAGATCTTGGACTATCACATCAAAAATTTGTTTGTTTATGTCCTCCCTCATGCCAGCTATAAATTATTTGAATGTCTACTACCCACTATTTTATTTATAAAATAACCTAACCTATCTAAAAATAAAATAAAAATCATCCTTTATGGAAAATGGTGATTTAATAATTGGTTATTTCACCTATTGGTAATTTTCCCATAAATTAAATAAATCATCATCTGAAAACATTAATAAAATGTTTTTAAAAAAATTATTGAAATTTATGAGTTTTCCATATTTTTATGAAAAAAGATATTTAAAAGTGTTGTGCCCCTTTAAATGTTGAAAAGTTTATGTGTGATTATTTTTCAATAATCCCCTATCAATATTTTATTTTCCAAATCTTGCAATATAGTGCACACCCAAGGTTGGTCTCAAGGAGGAATCTCACACAACACCAAATTTATATTGATACTATTAGTATTTTATCTATTATAAAACTAAAAAATATAAAGTAGTGGGTTTTAAATATGCAAGAAATATATATATATATATATATTTGATGAAAATAGAATGTATGTAGATATAATTTTGTTAGACAAAAAGGAGGTCCTCCTAGGAGAACACCCATAGTGAACCTTCAATGTCTATTTATTAGTTTAAAATTTAATTAATCAACAAGATATATAATATATATATTAATATCTTATTTTACCTATGGTTTTGAATATATAGTGCAATAAACTATCACTGAGAGGCCACACATTCACCACCTTGACCGAGGGAAAATATTGTCAAAGAGAAAGTTAAGCCCCGGGTGGCAAGTGGAGACACAAAGGCACCTTACCCACAAAGATCCCCCTTGAACTAAATCTTATAAAATAATAAAAATTAAACATAAATGTTAAATTACTTAGTTTCAACAATATATTGATCCCTCGGGAACTACCTCGGGATTTTTACTCATAATCATGAGTATTAGAGATCATAGTGGAGAAGAATGGGGTAGAAACAAAAAAGATAAAAATATGATAATGAGGGGAATAAGAAAAATAAAATAAATTAAAATTTCATAATAATATTATAAATAAAATAAACTAAAAAACTATAGAAAATTTCCACCTATAGTCTCCAAAATATTGAGAAGTAGAGGGGATAAAGTTTTATATTCAAAAGAGATGAAATTTTAGATCTAGAATTTTTCCTCCATAATTTCTCATGTTGTAAACCCATAAAATGACCTAATTTGAAATATTATTATTCTATAAAGTTATTCCAAAATATATTTTTATTTTTTATAAAATATTTCAACTTCATCCTCCATGTATAGAAGAAGTTATATCCAATTTACTCTGAAAATTTATTCTAGACAACTAGAATCTTTGAATTTCAAAAAACTGATTTCCCATGAATTTATGTCCTTGATATTGGAAAATTAAAGTAGGGAAATATTTATGAAATTAGTTCCTCCAGATATTCTCTGCATCATTGTTGAATTTAAACTTAATTTTTTCACCCATTTTTGATATATTGACCCATATTAAAAAATATTAAAATCTATACACTGATTTTGAGGCTTAACTTGTGAACTTCTTTTGGGCTATAAATGGTGTATTTAGATTTGGGCCCAAAATAATGAAATTAATCCCAATAGGTACTTAATTATAAAAAATGAATTTCATAAATTAAATTAGTGAATAGAGTTTATGTTCTAAATTCATAAAAAACTTGAAAAAATTAAAATCCGAAATTATTCAATTTTTGGAACTAATCTCAAAATTATTCAAAACCCATTGAATATGAAAATTAAACTTAAAATAAAACTTTTGTGGGATTAGAACCATCGTAAATAAAATTAAAACAATTTAAAATATTTTCTCTGTTAGGTATCATATTTTATATTTTCTTAGACTTGATATTATTAGTGGGTATTCAAGAGAAACTATATATAGATGATACAAGTCAGTACTAATAATTCATGATTGTTTATTTAAAGGATTTTTAAGACATTGAATATGAAAAATCCTTTACTTTAATCATCATGTTAAAATTCATTTGAACTTTTATTATCATAAAAATATTTTATGATTGTTATATTAGGAGGTGGTTTGTCAAGGCTAGTTTTCTTAATGGAGACCCTAAGAAATATGTCTATATGAAATTACCAAAAGTTTTTGTAACACTACTAAATTTGAATAAGATATAATAATTTTACATATCCATTTAGGGATAAAATTAAACATAGTGATCATAGAATATTAATTTAGAATGAAAATAGATGCATGTGACTAAAAGAGTTTAGTGGGGGTGCAATTGTTTTAAAGAAAGATATGTTAATAACATACAAAAAATAGAAATAAATCTTACCAGCTTTCTAAGTCTAAAGATTGAATTTATCTAACAATGAATTAAAATAGCTACACAGTTATAGGGAATAAGATATATAAAGGTTGATTTATGAGGTTTCTTAATCTAGTGAAAGTATATACCTTGAAAACATAGAATAATTTAGGACTGAAATGTTTTCATGTCACATGGTATAAAATATCTCTACGAAAAAATGTGTGGAACAAGGGGGGTTATAAATAAAATTTCATAATATTAAGTTCCAAGAATTTAAAAAATATTCCATGATATGTGTTGATATTTTATATATATGTTTTATGGAGTAAAAATATAAAATGGAACCAGTGTAACTACATAAACTTATAGATATAACTATCTAACAGTACTTGAGAAAGTAAAACTAGATTATTTTTCTAGTAATAGTAGAAATCGTAATACTGGTGTTTAAGGGGATATAACTCTATATTTCCTTGGGATCATCTAGGATCCTGAATAATGGTATATCTAAGGTAATATATTACGTAAACTTATAATAGCCTATGGTTTCCATATCTATAATAACCATGTATATTGCAACTTCTGATGTAGCTTAAGAAGCAGTTTATCAATAAATTTATCAATTTAGGTCATATAAAAAAGTAAGTGTATTATCATTATTATGATAAACAATAACAATGGAATTATCTAAAATATCAAGTTTATGAAAAGTGAATAAGAATAAATTACATTGGAATATTACTAATTGATATATTTTTTCAATAAGTAATTTATAGTAAGTATATTCACCACTCGAACATGTGTTTATAGTAATCTTATCCACAAAAACATAATAAAGTCAGGCACTATAGCCATATACAGTTGAAGCATGTTTTATATGTGAGAACAAACCAGTCAGTTAGCAGTTGTCTCTAGTACAAGTGGGATTTTGTTAGAGTTTTTTTTCCTAGAACCAACTACTTTTTACTTTTTACTTCATGTATATTCATAGACTTTAATATTAATAAATTATTTATCACATAATGATTATTATTCTATGTTACTTTAATTTTATAATGTCTTAGAGTATCTATCACATTGAAAAGGTCATGAATAGTTTCCTAATATGATGTGAACCTTAAAATGCAATAGTGATATTCTTAAACTTAGTCATATGGTCTCATGACATCATCTAATGGGACATAAATGATAAATATTTTCTGGTTCAAGCACTCGTAAGTGAGTGATACATTATCTCGCAATTTTCTCACCTTGAAACCTCCAAGATGATTGATTATAATGACATACCGCTGAGTAGGAATTCGACACGATTTTGTGCCATTGGATATTCATATCTGAGAGATAATATAATGGTACTTAAACATTAAGACTATTATTAATACATATTGTGACTTGTGAACCTTGATGTATTGAAAAAAAGAGTGAAACTATATGTTTACAGTGATGTATGATATATTGGTTGTTTCATGGAGGATAAGTTATTAATGAATAATTCAATAAAGGATTTTTCATTAACATATTTATGGAATTTGATATGTTTTTTCTTTGATTGAAATAAAACTATCAAACAAAATTTCTTGTCTATGGTGTGTGGACAGGTTCATTTTAGGTAGTCAAAGAAACACATATCGAGCATATAGGTTCATGAAATGAGTATGAAACAAAAATGATGAGATATAAAGACAAATTGGATATATTATACAATGAGAATTAAAATGTGGTTTTTGATGTTGGGGAGTTAACTTCTTCCTCTTGGGTTCATTTACATGTTTTTATATGCTAATATTCGACTTTAAAAGAACATGTTGAATGCCACTGTGGAAGAATCCTAGAGGGTCACACACTTTGTATTTTTATTTATCTCAATTATTTTTTATTGGAATTTAATTATTAGAATAAATAATATTCTCTACACTGAGGAATAATATTTATAAAATCTTTATTGGTAAAAAATATTAAATAAATATTTATTTGTAAGGTAATTATTTAATTATGTGGATAAATAATATTAATTTATCTCTATTTATTTTCTATATAATAAATAGTTATTTATTAAATATATAGTTTATTTAGTTTTTAAAATATAAAATAAATATCTATTCATATTACTGTGAATAATATATTTATTTATTTATTAAATGAGTGATATTTATTTGAAAATTTACTTTTAAATTCAATAAATATCAAGGAGGATGAGCGAACTTAGTTTTGCGTTTAGTGATAAATATCTAATTACAAAACCATAATATAATATTTTTCATTGTATGGGTTATTGAAATACATGAAATAAGATAGTATTGTTATTATTTTCCATAGAATTGTGTTTATTATGGGATTAATATATAATTAAGGGGTCATTTTTTTGTAATTAATTAATATTAAACCTTATCGCCAGGTCTATAAATACTCTATTATAATTAATTTTTAATAATTAAGTTTGCAAAACATTACTCCCCCTAGATAATTTTCTGTCCATGAATAACTTCTGAATAGTTCAATATCAAGCTTGACAAAATTTCTACCTCCTTTATTCTTATCCCAAGTCAAAGAGACCAATATATGATCCTTATAGATCTAAGGGATTGTGATAGTGATAAAGGGAACATTTAAAAACAATTTGAACAATTTCTCTAGCACCTGAAGTACCATCGGTGAAATTTCAATATCAAAGGGGGAATATGTGGATTGCTACTGGAGGTTTCCTACGTTGTATTGGACCAAATTCACTGAGAAGTTACCAAACTTGGTTGACCATATTGCCTCAACAAGCCTCCATATACACTAGAGTTTTTTGACTAGTAGTAAGGGTCTATGATGGTACGGTGAAAAGACTATACCCTCATGATAAGAGTGGGACACAGTGTTATACAATAGCAGTAAGCAGTGTAAATAGTGTAATAAAATAACTACAAAATCATAGTCCATACAGATGTAATAATAGGAAGAAAAAGAACCAATTAAATAAAGAAAATGATTTCATGTCTATATGCTATACAAAATGATAAATACATGGGATAAAAAATATCATGCATAAACAATATTCTATAAGAAAATTAAAAAACTATCAAAATTTATCTCCAATAGCATCACAAGAATAATCTCAGTCATGTGCTCTTGTACTCCATCCAAGAATAGATAAATCAAGCATCCATAGTTGGACCCTTCTCTTTGTCCCTACTTGCAACCATCAACAAAGTATGGGTACCAATTGGTGGCCTGAATAGGATGTGGGATATATTTAGTAGACTACCAACAATGGTGTATAATTCCATCTAATCCATGAGTATATAAAGTATAAGTGTGTAGGTAATAATACAAACTGATAATTAAATACATAATTCACATGTCGAACTAGGTTCTAAAAGGACACTCGTCTAATGCCACATTCTTTTGCATGGGATATAATGTCTCTGAATGATTATCCATTTATGATTTTATTTATAAAATAGTCCTAGGATCCTAATCATATCCAAATCATCCCAAGTGTATCATAACTGATTAATGTATGGACACATCCCACAACAATTAAAAGTTGGAAATTGAAATAAGCAAGGTCTTCATGTATTTGAAGTATTGACTAAATCCATGTATGTTCTTTGTCTTGGATGACGCTTCACATAGATTAATTTTTCAATTAATTTATTGAAAACATAATCCTTTACAAGACATTTCATATGAGGAACCCAGGTATCACTCTAGGCATACTATGAACCCATCACCCTACAAACCCTTCCATTTTATTCCTCATAGGAACCAAAGTATCACTTTATGTGTGGTATAAATAAATCTACCTTAGATTTTATCCTTGTAATTCCACATAAGAAACCCATGTATCAATGATAGCATAAAATAGAAAACTTCCCTCTGATTCTATCCTTGGAATTCCATTATATGAACTGAAGTGTCACTCATATAATTGCATAATGAACTGCCATTTGAGCCCATCTTTATCATTCTATACCGAGAACCAAATATTCACGCATCGAATAACCTAATGAAATCACTAAGTGTGATAGAACATAGAATTCATATAAGAAACCTTGTATCACTCACAGAATTATATAAATCCATTTATAAACCATTTGAATCCAATAAACTGATGAGTCGGTCCATGTTTTTCTGATTCAAAACCCATGTTTCACCCAGAGCACTAAATAATGAATGGTAATGGGAACTCAGTCTAACCATATCATTTAATAACGTCACATTTAATTTAACATGCCTTTTCATTTAAAAATAATAATTATAACTCACCTCAAATTTAGTTTAATTTCATATCCCAATATTAGGAGGCCTAGTATGGATTAATTCATTTCATTCAAACTGATATGCCACTTCATTTAATCAAATTTAACCTCAAAATTACCTTGGGTAAATAATTCACCTCAAGGGTGGATTAAGTCACAATTAAACATGATCAATTAATTTAATTTAATTTTGCACCTTTAGGGGTGGTTCTAATCAAGGTTTCCAACCTATTTCGATGATTATGGTTTATATAACATAGTCTCATGTGTTTAATTTAAGAAAATATTTGATTAAAGAGGTAATTATTAGAAGGTCCAGGGTGCATGAAAAATTTATATTATATATACCACTATACTTTAGGGGAAAATAATGAGACAGCATAACTTATGTTGGTAGTAGACTCCCCATCTGATATCAGCTTCTAATTCGATCTATAATGATAGAAATTGAAGAAATAGACAAACACCCTAAAAATAAAGAAATATTTATCTCATGTATTTATAATTACATATGGAAAGATAATACAATAAATGAAGCTGCATGAATTATTATATTATCGGTAGCTATCAAATGAAATTGACGGTGAAGAAATCGGACACTATATGAAGAACCTACCACAAAGCATGGGTGATGGATAAAAGGGAGCTCTAAGCTACTGAAGATTTTCTGAATGGAGAATAAATAAATGAGGTATTTAAATTTATAAAGTAAAATGGGAAAATTATAAATTTTACCCTTCTTTAATGGGGTGTATGATTTGGCCAAATTGTTTGGTTTTAATGTATAATAGGAACTAAACATGAGGGATAGGTGCATAGTTTTTAAAATAATGCTCAACCCATGTGGATCCCCTCTTAAATTACACTACAATTTTTCACACAACCATTTATCCCCTCTTGAATGGTTTATACACCATGTTGCGACACAAACATGGTCCTACAGTTTAACTGCATGGATGCTATTAATCTTGTGCCAACCATGCACCTCGGTTTGTTCCTCCAAAAATTGGAGTTCCAAGCTCTAAATGATACATGAATGCTTCTAAAATCTTATTTCAACCTTAAATAACTTCTATTAAAATAAAAAAAGTCTATATTATAATTTATATAGTTCGTACCACATTATAAAATTAAAGATCTTATAGATTCTTCTTTGTATCCACTAACACAGGGATGGAGAAATCGAACGATGTTCAGACGATTATCCTCTATTGTAAATAATGAATTCCAAAGACAGAGGTAATTAATATAATTAAAATAATTATAAATATAATTTAAAAATATTTTATATTATTGGTTATGATAGTTTTTTTAGTTAATATTTGATTTAATTCATTGGTCATAAAAATTATTTATCATGTATATCTTCGATTATTCATTGATAAAGAAAAAACCCTAAGTTGGCTACTACCTAATTGGAACTTCTACTATGTATGGAACCTTTAGTTAGGAAAATTAAATAAATATACTGACATGGTATGGGTGATGAAGCATAATAATTAACTTGTGACAAAGAATCCTATAAGTTATAAGACATTCGCTTGTTCATTCATGATAATATTGAAAGTATTGGTTGGGTAATAGATGATGGTGTAGATAAAGTGGAAGGAGTAATGATGGATCCGGAAAAAAACATAACCATTGAAAAGTAAAATCATTGAATGTGTATTAATTCTATAACATATCAACTAAATTATAAATTATACTATCTATTTCCAATACTATGCAATTTTTTTCAAATATAAATTTATTTTCAAGCATTAAGAATTAAAGTTCGATATTTTAAATTTTAAAATTGTTTAAAATATATATTCTAAAACTATTTTTACTTATTATAAATATAATAATTCCATGAATAAAACATTTCATTGATAGTATTCAATTGATGATAGATGGTTCACCCATCATCCAAACATCATAAACTTTTCTAGTTGATGCCTCGTATAATATATCTAGAAATTTCCCCATTAATATTGTTACAATTTTTAGATAGATTCAATAAGTAAAATTCACAATTTCATAATAATTTATAAAATTAATTTTTTATTTCCTTATGTGTATATATATATATATTATTTTAATTTTAAAAATAAATTCTAATATAAATGCCTAAAGTAGGGAGTGAAGATGATGACAGTCAAAATCACTCATCGGGAGGTTCTCCAGATTATGCTTGATTTTAAACTTCATTTTTGTGATATTTTTTTATAACTAAACTAAGTATTGTATTTATTATTAAATTTTTTTTATGATATGTCATATTTCAGTGTATTATTATCTATTTTTTACGATTAAACATTTTTTTGTTTTTAATTTTATTATAATTTTCTCTATATGATTTCAAAAAATAAATTTTGTTTAAATATAATCAAAAAATAGAATGAAAGAAAATTGTTATGATAGATAAAAGTAAAAAAAATAAGATTCTTTAAGTTAAAGAAGAGGATGAGAAAAATTTTATTCAAACCTATTTGTATATCATTAAATACATATATATGACTTATTCTTTTATTCCACTAGATTCATATTATCAAATTGCACACATTAATTACATGAATTATTTTTACTATTGGTCTCATAAGAGTTTTATTTAATTCAAACAAGGGAATGGGAAAATAATTTTGTTGGACTGCTCATGTGTGCTTAAGAACTTGGATTGGTCCCCAAGGTCACCTAATTTGGTGAATATATATATGTGTGTGTGTTGTTGTTGTTGTTTTTGTTTTTTTTTTTGACTTGTAATATGATGTATATGAATTAGTTAGTATATATTTGAATCTATTATTCTTTATTACTCTCTTTGTGAAAGGAAGTTTCCATCTAAAATGTTTTATTACACTGCATTCAATAGTGGTGGTTTAAACTGCTACTAGTTATCATACTAAATTGAAAATGAAAAATCATCGTGAAATATGAATTAATCATCATGGAACATTTGTTTTGTGAAATTTTCAAAAAATCACCACTCATTTCAAATAACCTATAAGAAATATCTGTTGAAACTTCATTTCAAGGTGGTTTAGTTAAACTACTTTATAAGAATCATTTTTCTAGTGAATTATGTAGGACCCCGGGACACCCTGAGAGGGGAGGGGTGAATCAGGGTGACAAATTTTTCTTTTAATAACAAGGATCCTGTTCCCACGTTGGTAGGAACTTGTTAAACTTGTATGAAGAATATGATCAGTAATGAAACATTCACATGAAATGATATGATAGAGCAATTTTTACTTGGTTCACCACTAGGGGCTATGTCCAAGGAGCATACGCCGACAAGTTGTCAGTCGTACCAAATTCCATTAATCTTCACTGATTGCGGATTACAAAGGTTCAGGAATAGTCACTCTATCCCAGGCTCACTGCCTTTACAAAGGTTTAGGGATAGGTCACTGCTTCCCATGAGTCACTCCCGTTGAGTCCCCCTGCCTCACTGTCTTTGATGAAGTCGCACTCAGTTTATAGACGTGAAGGTCTCTTCATCATTGAAAAATAATGCATCCTCTGTTGAATGTAGATGCTCTGTTGAAGTCCAACTTCAACTTGTATACTAATCCCTCTTTTCACCGAAGGTATCGGGCAATCGTCCAATTTTCGTGCAGCTTCAAAAAGGACCAGCATACAACAACCTCACCTGGCACGCTTCTCCAAGACCGGCGTGCAGGTTTGAAGAATGGCACGCAAGTCACTTGTGTGGTATAAAATTGGCGCACAGGTGACACCAACACACTTACGTGACACTGCCTCCTTCACCTCCAAACTTTTGCGGCTCTTCACCTTTAACTCCCAAACCGCCTTAGTCGCGCAGTCAACAATCGGTGCGCAGCCTCCACTTGCGCGACCCAACTACCACTTGCGCGACTCAGCCACTTACACGACGAGAGCTCGAAAAATCACTAAGTCTTGAAATTCATTAAAAATGAGGAGGGGTGGTCCTCTATTTATAGGCAAAATGGACCCCCTACGTTGTGGCGCGCAAGTCTTCCCTTGGCGCGCAGGTTCCAGCACATAGCTCATCTGCCCTGGCCTCTATCGCACTTCTCACTTGCACGACCACACCAATACTTACGTGACCCTCTTTCATTTTCCATATTTTGATGTTCTGGTCATGAAAAACAATAGGCGCGCAGGTTTCCAGACCTCCTAGGCACCAGCGCGCAAGTCCCTTCTCGGCACACATGTCACTTGCGGGACCTTACCAATACTTGCGCGACACTTATCCATTTTCCATTTTACCACATTCTGATCTTGAAAAACTATAGGCACGCAAGTTTCCTCTCCTTCAAGTACATGACGCGCAACTCCTAATTCTGATCTCTTTGATGGTACACATTCTGAACTTCCACTGAGGATTGACAACAAAAACAACCCCTAATTCTATTCATGCATAGAAGACCATGGTTTCAACAAATAATTCCTTTTGGGAAGGTTTAAACTTTATATTGTTTGAAATTTTTTTGAGAAAAAACTTTACTATTTAAAATATTTTAAATTCATATTTTGATTCTTCTTATGTATGGATTCTTAGTATTAAAAACTTTAATTTGATGCCTCACATGATATGAGAATTGAAATATATGAAATGTTTTATCCAAAACACTAAAAGGGGGAATTATCTATTTATGAATAATGTATTTTACAAAAGAAATTAATTTATTTCCAAAATTTCATCAATATACTTTTTATTGCAAAATTAAACATGAAAACACGTTTTGAGAAAAAGCATCGTTGAAAAATCCATATCAATTGTTTAGTAGATTGGATGATCATAAAATTAGTTAGAGGTTTTAACCCCTCACATTACACATTTATCTCCTAAATAAAAATGGGTTCTATATATGTTCATGATAATGGGGAATTTGAGCATTTTCATCATTTACAGGCATGAGAGACACCTGTATAATTTGGTCATGGGTATAATCATGGGTGTTGGTGGAGGTCAATCATAGGTAATGATAGTGGGTTTTGTAGACATCATCACAAATGTTAATTGTTGTTCCATGGAAGTCATGGGAAATTAATAACCAAACAAGCATGCACCATATGTCAACTATGCATGGGATCTCCAAACATTGTGGCTTAAAGGCCAAAATATAAAATATAATCCAAATAATGAATATTTGAAAATTTTTAATAAATGGTTACACTAAAGATGGAATAAAAATGGGGAGTTTGGAAGGCCTACACCAGAACCCAAGTAGTCCACTAGAGTTTTGGTGAGGCTCATTGGAGTTCAATGGACCTATATATGTTTTTGAAAAAATTAATTAACTTGATTAAATCATTATAAAATTTCCTTAAATAATATTTTTGCATCATCTCTTCCCAACAACATCTACTCAATATCCCCTCACCTCCTCCCTTTGTTCTTCATCTTCTAGTCAGATATCCACCATTGGGGAGGAGATTTATGATCCTTTTCTCCCTTAGAATATCCATAAGTTTATCATTCATATTCCTTCTATTAATTTTTTCTTCCACTTTTTAAATTATTTCTTTTAATTATTCCCTAAATTTTGGGATTTTTTAGATTTTTTATAAAACTTCAATTGAATCTGAATAATCTAGTGATATTAAATGTGTGGGATTCTAGTGTATTGAGGTTATTGATCTCTAACATTCTTATTTATTTATATATGTTTTTCATGAAATGTTTGATATATGGTTACACGATCAATGAGTGATTAACCTAATATTTATCTAATTAATTTCTATTATCCTCTTATGAGTTGGTAAAGGATTATTATGTCCATTATGGACCCTCCATGTGTGATATATACCTCCATAACCATCGATGGAATTGATATTGAACAAAAGTGTTTTGAACCTTGCACTCAAAAACCAAATGAGGAAAACTTTGAGTTTTGTTATATCCTTGTGGACCTTTTTAGGTTCATGTTATCCTATTTTTAGATAAGAGAAGTGTTCATAGACTAGGTTATGGTAGGGGTTATCTTATTAGTGAGTTTGTGGGTTTATGGATAGAAAAGTTTGATTATATAATTAGTATAAGGTGTTAGTGTTCCTATACTTATGATTCTATTGTTTCAGGTAGGTTAAGCCTTGGTTTTAGACTATGAAGTTGGGTTGGATAATTGATAACCAACCTACTTCTTGTCAGATATGTTTTGGATTCTATTCCCACCTCTTAATAATTTTTTGTGAAGTGTTGCTATTTGTTTAATATAACCTGTTATGGTTGATGTTATAGGACATTTTCCCCTTATAAACTTAGTATTTTAATGATGTGGAATGTTTTACCACAAAGTTATGGATCATTTAAAGTGTGGGTTTACTTTTCAATTAACTCATGTATTTCCTAGGGCTCAGGAAGGCATGCTCACTTATATTAATAAACCCAATGGTGTGGGATAAATTACCATTGTGATCATGTAATGTATGGTGTGAGAGGTACTACTCATTCACCTTATTATGTATATGATGAGGTGTTTTATGCCTATATGTGATATGCATATAGATTGGGAAATTATTCCCATTATAGAGGGATGTAATGCCAACTATAAAATGGAACGTAATTCCCACATGAACCTCATATCAATTGAGGTGGGATGCTCAATCTATCTAATTTTATTTCCCATTTAAGAGGGATACATAACCCATTATAGTATACTTCCATGGAAGGGAATGAAATTCTTATATAATTTTTAATACTAGTGGTATATTATTACCTATATTTCTTTGAGTCACAAACTAGGGATGCTTTTCCCTCTTGTGATCGTGCTCGTAGTTAGTGATGTTATGGCCACTTACAATACTGGTATCGAGATTCTATGCTCTATTTCATGTGGTCTCTTTGAGATGGTATGCCTGCCATCATAATTTTCTCACTGGGATGTTATACCCACTGATGTGACTTTATTACTGAGATGTATAACCCATGTACTAAGTATTATGTTATAATGTAATTATATTCCCACTTTTTAGGACTTAATAAGTGATGTTCATTTTTTTAGATGTGATATTTTAATACACACTTGACACTAGCCAAAGAATATATGATCACTCCCTACTGGATTCTTTAGCACATGTGGTTATAGAATTTATTATTTCTATTATTTTATATTATTTACTAATTTCTAGTTTATTTATAATATTTGGTTGGGGCACCCTTGGTGATAGAATATTTATTTGTACTCACACCTTTCTCGGGCACCTTAGTGCTTGAGTAGATCTCATTATTAATGATACATTTAAGTAAAAGATCCCCACTATAGATGTTTTATCTCTGTCACATGGTTGTGTTAGATCATAATATAAATGTATATGTATATGTTATGACAAAACACAAGAGGGGGTGAATTTTTTATTAAAAAAAATTGTATTTAAATACTTAGGAATGAACTTAGTTTAAGAGGTCTTAAACTAATACAATTCAAAACCAATACAAATGACCATATGCATCCTGGATATGATGGATATGATATGATGTAACACTATAAGTAATGAAAAACAATTGTATTTGAATTGAATATAATGATCTGAGTAATAAAAATGTAAATGAATCTACCATACAGTGTATATAATCTCTTAATACAATATGTAATGAATATATAAAAATTAAAACAATTACAATAGAAATGAATATGAATAGAAAGAGGAAACAATATAATTCCCTTTCTATTAAAAATAGAAATAGAAAAAAATGTATTACAATTAGTTTATCCCAAAGAGTTGGGTATCCTTTAACCTAGGATAAATGTTCTTTCTTACCACCGCCCAGGAAATCCATCGATATGATGATCGGCACGTCTGTCTTCCTATCCAAAGAATCCCTTGATTAAGAAGGTAATCGACACCTTTGTCGTTCAAAAACTTGAATCCCCTTGATACAATGATCAGTAGCACTGTATTACAATCCCAGGAATCCCTCAATCATTATGACAATGATCAGACACACAAAGCAAAACAAAGCACCCATAGAAATACAAAAACTTGGAACAAGTTGTTCATGTCTTGTATCTTCAAGGTTTTCGCATGAATCAAGAGTGAAGTCAAAATGTCTCTTCCTAGAACTTGTAAGATCCAAAATTTGTGTTCTCTAGTTCGAATGAAGTTCTATTTATAGGCCTTATGTTCCAATGGTCATATTTCCTCTAACGGTCATATTTCTCCAGAAAATCACCTGGCATTATCATGGTCAAAACAAACAGAATACACGACATTGTTTTGATTGGTATATTACTATCTCAACGACATTGTTTTTTTAGAAAAAAATAACTACAGAAGTATGAATGAGTAAGATGAAATATAATGAAAAACATGCATTTGGTATTGTAGTAAGACATGAGTTCAATGCATTACATGAGTATGATGCATAGCTTGGTTCTAATGTATATCATGATTATGATGCATATCGTGGTTACAATACATAACATTGTTATGATTCATAATGTGGATTAGACTTACATCGTGGTTATGATTCATATCATGTCTATGATTCATAACATGTTTTGGATGCATGGTGTGATTATGATGTATAACCTACTTACGAGGCATGGTTATGATACAATACTTAACCTCATTACAATGCAACATTATGATACAATTCTTAACCAGGTTACAATGCGTGATTATGATTCATAGTATGAATATGATACAACATATGATTACAATGTAGAACAACGACATGTGTGGTTACGGTGGAAAACAAAATATGTGATTATGATAAGAATACAACATATATTAAAATGATGTAAACAATATACATGATTACGATGTATGTGATTACGATTGTAAAACAACATACATGATAAACAGGAAGTAATTTTTGATTTCCAAAACAAAAAGATCAATGATAAAGTTGAAGCATAATTTGACTCAATAATCTCCCACTTTTTGGAAATCACAAAATAAAACAAACAAAAAACACTTACCTCTCCTTGATTTTAGTAAATATTTTAAAAGTAATAGTGAATACAACTAATTATACCCTAGGATAAAAACATCACTAAGGATCTTATTCTCTTTACTTTTAATTGTGAGTTCTCCCCCTTAATAAGGTATTCATCCTTTTTCCTTCTTATGAAAACAATTTATTATTTTCCAAATTATTCTCCCCCTTTGTGATTTTCTAATAGAATAAGGGAAAACATTCATGTACTGCAATGATTTAGAGAAAAAGAGTATGAAATAATAGATATTATTGGAATAAAACAAGATTATATTACAAAAAGAGTTCTAAAATAATTCATTCCCATTTTCTTTTTCCAAAAGGTTGAACATTGAAAGCTTCATCTTATTGAACTCTTTTCTATCCTCTATTAATTTATCAATAGAATATTTCTAAGCCTTTAACTTTACATCCTATTTAGTAATAATACAATCTTACTTTTTAAGCCAATATTCATGAAGCCAAATGATTACCTTCTGAGATTTAACATTTACTTCCTATTTATTGAAATCATCTACTCTGAGTCTGTAAGCCTTATCTGGATTACAAGACTATTTGATAGAAAAACAACCTCATTAAATTCATTATCAAATTTAGCCATTATATTTTTAAGCTCTTTAGAGGATATTCCTTTTGAAGTACCTGGTCTCTGAAAGACTTCAAGTTTTTCATTCAAATCAGCAACCAACTTTTGATAAATATAATTGAGATCATTTACCTGATTCACCAATTACTCTTGCTTGTCCATAAAATTTTTGAGACTATCATAAATGTATTACGACCACCTAACAACCTTATTACAAGTCTTGATGTGCTCAGTATCATGTTCCATGAATATCTTGAAATCGACTTCAAGATTCAGAAACATGTTCATCAGAATCTTGACAAAGTCTGTTCTTTCATTATGACTATTAAAAGGATTTATATCCTAGCTCTAATATTTGGAATGAAAGATATAATATTTTCTAATCTGCTTAATGATTTTTTGATGTACTAAATTCTCTTTACTGTGATTGTCCTTTCATAATCCATATCTTCAGTATATTCTGGAAGATCACCAAAATGAGTCTCAATGTTGATAAATTGATATGGTTGATTCTGATTCCTACAGGATTCTTCTTCTTCTTCTTTATCTAAAATATGAATGACATTATTAGAAGAAACCCTTTGAGACACATATTTGGATGGATGAGGATCCAGAGATTGAAATTTGAAGGATGGAACTTATGAGGATTTTGCTGAATGGTTTCTCTTGTTTGCATCTTCATTCTCTTCCATTTATTCTTCTTTCCCTGTTTCTTATTCCCCTTGTTCTTCTTCTTATTTTTCATATTATTGATTGAGACTTTGTGTAGATGATTGTCCAAATTATTTTTTCCCTTTACCTTTCTTTACTGGATCTGATTGAGTCTGAATAGGTGGATCCCTTATTTTAATACTGGTTCTATATTGCTAAATTATTTTGAGAATACTATCAATGTAAATATCTTGGTCTTTTCTCTTCTTCATTCTCTTCTTCATTTCTTCTTCTTTTAAAGTTTCTTTTGATCTAATTTTCAATTCCATGGATTCAGCTAGATCCAGACCAAACTGAGGATCCCCTTATTTCCTTTCTTCTTTTTTCTTCCTCCACTCGGCCACAACTTCATTAGATACAGCCTTTTGTTTCTTTGGATTTCTGAGGTTTATAGGCTTAACTAGATTTCTTTTGCTTGTGGATGATTTTGAGGTCTTACATAGTTTTTCACTACCTTCGATTACTTCCATTACTTTCCCAACTTCTGGATACTTCTCAAACTTTTTCGAATTATGATTGAATGATAACTTAAGTCTCCTTATTTTATCCTTACTGATGAGAGGATCTTTGAAAGATTTCAGATCTTAATTGATTGCAACATTGCACAAACTTAAGTATTATTTAAAAAACTTATTGAGAATGTTGGGAAACATCACCAGTTGAGATTTTATGTCACTAGATTTAAGCTTCTTAATAGTCAATAAAATTAATCCTAATAGATTGAACTTTCTCATGTTCACTAAATAATCAAGCATGTAAAAATCTGAAACATTCAAAGTTTCCGTGTCACCCTTTCTTGGAACTAAAAAGCCTTGCATCCAAAGGGATATGAGTTGATTATATCTTGATAAATGAATTTCCTTTCTCCTATCTTAATGAAGTTCAAAAAGATATTCTTCAACTTTACTCTGATCAAAAGTCCCATCCAGTTTTGGTATTTTTTGGGAAGGACATAGGGAATCACCCTCTTATGGAACTCCTAGGAAGGTGGATTCTTGTTTTATAGAAGTTGTGTACTTATTATCATACATCGTAAAGGAGATATTGAAAACATTTTCTATCTCCATTGTTTT
Organism: Viscum album; assembly: GCA_963277665.1. Taxonomy (NCBI): domain Eukaryota; kingdom Viridiplantae; phylum Streptophyta; class Magnoliopsida; order Santalales; family Viscaceae; genus Viscum; species Viscum album. The sequence continues at coordinate 402,794,603 of OY728130.1, forward strand.
ATAAAATTGTAACACATCCTCATAATATACAAAATCCTAATCTGAATCTGGTCTTTCAACACAAATGGATTCCCACCCTTGGAAACTTATTCCCCATTTCATGGATAAATCAAAAATCTCATAGAAGTCTTAAGAGACTAACCTTTAACCTCAAAAGGTCAGGGAAGAGAAATATTTTGGATACATTTTCTCTAGAGATGAAGTAGTTGAATCAGACATGAAAGACTATCTCAAAATTGAAAGATGAGGAGATCTTTGATAACAAAAACTAAGGTAAACACAAATTACGAATATTTCTGTACTTATAGAGCACTAGGAATTGAGAGAAATTTAGAGGAATTAAATGTGGTATAGGTTATTTTAAAAGGAATTTTATGGACAGGATTAGATATAAAAGATCCAATGGTTGAGAATGAATTCGAACTCTTGAGGTTTTCTCTAAAATAGAATCGTATTCAGAATGAGCCTGATTGGGGGTTAAATGAAAGAATTGAAAAATAACTATTTGAAATAAAATTAACAAAGTAAATTTTTTGAAGTTTGACATGTTGAAGTATTAGGATAGATACATTGGTTTTAGTATATTGTTCGTATGATAATAATACAAAAAATACCGAAAAACATATGAGACTGATTAAAATTCTAAAACCAATAAAATAAAATTAATCTAGTACTGATAGAACAATCCAATATCAATAATCTGGTGTCAATAAAATAATCATGTACTGATAACATGAAACTGATGACCACGAAACAAATAAACATGAAAACAAAAAAAAATTAAAACCAATAAACTGGATAACAAGTGAAACTGATAAAAAGTGAAAATGATAACAAGTGAAACTGATAACAATTGAAACCAATAACAAGTGAAACTGGTTAAAATGTAAAACTGATAAATGTTAAACTAATATAAATGTAAAACCTACAAAAGTGAAACCTATAGGAATGTAAAAATAATTAAATTGAAACTAATAGTTGAAATGTATACCCCCTGAAAAGGAGTGACTCAATGTAAGGAGATGTTTTAAATAGTAAGTAGAAGTGAATGATTACTTTATAATGATCATCCCTAGATTTTGTTTAATGTATTCAAATCTATTTAAAGGTAATGGTTTTGTGAAAATGTCAGTAAGTTTTTTTTGTGTTCTGATGAGTTGTAAAATAATATCTTCTTTTTGTGTGTGATCTCTAAGAAAGTGAAGTCAAATATCTATCTATTTTTCACATGAGTGATGTTAAAGTTTTTTACTAAGATAAATGGAATTAGTATTGTCACATAGTATTTGAGTTTTAGAAAAACTAATGAAATGGTAATTGAGTGTGTGTTTCATTCACAACACTTGATCACAACAAATTCTAGCTACTACATATCCAGCTTCAGTAGTGGAAAGTGCTACAGAGTATTGCTTCTTGTATGACCAAGAAACTAATGAATCTCATAAGAAATGACACGTTCTGTATGTACATTTTCTATCCATTCTACAACCACCAAAGTGAAAATTTAAAAAACTTTTCAAAACAAAATCATTTCTAGAAGAATAAAATAGTCCTAAATCCATAGTTCACTTTAATTAGCGAAAAAATTTCACTACTTTTAAATGAGATTCTTTTGGATAAGATTGATATCTTGCACATAAGAATACTAGAAAAATTAAGTCAGGATTACTAGCTATTAAGTATAACAAACTTCTTACCATACCTCTAAACTTTTTTGATCTTTTGGTTTCCCATCTTTATCGAGATCAAGCATATTTGAGGTACTGATTGGACTGTTTATACTTTTAGTGTTCTCATATCCATACTTTTTAAGTAAATATTTGATATACTTATATTGGGATATATAGGTTCCTTCTGGTTTTTGAGAGATTTGAAAACCTAAAAAGAATGTTAACTCACCCATAATACTCAATTCAAACTCATATTTCATAAGATTTATAAAATAATAAATTAGGGATTGCTGAGTTGATTTTAATATAATTTCGTCAACACAGATTTGGATAATAAAAATGTTTTCGTTTTCCATTTTTATAAAGATATTTGAATCTAAAGTACCTTTTGCCTAATTTTTTTGTAAAAGAAACCATGTAAGTCTATCATACCAAGCTCTAAGGGCTAGTTTAAGTCTATATAAATCTTTGGTATGTTTTAAAACATGATCAGGACTTTTTGAATCAATAAAACTTGAAGTTTGTTCTACAAAAAATTCTTCTTGTACGAAACCATTTAAAAAATCACATTTTACATCCATTTTAAATGCCTTAATTAAATTAATTATAAAAAGGATATTATAATTTGAATAGATTCAAGTCTAGATACCAGATAATAGGTTTCTTTATAGTCAATTCCCTCTTATTGATTGTAGCCTTTAGAAAAAAGTCTTGCTTTATTTCTTATGATGACTCCATTTCATCACATTTGTTTCTAAAAACCCATTTTACACTAATTAACGTTGTTTCTTTAGGACTTTAAATTAAGTTCCATACTTTATTCCTTTTAAATTCATTTATTTTATCTTGCATTTCTATAATCCAATCTTCATCACTTAAGGCCTCATTTGAAGTTTTAGGTTCAAATTGAGATAGAAAAACAAGATGTTCTATTTAATTTCTCAAATAATTTCTAGTACATACAGATTAATTTATATTACCAATGATATTATCACATGGATGATTCCTAAGAAACAATTGATTTGGGTTTCGTAAAACCTTTTCATCAATATAAAACAGAAAATATTCTGGGGTAAACATTTCAGAAGTGTTTTCTTGATTATTTCACTTTTTAGAAGATTTTTCAATCAAAAGATGATAATCAATTTGTGAAAACACATCTATTGGGGTAGGAAGGGTTTGTTTAAAAAAAAATGTATCTGTTTCATCAAATTTAACATGCATTTTTTCCTCAACAGTGCATGAGTTTTTATTGAAAACCCTTTAAGCCTTAGAAGTGGTGGAATAACCTAGAAAGATTCCTTTATCAGATTTGGGTCAAAATTTATATAGGTTATCTTTAGTATTGAATATTAATACTTTTCATCCAAATACTCTTAATTATGATACTTTAGGTTTTCATCCAATCCACAATTCATAAGTTGTTTTATTTAGAAAGGGTATAGTTAAAACTCAATTTATATTATAACAAGTAGTTCTTATAGCTTTAGCCTAGAAATGCTTAAAAATTTAGAATTCACTCAACATAGTTCTTGTCATTTCCTAATGAATATGTTTTATTCTTTAAAAAACATAATTTTACTAAGGGTTTATTGGAGCTGCAAAGTTGTGAGTAATACCTTTCTTACTACAAATAGTTTCAAAATCTGAATTTTGAAATTATCCACCATAATCACATAGAATAGTTATCGATGCAAGGTTTTTCTCATTTATAACTTGGGCTCTAAAATTTTTGAAATAGAAAAAGGCTTCATATTTATTTGATAGAAAATAGACCCATGTGAATCTAGTGTCATCATCAACTAAAACAAATGCATAATAATTTCCTCCAATACTTTCAATTTGGGTGGTACCGAAAAGATCAAAGTGTACTAACTATAATTCATTTGAAGCTAAAACGTTATTAATTGATTTAAATCAAATTTTAGGTTGCTTTCCATTTTGAAAAGGGTCACAAACTTTTGAAGAATCATACCTGAGATCTAATAGATCCTTAAAAATTATTTTCATTGAGAGATTACAATGTTTCCTAAGGTTACAGTGTCCTAACCTTCAATTCCATAAGCAATATTGTTCTTCCATTTCACTTAAGCAAGATAATTCTTGGATCTTAAGGTATTCTAAGTTAAATGTGTATACATTATCATTCCTATAGGCTGAGAAAATGAATTCATCCTTGGAATAGTGAACTAGACATTTATCATTCCAGAAATTCACAAGTTAACCTTCATCATATAACTTACTTAGGCTTATAAGATTGTGCAAAATACCTTTACAAACAAAACATTTGAAATTAAAACGTTTCCTAAAAGAAAAATATTACATATACTAATGATCCTTTCTTGAGCATTATCTTCAAAGGTCACTCTTATACCTTTCATTTCAATGATATTTTCCAAGAAATATTTATTTCCAGTCATATATTGAGAACAAACACTATACATGCACCAAATATTCTTGTTTTTGGTACTATTTTTGTTTTCTTTAAAAATAAACAATTAGTTTTTCATAACGCAAACTTGTTTGGTTTCAGAATTGTTAGATATAAGAACTTTAAGAATCAAAAAAAAATTAAAGTGAGACATATGAAATCCTAAATATTGAGTTTTATTAAGATAACAATTTATTCCCCAATGTCCACCACTTTGACATTTAGTGCAGAATGGATCACTCTAGGGAACAAAATAGTTATGACTAAAACCCGGTTTTTTGAGTCAGTAAAACCAATTCTGAAACTATTCCTTAGAGGAAAAATTTGAAAATACATTTTTTCAAATTATTTCTTTCTAGTTGTTAAATTTTATAAAATATTTTTAAGATAAAAAATTTCATATTTAAGTATAATGACTAGATTATCATTCTCACATGACATTGTTTTGGAATTGTTTTTTGTTTCAAAAAAAGTTTCCTTTAAAACAAGTTGTTCAAAGTCCTTATAAAGTTTATCCTTATCAGAATTTACTTCCTTAAGGTTTTTTAAAATATTTTAAAATAAATAGCTTTATGATCAAGATATTTTGAAAGATATTATACCTATTTTTTAAGGATAGATATTGTATAATTTTCATTATCAATTTTTTCTTGTGTTTGGAATTGTCATTTTCAAGTAATTTGGAAAATCTGGATACTTCTTAAAAAGAATGTAAAGTTTACTCTACTAAGAAATATTCTTCATCCAAAGAGTAATAATATTTATCATTTGGGTAATTATCATTTAAATATACATTTTAAGGGATTCTTCATTGTGTATCATTTCCATGAAATAATTATTTTCAATAGGTAGTCTGGCTATAAGTACGATATTCATCTAACCAGAAAATTCATATTCTAAAGATTCATCTGATGAATCACCACCACCTGCACTCCAAGTATCATTTTCTTTCAAGAATTTCTTAGTCTTTTACTTGTAAATTTTTTTATTGTTTATTTTAGAATGTTTCTCCTTCTTCTCTTTTATTTTAACCAAAAGACAATCTGGTCTAATATGACCTGCTCTTTAAATTCATAACATGTATCTTTTGAGTCTTTCTTTTCATTTCTATCTTTCTTTTTTAATCTATACTAAAAGTATTTCTTTCCCAAAATCTTATTCATTCTTCGAGAAATATTGGCTAATTTATTTAATTGAATGATCACTTTTACTAGATTCTGATATAACAACATCTTTCTTAGCATTGGATATGATTACCCTTTTCGTTGTCTTGGCTTTTTATATAGTAGTAAAATCTACACTTCCATTACCATTATTCTTCTTAATAAAATATTCATCTCTTTTCATTCTAGTCTCATGTTGTAAGTGAGTACCAAATAATTCATCAATAGTGATTTGAGTAACATTCATGTTCACATCAATAGCTTTCCTTTTTTATTCCCATTCATTGGGCATTATATTGATTATCTTGTCCAAAAGCACTTCATCATCAAGACCCTTTTCACCCATGAATTTAAGACTATTGAAAATGGTCATAAATCTTTGTGGAATATTGTATACCAGTTCTCCAAAGAGAAAAACAAAACCATGATATTCATCTCAGAGCATGGATCTTCTTTTTTTTATAACTTTAGATGTACCAAAATATGTTACTTCAAATTTCTTCCAGATACAGTTGGTTGCATCACATGATGATATTTGACTATATATATTCCTGGTCATGGAACATAACAAAGTATTGTGTACCTTTTAATTCAGTTGATATTCTAGTTTCTCTTGGTTGGTGAAGGTTCTGACTTCCTTTTCTGGTATTTTGTAATATCTAGTGAGCATCACAAAATTATATACTCCAGTATTAATAACAAAATTCATTATTCAATATCTCTAATACACGTAATCATTACCATAAAAAATAGGTGGTCTATTTGGTTTTATATTTTCAATTGATCCAATATTCATTCATATAATCTTATAAAACAATACTTTTCCTCTCCACGTGTTAGTGTAGTAAGTAAATATAAACAAAGGATTTGTAATAGAAATAAAATTGTCTTACAGAAATAAATAAAGAAAGTAATAAAAATCTGTGGAAACCTCCTATGATACCAATTGTTGTATCTTAATATATATGTATATATATATGAGATGAAACAATACAAGAGGGGGTGAATTTAAGTTTAAAAATTGTATTTAATCACTTGAGAATGAACTTAGTTTAAGAGTTCTTAAACTAATACAATTCAAAACCAATACAATTGACCATATAGGTCATGGATCTTATGGATATGATATGATGTAATACCACAAGTAATGAAAAACAATTATATTTTAATTGAATACAATGATCCAAGTAATATGAATGTAAATTATTCTACCATACAGCGTATAGAATATCATAACACAATATGTAATGAATATATCGTAATTCAAACAATTAAAATAAAAATGAATGTGAATAGAAAGAGGAAACAATAAAATTCCATTTCTATTAAAGATATCATCAAAAAATAAAATGTATTACAATTCTTTTATACCAAAGAGTAGGGTATCCTTTCACCTAGGATAAAAGGTCTATCTTACCACCACTCAGGTAATCCCTCAATACAAGGATTAACATGTCTATCTTCCTACCCCTGAAAGCCCTCAATTAAGATGGTAATTGGAACTTCTATATTTCAAACACTTTAAATCCCTCGATATGATGATCGGTAGCACCTTATTCCTATCTCTTAAATCCCTCGATCGTTATCACAATGATCGGATGCACAAAGAAAAACAAAGCACTTATATAAATACAAGAACTTGGAACAAGTCATTCAGATCTTGTATCTTCAAGGATTTTGCATGATGCAGGATAAAAGTCACAGAATCTCTCTCTTAAACTTGAAGGATCCAAAACTTTTGTTCTATGGTTCGAATGACCTTGTATTTATAGGCCTTAGGTTCTAACGGTCATATTTCCTCCAACGGCCATATTTCTCCAGAAAATTCAGAGGGACTTGGAAACCTATCATTGTAATAGCCAAAACCAATAGAATGCTTGAAATAATTTTTATTGGTATATTTCTATCTCAATGACGTTGTTTTTGTCGGAAAAAAATTAGTACAGAAGTATGAATGGCTAAGATGAAATATAATGACAAACATGCATTTGGTATTGTAGTAAGACATGAGTTCAATACATTATATGAGTACGATGCATAACTTGGTTACAATGTATATCGTGATTATGATGCATATTGTGGTTACAATACATAACATGGTTACTATGTTAAACCTAGATAAGACTCACATCATGGTTACTATTGATATTGTGGTTACGATTCATAACATGGTTACGATGCATGATGTGATTACGATGTATAACCTGGTTACGATGCATGGTTACGATATAATACTTAACCTGGTTATGATGCATGATTGCAATATAATTCCTAACCTGGTTACGATGCATGATTATGATGCATAATATGAATATGATACAACAAATGATTACAATGTAGAACAACAACATGTATGGTTACGATTGAAAAAAAATTCTGATTATGATAAGAAACCAATATATATGAAAATTATGTAAACAAAATACATAATTATGATATATGTGATTACAATTGTAAAACAACATAAATAATAAACAAGAAGTATTTTATGATTTCCAAAACAAAAATATCAATGATAAAGTCAAAGTATAATTTGACTCAACAGGTTGGAGTTGGGAGACAAAACTACATTGGGACTCAGGATAGGTTTTTTAAATGACCCCAATATTTTATTTACATTTGGATAATTTTGTATATGTTTAGCCTATGGTAAATATTCTTTATATTAATTTGACTCAAATAACATTAAAATGCCCCATTTTTTTAAATCATGCCGGCTATTATTTATTTACGGTTGGTCTTTAACTATAATATCCATATATTGCTTTTAAAATAGGATGATTGTATATAATTATTACTTCTTCTATTATTTACTATTTTTTATACTAAAGGGTATAATATTCCAATATCATTCCCAAACCATCATCATTGTTGGGACGCCGCCCGTATATGAGGTGTGTGATTGATGTATAAAACACACATGTTTGTTCATGGTAGAGATGAACAGGGCCAAGGACACTATTAATTTATTTGGGTACATAATAAATTAATAGAGAAAACATGTCTTTATTTTCTTTAATCATCCAAATTTATTAAAAACAAAATAATGTTTTATGGGGAGTTTTGACCATAGTTTTTTTAACTAGTCTAGAACGGTTAGTCATGAACTTGACACACACCGACCTGGCTATGCCTATCAAGCTAGATTTGTACCATTCTGTAGTTAGATGCAACCCACCCTATAGGCAAACCAAACATGAGTTTCCATATACATGTATGAAAAACCAAAAAAACCAAAAGTAAAGAGTGGTTGGGGTGACTAAGACCCTTAACCCCATATTCCTGGAGCATCATCTAGACCAACTAGTCTTGAAACTATTCCTAATTTATATATATCAATCTATGAATAAATAATTTTTTTGATGGTATCAAAGAAGATAATATGAAATTTACATTATGTGAACACCATTATGAATGAAAATTTTCTGAATAATATTGAAAAATGTTTTTTTAAAACTATGGGAGAGTATATTTTCATGTTAATTTATAGTTAATTTCTTACATAAGAAGAAATATTAGCTTGGTCTTGAATTATTTTGTCATTTATAGTGTTGGTAATTTAAACCTTGTTGTTCTATAATCTTCACATTGTGAGGAACCAAATAAAATCCCTTATAGCAGTGCTCTGCATGTGCTCCTTTTATATTTAAAAAAAACTTATGAAACATTGAGTGTTATAATAGCTAATTGATCATCTTATTTTTTTCACCATGATTTCTTTACATTCATTTGGTCTTGAAGGGAATTAACCTATTCTTGTAGTAATTTATATGAATAAAGGAGGCTTAATAATAATAAAAAAATATTATGCATAATAATTAGTATCTTCAAAGATGACATTATAGTCTATTAATATACCTAGGTTTAGAGTTTAACGTTAAATTAATTTCATAAGGACTCTTAATAATATATTAAATCCATAATGAACCTCATTCTAAAATAAAAATAATATAATTTTGTCTCATGGAATACCCAAACCTACACAATAAAAAATATTATTTTTACAATCTAGTGAATAAATATTTATCATTAGACCCGAAACTCAGTATGTTTGTCCCCACCCCCCCCCCCCCCATCATTTATTGAATACTTAAATAAATATTTAGATGAATTGTATTAATTAAATAAATAAATTTTATTCATTATCTAGTGAATAAATATTTATTTTAATTTCATGTAGCTAAATAACTTATTTATTTAATAAATAATTATTTATTATCCTGGAAAAAATAAGAGATAGACAAATATTAGATATGTGTGTAATTAAATGATTACCTTGTGAATTAATTTTTGTTAAATATTTTTGATTGATGAATAAATCCTTAATAAATATTACTTCTCAGTATAGAGAATAATATTTATCCTGACTGTTAAATATAAATAATATTTATTTGAGATCAATGAAAATACTTTCTATGTGACCCTGTAGGCCTCTTCCTTAGTAGAATTAAATGTTATTTCCTAAATTCTAAGTTTATTTTCTATAAATGGGTTAAGAAACCCATAAAGGAATAAGATATTACATAATGGAAATAACCACATACAAACTATAAGTGTATAATATGATCCATTTGACACGGTATCTCATCAAGCATGTTTCAAATTCATGTCGTCAACCTATATGCTTGATATTTCTTTCTTTGACTATCTAGATTGAACAAATCAATAAACCATAGCCTTGGAATTTAATGTGATGGTTATAATTCAATCAAATGGTCAAGATATCAACATACATAATGATGTAAGGTACAAATCCAACCTTGGATTATTCATTAAAAACACATCATTCATGAAACATCCAACATACTTAACATTATCACAATCATGTTTAATTATAGTTCATGGAATTTCATAAAAGTGTGTGAGTCATGACATGGATTAATATTAATCTTAAACTCTAAGGATCATTACACACACTCATAGAGACGGATATCCATTGACATGTAAACATGTGGAATTTTTACTGGTAGATTTTTTTTCATAATATACCATATTGGATATTACTAATTATTAACATCCTATGATGAAGTCTTATCCACTTAAGAATACTCACACCTGACAAGAAACGTACTATGTGTGCCATTATAGAATTTTATCTAACTGTAGAATAATATCTAACAATATCATCATAGAATTTCAAGGTTCTCATCATAGTATAGAACTGTTATAACCATTTTCAATGTGATAGATAATCTTTGACATTATTACATTAAGTTCAGGTAATGACACGAACATTAATAAATAAAATTTCCTTTGTGGTTTAATTAAATTCATTTTTATATATTATGGATATAGAAAAAACATGCACTCATTTGGTTTTTTTATATCCTATCAGATTTCAAAAACTATTAATCATAACTATCTTTGATAATATTTTAGTTCAATAGTGAAGATATGATTAGTATGAATATATATTTTTAACAAATCCAATTGACACGGAAAAAAAAGTGATGACCTAAACTAGTATGATAATACCTTATGAATCTCATTTATCATAGATTCCATGGGATATAACATCATTGGGATTTTATCTTGACCAAGCCCAAGATAATATCCAAGAACATAAGCATTTAGAGAAACTGTTTATGGCATAAGTTCAAGCACATCAAGATCATGTCTCAATCCATATACGTTGACCTAGCCCGTGAAACTCTCACAATCATGCATCCGAATCTTAGGGGGTTTTCTAGTATATTAAAGGGATATGTATCAAGACCCTAAAAATATGAGTATGTATATTATTTACTATATAATAATGAATATATTTTCATTCTACTATTACTTATTTATAAATGTTTTTTATTTTGATACAAAAAAACACAAATTGTATATTAGGGAAATATTCAAATACAATTATGGGATTTATTTTGATAAATTAATGGATTTTAAAAAAAATACTAAAATATATTTATTAAACAATATTTATCAAAAATAAATAATCATATAATTTTTATGAATTCAAATTTAATTTTTATAAGGGTTTGAAAACTGCTATTGTAAAAAACACAAGATTTATCAATAAATTACGATTATTATTTTAAAAGAGAAAATTCATATATTTATAAAATTATTTAGATAAAATGAATATTGTTTTTTGAATCCTAATTTCAAAATTACCCAATCGGTAATATTTCATAATTTTTTAATACAATCAAATTTTCAGGTAAAAGTTAAATACGGTAAAATATACAGTGTGTATTATGACATCATAATACCCCAAAAGTGATGTAATAAATACTATAAATGGTATTGATGAAAAAAAATTGTTTCCACTTTAAAATAATGATATTTTAAGTTTATTTAATTAATTTTATAAATACTTTATTAATCCTCCAAATCCTATAATATATTTTAATGTTTTAAAATCATTTCTTTTAAACATGACTCACTTCCACATCACCAAGGGTATTATTTTAATAAGTTAGGACCTTAGGCTTATAAAATAATGAAAACCACTAATATTTTTCAGAACCCATGGGAAAAGACCATGGAAGATTTTTTGTTTTGATTACATTATTATATATAGTCCAAAACCTAAGTTTGGGTAATAATAAAGAACTCCCCTTACTTTTCCTATATAAACACACCCAAGCTCCCATTTATCTTTACTAAAAACCTTTTATCATGTTCTTACTCTTACATAAAATCTCTATATTTCTCCCAAGGTTCACCGAATCTATCAAGAATTACCTGACAATAATTTTCAATCATCCTCTCAAGGTAAGGGATCCTCTCCTTCTCCTATTTATTCAAGTTTCTTCACCATCTTATGTATTTTATTTCTAATTAATAATGATGGGATATTTTATTCTATATCCCCCTTACTATTAATTTAATGTCTAAATTATTATAGACCCCTTTAACTCTCATTAATCCCTTCCATAAACATTTATACACCCTCGTTATGCTGCCAAGATTTCACCATGATTTCCCATGTAAAACAATTGTATAGTAAATACCCATACCCATTTCTTATCAAGGGTGTTCAATATTATGCACATATACTTATTTATTAGGTAGTTTCATGTATTTATTTCATACTCCATAATCATGGAATACAATATGATGATGAATGAATTGATTTTGTATAATCTATGTGGCACACTTAAGCATGAGAATGAAATGAAAGTGATGGGTGTGCCTAGAATTATATAGCTCTCCAATGAACTGGGTAGTGTTTTAGTCTCATGAGACACTAAGAAATGAATTAGGCAGTGAACCTAATCTAACAAGGAACTTTTTCCATTTTTATTTCTTGTAAGTTATCCTTGACCTATGTTTATGATGCAGTGTTTTAAGTTGTTTCCACATTTCTCATGCTGCCTTTATGATTGTCATGAAATATAATTATCATTTTTCATGTTTATGATTATAACCCCTTTTATGTATTATTGGTATGCCTATTATATAAAATGTATTAATTTATTTATTTTATTCCATGTTTATTCCCTTACTGGGATTTATAACTCACCCCTTTCTTATGGTTGTCCTCAGGTTATCCCATGTATTTTTAATTTTGAAGGAATATTATCATCATGTTAAAGAAGTTTTAAATAATGGTGATGTATTCCATTTTTTAAGTTATTATGTACTATAAAAAAATCTCAGACATGATACTTCTTAATATTCTCGGTTGTATTATTTGTAATAATATGTAATAAATCATGAATTAGTTTGTAATAAAGATTAGGCTTGTCATAATTGGTATCAATAGAAAAATTTGGTTATTTTGGGATTAAGATTAAAAAACTCTATAGAAATACTTAGAGATAAGACTAATTATAAGAAAATATCCATATATTTTGGTTAGTATAAAAGAATTTTTTATCAAGAAAATACATCCATGTCTGGATACTACAAGTGAATGTGTATCTTGCAAAGATGTACATAGGGTTAAAACCCGAAAACACCATATTAAGATGGACTCGACTGGAAACTGGTTCACAACAATGGGTCTTGTTGCACACCCAGTTTGAAACTCTTGTAGGATATGATTTGGTAAATTTACAATCTCATTATAAACCATTATTAAGGGAATACAAATTATTATAAGAATATATGTTATGAAATAGATCATAGATAGCATTAATTAAAGCCTAGAAATTAATAAGTTAAGAAATAAATTTCATTAATAAGATATCCCTTTAATTTCATTAGATTACCATTTATGTGTTTAATAGTTTAAAAATAATCATCCCTAATTTTCCCTTTATTCTAGAAAATGTCCAAAAATATGAGAAATCAGGTAAACAACCAATGTGAAGGGAAATGTGATGACTTCCCAAATGAGATTCCCAACCCTATGGGAGTAAGAATAGAGAACTTTATAATGATACTCTATTGGATGACTTGGTTTCAAAATATAAAAATACCCCTAAGAAAGAACAAGTTTCAATTTCATCCTTTATGCAACAAGGGCCTTCAAATTTCAATGGATTATCTAATCCCTTAATCATAGAATAACGGATCAATTCTATTGATAAGATCTTCTACATCCTTCAATGTTTTGATTAAGAGAATGTTCTAATAGATTTTTATCATATGGAGAGAGAATCCAATCATTGGTGGAAATTGATCAAAAATATAAATCCTAATAGAGAGATACAGCCAATGGCGTGGAGGGAATTTTGGAAGAAAATCAATAAATATCATCCCTACACTCTTTAACATAAAATGGAAATGTATTTCCTTTCACTCAAGAAACAATATGACAAATATATCAGGATGTGCGAAGAAAACTTTAACAAACATTCATGACACGCCTCTGGATTTATCATTACCCCCAAATGCAAGGTTGTCTGCTTATTTAGTTGGATAAAACCTTGTATACGAAAATCCATAGTGATCTGAGGCTTTGATAGCTATAAAGAAATTTTTCAATGTGTCATCAAATTCAAAATGGAGATCAATGAATCTCAATGGTATCACAATGATAAGTGGTGGAAAGTGGTGATTAATTCTGGAAGTCTAATAGAGAAATATAATGGTGCTAAGAAATTTCACCCTCCCACTTCTCAAAGGTATATAAAGATGCACCCCATAAATTTCCTAATGGAGAGAGGAAATGATTTTGGTGTGGGAAGTAAGGACACCTATCCAGCTATTACCGATGAGAGAACCCCACTAATGCAATAGAGGAAGTGATTGATCTATTCATCCCTTGGTGAAATGTTCATTACTTCAAATACAAGGAAATAAGGTAATTTTCAAACCAATTCACTAAGAAATGGTTTTAAAAATCAACCAATAAACGCCAAGACAACAAGGGTGAGATTTTTCCATCAAAACCATGGAGGTGGATCTTGACAATGAAGTGGTGACAGTAATTCTAGTTATTCATTCAATAATAGTAAACATAATTTTTGAATCTAGTTAGACACATTCATTTAAATCACACAAGTTTAGTAGAACTATTCAAACACCACCATAAATCATGGGAGTGGAGATTTCAGTGAAAAAAACAAATGGGGAAATTATGGAATCCCAAGTATGTAACACCTCCCTTATCAAGATTTGTGGGATGCACTTCCCAGAAAACCTTGTGATACTCCCTTTAGTGGAATTTGATACAATTATGAGTATGGATTGGATTTCTCTATATATAGCCAATATAAATTTCCATGAGAATGAAATCATACACAATATCATGAATATGACCCTGATTCTATAAAAGTGAAAGGAGGAGGAATCTTCTTTAGAACTAATATATCAATAATGAAAACTATTTAACCATGAGACATCATATCTACCTAAAATAATCATGTCTATGGAAAATATTATCCTTGAAACATGATTATTTTGAGGAACTACAATGATGTGTTTTATAAATAATTGTCTGGTCTCCCTCCTATTGAGAGGTTAAATTTTCAATTGAGCTTATACCTGGGTCATTAGCATTATCCAAGAATATTTATTGAATGTAAATTATGGAACTTGAGGAGATAATTAAGTAACTATAGGAGAATCAAGATAAAGGGCACCCAAGTGCTTTACCTTAGGGTGAAAAAGTCCTCTTCATCAAGAATAAGGATGGTTCAATGTTCCATTTCATTGATTATCATGAGCTAAAAAAATATCACAATAAAGAATAAGTATCCTCTACCACAGATTGATGACTTGTTCAACTGGCTATGTGGTTCACAATACTTCTCCAAGGTGGATCTTTGGTTTGGATATTATAATGTATAAGTTAATAATGAGAATATCCCTAATACCACTTTATTTATATGGTATGGTCATAATAAGTTTACATTAATGCCATTTAGACTCACTAATTCTCCGGAAATCTTTATGGAATTGGTGAATAGAGTCTTTAGAGATTATCGTGACCAATTTTTAGTAGTATTTATAGACCATGCTCTAATATTATCCAAAATCAAGGATTATCATGAGATGAATCTATGTACTGTGTTAAAGACCTTTCGAAAGGAGAAGATTTATGAAAAATAAAAAACTGTGATTTTTAGTTGAAGTAAGTCCCATTATTGGGGAATATTATCACATGAAATGGTATATCCATGGACCCTTTAAAGATAGAATCAATTTAAGGATGGTTGTTGCCAATATCTATGAAAACAATCTATATTTTCCTTGGTTTAGATGGGTATTATCATTGATTCGTGATAAATTTAACAAAATTGACAAACCCTCTAACCAAATAACATATAAGGGAGTCGAGTTTTTTTGTAATGATAAATATGAAGAGAGTTTCAAGGAGTTGAAAAAGATTCCTATCACTGTGCATGTACTTCCACTACCCAAAAGTTGGAAACTTGTTATAGTCTGCAACAATGCTTTAAATAAGGTATTGGGATGTGTGTTAATGAAAAATTACAAAATGATATCCTATGGTTCAAGGAAGATAAAATTTTACAGATATAACTACACAAAAAATGATCTAGATCTGGATGTAGTGATATTTTCATTTAAAATATAGAAGAATTATCTCATTGAGGATAAGTTTGAAATATATATGGATCAAAAAAGTCTCAAGTCTATATTCACATAGAAATAGATGAATATTTACCAATGAAGATTGTTAGAGATGATCAAGGAATATGAATTCATAATACACTACCATCCTAGGAAAGAAAATAAAGTGGAAGATGCTTTAAGTAGAAAGGATCCTACCATTTTATCATTGATGAGAACTTAGAAGGATCTTATCTTATTAGATTCAAAAAGGATGAACATGGGAATCATAAAAGAAGGAATAGCATCGATCCTTTCACAAATTATTTCCCAACCATCCATTCTAGAAAAGATAAAGGATTCTCAAAGAGATTATGTGTGAAATTAGAAGAAAGTGGAGGCTATAAGAAAAGGTAAATAATTGTTGTTCAATATTAATAAAGGAGTTATGAGATTTGGTTCACGATTATGTGTACCATCAAATCCTAAGTTAAATAAGGAACTATTATGATGCACATAGTTCAACCTTCCCCATCCATCTAGGAAGCATAAATATGTATCAGGATCTTTGAGATAACTATTGGTGGTAAAATATGAAGAAGTATATCACTGAATATACATCATGATTTCTTCTATGTTAGAAGTGAAGATAGAATGTAAGACTTCCAAGGGGGTGATATAACCATTACCCATACCTAGATGAAAATAGTAAAACATGACCATAGACTTTTTCACTAATATTCCAAAGAAATAATGAGGAAATAATGTTATATGGGTCGTTTTGGATCATTTTACAAATACTTATCACTTCATGTAAATTTGAGAGTAATTATCACTTGATCATGTTTCAAGGATAAAATTAGAGAAGTTTTGAGGCTTCATGGAATTCCACTATCGACTATATCTAATCAAGACTCAAGATTTACCTCCAAGTTCTAGAAGAGCCTCTAACATGCTCAAAATACAGAGTTAAACTTTATCACAGCTTATCACCCTCAAAATGTTCGCCAATATGAGTAGAAAATCCAGAAATTTGATCACATGTTGAGAGCATATTTAATTGATTTTAAAGGAATATGGGATCAACCTCTTCTTCTGGTATAATTCTCATATAATAATAGTTTCTACTCAAGCATCTACATAGATCCCTATGAAGCCTTTTATGATAAGATGTGTTGAACACCTTTATGTTGCGATGATATTGGGGAATGAAAACTACTAGGTTCTAAAATGGTGGAGGAGATGGTGGAAAATATCAAGACCATTCAGCAGTATATCAAGGATTCATAGAGTTGAAAAAAGAGTGATATTGAAAATCGTCACCAAGACCTGGATTTTAAGGTTGGAGACATGGTATTACTACATACATCTCCATGGAATGAAGTCAAGAGATTTTGGAAGAATATAAATCTTATCCCAACGAGCATTTTTCCCTTTGAGATCATTAATTGCATTAGAGCAGTGGCCTATCAATTATAACTCCCACCTAACCCATCTCAAGTAAATGATTTCTTCTACGTATCACTCTTCAAGAAGTACATACTAAACCCCTCACATGTACTCAATCCAGAGGTTGTATCAATGGATAATGATCATTCCTATGATGATCATCTTGTTAATATCTTATATCAAAGAGAAAAAGTTCTACAGAATAATAAAAATCACCTGGGCGAAGTACTATGGAGAAACCATAATTTTAAAGAAGAAATAAGGGAACTAGAGGATGTGATGAATCAAAATTACCTTCATCTATTTTAGTGTGTTAAATGAAAATTTTGAGGTTGAAATTTATGAAGGGGGAGATTGTAATGACCTGAACATTTATAAATAAAATTCCCTTTGTGGTTTAACTAAATTCATTATTATATATTATGGATATAGAAAACACATGAACTTATTTGGTTTATTTTAATCCTATCAGATTTCAAATATCGTTAAGAATCATTAACATTGAAAATATATCCATTTAATAGTGGTTATATTATTTTTATAAATATAGAGATTTAATAAATCCAATTGACTCGAAAAAAAGGAAGTGATGACCACAAATTGTAGGATCATACCCTATAAAGCCTGTTTATTGGAGATTCCAAGGGAGATAACATCAATAGAATTTTAACTTTTCCAATCCAAAGCTATGATCTAAAAACAAAAGCATGAGATAAACTGTTTATGGGATAGGTTCAATCTCATTGAGATCAAGAACCAAACCATGTGTGTTGAACCACCCCATGAGAATCTCACTATCATACACCTTACTCTTAGAGAGTTTACTGGTGTATTAAAGTGATATGTATCAATACCTTAAAAATATGAGTATGTACATTATTATTTATATATTAATGTATATATTCCCATCATATTATTGTTACTTTATAAATGATTTTGATTTTGATACATTAAAACAGAAATTGTTTTTTGGGTAATATTCAAATTCAATTAAGGAATTTATTTTGATTAATTAATGGATTTTTGAAATAAATAATGTTTTATTGAATTTTTTTATTAAATAATATTTACTAAAAATAAATTATCATATAATTTTTATTAAGTCAAATGTAATTTTTAAAAGGGTTAGAAAACTATTATTGTCAAAAAAAACACATCATTTCTCAATAAATGTAAATTATTATTTTAAAAGTGTACATTCATATATTTATAAAATTATTTATATAAAATAAATATTATTTTTGGAATCAAATCATCAAAATTATCCAACAGTGTATTTTTCATAATTTTCTAAGAGAGCCGAATTTTCAGGTAAAAATAAAATTCGATATAAATATATGATGTGTATTATGAGATCATAATACCCTAAAAGTGATGTAATAAAAACTATAAATTTTTTCTATGACTAAAAACATGTTTCCCATTTAAAATAATGTTTTTTATGTTTATTTCATTAATTTTACAAAGCCTTTCTGAATCCACCAAAACATGTAATATATTTTAAGGTTTTAAAATCATTTCTTTAAGGACATGACTCACTTCCACATCAGAAAGGGTATTATATTAATTATTTAGGAAATTATCCTTGTAAAATAATGAAAACCACTCCTATATGGAAGAAACTGTTTTCAAAAACCATGGTAAGGTTTTTGGTTTTGATTATATTATTATATAGAGTCTAAAACCAAAGTTTGATAAATAATAAATAACACCCCTCTATTTTCCTATATAAACCTAAATAGCCTCCCATGTATCTAATCTCAAAAACCTTTTATCATTTCTTTAATCTTTTATACCCTTTCAGTGGTCCTACCAAGGTTCCCCCAAGCTCTCAAGAATCTCCTCCCAAGCATTTGTAATCACTCTCTCAAGGTAAGGGATCCTCACCTTCTCCTCTTTATTTATGTCTCTTCATTATATTATGTCTTTTATATCTAATTAATAAGGATGGATATATTATTCCATACCCCCTTACATTAAATTTTATTTCTATATTATGAGAGACACATTTCACTCTCATTAGTCCCTTCCATGAACATTTACACTCCCCTATTATGCTACCAAAATTTCATAGTGATTATACATGCCAAACAATAGTGTAGTGAATACCCGTACCCATTTCTTATCAAGGGTGTTCACCATTATGAACGTATAGTTATTTATTGGGGAATTATATATTTATTCCACACTCCTTGATAGTGGAATAAAATATTATGATGAATGAATCCATGTTGTATGATCTATGTGGCACACTTAAGAATGAGAATAAAATGAAAGTGAAAGGTGCTCCCAAAATTATATAGCACTCCAATGCATTGGGTAATGTTTTAGTGTCATGAGAAGCCATAAAATGGATTAGGGGTGAACCTAATACACCATAGTAATTTTTATATCATGATTAGTTGGTATTTATCCTTGACCTATGTTTATGATGAAGTGTTTTAAGTTGTTGCAACATTTCCCATATTGCTTCTATGATTATCATGTTATACCATGCCTCATTGTTAATTTTTATGATTATCACCACTTTTATGTCTCATTGGAGTGCCTATTTTATAGTATATATTACCTTCCCCATGTTATTACATGTTTATTCCCTTACCGGGCTTTATATCTTGCCTATTTCTTATGTATATCGCAAGGTTATCCCATATAGTTTAAAGTTCGAAGGAATATTATGATCATGTTGAGGAAGTTTTCAATAATGTTAATGTATTCCCTATTTTAATTTTTTATATAATTTATCTAATTACCAAATAAACTATACTCATAGATCTCAGGGGTTGTGTTATGTGTAATCTTGTGTAATACATCATGAATTAATTTGTAATAAACATCAGGGTTATTATTGGTCATATAGAACAATTGTAAGATCCCAACTCCAGTAACCCAAAGTTGGTGTCTAATTTATTACATTGGTAAAACAAAAAAGGATATCCTTACACAGTATATATCAATTTGTTACTCTCTTAAAACTAGATACATACATGATTCCCATATGATTATGGAAATATAAAAACATAGCATAAAACCATTCTTGTATCCTTAAAATCATTAAATATATACCACTTCATATATCTGGGAAAGGAGAATAATAAAGGGTGATCTTGGATACTCATTAAGTGTTACCTATAGTATAATACATCATGAATAAATAATACATAATCAATATAGTATAGTGGATAATAAAAACACATGTCATTCAATCAATAACTTGAGTTCAATGTACATCCATGGATAATATCAACATAGAAATCACATGGATAATAAAAATTGAATTATTAAAAAATGAAATGCATAAATATATACAACCATGACCTTACAATCAAGACCTTTTCCAAGACATCATGAATCTTACCATCAAGGTTTTTTCCAATACATCATTCCTAATAAACGGGTACGTGTAAAAAATTACCCATATTATATGACATGACTTTTATTTTTTCTCTTAAGACCCATCGATGAATTGAAGGAATATATATAATTAGGACCCACCTTTCACCTTAACATCTTATTAATTCCTCATATATTAAATGATAAATATAATTCATTCTCAAAATTTATCTCAAATCAACTATATCTATATTTAATCAACAATAAAAAATATTTCTAAATTCAATGAAATATGTTTCTTAATAAGATTTCATCAAATGATATTGTATATAGAAATAGTATAGGGTTGAAACAATATCAAAGTAAGAGAAATGATGCTTAATTCATCCATGATATTAAAAATATGGATATAAAGGAGAAAAATAATGTCCAATGAATAATGGAGAGTCCTAGATAACATGATCACTATAAAGTAAATGATCTCAAAATAATGTATAATTCATAAATAGTAAAGGATGATATAATAAAATTGAGTCATCATAAATAAAGGTTTTATAGTAAAACAAATCCATTATAGAAGAAAATAGAAGAAAATTATTAAAATTAACTTCATTATAAATTTCTACACGAATGGAGTGATAAATCACTCTACAAAATTATTTTCATTACATTAATAAAATAATAACTATTTTTATTGATATCATTTTAAATAAACAATTCCTAGAATATTGAGAAAAAATATTTTCTTTGGAAATAACCATGAAAACTTATAAATAACTCTTGATAACGTGTAATGGATATGATGATGGGAAAATGAGGTTAATCTGTATATGTTAAAAAACATTATTTTTCACTTTTGTAAAAAGTATAAATTAACACATAAAAAAATAAATTAGTTCTTTTTTAATACTTTGTAAAGAATATATCAAATATTTAAAAATATACTTTATCAGCCATTAAATAATTGAATAAAATTTTTGATAAATTGTTTTGAACAAAGTTTTTGTATTTGTTTAAAACTAACCTTTTTCCTATAAGAATGTTTTTATTATTTAGTAATTAGAGCCAGTTCATCATAATGGGATTTATAATCAGACTGACCAGCATTGGATTCAGATTATCATATCCATTGGTACAAGATTTAGATCATCATATCTATAAAAATTGAAGGTATAAATTATTGAATACTATAAATTTTCATTTGTTGTAATGAGATAATGAAAGAATTTGTTGAGTTAGAAAGAAATAACTTGAAAAGTGATGAATTAATAATGATACTGAAGAGGTTTTTTTATGAAATTGAAGTTATGAGTTTGAAAATTTTCATAATTTCTTAACAAATTAGACAATGATTTTCTCATCATAAAGTTCTCACAAATCATGAAAACTATATTGATAAAATATTTTGAAGAAATGGATAAGAATCATAAATATTTCATCAATTCTATAAGTAAAGACAAAGCCTATATCATATCCATAAGTTAAAATGTGTAAATTTTATAAAGTTTGAAGAAGTTAAAAATTGCTAAGTGGGTTCATCATTGAATACATTCCATTGTTATGTAAAATCATCATAATGAGATGTCCCTTGTAATGGTAAAATCATCATAATGGGGTTTGTATAACAACCCTTCCCTTTATTAAACATTAATACGTGATTTAATTACAAAACATTAAACTTAATACAACGTGAAATATCGAGAGGTCTAGTGTCTTTAGTAATTGGGTTCATTTCATTTCAACTTTAAACATTAATTACAACATCTTTATTAAAAACATCTTTAACAGGCTTATCTTAAAACTAAATTGGATAAACTTGGGAAATACATAAGAAATGGGTGATCCATAAAGCCTAGTAAAGGATTAAACATGGAATAAAATAAAGATAATGATACATATTAGACAATGAATATATAAGACTTTTTTATACGAATGCTTAGCTACAGATGGGATATTTGGCTTGTCTATTTTATTTTTCTATTATTGGTTAATTATTATTTTACTACTATATGTTATTTTTGTTCTTCCTCTATGTTAAGGTTACTAGTTCAGTTCATTATAGTCTTTATTTACACTAATTCATATTTATATAGGACATTATTATATCATCACTAAAGGGTATAGTCTCCCCACTATCACCCTTTTACACCCTCACTATAAGTTGGCAGCCTTTGTTGTATGAGGAGCCATGCCCAAGTCCAGTGGAACTCATCCTAAATAATTTTTCATGTGGACAAATTGTTTAGTTCTCTACAAAAATGGTGGCCTTAACACTTAGTTATAACCTAGGTTAACCAGATTTACCCTTTTAGCTTGGTTAAAAAAAATTATTTATTTATTATTCATTATGAACAAAAACTAATATAGACTTATTAAATAATATTAATAATGATTATTCCAAATATGGAATCCATTTACCAAATTTAATCTTTATATAGGGTAGAAATTCATTTTATAAGTGTCCTGCAAAGCAAGATAAAAAATGGTTTCCTGAAGAAAAAAACTCATTTTTAAGTCTATATGTATTTTTATACCAAGATCACCTATAACATTGATTAATATGTAATTAATTATATTATTTATAAATAAAGGATAGTTATATTAGTTTAGTATTTAATTTAAAATATTATGGGGATTTTTTGATGAAAGTAAATGAAAGTTTTACAAAAATTGATATTTTTCACTATTCCCTAAAAATAATTTTTTTTTAAATCACAAAATTTCACTCTAAGTTAATTTTTAGATGATGATTTAAAAGAATAAAACTTTTTTTCAATACAATTTATAAAATTGAAATAAATTGTTTATATTATTTTCTCACAAAAATTTAATGAAAACATTTTAAATGAAAAATATATTTTTGAAGCATGTAAGGACTTTACTAAAAATTGAGTACTTATTTTACAATATATTTTATTTATTTAAAATATTTATTAATAATTTTAAAAAGGTTTTTATTCATATTCAAACCTATAATTTTAATTTCTAGGTTATAATGGTCAAATTTAAATATTTTAATGGTATATCATGGTTCGTTTAAACTTGTTGTTTCATGTAATAAAAACTAGCTAAGAAATAAACTTTATATAAGGAGAAATATATTATAAAATATAAGAGTGTTTCATTATACCCTCCTTAAAAAAAAATTCACCCTCACAATTCTATTTTGGTCATCAAAGGTCAAACCTTTATTGAAAACAGGCATCGTATATAGGGATACTAAAAATTGTTTCAAAAAAATAAAGTGGACCCCATTAAGGTTGCCTGAAATATCACGTATCTAGGTTCCTAGACAAAGAAAACATTTGTGGGAAGTTAAAATATCAACATATAATATAATAATAATGTCCAAGTAATAATATAGATTGATATATAATGTTTTTATGATAAATTTAATGACCATAAAACTATAAATCATTGGGTGGTGAAAAGACCATCAATTCCTATAAAATGAAGGTAATAGGATAAATTTTTGTTACAAGATCCTTTTCCTAGAGTTGTGAAATTTATTTATTTTCTAGGTTAAAAATATAAGGAATTATACTTACATGGAAAGTATAATTTCATCTTTTGATCAATTTTCACCATAATCTCATGCTTTCCCTAAGCGATGAGTATTAAATATGAATTATTTTATACCTAAATAACTAAAATAAAATTATAA
This sequence comes from Viscum album, assembly GCA_963277665.1. Taxonomy (NCBI): domain Eukaryota; kingdom Viridiplantae; phylum Streptophyta; class Magnoliopsida; order Santalales; family Viscaceae; genus Viscum; species Viscum album. Next base: position 402,819,224 of record OY728130.1, read on the forward strand.
TGGATCACTTAACAAAAAAGAATAAAAATATATTACCCCTATATTTAATAAAACCAAAATTATTACAACAATGTAAGATAATAACCAAAATGAATAAACCTTCATATGAATAAATAATACAGTAATCTACAAAATTCAATTATAAAACCAAAGTTTTAACATAGATCATTCCTTAAATAAATCACCTTAAATCCCAAATAACCATGATAAACTCAACATAAAGATGTCATGATTGATTCTCATTTTTTCATATGGTCTATCAATATAGGTTCTGAGAATAGTAGAAGCATCCTTTGAAGGTGTGAATAAATCAGTTTTAGTATTAAATCACATGTAATTGTTTCTTTACATGATCATGAGATCATGTCAAACAAAAATAGTATATCAATGGACTACATTAATACAAAAAAACTAGAGGGAGTGGATATTCATGCATAATTTATAATTAATTTTTAATAATATAAATAATTACATCCACTTATAATTATACTTTCATTGATGATCCAATTGAATAGATTTCATCGCACCGTCATTGCACTATAGGATTAAAGAGAAGAATCCCTCTAGTGGTGATCCATGCATGCAACAAAATCTCTTATTAAATCCATCAAATAACCAAGTTCTTGAACATCCAATCATGATTTAATTAATTGTTTGTGGTGGACCATAATAATTTACCTCTTGAAGAGGGAAAACTCTTGGTGCTCCCTAAAATATGTGATAGAGGAGGAAGATGTAGCTATTTATATAACATTAGATATCTCTCTATATATATCTATCAAGATATAAATTGAGATATATCTATCTAGATATATCTCTATATATCTTTCAAGATATATCTCTATATATCTTTCAAGATATATATCTATCTATATCTATAGATATCATCCTATATATATGTGTGTGTGGATATATATCTAGATATCTCTCTTATCCATTGTACACACCCAAACAAGTCAATCTATAAAATTTATGTATTTAGATATAATTATATATAATTATATATTTATCATGGTAGGTTTAGGGTTGGAAAATTGCATACAAGCCCTTAACCATTTCTAATATTCTTAATTGACATAGACCCATTGATAAAAATATGATTATTATTAATCGATTTACATGTGAAAGACATTAAGAATATAAATAAATGTCAATAATTTCTAATTATACCATTAAAATCGGTTTGATTTCATTCATCAACATTTATCAATCCTAGAATAATAAATTTTTAATTAAATAAATGACACTACATTATTTATATGATAAATATATTAAATATTATATTCACCAAACATGAAAACTAAAATTTATTATTTATTATTTAGCTCGCCTTATGCTTTTAAATAACTTGAGATTAAATTATATTTATCACCAAAATCTAAATAAATATTATTTATTCTAACTTACAAACTTCATTACATGAATTTAACTGAGATTTTGGATACACTTAGTGTGTGACCCTCTAGTCCTTCTCAACAACATTAGGCATAACCACCAAATTTTCAAGGTTAAGATCTAGCAACACACAAAGTAACCCATGGAGAAAGAATTTAATGTCATTGTTTCCCTCGGAATCTGGGGATGACTACCTTGATGGGAGGTTCAAACGTTCTGATCGGTTTCTAACGGGTTTGTTTGTAGAATCGGAAACATCCAATGATTCCACATCCATTCGGACCTACTTTCCAAAGATAGGTTCTCATTAGTTTGTGGACTGATGAGGCTTAGGAATTTTCATTGTTCGAGAGGATGGGAGGTCGGACTCATCATACCTTTTTTAGGGGAATTATTGTCTACTCCGGGACTCTCTTTATAGATTTAAGTTATGTTCATGAATCCTTATTACATTACCAAGTATAAAATGAGCTTTCCTTCAGATTTAATAATCAATGATTAAATATGTAGGAAATTTAGAGAATCTTTTGTATCTATTCGAGGTTCTTCATCGATAGAGAATCATCTGTATTTGTTAGAGATTCTTGGTCAATGGAACCCTTCGACACATTTATACAGAAGTCTCTTGGTCATTATGATGACCATGCTGGTTTTAAAGCCACTCAGTGGGGCACTTGAAGTTTATTGTCATTCAGAAGGACATGGATTATTTTAGAGTTGGGATCGAACCCGTAGACGGGCTACCTACATATCCTATATTTAGAAAAGGAATTAGAACCCACGTAGTTCGAGTAAGAGAGTATGATTTTTATGATTGATGGCTCAAAGAAGGATGTCACAATTACTTTTACACTCTAAGCTCACGTGAGTCATTCTCGGTGTGAGAAACAAGAGGTATTGGTAAAAAATAGACAATTGTTCCATGAAAGATGCAATCATAATAAATAATGTGGGGCTTATGTATGTATGACTGCCCAAATAATTGAAGGTTAGGATTTACTTTAGGGAAGAAATCCAAGAACAGAGTCCATAAAGGTATATGTGCTTCATGGAGTTTTTGAATACTCTAACTTGGGGCTTATTCCTGAAAAGGAGGCCCAGGTTAAGGATTAAGGTTTGGGGGTTACTTCTGAGGAGAATGACCAAATTAGGGAACTGGGGCTTACTCATAAAAAGGAAGCCCAGGTTAAGGGATATGGGGCTTACTCCAAAGAGGATGCCCTAAAAAATAAGGGACTTGGGGCTTACTCCTAAGAGGATGCCCAGATTTGAAGAATTATGACTGGGGATTATTCCTGAAAAGGATACCTGAGTTAAAGATTCTCTCATCTTAAAGTATGAGGTTGAAATGAATGAACTCTCACTTTTTAATGACATAAAGATATGTAAATCCCTAGGTTTTGAGAGATATTCCACAGAATTTCTTTCAGATAAGGAAAGTCAAATCAATAAATCATTCCATAAATGGCTTTGAAGAGTTTCTTGAAGACTGAATCTTGAATAGGAAAGGTGTAATGGATTAAGAGGGGTAAAATGGGCAAGAAATGCACCAAAAAAGGCAGGGGCATGCAAGTCCTGGAAGGCGCGCAGGTACTACGTGGGCGCGCATGTCCTGGTCGTGTAGGTCCTGGTCATGCAGGTATGCATGCGCGACACATGGTGTACTTGCACGGCAGTTAACCAGAAGGTTAATACTTGAGTGACTCTTCATTAAAGCCTTTAAAATCCTCTTGAGGTTTTTTTAGAAGAAGGGCGCGCAATATCTAATGAAGGAGTAAGGTGGCACGCAAGTGTGGACCTTTTCCCTTAAGGGCTGGCCACTCAGGCGTGCAAGTGTTGATGAGTTTCAACACATAGGCCTTCCTCCCCCTCATTAGATCTTCCGTTCTAGGTAAGAAATTACCTTAGAAGTGTTTCGGAAGATTTGAGAAGAGACTAGGGTGCCGGGAGCTCAAATATGGGTTTCTGTAAAAAAAATACCCTCTAGGAATGGGGTTACCACAAGGTCTATTTATAGGGAAGATAAGACCCTGGGCAGTTACCGGGCGGTTATCACTTAGGTCGCGCAAGTCACTTGCACGACCATAAGGCGTCGCACAAGTGGACTTGCACGACAGTGATATAACTTGCGCGGCATAGGTGCTTTTGATCCCTTGTTCATGCCTTTGTCGATTTTTGATATTTTCTTCAAAGGTTGAATCATTTTGAGCTCAGATATTCCCCTTTTCTGATATTTAGATTCTGTGACCAAAGGAGCATCAACAAAAGTCCCCCCTCAGAGTTGGATCCGAAAGAAAATGAGGATTTGACTCTGAGGAAATCGAAGACATCCAAAGTAAAGGGGGCGTGCAAGTCTTGATGGAGCAGAGGGCAGATCGCAAGTGCACATTGCACAGGGATACGGCCCTTGATCATGCAGGGTACAGCGCGCAGGGTCCTGGCCGTGTCTATAAATAGAAGGCCTCACTTCCGTACAAGCATCCGGATTTTCGGACTTCATACCTTCGAGCTCTCGCTGCGCAGGTCACCTTAGCCGCACAGGTTGCTCTGTTTTCTAGTGTTTTCATTGATGTCGCGCTACTGTAAAGGTATTTGTACTTGCGCGGTTTATACTTGCGCGTCAAAAACTAGCACGGCACATTAATACTTTCACGTCATGTTTAGACTTGCGCGCCTTAATGCCTTATCCATTTTTTGTTTCGAATTCTTTCACAAATTTTATGAAAAATAAACCCATTTAAGAGTTTAATTTATAAAACTTTTGTGCAGATTCAATGGCTCCTAAGGGAATTAAAACGTCTGATGAACTGGCTAGAAAGCGGATTGATGACATGATGAACATCATTGTCCATGATTACTATGATATCTGCGACAGCACTCTCCCAGATTTGGCTAAGTACTTGAATAAATATCATCTTAATTTCCCACAGAGCATCTACCTGCCTCTATATGGTCATGGTCATCTGCAAGGAGTCAATATTCCAGATGCAAAGAACTATACACCTGAAATTCAGCTGCACTGCTACTCCTTCGTTTCGGTTATGCTGTGAATTAAGGGCAATAAAAATGGTGTGAACTTTCAAATTCTTCCTCCATGTCATTTCCTTGCAGATATGAAAATGGCGAACCCATGGGCTTAAATGTTTTCCACAACCGATTGGTGGAGAGAAGAAAAAAATGGTATTAGAGAAATATCTGAAAAGATTACTCTCTCAAAATGGCTCTTTACTTCCAATTCTCCATTCTCAAATCCATGTATCCATCTTCCAAGTCTCTTGGACAGAAACAGAGTCACTGTTTGATCAGCAAAAAATTTTCTCAAACCACACTCAAGAACATCCTTTTACAATTGTTCCAAGAAGAGCTGGTATCACTGCATCCCTTATTGTATCCAGTTGAATGAATGAATTCCAGGTGGTTGCTGATGAAGCTCGGGATGCTGTAAATCAAATGAAGTGTTATGTTGAAAGCCTCTTGTAATTATTGAAAAAGAGAAGAGACTCCAGTCTGTGGATGTCCTTCTAACTCTTATGTATCAATGAAAAACACTTTCACCTTCACTCATTTGTACCTGCATTCTCTTTTACTACATGATTTAGATTTTACCAAAGCCAATGGGCCTAGTAAGCATAGTTATATTTTTACTAGGATTAATGTAAATAACCCTACAAACTTAAAACCTTTTAATTTCTCAATGTTACCTAAATCATACAACAATGTATGTTTAGTGAGCTGGGAACTTGACTTTTATTCAGAGTTCCCCTGTCTTTTGTGGTTAGTTTAAATTCATGCACGTTGGACATACAAAGGATAATGTTTAAGGTCGAAATAGCTTTGACCGAAATGGATTAGAATTGACTCAATTCCTTGACAACTCATCTGAAAACATAGTACCATACTCAAGTATGAGGGAAAATATGTAAGCTATGACTTAAGAATATTTGAATCTGAGGAATGATATGAAAAAGATCTAAAAGGAATTAGAAGAAGTAGTTCCCAAAATGAAGTTACCATTATTTAACAAACCCGTTAGGGGGTTGAATTTTTCAGGTCCACCTAAGGGCATTGGATGCATAGTTAAATAAAATAGTATCTTTTGGCTAACAAGTCTGTTATGTAGACTATTTATGCAAGGCCACCTATGGGCACGTGCTGCATAGTCAGGAAAAAGAATTCTCAGAAATTTACTTTCTTAGTGCTAAAAGCTAGTGAAAGTTTATGGAGATTCAAATCTTCCAAAGTATAGAGTTTGTTGTATGGAAGGTGGTACATGAATATGGAGAAGATATCTCCAAACAAGATTATCGAATAACTAGATGAATATAACTCCTATGAAGGTCTGACCCAAATTTAGGGAAGGAGAATATAAACCATAGACTTGAATACTTTCAGATCATGAAAAAGGATATGGGACAAATATGTTAAGGATGGATATTTTTGTGGATCCCTACATACTGTTATTTAAGACAAATAAGGAAAAAAGAGGCATTCTTCCCATGAATGAAGTTACCACTATCTGACAAACCCGTTAGGGGGTTGAATTATGCAGGGCCACCTAAGGGCATTGGCTGCATAGTCAAATAATAGTATCTTTTGGCTAACAAGTCTGTTATGTAGAATGTTTATGCAAGGCCACCTATGGGCACGTGCTGCATAGTCAGGAAAAAGAACTCTCAGAAGTTTGACATTTTTGTGACTAGAAGTCATGAAAAGGGTTATGAGGATCTGGAAATATTTAAGGTTAGGATTATGACATATAAAGATGGGTATTGTTAAATGTATACAGAGATACATAGATCAATGATAACCATAATCATGTTGTGTCTGGGTCCTGAATTGAAATGTTGGACTTCACTACATAACCCATAAGGATGATAATCAAGCCATACGTAGTTCTTAAACTACAGTTTAACGTCGTGTGGGACAAAAGGATTAGAGATCTTAGTTTAGGGTCATAGAGCTTGGACCATTGTAAGAAATACACAGTGTGTGTTTTCATGGGGACTTTTCAGCCAAGGGACTGAAAGTGTAATTTGGGGTTAGGCCCAAAGACTTGGGGCTGGATTCGAGGGACACTCGAACATTCCTACGTATCCCATAAGGATGGGAATCAAGCCCATGTAGTTAGAGAAATACCCTTTGTCCAAATTTGGTTCGTACATATGAAGGGTGAAAGGGGACTTTAGTACAATGATGGTCTAACCCAAGATAAAAGGTTTGGGCATTGCCATGTATGCATGTAGTCTTTGAGATGAAACATGATTGAAAATTCAATGTAAATAATGGTTCCCTCTCAGGTGAGGGTATCAAATAATATTGTAGTTTATTGTCATACTGGACAAAAGTGTTGTATATTTTAACGTCGTATAACAAGGACGAATGTGAACCAATGTAAAGATATTGATTCTAGGGGCGGTTTCATGAATCAACATCGTATGAGATGGAGGTGAACCGATGTGAAGATATTGGTTTTGGGCTTGAACCTTGGGAGGTTGCCTACATACCCATCCTAGAAGGCAAGGATTAAAGTCTGTGTAGTTCAATTAAAGAATGAATTAATGATCAAGTTGTTATTGGGGACAATGACCTAAAAAATGGTGTTGGGGACTTACACATGGTTAGAAGCCCAGAGAAAATATTATGGGTGTGGTTTTCTCTAAGCTCACGTGATTCATCCCCGGTGTGAGAAACAAGAGGTAGCAACAACCTTAACGATACACAGTTTAACGTCATGTAGGATGTATGAAGGGATTATGCAGTTTAAAGTCTTGAAGTTAGGACTATTGGTGCTACATAGTTTAGTGTCATGTAGTAGGGACAAAATACAGTTTAATGTCATGTAGGACATATCACGAAATATCTGTGCATTTTAGCGTCATGTAGTTAGGACGATGGGGACAATAGAGTTTAACGTCATGTTGGACGAAAGGGGGGGACTGTGCAGTTCAATTTCATTCAGTGAGGACAATAGAGTGCACCATTTTAACGTCATGTTGGACGCATTGGGGATTTTTTCAACAGTTTAACGTCATATTGGACGAAAAAGGGACGATACAGTTTAGCGTCATGTTGGACGAAAGTGCTAATAGTTTAAGGTCATATGAATAGACCGTGGATGGTTCAGTTTAATGTCATGCTGGATAGTGGTGTAGTTTAAGGTCATACCGGACCTTTGATGATTATGTAGTTTAACGCCTTTTCAGACGTAAGGGACTTTTATACAGTTTAGTGTCATGTAGTTAGGACATCACAATTTAACGTCTTGCTGGACGTAAGGGACTTGCAAACAGTTTAGGGTCATATGCATGGACCGTTGATGATGCAGTTTAAGTTCATACAGGACCTAGTTGCAGTTTAAGGTCGTACTAGACCATTTAGGGAACTTTTTTTCCCAGATTAACGTTATGTGGGACAAAAGTACAAATAGTTTAAGGTCATATGTATGGACTATTGTCGTGTATTTTAACGTCATATAGAAAGGACGAACTGGTGCCGCACAGTTTAGTGTCATGTTGCAGGGACATATACACAGTTTAACGTCATGTAGGACGTATGAAGGGACTTTATGTACAGTTTAACATCATGTAGTTAGGACGATGACTTTTCACAGTTTAACATCGTGTGGGACGAAAGTACAAATAGTTTAAGGTCATATGTATGGACCGTTTCCGTGTAGTTTAACGTTATATTGCAAGGACGAACTGGTTCCGCACAGTTTAGTGTCATGTTGTAGGGACATATACACAGTTTAACGTCATGTATGACATATTAAGGGACTTTCTGTACAGTTTAGCGTCATGTAGTTAGGACGATGACTTTTTCACAGTTTAACGTCGTGTGGGACAAAAGTACAAATAGTTTAAGGTTATATGTATGGACCGTTGTCGTGTAGTTTAACGTCATATAGCAAGGAAGAACTGGTGCCGCATAGTTTAGCTTCATGTTTCAGGTACATATGCACAGTTTAACGTCATGTAGGATGTATGAAGGGACTTTCTGTACAGTTTAGCATCATGTATTTAGGACGATGACTTTTCACAATTTAACGTCGTGTGGGTCGAAAGTACAAATAGTTAAAGGTCATATGTATGGACCGTTGCCGTGTATTTTAACGTCATATAGCAAGGAAGAACTGGTGCCGCACAGTTTAGTGTCATGTTGCAGGGACATAATACAGACTTTTCAGTTTATACAAAATACTTCTTCAAAAATCTGGCATTGGTTGGAGTAGTGATGAGTTCTCCATCCATTGAGATTAATGAATAAGCTCCATTGGAGTAGACCCTATGTATTGAATAAGGTCCTTCCCATTTTGGCTCAAGCTTGGGAGTTTTCTTTCCTGGTATCATTGGACTTCTGAGAACTAATACCAATTCTCCCTGAGTGAATGAACGAAGATGAACTTTTTTGTTAAAAGCTCGTTCTATTCAATTCTGATAGACTTCCAAGTGGTGCAAAGTGCACAATCTTTTCTCATCTAACCATTCCAATTCATCCAATCGTTTTTGAGGTTTTTCATTTGTAGATGATTGATCACAAATGTAAACTCTGAGCGAGGGTAGTTGAACTTCATTGGGAAAGATGTCTTCGGTTCCATATACCAATGAATATGGAGTTGACCGGGTTGCAGTGCGGGTGGTAGTCCAATAATCCCATAAAGCATGAAAGAGTTTATCATTACATGACCTATTATCTTTATCCACCATATTTTGCAGTATATTTGAAAGAGTCTTACTAAAGGCTTCTATCTGGCTGTTGGCCACTGCATGATACCGAGAAGAATGGTTGGATTTTATGTTGTATTCTTGATACAATTTCTTCACCTCGGATGAACAGAAATTGGTGCCATTGTCCATCAATATGGTATGATGGACACCAAATATGGTAATGATGTTAGACTTGATGAAGCTAACAATGCATTTAAAACTGACTTCCTTGAGAGGTATTGCCTCTGCCCATTTGGAAAAGAAGTCAGTAGTAGTAAGAACATACTTAAACTGCCTAGACATAACCGAAGGGTAAGGTCCCACCACATCCATTCCCCATGTGGCAAATGGCCATGAGTATTTAGCTGTATGAAGAAAATATGGAGGCAGATGAATGAAGTTGGCATGTACTTGGCATGAATGACACTTCTTTATGAAATCGACACAATCTCCTATCATTGAAGGCCAAAAGTATCCAAGCCTTTGAACCTGATCAGATAGACTATATCCAGACTGGTGGGCACCACAGACTCCTGCGTGCACTTCTTTCATGACAGCCATTGTCTCTTCACCAACAATGCATCTGAAGAGAACTCCATCAAAACTGCATTTGTAGAGAATTTTCTCTAGGTGATCTGGGCTATCATAAAGAGTAAAATTGACCACATGTCGCTGGATTTGTTCTTTCTCGGATCTATCAGTTGGAAGTGTTCCATTTTGAAGGTATTCCCTGATAGGTGACCTCCATCCTGTAGTATGACCATACGGTTCAGGAATGGGACTAATTTCATTAATTTCCTCTACTCTAATTTGAACATAAGGTGAAATTGCATGACGGTGGGCAATACTGATGGTTGTCTCGTCCCGATTTGGATCTGCCAGAGATGTGGCTATATTATCCAATGCATCAACTTGAGCATTTTGTGATTTTGGGACATAAGAAAATGTCGGTTCCAAAGGGAATTCCTCCATTAACTCTCTGACATAATCATACAAAGGTATTAGTACTTATTTTCTGATGTCATAATCTTTATTAACTTGTTTGATTACCATGTCTGAATCACCCTTCACCTTTAAGTGATTCACTTGTGCTTGAAGCGCTAATTCCAAGCATGTGATAAGTACTTGGTATTCGGCTTCATTATTGGTACCACCTTCCCACAATAAGAAGGAATAAAGTAACACTGTCTTTTCTAGAGAAATGAGTACAATTCCTAAGCAAACTTTGTTGAATTTAGGATTTTCCATTTTCTTCCCTGTTGGACTTCTGGAAGCACCATAAAAATACATTTCCCATGCTTGAGGAATTTCTTGAATAGAGAAGACTTCCTCATCAGGGAGTTCAATATCTGAAGATGTGTCTTCCACTAAAGGGTGTTCAGCCAAGAAATCAGCCAGATCATGGACCTTTATCGCCTTTTGAGACACATACTGAATGTCGAATTGCTGCAAAATAACTGCCCACCTTGCTAGACGTCCTGTAAGAATTGTACAACTAAGGATGAATTTGAGCGGGTTATTAAAAGATACTAATTGGACCTCGTGATGTTGCAGGTAATGTCTCAATTTCTGAACTGCAAAGATTAATGCCAGGCAACACTTCTCAATACTAGAATACCGGATTTCTGCTTCAAGCATAGTTCGACTGAGATAGTAGAGTCTGTTTTCATTCCCAGCATCATTCTTTAGACCAAGAAAGGCACCCAATGATCGCTCTAGAGCTGTCACGTAGAGGATAAGTGGTCTTCTTTCAATAGGTGGAATGAGTACTGGTGGACTCAAGAGGTATTTCTTGAGAATATCGAATGCTTCTTGACATTCTTCAGTCCACTAGTTAGTGACTCCCTTCTTCATCAATTTGGTAAAGGGTAAACTTTTTCCTGCCAAATTCGCAATGAAACGCCGAATATAGGCTAAGGGTCCTTGAAGTCCTCTTAATTCTTTCAAATTTTGAGGAGGTGACATACAAAGGATTGACTTGGTCTTCTCAGGATCGACTTCAATACCAAGATGGCGTACAAAAAAGTCGAGAAATTTTCCTGAGGTTACCCCAAAAGCACATTTTAAGTGGTTCATGTTCAAATTATATTGTCGAAGCTTGCAGAATATGACTTCCAAATCAGCCAAGTGATTAGAACGTTGTTTGGATTTAACTACCAAATCGTCTACATAGCATTCAAAAAATATCCCTAAGAAGGGTTTGAAGATACGATGCATGGCGCGCTGATATGTTCCACCTGCATTCTTTAAGCCAAAAGGAATTACCTGGTAACAAAACACACCCTGAGGGGCTCTGAAGGCTAAGAATTCCCCATCTTCTGGGGCCATTCGGATCTGATTATATCCATAATATCCATCCATGAAGGAAAGTGCTTCATAGCCAGCTGTTGCATCAATTAGAAGTTTTGTAATCGGAACATGGAAATAATCCTTAGGACAATGCCGATTAAGATCTCTGAAATTGATGCAAACTCTAATTTGTCTATTCTTATTCTTTACAGGGAAAATATTATCCAACCACTTGGGATACTGAACTTCTCTGACGAAGTTAGCTTTGATAAGCTTATCCACTTCGGCTTCAATTTTAGAAGCATAAGTTGGGTGTGTTCTCCTTGCGGCTTGCTTAAATACTCAATGTTCTTCTGGTAAACCCAAATGATGAGTAGCAACATCAGGATCAAGACCAGGAATTTATGTATAGTTCCAAGAAAAAATATCTCTATTTCGCTTTAAAAAAGAAATATATATCTCTTGCTCTTCAAGGGTCATGGCCGCACCTATTAAAGTGGGGTGTGGATATTCCTTTGTACCCAGATTTATTTCTCTGAATTCATCCACAATGGTAGAGATACCCTCTTCAAATGCTGGAGGAGCATCTCTGAGATCTTCCTCTTCTTCTTCATCATGTGTTATTTCTTCCGTGTCTACTTGCATAGTAGATGACAAAGCATAATTTTCATGATCAGAAGAGATGTCAAAATTTTAATATCTAGAAGAAGAAGCTTCCATTTCCGACCCGATTGATGATGAAGGGTCTTCTTTAGGTAATAAAGAGGAAATGATGGATTGAGAATCAACATCATTGTTCACCTTTGATGTTGCAATAACATCTTCTAGCCTAATTGGTGAAGCATAGACTTGTTGGATTTCAGCAGATGAAATGAAGACGTCAGCATTTGTGCTTTCATCACTGCTTGGTAGATTACCAATTTCTCCCATGTTGTCTGGATCGATTGTCGTAATTGACATTATGGATCTTTCCATAAGAGTATTTTGATTTATGTCTATCTTGTCAATTTGACTGATAGGCAACACATAATCTGTACTCACATGTGTAAATGGATTTACTGGAATTTTTTCCAAACCATATGGAGCATTAACTTTGGTAATCTCCTTTGTTATGGATTTCTCCCTTTGCTTCATGTGATAGAATTCTGACTCAATGTATTGAGACTCACATGTCTTGAACGGGGCCTTATCACCATACAATGTCCCAACTTGACCATCGAAACAATATTTGAGACATTGATGGTATGAAGAAGGGATAGCCGAATGTTGATGTAACCAGGGTCTTCCAAGCAAAATGTTGAAGGCAGAGTCTTGATCAACAACCATGAAATCTGAATTGGATACAAGATCTCCAAACTGAGTTCTGAGTGTAACTTCACCCAGTGGTTCTTGTTCATTTTTATCATATCCCTGTAGCATCATGGTGGAGGGAGATAAATCAGATTCCGTGAGGCCTAATCGACGAAGTGTACGAATGGGCATGAGGTTGACTCCTGAACCATTGTCAATGAAAACTCTTCAAACATCCACTCCATTGACTTTTCCAGACAAGTAAAATTGTCTAATATGTCCATTCACAACATCATCTTCATCTTCATCAGTAAAAGATATTATTGCATGGCATTCTGTAGGATTATTCTCTATGTGATAGACTTCAGCTGCAGCAATTTCAGTTTCAAACTCCTGAGGACTTGACAAATCCTCGATGAGTGCTTCCCGAAGATCTTTTGACAGATTCAAAGAATCCAAAATTGATAACTTGGCTGGTACTTGGGCCAAGTGTTTCAATATATCATACTTTTGATCCAGAGGTCTGCGTTTCCCAATAGGAATATGTGGTTTAGCAGGTACCTTGGAAGAAGATGCTTTGGAAGTTGATGCATCTTGTATAGGAGTTGGCAATATTCCTGGTTTTGGAAGATTAGACCGATTAGATCCATTTACTTGCTAAGAGGAAGAAGATGGAACCTTCAACCAGTCTTCCAAAATAACTGTTCCAGGACTGAATTTTCTATTGGTAGAAGAACCTGTTTGTTCTTGCTGAGCTTTCTAAAGGGCTCTACCACGAGTTTCTGTTGCGTACACAGTTCTAGCAAGGGTAGAATTGGAATAGTGGATTTTGAAAGATCCACATCTTCCCCAGTATCCTGAGCCCCTGAAACTTCCTCTGATTCCTCTATTTGATACAGGGAATTCAGGCTCATTAAAATCGAAATTGTGACTGGCATATGGATCTGTTAATTCAATCATATTAACAGAACCAAAGATTAACTCTTCATTTGATGAAGACTTTTCCTGATTAGCCTGTTTAGGTTGTGCCATTTGGTGGGGCGGTGCCCGTGGCTTTGAAGTAGATGGCAGAAGTCCACCAAAGTCAAAGACAACTTAGTCTTTGACACATACTCATCTTCTTCTGATACTTTTTATTTCTTTGAATCATGTCGTTTCTTTGAGGACTTTCCCTCTGACGAAGAGGGTTTTGCCGCAACATTCATGGTAGAAGACACAATTAGTTTCCTTAATTGTGTTCGCAAAATAGCATGAGTTCGATTGATTGTCTTTCTGACCATCCAATCATCATACTTTTGTGCATTTTTTCTTTTGACTTCCTACCATTCATCTTCCTCCTCTGGAACTGTAGTAGTGACACATGTTACCTGGGCTGAGGAGCCTTTCAATGTGACCTGTCCCTAGTCGACCATCTTTTGCAGGAGGTATTGAAGACAAAACACTCCTGGATGGGATGCCCCAACATTTGATGAAAAGGAAAATAATTAGGATGATCTTCATCTCCTTTATTGTTTGGCCTCTTGGGTATTGGAAATTGAACCAAATCATTTTCCAGAGCTGAAATGAAATAACCAGGAACTTGTTCATTTCAGAAATAGTATGTTTTTCTCTTCAAATCCTCAAATTGTTTTCATCTTTGATATTTTTGATTGTCTAGATGAAAAGGCCTTTGTTGTTGGCGCTCAGAAGGTGGATCCCTTCGAGAAGATGAAGTTTTTTAGGTTGAAATAGGTACAGGTGCTTGTTTAAGCATAACTGTAGTAGTTTTTTCTTTACCCATTCTCCTTCCTGGAGCTGATGGAATTACACGAGATTTAGCCTTAGCCTGTATAAGGGAATCTTCAATCTGCTGAGCGATTGAATTAAGGTCTCGAAACCCTCCTGGGTATTTCACAGGGATTAATGGCATGCGAAATTTGTCACGTAGATTTGCCACACAGATTGGTAATAATTCTTCTTGAGGGAGTGCTAAACTCAAGGAATATGTTAATCCCTTCCATCGAGCAATGAAATCAGAGACCCTTTCATTATCCCTTTGATTATAGTTTGTAAGATCAAAAACTGTTGTCTTTGGCAAAGTTGAGCTAAACTGAAGGAGGAATTTTTGGCGAAGATCCTCCCATACGGTAATTGACCGGGATTGCAAGCTTGTATACCAAACAAAAGCTGGTCCTTACAAGGTTCGCACGAAGAATCTGAGTTTCACTGCTTCTTGCTGCTCCGGAGTTCCCATCATAGGATCGCAACAAGACACATAATGCGTCAAATGTTGTTATGGATCTCCTGATCCATTGAAAATAGGGAACACAGGGTTCCCAAAACTGGATGGAGGAGAAATTGAATCTACCCATTCAGGGTAAACTTTTTTTTCTGGTTGAACTTGTGCACGCTTCCCTTCCATAGTTTCTAACCGAGATATTAATGACTCAATAGTAGTTATTAACTTTTGAGAAACATCTAGATAAACTTGGACTTGAGTAGGTGAAATGACTGGAGCTTGGACAGATGTGGTGATTGGCACTGCAACTAATGGTAGTACTACCAACTGTTGTTGCACTGGACCCATAGGATTAGACTTGTGAGGGTGTACTAATAGAGGAGGATATTCTTGATCTATCTCAGTAGCTGCAACAAATTGCATTGGCTAACTGACTCTAGCATGCTTAAGAAGAAGACAACTCTGAAGTAGTTCTGCATTCAACCTTCTTAATTCCTTCATTTCTTCCTCCTTTTGTGCAAACCTCTGCTCTAGTGAGAGCGATTGACCTTCTCTAGAGGAAGGATATGTAACCTGGTTCTTTCCCTTCCCTTTGTTGGATCCTTTTCGGAGAGGGGGAAGTGGGATACTTGAAGGATTACTTAAGTTCTGAGTAATCCTTTGACTTCGTGTATGCACACCTTCTTCATTTGTGTTGGTGCGTACATCTTCTTGAGCAGGAACCTCTTCATCTGAGTCTCCTGAGTGAGCCTCATCTGGTGGACCAGCAACAATGGAATTGATGACATTAATTGACGCATAACTCATTGCATCCCTTCTATCAGCATTTATGTGATATTGTCTCCTTCCATGTCTTTGATGAGACATTGCCTTTTTTGATTTAATCCCTTAGGAACTTCTTGATAAATCGTAATTTGGAGGGAATCTCTTGATAATTTGGATCTTCGTTCCTCTTGAGGTTTCTTCCCCAATCGAGAAAAGACTGACTTTCTCTGAGGAGGGGATTGATGATTTGAAAAAGTCCCCAGTCCAGTGGACTGGGGTTGTTCATGTTGTTCTTGCTCAACTCCTTGGAACCTATTTGTTGATTCTGAGGGTTGGTTTAAAAGAGTCCCCAGTCAGGAGAGCTGGGGTGATTCTTGACATGCTATGTCTGAGACTTTCTTGAATGTCCTCCTGATCTTGCGAACCTTAGTTCGGAAATTAGCTGGATGCATTAATCTATATCTACTTTTATCACTCGGTTCAAAAGACCATTGGATAATTTCCGACACTTCTGTCATTTGGTGACGTGCTTGCTCCAAACGAGAGGCCTGTTCAATATTCTCGTTTTCTTGATGCAAGAGTAATTAAACAAATTGTTCTTTGTATTCTTAATTTTGAGAGGAACTATTTGAAACCTGTTCTTGGTAAAGCTTTTGATTACAAACAAATCCCAATGATTGTGGCCGGCCATGGGAAATAACATTGCATGAGACCATTTTCGGTGGGCTTTGCTGACTGGAGAACACCATGAAATGCAGTTCTCCATGAACACCCCATCCTTTGATACAAATACCAGATGGGGAATTGGAAATTAACTGACGCAATCTTCTTAGTGCACCAAATCATGAATGTTGAACGGCTCTCTGCTGCTTTTCAGCCTTCGGATATCAAGAGACTAATAGAGACACCAAATCAATCTGACGTTGTAACCCTTCTATTATCTTAATATGATTTTCATATTCATCATAAGATAATACTTTATTTTTCAACTGACAAAGAGTTTTCCATATGTTGAGACCAATATCATGAATTTCATCTTTCGTCAACATTTCTGGAATATTATACTAAGAGTCAGCCAGAGGCCAAAACATAACTGGCACCTCACATTTCACCAATTTTTTTCTCATTTTCAGCATTTCCTCTTTATCATTTGATGAAGATTCTTCTACCTGATTTGACCAGAGTTGGTGTTTCCTTATTGCTTCATTGGATTCAACAGGATTGGTAGAGAAATCATTGATCAAACTAGAAGATTCATGACTTAGGGGTGGTTCAGAGAATGAACTACACCCTGGGCTATATTCTAATTGAGAAAGTATTTCACCTGCTAGAGATGAAACTTCAGACATGAATGGTTTCGCATTTGCATGTTCCTCAAGATAAGAGGGCTTTCTCGGCACTACATTGTCCACTGGAGAATTTTCCGGGCAATGTGCATCACTACTGCAGAGAGGACTTTCGCAGTGAAATTCATCATCATGGGGAGGACCACCATAATGGGTTACAACAAAAGATGAGATCTCTTGCTCCTTGGTCTTCTGACCACACAGAGGGTTCCTATGGCTCTCATCTGAAGATGAAACTTCGAGATCGACCGAATTGTCATGAAGCAAGCCTTCATGAGGAAGTGTCTGTTGAATACCTTCGGAATTAATGTTCCTACTATTGGGAACTGAGGGAGTAGAATCTTAAATTCCAATAGATAATTGTCTGAGAGATTCAAGAACTTCAGCATCGAGAAAGGCCTTGTTATAGATTGGCACTTGATCTCCTAACTGTACTGGGTTGCTCTTTTTCTTAGACTCCTTCTTACTCGCCTTGGAAACCACTTGTTGATGAAAGTGGCTACTCTGAGAAGGTGTATGTGCCTGATCAGAAAAGATGGCCAGGTTGGGCTGATGATCTCCTCTCAAATCAGGTGTATGTGCCTGACTTGATCGTCCATATGATATGGGGTAGTATGCCCCATAACCCTCTTGGACTGGAACAGATGTGTGTGTCTGTTCCGGAGTGAATTGTTGATGTATCACTCCACTGGTAGGGATAGATCTATGTGTCTTTCCCTGAGATGTCGCTGAAGTTGTTATAATATCCTGGCAGGCATCCAGAATATGAGCAGGGATTTTCTTCTGCTCTTTCACCATTGATAGAATATGCTTGGTGACTTTAGCTACCGGAATGGGAATATACGTCCATTCCGGGCTTGGAGCAGGTGTATGTGCCTTCCCGTGTCCTCCTTTTCCTGTCAGTGAATCCTGACAGTACTCAAGTGTGGGGGCAGAGAGTTGAGTCTTCCTCCTATTTGTTATCGGGGATTTCTGACTAACTTCTCTGAATGCTACCAAGAGAGACTGTTGGTAGGCTTGATTAATACTAGCAGGTGTATGTGCCTACTTATTACACTTCGCCAAACCAGGTTGACGAGATCTATAATATGTAGTCAGACGAGCCTGCTGACTAGCTGATGGTGTATAAACAGGTGTATGTTCCTGCCTATAGTACTCTTCCGGAATTGCCGGGCGGGATTGGCGTGATGCTGCCAGACGATTCTGCTGGACAACGGAATTAAAACGGGTAGGTGTATGTGCCTGCTCGTTGCTTGCCACCAAGTTAGGTTGGTGGACTTCTTCGGAGATAGCCGAGATGAGAACCTGCTCACTATTGACCAGATTCCACCTTCAGTGGTTCGTCTTGCTTGCTCGGGTTTGAGGAACCTGAGCCGAAAGCCTAGAGTCGGTACCCTCATCATGTTGAGGGCGCACTGCCGCACGATTCTGGTGGCGATTGTTGGTGGGAGCCCTCAGGAAGGACTCCTGTCTGTTTAAATTAAGGTCCTTAGGGACCTGCTCATTCACCTCCCTAGAATAAGGGAGTGAATGCTGATTGCATTCCGGGGATAACGACCCGAAACAGTTGGAGATGGTAGTCAGCACCGCCAGATTCTTGATCACTGTTCATCATTGTCCGGACGACTGATGTGAGTTGTTTACATGGAGGGCTTGTCGGGCAGCCTCCAGAGTTGGGATGGTACCATGTTGACGGTACTCTTTAACCAGTGCGTTTGATACCCAGCATTGAAGATGCTGAGTAGGTGATATCGTCCTAAGAGAGAACGACGATCCAGCAGGAGTAGCAGCAGTGGCATTTGCAGCAGCAGTATTCACAGGTGTGAATTTGAGAGCAGCCATTATGGAAATGCAGAAGATCTTGGAAAAGAGTGCATGTTTGATATAACAGATGTATTCAAGATAAATTTAGCTACTACATCTTTTGGATGAGCACATATGTTATTGACTGTCTTGTTGGCCCTCTCATTGAGTTTAAATATGGGCCTAACAAATAGGTAAAACGTCATTTTTAATTTGGTTAAGGATTCACGTTGGGTTCACCATTTTTGTTTCCCTCAGAATCCGGGGATGACCGCCTTGATGGGAGGTTCAAACGTTCTGATCGGTTTCTAACGAGTTTGTTCATAGAACCGGAAACATCCAATGATTCCACATCCATTCGGACCTACTTTCCAAAGGTGGTTGCTCATTAGTTTGTGGACTGATGAGGCTTAGGAATTTGCATTGGTTGAGAGGATGGGAGTTCGGACTCATCATACCTTTTTGAGGGGAATTATTGTCTACTCTGGGACTCTCTTTATAGATTTAAGTTATGTTCGTGAATCCTTATTACATTACCAAGTATAAAATGGGATTTCCTTCAGATCTAACAATCAATGATTAAATATGTAGGAAATTTAGAGAATCTTTTGTATGTATTTTAGGTTCTTCATCGATAGATAATCATCTGTATTTGTTAGAGATTATTGTTCAATGGTACCCTTCGACACATTTATACAGAAGTCTCTTGGTCATTATGATGACCATGATGGTTTTAAAGCCACTCAGTGGGGCACTTGAAGTTTATTTTCATTCAGAAGGACAAGGATTATTTTAGAGTTGGGATCGAACCCATAGACGGGCTACCTACGTATCCTTTGTTTAGAAAAGGAATCAGAACCCATGTAGTTCGAGTAAGGGAGTATGATATTTATGATTGATGGCTCAAAGAAGGATGTCACAATTACTTTTACACTCTAAGCTCACGTGAGTCATGCTTGGTGTGAGAAACAAGAGGTATTGGTAAAAAAATAGACAATTGTGCCATGAAAGATGCAATCATAAGAAATAATTTGGGGCTTATGTATGTATGACTGCCCAGATAAATGAAGGTTAGGATTTACTTTAGGGAAGAAATCCAGGAACAGGGTCCATAAAGGTATATATGCTTCATGGAGATTTTGAATACTCTAACTTGGGGATTATTGAAAAGGAGGCCCAGGTTAAGGATTAAGGTTTGGGGCTTACTCCTGAGGAGAATGCCCAAATTAGGGAACTGGGGCTTATTCCTAAAAAGGAAGCCCAGGTTAAGGGATCTGGGGCTTACTCCTAAGAGGATGCCTAAAAAAATAAGGGACTTGGGGCTTACTCCTAAGAGGATGCCCAGATTTGAAGACTTATGACTGGGGATTATTCCTGAAAAGGATACCCAGGTTAAAGATTCTCTCATCTTAAAGGATGAGGTTGAAATGAATGAACTCTCACTTTTAGTGACATAAAGATTTGTAAATCACTAGGTTTTGAGAGATATTCCACAGAATTCCTTTCATATAAGGAAAGTCAAATCAATAAATCATGCCAAAAATGGATTTTAAGAGTGTCTTGAAGACTGAATCTTGAATAGGAAAGGTGTAATGGGTTAAGAGGGGTGAAATGGGCAAGAAAGGCACCCAAAAAGGTAGGGGCGTGCAAGTCCTGGCAGGCGCGCAGGTACTGCGTGGGCGTGCAAGTCCTGGTCGTGCAGGTCCTGGTCGCGCTGGTATGCCTGCGCGACACATGGTGTACTTGCGCGGCAGTTAACCAGAAGGGTAATACAAGAGAGACTCTTCATTAAAGCCTTCAGAATCCTCTTGAGGTTTTTTCAGAAGAAGGGCACGCAAGATCTAATGAAGGAGTAAGGCGGCGCACAAGTGTGGCCTTTTTCCATTAAGGGATGGCCACTCAGGTGCGCAAGTGTTGATGAGTTTCAATAATTAGTCCTTCCTCCCCCTCTTTAGATCTTCCGTTCTAGGTAAGAAATTACCTTAGAAGTGTTCATAAAGCTTTGAGAAGAGACTAGGGCGCCGGGAGCTCAAATATGGGTTTTTGGAAAAAAAACTCCCCTCTTGGAATGGGGGGGCCCACAAGGTCTATTTATAGGCAGGAGAAGACCCCGGGCGGTTATCACTTAGGTCGCACAAGTGGACTTGTGCGACAGTGACATAACTTGCACGACACATGTGCTTTTGATCCCTTGTCCATGCCTTTGTCGATTTTTGATATTTTCTTCAAAGGTTGAATCATTTTGAGCTCAGATATTCCCCTTTTTCGATCTTTAGATTCTGTGATGAAAGGAGCGTCAACAGTCATTATGATATCCAACCTCCTATGGAGGCATACCATGTAATATAATCCCTTTATAATTATATATCTAATCATGAAGGTTTCATGTTGGTGACATCAACATATATACTTGATTTCTATTTCTTTGGATTTCTAGAAATGTAATCACCCACCAAACACCATGGCCATGGATTTATGTAGGCAGCTCTATTCCATCAAAGAGATGAAGATTCAAACTTCCATTATAGGATATAATGGATAAATCTTTTATCACATTATCTATTAGAATAATATCACTAGTGATTCACCCAACATACCCTACCTAGACACAAACATAAGTCTTCGTGGTTTTCATAAATATGTAAAATTGAAAAATTCATAATATCCATTAATGATAATCTTAAAGTCTAAGGATCACTACACATGTATACATATAGGAATATCAAAAGGTATATATAAATGTGGATTTCCTATTTTATGGGTATGTTCTCATAACACCCTATCTTGGATATTACCAAGGGAAACCACCAAGAGAAGGTGTGTTAATGTATTATGAGCCTCCTACCCGTAATATCCTATATAAATCATGTCTCATTGGACAATATCATCCATCCATAGAACAATATTAAATAATAATGTCATGTCCCCTCAAGGTTGTCATTGTAGAGGGAAACTAATATAACCTTTCACTGTGGAATATATTCACTACTAGAAATTCATGCTATATCCCAGATCTAAAAGTGTTCCTATAGGTCTTGAAACCAGGGCTATAGGTAATAGCCATGGTTTAAGGAATCGTGGATAAGTTGGGTGTGGCTATAGGCCTAGACCTATAGCCATGGTTTGAATAGTGCCTATAGGTATAAAGTCACGGTTCAAACCGTAGTAATATCAATATATCCACGGTTCAGAACCATGGTTATAATAGAGGAAAGACACACTTAATTGCCATGGTTTCTATCTGTGGCATTCGACATATAGCCAAGGTTAAAAACTTTGGCAATATACCTATATCCATGGTTAGAAAATGTGGATATATGGTCTGAAAATCCATAAAAAAATAGCCCCCCCCCCACACCCACTCCCCCTGCAGTATACCACCCCCCATATCCCCCTCCCCCTACAAAGCCCCCTGGACACCCCCCCCCCCTCCACTTGTAGTAGCCACCCCCTGCATCCCCCCTCCCCCTGAAAATCCCCCCTCCCCTACAAATCCCCCATGGACATCCCCCCTCCCCACCGCCCAAAGAAATATCCCCCACCTTCTCTCCTATACATCCCCCCTTCATAGACACCCCCCACCAAAATAGCACACCCTACAGTAGCCCACCCCCCTACAGCCCCCTCCCCCCAGAAAAGCCTCCCATGGACAGCCCCCCCCCCCTCCCCCTACAAAGCCCAATGAACATCTCCCCTTTCAAATCCCCCCTCCTGGACAACCCCCCCCCCCCTCTAGCAGACCCTTCCCTCCTGTACACCCCCTCCCGACTGTATACCCCTCCCTTCTGGACACCCCCTCCCTCCTCAACACTGGACACCCCCCACCTTAAATAAACCCCCTAAAAATTCTCCCATGGGCAACCCCCTCCCCCTAAAAAGCCCTTCTGGAAAGACCCCCTACAACCCCCTTCCTCTATAATTCCCTCTCCTAGACACCCCCCTCATTCAAACCCTTCCCTTCGGGTCACCCCTCCCCCCTTACCCCTAGACACTGTACACCCCCCACCCTTCCTCCTAGACTACCCACATACCCTCTGGACACCCCCCCCCCTCCCCACTTGCACCCTCCAACCCCTACCCCCCACCCCTACAACCCCCTCCCCCTTAAAAAGCCTGCCATGGACAACCCCCCTCCCTGTACAAAGCCCCCTAGACAGCCCACCCCCTACAGCCCCCCTTCCCCCTACAAATCCCCCCTCCTGCAAAAACTCCACCCCTCCTGGAACCCCCCCTCCCTCCTGGACACCCCTCCCCCTGGACACAGGACACCCCCACCCTCCCTCCTAGAAACCCCCACCCTCCCCACAAACACCCCCCCACTCCCCCCTACACACCCCCTTCATGACCCCCTCGCCCTGCATCCTCCCACCTAGACACCCCCTTTCCCAGAACAGCCAAAGAATTCCATAAAAAAGGTCACTTGTTTATTCAAATCCTCTCCAACAAAAAAAATTCATGCAGAAATGAAAGAAAGTCTCAGGGTGGAACACCCAACTCATCACCATCCCAAGTTGGGTGTTAGTGGTTTGTGTCTTGTTATAATGGTATTAATATAGTCTGAGTCCTAGGTATGTAGTTTAGAGTTTATGTTTATATTAAGATTGGTTTGTGGAACTGAAGGTAATGGTTCTAAGGGGTTAATTATTGGTTTATCATCCTATATTTCCCAATAATGGTTTGATGTCCAATGTATCCATTCACACCCCCCTTCCCTCCAACCCCATAACACCCCCTCCCCCCCCCCCCCACCTGCACACCACCCTTCCCCAAGCACACCCCCTGCCCCCGCCCCACCTGCACACCTCCTCTCCCTTCCCCCAGCACACCCACTGCCCCTTCCCTCTTATATGTACACCACCTCCCCCTCCCCCTCTCCCCCCCATCTTCACACCCCACCTGCACACCACATTCCCCCCACCCACTATCACACCCCCTCCCCCTTCCCCCAGCACACCCCATGCACCCTACCCGCCCACCTGCACACCCCCTCACCCCCTGCCCCCAACATCCCCTCCCCCCACCTACACACCCACCCCCTACCCACCCCATGCACCCCCTGAAGGAGTTCATCATGAAGAAAAAAAATTATTGAGACAATTGTTTTTATTCCTAAAAAACTCCAATTGTGACTATGCCTAGTGTTTAAACTACAGAAGAAAGAGCTAATATAGAGGTGAATCATCATTCAATGGATCAAATTATCCTTGTATTTCTTACTGATGGAGATCATACTGATGATGTGGTTATGGAAACAGTGGAAAATTCTCATACAACACTTATACCATCACCACCTTCTATTGTACATGAGGAATCACCCTCTATTAGTAAGATCTCATAATGTTATAAAATATAATTTTTTTCCTCTGATATTCTAAATGAGTTTCATAATATTTGAGGAAATTATAATGATCTAAAATAGGAGTTAAAATATATTAATTATGAGATTAGATAACTTAAGAATTCCTCTATTCCCAAGGTTTATATTGACAAGTTGATTGGGTTAATGACTACCCAAACAAATTTGATTAGGAATCTCCAATAATTCTCTCCTATTCAAAATTTTGTTTCTAAAGTAATATTCAAACAGCTTAAGTATTTGATTGGTCTATATATATATATTTGAAGGATGTTTATACTGCCAATTTTGTGTTCAATTATCTTGGTTTTATGGTTGTATCTCAAAGGTACGTGTTCCAAAATATTTCAATGGTGTAATTAGACATGTCTCAAGATATTCTTAATGAGGTTAAGTCTTTTAGGACTGAAATAAAGGGAATCATACACACTTTATAAAGTATTTTATTAAGCTAGTTTGATTACATCAAATGGTTATAACACTATATGACTTCCACCTCAAAACCTTCAGTTGTTCCAGTTTTTTAGTGTGGAGTTGATCAATTTCTCTCAAAATTGAATTATGTATCCTTATAGATTCTGTCCTCATAATGTGATATGTTCTCACCCTTCCTTATGAAATATTTCAAGATGAATATTATGGGTGTGTTCTATGATACTAGAGAATATTTCAGGAAGCTTGGTATTGGAACTAATAGATCTGTAAAATTAAGTATTTTCATTTTATGATGAATTTGATGGGAAGTTGACTGTGATTGTGAATGTCTCTAAGGATGATCAATGTATGATTTTTAGATCTCTTGTTCTAGTATCTAGAAAATACTAGTATTTTTAACCGCATTGAACAAGGTATATAAATAAGTTCAAGGGATATATTCATATTCTTCCTTGGCAAAGCTAGTGGTTATTAGAAAAAAAAAATTAAAACAATAAATCAATTATGAAAACAAGTTTTTAAAACAATCAAAAAATTATAGAATCCAAATTAAAGGTTTAGGTAGAGGGAACTTACCTCAACTGCAAGGCACGTTGCTTTTGAGGATGACAACTCAAATTTTCCTTTTTTCTTCTTGCACGCATATGAAACTTCACATACATATATATATATAAGGACACCAAGCCCCTATGTACATATTTTTATGGCCAAATATGCACAAGGGGGTCCTTAGATATATTTTTATACTTTCATATACCCTTTTATACACAGTTATGAATTTTTCATATCTATATATAAGTAGACCTAGCCCCAATATATATATTCATACTGCCATGAGAGAATATATATAATGGGGGAACCGATATATGTATATACCTACCTATACATACACATGTAAGCCTTTGTCAACAGAGACTTGAATCCACCTCAACAAAATCAAAAATGCACTGCAAAAATATAAGTAACCCAAAAATCCCAGAAGCCCTAATTAAAATTGGTCCAAAGAATAAAAATGGAATATACCTTACCCAAATTTGATGTCGAACTCACTGTCATCGATGGTGGTGGATAGAACCAGTCTTATCATAAGAAACCACCTATAAGAAAATAGTGGGGGGGAATGAGATATATGTTGACTTCTTATATATACATGATTAGTGTGTAAGCTTTACATGATAAATGATACATGAATCAATAACCAACAATGAACAAATAATATTCAGATTAATATGTTCATCCCAATACTAAATAACATGATCATTAATAAACCTCATTATTTTTCAGAAATCACATTCAATTGAAACACTTAGGAGGTGTTTCGTTATAATTGGACAATTACCACTTTCTCTTAAGACATTTCAAAAGTGGAGTGCAAGTCACCATGAATAAGTCACTATTTATTTCATGCCATCCAATTAAACTTTAGAAAGTATGCATAAACATTATATAATTCACTACATGATTCATTACCTATCATGTTCCAAGTTAACCATATTCAGTTCCATTAAACTCATTCAATTAATTAAAACATGGAAATTCCATTTATAAGATCAAAGGGTTGGTCTCTTAGTGGTGACATGTTCATTACAGAACTTTCATACTTGGGCAATTCAATCTTAAAAGTCTAACGGTACTTAAAGGGTGTCTTGGTTCAAACAAACATTTTAATAAAAATTGGGAAACCCCATTTAGGGATATAAAAAAGTTCAAGAACTATCTGTGCTTCATGACTAACAACAACATCAATTGTTAGGTACACTAGGTTGAATACCCTGAGATGGGGGTGAATCATGGTATGACAGATTAAAACTTTCTCTTATTCAGATCAAGTTTTGTTGTTAGATAAAACTAAATTCTCTCTTCCTCTCATAGCAATATACAAACAGATATGAAATCATGAAAAGGACACAACGATTTTTACTTGGTTCACCCTCACTGGGCTACACCCAAGGAGCATACAACGGTGATGTGCCAATGTACCAAATTCACTAAGGATCAAAGACAATAATAAGTACAATGTTTGGGCTAGATCTTATAATCCCAGGATCACTACCATTACAAGGTTTAGGGTCTTATCACTGAAATATCAAGGGTCATGCCCTATGCCTCTTTCTCCAACACACTACCAGTGGAAAGGGTTATTGTCTTCCTCTTACTTCGCTCACTACTCTTGGAAAAAAATACACACAAATTTTATTGAATTATAGGTAAAACATAGTTTGTGGACATATAGGTCCCTTAATTTGCATGAATTATTCCATCCTTGAGTATAGGTAGATTCTCTGTTTAAGTTCCTTTCTCACCTGTAAAGTAAGTCCAACTTCTCGAGTACTGTTAGGTACCAGAAAATACTTTAGCAAACTACTTTGAAGCATTCTCAAGCTTCCTTGTAAAAATCACAAGCTGAATTTCTCCTCTACGTACTATGTACAAGGTTTAGTATGTGGTCACCTCTTCTGGAAACTTCTGCTCCCACTGTAAACCGCCCATTGTTCACGGACTACCTCTGCCTTTGCGGCTGCATACCACTACTGTGTACCAATTCTGCGAACCTCCTCTACGAAACCCCTCTTGTCTACGAACTGTTCTCTATTCATGGACTGTCTTTGCTTCCGTGTACCGAATCTCTCCCTCCACGTAATTCCTACAGAATTCACTCTCTTGCATACTAGATATTCCTCCTCTGCGTACCAATTCTTAAGCGAACACAGCTTTCCACTTAAATCTTTTAGTGGAATTTCTTTCGCGCAAACTGCTTTAGCCTTCGCAGGATTATCCCATGCAAACCACCTTCGGACTTTTCTGAAATCCCAGATTAAGAATATGTTCTAATGATATTATATTTTTTAGTAATAGATGTGATTTTCAATTCTTATATAGGAAAATATATCCATAAAAAATGTTAATCCAATATTTACCAAATCTTGAATCCAGCCTTCACTATGTATTGATCCTTCTGTTGCCGCAAACTGTAATCCACCCATGAACCATTTCTTCCAACCAGTATGCGTACTGTCTGTGTTTTTACACAGTCTATCTCCTCTAACAACAACAATTCATCCACGTACTGCACCACCTTCCACCGTGAACCATTTTTTGGTTTCGAGAAACACACCTATGTATCGTTTTCACCGCTCTGTGTACCATTCTCAGAACATAGTACGTGGCCCATAAATTATGGTATGTGGTTCTCACCATTTTCCTATTTTCTTTACCATTATTCATATCATTCACTCTTATGAAGAAATACTTCATTTTCTATCATCAAACTCCCGTTTTTGAGGCCCCAAAATTTGGAAAACTCTGGGAAACTGCGCCACCTTAAAAACTTTTATTTAAAAAACACCAACCATACTCATTTTCAATCATCTGGATTTGTCAACAATCACAATCATACCCAAAACATTCTAAGGGGATACCTTGAGGGATTTTTTCCCAACAATCTCCCCCATTGGTTTTTTTGACAACTATTCTCAAAATAATTATTAGCATTTTTATATCTTGTTAAATATTCTTCCATTTTCAACCATCATTCACTACATGAAATTAAGATAGTGATCAAAGATTTACTCAACACATACTCTAATACCACATGATCCATGCTCGGTGTGAGAAACAAGAGTATAATCAAAATTTCATCAATGATCCACTTCATTTCTAGTCACCAACTACTGATACCAATGAACCACTTTAATCACAAACCTCAGTTGTCGTGATATCTAATCATTGATCAATCACTTCTAGAATCATCATATTTAATGATCCTACTAAGTTATATCTCTTACAATAGCTTCATATCATCTTCAACTCCCCCTATCTCGCTACTCCTCTTAACAGCTTATCCTAGTTTCTTTTCTCCCCCTAGAATAGTCACACTTTCTTCCCCTTTGTCAATGAACCCGAAGGGCACTTCAAGGTTGTCTGCAACAGGGTAAATAACACATATAATTACATTAGGGAAAAACACATCAAACCTTGAGGAGAGGGGGACCCACATCCAAACTTTTTCAATGGAAGGAAGTTGACTAGACTCATAGATCTAGTCGATGATTTTCAAGTGCTTCTTTGAGTAAGGCCTTTGTAAAAATATCTGCAACTTGTTATTATGTAGGCACATACTCCAACTTCACAAGCCCTTTCTCTACTTTCTCCTTGATAAAATAATATTTGATTTCAATTTTCTTTGTCCTTGAGTGATGGATTGGATTTTTTCTATGATTGATTACACTTTAATTATCACAATGGATTTTGATTGGATATTTAGCTTCAATTATCATATCTTCAATTTGTTGCTTCATCCACAAAAGCTATGTATAAGCTTGAGTAACTGTAATGTATTCCACTTCTGCGGTGCTCAATGAAATTCAATCTTGTTTCTTTTTTAACCAAGAAATACACAACCCTCCATGATAAAATGAAACTCCTGGTGTTGATTTCATATCTTCTGCAGAACCAGCCCAATCTACATCAGTATATCCTAATAACTCTCGCTAAAAATTTTCATTATACATTAGGAAAAAATCCATTTTCCCTTGATATACCGAAGAATTATTTTTACAAAAATCATGTGTCTCTCCTTGGGATTGCTTTGATACCTTGATACTTGGCATGTGGAAAATACAAAATCATACCTTGTCTCTATCAGATACAATAGACTTCTAATGATTTTTCTATACTCTTTGGTATTAACTACCCTGCCTTAATCATCTCATGGTAATTTCAACTGGGTAGAAACCAGAGTCTTCATCTCTTTGGAATTATCCATTATAAACCTTCTCAAAATATACTTGGAATATTTAGATTTATAAATAAAAGTCTCATTACTTCCTTACATAACCTGTAAGCTAAAGAAAAATGTCATCTCACTAATCATCGACATTTCGAACTCTATTTTCATGAATTAAGAAAATTGTTGGCATTTTGCTTCATCTGATCCACCAAAGATTATGTCATCGACATATACCATCACCATCATCCTTTGACTATTTCCATTGTTGTAATAAAAATAGTAATTAACTCCACCACGCAAAAAATCAGGCTTCTTTAGAAACTAATAAATCCTTGAATACCATGCCCTTGGTGCTTACTTAAAACCATATAAATCCTTCTTCAGTCGACAAAATTTTTTCTCATCTTCATGATTGAGAAAACCATCTAGTTTCACAATGTAAACTTATTCTTCTAGAAATCCATTCAAAAATGATGACTTGACATCCATCTAGAAAACTTTAAACTTTCATTTCACAGTTATGGACAAGAATAATCTAATTGTCTCTAGCCTTGAAATGGGTGAGAATATTTCATTGGCATCTATACCCTCTATCTAGGATTACCCTTTTCACACAAGTCATGTTTGTTTCAAATCACGACACCATCTTTATTCATTTTGTTGCGAAAAAACTCATTTTCTCCCTATGGCATTCATGTCTGCTGGTCTTGAAACTATCTCCCATGTCTGATTCTTTTCAATTTTGTCAAGCTCTTCATTCTTTTCCTGAACCCAATTCTCATCTCTAGAAGATTCATCAAAGAATTTAGGCTCCATCTGTGATAAGTATGATTCTTGTTATAGAGACTCCATCTTCCTTTTCTGTACTAGTTTTTTTTATCACCAATTATATTCTACCAATCAATTTCAGCTCTTATCAATGGTCTCTAGGTAGACACTAATTTATTTTCATCATTTGGGTCTTCTTCTGAATCTATCTATGGATCTAGAGTGTCTCCTGACTTGATCATCTATTCATTACTATCCTCTTGATTATGAACATGTATTTACTGAATATTTTTATCATAATCCTCTATGGTCACATCATGACATTAAACTATCATTCCCAGCCACTTATTGAAGCATTTTTATGCTTTTATTTTCTTTAAGTAGCCAATAAATATCCCTTTATCTCCACAGGATTCAAAATTCTTATGTTTCTCCTTATTGATAAAGAACATTTACTTCCGAAGACTCGAAAGTAATTCAATGACAACTTATTTTCATACCATAACTCATATGGAGTCATCTCCACTTTTGGACAAAGGAAATCTTTGTTTGAAGTGTATAATTCTTTCATTACTACTTTTTTCCAAAATTTCTCTGAAAGGTATTTTTAAAGGATCATTTTTCTATACATACCATTGACAATCTGATTTCTTCTCTCAACTAATCCATTCTGATGTGGAGTAATTACTCCTAAAACATGATGCCTTATCCCATATTTTTTGAGATAATCCACCACTTAGATATTTGTGAACTCTGTTCTATTATCTATTCTAATCGTCCTGATTTTATGACCAAACATCTTTTCACATTATCGTCGATACCTTGTAATGAAACTAAACACTTTATATTTGTAGGTGATTATTGAAACTTATTCCATTCTGCTATAATCATCAATGAAGAGTACATAGTATCGCATCCCATAAATATCACTTGGTGAAATTTTCCCACACACATCAATATGCACCAACTCAAATAGTCTCGTTGACTTTTTCTCCTTTTGATTATATGTTTTTTGAATGATCTTACATTATTGTCATGCATCGCACGTATGAGTACGATCATGTGATAATCTAGGGAGATTTTGAGCTGCATCATATTTCACCAGATCTTCCAAGGAACCTTGGCTTATATAGCCAAAACGCTTATGTCATAGCTTATTTTCTTCATCCTTAGATAGAAAGAACATATCTTCCTCTCCATTCATGAGGTTGATATTTCCTTTTGTATTCTTTCCTTAGAACACAACATCACCATCATTTTCTTTGATGATACATAATTTCATGGAAAAACTTATGGCATGTCATGAGTCACACAATTGACTAACACTAATAAAGTTGAGACTAAGCCTCTCAATAACCAAGACATCTGTTCGTCTCATGACTTTTCCTCCAAAATTTGCTTTCCCTAAACCAATAATTTTAAGTCCCTTATCATTAATGAATATTAAAATACCTTATTTATCATACCTAATTCAGGTCACTAGATTCTTATTTCCAATCATATTTGAAGTGAATCCACTATCAATTATCCATATTCCTGTGCGATCTGATGCCTTGAACATAATTTCTACAACCACGGTCTGCTCGTCCCTTTTCTTTTTGACCCAAGACTTAGAATTCATATCCGAAATAGAATGATAATATTGATCTTACTCAGTATATGATGGGTCAACTTCAGCAAGAAGATCTACAAATCAATTTTTAATTTTCATCTCACTTGAAGATACTTTTGGCTGATTCTTAAGAACAAATTTAGTTTTCCTCAACGCATTCCTCTACATTGTTGATGTTCAATATCTTGCAATATGTTCGAGTCATTTACACATAAAACAATGAACATCAAATGATGACCTATAATTTTGAGCTCTGGACGACCATCTTTGTTGGTCTTATTCCCTTTGGTACCACTTTGATATGGAACATACATTTTGATAGTGTACCATCTTACCTCAACAATAGAATCATATATGAGGTGCCTTCCTATATGGAAATGATGCACCAATAGTTGTGCATTGGGTTCTCTGAATCTTCTGATTCTGCTTCATGCCCAAATAAATCTTCATTCTTGGACTGGGTTCAAATGGTATAACTTGAACCATAATTGCCTTTTGTTTTAGATCAATCCACAAACCTACCTTATCATTCAGAGTTGATTTGTGCTTCTGTTATGATGGACCACTCAACTCAAATCTCATATTTTGTGTTGCTTGTATGATCTTATTTCCTAGAAGTTTTTTCTGATCTTCAATTGTTCATCACAAACGGATGACTTCTACTTCTAGTTGATTGATACGCTCAATTTGATATTTTCTATTTTCAGTCAAACTATAAATTTCAAATTTCTGTTCTTTAATTTTCAGTTTGTACTCAGCCACCTTTTTGGGGATTGTTGGAATTGAAGACCTCATCTTTTCAATTTCTTTATTAATATTAGAATTATATTCTTCCTACTACTATGTAAAGAGTTTTTCATCACGAACAACTTTGTTAGTTGTCTTCGTTTTGGATCTCAAAATATCTACCTCTTCAAGGGAAGCTTCTAATTCAGCCTGAAGATCAAGTCTTCCTTCAATATCTCCTTCTTCATTTTCACTTTATTATCTTATAAAATAATTTCTAGAAACTTACAGAAAAGCATCTACTTTATTATTTGTACAGTCCTCCAACTCTTATGATTTAGATTATTCTAAACTTCCATCCTCTCTTGAAAGCATATTATTCTTTTTGAAGAACTCTCTCCTCGTACTTCTCCTCCCTTTCTCATTTGATGAATACTTCTTTTAGAGAATTTCATCATTTTCTTTATTTTCATTATCAAAATTTTTAGGTCACTTTGCTGTAAAATGACCAATCTTTCTCCATAAAAATCATTCAAATGGAAGTTTACCTTTGAACCTCACTTTTCCACATTGCATATTAGAGGAGAGAAATGGCATTACATTGTCCATATTTTCCTCCTCAAAACTATCTTCAACATAGAGATTATTAATGGCCTTGAATGACACTTCCTTAGACTTTCTTTTTTCCCATACTTCATTATCATAATTTCTCATTTCATACGCTACAAGGGTACTATGTATGATAACTAGTGTCAGCTATTTTGGTTCTTTATCTTCTAACACTAAAAATTTCAGATTGAATCGTGATAGAAGTTTCCTCCAGATTCATTTCACAATATTTATATATTTAGTCACTTTTCCAAGACCCCATGTTTCTTCAAAAAAAATATTTATAATATCAAAGAATGCATCAATAGCCTCATTGTGATTCATTATGATATCCTCATACTTTTTCCATAGAACCCTTAACTTTGATTCTCAAACTTTTGTGTCACCCTCATAAATGATTAACAATTTTTCTCACATTTAATGAGACATTTTTTAGGACCTCACCTTCATATAAATTACATTTGATAGGGCTACCCTTAAATCATTGATCCCTTTGGAATCAGAATTCAATTCCCTTCATTCAGCATTAGATAGAGCACCATTATTAGTGTCATATGATATTTTATTCATGACTTCTATGAAGACAGTCATTTCTAGTGATCATAAGTAGTGTTGTATCTGATTATTCCATAGTTGAAGATTATTTCCATCAAAGATTAGAATTAATTTATGATTGACCACCTCCATTTATTTTTCTTGAGAGAGAACCACTGACTTTCAAACCTTTCCTCTAATACCAATTGTTAGGTCCACTAGGTCGAATACCCTGAGAGCGGGGTGAATCAGGGTAATACATATTAAAAATTTATCCCGTTCAGATCTTATTTCATTATTAGAAAAAAATCAATTATCTCTTCATCCCATAGAAATATACAAATTGATATGAAATCAAGCATGGGACACAACAATTTTTACTTGGTTCACCCACATTGGGCTATGTCCAATGAGCATATAATGGCAATGTGTCAATGTACAAAATTCACTAAGGCTCAAAGCCAACAATGAGTATAATGTTCAGGATAAATATTTTATGCCCTGGCTCATTGCCTTTACAAGATTTAGGGTCTTCTCACTGAATTTCCAAGGGTCACTCCCTATGCCTCTTTCTATGACTCACGACTAGTGGAAAGGAACATCATCTTAC
Source organism: Viscum album (assembly GCA_963277665.1). Taxonomy (NCBI): domain Eukaryota; kingdom Viridiplantae; phylum Streptophyta; class Magnoliopsida; order Santalales; family Viscaceae; genus Viscum; species Viscum album. The sequence goes on from OY728130.1 coordinate 402,853,415, forward strand.
TCTTCCTTCACTCACTACTCTTGGAAAACAATCACACTTAGTTTATTGACTTTTAGGTCAAACATAGTTTATGGACATTTAGGTCCCTTCATTTACATGAATTGCTGCATACTCAACTATAGTTAGATGATATATTGAAGTTATTTTTTCACATGTAGATGAATTCCACCTTCTCGAGTACTTCTATGTACCAAAAAATACATTCGCAAACTGATTTGAAGCATTCACAAGATTCCTTGTGAAAATCGTGAACCGCCTTACTTTCCACGTACTGTGTACTAGGTTTAGTACGTGCTCACCTCCTTCGCATACTACAGAACCCTCTGCGAACCTCACTTCATCTACAGAATGCCTCCACCTTCGCGATCACGTACCTTTATCGCATACCGATTCCACAAACCTCCTTTGAAAAACCCCTTATGTTTGTGAACTGTTCCTTGTTCATGGAATGTCTTCACTTCTGCATACTATATATCTCCCTCTGTGTACCACATGTGGAATTCACTCTCTCACATACCATAGAATTCTAATTTTCATACCAATCCTTAAGTGAACATAGCTTTCTGCTTAAATATTTCGGCGGAATTTCTTTGGTGCGAACCACTTTAGCCTTTGTGGTATTATCCCTTGCGAACCACCTTTGGACTGTGTCGAAATCTTGGATCAAAAGGTTTTTCTAATGATGTTCAATATTTTTGGTAATCTATGGTATTATCAATTCTTATATACCCAAAGATAGCCACAAAAACTGCTAATCCAAGATTTAAAAAATCTCCAATCCAGCCTTCACCGCTTACTGATCCTTCTACCACTGCGAACCGCAATCCACCCAGAAACTATTTCTCCCAACCAGTCTTCGTACTATATTTGTTTCTACACGATTGATCTCCTTTACCAATGTTAATCCATCCACATACTGCACCTCCTTCCACCATGAACCATTTTCGGTTTCACGAACCGCACTCGCGTACCATCTTCACCACTCTGCGTACTGTTTCTGAAACATGGTACTACGCCCATGAATTATGCTACAAGGTTCTCACCCTTTGCTGATTTTCTTCAAAATTATTCATACCATTCACTCCTATTAATAAATCCTTCCTTTTCAAACATCAAACTCCCGTTTTTGAGGCCCCAAAATTTGGAAAACATTGGGAAACTGTTCCACCTTAAAAACATGTCTTTGGATAACACCAACCATACTCATTTGTGGTCATCTGACTTTTTCAACAAATAGAATCACATAAAAAACATTCCAAGGAGATACCTTGAGGGGTTTTTTCCCAAAATCAAGTATAAGGAAAAAATCAAAGCAATAAAGTCAAGAAAATATATAAGCATAAACTACCACTATGAGTTTTCGCAGATAACGCACCTCCATTAGAGGGGTTTTATTACAAAACCATGACTTGTTTATCAAATGAAAAAATTATTTTAACTAACACTTAATCAAGAATTAAAATTTAATATAAACAAGAAAAATTAAGAAGGCATCTAAATGCAATTTAAACTCTTGAATTAAAGAGGCTAGGAGAGAGACTCTACCTCAAACTAGTCAAGCCAAACTCAGCACTTGAGACTTTTATTAGCAACAACTCTAAGCTACTCCATCCATCCTCTGGGCATATGAAAATTTTCATATATGTAAGGACCCCCTAACCCCTATGTACGTGTCTGCAAGGCCTTCAAAATTCAAAATAGGATCCTTATATATGTGCTCACATGCATAAGCCTGTTATCACCCACACACATATGAATTTTAAATATATATATATAAGCACACCAAGCCCTTTATAAGTAATTGTGCTATAATGGGCAGTTATACATATTACGGGAGAAATTATAATATATATGTTTATCTATGCATACGCGGTGAGTCATCATTGACTCTGGTGACTCGAAACCGGCTCAAGGATGATCAAATTGATCTAATAAAATTACTAAGGGCTCTAAAATTTAAAAAAACCCAATTATAAACTAAGAAGCATCGAAGAATGAAGTAAAAAAACTCACCTTAAACTATTGGTGGAGAACCAAATTAGGTTGAACCTTTTCACCTTCAGCAGTGGTTACTACAACACACATGAATGGGTCTCGGCAGACTTCAACAAAATACTGGTGATATAATGAATCTCCATTAATTGAACCTAAAATTTGAAGTGGGAGGAACATGATTAGTGAGAAAGGAAATAATACAACAGGTGACGATGAACAGTTTTTTAAGTAAATAAATGAACTATAAAGCCCAAGTTCATACCATAATGGTTCCATATAGTCTAGATAAGTGAAAACATGAATTCTATAACTCCATTTTGGTATCATGATGTTCCACTACCGACATTCACCCGGTAATAATTAAAAGATTCCATAAAACAAATTAGTATGGTTAGATCTATGAAAAATATATAAGAAAAATAGCATGCACAAATTGGGTGTATCATACTTGAATCAAGATGCAGTACTAAGGATTATGTGGTTGGATAAACTGTTTTAATTCTCCTATAATTTATCTTCCATACTAGTTTTAAAATTAATACTAATGTGATATTGTCTATAATGAAAGAAAATTTTCCATGAAAGGCACTATAATTTTTTCCAAAACCACTAACATTGTGTTCACTTCAACCCTACACTCACCACTTGTGTACCCAATTATTGCATAGCAGTTAACCATGATGGATTTAATTTCTCTATATGATGTTGAAATAACAATATTAACCATTTTTCCCACTCATTCTTCACCTTAAATTCCCTCTTTCAAGATGTATAACAAATACAATATAGGAATAAGGATGGTGTTATGTAGATATTTTTTTAGAGAAAATTAGCTGAGAAATGGATCTCAACCCAAAAAATCCCTTACTTATAACCCTAAAATGTCTAAAACCCTTAATTATTTTATTCTATTTATATTTCCAGATCTAAACATTTTTAGGCAGCATGAATTTCTATTTTTATTTAGCTTTATTCTTAGAAGGAATATGATTCATTACTTGAGATAGAAAGGTACATTCAATTTTCTCATCTCAATCCATCTTTTTCTCTATTTCCAACTAAACTGGATATATTGTTACACCCCCTATAGTACCCCCCCCCCATGAGATAACTAGTGCTAAGAAAAGTGAAACAAGCACAACCTACATCCCCATCAGTCTCTCAATTGTGTATTTTTCTTAAGAGTTTTTTATAGAATTTTTCCCTTAAATGTATTACACTGAAATATGTGACACTCTGAACAGAATACAATTTTAACCAATAAACAACCAAGGTTTCAAGGAGTATTAAATAGTCTGATATGGATATAGAAGGAAATATCAATCCAAGTCACCTTTCTAATAGATTTTATAATAGACATATCATACTCAACATATCTAATAGGTATGTAAAAAATCTCAACCTTTAATAGGTTATCAAACTTAAGGAAAAATTCAATATCCATCCATAAAGGACCTGTAGATATAGATGGAGTACTGAGTTAATCAACAATATACCTTGAAAACCCATGGTTCTAAGCTTAAGGAGTTAAAAATCCAATATGAAAAAATCCTTATTATTTTAAATACATTGATAAATCAAGGATCAGGTAAACACTTATCTTAACTAATTCTTAACTCAAAGTGTTATTTCTATAAGAAATGGTAGGGAGGTATAGGGTAGTGTGGATTAACTTCTATAAGAAAAATCAGAGACTAAACACCCAATGGAAAATGAATAAGACCCTGTGGGGAAACAATATTCTATGCGTCTATCACATCAAGGTTTCATAACATACATGTTATGTGTGAATCATCATAATCGTATTGGATTTTATTTATAAGGTAAAATAATTTTCAATAAAAAATTTATAACTCAATGTTCAATTTAGTAAATCCTCCAAACATTACTTCTAATCAACAACTGCAAAAATATAATGATATGTTATATATCCATCACTATGAAACATATTTTTACATTGAACAAAGTTATAATAATCAATTAATACAATATATTTATGAAATTTTCTTTTATAAATCACCATATACGATTCATCCATCTTAAAATTATATCATCATAACTTCTAATTTCTATCAATTGCAGATTTAAACTCTATAAGAGAATCAAACCCAATGAAAATTACACAAAAAATCAAAGAAATCATACCTGAAGATATAAGTTGAAAAAATAAGCCTTATCCAAGACAAATGTGACAATTCATAAGACAAGAAATCAAAACAAATAAATCTCATCCAATATAAATTGAAGAGGCAGTGGATCTAAAATCAAATAAACCCTTCTTCATGGAAGAAATCAGAGGGCTTGTGATGAATTAGAACCATCCTTGTTCATATGTATGTGGCTGTGTATTGAAGAAAATAATATTTAATTGAAACCCCAACATCATAAATTGAATATAGATTTGTGGAAATATAAAAAAAACCCTAACGCACCCTACAGCAGGTCACTCAGAAGCTGTAAGTTAAGGACCGCCCACTGGTGAGATTTGGAGGGGCACCTAGAATGTGTAAAGACTGGAAATAAATTATCCAGTAGTGAGTCAAAGAAGAAGTTGGCATGAAGATAGTGGCATAGGCAGAGACTTTTCGAAGCTGTGTCAGAAGAAGAGGATCTCCAGGAGGTTGGGTGGTCGCGTCATCGGAGGAGGATTTTCCCAAGGTGGTCGCATCGTTGGAGGAGGGTAGCAGGAAGTAGGGTGGAAACATCAGGTGAGGAGGTTCACTAGCATGCGGGGGGAAAGATAAGATAGGAAAAAGTAGAGATGGAATCTCAATAAGTGTGGGATTGGAGGTGTAGTTCCACGGTTATTTTATGACCTGTGTGAATATTTTAGGTTGTAGCCACGGTTTTTATAAATTGCGGATATATAACTATGGCTATAGCCCAAAATTATTGTAGTGATTCATAGGAAATTATCTTATAAAAAATAATGAAAAAAACAATAATAATGTGAAAATAAAATTTCATTGAAAACATGTAATATAGTACTAAACAATTTTTTTATAGGGAACCAAATCTAATAGTCAACACATCTTATAACAGGTTACATTTCTTATTGTAGGTCATGCTTCATTATGGTCAGTCCAGCTACCATAAATTCACATGGTTGATTGTCTGGGTCTCTTGGAATATATTTGGTTATATTTACTAATACCCAAGAACAATTTCTCAAGAATGAGGATTCAAGTGATAATGTGGCATTGTTTAATTCAACGTGGGGTTATTTCTAAATTTTCAATGAAAGAAAAAGACTAATCTAGAATCTTGAATCCCATATTGACATAGCACTCAAACTATATTTTTTTAACAATATTATATTTTCTATAGAGTAGTTTGAATAAGTATGATATGGATTTGGTGGTCTCTTTCAGCATCTCATGTTACCCCACACCGCAAAGGCTAACCACACTATCCTTACCTTCATTGCATGCCTGCCTTCATGCACTGTACCTGACTTGTGTGCATTTTTTATTTCCTATGTACACCCATCCCTATGTCTAAGTAGGGTTACCCTCAAGCTTAACCTATTCTTATTGTCTGATCCTTCGGTGGACTATCTAAGACTTGTCCCATATTTTTTCATTCACATATTCAAACATTTAGTAAAAATAACCTAGAGTATATTGCTAAGACTACTCAAATATTTCTTTTGCATAATTCTCAATGATCCTATTTTCCAGAATTAATATTTATTAAAATTAAATGATCTAAACTTCTAATATATTAATCCAGTCAATCAAAGTATGGAATATTAAATTTTTTATTGTTGTAAACATTTTTCTACTTACAAACAATACCATCACATGTCCTTGGTATTAAGAGATCATCTCAATAATCAAATGATTTAAGAATCTACTTTATCTTAAACCTATCCTATTAAATTTTTCAATTTTTAGACTCAAATATTCGTTTCCATTTAATATGGAAGACTAATTCAATATTTTTGTAAAAACATATTGGAATCACCTCAAAACCAAATTGTTCTTCCTTATTGAAAATAAATACAATACATACATTGGGTGCAATAATCTCCTCCTTTATATTTTTTATCAACACCACCAAGCACCTTTCAAGTAAATATGTGTGATTGAATTTTTTCTCTCTCTGTTATTAATAATAAAATGAAAAGGTGATTTTAGGGTTATTCTTTTCAAAACATATTTATTTAAATATTCTAAAACTAACTTACTATTCTCTCATCTCAAATTTTAATAAAAGACTTTATATTCATTATAGAAGGATGAAATCACATGTTCTTCTTGGTAAATAGCCTTTAAATATTATACTCTAATTCTACTTGGGAAAATCAATGTATAAAATAACATATATATAATAATGGTTTTCCATGTTATCTATAAAACCTATAAATGTGATACCATGATCAAAATATCAGTTTAGGTTCTCTTAAAAATATATTTAAAATGAAAAGATAATCCAAACAAAACTCAACAACCCATTAGAATAGTTCAAGATAAAGTGATGAAACTCCTCCCTTTTCTCATTATTTTATTAAACTACACTCCCCCTTTATAAATAATTGAAAAAATAAAGGATGAAAATTTTCATTATGATACCTCTTTCTTCATTTTTTTAATGTTGTCAAGAAATTAAACATTCAATGAAATTTTGAAATATGACTATAATTCCTCATGTAAGATCCCATTAAAGGGATTCATTTATTTTTTACTTCATCATTGAGAATTATCTTCAGTGGTACTTCATCAGAAATCATCACATTTTTTATCTAAAGGTGACAACACTCGAAAATATCCTTTAATTCACTACATATTATCACAAACAAACAAGAATAATAGGGAATAATGTCGGAAATCTTTGATTCCTCGTAAATGACACATAGGATTATTGGTTTATCTCAAACTAGGCTATTATTTTCTTCTAAACTTATAATTTCGTTTTTGTGAATCTCCCTTTTCCATTTAAACATTAGATGATAGGGAGATTTGGGTGATTTATATTTATCATTAAATAACCCATTTTATTTAGATAGTATCTTTAGAAAGTATTGCTGAGAATGTATAGATTTACCACACCTCTAACACAAGTTATCAATCATATTCAATTTTCCATTAATCGTCTATTTTTTCTCTTTTTCATCTGGAATGATGACAACCCCTTCTTCCTTATTTGTTGACTTATTAGGAGTAGTTTGTAATATAATTCTCTTTTGATTTCTCCTCAAGGAATATTTATAATTCATTTATTTATTATGATTTTCTCAATAGTTTTTTCCCATCTGCAGTTTTTCACTTTTATTATGTATTTCTATGATTTTCATGAAATGAAATGCTATAAAAACATTCCAGAGTTTTGTGCTCAAACTTCCAACAAATCCAAAAACAACCTATGAGATTCCTTGTCTTCTTTTATGGTGTAATATTTCTATATTTCAAATTTTTTGTAGCTTATTGTTTTTGAGTGGATATACCACCATTTTGGACAGTTATTATAGAGCATATCATCATACGTATTTTTACATACACCCTTGATGGTGTGGTAGTTTTTCACAATTGTTTACCATCAATATTTAACCATAATTTGGTTATAAACAAATATCAGCAAATAAGATATAATTAGTATATAAGTTATTTTTGGGGTTATGGGATACGTTATTCTTGGGTATATTTCAACTTTATTACAGGATGATATCAGTCTATTATAACTATGAATATTATTCCTCCAATAAGAATGGATCTCAATGGAAATATATGTGGATTCATCTTTCTTATCAATAATCTGGGAAGGTCTAACTAGACTTATTAGCAAAACATAAAGCTTAAATAACTTCATGGTGAGGAATAACTTCTCATCCTCAACCAATCTAACACTAAATTCTCGATTCTATTTTATCTTCTTAATTTTTTCTTCATGCACTATTCAAAAATCTTGTAAATAATTTTTAAGCTTACCATCAATGGGGAATTTTTTACATTAATATAAATTTTATTATATTTTTCAAGTACATGTAAAGCTTCCATAAATACTTATTTAGACACTTTTTTCTCACAAGCAAACCTTTTTCATTCTTCTTTAATAAAAATTCATCTTTTATTGTGAAGTGATAATGATTGCTCCCTTTCCTCTTGAAGAGAAGTGATAGAAATTCACTTTAAAAACTTCTAGATTAGTGCATTATCAAACTCTTAAATGTAATATTATATCTATGATTTATTAAAAATAAGTACCTTGATAGTAAAAACAATGAAATTTACCACATATTTGGAAACTTTCTTCAGATGATCTTTAAATTCATAGGCAAGATAACTAAGTAATAAATCATCACAGCTTGAAGAGAATTCATTGGAATAATTATAATAAAATTAATTATAATCACATGTACCAACCTGATTACTTTTCATTAATGGTGTGTCTCCCTTTAATTTTAGATTCTTTATCAGCTTCATTTCCTCTATTTTCTTCTTGTTTTTATGAGTCCTAACAGAATTATTCATATTTGTATCATCATGACTATCATCATTTTTCTCCATCTAAGGTTTCTCAAAAACTTCCTGAAATCTATACTTCATTGAATATATTAAAATCAATAATGGGAAAACTTTAATATTTAGAGATAACCTCTTCATAATACCACTTGTTGAGAATAGTGATAGGTTAGGTACCACTAAGGGAGGGGGTAAATCAATGGCACATTTTTTCATGAATTATTTTTTTTTTAAATTAAACATCTTAAACCTATTAAATTTTTTAATACACTCAATATTAATTCATAACCTCAAGTCATGTATAGTAATAATCCAAGAGATACTAGAACATGATATTTACAAGTTTTTTATGAAAAACCTATACCTTTCCATTTTGGTTTGAAAACCCATCATGGATTATACACTATAAAATTGTTATCAATTATAGAAGTCTCATGAGTCTGTAATTGTATCATTGGTTATAACCCCTAGTCACTTGTCTTTGGAAGGAAATAATTATACTCTCTAGTAGTATATCCTCTTGTTGTGTCTATTTTTACACCCCATCCAACAACTCTTCTTTCGTGATTTGTTATACACCCCAACCACCTTTACTCATTGATAGGTTATAAACCCCATATAGTCTTTTTTTAAAGCTTTGATCCATCAGCATAAATATATATAAAACTATTAATAATCTTTCTCCATGAGTATACAATATCTACTTCACTTGTGTAAAGTTTTTCAAGATCATTGATATATTATTGAAATAGTTTGGTTGATATCAAAACTCACTTCAGATCTTAAAAGATATAGCTCTTCTCAGTCTTCAAATACTCAGGTACTTATGGTATCATTCTTGTATAATAACCATACTTTGATTCATTATCTCTATTTAATACAATATAATATCAATTTCTCATAGATATATCATACAATGTATACAATTTATCAATATTCTCTCAGGTATAAAACATATTAATCACTTGAAAACTATTTTTATATTCACAAAATATTATTATGAATATTATTTTCATTAATGATAAGATATTATTTCATATTTAATATCTAATAAAACTTACCAGTTATTCCTCCTTCTTTGATCATCGAATCTATAGGTAAATTAATTATTTTTCATTTAAAACTATCAATGAATATCCTAAAGAATTGGTAATTTATTCTCACATATAATTTTGAATAATAACAATCTCATATTATTATCATTTAAACCTCCCTAAGTCTCAATTGTTTACATCATATAATATTAAACATATAATGTACTCAACTTCCTTAAAAATAACTACATTTAAATTTATCCAACCTATTTCCACGAAAGATTGTGCACAGAGACATGGAATATGTTCATGTCATGAGGAGCTCAACGATCATACTTATATAGAATATACTCCATAAATCATGCATTTATAGTGTGTAAGTTCCATCATGCTATGATTGCAGAAGGTTTTATCTTTTCAGAAATTTTAATGGTAGAAAGATAAACCTTAATAACATCCAATATAAGGATATGATAACATTACCCTAATGTGGATCACATTCACCCTTCATGGTTCATATGATAACCCTTGTGTTCTTTCCATTATACTGATGTTTGGTGTAAATGTTATATATCATCATGAATCACGGTTTTTTCAAAATATTATGATATTCCTTCCATGAACTCTATATTGTGTGAATCATCATATATAAATTTAGGTTATCACATGTTATATCCACGTCCCATGGTAGGTATTATCTCAAACACTCAATTTAGAGTCAACATGACTGATCCATCACAACACACTGTTGGCCCTTCCTCATGTGGTCAATACATCTAGCATCATGGTCGATCACCTCATGGAAGGTCCATATTACTTCATGTATTCAGTTTTATTACCATTTTTGGCAAGATCAGCCCTCTCTTTGCATGGAATAGCTTGTTTTTCTACTATGAAAAACCCATGGTCGATTATCACTTCACATGATCGATGTAGACCTCACAGTTGATTCTCACTAATTCACATGGCCAGTAAACACATATCACAAAATGATTACATTGACTATTTTGGGTCATGATTCATTGTGGTCATTCTAGCTACCATTAAGGAACATGGTTGATTATGTGGGTCTCTTGGTATAGTTTAATTTTTAAATATGAATACCTAAGCATAATAGCCCATTCACAAGGCTAAAGGTGATGATGTGGTGCTGTTTCATTTTACATGGTGTTTTTTCATATTTTTAATGATGAAGAAACGATAATATGTGGTTCAAAATACAACATCGACAAATTTAATGAACTATATCTTCTTAATAATATAGGATGCTATTTAGAATTGTTAGAACATGCCTGATATATAAGTGTTCGTCTCTTTCAACCTCCCATGATACCATGTACCAGAGAGACTAACTACCATATGCTTCATCATGTGCATATATTCATACACTATTAGAGACTTGTGTCTGTTCTATATTTCCTGTACACTACCTCAATCAAGTATGGGTAGGGTTTCCCTCAAGATTGTCTTGGGATTATCCTAGGCTGATTGGGAAACATATCTATGACTTTTCCCATATTTATGGCATACTCATATTCAAATATTTAATTAAAATAATTAAAATTATGGATCCAAGCCTCCTCAAATATTTCAATTTCATAATTATCAATGATTTTATTATCTTAAATTAATCATTATTATAATTTATAGATAAAAATTTATTAGATATTTATATAATAAATTATAGGATGGAATATTAAATTTCTTCTTGTTGTAAAAATATTTCTACTTCCAAACAATTCTATCACATATCCTTATCATCATGATATCATCACAAAAAATAATTTGATTTAAGTTTCCACCCTTTCTGTAACCTCTCATATTGATTTATTTATATTGTTTCCACTAATTTTATTCACCATTTAATATGGAATACTTCATCAGTATTTATCCAATAACATATTGACATCATCTAAACCAAAAATTGGTCTTTGTTATTGAAAAAAATATAATAAATCCATTAGGCACAACATCCTCCTTAGCCGGTGGATTGGGGATTGAGGATTCTGGAACATAAGACTTTTATTCATAGTGCATCATAAACCATAAGCATTTAAACCATTACAATATGTTATTTCTAATAAGGAGGTGATATTTATCCAAAATTGATCATAAGGATAATGTGGTTGATGGAATTTCCAATTTTCTATAATAATATGAAAGCATATTATTAATACTTTATTTGATTACTATGTGTGAAATAATAAATTATATTTTATTAGTAAGTCTCCCACTATTTTATAAAGTATCAGTATCCCTCACTATTGAACTTAGAATGACCCATCACTTGTAAATTATATTAGAAATAATCTGTATTTACTTTATTAAAATCCAGAAAAAAAAGACATGAAAAATATAAGAAGTTTTTTAGGTAGGTCATATTTCAAATTAGGATCTTGCAACTCATTATTCTATTCAATGTACTACCCAATCCTAAATCCCTGACTTATATCTCCCCAATACTTTCCTCCAAATTTTTATTAAACAAAAAATATATATTAAATTCAATACAAGTTTGGTTAAGTTGACCCAGCATATTTTTTTAAATTTATGAAAAAATGAAAATCTCTTTTGTAAAGGTCTAAATTAAAACTTTAACTATGGATCCATCTTAACTCAGATAGTGGAAGGAATAACGATCAAATATTAACTTGAAGTAATTTTTTATTATGCATGAAATTTCCTATTTTATCCATTTATATGTCATGTAAATATTAATTTAATTTCACTTAAGTGATTAAACTTGTACTAATATTATATTTATACATAATTTTTTTATTTTAATTCCTTTTTTGTAAATTAATCCATTTATTTATTTGATCATGGCCCAAAATCCAAAAAATAAATTATGTATAAAAAAAAGAAATTGGCATGATCATGATCTTTAACTAGTGGATTGTTTTTTGAGCAGGCAATAAACAAACCATTAACCCAAGGGGGAAAATCCCTGAGTCTATTTGGACCCAAGTTTTAGCATTCTTCCATTGCCTTATATATCTTCTTAGTTTGGTTTTGTATTGAATTCATCTTCAACTAACGTCATGCCTCTCAGAGCACCATCCTTATAATTCATTTACTTCACATGAATGTGAAGGGAACTAGAAAGTGGGTTTAAATAAAAGAAAACATGGGCACATAGGCCCAAATATAATAAAGAGGAATAAATGACTTGTAGATTATAAATTTAACATAATAAAACTAATTGTAAAAACCTATATAATAACAAAATCAAAAGAAAACATACACATACACAGGTCAGTCTAAGCTCATGATCATCCACTTGTACAATGAATATGCATTTAAAATAATTATATATCATTTTTTTCAATTCATTCTTTTAAACACATGTGAATTAATCTGATTAATTATCTAATTAATTAATTTATTCTTTTAATCTCGATATCCATCCAATTTTTTCTGTATATGCTCTTCAATTGTGAAATTAAATAAATAAAATAAATAATTTTATTTAAATTTTAATAAAATAATTACACAGCTTGTACTTGGTAGCAACTCGATGAGTATATTTTCAAAATACTTAGCATATATTAAGATCATATACAGCCTACTCGTACGATATATAGCATACATGTATTTCCAAATAATTACAAGGTGTGCACAATTTAATAAATAAATTAGTGTGTAATGTTTTTAATTCATGAAGAGTAGTCGATGTATTAAGACTATACATGGTATGTAGTTGAGATTTTTATGAATAAATTAATTAATCATTTAATATATATATATATATATATCTTATCATTTATCATTTATAATTTAATAAATGATACACATAACACATATTGGTGATTTTTTAAGGATTAATTCATTAATTTTTAGTTTTCCATATAAATAAGGTGAGTATATGGCATGTACGTCAAGATACACATAATGTATCTTACTCTTCATACATCTTTGATACATTCCCAGGACTGTTCATGTATTTCTATGCGGACATGGGTGAGGTACATGGTCTGTACAGGTGGTACACGCCTTGTAACATCCTTTTTACACAACTTCTAGTCCTTACACATCATGTACCTTAATACATGGAATATATTTTACCACTCATTTTTTACCATGAAGACATGTGGAATACACTACGTGTAATGAAGTTACAAGACATATAGTCCAATGTGTTGGGTGATATCCTGTTTTGGACAACACATGGAATGAATTTAATACATTTGAGTGTATTTAATACATAATGACCCATTTAAACTTGGGTTCATCCTAGTGCAATGCATAGGGTTACACAATGTGTACCTTCATGATACAGGCTATATACTCCTACACTATCCATCCAGAATCTCCATCACCTCTAGATGGGTTCTTTGGATGTTCTTTGTTAATTATTAGTTGGATATGGGTTATATGAGTAGAAAACGAAGAGGGTGAGAATATAGATTTATAGAGAACCAGGCTTAACATACATGGATATTACATCATTTTAGATGAATATTCAAAACATTACAAAAATACATGTCTGAGTACCATAATATTTGAGTGTCTTTGGAAACTTGGAACAAAATATTCTAACTAGGTGAAAGATCTTCAAAATATCCCTTAAAGATCTTCCCCATTCATATTTCTACTTAAAACCTTTCTTCATAACATGGGGAAAGAAAAAATAAGAAAAGGGTGAGCTTATATGGTCAGTAAGGGTAGTAATAAAGAAGATACATAATCATAACATAATCATACAGGTATAAGAATATAAGAATTACATGGAAAATTACACCCTACATATCAAAGAACATAAACATGAATCAGGGAAAAAATACTGGTAGTTCATAAGACATGAATCATAAGGGAATTAAGAGCATAATACATGAAATAATAACATAAGCATAAGATATAGGATGGTGGAAGACACATAAACATATAAAATAATCTCAATGGTAGTTAGGTAATTGTTGTCAAGTCCATCTTAGTGGATCAAGTCCTTTATTACACCAGGTTCACTCCCTTTTCTATCCCTTTATTAATAAACCATATTCACTTCCCATTCCACCCTTGTATTACTGAAGTGGGTTCACTTCTTATTCTATTCCTATCATATTGAACTAATTTCACTCCCCATTCCTATCATTTCATACTAAACCAAGTTCACTTCCTTTTATAACCATGTCAGACTAAATTGAGTTCACTTCGCATTACAGCCTTATCATACTGAACCGAGTTCACTTTCTGTTATATCATTTTAATACTAAACTGAGTTCACTCATGTTCCAGCCCTATCAAAATCCTTACATATAAATATTTACCCAATTCATTGGATGTAGATATAGGTCCCACCCATGACATAATAAAATCATACATCCATGTGCCACAAAATAATAAAACATTCATTATATCATGACCAATAAAAATATATGGGTTTCAAAAATATCATATCATGAAATTAAATGGATTTTATAAACCCTTAATCTTATCCTAACCTATTTAAAATAGATTTGATTCAAGATAATTTCATCATAAAAGAACCCATGAAAAGAAGTGGGTTTCATAATCATTTTATCATGGTGCAACCTGTGGAAGAGAAGTGGGTTTCATAAGAAACTTTTCATAATAAACAAAAATAATTCAAATAAATAATAATAATAATGGTGTAATTGGATCCTATCCTTAATAAATCATAAAATATATCCAATTATTTCACATTATATGAAAGATAATTTTGAAAATATTATTTAAAACATTTCTTGAGGAGAATAATGTTGAAACATTTCAAAGTGTCCCATACCACTTTGAAAATTTTGAATAATAATCCCAATGAAATATTAACATTAAATTAATCTTATAATATCATGAAAATAATTACATTGATGATATAACATATCAATAGGTAGTATATACACATCCACTACTACAAAAACGGGAAAGGGAAGCGCCCCCTTATATCAGCGCTAAGCAAAACCGCAGATAAAGGTTACCCTTTATCAGCGCTAAAATTTTAGCACTGATAAAGAAACCCTGTATTAGCACTAAACTTTTAGCGCTGATATAGGGATTATTTATCACCACTTTTCTAGCACTGATAAAGATTCCCTCTATCAGCCTTATAAAAGCGCTGATAAAGAATCCCTTTATCAGTGCTAAAATTTTAGCACCAATACAGGCAGGATTTATCAGTGCTTTTTTAGCACTGATAAAGATTACCATTATCAGTGCTAATAAAGGATACCTTTGTCAGTGCTAAAATGTTAGCATTGATAAAGGTAGTCTTTATCAGCGCTCTTTTACTGCTGATAAAACCTTAGTCCATTTTTTTATAAAGTCGGTCCCACAATGCCCTCGTTTTATCACAACCTAAAGCTCTCGTGGTACTGGAACCCTACGACTCCCCTCTACCGCCCACTAAGTTCATGTTGTCAGACCTCCGATGCCCTCACTTCTCATTGTTGGACCTCCACCGCCTGCTGAGTTCGCGTTTCTGGACCTCCTCCGCCCTCGATCTTTGGTTTCCCAGACCTCCGCCGCCTGCAACGCCCTCGAGCTTCAGTTTGTCAGACCTCCCTTTAAGACATGTTTTCCAAATCATTTTTTAATATTGTTCTCCTATCCCATCACACATAACCATATGTTTATTTGGCATGATATATTTAATGTATATTTGAGATTTTGATGGTCGTAGGCTAAATGATTCGTCCTTTTCTAGAAACCTACGGATGCTTTAGGTTTTTTCCATTTAAAATCCCTTATGTTTCCTTCCATGTTTGTCTTATTTGGGTGGGTGTTTGAGACCATTAAGGTGGTTATTATTCCTTATTGTCCTTTGATTCACAACTTCTTTGTTAGAGCTCAATCTTGATGTGTTGGGTGGTCTATCTTTTAATAGTTTAGTTTTCCATCTTTGTGAAAAAACCCATTTTATATTATCTATTTATGGTTGGACATGGATAGGATTTTGTGTGTACTCAAATGACTAGGATTATGAAGTCTCTTGATAGACCAGTCACTGGGAGCTGTTGGTGTCTACTTTAATGAGACCGTCTATGGGTGAAACTCTATAGTGGGAATTCAAGGTTTCCATCGAATACTTGATCAAGGAATAAATCCTTTTCAGTTTTTTAATTTCTTGTTGTTGGTTGAATCATTGATGGATATTGATTGTGTTTTTTCATTTGGATTCATTGGTATGTTTTGGGTGTACCTTTCCTTAGATTTCGAATTATGCTCTTAGTGGTTCTTCATGGTTAGTGGTTGTAGTCTCTTATTTGGGTGAAGGGATGTGTTCTTGTTATTTTTCCATCTTGTGTCCCACCATTTTAGTAAAAATTTAAATGGTTGGGCGACCTATTCTAGGTCTCTGGACATTATTTGTATTTTCTCTCTTCTTAGTGATGTAGACATGTCATTTGGAGATGTATGATGTTCTTGGAGGATATACATTAAAAGTTCTTGTGAATATTGGTTATCTGTTCATTTTAATTTTTTCGTAGTGGTCCTCTATTCGGTGAATCTTCCTATATTTTGTGAATAGTCCACACAATAATTATTGTGTGGAATTTATTTTTTCTCATCATTATCAATCCTTCGTACTAGAATATTTATTCGGATAAAAAGAGGAACGATTGGAGAGAATTGTAACATCTCAGTATCTCTTTCATCAAAGTAATGCTCTTTGAGTTTTTTTATTTTCCTAAGGGGTCATAGGATGTCCTAGACTGTTAGAGAAGGTGTGGACGTGAACATGTAGGTTAAAAAGCTTCATGTGGTCCACTGAATGGCTGGTGAGGGTAATTGGCTAGGCAATGGGATTCACAATTGATACAAAAAAATTCTATATCCATCAACTAGCTGGTGGGTCTGTACTGACTAGCCAGTGGGATAACCTATTGTTATAACCTTTATACTATAACCATTTTCTAGCTGGTGAGGGCCAATATCTAGCCAGTGGTGTCGTTGTATATGAGGAAGCATCGAGGTAGTATGGTAGTTTCACCCCGATACCCCCCATTTATTTATTTTATCTTCTCCGTCAAGTTTAACTCAACCCACTCAATCCTTGAGAGCCCCTTTTTGTAGTTTGGCTCTTCTATCCTCATCACTTGGTGGATTGAAGTTTCATTCGAAATGGTGATCCTCTTTTGGTATTTATTTCTTTTCTTGAACTTTAATCTCTCTCCATCACTTGATTCTTTGTTCCTGGGGGCTATGGAAGCCTTGGTATTTACTAGACCTACATTTTTTTATGGGGAATTATGGTTATAGTATCTCTTTTAACTTTTATTTAGATCCCTTTTATTTGATTCAATGTTCTTCATTTGAGTAGACTCATTTATATTCATTGTGTTTTGATCCCAAATATTCCAAGTGGGTGTTTCCATACTATATCTTCTTTTTGGGATTCATGTGTTTCATGAATTCATATTTTATCCATTTGAATATGGTTAGACATGTTTTGATCATTTTGAAGCACAAAATAGCCCTATTAATGAAAATAATATATGGAATGGATGGTATCTTGTTGTGAATTAACCTTTTTCATTGAAATAAATTAGGTTTACCACTACCGTTTTTGGATTTGATATTATAAATAAAAAACATGGTTTAAAATAAAGATAATTTTATTCTTTAAATAAAATTCTAAATGGCTTGTAATGTGTTTGTTTATTGAATTTTTTGGGAATGATTTCCAAAATAAATTAAAATGTCTTGTTTTTAAATGGTTTATGGTATTGGTATTTTAAAAAATTGAGGGGGATTGATTGTCATTTTGAAAAAAATACCTTATATCTCAGCCACCATCCATTGTTTTTTGGGGGTGACTTTAATGTCATTTCCAACCCAAAGTAAAGGAAAGGTAGACTCCCATTCCAGAGGAATGCCATCATGGAGTTGTTTAAGTTCATGGCTGGGAAGGGCCTCATTGATCTCATCCTCTCAGGTGACAGTTTCACCTGGTGTAACAACTTCAGGGGCCATCACCGCTTATGGAGTCTATTGGATAGGTGTCTAGCCAACACGAAAGCCACTAAACTATTCTCAAATACAATGTTTTTCCATCTTTCTTGAGGTATTTTGATTCACTCCTCCCTCTTGGTTTCCATTTCTTCCTGGCATGATCATCAGGAACGGTTTCACTTCCACCAGTAGTGGGTTAACATCCTAGGGTACCAGGACATGGTTTTTGAAATATGGAATAAACCCTTGTAGGAGGATCGGGCCACCTTCAACCTCAGTGACCTCAACTCAAACCCCGATAGGTGCATGTTCGCCCCTTCCTCCTTAGGAGCCTTCACCACCTGGGACTGCTGTCGCATATGGGCTCCTTCCGAGTATTTTTATTGATGGAATGATACCTTTGGTTTATTGGATTATTAACACCAGTTTTAGATTTATGTGTGACTATATACTTATTATATTTTCTTATTATTTCTTACACACCACCACTTGAGTTGAGTAACCTGATTGAAATCCATATTGGTACTTTGGTTCTGATATGGATATGGTTTTTTATGTGTTTGTGACATGTGTATGTGTGGATATATGGGTGTTTAGGCATGATGATATTGAATATAGGGCAGAGACCTAGGAGTGGTATATGTATCATTCTTGATTATTCTGGTGTTTGGTCTGGGGTGATTTGAGGAAACTATAATGAATCTAAAGTAATTGTATTTAATGAAGATGAATAAATACTAATGGTTAGGCTCTATTAATCTCTATTTTTATAAAGAAGTGGTTCTCTTATACTATATTAGGAAGTCTTGTTTTGTGTACTTGAACCATAAATACTAATATTTGAGATTCAAATAGGATGAAGATGAATAAAGATTGAATGGATGTTAATCGTTTGACAGTAGAGTACGAGAACGGAGTGAAAGAGTACATCAAGTTTGAAAAGGATCACGCAAAGGATCATTATCAAATCCTTTGTCCATGTTTAAATTGTTTTTATTCTAGACTACTTACTCTAGAGGTCTTGGAGGAAAATTTGATATGTCACGGAATAGATCAGAATTATAAATGTTGGAATAAACACAGAGAAAAAGCGAATGTAGCTTCTGGCTAGGATAAAACTGTGTTTTATGGATCATCAGATATGAATACAAATATGGATAATGAAGAAGACCATATGAAGGATGTGATTACAGATGTCAATGATGATGAAGATCGTATTGAGGAAATGACAAAGACAATTGAATATGAACTCTGTGATTGCCCAAAATTGTTTCAGAAGTTAAAGAGTTGTGTAAAGACACCATTGTATGTTTCTTACACTAATTATACAACATTGTCAGCTGTACTGAAGTTGTATAAATTGAAATCAAGAAACAGATGGAGTGATGTCAGTTTTACGGAACTACTTTCTCTCTTGAATGACATTCTCCTGGAAGATAATGAGCTCTCAAGCCGGGCATATGAAGCTAGACGAATGCTACGCACGATGGGTATGATTTCTGAAAGAATACATGCCTTCCTAAAAGACTGTATATTGTTTCGCTAGGAGAACAAATCACTTACAGAATTCCCAAAGTGTGGTGCTTCTCAATACAATAAAGACAAATCCAATCCTAAGAAAGTTTTATGGTACATTCCAATCATTCTAAGGTTTATTCTTCTATATAGAAGTGAATAAACTGCAAGAAAATTGTCGTGGCGTGCATATAAAAAAAATAAAAATGGAAAATTATGTCATCCGATTGACTCTCCTCAATGGAAGAAAATTGATCATCAGTATCCTAAATTTGGAAAAGAGCCGAGAAACCTTCGACTTGCGTTATCTACAGATGGAGCGAATCCTTTTGGTTTTCAAAGTAGCACTCATAGTACATGGCCTGTTATGTTGGTAAATTATAACTTGCCACCCTGGTTATGCATGAAGTGGAAATTCATCATGTTATCTATGCTTATATCAGGACTAAAACAACCAGGTAATGATATTGATGTTTATTTGGATCCTTTGATCAAAGATTTATAGTTACTGTGGGATTCAGGTGTAATGTTGTATGATTCTTATAAAAGTGAATACTTCACGTTGAGAGCGATGTTGTATGGGAAAATAAATGATTTCCCTGCTTATGGAAATTTTTCAGGCTATAGCATTAAAGGAACTCAAGGGTGTCCCATGTGAGAAGAAGATACAGAATCAATTAGGTTGAAACATTCATTGAAATCTATGTTTCTAGGACATTGTAGATTTTTACCTCGTTGGAATAAGTACCGATCTTAGACGACATCATTCAATGGAAGTTCAGAACAATGTGCAACACCGTATCCACTAAAAGGTGATTAGTTGTTTGAGAAAGTAAAATATCTGAACACAGTTTTTGGTAAACCATTTTCAAAAAACCTTATGAAAATCGGTTGGAAAAAGAGATCAGTTTTTTTTTGAATTACCATACTGGAATTGTTTGTACGTCGGACATTTTCTTTATGTGATGCATGTGGAAAAAATTTATGTGACAGTGTTATCGGAATGTTGCTAAATTCCCCTGGAAAAACAAAAGATGGAATTAAGGAAAGTTTGGACATGGTTGACATGGGAATACGAGAAGAGTTGCCTCCCGTGAAGGGTGAAAATTGAATGTTTCTTCCTCCAGTTGCTTATACTCTTTCTAGGGAGGAGAGATATCAGTTTTGCAACTTCTTCAATGATGTAAAGGTTCAATAGGGGTACTCATCAAATATCAAGAACATTGTGTCAATGAATTATTTGAAGTTAAAAGGTTTGAAATCACATGATTTCCATGTTTTGATGCAAGTTCTACTTCTTATAGCTTTATGTTTCATTTTTTCCAAGAATGATCATCATACGTTAACCAAACTTTGTTTCTTTTTCAAATCTATATGTATCAAAGTTTTAGACCCGGTGAAATTTCCAACTATGGAAAAAGAAATTGTCAACATATTATGTGAATTAGAAATATTCTTCCCACCAACATTCTTTGATATGATGTTTCATTTGATGATTCACTTGGTGAGAGAGATTCTAATTTGTGGTTCTGTGCACTATAGATGGATGTATCCTGTTGAATGGTATATGAATATTTTGAAAGGGTATGTCAAAAATCGAAGTCGGACATAGGGTTGTATAGTGGATCAAAATATTGTTAAGGAAGCCATTGAATTTTGTACTGAATACCTATCTGATGTGAAAAGCATTGGTCTCCCGAAAACTCGTCACACTGGATGCATTGAGGGTGAGAGATTTTCTGGAAGAGAAGTTTTGAAAATCAGTATTACAGATCGGGCGCAGACCCATCTTTATGTTTTTCATAACAGTTGGGAGGTTTCTCCATATATTGAAACTCAAAAAGAAATTCTTAGTTAGTTGAATCCATCAAGGGATGAAAAATGGTTATCAGATACACATAATCACCAGTTTATAGGATGGTTTCAGGACCATATTTTTAAGCAGGTGGATGAAAATCCTAATTCAGTGTCAGAACGACTTCAATGGCTAGCCGCTAGAACAAGTTTGTATGTATTATCTTACAGTGGTTATGTAATTAATGGTTATACATTCTATACAGATAAACATGATGAAGATAGTTCCATGAAAAATAGTGGAGTTACACTAGTGGCTAAAGTGATGCATGTTTCTAGTAGTAAGGACAGAAATCCAATTTATGCAAATATGTCATACTTGGGCATTATCAAACTAATATGGGAGTTGGATTATACGACATTCCAATTGCTGATGTTTCAATGCAAATGGGTTTATAACAATAGTGGTGTTAAAATAGATGAATGGGGATTTGTGAAAGTTGATTTTGGTAAAGGAGGGTACAAATACGAATAGTTTATAATGGCATCACATGCGGTAAAAGTTTTTTATGTTCCATATCCCGGAAAACGAAAGTGGTCGATTGTTCTGTTATCATCCTAAACTACTGAAGGTTCCGATGAAAATTCAGTTGAGGACAATCCTTTTAGTGGTACGTCGCAATCATTTCTGAGTGATTCCAATGTAGATGATATTTTTTATGTTAGAGGAGAACACAATAACAGGATTTAGATAAACTATAGAGGTGTCAAATCCCTTCAACCTTTGAAAAAATTAAGAGAGTTCAATAAACATGTTATATTTTGTTTGTATTGTAGATCTTGTTATATCATGTTATTATGTTATCATTACTAAATTTATGTAATCTAAATTAATTTTCAACCACTTTTGTAGATAATGACTTCTGCACATTCGGGTGCTCCTAACCTTGAGGCTGAACAAGTCTCGCAAGCTGCTGCTGCTCCTTCTGCTCCTATATATCCTGCTGCTCCTGCTTCTACTCCTGCTGCGGCTCATGTTTCTCTTGTTGCTCCTCCTACTGCGGCTCCTGCTGCTCCTACTGCTCCTGTTGCGGCTGCTGCTACTCCTGCTGTTGTGGATTCTGTTGCTCCAAGTGTTGAGGTCCAACAACCATCAGAACATTCCTTTGATACCATTTCAGATGTACATATAGTTGATGTTGATATCAATGAAATGGTTGGTAATGAAGGACTGACGTCACAGAAAACAAATGTGCGTCGTATTTTGACGGTGTTAGCCAAAATTCTTAAAGGGAAAAGAAAAGGCATCAAATTTGAAGTCGGATGGAATGCATGAGGCCAACATGTGAATCCCAACAAGGATATTTTTCGAAGCTACATTGGAGTTGTCACTCGGCAACGCATTCCGATTGACATAGATTCATGGAACCATGTTGTATCCGGGCTGAAGCTTGTGATCTAGGAAGAAATTAGGGTAAAATTATGAATTTATTTCTTTAATTTAGTAGAAAATAAAATAATGAAACAATGTCTTACTCTTCTCAATCTCTTGCATATCACATTTATAGTAGATGATTCACACAAGGATTATGTACTAAGGCTTAAAGGAAGGATTCATCAAGGTTTTCGCACTATTTTAAAAAGACATCACCTGAAAGATTCCAAAGGTAAAATAAACCCACACCCACCCATTGTCTATGCTAACCTGATATCCCAAGAAGCATGGGATGTATTTATTGTCAACCATGGGGATGAGAAATTTTAGGTACATTGTGGGTGATAATACGTTGTTTGATGATACCAGTATTCATCACTTTGATTGTCAATATTTCATTTATGAAACAGAAACTCTGTACTGAAAATAAGAAATGTGCATCAAAACCAACATACCCCTATCATAAAGCAAGGATGGGGTACGCTTCATTAGAAAAAAAATGGTACGTATTTCAAATTTACAGAAATATTGTTAGGTGACAATAAACAACATCATAATTATATTTCTATGTTTATATGTAGATTGATGAGTCTAAAACCAAATGCACTTCCATCCCACGTCATCTGCTATGTAAGGAGGCACGTGTGAACAAAGAAGGGAAGTTAGTAGATGAGAACACACATAAAGTGTGGGAAATATATGTAATTATGACACGATGATAAAAAAGATTTGTTTTAAATTGCTATTACAAAAAAATAATTAATTATTTTTGTATATCCAACAGTCACAGGAATCAGCTACTCCTGTAGAAAATACAGACCTATTATCGATGTCTTTGAAGCAGCTAGAAAAATAAGGTCGTGTTAGAGGTGCAGGGTTTGGGGTGACACCCCGAGTATATTTTGAGAAGAAGAAAAAAACGGATGATACAAATGAAAAATTGGAACAAATGAGCGAAAAAATAGCAACCCTTGAAGAATGATTGCAATGGCAGGGAGAGTTGCTAGCAACTTTTATGGGTGATAAGTAAAAGGAGGACACAACTCAGGAACAACCAGCGAGTGAACATCCCGCCCCACCCCCGACCAGCTTTGAGGTGAGCCACTCACCTCAAAGAACTATCTTAGCCGTGGTATTCAATATTCTAATAATTGTTCCCATGAAATGCGAATCTAACAAACATTGATAATTTTTCTGTACTGATCTTCTACATGGTGATAATGATTTTGATTTATATCTGTCAACACTCACCTATCACCTTGTAGCAAGGGCTACAGTGTTCAATATCCCAGACATCACACTGCATAATAGACCACTTCTGAAAGATCATCTGAAAGTGACGATTACTATAACTCATGAGCCAAATGCAGAGCTACCTATTCCACTTGATGATGATGATATTCATACATTTGAAAAGGCTATTGGTACATTCATTGCATGGACGTCACAACTTGTAAGAGTACATGCGTACAAAAAGGTATTTATTTCCTTTTTTTCAAGCTGAACCCTTAATAATTAATGAAAAAAGGTTCTGAACCATTGATTGTGGTTATAGACGGAGAAAGGGAAGGGGGTGACAAATGTCGGCTCAAAACCATCTAAAGGATCGACCAACCGATCCAAAGGAGCTACTGAAAGCACAATAACACCACCTGTTCTCTATCCACATTACTAGCATTGAAGACTCATGTGGATACGAAGCTAAAAGATGGTAATAGTCATATAGTGGTTTTCGAAGAGAATATATATAGAGAGGAAAGTCAAGATTTCGTTGCTGCTGAAAATGTAAATGAGATCCTTGAAAATGGTTGGCTAGGCATCATAGTTGTAAATGTATATATGAGGTATGTTTCCATGAATTTATTTTCTAAAATCTAGTCTAATGTGAAAATTATGACTAAATGCATTTTATATTGTTGACTGACGCATTTATGAAAAACAATTGAAGGAATTTTCCCATGAGACAAGATTTGGACTCATTAGTCCTCATATCACATCAACACACCTAACAAAAACAGATCCATCAAAAAGGGATTCAATAGTGAATGGATTAATGAAAACATTTGAAAGCAAGATTACAGATGATAGAATTTTTCTAATACCAACGATGAAGGGGTAATACTCTACGATTAAAGCATATCAATTATATTTTCACTTATTTTATTACTTATTCCTTTTTGTGTTTTTAGGCAACATTGGTTTCTAATTGCGGTGAACTTGGATACTCCAAAGATTTATTTTCTCGATTCAAAGCCAGGATATCCATCAAACCGACCATACATGATGGATTTTTTGAATCTTTAAGACACTACATCTTAAATTTTAGGTGTAAACATCAAGTAATATAATTTATATAATATTTTACTGAGTATTATGTTATGATAGGGTAGTGTATCATTATCTTCTAAAAAAGGAATGGGGACAAGGGCTAAGCATAAGGAGGCGATCAAGTACTACGTCTGGACAAATATCAGGGTATATATAATAAAATTTCACTATCCAAACACATCTCAACACAAGTTACTTATTCTCCTAATGATCAATTTTTTTCAGTGTCCAAAACAAACAAACGATAATGATTGTGGTTATCATGTTTTCAAATTTATGAAATAGATCGTTTTTAATCAACAAACTAGCATCCCTAAAGAGGTATTTTTAAAAACAACTACTAGTTTGTTTAAGTTATTTATTAATTATTTATTTTTATATTTTGCAGTACTACTCTGACTACTGAAAATCCTCATACTCCCAAGACAATATAGATGTGTTCAGAAATGAGTGGGTTGCATACCTGGTGGAATATTGTACACAAATACAATGAAGATCTGACTTGGGGACATGTACAATTGGTGGTCATTTTTGAGAGGGGTTAAGAGGATCAAAAGATGAAACATTGTTGTATGTAAATGTTTTTAGAAAAATTGTAATTGTTATTAAATAAAACATCCTTTCTCCAATGAGTCATTTTCCCATTTTAATAGATGATATTCACCAGCAACATGCAAGAATGTTGAACCACTCAAAGGGTCTCTATTTTGTATAAAATGGAAACGATTTTAAGTGAAAACAACAACTGACCTATGGAAATCTGACCAAAAAAATTCGTATTGTGTTGATCCTTTAGAAGAATGATCCATGGGTCCTTTGTGATGTATACAAGTCATTCCTTCCTCAATATGAGGCATGGTGTGGCCGCTATCACTCAAAGGGTCTCTCTTTTGTTTAAAATGGACACAATTTTAATTGAAAACAACAACTGTCCTTTGAAAATCTGACGAAACGCATTCGGACTGCCTTGATATTTTATGATAATGATCCAAGGGTCCTTATTGAGATGTAAAATTCATCCCCACATCAATCCGAGGTACGGTGTGGCTGCTAGCACTCAAAGGGTCTCTCTTTTGTTTAAAATGGACACAATTTTAATTGAAAACAACAACTGACCTATGAAAATCTAAACAAACGCATTAGGATTCCCTTTATATTTTATGGGAAAAATCCAAGAGTCCTTGGTAACATGTACGAGTCATCCCCACCTCAATCTGAGGCAGGGTGTTACCGGTACCACTCAAAGGGTTTCTATTTTGTTTAAAATGGACACGATTTTAAGTGAAAACAACAACTGACCTACGAAAATCTGACCAAACACATTCAGATTGTATTGATCTTTTAAGAGAACAATCCAAAGGTCCTTTTGGATGTGTACGATTCAACGGCTCTTCAATATGAGTCACATTGTGGCCGGTACCACTCAAAGGGTCTCTATTTTGTTTAAAATGGACACGATTTTAAATGAAAACAACAACTGGCCTATGAAAATCCAACCAAACGCATTAGAATTTCCTTGATCACTTATAAGAATGATACAATGGTCCTTGGTGACATGTACGAGTCAACACCGCCTAAATATGAGGCATGGTGTGTCCGGTACCACTCAAAGGGTCTCTATTTTGTTTAAAATGGACACGATTTTAAGTGAAAACAACAACTGACGTACGAAAATCTGAACAAATGCATTCAGATTTTGTTGATATTTTATGATAATGATCCAAGGTTCCTTTGTGACATGTAAGAGTCAAACCCACATCAATCTGAGGCACGGTGTGTCTAGTACCACTCAAAGGGTCTCTCTTTTGTTTAAAATGGACACAATTTTAATTGAAAATAACAACCGACCTATGAAAATCTGACCAAATGATTTGTATTGTCTTGATCCTTTTGGAGAACAATCCACGGGTCCTTGGTGAAATGTAAAAGTCAACCCCGCCTCAATATGAGGCATGGTGTGGCGGGTACCACTCAAAGGGTCTCTATTTTGTTTAAAATGGACACAATTTTAAGTGAAAACATCAACTGAGGTACGAAAATCCAACCAAATGCATTAGGATTGTCTTGATACTTTAGGATAATGATCAACCTGTCCTTTGTGATGTGTACGAGTCAACCCTGCCTCAATATAAGGCATGGTGTGGCCGCTATCACTCAAAGGGTCTCTCTTTTGTTTAAAATGCAAACAATTTTTAATTGAAAACAACAACTAACCTATGAAAATCCAACCAAAAACATTCTGATTTCCTTTATCTTTTATAATAACGATACAAGGGTCCTTGGTGACATGTAAGATTCATCCTCGCCTCAATTTGAGGCACGGTGTAGCTATAACCACACAAAGGGTCTCTCTTTTGTTTAAAATGGACATGATTTTAATTGAAAACTAAAACTGACCTATAAAAATCCAACCAAACACATTCTTATTGCCTTAATATTTTATGATAATGATCCAAGAGTCCTTGGTGACATGTAAAAGTCATCTCTGCCTCAATTCGAGGCACGGTGTGGCCAGTACCACTCAAAGGGTCTCTATTTTTTTTTTAAATGGACACGATTTTAAGTGAAAACAACAACTGACATATGAAAATATAACCAAAAACATTCGGATTGTCTTGATCCCTTAGGAAAATGATCCAAGGGTCATTTGTGATGTGTATGAGTCAACACCGCCTCAATAAGAGGCACGGTGTGGTCGATACCACTCAAAGGGTCTCTATTTTGTTTAAAATGGACATGATTTTAAGTGAAAACAAAAACTGACGTATGAAAATCCGACCAAATGCATTTGTATTGTCTTCAACCATTAGTAGAATGATCCAAGGGTCCTTTTTAATGTGTACGAGTCAACCCCGCCTCAATCCGAGGAACTTTGTGGCCGCTAGCACTCAAAGGGTCTCTCTTTTGTTTAAAATGGAAACGATTTTAAGTGAAAACGACAACTGACCTACAGAAATCTGACCAAACGCATTTAGATTGTATTTATCCTTTAGTATAATGACCCACTAGTCCTTTTTGACATGTACTAGTCATCCTAGCCTCAATCTGAGGCACAGTGTGGATGGTATCACTCAAAGTGTCTCTCTTTTGTTTAAAATTGACACAATTTTAATTGAAAACAACAACTAACCTACGGAAATCTGACCAAACACATTCATATTCCATTGATACATTAGGAGAACTATCCAAGGGTCCATTGTGACTTCTACGAGTCATCTATGCCTCAATTAGGGGCACGGTGTGGCTGGTACCACTCAAAGGGTCTCTCTTTTGTTTAAAATGTACACGATTTTAATTGAAAACAACAACTGACCTACGGAAATCTGACCAAATGCATTAAGGTTTTGTTGATCCTTTAGGAGAACCATCCACGGATCCTTTTTGACATGTAAGTGTCATCATCGCCTCAATATAAGGCACGGTGTCGCCGCTAGAACTCAAAGTGTCTCTCTTTTGTTTAAAATGGACACAATTTTAATTGAAAATAACAACTGACCTATGAAAATCCGACCAAAAGCATTCGGATTGCCTTGATATTTTATGAGAAGGATACAAGGGTCCTTGTTGACGTGTATGAGTCATCCCCGCCTCAATCTGAGGCCTGGTGTGCCCGCTATCACTCAAAGGGTCTCTATTTTGTTTAAAATGGACACAATTTTAATTCAGAACTACAACTGACCTATGAAAATCCAACCAAACTCATTCGGATTGCCTTGATCTTTTATTAGAACGATACAAGGGTCCTTTTTGATGTGTATGAGTCATCCCTGCCTCAATCCGAGGCATGGTGTGGCCGGTACCACTCAAAGGCTCTCTATTTTGTTTTAAATGGACACGATTTTAAGTGAAAACAACAAAGGATGTACAAAAATCCGACCAACGCATTCAGATTGTCTTGATCCTTTATGAGAATTATCCACGGGTCCTTTTTAATGTGTATGAGTCAACCCTTCCTTAATCCGAGGCACGGTGTGTCCGCTAGCACTCAAAGGGTCTCTCTTTTGTTTAAAATGGACACGATTTTAAGTGAAAACAACAACTAACTAATGGAAATCAGACCAAACACATTCAGATTATGTTGATCCTTTAGGAGAACGATACAATGGTCCTTTGTGACATGTATGATTCTTTCGCACCTCAATCTGAGGTACGGTGTGGCTGATATCACTCAAAGGGTCTCTCTTTTGTTTAAAATGGACACAATTTTAATTGAAAACAACAACTGACCTACAGAAATCCGACCAAACACATTCATATTTCCTTGATTCTTTAGGAGAATGATCCACGGGTCCTTTGTGACATCTACGAGTCATCCCCGCCTCAATCCGAGGTATGGTGTGGCCGGTACCACTCAAAGGGTCTCTCTTTTGTTTAAAATGGACACGATTTTAATTTAAAACAACAACTGACCTACGGAAATCTGACAAAACACATTCGGATTATATTTATCCTTTATTAAAACGATCCACGAGTCCTTTGTGACTTTTAAGAGTCATCCTCACCTCAGTCTGAGTCATGGTGTGGCCGCTAGCACTCAAAGGTCCTCTCTTTTGTTTAAAATGGACACAATTTTAATTGAAAACAACAACTGGACTATGAAAATCTAACCAAACGCATTCGGATTTCCTTGATATTTTATGAGAATGATAAAAGTGTCCTTGGTGATGTGTAATAGTCATTCCTACCTCAATATGAGGCACGGTGTGGCCGCTAGCACTCAAAGGGTCTCTCTTTTGTTTAAAATGGACAAAGTTTTAATTGAAAACAATAACTGACCAATGAAAATTTGACCAAACACATTTGGATTTCCTTTATCTTTTATGATAACATTACAAGGGTCCTCGGTGGCATGTACGAGTCATCACCACCACAATATGAGGCACGGTGTGGCCGGTACCACTCAAAGGGTCTCTATTTTGTTTAAAATGGACTCTATTTTAAGTGAAAACAACAACTAACGAACGAAAATCTGACCAAACGCATTCAGATTGTCTTGATCCTTTAATAGAATGATCCAAGGGTCCTTTTTGACATGTACGAGTCAACCCCACCTCAATCCGAGGCATGGGGTGGCCGCTAGCACTCAAAGGG
Source organism: Viscum album (assembly GCA_963277665.1). NCBI lineage: Eukaryota > Viridiplantae > Streptophyta > Magnoliopsida > Santalales > Viscaceae > Viscum > Viscum album. Next base: position 402,883,978 of record OY728130.1, read on the forward strand.
TCTCTCTTTTGTTTAAAATGGACACGATTTTAAGTGAAAACAACAACTGACCTACGTAAATCTGACCAAACGCATTCGGATTGTGTTGATCCTTTAGGATAATGATCCAATGGTCCTCTGTGATGTGTAAAAGTGATCCCAACCTCAATCCGAGGTACAGTGTGGCTGATATCACTCAAAGGGTCTCTCTTTTATTTAAAATGGACACAATTTTAATTGAAAACAACAACTGACCTATGGAAATCCAATCAAATGCATTCAGATTGCCTTGATACTTTATGAGAATTATCCACGGTTCTTTTGTGACAACTAATATTCATCCCTGCCTCAATCCGAGTCACGGTGTGGTCAGTACCACTCAAAGGGTCTCTCTTTTGTTTAAAATGGAAACAATTTTAATTGAAAACAACAACAGACCAACGGATATCCAACCAAACACATTCGGATTGTGTTAATCCTTTAGTAGAATTATCCACGGGTCCTTTATGATGTGTAAGAGTCATCCCTGCCTCAATCTGTGGCACGGTGTGACCGGTATCACTCAAAGGGTCTCTCTTTTGTTTAAAATGGACACAATTTTAATTGAAAACAACAACTGACCTATGAAAATCCGACCAAATGCATTCGGATTGCCTTGATATTTTATGAGAACGATCCAAGGGTCCTTGGTGACATGTAAGAATCTTAATTAAGTGTTTTATATATTTTTAGGTAAATAATTTGTCCAACCCATGTTATCCTCAAACTGAAAGGGTTCAAGCCACATAGAAAATACATTAGGGTTATGGGGCATTAAATTCCATAAAGGGTATACAACATGGATGGATTGTGGAATAAAATCTATTTAATTGTTAGCATAGAGGTAAGTGGATGAGTAGAAGAGAATATTGGGACATTAGTATATTATGTGCACTAATGGATGAGGGACATCACTTGTGTGTGTCGTATTGTGAGGTTGTATGATTCCACTAACTATAATATGACATGATTATAAATATAAAGTCAGGGGAACAAGTATATGGAAGTGTGATCCCATGTAATTATCATATGTTGGATGAGGTGAGATTAGGGGATTGTAAATTACAAAAAAAATCCTTTCAACACTCACCACTCATGTTCCCTTAATCATACATTCCCTTGATGAAACTGTCGTAGCCTACCACCCTCAAAATTACTATGCCACTAGGGTATCTCAGTTTATTTTTACATATATTCTAATGAGATAGCTCATCATCTAGCCAAAATTATATTATCAATGTCATTATATGACGTGGATGACATCTAGAGACTGGGATGACCCCCATGAATTTCATATATTGTGAAAAATCCATGAATGATAACATGAACTAAATTAGAGAACTATGATGTCCAAATAAATAAATAAAAGTGGAATATCCATCGTGAAACCATTTCTGGTTTTGTTGGGTCATAGTATCACTATGGAAGCTTTAGGTAAAAATATGTGGCATTGGATAATTAACACACAATACATCGCGGGCTTGACCATTGTGTCATCACAACCATGGGGCTTGAACCGAAGGTTGTGGATACACTATATAAATTACATAGAAAAATTTGGATAATTTTAACCAGATTTTACGATAATAATCTCTGATATATTGTTTAAATTATTCCATAGAGGTTACAAATGTGGTAGTGTTGCGTTTTTCAAGGATAAGGGGTCCACAACATTATTCTTTCTGATGGGCCATGGGTAAATAAAGAATGATAACATAAATTCTTCTACATTGTAGATACTAACCACCCTAGTGAGGTTTTGAATATGGAATTTGATTGTTTTTTTGGATGAAAGAGTTATTATCAAGGGGGATATGGATTTACCAACTCCAGGAAGAGGCATTCATGATGGGAATCAGATTCCATAACGGGTATCCCCCCCCCCGTTTCTGTCAATTTTGTAAAATCTGTTTCAATATAATATAAAATACTCAATATCCATGTGATTTATAAAATATACATCCCATTTACTTCGAGAAAATTATGGAAACCTATGAATTAGGGCCTCATATTCCTAGAATAATGATCGAGAACTCCAAAAAACAAAGATAACCTTCTAATGAATATAAATTGTGATATGAATAAATATAAAGAAGAATGGGAATGTATAACAGATATAAAATGAATTAAAAAGAGAAAGGGGATATAATAGATTAATACATATATAAATATGATGGGAAAGCTACTATAAAAAGGGGAAGACAACATGATAACTCTGATGGGGGAAGATGTGGAGAAGGCTTGGATGTTGAATTAGCTTCTTTCTTCTATGGATATCTTATGTGTTGTACTTTTTTATTCTAATAATGTATTATACCTCTCAAAACTACATTATTTATTCTTTAGAAGATGGGTGGAGATTATGAGTTATTGGTAAGGGATGGTGACCTTTTAGAGATTCTATAGTAAAAAGGGTTAAATAGATAATTTTATGTACTTAATTAACTTATGAATTATGTGTTAATGGTGTACGGGTATACTTGTTGTATGGGTATACTTGGTCTAATTAGATTATGATTTATGTATTAATTTCGTATGGGTATACTTGCTTTAATTAGCTTATTGAGATGCTGATTTATTTTTCAGGTGTTTGGGTGTGCAGCTGCAGATTTTTTCGTAGCTGCAGACAGGGCATTTATCAGTGCTAAAGAAGCGCTGATAAAGGATCCGTTTATCAGTGCTAAATAAGTGCTGATAAAACACTCATTTATCAGAACTCTTTTAGCGATGATAAAGGGTTGTTTTATCAGTTCTCCTTTAGTGCTGATAAAGTCTACCTTTATCAGTGCGTTTTTATTGCTGATAATAGTTTCCTTTATCATTTCTTTTTTAGTGCGAAGAAAGTACCCCTTTATCAGTGCTCAGTAAGTGCTAATAAATGGTACCCCCCCCCCCCTTATCAGCGCCGAGCTTTACAGCGCTTCTTTAGCACTGTTAAATCCTGTTTTTGTTGTAGTGATCCTAGAAGAATATAGCTGTATAATGTGGCATGTGTCTCAATGAAGAAAAATTAAGACAAATTTACTTTACAGATTTTTTAACTTTTAAACCATAAACCCCATGAAAGATAGATAAAAAATGGGTATGTAAATAAACATAAATTTATGAATAAAAAATATAAAGTACAATTATATTCATTATATATACTAAAAAATAAACAAGTGGTGAATATGGCATAATACTCGCAGAAATAAAAGTGAGACTAGAAATCCCCTTACTATATGAGTAACTTCAAAATCATGATCCCCATGAAATAGTAACATCAATTAAAAGTTTTAATATCATTAAATAAATTAAATTCATTATATAAAATTTTTCAGGTCATTATATATACCACACAATAATAATAAGTGGTGAATATAGCATATATCACCCATAAATAAAAGTGAAAAGAGAAAACCCTTACCTTCAGTCTTACCTTTATTTATACATGTTAAAACCTCCTATATAATAAATATAATTTTATTATAAATATAACATAAAACCATATTTTTATAAATAAAATCATATATTATTTTATTATGACTTGATACAACCTGTTTATTAACAATTCCATGTTAATGGTATATTTCAGGTAAAAACTGATTTGTTTTTTTTTTACATATATGTTTTGACTTGTTATTCTTGATCCACTAACTTAGATCTTAATTTAATTGTTTATAAAATTTTAAACATGACATAAATATCATATATATTAATTTTATAATAATTGTCTATAAAATATATAAATAAAAAATAAAATACATTGTTCAGGGAGACGGTAGGTCATATGTACGCTTGAACGTTGTTTCTATTTTCGTGGATTATCAAATGAAATGAAATTAAATTAAATATTTATATATATATATATATATATAATTAAATAATCATTACTATTTAATATTTATCATTTAATTTTACTAAACCCATCCTTAATACATTCAATGTAAAGTGTCAAAAAATAACATCACTTTGAACAGAAGGTAGTCCATACGTCTACAAACGAAGTTATCGTATTTACAAAAAATGGAAATCATGAAGTTATGTGTTATAAAAAAATTAAATAAGTATTAATAGAACATAAATATAAGATATATAATATAAAAATATATTTTCCATCATAATTCCCAACTATGATAGGTGGTAATGGAAAAATCAACGACATCTTTTCACGAGGCGGTAGTTCACCGTACACGAATGATAAATTCATTACCCATTAAATGGAAGTATTTGTGAGTGTAGGTATAAAACATAACATAAAAAATCTTAGTATATTTATGATACTTATTTCATTATATAATAATTAAATAATAATAATTTAATTGGTGGAGAAATATATAAAATATAAATCGATGTTGAAGAGTGTTTCCTCTATTTCGGGTAACTCCTTTTGGTTTGCACCAAAGGGCTTCCTTGGTTGGATTTATGCGCAAATTGAGTACTATAGGTTTATAGGAGGAATTTTTTGAGCTTATTTTGTCAGGTTTTGGATGATTCAAAGTGTCATTAGAGGTGTGAGGAATGTGAATAGTGAATTTCTTTTTATATCGGAGGGATAGCATTCTTGTAATTACTAAAAGGTAAACACTATTGTGAGGCCTTACCTACCTCATGTGATTAAAAAATGAAAAATAATGGATTAAATTGGAATTATTGTCAATAAAAACCTACACCACACAAAAATACGTGCATTTTTATAATTTTTTCTATAACTTCAGAGTTTCTCCACTTTTATCATTCCTGTTTTTATTAAGGTAAACAGATTTATAACCAATGTAATTTGACCATTAAAACTAAATTAAAGTTATAAATATTATAAAATTTATACCCCGTTATTCTAAAATAGTAAATATAATTTATAAAATAAAAATATCATATGTGTTGGAAATTAATTTTAACAAAAATGCATGTAACGCACAAAAGCATTGCTTCAAATATAACTATGCTAACAAAGTTTTTAATTTTTATGGTTCAATATGTTTATTATTAAATATAAATTAGACCTTTATTGAACCATATTTTATATTTATTATCACTTAAATATTACTTGGTATAAGATAATATTTTTAGTAATTTTAACTATTTAATAAAATATCATTTATTTTATTCAATTATTAACTCAATAATCTATGCATTGGCATTTATTAATGTAATTATATCATATATAAAAATTAAATATAAATTATTATGATATAAATAACTCATTTATAGTCTAAAATAATATTTATAACTAAACCGATGTAGCTTCTTCCCTGCTCTAAATTTTTATAAGTGTTAAAGGCAAACAAGGTTCCTTTTTTCTATTTCCTTAATTAACTTATTATATAGGTCACTTTCCTGGAATAATATCCCAATAATTCATCTAAATAGTGCCTAATGTATTTAGGGTAAAACTATGTTCATCCAATGGGTGCTTTACAAGTTTTTGGTCATTTATACACCTTATATTCTAAGTTTAATCATTAAGTAAGCTTGTTCTTACCTTAATAATTGTAATAAATTTTAATTGTTTTTACTAATAATTTCATTCAAAAAATTAATTAAATACTATAAAACCAAAATTTTCATATTTATTCAAAATATATATATCTATTTTTTAAATTCAATTCACAGAAGTGGCTAAAATTAGTTTAAAATTAATCCTACAGACGCTGCAAGACAACGGGTTTTTAAGGAGAAAGGTTCAAAAGATTGAATTGTTTTTATATCCAATTTTAATGCGAAATTTGTTCAAATGACCAAAATTTTATTAATTTATATAAAATTTATATAATTAAAATTTAATGTCAAATTAAAATGTGATTTAACTATATAAATAAATTAGATGAAAAATTGGTTTTCAATTAAAATTCAGTATTTTCACCATTAATCTAAAAATGAAATATTTCAGAAAAACCCAAAAATTAATTCTAAGATAATTTGTACATTATGAATTAAAATTTTATGTTTATTTTATCTAATTAAATTTCTAAAATTGTCTCAAATTATTTTTATTATTTTTCATAGAAGTACATAAAAAAGAGTTCATTTGAGAAAATAGTATTCCCAAACATATAAAGACTATACCAAAACTTATATATTTTATCATTAATATGTTTATTTATATAAAACCAATATAAATAATGTTTAAAAATTATTTATTAAAATTCAAATAACTATTTTTTATTTTTATGTTATAATTATCTCATTTATATAATTATAATAATAAAATATTATTTAATAGAAACATGGTGTTGCATGTAACGCAAACCAATTCAGTGATGTGTGTAGCGCTAGATTATCTTGGGGTATTTTATAATGAAATATAAACTTGGTGTATCATACCAAGAAATAATAACTTGGTGCTTTCTTATAACATAAAAAATATTTAGTGTTGCATGAAATGAAATATATTAAAAAGTTTAAATAAATTCAAAAATTTCACAAAATATAAGGGTGTTACACTCTACCCCCCTTAAAATAGATTTCTATATCAAATTTCTCTAGGTTATCAAAGGTTTAATACTTGAAATTTACTTTTATATAACCCCACATCATAAAAATTAATACTAAAACTCCCTTTAAAAAAATAAAGTTATGACCATAAGGGTTAACCAAAGTTACAAATAACTAGGTTTCCATTTAGGATAACATAGGTTGCATGTGAAAACAAATACATGGAAGAAAATCATAAATAATTATAGATATCAATAATGATCACTAATCACAAGATAGTGGGTGATCTAGAAAAATTTACAACCACAAAACCATAGACTGAAGAAGAGTGAAAGATTTCATTAATATCATCAAAAATAATGATAATAATAAAATATTTTATTTCAAGACCCTTATCCTAAAGTTGAATAATTTTTATGATAATATATACTTAATTTATTTCATCATAGTCTCACCCTTTTTTATTCCTTGATATATTTCCACTTTTTTTCTTAATCAAATAAATGAAGGTGAATTTGTTATGCCTAAAGAACTAACGGATCATAAGATGCATAAATAGAATGGTAAGTCGTTCCATATATCTTCAGTTAGCATCATAGAAAAATGGATAGCATGGGTTATTCAACATGCATAAAACCTCACATGTTGAGATAATACTTTAGTCTCTAAACCCTCATTCAAAGTTTATCATAAACCATTTCCTAAATGTTCAACCTTATAAGACTTCTAAAAGATAAATGCCTAAAACTTTAGAAATAAAGTCACTAAATTTCTAAGAAAACATAACATTTATCACTCATATACCATAAAATATTTCTTGTTTTTTACATAACAAACACATTAATACCTTCATCAAGTATTCTCTTTAAATATGGTAATAACCTGAATTACCATAATTCCTTATTGAAAACATGCATTTTTCCTTATTACAATGTTTATTGAATATATTCCTTAAATCCAAAAAATTGTAAACTTCATCCATGATAACATAGACCACTTTTTAACAAATCCATAGTTAATTCTAAGGTAATCGGAACCATCCAATTTACTTATTCATATCCAACACAAATTTATCCAAACATCATTCTCTCAACATCAGGAACATATTAAGGGTCACCTTCCCCTAATCAAAATATCACATTTCCATTAAATAACTTTTCTAAGTCTTCATCACCATTCAACATATCCTTTTAAATCTTTAAGGAAAAACTTATAATGAAAATACTTCTATATTTCATGATTCATAATATTTTAAATTAAAAAACATATGCACTTCAATTATCCAACTTTATTCTTAAATCACTACTCAATATTAATAATCTTATTCCTTAACACTCCTTTCTTATTATACGAAATATGAATCATGTTTAAAGTTTCATCAACCTCAATATAATTATGTTTCTTATGTTTAATGTAAACAATACAATTATAACACCCCATAACTTTCAGATGTTATTTTTGGTCCCTTTATCTTTAGAAGCATAACCAATACCTGTACCTCCCTCTAGATTCTATTTATGATATTTACAATTAGGAAATTTATTTTCATAATTGTCATACTTTCCACATATGAAACATTAAATTCTAACCATTTTACTTTTAGTTCCCACCATTGACTAAAACCCAAAAGCAGAGGGTGATAAACACTTATCATAGAATAAAACCACATAATCAGGAAAAATTTCTTATATTATGCCTAAATCATGACACCAACTTTTAAATATATGACACCATAAGCTTTTCCATAGGTAAATCCCTAGTCATATCCATATAAATATTCCAAGGGATCTCACTAAAGTTTTCTCATCCAAGTTTCTAAAGGTTGACTAAACCTTTCCATCGATGCCAACTATAGAGAAATGGACTTAACATATATGGATATTACATCATTTTAGATGATTTTTAATAAAATTACAAAAATAAATTCAAAAATACTATAATAGTTTAGGTTCTTTGGGAATTCTGAAAAAAATACTCTAACTGGGTGAAAGATCTTCAATATCTCCCATAAAGATCTTCCCCTTTAGTACTCATACTTAAAACCTTTCTTAATAACCTAGGTAAAGGAAACATAATAAAGGGGTGAGATTAGATTATCAATAAGTGTAAAAAAAAGTATATGCATAAGAATAACACAATCATAAGAGTGTGAGAATATTAGCATAACCTGAAAAATCATACCCTACATATCAAAGAACATAAACATGAATTAGGGAACAAATATTGGCAGTTCATAAGACATGAATCATAAGGAAATCAAGAGAATAATCCATTGAATCATAACGTAATAATAATACATGGGATTGTGGAAGAGGCATAAATATATAAAAAAAATTCCATAGTATTCAAGGCATCCCTACCAAGGCCATCTTTGTGAACCAAGTCCATTACTGAACAAGGTTCACTCCCCATTCTAGCCTAGTATTACTGAATCAGGTTTAGTTCCAAATATAACCTTGTATTACTGAATCGGTTTCACTTTATATTCTATAATTTTCATAATAAACTGAGTTCACTCCTCATTCTAGCCTTGCCATACTGAACTGAGTTCACTTCCCATTCCAGCCATGTCATACTAAATCGAGTTCACTTTCCATTCCAGCCCCATCATAATACACTAACTTTACTTCTTATTCTATCCCTGGAATACTAAATCAATTTAACTCCTTATTCATTCCCTATAATAATCTTGAGATATACATATTTACCCAATTAATTGGAGGGAGATATAGGTCACACCGATTATAAAATAAAATCATACATTCATGTGCCACAAAATAATAAAACATTCATCAACTCATAAACCATAAAAAGAAATGGGTTTTATAAATATAATATCATGAAATGAAAATGATGTTATAAAAATTTCATCCTATAATAACATGTGGAAAATGGATAGGATTATCAATAATTTAATCACAAAAAAACTCATGAAAAGAAGTTCATTTCATAAGCATTTTATCATGTTGTAACCTGTGGAAGAGAAACAGGTTTCATAAGAAACTCATCATCATAAATAAAACCATTAAAATAAATAATAATATTGTTTTCCTTTTATATCATCCCCAATAAATCAGGAAAAATTCCAAGTATTTTATCTTATATAGAAAATAATTTTTAAAATATCATTTAAAAAAATTAAAGAAAATAACCTTGACACATTTCAAAGTGTCCCATGCCACTTTGAAATATTTGAATCACAATCTCCATAAAATTTTAACATTACATGAAGATTATAATATCATAAAAATAAGGTTATTAATGATAAAACATATAAAATTTTATAATATACACATCTTAGAATAATATAGGTGTATAACATGGCAATTGTCTCAATGAAGGAAAATTGATACAAAATTACTTTATCGATTTGGTAAATTTTGAATCATAAACCCCATGAAAGATAGATCATAAAATGTAAATTTAAATTCCAATAAGTTTAAGAATAATAAACATATAATACATTCAAGGGTATTATATACACCAAATAAAATAAATGAGTGGTGAATATGGTGTAAGTCTCACAGAAATAAAAGTTATACTAAAAATCCCCAAACTACATGTGTAACATTTAAATTGTGATCCCCATGAAATAATAACATAAATTAAAATTTTTAATTTCATGAAATAAATAAAATTTATTATATAACATTCCAAAGGTCATTATATAAACCACACAACAAGAATAAGTGGTTAATATAGCATATATCTAATAAAAATAAAACTGAGACGAGAAAACCCTAACCTTCATTCTTGAATTTTTTTATACACATTAAAAACTCCTATATAATAAATATAAGTTTATTATAAATATAAAACAGAACCATATTATTATACATAATACCATATATTATTTTATTATGACTTTATATTACCCATTTATTAATAATTCCATGTTAATGTTATGTTTTGGGTAATAACCGCTTTTTTCATATATGTTTTGACTTGTTATTATTGAACCACTTACTAAGATATTTATTTACTTATTTTTATAAAGAAAAAAATGATATAAATATCATATATATTCAGTATATAAACATTTATAATAATATATAATTTATTTAAATATAAAATTAAATACATTGTTCAGGGAGATGGTAGGTCGTACGTACGCACGAATACAATTTCAATTTTCATGGAATATTGAATTAAATAAAATTAAATGAAATATTTATATACATATATATATATATATTAGAATTATATTAGAATTATTATTCCATATTTATCATATAATTTTACTAAAACCAACCTTGATGCATTCCATGAAAAGTTTGAATGAATCACATCGGTTTGAGGAGGCGGCAGTTCACACGTCCACAAATTAAGTTATCATGTTTACAAAAAATGGAAAGTATGAAAGTATGTGTTATATAAAAATTAAATAATTATTACTAAAATATAAATATCATATATATCATATAAAAATAAAGTGTTCATCATAATTCACAACCATGAGAGGTGGTAAATTAAAAACGAACGACATCGTTTCGTGAGGCATTAGTTCGTCGTACATGAATGGTAAGTTTGTTACCCATTTGATTGAAGTGTGTGTGAGTGTAGGTAGAAAACATAACATAACAATATATTAGTATATTTAGGATACGTATTTTATTATATAATCATGAAAAAATAATAATTTAATGGTTGGAGAAAGAAAAAAAATATAAATGGATATTGAAGAATGTTACCTCTTTTCAAGTAACTCCTTTCTGTTTACACCAAAAGGGATTTATTGGTTGGATTTATTCCCAAATTGAGGAATATAGGGTGAGAGGAGTTTTTTTATCTTATTTGGGTAGGTTTTGGATAAGACAAAGTGGATTGAGTGGTGTGAGGAATGGAACTAGTGAATGCCTTTTTATAGAGTAGGAGGGCTGACATTCTTATAATTACTAAAAGGTAACACTATTGGGAGGTCTACCTGACATCATGTGCTTTAAAAATCAAAAAATAAAGTATTAAATGAAAAATATGTTCGATAAAAACCTCCACCACACAAAAATAAGTGCATTTTTATAATTTTGTTCCTTAGCTTCTATGTTTCCTCACTTTTATCATTTTGGTTTTTATTAAGGTAAATAGTTTTCTAACCTTTGTAATTTAACAATTAAAACTATATTAAAGTTAAAAATATTAGAAAATTTAGACCCTATTATTCTAAAATATAACATCTAATTTATAAAATAAAAATCCAATATGTGTTGGAAATTAATTTTAAAAAAAATGCATAACGTGAAAAAACATTATTTTAACCCTAACTATGATAACAGGTTTTTACTATTTATGGATGAATATGTTAATCATAAAAGAAAAATTGGAAAGTTACTATAAAATATTTTACATTTATTAACAATTAAAAAATACTTGGAAGAAGATAATATATTTAGTAATTTTAAATTATTTAATAAAATATAATTTATTTAATTAAATTATTAACTAAATAATTAATGTTTTGGCGTTTCTTAATGTAATTATATCATATATAACAATTAAAAGTAACTTATTATACTAAAATAACTTTTTTGTATTCTAAAATAATATTTATATCCAAACCTATGTAGCTTCTTCCCAAATCCAAAGTTTTGTAAGTAGTGAAGGCAATGAAGGTTCTTTTTTATCTTTTTCCTTAATTAGCTTATTATATAGTTAAAAGTCAATGACTAATATCCAAATAACTCATAAAAATAGATAATAATGTGGTTAGGGTCTAAATATTTCCATCCAATGGGTTTTGGACAAGTTATGGTTCATTTATACGCCTTAAATTCTATGTTTATTCATTACCTAAGCTTGTTCTAACCATAATCACTAGAATTGATTATAATTGTTTTTACTAACACTTTCAGTCAAAAAATTAATTTCATATTATTATAACACAAATTTAATACTTATTAAAAAAATTTATATCAATTTTTCCAAATTTAATTCACATAAGTGGCTAAAATTTGTTTAAAATTGATCTCACAGACACTACGAGGCAATGGGTTTTTAAGGAGAAAGGTTCAAAAGTTTGAATTGTTTTTATACCCAAATTCAATGGGAAATTGGTTCTAATGACCTGTATTAGATTAATTTATATAAAATTGATTTAATTTAACTTTAAAGTCAAATTAATATATGATTTAACAATATAAATAAATTAAAAAAATTAGTTTTCAATTAAAATTCAGTATTAATCACTATTCATCCAAAAATGAAATATTTTAAAAAAACCCAAAAATTAATCCTAATATAATTTTTAAATTATGAATTCAAATATTACTTTTATTTTATCTAATTAAATTTATAAAATTAATTTTAGTATTGTCCATATAATGACATAAAAAGCAGTTCATTTGAGAAAATAAAATTTCCAAACATATAAAGACTTTACCAAAAATTATATATTTTATCATAAATATTTTTATTTATATAAAAACATTATAAATAATATTTAAAAAGTATTTATTTATATTTATATTATTATGTTTTACTACTATTTTATAACTATTTGATTTAAATAATTATAATAATAAAATTTTGTTTTGTAGAAACTCAGTGTTTCGTGTAACACAAGCCAAGTCAGTGTTCTATGTAGCACAAGATTATCTTAGAGTAGTGTATAAAAAAATATTAACTCGGCATATCATAAAAATCAAGAATAAGTTGGTGATTTCATATAACACAAGTTATATTCAGTGTTGCATGAAATGAAAAATATCAAAAAGTTTAAATTAATTAAAAAAAATCATAAAATATAGGGGTGTTACAAATAATATTCAGATTCAATTGATAATCCAAATTTAAATGGTGTAAATGATATGAATAGGGAAATTTTTCCAAATAATATTGAAAACAAATTCACCAGAACCAAGAGAGGTGATCTTTACAAGTTAATTTAAAGAAAATATAAAATAAAAGAAGAAATACTACCTCATTCTGGGTTCTTTCTTCATTAATGGTGTTTATCATTCGAATATGATCGATGTCTATTATTTTCATCATAAAGAACCAAAACAAAACCACTCTAACGGTGATCCACACATCCTCCTTTGATCTCTAAACAATGTCAATGAAACTTCAGGTGGTCATGCAGTCGATTGATATTCTTGTATTGATCACCTTGATCACTTCCTGTTACTTTAGGCTTGAAGAAAACACTTTTTTTATTATTAGTTTTGAAAGACAGGGAGGAAGAGGAAGAGGAAGGGATAAAATTTGTGCACAATGATTAGCCTCTTAACAAATGACATAGTAGTCTATTTATAGACCCAAGATTATGGTTTAATAATTAATTAATTGTATAAGGGATGTTATTAAATTATTATTCCCATGATGAACCCCATACCATGTAAAATAATATTATTATTGTTTTTAACTCTTGGAATATCCAAACCGACGTAATGATAAATATTATTTTTATAATCTAGTAAATAAAGATTTACTATTCGTCCTAAAACTCGATCTATCTATCCTCCTAATATTTTATTGAATTCTTAAATAAATATATTAAATATTATAATCTTAGGTATACCTTCAATAAAAGTTTCCATTCATCAATGATCCACACTCCATGTCTTCCTTTCTTTTACGTCTGTCCCTCTGTCCATCTTCGGCACACTGTTTCTCTTGCTTTCTCCTCCAACTGGCGTTTCCTCTCCAATCGATCTAGGGTTCTCACATCCACCACTAGATGTCTTTCTTCCTCCTGCTCACGCTTCCTCTCTAATCTATCTAGGATTCCATATGACCCCAGTTGACATGATTCTTCATGTGAAACCCTTTATCTCCCTCCCTCCCTCTTCTGCATGCAGTTTCCCTCTGTTTCTCATCCCGCTCATGCTTCACCTATTGTCACGCTTCACCTAATGTCAATCTTCATTTACCACCACTGTGATTAGAGTTTTTGTCATTTCTCATACCCTCCTCTAACTATGCCTACTCTATCGCTGCCTATTCTTCCTCATTCACTCATGTCCTATACATATCCCTCTCCCATCCCTTTTGACATCCCTCTCATGCTAACCTCATCCTATCCCTATCCATAGGGTTCCCATGATGGTTACCCATCTCATTGCTTCTTCTAATCCTAAAATCCAGCGACCACATCAACCTCACAATTTCAATCCTTTATTACAGTGTGATATTCCTCTACAATCGACAGGTAAACATCGTGGGGTTCTCACATTTGAATCCCACCATCGTGCTTAGATTTTCTACTCGAAATGACTCAATTCATCATCTGTCCATTTCAAACTAATGTAGTCCATTCATTTCAAACAACACCGGCTCGCCATTTTTTCCATCTGTATGTAAGGTAACCATTATTTTAATGTTTCTTAACCATGAAGCACTAAAAATCCACCTCATGATCATTATTAGTTTTCCTTATAAATACAGTAACATTGTCATTTTTTCTGCTACTACACCCACCTCCATCTCTTGATTACTTTTCATTCTATTTCACGTTTATCTTCTTTTCATAAACATGATACTCACAAAGTTATAGTTTTGAGGAGGCCTTCTGTGCATGTGGGAAGTTCAATTTTATTCATTATTATATATATCAATTCCTTCAACAATATTGAATAGGTGAATCAACATGTATTAACTCATTCTTTCACACATATGTGTATTTTCAATTCTATGAAATTTCTAACTACGTTCCAAAGATTGGTGCTACATATCACCTTTCCTGATTCATTAGAAACATATACACTAATTTTGGTTATTTTGACTATAAATGTACCATCATTATTGTTTGTCTCTTACAGCACATCATAGAGTAAAGAGTGGGTTAGAGTAATTTCTTTTAAACATTACCAAAATTTCTCTATATGTATCATGCATGCTTTATCAATTGGTCATTGCAATTAAATTTTTTTTTCTTATGTGGATTTTAAATTAAAATTATATCAATCCAATATATATTTCATTCACTACATTGTAACATACACATATTTTTATTTTCTGGAAAACAGTTAAATTTTAGAGAAAAAAACAATTAGAAGATGGTTAATTATTTTTTGATGTGTTATAACATAGTCCTTCAATGTCACCAACTTCATCTTTTTATCCTTCACTATAATTTTCACTTAAAATGCCTATAGATTGTGTCCCTTCCTTCCCTAAACATTTTTATTTATATATTTTCATTTGATTTGATGAAAATCTAACTTAGAAACAAATTGTTTCACTCATTCACAGGTTCAATTAGATCCCACTTATTCATAGGTTCTCCTTGGCAAAGCTAAATATAGAAAATCAATGTATACAAGGATGTTATAAGAATATAATGATATCATTATAGAAGAAGGTCTATGGGTATCCCTTCCTTTATATTGTTTATTTTTTCTTTATAGTGTATTGATAGTGTAATATATATGTATTTTTTCTTCAGTTTTTTCTTTTAAAAACACATTCAAAAAGATAAATTGTAAGAGCACCATCCTGTAGTTTTTATTATTAAATTGATCATTTTTTATTGAGGCTAGATTTTTCATGATTTCACATAAAAATAATGTTAAATACAAATTTTGAGTCTAGATTTTGAATGCATAAATCCAATTCACTTCCAATATTTGACCCTCTAATTAATTCTGAAACAATTTTTTTTATAGGTTTTTTCATGTCTTTATTTTCTTTCCCATTTTTTTTTCTCCTTTCTATACTCTTTAAATAAAATTATGACTACAACAGGTACTATTTTTATAAAATTCTGAAATTTAATTTATAAAAATAGAACTACCATTGCATTGAAATAATTATTTTATACTTATTTCATATGAGTATCATAACAATTGATATTTACAACTATGTTACAACACTAATGTTGGGTTCCTTAAATCAACCACGTATAATTGGTCCACTCAGGTATATATATTTATTATTGATTGAATATTATTTTTATTACATGTTTATGATTTAAAAATAAGAATTTTTTCTCATTTCCATTTGTTTGGATAATTTTCCATTGTTTTCTATATTTATTAAATCATATTATAAATATGGAATCATTAGACATAAATCACTCTCCTAGTTGTATAAATACATGAAGCACCACTAGACACCTTCTTCTCATCCACTGCCAGGTTACCTTTATTGCTCATTGGCCCTCTGTCGTGCCCATCCAATCTTTACCAAGCATAAAACTCATCAAGTAGTGTTCTAGAGCTAATTCGTGACCTGGTGTGCTTCATAGGCCCTACTTATCGCCCAGGCCATGAATCATTTCCCATGAATAAAATTACATCTATGTACACATTCTGCACTAGGCATATATCTTCCATGGTTATCTCCTCAGTGCTTTCAGCCACCTAGGTTATCTTTGTGCCCCCTACAGCTTCTTGATTCTCTACAACAAGCATATCTAACCTCCAGCACCATTGGCCATTGCACTGTATGAACTTTATAAGCATGTGATCTCTCTCCTTTTAGTATTACAGATGACCAAGACAACACATTTGGTGATGAAACGGGTGATGAAATTATCGAAGCTTTGATTGATAATAGTTCAAATTATGAAAACAGAACATTATTCTCCCAAGTAATCTTTGATTTTTTGTTCTTTCATATAGTATTTTTTCTAGATACATGTGTGTTTTCATGAACATAAACATATATATATTTATTATTAATTTTTTATTATCTACCATATTAATTTTGATTTCTTTTGAACTTTTTTCTATACTTCTTGGAGGAAAAATATAGGATTAAGAAGAAAAATAAATATGCAGCCAAAGTACACTTAAGGAACCCTTATACTCAAAGGTAACATTTTGGTATATTCATTTATTTCTTCTTACCATACTATAACTTATATGTTGAGGGGTTTCTTTTCTCATTATTCATTCTTGTGGTTATCCATATTGAACTTCCTAACCAATATTGTAAAGACCTATAAATTTCAAGGAAAATTTCTCTTTAAACTCTATGGGATTTTGCGAGTACGCAGTTTCTAACGGCACCTGATTCCAAGGCCCGGAGTGCTCGGAATCAGTTTCTGAAGTTTATCCAGGGTACGTTCAGTGAACGAACGAGCGGGTTTTTCTATCTTTTGAAACTGTGCTCGGAATTGAAATCCAAGGGCACTGATGGAACCGCAGCGCTGATAATTTCTTAAGAGTACCTTTACCAAAGGTGCGTTTGCTTGGGAGGAGTTGTTAAAATTTGAGGATTAATAAAGAATTGAATAAAATTTTTGGTAGAAATTTTATTCCAAACCTAAGTGGTTTTATCCTACATGGGGAAGTTAGGGTGGGATCCAATGGCACCCTAACTACGCATGTGAGGATAAATGTGAGTTGGGGCCCGCACAAGCCCCAACCCATCACATTCCCCATAACTCCTTAAACTCTCCATTAAACCCACCTTGTATTTAATTATGTGACTTCTCCTCTTCCACTTTAATAATGCCAACACACATTAATTTAATTAATTTAACCTCTTTATTTAATTGAATTCTATTTTTGAATTTTGGAAATTTTAAATTCTTGGAAAAATAATAAAATAAGGGGAGACCTTATTTTATTTGGTTAGTTTTGTTGTATAAGGAATTTTGGGGAGAGAGTTCTTTTCACTTTGGAAGAACTTCATCCTCCCGTGAAGAATGACACCCTTCGACGAAGAACGTTGTCACCACAAGGAGAGACGACGTTCCATTCCTTCATCTCTTCGCAGCTAGGGTGAGACATCGTCCCCTCCTTGGACGCACGCCAACGCCGTCTTCAAAACCTTACCCCGCGGCGCCATCTTCCGCGTCGCAGGAAAACATTAACGTTTATCGAGGTAGGGGTGTGTTTATGAATGAACAACATTGTTTTCCCTTCCATGTTATTGGTTCTCTCTAAACCTTTTTCTATCAAACTAATGCGGAAGGAACTGGACCAAAAAAACACGGTCTGATTCTTCTGTCGTTCTTTTTGTATGGTGTTCTCCAACTGTTCTTGAGGGGTGAATCAAGGAAATTTTTCGGAGCAGATCGGATGCCCGAAAACAACGGAAATGACCTCGGAACATCAGGATGACCTAGGAATGGGAGTTTTGTAGCAAACGGATCATCGGAACAAAGGACGGATGCCTTGTGAGGCGTGCTAGCCAAAGGCTTTGTTTCTGAAAAATTCCAAAATACATGACATGTCCTTCCAAATCACACGCCGTGTAGTGCAAGCGTTCAGCAGCAGAAGTATCGGACATCAGAAGAAGTGATACACGGCATGTGACACTGGTCACATGGCGTGTACTGTCCACACAGTTTTACAGAGGAGACTTTGTTGGACATGGAATATATTAAACGGAAATACACGGATAGGGACAGAAATACACGGCCACGAGGCACGGCGTGTATTATCTTCATTGAAAGGTAGAAGTGGCTTCGTGAGGCTCGATGTGTAATTCGGGAGATACACAGACACAGGCAGAACCACACGGCCATGAGGCACGGCGTTTACTACCACCACCATGGCAGAAGCGGCTTCGCAAGGCTTGGTGTGTCATCTGGCTGATACACGAACACGGGGAGAACCATACGGCCAAGAGGCACGGCGTGTATTCCGGAAATACATAGACACGGGGTGGAGTACATGGGCATGTACTCCACCACATGGTCAGACATGGCCAACGCACATGTAATCTAACCTTGAGGCTTGGACACAAAGTGTAACCATAGTACACGTCATGTATTTACTTATCTACACGACCAGCCCTACGACACGGGTCGTATCACATGGGCAGTACCCAGTGTCTGATGACACGGCGTGTATCGCTTACCTACACACTGTGTACTTTTGGAAAATGGCTTGGTCGTATTGTTCTCCGTGATTCGGGCATGTTTTTCTTTGTTTTCCCCTATGATGTGGGATGGAACGTTGGGATACATCATCTATGGTCTTCGTGACGGTTGATGTATCCACCCCTTTGACTCGAGGAGCAGACCCTCCCAGAATTGAGTATGCTGTATGCGGGAACCCTAGAGCTGTCTGCGACTGCGATGACGATGACAACTTTACTTGGATCCTACATGGGTTCGGCAGCGAGGACGAATGTACTTGGATCCTTCGTGGGTTCGGTATCAATGACGACTGTACTTGGATCCTACGCGGGTTCGGCAGTGATGGTTACTATACTAGGATCCTACGTGGGTTCGGCAGCGACGACTTCTGTACATGGATCCTACGTGGGTTCGGCAGGGGAGATGATTCAAAGGCTACATCTATCATCTCCACCCCTCTTTGTGAGTAGTATACCTATGTGAGATGAGTCTTGATTTTTAGTCATTATCATCAATACGATTGACTTGATTTCCTGTGTGGATTGGGTTGTGCTTTCCTGTGTGGATTGGGTTGTGCTTTCCTATGTCGATTGGGTTGTGCTTTCCTGTGTAGATTGGGTTGTGCTTTCCTATGTGGACTGGGTTGTACTTGAGCTCGTGAGTTGGATCTGAACTGGAATTGATGACTTAGGTATATGTATGGTAATATACCTAAGTAGAGTTGGTTGATACTTCATGTTTGTATCCTTCCTTTGTGGTTTATCCTTTGTGGATTCTGGGAGACCTTCAGGGGTCTCAGGGTCCCTACTGAGTATTGTATGCTCACCCCTGCATAGGCTATTCCCACACTACGTTGTGTTGGTTGCAGAAGACAGACAACGCTGATCATTGTTGAGGCTAGTGGAGCAAGGCGGTACCCAGAGGTGGACTATCAGGCGGGATGTACGTGGAGCGGACGGACAGACCCGAGGAGTCGACAAGACTATCTTTACCCACCCTTCAGTTGGAAATTCCGGAGGATGACTTGGTGGTTACTGATTTACTTTACTATTATTGTTCTTTCTTTTTAGTTTTACTGTACTTTCATTTGGGTTTGTATTCTGGCCCATTTACTTTTCATCACTTACTTTTGTACTCAGTTTACTTAGCGTTTACTTCAATTTGTGTACTCTGTGGTGTTTTTTTTCTTATATAAATGCAATGCCTTACCTTTTATCGGGATTTACACCTTTGGTTCTAGTCTCCAGCCCCTGGCCTATAGAAGGCGGGCTTGGGGTAGTCACAGCACGGGCCCTGAGGACGGGTCGTGCCTTATTGGTATCAAAGGAGTCGGTTCTACCGAAGAACTTAGGACTCTGATATTTTCTTCTGTGTGAAGCAATAGTGTTTAGGGTATTGAGTGTGGTTATCATTTCGGGGAGTCTAGTGTTGGTGCGGTGGCCAACGTATCCATACACCAGGACCCTGACTTCTGATTTCTGACTCAATGCACAAAAACATTTCTTGCTTGTGTGTTTAAAAAGTTTTCTTTGTGATTACTTTGTGTCAGCTCACAAGGTATACTGTATTAACTGTGGTGCACTAGTTTCTTTCAGGATAGCCCCATGATGGCATCCATCTAGGGTTCTGAGCTTTGTGAGAGATGGTAGCCCACAGAGCGACGAGGCCTCGGTGCAGGGCCCCATTACAGCGGAGGCACCGGCGGTACCTCTACCCGCCGATCCACCGATTCCATCAGCCCCATCAGCTGAGAGTGCATGTTGCCTGAGTGCACTGCACAAGCTTCAGCATCATAGACCACCTAGGTTTTGCAGAGATATGGACCCTCAGGAACCCGAGGATTGGCTGGAGGCTGTAGTTCGAGTCTTCATATTCATAGGGACACCAGCGGATCTTATGGTGATCCTTGTGACGAGTCTCCTGCACGCGGCAGCAGGTAGATGGTGGAGCCTGATGCTCCAGGTGCACAACGAGGCGTCTCTTCTTTGGTCGGACTTTGAGAGCCTTTTCCACTAGGAGATCGTTTCATCCACCCTCCGTGCGGTGTGCATTTTGGAGTTGTTATAGCTGCGGCAGGGCAGCATGACAGTAGCCCAGTACTCGGCGAGGTTTACTGATCTGTTGCGCTACTCCACGGACATGGTACGAGACCCATTCTTTCGGGCCCGGACCTTCGAGCAGGGACTGAGGCATGATATCATAGAATCTATGATCTCCCTCAGCATTCCGACGTAGGCAGGAGTACTAGATCGAGCCCTTCTTGTGGAGAGATTTCTTGCTGAGCCTATACTAGCAGCGAGACCTACCGCAGGGCGGAACGTAGTGGGGTCTTCTGCATCTGGCAGTAGACAGACGTCACAGAATTCCAAGCGGACCATACCATCAGGTGGAAGACCTCAGGATACTGGTTCAGAGGTGTGGGGCACACGCAGCAGAGCCAGTCATTCGAGAGGCAGGCAGTGTTATGTATGCGGCGGGCAGGGCCACATGGCTCGTGACTGCCTGACCCTCCATACAGAGGAGTAGCAAACGGTTGATAGACCACCCAGGCAGAGGCAGAGGTTCGACCGTGGCGGTCCACAGGGAGCAGGCGGACGAGGCAGAGAAGCTGTCCAAGCAACGGGTGGTGGGCGACGCTTTGAGGCTCTACCAACACCACCACTAGGAGGTCCACCCCGACCACAGAGAGCTGGCAGACAGAGGCAGGCTCAGCTTCAGGCAGTGAAGGCCTACGACCACGGTGCACCTGAGATGATTTGAGGTACTATCTGTGTCTACTCCACCCTTTCTACAGTTCTTATAGACACAAGAGCGAGTCATTCTTTCATTGTCGCTTCCCTTGTTCGGACCTCAGAGATTCTGATGGAGTCGTTGGCTCAATCCTTAAGGCTAGAGACTCCTACGGGAGCAGACTCTATGATTACGCACTGGTTCCGGCAGTGTGAGGTTACTCTAGGAGGCGAGAGCTTTGGCTGGGATCTTCTTGTAGCAGCGTCGAGGCCTTACGACGTCATCTTGGGCATGGATTGGTTATCTACGGTCCATGCTCAGATTGAATATATTAGGCACAAGGTACGGTGTGTCTGCACCGATGGGAGTAGGTTCACCTTCACCAGCAAGAAGGGAGCCTTTGCAGTGTAGGATGGACTCACACAGAGGAGAGGATATCCGATCACTCATCAGTTGGCTAGTCTCATCCTAGGAGCAGTTGATGTGAGGAGTCCGAGTTTTCTTATAGTGGTGGATCAGTATGCGGATGTTTTTCCTGACGACATTTCAGGACTACCTCCTCACAGAGAGGTAGACTTCTATATTGATCTATACACCGAGACTTCCCCGATATCTACTCCAGCATATCGGATGGCTCCCACTAAGCTTTGAGAGCTACGGGTACATCTGGAGGACTTGAAGGGAAAGGGATTCATCCGACCCAGTGTTTCACCCTGGGCTTCCCCAATTTTGTTTGCCAAGAAGGCGGATGGAAGCTTGCGACTATGTGTCGACTACCGTTGCCTAAATCATGTGACCATAAAGAACAAGTATCCACTCCCGAGGATTGAAGACCTCTTTGATCAGCTCAAGGGATCACGATAGTTCTCGAAGATAGACCTTAGGTAAGGTTATCATCAGCTCAGGGTTTGAGATGAGGATGTGCAGAAGACGGCCTTCAGGTGTCGGTATGGCCACTATGAGTTCTTAGTTATGCCTTTCGGCATAACCAATTCTCCATCAGTGTTCATGAGTCTCATGAACAGCATCTTCCAGCCTTACCTCGATCAATTTTTCATAGTCCTCATCGACGATATATTGATTTACTTGACTACTGAGGAGGAGCACGCCTACCACTTGCGGGTTGTACTGGATACGCTTCGAGAGCACCAGATTTATTGGAAGCTCTCGAAGTGTTAGTTATGGATTCGAGAGTTCCACTTCTTGGGACACGTCATCTCTGAGGCGGGATTTGCGGTGGACCCTGCGAAGATATAGGCAGTGCTAGCTTGGGAGCCACCCAGGAGCGTGACGGAGATGCGGAGTTTCCTAGGTCTGGCTGGGTACTATTGGATATTTGTGCCAGACTTCTCCAGAGTTACAACACCACTTTCAGCTTTGACGAAGAATGGGAAACCCTTTGTGTGGTCAGATAGATGTCAGCAGAGCTTCCAGGATCTGAGGTAGAGATTGATCAATGCACCCATCTTGAGGCTACCGGAGGAGGGCGTAGGGTATGTAGTTTATTACGATGCATCAGGGACTGGGCTCAGGTGTGTCCTAATGCAGGAGCGAGCAGTGATCGCCTAAGGATCACGACAGTTGAGGTAGCACGAGGAGAACTACGCTACTCATGACCTGGAGTTTGCAGCAGTTGTCTTAGCCTTGAAGATGTGGCGGCACTATCTGATGGGAGAGCGCTTTACAGTCTACTCTAACCACCAGAGTCCCAGGTATATCTTCCCACAGAAGGACCTAAACCTGAGATAGCGGCAATGGCTCAAGTTCCTCTAGGACTATGACTTTGAGATAGTCTATACTCCTGGGAAGGGGAATGTAGTAGTTGATGCACTCAGTGGGAGATCGGACATTCAGCTACTTGGAGAGGCGATAGAGCAACTAGCCACGTTGCAGATATCCTTCGTGGATAGAGATGGAGCAGAATTTTTACAGTCACTCACAGTCACTCCTCCACTACTTCAGCGGGTCAGAGAGTCACAGCATAGGGATGTTGACTGTGAGATGCGACATGCACAGATATCCTAAGGACAGGCACCTGATGGATTTTCTGTATGAGGAGAGTACGTCATCCCCTTTAGGGGACATACCATGGTACCAGTTGCATTATAGGAGGAGGTGCTAAGGGATTTTCACACTTCCCCTTTGGCAGTACATCCTGGATTAGAAAAGATCTACCAGGATCTCAGACGACAGCACTGGTGGCCGAGTATGAAGAAGGTTGTGGAAGAGTTTGTTTCATGATGCCTCACCTGCCAGCAGGTGAAGGCGGAGCACCAAGTACCAGCAGTCTTGGTACATCCCTTAGAGGTCCCGGAGTGGAAGTGGGATGGGATATCTATGGATTTCGTGATAGGGATTCCACGTACTTCTAGAGGAAACGACTCCTTCTGGGTGATTGTCGACTGACTCACCAAGTCGTCCCACTTCTTACCCATCAGATATTAGGGCTCAGTAGAGAGCTTAGGACACCTCTACATTCTGGATATTGTAAGGCTTCATGGTGTACCATCTTCTATCGTCTCCGATCGAGACACTCGCTTTAATTCCTAGCTTTGGAAGGGGTTTCAGGAGGCATTTGGGACACAGCTATGCCTGAGCACCGCCTTTCAACCTCAGACGAATGGTCAGATGGAGAGGACCATTCAGACTCTCGAGGACATTCTCCATGCATGTGTCCTTGACTTTGGTCGCAGCTGGGAAGATCACCTACCCTTGGTGGAGTTTGCATACAACAACAGCTACCACTCCACCATTGGGATGGCACCATATGAGGCATTGTATGGTCAACCTTACAGATCACCTATGTGCTAGAAAGACCCTGGGGAGTCAGCACTTGTAGGACCAGAGATGGTCCAGGCCACGATAGAGAAGGTTCTGATCATACAGGAGCGGATGATGACTGCTCAGAGCCAACATAAGTCCTATGCTGATAGGAGGCGGAGACCACTAGAGTTTGAGGATGGCGACCACGTTTTCTTACAGGTCTCACCTCGACGTGCATTACGGAGATTTGGCCGGGGTGGCAAGTTATCTCTGCACTTCATCAGACTATTCCAGGTTCTCAGTAGGATAGGAGAGGTGGCTTATCTTCTATCTCTTCCACCTCAGTTGCACCAGGTGCATGAAGTTTTCCACGTATCTCAGCTGAGGAGAAACGCGCACGACCCGATGCATATCATTGATCACGAGGAGTTGGACATCGATGACGGGGTGACTTTTGCGGAGATCCCAGTAGAGATCGAGGATCGACAGGATCGGGTCCTACGTGGAGGGTCTATTCCTCTAGTGCGCATCAGGTGGCAGCACGGGAACATCCAAGAGAGCAGAAGGGAGTGGAAGGCTCAGATGCGTGCACAATACCCCCATTGGCTTCCCTAGTCTATGATGTAGCTTTACGGGGATGTAAAGACCTGAGGTAGGAGTAATTTAAAGACTCGTAAATTTTTAGGGGTGTGTTTATGAATGAGCAACATTGTTTTCCCTTCCATGTTATTGGTTCTCACTAAACCTTTTGCTATCAAACTAATGCGGAAGGAACCGGACCAAACTAACACGGTCTGATTCCTCCGTTTTTCTTGTTGTATGGTGTTCTCCAACAGTTCTTGAGTGGTGAATCAAGGCAAGTTTTCAGAGCTGATTGGAGGCCCGAAAACAGTGGAAACGGCCTCGGAACATCGGGACGACCTAGGAACGAGAGTTTTGTAGAAAACGGATCATCAGAACAAAGGACGGACGCCTCGGGAGGCGTGATGTCCAGAGGCGTCGTTTTTGGAAAATTCCAGAATACACGGTGTGTCTTTCCAAAGCACACGCCCTGTAGTACAAGAATTCAGTGGCAGAAGTATCGGACCTTAGAAGAAGTGACACACAGCGTGTGACACCAGTCACACGGCGTGTACTATCCACACAGTTTGACAGAGGAGACTTAGTTGGACATGGCGTGTATTCAAGGGAAATACACGGACATGGACAAAAATACACGACCACGAGGCACATCATGTATTATCTTTATTGAAAGGTAGAAGCAGCTTCGCGAGGCTCGGCATGTAATCTGAGAGATACACGGACACGGGAAAAACCACACGTCCATGAGGCATGGCCATTACTACCACCCCCAAGGCATAAGAGGATTCGCGAGGCTCGTCATGTGATCTGGATGATACACGGACACGGGCAGAACCACACGGCCAAGAGGCATGGCATGTATTCCGGAAATACACGGAAATGGGGTGGAGTACACGGGCATGTACTCCACCACATGGCCAGACATGGCCAGTGCACATGGAACCGACCCTAGAGGTTTGGACATGGCGTGTAACCATAGTACACGTCATGTATTTACTTATCTATATGACCAGCCCTGCGACACGGGTCGTATCACATGGGCAGTACCCGGTGTCTGACAACACAGCGTGTATCGCTTACCTACACGCCGTGTACTTTTGGAAAATGGCTTGGTCATCTTGTTCTCTGTGACTTGGGCACATTTTTCTTGGTTTTTCCCTGTGACATGGGACGGAAGATTGGGATACATCATCTCTGTTCTTCATGACAGTTGATGTATCCACCCCTTTGACTCGAGGAGCGGTCCCTCCCGGAATTGAGTATGCTGTGTTCGGGAACCCTAGAGATGGTTGCGATTGTGACGAAGATGACGACTGTACTTGGATCCTACGTGGGCTCAACAACGAGGACGAATGTACTTGGATCCTCTGTGGTTTTGGCAGTGATGACGACTGTACTTGGTCCTACGTGGGTTCAGCAGCAATGTTTACTGTACTAGCATCCTATGTGGGTTCGGCAGCGACGACTTCTATACTTGGATCCTATAAGGGTTCAACAGGGGAGATTATTCAGAGGCTACATCTATCATCTCCACCCCTCTTTTTGAGTAGTATACCTATGTGATCTTAGTCTTGATTTTCAGTCATTATCATCGATATGATTGACTTGCTTTCCTGTGTGGATTGGGTTGTGCTATCCTGTGTGGACTGGGTTGTACTTGAGCTCATGAGTTGGAGCTGAACTGGAATTGATGACTTAGGTATATGTATGGGAATATACCTAAATAGATTTGGTTGATACTTCGTGTTTTTATCCTTCCCTTGTGGTTTATCCTTTGTGGATACTGGGAGACCTTCGGGGGTCTCGGGGTCCCTACTGAGTATTGTATACTCACCCCTGCACGGGCTATGCCCACACTACGTTGTGTTGGTTGCAGACAACGGACAGCGCTGATCGTTGTTGAGGCTTGTGGAGCGGGACGGTACCCGGAGGTGGACTATCAGGCGGGATGTACACGGAGCAGATGGACGGACCTCAGGAGTCGACGAGACAATCTATACCCACCCTTCAGGTGGGAATTCCGGAGGAGGACATGGTGGTTGCTGATTTACTTTACTGATGTTGTTGTTTCTTTTTAGTTGTACTATACATTCAGTTGGGTTTGTATTCTGGCCCATTTACTTTTCAGCATTTATTTTTGTACTCAGTTTACTTAGTGTTTACTTCAGCTTGCGTACTCTGTGGTATTTGTTTTCTTATATAAAGGAAATGCCTTCCCTTTTATCGGGATTTACGCCTTTGGTGCTAGTCGCCAACCCCTGGCCTATGGAAGGCGGGCTTGGGGTAGTCACGGAACGGGCCCCGAGGACAGGTTGTGACAAATATGTTCATAAATTTTTCTAGATTAAAAACTTTGATATGTCGTATTTCATTTTTACAATTTATTTGTGGTTCGCGATTAAGCAGTTCATTCATTTTCCTTATTTCACATGTAGTAGACCAATAATCCTTGTATTTAACATTTGTTCTATATGAACTCTTATATAAATGTCTCTGCTTCTGTGTTTTATCTTATTAAAAATTTGAGTTCCAGTTGATTATTGTATAAGAACTATCACTTAAGTAGTCATGTTGATGCTAAAAAGTGCATACCGAGAAGAGCTGGTGAGAGGTCTTAGCGGATATCATATTTACTTCACTCAAGTTTAAGTTCAAGAGGAACTACAATAAACACTCAATAGAAACAAGATATGGTGGTTTCTATTCTGAATACCTCACCTGCTAATGGACTGTGGATGACCTGCTGGAACTGTCAATCTATATATAGGTAAACTACATCACTTGTTCAGGGTTTTAAACCCAAAAAATGTTCTCCCTTTTCTTTTCTTTTATTTCCTTTAGTTATTTTACTATTTAACAACATTGTTTTTTGTTTTTTTGGTAGGAAAAAAGTTGTACAACACCTCACGCACCTATTCAAGATCCAATAATACAGTTGTTGGAAGCATAAACAAACATCCAGGTTTGTGTTTATACTTTGTTTTAAAAAAAATTGATGTTTTCCACCTTCCTATTTAAAGTGTATTTGATACATTTCTCATTTAATGTGCATGTTTCTTTAAAATACATTTAATATAAATGATTCAGGTCACTATTATCCAAGATGTGATTTAATACTCTCTGTAATGGACATTTGTGAGACTATTTAGGTAAATATCTTATTGGTTGGTGCACTCCACTACTATTTTTGTTCCATTTTAGAAAACAAATTGAAAAACTCTTATTGAACTTGACATTTATAATAAGTGATTCCATATAATTTTTTCTGAATTTCAAATTGAATATGTGTGTTTTTACCATTTATTTAAATTTCTTTCTTCTAGATAATGTTCCCATGAATATGGGCGATGGGTCATGGTGTATTGATGGTTGGGAGTGGGTGTTCGCAAGTAGAATCCACCAGTACTTAGTATATAAGCACATGGAAACCTCATCTACTCCAACAATTAGAGGTCGATGATGCTTCTATATTTTAGTAACCTAATGATAATAATTACAATAATAATGTAGTCACTCCACTCCATTCAATGGAATTTGATTTTATAATGATAGTAATAGTCATAATAATGATAAAATTCATGTATTTTATATATTATCATAATGATTGTTAAAATAATTTTCATCACTTATTATTATCATGTTCAATATTTCACTATAAAAAACCCATGTTTTTGTCAATTTTACTTGATATATAGGTTCAATTGTGTTTTTTATTTTAAATAAATTTTATTTTTATAGATTCTCCTACATCTTTTCAAATATATTTTTCCAAAATTCTATCTTCTATCATAAAGATTTCTATATTTTGTCTAATTGTATTCCAATAATAAGTATCACAATTTTGTGATTTTAATATGTTGGATATTCATGTTCTTTATTAATGTTGAAATATAGTATTTTCTTCTTAAAAATAAGCATTGAAACATATCATCATGCGTATATGTAAGCATTAGGATGTGAGAATTACATCAACAATGTGAGCATTGCAGCAATAATGTCAACATTGTAAGAAACCACTTTGCTGTCATTATCTTTTAAAAATTGCAGTCCTTAGGATGTGAGTAGACTTTTATCTTTTCTACTGATAAATGAGGATGTGATCACTACAGAAACGACTCATGAGTACTTATTTTAGGATATTATATTAATAATAGGGATATCCCTCAAATTGTGTGACTACAAAGTGCACAACACATACTCTAAAAACAATACCCATTGTTATTGTTGTCATCCATGTTTCTTTAAAGAAATCATTCTCTATAGACCTGTTCTTATGTGTCCTCAATCTCAAAAAAACTATAATATGTTACTATCACAATTTCAATTTTCATGAATAAATGTTAATTTTTACTTATTTTTATTATAAATGTATGATACATCATGTTTTTTGATTTCTATATGGTGAAAATAAAGTTTTATTCTTTTTTATATATACTTCATGATACATCATATTTTTCTATATCATTTTACATAATGTTTTTTCCATTTCATTCCTTTTCATATATAATTTATCATACATGTTCTTATTTTTCATTTATTTTCATTATTATCTATCAATAAATCTGAAATTTTAATATATTTTTGACTAATTTTCATTATTAACTACTCAAAATATTAATACACCTTTGAAAATTAGATTTTAATTATAGCACTGTGCATATGCATGGGAAGGGTACCAGTATTTAAATAAATTTTATTCATTCAATAAATAAATTCTCTATACATAGTTTGTATAATAATATTTATATAAAACTCACATAACTAAAGAAATTATTTATTATCTTGTGAATAACAATCAATAAATAAATATTATATATATCTGTGTAATAAAATGATTTCCTTGTGAAATATTTATTTAATATTTGTGATCAATGGATAAATCCTGAATAAATATTACTTCTCATATTAGAGAATAATATTTATTTCAACTGTCAAATATAAATAATATTTAGTTGAGATTAATGAAAACACTTTGTGTTTAACCATGTAAGCCTCTTACTCAGTGGCATTATGTGAGCTTAACTAAATTCTAAAATTACTAAATATAAATGGGTCAAGGATCCGATTAAGGAACAAGATATGTTTCAATGATAATATCTATATATAAACTCTTATTGTGTATTATAATCCCTTTTTCATTATATCTCATCACATAGGTTACAAATTGGTTTCATCAACTTATATGCTTGATGTTTCTATCTTTGAATATCATAAATCAACTCATCTATACATCATGGACATAGAATTTAATTTGATAGTTCCATTTCAATCAAAGGGATAAGATATCAACTTCCATAAAGATGGAAAAAGAAAATCCATCCTTGAATTTTATTTAATAATGAAACATTGGTAATTCACCCAATGTACCCAACTTATCCATGGTTATATGTCATCACAACTTATGAAAATACATCAAAGTTCATGATTCATGATATGAATTAATAATAGTAATAAAGTATAAGGATAATTACACATGCTCGCAGATATGGATATTGAATGACATGAAAACATGTGGAATTCCCACTAGTACATTTGTTCATTTAATCTTCTATATTGAATATTACTAAGTGAAAAACTCATGAGATGAAGTCTCATTCACTTATGTGTACTCACACTTGACAGTCAACATATTATTTGTCTCTTCACAGAATGTTATCCTACCATCATATAATTTCAATATTCTCATAATAGCAGAGAACTATGATAAATTTTTTAATGAAAAATATATTCTTGGACATTATTACATTAAATTCATGCAGAAAAACAAATAATATGTAATAAAATATTTTATTAATATTTTATTATTTGAATATAAAATGAATCTAAAGTAAAAATAGTTTGTTCTAGGACACTAACTCTAATAATTTATACAAGAGGGTACAATCTTCTCACTGAATCCTTAGACCCTTCTTGGTGATTAGAAACCTCTAGAATATGGGGGTGCTTGAGGTATGTGGTGCTCCTATTTGGTCACAGTGGGGGTGAATTGGTTTGGGGATGTTATGTGTTTGTTTGGTTACCTATCAAATTTAGGATTCAAAATATGTCAATATTTATTATTTTCAATCATCCAAAGGTATTTAAAATTTTTTGAGGAATTTTAATCACAATTATAATAATAGATCTAGAATGGTTAGTCATGAATAGGGCACACATCGGTTCACCTATGCCTATTGGACCATATCTATACAGTTCTATAGTTGGATAAAACCTACCCTATATGTATACCCAACTCTAAACACTATAATACCTAATGAAAACTAAAAAAATAAAGGGAGATATGTTGTCAGGGTAACTAAGACCCTTAACCCCATGTTCTAAGAGATGCATCTAGAAAAACTTTTCCCAACATTGCACCTAATTAATATATATATAGAAACACACACACTTACAGGACTTATTTGGTGGGATGGAATGAATTTTTATGGAAAAGGAACTCAAAGTTAAATGTGAAAATGAAATATAAACTGAAAGGAATTGAGCTAAAAAGGTATGTTTGGAAAGGAAGGAAATTTCAGGTGATATATAAAAAATTAAAATGATAAAACCATCACATCCTTTTCACTTCCTAGAAACCTTTCTCGTGGTACCTTATTTATATAATAGCATGGTCTCACCCTTCTCCTGGCCTTGGTCTCCCACTGTAACCCTAGTCCTTCTCTAGTCTTTGGACAAAACAATTTTCATCATTCTCCTCACCATAGTTGTTGATAAAGAACCTAGCCATTATGGAAATGATTACACAGAACCCCTCTACAAAAATTTTACTAGATGCACCAGTTTTCATATTAATCAATAAGCACCAAGTGACACCAATGTTGATAATTATAATTATATCTAATCAATCTCAATGGTGGTGACTAGGAAATAGTCGATGAATGGAAACAAAGGGAAACACATCAGTGGACCTACCATCATAGAGATGGGTCTCAACACCCCATTTTCTTGATTAGGTAACAAGATCCATAATGAGGAACCAAACTATGTATAAAGGGGAAAACAAAATCCTTACCAAACCTTATTTGAAGAAAGAAGTGCATGGATTAGGATGTGATAATGTTGATCAGAATGATGTTTCCTGCAGCTCGATAGAGGACCTTGGAATAAGATTAGGAATATGACCGTGCTACAAAGGGTTGGTGAAAAGGTACCATGTAAAACATAATTTTTGGTGTTCATATGATTTATTTATGGGTAAAATAATGAAAGATATATTTTTTCATATTATTTGGTTTCCATTTCCATCGAAGGTACACCATCTAATTTTGAATGTTATCTGAATTCCATTATAAGAGGGGGTTTCTGATTCCATTCACCCCTCTTCAAACCTACCAATCATAGTAAATTTAGGATTATATTTTTCATTAATTCTATTTATCTGATACAAAATAGGTGTTTTATAGGCACTAAAATGGGAAAAATTGTTATGTGGTGGTGCAATTGAAGTCATGGTCAACATCCATGCATGTTTTGACGTGCCTCGGATGCATTCTTGGTGTCACATCCTTCTCAAGAACATTTTAATAAGTTAAAAACCAATGATTTGTTTCATTTATGGTTATAATACCTCATTCATTCAAGTTTTCAATGAAGTAACTCTCTAATAGGTGTAACATTTGAGTGTCATGTGATGAGCCTCGAACCATTTCACATGGCCAACGCACTTCATTTAATGAAGAGAAATGATGATGACTATAATAGGATATGATCCTATAACGTTGGTTTGGATAAATTTTTTCTTATTATTTTGAATAATTTTTAATCTAAAAGAATCTATCTTCTATTCGTGATGCTTTTTCATCACTCAGTGAAGGTGCTACTACCCCTTCAAGTATTCAAGAGTCCTCATGAAGCCCTAGAAAATATATTGGTCGGTGTTTTGTCCTCAGAGGAAAGAGGAATTAATCTATGTCTCCTTTTGATCAACATAAATATAACTTTATATAATAACATGGATGAAATTTTCTAATGTTTATGAATTTTAGGTATGTTTTTTTATGTTATGTTTTCTTAATACAGTTATGTGTTTGGTTCCTTGGAGATTGATTCTTCTATATTTGGTTTCACTTTCACTACCAAATTTCATTTGATGATATAATGAATCTCATCGGGAGTATCAAAGTTAGTTTCTTAAAGGATTAAATATGTTTAATTTTTGTTTTCAAAAAACACCATTGTCACCATAGTGTGCCATTCCATGTGTTGTAGTCATGAAAGCTTTAAAGTACCCATATCATTAATACCACGACGTAGTGACAACTGTGCTGGTCCTTCCCTAGATTCTCAAGGAACCATAGTCTATTCCATGAAAAAGTGTTCCCTATATTGTTTTGTGCTTCTCATCTCACGGTAGTTTTACCCAAAACATATAAATCTTGGTGACTATGGCGTAGTGCAAGCCGTAGTGATGCTTAATTTTTTTTTAAAAATAGTTTTTTAATATTTTATTTCAATTGGTTTGAAAATGTATATAAATTATCATAAAAGGTATTTTGGGATATTTTATAAAAAATTATAAATTAATTAATTATAAATATTTTATAATTAATTAATTTTTTTTGAATAATTTATAATATTCCCAAAAATTAAATATTAATATCCAAAAAATACATTTTCAAATTAAATGAAATATCTTATGATTTAGAAATAAAATATTTATTTTTAAAACAAGAGAAATAATTTATAAAAGGTTATAAATTATAATAATGAAATATAAAACTGATTACATTTATAATTCTAAATTATTCATGATTAATTAATTAAAAATTATTCAAATTAAAAGTTAAGCCTTATTTAAAGATATTATTTTGACCACATAAAAAATGTTTTGATGATTAATATGATTAATGGTTTAAATAATACTTGAAATTACATATAATTATAATATTATTGATTTTATATTTATTTAATTTAAAGAATTTATATTCATGTTTTAGCTAATTTATAAAATGGTTTTATCTAGCTTATATTATAGATAGATCATAAATATCTAATGTTTTGAAAAATAAATAATATGTTTATTTATTTTTCAATTTCTTTATTATTAATTTTTAGTAAATAATTTATAAAATTTTATTGTCATGTATTCAAATTTTATATGATAAATTTCTTCTAGGATATGTACTTTCATTCCATTCTAGGTTCTAAATCATAAAATTTATTTTCCATCTACCTTGACGTCAGTTTTTGTTTTCAGTTATAAGCTTATAAATATTTTTTTAATATATTTTTTTCATATATATTATCATAATAATAATGAATTTAATTCTCTCTTGAGTAAAGCCTCCTCAAGTAGAGGGACTTGGGGTGGGACCACCTACTGGTTTGGAGGCTTATGCCTTGTCAGAAAATAAAATGGGGTTGGCTATTTGTCACTCTAGGATTACTCATATGGAGTTTTTCAATCTCATATAACTCTATTTATTTACAAGAATCATTCATGTACCATATTCATGTGATGAATTTTTATATGTATGAATAAATTTAGATTCTATTTTTGGATGACTAACACAAACATGTGCGTTTTGTAAAGAGTTATATATTGATTTGGTGTGAACACGTTAATTTGGTGGTTGGAATAAGGATTCCAAAATTAAATATTTATAATCATGAATACATAAAAAGTAATAAAATATGAGAAGATAAAGATTACATATTATGTGATAGTTATGAACTTAATATGCATATGATTTATATTAAATTGATGATATTAGAAAACCCCTCAAATACTAATTGTGATATTCTTTCCAAAGTGTCACGTGTCAAGACCTAGATTATCCAACTCGGTACTTTCATGCCAAAGAGAGGGACACATAGATTATCTTGTGTAAGTGAAAAAATTAATGAGTGGCCCAAAATTTTCAAACATGGTAGTTTTATTCCAATGCAGGGTACCCATGGATTGTCTAGTATTAGCTTGTTTTTAAATTTTCTTTGGGTTACACATAGCTGGGTAACCCTAAAAATTGGGATACCAGAAGAATGGAGTTGAGTGAATCCATATAATGGATTTTGTAAGTAGTTATCCACTCAACTATACAAAAATTAAACCTGTAGTGATTGGAATGAATCCCTACCTAAATAACTGAAGTGATGAGTTCCACACCAAAACAAGGTCACTGCTTAGTGAAATACAGATTTTGGATCACTAAATGGACATTATGTTTGGGTTCTTCAGTTTAGTGGGAGTAATTTAATTTAATATCCTTAGTGAAAATATATAATACATGATACTCACCCACTGATATGTATTTTTTTATAGATTATAGAATATTTAATCACAATCATTTGTAGATCACTAATAGGTATGACTTATAAAATAGTTAAATATTGATATCTAGGATTGAGAAGTTTTATCATGGGTAAATATTTAGAGTACACAAATATGACTGTTATTGAGATCAACATAGTAAATAGATAATGGATGTGCATCACACATTTGTGATGATAAACACATACTGGGAAATAGGAAAGAATTGATGATGGGTGAAGTAGATATTTATGTCAATAATGGAGTAAGGGTTTCTACTTCAGAGGTTAGCACCTATGATATAATTTTATCAAGTGGATGGGTCTTAGAATTAAAAACAACTATTATTTTATTTACATAGAAATAAAATTTATTTCTATATCTTATTTTGACAATATGGGATTTTTATTAATTATAAAGAACAATAATTATTCTATATATATAAGGATGAAATTTATGTGTAAAATGTATAATGAATTGTTTATATATTCTATATATGAATAATTATAGTTCTAATATTCAAAATAAGAAATCCACAGTTGATTCTAATCCCTCCTACCTTTGGTATTGTCCCCTTATACATATAAATAAGAAACTCATTCCAAGACTCTATGGGGATGGATTGTTGGACTCATTTGATTATGAATCATTTGAGAATTTAAAATCTTATTTGATAGAAAAAAATGAAAAATATGAATTTTAGGGGTAAAGGTGGGGGATATAGTGGGATATTGGATCTTTTACATAGAGATGTATGTAGACCAATGACAACATAAGAAAATGGTGGTTTTCTTTGCTTTCATTAATTTTAACAATGATTTTAGTTAGTATGGTTTTGTATTTTGGATGAAACACAAGTATGAAACTTTTGAAAATTTAAAATACTTTTGGAAAAAAATACATAATCTACTAGGAAAAAGTAATAAGATTATATGATCAGGTTAGGGTGGTGAATAATTAATCCAAGAATTCATAACTCATCTAAGATATTATTTAATTTTTTCAAAACTCACTCATCCTAGAACACAATAATGGAATACTGTGTCTAACAGAATGAATCATACCCCGTTAGAGATGTTTTGATCATTTATGAGTCTATACAACCTTACTATTGTGAATTTTTTTTCAAATATAAATATTAGTAGTACCCAAATTTAAATATTATTGAGATAAATTCCACCAACTATAACTCATGGGTATTATATACTAGGTGTGTTTCATGCATTTTTACTCATAAACACAATCTCATATAAAGGGTAATTAATAGAGGGTGAAGTGGATATTTGTGTTGGTAATGGAGTAAGATTTGTTACATTATAGGTTGTTTCCTATGATCTTATTTTACCAAGTGAATTGAACCTAGAATTTAAAAATTATTATTTTTCCCCCATAAATAGGAATTTTATTTCTATATCTTGTTTAGACAATATGATATTTTCATCCATTATTAAGAATAATAATTATATATATATATATATGAAATTTTTTATGGTGTCGATAATATAATGAATTGTTTATATATTCTTTATATGTATAATACTATTTATTATATTCAAAATAAGAAGTTCAGGGTTGGTTCTAATCCCACTTACCTTTGGAAATTTCACCTCTGACATATAAATGATAAAAACATTCAAATAATCCATAGAGATGGATTATGGGATACATTCGATTATGAGTCATTTAATATATGAATAATGTTTATTAGGTAAAATGAAAAATCCACCTTTTTGGAGAAAAGTTCAGAAGATGGTAGACTATTGGATCTAATACATAGTGATGTATGTGGACTAATGAATACAAAAGAAATGGTGGTTTAGGTACTTTATTACTTTTACTGATGACTTTAGTTGTAATGGTTATGTGTTTTTTATGGAACAAAAGTATAAAACTATTGAAAATTTAAATTATTTTCATGAAAAACAATATATCAAATTGGGTAAAACTATTAAATCCCTCCAATCATCAGGGTAGAGAATATTTAATCCAATAATTCATAGCTCATCTAAGATATTTTGGAATTGTTTCATAAATAACTCATCCCAGAGAACCATAATGGAAAAGTGTGCTTAAAAGGATAAATAAAATCATGTTGGACATGGTTAAATTGATGATGAGTATATGTGACCAACTTATTTCATTCTAGGTTTATACTATGGAAACTATTTCATTTCTAATAAATCATGTTCTATCTAAATAATCCATAAATACGTCATATGATATATAGACTGGGAAATATCTCATAATTCCATTTATGGGGATTTTAAGTTATGAGTAACTCATACATTGATTGGATTCTGAAAATCTAGGATCCGGGTCAAAAAATGCTTATTTGTTGGTTATACTAAGGAAACTAAGGTATATTATTTCTACCACCCTACTGAATATAATGTATTTGTGTATTAAGATACCATTTTATTAGAAATACAAGATATGGATTGAGTAGTCATTGAGAGAAAATTTAAATGTAGAGAAGTTAAAGACCAATAAATAAGAAGTGTTCCTGAGATGGTGGTTGATCTCGTTCCAAAAAGAGTTGTGGGAGAAGAACCAACTCAAGTTATATAAGAACTGTAAAGGTATGATAGGATTATTCAAGAAATAGTGAGATATGGATTTCACATAAAAATGATTATGAGGTAATGTTCATATGTTATGAACCTACCACTTACTAGGAAGCCATTGAGAGTTCTAATTATGAGAAATGTCTAAAATACATGGAATTAGAAATGGACTCCATGTACACAAACGAAGTTTGGAACTTGGTAGAATCACCTAAAGGGGTAAGACCCACAAGGTGTAAGTGGTTTTTCCACAATAAACATTGATGATAAAGTTTTTACTTATAAATTACACCTAATGGGAAAGGGTTACAAAAAAATTCATAGTGTTTACTATAAAGAAATATTTTCACATGTAGTAATGATAAAGTCCATTCAGTTTTTCTTATTAGAATATATAATTATGACTATGAGATATATAAAATGGATGTAAAAACCTCATTATTTAATAAGAATTTATTCAAGAATTTTTATGTGACACATCTTAAGGGTTTTGAAGATCCAAATGATTCTGTTAGGGTTTATAAGTTTCAATAGTCCATTTATGGACCAAATAAAGATTCTCAGAGTTGGAATATCAGGTTTGATGATGAAATCAATGAGTAATTTCATCAAAAATGAGGATAATTCCTATGTGTATAATAAGGATAGTAGAAGTATAGTCGTGTTTCAAATATTTTATGTAGATGACATAATACTTATCTTAAATGAAATCTCGGAACTTCATTCTATGAAGGTCTGACTAAGTAAATTTGTCTCAATGAAAGACATGGTTAAAGTTTCAAACAAACTCAGGATGAATAACTATAAAGATAAATCTAATAGGTATTTTAGAATGAGTCAGGACATGTATATTGGTAAATTTATAAAGTGGTTTATTCTATATAATTCCAAGAAGGTTTCTTCACTAGTATTTCATGGAACACATATGATGAAGATTCAAGATCCTTATAAGGATTTAGAAAGCATTAATATGATTCCTTATTCATACTCCATAGGGTTTATCATGTATTCCATGTTTTATATTCAATATAATTTCTCTTATTATTTGGGCATAAATATTATATGCCAATCAAATACTGGTGAGAGTCACTGGGTTTTTGTAAAGAACCTTATTAAGTAATTAAAAATTAATAAGGATATATACTTAGTCTTTAGAGTGGATGATGAGATGTGTGTAAAGGTTTAAACTTGTGATAGTTTTTTACCTGAAAAAAGAATAAATAAAATCTCAATATAGATTCATGTTTTTAAAAAATGGTGGAGAATCTAGTTGGATGAGTTCCAGACAATCCACCATAGATAACTCAATAAAAAGTTAGAGTAAATTAATTCCTCATATGCTATAAAGTAATTTTTTTTGATCAAGAAGTTAATTTCTAAACTTGGGGTGGATCCTAACATCAATGGATCAACTGATCTATATTTTGGGGAAAAGGGGTTGTTATTTAGTCTAAGGAACCCCAGTATCACTAAAGTACCAAACACATTCTTTAAAAATTCTATCTCATGTGAGATATTATTGAGATAGAAATGTAAATATGGGTAGATATTGATGAAAATATAGTGGATCCATTAATAAAATTGTTATCATAGTAGAATCATGAGGGTACTATTGAATCTATTGGTATATGATACTTGAGATATTGATTTCATAGTTGAATCTATTACTAGACATGGATGATAACATCCAACATTGAACATCTATCACATTTTTTGGGTGTTTTTCAAAGATAGTGAACTCATCATCACTTGCTAATATAGATCCCAAGGACAAGTTAACTACCAATAATAGGGTTGAATCAGTGGGAAAAAGTTTTTATGAATAATTTTTTTCTAATTCAACCTCTTTAATCTATTAAATTTACTAATCCACTCAATAATAACTCATAGCCTCACCTCTTGTGTAATAATAGTGTAAGAGAGACCAGAACATGTTATTTATAAGGTTTGGATGAAAGGGATACTACTTACCATGTTGGTTAGATGGACCAACCTAGATTATCTGCTATAATGTTGTTATCAGTTATTGTGGTCTCTTAATTCCATGGAATATTGATTAGTTATAACCATCATCACTTTTCGCTGGTATCAATTGGTTATTAACCCCACTGATCAATCCTCTGATTATGATTGTTTTTACACCCTAGCCACCAACTCCTCAACCAAGATTGGTTATACAACCCAATTGACTTTTCTCTTTGAATGGTTATACACCCCGGCCATTAATATATTATATATTTGATCCATTATTAGAAATATCTCTATCAACTCTGAATAATCTTCCTATACAAGTGTACAATATTTTTTCCCCTCATGTACAATTCTTCAAGAACATAAATAGCTTCTTCGAATAGGTATGTTGGTCTCAAAAATCATCCCATATCATGAATGATATAGTTATTACTAGTCTTAAAATACCTAGAAACTTGTGATCCCATACTTATAGGATAACTTGTCTTTGACTCCTTTTCCCTCTTCATTATTATGTAGCATTAGGTTCTCAGAAATTTCTCACACAATGTATAAAACTTCTCAATATTCTATCAAGTATTAAACACATTCTTCATCACCTACAATGTATTTTTTATATTAAAAGGTGTTAGCATGAATATTATATTAAAGTATTCCAATATATTATTTCTCATTTAATATTCAAGAAAAAATAGTTGGTATTCCTCATTATTATTCAAACATAAAATCTCCTGGCGGATCAGTTATTTTTTATTTAAACTAATAAATTAATAACCTAAAGACTGGATAATTTATCCCCACATGGTATTTTTAATAAATAATATCTCATATTATACTCATTTAAATCACCCTAAGTCTTGCGTGTTTGTATTATACAATATTAAAAATATCATATACTCAAATTCATCAAAAATGGATGCATTTAAATTTGTCCAACCAGTTTTCACATAATATTTTTCATGGAAATTTGGAAGATTTAAATGAAGCGAGGAGATCAACGATCACCATGAACTATGGTGTGAAACCTGTAGAAACCTCATGAACTCACAAATTAAGGGAAACAAATGACCCTTACATTACTGAACTTCATCCTTATGTGGAAGCTACTCCATAAATCATGCATTTATAGTGTGTTGGCTCAATCATGATAATATTTCTGAAGGATTGATCATTACACACATCATAAGGGTAAAAAAATAACCCTTAAAAATTTCAAAGGTAAGGGAAAAATAAATTTACCCATATGTGACTCAAATTCACCCTTCTAAATTAAAAATATAACTCCTATGTGATTTATATTTTACTACTTTGTGGTGTAAATGATATGTCTCAATATAGATCATAGTTTTTACAAACCACAATAATGTTTATTCTATGAAGTCCAACTCATGTGCATCATCATATTTAATATTTAGGTTCTCACGTGATCGATACACATCTCATGGATAGTCCTATCTCATGTGTTCAGTTTGGATTCAACATGCTTGATCCATCACAAATCATGGTAAGACCTACCTCAAATGGTTGATACATCTCACCTCATGGTCAATCATCTCATAGTAGGTTCATCTTTATTCATGTGTTTGGTTATCCTACCAATTCTACCACAGTTGACCATATCTTTTCATGGAACAATTGGTTTTAATACTGTTTGAATCTCATGTTCAATTAGTTCATGTTGTATGGTTGATACAGACCTCATAGTTGATTCACATTTGTTCATATGGTCATTCAACACATATCATGATAGATTTCATTACTTACGATGTTTCATGCTTCATTTTGGTTGATAAATCTACCATGAAGTCATGTGGTCAATTATATGGGTCACTTAGAATAGAGTTGGAAAGATGTCTAGATATACAAGAATGGTTTCTCAAGTATGAGGTTGAAAGTGATAACATGGTATTGTTTCAATCAACATAGGATTATTTCTGAATTTTTAATGAAATAGGAATAGTAATCCATGATCCTAAATACCACATTCACATAGCACTCAAACTAGAATTTCTTAATAATATAGGATGATCTATAAATTATTTTGAATAATATTGATATGGAGTCAGTGGTCTCCTTCAGCATCTCATATTACCCCACACTGGAGAGGTTAACCACCCTATGATTACCATCATTTCATGCCTATTGGAATTCCCTATACTTGACACGTGTGTGTTTTGAATCACCTAAGTACTCCCTTTTCTAGGTATAAGTAGGGTTGCCCTAAATCCTAGCTCAAGATTATTCTAAGATGATTGGGTAGCCTATCTAATACTTATCCTACATTTTTTTCATACTCATACTCAAGCATTTTTGTAAAAATAACTAAGAGTATAATGCCAATCCCCCTCAAATTTGTTTTTGAAACAATTTCAATGATTATATTCCCCAAAAAAAATCTTCATTAGAATTCATTGATATCAACTTCTCATATATTCATAAAATCAATCAAAGGATATAATCTATAATTTATTCATGTTGTAAACATTTTGGAACTTACAAACAATACTAGCACATGTTCTTATCATTAAGATATCATCATAATAATTGTGGCATTTAAATGTTCACTTAATCTTAAATGTATAATCTTGATTTATTTAATTTGTAGCCTCAAATAATCCTTTCCCTTTAATATGGAATCCTACTTCAATATTTATCCAAGAAAATATTGAAATCACCTCAACAACAAATTTTTCTTGCTTTTGAAGAACAAATAAAATACATCCATTGGGAACAATAATCTCCCCATTTATATTTTGTTTTCAATACCACCAACCACCTTTCAAGATAACTTGTGTGATTCCCTTTTTTATCATCTCCTTATTGATAATAAAATTAAAAGGAAAATTTTAGGGGTATTCTAATCCCATATTCTTTATTTCACTTTTCTCAAACTAACTTAACCTTCACCCAATTCAAATATGAATAACATCCTTTATCTTCATTTGAGAAGGATGGAATTGTATGTTATTTTTATAAAAGTTACATTAATTATTCTACTCTAATTCTATGTTGGAAAACTCAATGAAAAAAATAAGATAGATATAATAAATGTTGTCCATGTTGTACCTAAAACACATACATGTGACATCAGGCTCAAAATCTAATTTTAGGGACTTCTAAAAATATA
Organism: Viscum album; assembly: GCA_963277665.1. Taxonomy (NCBI): domain Eukaryota; kingdom Viridiplantae; phylum Streptophyta; class Magnoliopsida; order Santalales; family Viscaceae; genus Viscum; species Viscum album. Next base: position 402,927,147 of record OY728130.1, read on the forward strand.
TTTATAGTGAAAGGATAACCTACACACATCACTAAAAACCATTATAATAGTTTGTGTTTAAGTGAAGAAACTCTCCCATTTTATTATTCTTTTAATGACTAAAACTCCCCATTTATAAATAATTGATACAATCAAGGATGAGAGTGTGATTGTGATACCTCTTTATTCAATTTTTGAAATTATTCAAGAAATTACACATTCATTGGATGTTTGAAATATTAAATCCATTCATCATATAATCTCCCCCTTAAGGGATTAATTTTATTACACTTCATCATGGAGAATTTGATTCAGTAGTTCTCCATGATAAATCATCATATTTTTTATCTAGATGTGATAGCACTCAAACATCTCCTTCAATTCACTCCATATTATCACAAATAAACAAGAATAGTAGGGAATAAGGGGGGAACTTTTTTTATTCCTCATAAATCACATGAAGGATGAGATTTTTATTTCAACCTAGGATTATATTTTCTTTAACCACATAATTTCCTTTGTGTTAAACTCCATTTTCCACTTTAGCTGCTAGATTATAGGAAGATTTGGTTTCTTTCTATCTATCTTTAAATAACACTCCACTATTTAGGTATTATCTCTATGTAGTTGTGTAGATCATGTATATATTTACCAAACCTTTCACAAAATTTACCATCCATATTCATGTTTTCATTAATAAGATATTTTTATATTTTTCATTTATGATGATTAAAACCCCTTATTACTTATTCTTTGACTTATTAGGAGCTATTTTTAAAGTACTTCTATTCTGGTTTCTCATCAATGCATACTTATTTTATTTATTTTTATTTTTATCAGTATGCTTTATCCTATCTTAAACTTTTATCCCCTTTTTATAGTATTTCTATTATTTTAATGAAATTACGTATTATAGAAATATTTTAGTGCTTTGTTCCCAAACTTCCATAGATGGCAACAATAACCTATGAGCTTCCTTCTCTTCTTTTTTGGTGTAATATTCCCAGATTACACATGTTTTGTACCTTATTTATTTTTGTAGATATTCCACTATTTTGGATGCTTCTTATAGAACATATATTCATAAATCTTGTCATATCCACCTTTGATGATGTGGTAGCTTTTTCAATATTATTCACCATCCATATTGTCCTAGAATTTTATTTCAAACCTATATCATCAAGTGAGATAGCATTAGTAAATAATTCATTTTTTTGGTTATGGGTTACCTTATTCTTGGATTATGTTTCAACTTGATTACAGAATGATTTTATGCTCTTATTAATATGATTATGATTCCAAAAAGTTCCATCACTCTCAATGTTAATTTGTGTAGCAGTATATTTCTTCTCAATAATCTGGGAAGGTCCAGCTAGACTTATCGTATCTACTTAAAGCTCAAGGAACCTCATGTTGAGAGAGATATTATCATATTAAACCGATCTTACATTAAATTCTTGATTCTATTTTATATTTTTTTCTTGTTCTTTAGGGATTATTTTTAAATCTTGTAAATAATTTCCAATATATTTTATTCTTTTTTATTTACTGTTAATGGGTAATATTTGACATTCATAGATATTTTATTCCATTTTTCAATTGTATAGAAATATTATATAAATATTTTTTTTGACACTGATTTCTCACAAATAAACCTTTACATTTATTCTTTAATAAGGATTAATCTTTTACTATGAAGTAATAATGATCACACCCTTTCCTCTAAAAGTGATCTGATAGCAATGCACTTTCAAAACTTAGTGAATTCCCAAATTATTCAAATTATTATTATAGATATTATTTATAAAAAATAATTTCATATATTATACCAACAATACAATTTAATACATCTTTAGTAACTTTCTTCATATGGTATTTCAATTCATAATGAAGATCACTAAGTAATACATCATCACAGCTTGAACAAACATAATTGGAAGAATCATAATAAAATTAATTATTATTACATGTACCACCCAAATTACCTTTAGTTAGTGGTGTCTCTCAATTTACTTTTAGATTCTTATTCATCTTCCTTACCTCTTTTTTCTTTTTATTTTTCTGATATCTAGTAGAAATGTTTAAATTTGTACCATTAGGAGTATCTTCCTTTTTCTCTATATGTGGTTTCTAATACACTTCCTAAAATATGAACTTAATTAAATATATTAAAATTAATCAAGTAAAAAACTTGGATCTTTAGAGATAACTTTCCTCCAATACCACTTGTAAATCCTAATGAACGGCTAGGTACCACTAAGAGGGGGTGAAATAGTGGTACATACTTTTTATGAATTGTTTTCTTTTCTAATTCAACCTCATGAAATTGTAAAAGTTCTTGATCCAATCAATATAAAATAATATCCTCAACTCATTTTTAGTAATAATATAAGATAGACTATAATTTGATATTTAAAAGGTTTGGATGAATGGAATACACCTTACCACGTTGGCTAGACACCCCAATATGGATTCTCCACTATAAACTTGTTTTTAATTGTAGTAGTATCCTGAGTTAATAGGAGTGTAATTGGTTATAACCACTAATAACCTATCTTTGAAAATAACTGGTTATACTTCCTAATAGAAGATTCTCCAGTTGTTTTTAGTTCTACACCACAGCCAGCAAATCTTCTATCGCGATTGGTTATACACCCAAACCACCTTTACTCTTTGATGGGATATACACCCTAGCTAGTCTTTTCTTTAAACTTTGATAAATTAGTATAAATATCTCCAAAAACTCTTAATAATCATCCTCTATGAATGTGTAATATATTTTCCACTTGTGTAAAATTCTTCAATATCATAGGTAGCTTCTTTGAATAGGTCTATTGATCTCAAAACTCACTCTAAATATTGAATGATCTGGTTCTTCTTAGTATTCAAATACTTAGGAACTTATTGTAACGACCCAAAACATTATCAATGGAATTTATCCCTTATTACAGTAATTTAATATAGTATAAATCACATAAAATCCCTTAGATATCATAATAAAATCTTTATAAATTAATAATTATTAAAATTAGAATGATTTCTAAAAGTTAAGGAACTTATACCGATAAAATAGTAACTTGAACTTTGGAATAATAATATAACCCTTATGAATAGTAATCCATACAAATGAATAGTTACCTCACCAATGAAATAATAAATAAAATTTATGCATCTTATAAATGAAAATATGGTATAATTATATCATAGTATAAGTAAATATTTTAAAAAATATTAATTAAGTGTTGGCATTTTTGTAATTCATAAATATTTAATTATACTTTTATGACTACTTTAATAATTTAAAAGAAATTTTACTTTAATTAAATTTATTCATAAATTAAAATTTTATGTATTATTATTTTAGGATAATTTTATTATATCTTAAGTAATTTTTCAAAATGTTATAAAATCAGTTATAATTTTAAAATCTCTATTTTCCAAGTAAATGATGATTTTAATGAAAATTTAAATTAATCATATTTAGAAATTTATTTTCATAAAATGGAGTTCATTTTTTAATTATACACATTGAATAATTATTAGGGTTAATTTTTGTGATTTTTCTGAAATACTTGAATTTTATGAACAGTAAAATACGATAATTTTTTATAAATGCTAAATACATGAATTTTTTAGTCATTTTTTTTGTAAGGATGAATTAAGAACTTTAATATAGAACCATAATTCATTATTTTAATATATTTATAGATAATTATTAAAATATTCACAGTCTTGTGCCAAAATAATACACTAATGAATATAATAATGAGAAAACACCCCTCTCCTCCACTATAAATACCACCCTTCACACCCTCTTCTCCTCACACCTCTCAATATTTGATCCTTGCCCAAATTATTCCCAATACTTTTACCTATCCCCTTTCCCACCTCCATGATCTATCGGTCTCACCAAAGGGCCAAAACCATTTCCCTAAGTAGGTTGTCAAGGAGGATAAACCCAATAGGTAAAATACACTTCCTTTTTCTTTTAATTTCTTTTCAATTTAATTTATTTTATTATATTATCCAAGCCTTCTATTATCAAAATGGAATTATAACTCTAGTGTGTTTGATATATTTTAATTCTAACATGTTAATGGAAGATCCACCATTAAACTTCTCCATATCTCTCTTTTATTCAAAAAAATGAAATTGTCGCCTGTCATGTGTCAATTTACCAACATCATGGGTGATACACGTTCATTTTCCTTAAATTTATTAAATAATGTTAATAAAACTATTAAATGGTTAAAAAATATTATAAATTTTATTTTATAATCCTTTTTATGTTCTGTAAGTAATATTTATACATAATACTAAATGATAAAACAAAATGGATTTGTTGTTATCGAAAAACTGCCAAAATTAACCTAAAACGATCATCATTAAATTTTATCTAATGATTCATCATTATACCATATAAAAAAATTATTTATAAGATAATTTAAAATTATGGAATATAATTAATAAAATATATTAAAAATTCTAGATATTTATCCTCATTTTACATGAACTTCCATTCATGTATACAAGTGAACTGATCATGAAAACGAATGCTCCAAATAATGAAAGTAAACTCTATAACTCATAGAAAAGCCCATAAATGAACTTAATAAAACCATAATGAATAAAATTAATTTATAAAAGGTTATATATTATTTAATTAATGAATATAAAGTGATTATATAGGATATTAAAGTGAATAAATTATTCAAACATAAGGTAAGTGGAATTCTCGAACACAACTCTCTTTCTTTGTGTTTTCCCTCTTTCACCCCATTTTTAGTATAGATATTAATTAAATATAATTTATTAGTAACTATATAAAATTTTATAAGATATAAATATTTTCTACTTGAATTTATGACAAACACAATGTTTTCCAAAATAACTCTTCTTACAAAAAAATGCACCTTTTATTACTCAGGATTGTTTCTTCTTCACTCAAGGATGATGATTCATATATTAAGTACGTTATTAACACTTTAACTTGGGAACCCAAGTTATGAATTTATGATTTATTAAATGAAACCCATTACTATGCATGGTTTATTTTATATCCAAGATTTATATATGTTCTATGTGTCATGCATTATAATTTAAATGTTATGATGTGATGGGTGCGCCCAAAATTATATAGCACAATGTAAATGTTAGGATGTGATAGGTGCACCCAGAATTATATATTTCACTAATTAATTGGGTAATATGATGTATATGATGAGAAAAAGTGAAATATAAGTGAACATGATGTTATCTTTTTTCACAATTATATGTGGTAGTTGACAACTAAGACATGATGTTTCATTTTTATGCATTGCCACATTCTATGCATTTATCTATGTATTTACTCTCAAGATTATGATCCTATTATTATGATTATTATTCTCACCTAATGTTATATTGTTTCATTTTCTCATCTATCCTTTTACCGGGCATTTAGATCACTCCTTTTTTATGTATATCCTTAGGTGATTACTTGTACTAAGGATAATGTGGAGATCTCTAAGAAGCTATAGAAAATGGAATTAAATAAATGTTTATGTTTTATTTTGTAAAAGTTACAGATGGTCCTAATTTTTCCAACACACTAAATCTTTGGATAATTTTTATGTAATACTTTTATTTTTTTATCATCAAAATGATGTAATATTAATGTAAGAAAAAGTAGGTTCATTATATTTGGTATCAGAGCATGATTTAGTTAATTTAGAAATTAGGATAAGAAAACCCTATTTAAAACCCTTAGTAAGAGAATAAGTATATGTAGAAACCGAAGAATATTTGTTTTAAAAAATTATAAACATAGGGATCCAACAAGATATGCCTTTAAACTTAATTATAAAAAGGAATAATTTATTTATTCATGACCTGTTGACTTATGTTTTTGTTATAACCTTTTATATTTAAGAAAATGGTGGGAACCAGGAGAAACCAGGACAACAACCCATGTGAGGGATAATTCAGAGATTTCACAAATTAAATCACCAATTCTTTGGGAGGTGGAGTTAAAAATTTCATGGTGATACTTTCCCAACTTTTTTAGGTTATGAATAACAACCTGAATAATGTGGAACATTCACCTTCACCTAAGAGGGGGAAATAGGCTATCGATTGTTTTATGCAGCAATGACCACTGACATTTTGTGGATCTTATTATCCACTAGTTGTGGAATAGTGGGTCAAATCAATTGAGAATATCTTTTCTATTACTCATTTTTTCCAAATGGTGAAGGTGAATCTCACTATTTATCATCTAGATGGAGAGTTAGATCAATGGTGGTATTTAATTAAGAACACCAAGCCGAATGAAGAAATTTAAGAGATGGAGTGGGAAGACTTTAAAATAATGTGTATTAATAAGTATTTCCCCTAAAATCTTCATAAAAATATGGATAGATAATTCATAGAGATGAAGAAAAAAGAATTTGAATCTATTATGAACTATGAAGCAAATTTTACAAGTCTTATAAGGTACACTTTCGGTTTTGTTATCAACAATGATAGAAAAATCGATAGATTCTTTAGTGGTTTAAAACCACACCTTCGAAAGGCACTAGAAATTTGAGACTTTGGGAGTTATGAAGAATTTTTTCAATGGCTCCCAAAGTGGAGATGGATTTGGATAATGGTACCATGTCTATGGTGATAAGAAACGAAAGGTGGAGTTTCAAGATAGAGGATCTCATCAAAATGGTGGAAATAAAACTCAACCACCCTCATGTAAAAAAATGTTGGAAGAAGTGTCATGGGAACTGCCTCAAAGGGATTGGTAAATGCTTCAAGTGAGGGAGAGAAGACCAAAAAGCTCATGAATGTTAAAAATATATGAGGAAGCAGGATAATGTGGTGGAGAAAAGGAGATAACCACCCATGTTCCAATAATACAACTATAATGAGCAAGGGAACTATGCAATCCAGTTCACAAAACCCCAAGTCTTCAAGGATAATCAGCGTCAATAGCCACCAAATCCAAAAGATCAAGGAAAGTCGTATTCCATCACTATTGCTAAAGTGGAGTAAGAAAAAAAATTATACAAGGTATGCTTTTTATTCACTCAAAAATAGAAAAAGTCTTATTTGATTCTAGTTTTACACATTTCTTTATATCCTACAAGTTTTATAGAACTATTGAATAGAATCCATGAAACCTTGAAGTAGAGATATCTATAAAAATTACCAGTGGTACAATCATTTCAACCCAAGTGTTGGACTCTTTTCTTGTTGGTGTATGTGGAAATATTCCTCCAATGAATCTCGTAAAACTTCCCTTGGTGGAATTTGATGTTATACAAGGTATGGATTGGCTCCCACTATATAGATCACATATAAACTATCAGGAAAAGGAAATATATATCCATATTTAGAACCATCTCATGCTCCTCTAAAAATGAAAGGAATGTCATGAATCTCTTTTGGAAAATCCTTCAATGGTGTGGGTGTTGATTACCTATGAAGAATGATACCTCACTCAAATGGGTAAGTCAAAGGAAGGTATCAACCTAAGGGAAATGATCATCATGAGGGAATACAGAGATGTATTTCCTGAAGAGTTACCTAGACTTCCCCAGGATCATGAGGTAGATTTCCTAATAAAACTCATACTCGAATGTAATCCTATCTCAAAGTGTCCCTATAGGATGGCTCCAATCGAACTAGAGGAGTTAAAGAAGTAATTATAAGATCATTTGGAAAAATGATTAAAACCTTCTAGTGCATCACCTTAGGGTTTTCTAGTTCTCTTTTTCAAGAAGAAGGATGGATCAATGTGGTTGTGTATCGATTATTAGGAACTCAACAAGATCACCATAAACAATAAGTATCCTATTATAAGGAATGATGACTTGTTCAATCAGTTGCGAGGAGCTCGATACTTCTCAAAGGTGGATATTTGTTCTGGGTATCATTATATATAGGTGAAGAAAGAAGATATTTAGAAGCCTAACTTCAATACAAGGTACGAAAACTATAAGCTTCTGGTAATTCCCTTCATACTTACTAATGCCCCTACAATCTTCAGGTATTTAATGAATAGAGTCTTTAGACATTACCTCAACAAATTTGTGATAGTGTTTTTCGATGATATTCTCCTCTACTCCAAGATCAAGGAGGGGAATGAAGAAAATATAAGGCTTGGGTTGGTGACATTAAGGAAGGAGAAATGGTATGAAAAGTTCAGAAAGTGTGACTTTTGGATACAGCAAATCACATTCTTGGGACATGTGATCACAAGTGAGGGAATTTCTATAGACCTTTCAAAAACAAAGGTGATTGGAGAATGGACCATACCCTCTAGTATCAAATAAATCTATAGTTTTCTTTGACTAACAAGGTACTATTTATGTTCTATGATAAATTTCTCATGATTTAAAATCCCACTAACTAAGTTAACAAGAAAGGGGGTAAAGTACGTATGGGTGGAAGAATGTGAGGAAAGCTTCAAGGAGCAAAACAGAAGGCCGATCAATGCACCTATACTCACATTACCAATAAGTGGAGAAAGTTTTGTGCTATATAGTGATGATTCAAAGAAAGTCTTAGTTTTTATACTCATGATAAATGATAATGTGATATTTTATGCCTCATGGTAGTTGAAGATCCATGAGAAGAACTACCTAATACATGATTTGGAACTAGCATTTAAGATTTGTTCCTTAAAAATATGGCGGCACTGCCTCTATAGTGATAAGTGTGGAATATAAACCGATTAAATGATTCTAAATTATATATTCACACAAAAAGAGATCAATATGCATCAAAGGATATGGTTATATCTAATCAAAGACTAAAATTCCGGAGTTCACTATCATCCTAGTAAGGCTTAGAAGGAAGTTGATGCTCTTAGCATAAAAGAACATGTTACTCTATCCATGTTTTGGATTTATAAATACATTATCTTCATGGATATGAAAATAATGAATTTTTAAATCACAATAGTAGGTAATAAACCCTACCTTTTCTAAATAATTTCCCAAACATCAATCCAAGAGAAGATTAAGGAGGCACAAAGGGATGATCCAGAGTTAAAAATGATGGTGAATGTAGTAAAGGAAGGGAAGCTGCAAGAGTTCCATATCAATGATGATGGTGTGATTTAGTTTGGAATGAGGCTTTGTGTTCCTTCATCACCTTGGATAAAGAAGGATCTATTGGGAAATGCACATAACTCAACATTATTTATCCATCCCAGGAGTACCAAGATGTTCCATGATCTTCGAGAACACTACTTATGGGACAACATGAAGAAAGATATTACTGAGTATATTTCAAGGTTATTGATATTTCGGCAAGTTAAATCCAAGTAATAGAAGTCCAAATGGATGATGCCACCAATGCCTATAACCATGTGTAAATGGGATAATATTACTATAGAGTTTTTCATGGGTCTCATGAAGACATCCAAAGAAATTAATGTGATATGGGTTGTGGTGGACCAAATCACCAAGAATACATAATTTATCCCAATTCAGTAAAATATATCACTTGAAAAACTTGAAAAGATATATGTGAAGGAAGTGGTGAGACTACATGGGGTTCCACTGTCGATTATCTCTGATTGTGACCCCTGGTTCACATCTAAATTCTGGAGGAGTCTTCAACATGCTTTGAGTACTAAATTAAATTTCAACATGGCCTATCACCACAAAATGATGGCCAATATGAAAGGAATATTCAGATGCTCGAAGATATGTTAAGATTCTTATCTTAATAATTCAAAGCTGGATGGGATAAGAAAATCTCCTTAGTTGAGTTCTCATACAACAATAGCTTTCACTCAATTATTCAGATGGCTCAATATAAATCTTTTTATGGAAAGCGATGTAGAACACCAACCTGTTGAGATGAGGTTGCCGAAAGAAAGCTACTTGGACCAAATCTTGTGTAATTGATGATAGATAAGTTTCAATTCAACCAATGAAAAATAAAAACTTCTCAAATTCAAAAAAACTATCTATGTTGACAACCTTCGAAGGGACTTGGATTTTGACGTTGGAGATAAAGTCTCCCATCGAATATCACCATGGAAGAGATTCATGCAGTTTGGGAAGAAAGGGAATCTTGACACAAGTTAAATTATCCCCTTTAATATCCTTGATCATATAGGATTAATGGCCTATCGGATTCCACTTCCACCATATATGGCTCAAGTTTATGATGGGTTCCATGTATCACTCTTAAGGAAGTACAAACCAGATCCATCACATGTACTGAACTCACAGGTGCTACGGATGGAAGATGATATCTCTTATAAGGAGCAGCCAGTAAAGATTCTAGACCAAATAGATAAGGTTATACACAACAAGAAACCCCACCTTCTCAAATTGTTGTGGATTAACAATAAGTATGAAGAAGAAACTTGGGAATAGGAGGAAGCGATGGAGGAGAAGCACCCTCGCCTGTTTATGTAAAATGAAATTTCATGGGTGAAATTTCAAAAGGGGGAAGAATGTAATGACCCAAAATTTTATAAAGGGAATTTATCCATTCTTAGAGAAATTTCATATAGTATAAATCACAAAACATCACTTAGAGACCATAATAAAATCTTTATAAATGAATAATTGATGAAATAAGAAGAATTTCTAGAATTCATGTAACATATACTGATTATATAGTAACTTGACCTTAGGAATAGTAATATAACCCTTATGAATAGTAAACCAGCCAAATGAATAGTAACCTCACCCATGAGAGAATAAATAAAATTTATTCATCTTATAAATAAAGTTATGGTATAATTATAAAATGTTATAAGTAAGTAAATATTTTAAAAATTACTAATTAAGTGTTGGCATTTTTGTAAGTCATAAGTATTTAAATAAAATTTTATGATTAATTTAATAATTTAAAAAAATATATTTTCATAAAATGTATTCATAAATTAACATTTTTATGTCTTATTATTTTAAGATAATTTTATGATACCTTAAGTAATTTTTCAAAGTGTTATAAAATTAGTTATAATTTTAAATCTGTATTTTCCAAGTAAATGATGATTTTAATTAAAAATTAAATTAATCATATTTAGAAAATTATTTTCATAAGATTTAGTTCATTTTTAAATTCTACACATAAAAAATGGTTAGGGTGAATTTTGGGTATTTTTCTAAAATACTTGTATTTTTATGAATAGTAAAATATGATAATTTTTTATAAATTCTAAATACATGAATTTTTTACTCATTGTTGATGTAAGACTGATGTAAGAAACTTAATCTCGAATTATACTTAATTATTTTAATATATTTATAAATAATTATTAAACTATTCATATTCTGGAGCCAAAATAATAAACTAATGAATATAATAATGAGAAAAGACCCCACTCCTCCACTATATATTCCACCCTCACACCCACTTCTCTTCACACCTCTCAAGATTTTATCCTTGACCAAATTCTACACAATACTCTTCCCTAGCCCATTCCACACATCTAGTAGAATTAGTACATGTGTTAGGGTAATTATGATATCAGTTTTACCCATAATTACCCTATTTACTTTTAACCGTGGTAAATAAAAGTCGAAAGATACTATTCACCAAAAAAATCATCTTATTGAACCAAATTTTACTTGATGATATTAATCGTGTCTCTAGGATTTTTTAAATTCAACTCAGATAAGCGTTAAAATTATGTTTTATGAAAATTTGTAAATGCTCCTAGGAGGTGGGTAAAAGACGGTAAAAAGTTCAATAAAATTTTTATATATCTAATATTATTATAAAATGAATCCAATGAATTGCATTAAACTTATATAGGTATTATGTATCTATTTTGACCTATAATAAATTTAAATAAAATAAACAATTATTTAAATAAAAATTCAGTTTTAACCAATAACTCAGTCTTTTTCACTATTCATCAAAAATTCAAAGCTTTCAGAAAAATACCAAAAATTCACCCTAAGATAATTTTGATATTCTGAATTAAAAAATGAAGTCTATTTTGAAAAATAAAATTTATAAAATTTTAAAAAGTGGGTACTACTATTCATAATGGCTAGTTTGATTAGTCGCAATGTGTTAGAATCTCGATGTTGCATACAATGCAAGCTATTTCATTATTCAAAGAGAAACATACCATGGAAGCTTGGGGTCTTACATCGTGTGACAACTCATCATATCAGAAAAAATTTGTAGGAATCAAACCCACAACCAGAGTGCAATTAGGATTTATCACCTACCACTAGACTACGTGAAGTCCCTTGTTAGCATAATATATTCTTTTTTAGTTAAATGATTTTATGGATCAAGAATAATTTGATTTTTGGAACTTCTGTTTTATCAAATAGATATCCTTAGTATAGGAAAAGCATTTGGTGATTAAGTGATAAAGGTTATATTGGAATACATTCTCTATTTTCGGAACACTACATGCTTAAGGAAAATAGAATACTATGGGATCTCATTTTTGGAGTAATGGGTGAAATTTTATTTTTGAAGAATAAATGTTCTTATTATGTATATATGGTGATTTTTTTTGTTTATGGAAAGTATTAACCTATCATATAGAATATGTGATTAGTTTAATTACACTTCAGTATGAGACTATAGGAGTGGCTGATGTTATTTAGAGATAAATTTTAAAATTATTATGGAAGACTATGTAATCAAATCCTTATGAATTTTGGGTTTCAAACTTAGTTTGGATTATTTTGAATAATTTTAAAGACAATTGTTTATTGAATGGTCTTTGTTGAACTTTGGGTATTGTTTGTCTAATTTTGGAGATTAAGAGTATTATTTTTTTTTATAAAGTATTATCCTTTTGGGGGATTATCTACTCTCGTACTAACCATTTTGTTTTTGATTAATATATAGTTCAAATTTTTTGGATTATGTGATTCTCAAGAAGTTGATTCTAGCACTTTTTATGTGACCAAGTTATCTTGAATACTCATCATTTGGATAAAATATGAGTTTGTGGTAGAAATTTAGTAAAGGATGAAAGTCTACATAACAAGTAAATATGTTTCCTTATGTTCATAGTCAAGCTCATAAATAAATTCCATAACTTTATGAAAAGGAAATTAAAACAAAAAACATTGTCTATTTAATTTTTCTACTCTGGAATCAAAGACCCTTTAACCCATCGCAATTTTGTGATTTTCTGGTGGGTAACTTTCTCCTAATCATATTTTCTATCACTCTCTATCAAAACTTGATTGTTACTTTCACTTCCATATCCATGTTTTCTTACATGGAATCCTAGTATGGGTTATATCGGGTGACCTTTGTACTTATCTTTCTTTCTTTTAAAGTGATTGTTTTATTGACTCCTTTTTTGATGTGGGACTTTCAATGAAGTTTCCATACCCAATTTTAAAATTGTGAAGACGTAATTTCCAAAAGGGGGGAAGGATGTAACGACTCATGTATTTATATAATAATACTTTTTCATATCTATTAATATTTATGAAAAATATATTAATTTTATGTTAAATAGGATACTTTGTATGATAGCATACTCAATACACAACAACGAGTTTCTTTGAAATCTTACGTTGCACACAACTTTGAGTTATACCGAAAAATAATATATTATTATTATTATTTTAAATGGTTGTTAATGCCTAGCCATTGTATTGGTGAAAACGAACATAACTAACTAAAATATTATTAATCATGTTTTTTAAATGTTTTTGCTTTTATCCAATAAATTTTAGTGGCTTAAAATAAGAATGAATCTGATTTTAAGCAATAAATACACGAATATTCCTTAAAAGGTTGATTTACCGCCTTTTGAGGGCAAACCCTTTTTAAATCTATTTTTTTCACTTTTATATGTTCCATTTGACAAAATAAACTTCTTCTTTAGAATCAGTACATAAAAATTTACTTTGGGTAAAATTTTTGGATTTTTCTCATAAAGTTCATTTTTTGATGAATAGTGAGATATACTTTATTTTAATTCAAAACTGCCTTTTAATATAATTTAATAATATGATTAGTCTATCATTTTAATTGGTTAAAAATTATAGTTAGATTATATTTTTATCATTTAATCCAATTTTTTTTATTGTAAGTGATTTCACTTTGAAATTAGATATAGACACATATCAATCTTTTGGTAGTTTTTATTTTTTTTAAACACTTTTTTTTGTTTTGACAACGGGAATTAATTTTAAATTAATTTATGAAAATTATATGTTTTTAATTTTGATAAATGGGTTCCATATTTGTAATCAGGAGGTCTAAATTGTTTAAATAGGTAAATTTTATTTTTAGACATTATGAATAGTAACTTTAGTAAATATTTTATTTATCATGGTTAAAGGGTAAATCTAGTAAATAAGATTAAAAATATAAATTTATAATAACATTAAATTTCCATAACACATGTTATAACCCAATTTTGGGATACATTTCTAACCATGTGAATCCTTGGGTTGATTTTGGGACCCCATGGAGCCACTTGTAAGTGAAAATAAAATTTTATAAAAATTAATTTAAAGTTAAAGAAAATCTAACATAAACATATATCCTTTAGTAAAAGAATTTTTATATGATGTTATATAAGTGATATTTTAAACTCTAAATATTAATCAAAAATATAAAAAATTTCCTACATAATGGTATTTTATTTATAATTTTTATACATTAAATAAATAAATTTAATTATGAAACAATGTCAATACAGGGATTACTTCAATAATAAATGATTCAAATAAATAATATTTTAAATGTTAAAATAAATGTAATTTTTTTATTTTTATATCATCCATGAATTTTCTGGATGTTAGTTACATTTTATCTTTGTATTAATGATGTTTTTTTGAATCAATCAAGGTGTTTTGGATTTTTTAAAAAGGCATGATATGAATAGTGTCAAAATAGACATAACTCATATTTTAAATATAATATATTTTATTAAATATTATAAAATTAAAAAAATAAAATATTCATCCAAATGGATATAATAAGTCTAAAATTTTATTAATGACTCTAATTGGATATTTTTCATGTTTTGGTAAATATGTTGATTCTCAAAGTGTTAAATGCTTGATAAAACGGTAAGAGTAAAAAAGGGTTAAATAAAAAAAGATAAGGATTAACAAATATCTGAAACATGTCCAATTCTAATTGGATGATTTCATTTCAAATTATATTCATCTTATCTTAGAATTTAATGAGTTCTGGACCTTTTGAAACTGAGAATAATTTTATAATAAAATAATACTTTCAAACTTCCATAAAGCGTCCCTCCTCCCTCTTATAAAAGGCCCCAACCTCTAACTCATTACCCACACATCTCAATCTCTTTGTATCATCAAAATTCTACTCCAAGAAGCTCCAAATATCCCCATATTCCTTCTATAATCTTTTCATTAGTAATAATTCAATTTAAGAAAGCCTTTTGGCTCAAATCAATGAGAGTTACACATTTTAAGAGGTAGTGTCTTCTCTAAAATTCTTTTCCATTATTCTACTACTTCACTCTCTATTATATTATTTTTCTTTGATTACATAACAACACTAGTATTCTCAATATACTAGGTTTTTTTAAGATAATTATTCAAACTGCACTTACACACACCTCTGTCTAATAGGTATAGAACATACTATCTCTATAGATGGTGAACCACTGCCTCATGAATCGATAATTGTTCGATTTCCCCTACCACCTCTTATGGTGACCATTATGATGGAACTATAATTATATGTGATATATATGATATTTATTTTATCTTTATACTTCTTTAATTATCATTTATAATATACCTTTATGTTTTTCATGTTGTATATATACGATAATTTCATTTGAGAAAGTACGGACTACCGCCCCCTCAATGTTATATGACTTGTTCACACTATACATGAAACATATAAAGTATGGAATTAATGAACTTATGTAACATATATAAAATAAATATTATACTGTAATTATAATATACATATGTATCATTTATTTTTCATTCCTTTAAAAATGAAAAAAAAATTAAATTAGCGTTCATGCGTACGTACGGCTTACCATCTCCATGAACGGTGCATTTAATTTTCATATATCCAAATGTTATGGAATATTATAAATAAATATATACTGGATATAAAGACATATATACTATATATATATGATATTTAAATCATGAATAAAAATATGGAGATA